>JAWNPJ010000115.1:5569507-6961884 GCA_035047585.1 Drosophila monieri | reverse complement strand
TTTTACCGGCAATAAGCCAATATTACGTTAAAAACCGGTATTTTTTAAGATTGTACATTAATTGAGGTTCTTAATTTAAAATGTTATTTTATCATATATATAACATATAATAAAACATATAAATTTGTAAAATTAAAGCAAAGTTAAAGTGCAGTATTTTTTGTTATTTTTGTTACTGTTTTATTTGGTCACATCGAAAGCGATCGCTTATTTTTATTTCGGGGATTTTACGTATGCTCCTAAGTTTTATTCCTTATCAGCTGTTGGTTATTTAATCCTTTGAACTTCTTTGTCCCGTGAAAAGAAGCACAGAAAATGGTTTATATGAACATAGTGCTGGGCTTGGGCGTTGTGCTGGTGGCGGCGGCAGCGGCTATATACTTCAACCTGCCCAATTACCAACAAACCGCGCCGCACCGCAACCAGCGAAGGAGCCGACGTGAGGAGGAAGAAGAGAGCCAAGGTCCCGATGGGTCCCGATGGCGCCGCAGGTGAGTTTTAAAATTATTATGAGTATATGTATGTATGTCTTATCTTCGAACCATTTTATATCCGTCAGCCGGCCGGGCGATAGGTGTTTAGTGTGCCTGGAGGAAATGACGCATGGAGACTTACATATGATGCAGTGCGGTCATGGGATGCATCCATCTTGCTTCGGGGAGTATCGCTACTTGCGAAAGAACTGCCCGTTGTGCAGCAAGGTAGTAAATCCGAGTCTACCCGGTGACAACTGCCCCATATGTTTGGATCCACTCACCAAGGATGATATGAGGCATCTTGCCTGTCAGCACGCTCAACACAATCAGTGTTTGGCTCAGTTTCGGTATAGTGGAGCTAAAGTCTGCCCAATATGCCGCCAACCAGATGTATAGATTGAATAAAAAGCACATGGATCTACAAGCAAAGAAAAGAAAACAAAGTATCAGCGCAAAGCGACTGACTTGCCCGTTTTTAAACCACAATAAGCACAAAAAGAACGCGATAAGCAATTGAAATAAGTCTGTCTTAGCGTGTAATTGTCATAAGTTTTGTTAAATAAACAACATGAAATGCCTTAGAGGAATGCCTCCAGTATGGGCGCCACGGTGTGGCTCCAGCTCTCCCGCCAGCGCAGTTCCTGGAACTGCTGAAGACTTCTTTGGAAGCCGGCGCGGGTCTCCAAAATGCTTGGATTTTTTGGGAACTGCTCGAACCAGATACGCAGTTGCTCTGCCAGCTGAATGTGATCCCCAAACACGAAACCGTTCTCTCCATGCTTCACCAGCTCGTTTAAACTGAAATAAAAGACAGACATTTTAGCACCAAAATAATATTATTAATATTTGTACTCACCACTTAAAATCATAAGCACAGACAGGCAATCCACTGCCAAACATGTCTACCACTTTCATTGGAAGATCAAGGCCGCTAGTGCTCCAATGTAAGCAGACGCCCAGATCGGCGCTTGCCAGAACGCTGGGATAATCTTCAATCTCCAGCCAAGGCGTGATCACCGACACCATCTGCCACTTCAACCTGGCGATCTCTTCGGCGTAGTGTTCCTTCTGCGGCCCTTTTCCTGTGATTATACACAGGAGCTGCGGATAAACAAGAGGTTCCGCCAAGGCAGTTTCCTCGTACGCCTGCAAAGCCTTAAGGAGCATACCAAAATCCTCATCTGGTGTCCAACTGGTGCTCGAAACCAGGATAGCCTGGCGCTGAGGCTTGTATTGAACATTGCCGTTTGTAAGCTTTTGGGTGATGGCGGTGGCCTCCAACACATCGGACTGACTGCTATCCTTCGATTGAAACTGCGGGTAATCATTGGCCAGCTTTAGGAAGAGCTCGTGCTTCTGGGCCAGATCTATCGGATGAAACTGCGTTGGGGCTCGATCGTAGAGCACTGTTACAGGGCTAAATGGCATTAAAAAAATTAGTTTTTTTTTTTTACAAATTTATTGGAAAGAAAAGCTCAAATATTTACCCGATCTTCCAATTCTTCTGCAAATCATCCTTCATCGCTCGCGTGACACAGAAGTGAGTATGCGCCTTGGAGCCAAAGTAACGTTCCAGCCGCCGGACTAGTCGAATCAGGAGACTGTTCTCTCCACCGGACATTCCCAATGCCAGCACAGTGTAGGTGTAGTTGTGCCAATCAATAACAAACTTTGTTCGCGTCAGAGTGCAGTACAGGTAACAAACGATTAGCGTAGGAATGCCGGGCGGATTCTGGACAAGCAGAAAACTGGGCCGCCTTATAGAGATAAGAGCTATCAGGAGGCTAAGTGTTTGCCAGAAGGCCTTAAACAGCAATCGCAATTTCGGTGTAAGATTGGTCACCGGCACCGGAGTGAGTTCTTGGATCCGGCAGCAAGGATGCTGCGTAAGAGTCTCCAATGGACGGGTTTCCAAATACCCGATGACGTCCACGTGGTAGTTGTCCTCCAGCAGGCTCTGGGCATGGTACTGCATACGGGGACTTCGCCCGATATCGCCCAGTACGATGACGCAGGCGTGGCGCTTTTTGGGCGGCACTTCCGTCATCGCAATGCAGTTAGATTTTATTGCTTATCAACAATCAGGTAAAATTGCGCGTTTGTTTGTGGACGAAAGAGCAGTGTGGCCAGATGACACAAAATTGGGTAGCCACTTAATTTGCTTTCATATTTATTACTATTTAAATATAATATTAAAGTTAATGTAATAAAACAATGTAAATATTTATGTTTGAATAAGAAACTGCTTTTGCTTAAGGATAAAGATATTTTGAAAGCAATTAACAGCCTAGTTCCTTCTAGGACCGAAACAGTTCACAATGGTTACATTTTACGCTGTAGAATACCATGTAAAGTAGACCATGTAAATAACTTTTAGTCTTCTAATTTATTTGGATATTCTGAAATTTCCAGTATTATTTTTAAAATAAAATAGGCTTTGATTAATTCGCCTTTATAGGCCATGAATAGAGATATTTAACAATGCTTAAATTTGTTAGTGAGGGGGTTGGTAAAATTCAGTGTGACCATTACCGCGTGAGGTGAAAATACAAGAATACGTTTTTTTGGGGGGGCTCCCACTTAGGCAAATACGCCGCGCGGCTTTGAAACTTCTGTTTCAACGGTCGACGGCAACGGACGTGTGCAGCGCGTGTCTGGCCCAGAGACAACAGCCAAAGGATTCTTTACGTACTGAATTTACAGTTCTTTCAAACCAAGATCTATATTATAAAATAAAAAGATTTTTGTTTAAAATTAAAATAAAAAAACCTTTTAAAATCGTGGGTTTTCCATAGCGGTATATCACCTCCCCATCTGTTTGTGTGTCTGTGCTAGTGCGCGTGTGCATCAGTGTGTGTGTGTGTGATTACCCACAAATATTGGATACAATATTTCAAGCCACAAATTTCTGCATAAGGAATAAAAGAAAAATTAATTAAAAAAAAGGTGTTGCTAAATAAGAGTAAAAAACAGGAAAGAACTGTGTCTCAACGATTGTGTCTGTCGTTAGAGAGCTGCAAGTTAGCAGGTAAGTTGCCGACTCCGACTGCCCTTATTTTACGCATTTTCGCCGGCAAAACAAGCCGGGTTTCCACCCCCCAATTGGCGCCTGTCTGTTATCCTGGGTGTTAGTGAGTGAGTGTAGGTGTGTGTGTGTGTGTGGGGGTTGTCTGTGTGTGGGGTTATTTCGAGCCATCGAATTTCGATGAAGTGGAAATGCAAATTTTTGTACACATTCGTACGTTTCCTGCTGGTTTCGTTCTCTATTTATGCATTTTTATTTTCCTAATAATTCTCGTCCATAATAAAATTTGTCATGCGACTGTCTGGCACAGATGGGGTTATAGTCTGGGATCCAAAATAGATAAAGTTTTAATACCCACTTGAATATCAATAAAAAACATAAAATATTTGTGTAGATTACTTATTTTTATTTCTTAAAAATAAAAAATACTTAATATGAATTTTAATAACTTAAGTTATTGATTGGAAATCCATTTTATTGATTTATTTCTCTGCCTGTACCATGTAGTTTATCCCATTAGGCGCGTCTGCCATTTCTGATCCAGACGCGAGTCGTCCTTTTGCTTCCTGTACTGTGTCCTTCGCAAAAGGCAAATAGCCAAACGGGCGTCTAGTAGAGTCAGCCAGGGGGGATGATGGCTGCACTGCTTTCCGCCTTTCTGGGTGGGTGGGTTGCTGTTTTGGGTGGTTTTCGGTGGGTGGATAGAATGGTTGCACGACCGCCTCGTGGGGTTGGCCACCAAGTTCCCACTGTTGATTTTTGATTTCTGTGCGGCTTTTTATTGCGTTGCAGAAGTTTATGCTCTACCGTTGCTTTTCTGCTCTGCGCTCTCGTTTGGTCCTTTTGTTGTCCTTCCTTATGGTGGCAGTTGGCATAGAAAAGTTGCGACATCCTCGGTCTGGAGTTCAGAGTCTAGACACGAAAGCCACATGCCTTTCTCCAGACAGGATGAGTTATTTTATGTATATTATTTTAAGTTTTTAATTGAATTCTTATACCTCATAGAACACATTTTGTTATAATTTATTTCATCAAAAGAAAACTAAAGTCCTCATCGGAATATTGCTCTTTTTCAGCCACACCGACAACATATCAAAGGAGGGATTATTTTTCACTGAAAGACTCACTTTAAGGACGCCCAAGACTAAAACTGTGACAGGTAAGTTTGCTCTGCAGGTGCGTGAGTGTGCATAGATCCATAGATGGATAGATAAGTGTGGGTGGGTGACTCAGGCAGCTGGAGCAGTCAGCCTGAATAGTCGATTATCGCTGCACCTAATTTGTATGCCAACGGCGTATGGTAGACGGCCTGCAGCCCGCATTCAGCCAGAGATCCAAAGGCAGGCGCGAGCTATTTGAATAATTCGCATCATGGACTCTCGGATGCCAGCCATGGCTGTGGACTCTGAGGACGGGACGGAGGGCAGTCGTCGCCTCGTATATCAGAAAAGACTGTGCCACATGCAGGCAGCTGCATGAGCTTGTAAAATGCCAGCACACAATGCCAAATATCCTAAACAAACTTCCGCTTCGCAGAGGCGCCCCGACGGAGAGGTGGCTATAATTAAGGCAGAGATGCCACATTGGGATGTGAGGCAGAGGGAGTGCACCAAGTACATAGCATCCCAGCCCCTTTTGCTATTTTTATATTCAACACTGAACATATCCAAGAGATACAAATAATGTTGTTCCAAAAGTTTGCATTAAATAAAATGGTTGAGAACTCTCTTTTATTAGACTTTTCTTTATATTTCTATTTTTATTCTATTATTATTCTTTTCAGTTTTGATTTCTCTATGTGTAGCTGAAGATCTGTTGCTGGGCAATGATCGACATCAAGTGTCTTTGACACTTTCCAAATAAAGACAGCGAGGAGGTTTAAGAAATATCAGCGGAAGTGGCTGCCTTCTCTATTTCTCGGCCGGCACTTCAATTTGTAAAGTGCTTACCCCGGAGGGCGGGTAAGTGAGTTGAGACGCCATACACGTGACAAACATGTGGATCAACTGGCGACGAGATGGTGGACTTGAGGCCATCAAAAAGGCAAATTACGCCGACCAGTTCAGGTAGAAGAAGGCAAAGAACCCGGAGAAAGGTCATTGACTAGACTTCTTTGAAGAAATAATTGTTCAACTCTTGAGTTAAAGTTTCGCTTGACTAACTTAAGATTTGGGTCACTAAATAGACAACTCCTAAAACGTTTAATATTTAAGTAACAATGGCTGGAAGAAATGCTTTAAATTCTGCCATTCTGCCACGACCAATGGCAGCGGGTAATTGGCGTTGACGGTTGTATCCCAGCACCTGGACACGCGAATGACGGACTGGCTGACTGACTGGGTGACTAACTGAGTGACTGGCCAGCAGCCAACAAGGCCAGAAAAGAAAGGTGAGCTGAAGGGATGTGATCAACTTTTTTACTTCCTTGGTTCCTGCTTCTGAGCTTTCCAAATTTATGCAGTCCCTGCAAAGAGTGGCAGGAAGGGCTCGCCCTGGGGCGGCGACAATGGCAAAGTGTTATTAAGTTTAGTTGTTGTAGCTGCTCTCTTACGTGAGTACAGTACACTCTCTGCTGCAATGAACTGTGATGGAATAAAATACATTTTTTTAAGGAAAACTTTTCATTAAAGTTCTATTGGAACTCTGTAAACTTTTTAATCAAAAGTGCTTCATTGCCTTTGGAAGCCAATTCATTTGTGGAGACTTTGAAAAAGTTCAAGTTTCGAAGTTGGACTGTAAAGTTTTGTTGTTCAGCTCCTTCTGTCACTTCCTCTCATTGTTGGCACTTGCTGTTGCCGGCTGCCTTTGGGCCATATTTTGCACCTTTTACGTTTATTGTGACATTATGCTGTGAATAATGGACGACACAAAAACAAGAGCAAGAGCATCGGAACAGCAACAAGGCAAACACTTTTTAGAACCCAAACCGAAGGAGGGCCGGCGAGGACTTTGTTGGGTTTAGTGACTGCCACTTTCCTTGTGTATTTAGCATCCTTTTTACATTATGTTTTGATTAAAAACTGAGCCCCAGCATCGCCACAGCGAAAAAAACGAAGCAAAAAAAATCAGTGGAAGGAAAAAACAAAAGGACTCTGAGCCAAACGAAGAGCAAAGCAAATGCAAACAAAACATAACAAAGTGCGGTGTGTACAAAGCCAAGAAAAGTGGGCGTTTGGCAGTGGGTGGTGGGTGGATAAATAGCTTCCACCACGGCGGTCAGTTTCAGGACATTGCAGTGAAAGGAAAAAAATGTGCGGCTAAGTGAAAAATTTTGATTAAAATGGCCGAGACCACAGCCAGCTGAAGCTTAAAAAGTAAATCCCAGGAAGACGACATAGCTTGGACTTAAATAAAAAAAAAATAATTGCACTTTGAATAGCTTCTATGATTATCCGTCACGGCTTCTATAGAACTTAATTAAAAATATCACTTACACATAAAATAAAAGAATCTGCAAATCAAGTCAGCTCTTCCTTAAACTTCATAGCCTTAAAAACTAATTTAAATCAGACCTTCCTCATTTATGTTCAAAATTAATATCCTTTTTCGGCCACAAAATGTGATGCTTTGAAAACCAATTAAAATTATCTACCCCCCTCCCACCCAAAAAAAAAGGTAGAAGTTACATGTGTTCACATGCCGGGACTGCTGCCAGGACACGCTTCCGTCAGCTGAGCCTGCGGCTGTCACACCTCCAAAAAAAAAAAGAGAGGGGCGAAAGGATTGCAGGCAAAAAGAACAGCGAAACCCGAGTCCTCAGCCCGTGGTGAGCTCGGTTGCCGCAGAGCGAGTGAGTCATTATGGTGGCAACTGGGGCTTGTGGCCAAAGCCAGGGGTGATGAGCAGTCGGAGCATGGGCTTGATGTTGCCGCTTGCCAGTTTTTGCAAATGAGCTCGTGAATGTTTTTCCAAAAGGATGTGTTCGGGGCAGCTGCATAGTTGGGCAATTAGAAGGTGCTCTGAGAAAATTATAGTATTCGTGCTTAAATATATGATTTATAACTTAAAGGATAACTAAAAGAATTACTCAAAAAACGAATTATTTTTTATGGAGTTCTGATACCAGTCCACCTGTTTCAATTGGTTAAGATGTTTCATGGCTTACTTTATTAAGTAAACTTGTTTAAATTAACATGAATGGCTCCAATATTTCATTAGGTGGCTAGGAGGAGGCGTCCAGGATGAGACAGGTCTATTCCACGTGCCTAGAGCCCTCTCCCTGCCACCTGCCACCTACCACCCCACTGTCGTTTCCTGTTCCGCTTGTGGCTCCCATCCCTCTCGTATCTCTTTTCACTTTTCCATCTTCAATTTGGGTTCATTGTCGTTTCTCGTGGCTTGTAATCAAACAAATGACTGCACCCAGGTGTTGCCGCAGGCACACACGTCGCTCACCCACCCACCTACGCAACACCCGCCCCACCTACGGCTCAAAACTCCGTCCTGTATCTTACGGTTTTGGAGAGCGGGGCGTACCCCGCTTGTGGTGTCTTTAAAGCTTCTTTCATTGCCTGTCAGTTGCCGGGCTGTGGCCCTTATTTTGCTCTTAACGTGCGTTTGCCTTCATTATTGGCTTTTGGCAGGCTCTTGTCTGCTGCCCCCTGGCTCCCCGGGCACAAGTCCTTCCTTTTCATCGCTATGGCAGTCGTCTCCCTCTTTACTTTTAATGATGCGCAATTTGTCGTTAATTTTTTGGGCATTTTGTTTTATGTTTTCAGCTGAGTTCTGTTTTTTATACTTCTAAAAAAATATATAAAAATATATTTTTTATATATTCAAAATTATAAATAAACAAAGTACTTTGGGGTTTATATACAAAATAATCCTACCAGTAAGTAATGAAAATTGTATTGTCCTGAAATACTGATTTTTATATTATTTTTCTCGGTGCAAATCCTGTGTCTCATGTCGTCCTCGCCCCTCCTGATCCCTTGTCCAATTTTGTCTTTTGTTTTGTTGACTGTGACTTTGGGGAATTTTTGTTTTATGTGTTTGGGTCGTGCGGAACTTTCTTCGTCGTCATCATCATTTCATTAATGGCATTTTTAGTTGCTCCTCTATTCGACGTTGTTGTTCTTGGTGCTGCTGATCTTTGTCCTTTTTGGGGGGCTATTAAAATCTGATTATGTTCTTCAATGGGATTGAGAAAACATTGGATAGTGAATGTCCCCGGAAGCCCCTAAATTGTTCCATTACATTTTCCACAACAACAGTCGCAAAAGGATTTCTATCCTACCATTGTGTTCATTAACTTAAGCACTCGTTGAAACTAAATGACGCTTAAAGGATTCCAGAAGTGAAACAGCAAAACAGCGAACAGGGAGATAAAAGTCCAGCCACGTGGCAAACCCTTTTACGACTTCATTTTCATTAGCGGAGCCACTGCAAAGTGCAAAATCCGGACAGGAATCGCGGTCCACCCAGCAGCCACCCACTCTTACCAACCACCGCGCCATCAGGCAGAACTACTGCCACAGCCAGTCCCAGAGCCAGAGCAGTGGACTGGGTGGCCAGAACCAGCACCACTAACCAAAACAAATGCCCCGCGGTATTGGGGCAGCTGTGCATCCGTTCATCCGCTGCAACTTTTGCATCTAATTTTCCCTAAAAAGGTTGTGAGTGGAGCTACTATTCATTTTTTTGATAATTAATGCTGAAATTTGTTAATTTTAAGATAACTTTTTGAATAAACATTCCACCTGATGAACACTTAATTTTTTAGCATAATAATGTTCTATTAACTCAACCTGGTATTCACATTCAAAGCACTTTCCAAAAACCTCTAGGGCTGTTGAGAAAGAATCGTATTTATTTGGATGCTTCTGTTGCAGCTTATTGTTATTATTACGGAAAGTGCTGGGAAACAAGGAAACTGGGAATACCAAATGGATGCGAAGTGGATGATGACTAGCTTTTAGCCAAGAGGCGGCTCATTTCACTCGACGCCTCATGGAACAGCGGGCATTGGCCCTCTCCTCTGGTTGCATTCCAAGCCATCCTATCCCTGCTGCCACACCCCTCCTGCACTCCAATCCAATTGCCATGCAAATGTGCAACAATTGACAACAGAAACAGGCGCCAGACGAGATGCCATAGATAGCAACGGGAGTTTGCAGCATGAGCTGGGGAGGACACATGACGCACATGGACATGGACAGACAATTAAGTGTCAAGTTTTTCACGAACTATTATAATAGAGGGGGCTCATGGGGGGGCCATGGGGGAAAATGCAACTAGTGACGACGACGACGACGACGACGAGTGTTTTATGCTGTTTTACATTTGTCTGTTATGGGGGGAGGGGATGTGAGGAGGGGCAACACTCTATATGTGCACTGAGGAAAAATATCTTTATTAAGATTCATCTTTATTCCCAATCCTTACATGTTTTGAAATTATTGAAGCTTCAGTGTGGCTGAATGTCAGTCCTGTGACATTTTTCAACTGGATTGTGACGAAACAAAAGGACTCAGGGTTGTATTCCAGGGCTACATATATGTACAACGGGGCGTATGTGTAACTTCCGGATTTTCTTGTTTTTATTGTGATATTCCTTTCAATTTTTTTTTTTGGCTCAGGATGCTGCCTGGGCAAAGTGGATTATGGTAGTACGAGCCTTGGTACAGGAGAGATATTTCATTCGCCTGGCTCCCGTTCAGTCTATGTAGTCGTATCCCCCCCTTCTCTTCCCAAAACAAACCACTACGAAAGCCGTGCAAGCAAACAATTGCCCAACAAAAGCCGCTTACATACAACACTTGAGGCCCGCACGATTCTGGCTGATGCTTTCTGCTTTCTGCCATTTGATGCCCTTGTTGCAGCTGCCAACTAGACTCTGACTGCAGTTAAATTACAATTGTTCGCTTTGCTGCACACTTTTTTTTTCTAACGATATTTGCCACGATACTCTGTAGTAGGGATTTTGCATATTCCATTTTTTGGTAGGAAGAGTCCATAGGCTACAGACCTAGCCATTCTATCAATTAAACATGACTCCACTTGGAAAACAGATTCCAGTTTCATGTCCTATGGGAATCTTTGGAAAGAGTACTCCCTGTTCGACCTGTTACTTTCTGGCGATGGTTGTTGTTGGTTCCCTTTGCCGAAGCCATGTGCCTACAAGTACATATAACTTGTAATACGTAATTGTGTTTGGTCTGCTTCAAGGGAGATGCACACATTCTGTGGCAGCGAAAATGGTAGAGAAGTGGCTGGGCTCGGCCAGCTTTGTCACAGCTTTTGCCTGCTGTTGTTTTGCATTGTTTTTGCTGTCTGGTGGTGTGTGCTTTCAGTGTTTAAATGGTATAAAATGCTAATCGCATTTGGCCCACACAACGTTGATTTATGTATGCGAGTGGGTACGTGGGCCGAAAGGATTCAACCGGCCGCATGTGGGGGGTGCCAAAGGATTAGGTGGGATTTCGCTTCGAAGGCTTAAAATTTCATGTTAATTGTAAAAAAATTCGAAATTAATTCGTTTGTCATAAATCACTTTTGGTGGCGCTAAAACATTATTATCTAAAGGTGCGCGAAACACAGACCCAGAAATTCAACTGAAAATGAAAAAATTTTAAATTCAGACAAACGAAACTCATTTGCATATGCAAGTTAACTTAATTTGCATGAAATGCGACGCCACTTGCTGAGGGGTTAGGGAAGGATGTAAGGACTTGCACTTGGTTGACTTGGAGGACCAAAAACACAGCAACAGCAGTCGGGACTTAGCGGGCGAGTAGCTAAATAGGACATGGACGTATAAGCAACTTTTGAATATTTTTATGTTATATTGGATTAGGCCCTTTTGATATTATGATGGCATTATAGTGTCCTACTTCCACCCTCAATTAAAAACACACTTTCATAGATATCGACTTGCCTGGAAGGTCTCTAATTACCCTTATTTATTTTTCTTTCTTAGAGCTATTAGGCAATTAACTTCAAATTAAGAAATTCGATACGATTCCATTTAATAGACTTCCAATTCCAAAACCCACTGTATTCTGTGCACACTCGCCATGAATATATACACATCTCGGGTAAATGGAATACACACAAAGTACAAAAAGGGATGCAGACAGGAAAGGATCAGGGAAGGAAACTGCCGCGTTGTAGCTGCTTGCATTCCCATAATGAAGCATCACGAACTTTTGTATTAAAACTTATTAAATTTCTGCGGCTGTTGCCACTGCACAGAGCATGTAGAGTTGCTTTCAGGTTTCTGCAGGAGTACACTTGCAGAAAATAATGTAGTTGTCGAAATAGAAAAGGTCCTTTGATGCTCAACATTGCAATGGCATTGCGCCCTGTGATGTATTTTTGCTGCCCTCACCCGCTCGCGTGCGGTTTAATTTTGTTTAATTATTCGTTACGGATAAGAGTCTTTGCTGGAGCCCCCTTCGACTTTTTCCTTATTATTCTGCTGGCCCGAATTCATTTTCATTTGTGCAGCTCGTAAGTTTTCGCCATCGCCACATGGCATCCTGTAGTCATTTCTTGCCGGCTTCCCTCCGCCTGTCTCTGTTCTTTCTTCATTTTTTTTGCATTTTTTTTTTGCAGACCTGCCGCTCCTTTTTCTCTTAATCCTTGTTAGCTTTCGGCGTGAGCTGGTTTTTTTCCTTCTCCTTCTGTCGCGCATTTTATGCAAATTACTTGCTTAAAGCTTAAAGTGTAAAAAATAAAACGAGAGTGCAGATTGGTCTCGGGTGGAAAGGCCTGGGAAAAACAAGCGAGTAAAGCCAGTCACGTCACATATGGCTGTAAGCCAGAGGAGGAAAAACATGCCATTTGGCTTTGGACTTATCGGCCGGGCTTTCTCGCAACCTGTCCAGAGATCCTTTCGGGCGCATTGATGTCCTCAAATGAGAGTTGCGTGACTTTTGTGTGACTTTTATTTTTCGCATCGTTCGCCGGCTCATCAACGAAGCCACTTGCGTCGAGTCATCATCATTGGGCTGCCATCATCATCATCCTGAACATCTTCTACTTTCCTGTTGACAGACGAGCATTATAAATGCCAAGGAATTGCTACCTTAAAAAAAAACAAAAAAAAAAAAAAAAAAAAAAAAAAAACCAAAACCTCCATTCTTTCCAATTTTACCCCCCAATTTTTTATTTTTTTTTTTTTTTTTTTATTTTTTCTTTTTTTTTTTTTTTTTTTTTTTTTTTTTTTTTTTTTTTTTTTTTCTTTTTTTTTATTTTTATTTTTCCCCCCCCTAACCCCCCTTTTCCCCAATTTTCCCTCCACTTCGTCTGCATGCTGTCTTAACTTTTATTTCCAGTCTCGGATTCCCGGATTATTAAAAGGAGCATAATTTAAGCGAGGGATTTTGTTTTATTGCCCGAAAAGGGACTCGGGGAGGTAGCATTTGTTTCTGTGTAGTTGGAATGAGGAGAAAAACGGCCCGAAATGGGAGGCATTCAAGCTGGTGCTAATTGAAACCTAATTACTGTCGGCTAGTCGACCTGATCTCCCTGTAAGCGGCGCTAAACAACTTAATTCCCTTTACTGTTTTGCGTTTATGTGGGTCACCCCCACAACCCCAGTGGCCCACATTCAATCCAACTCAATCCAATCAAACTATGGCCGAACAATCACCCCAGAAACAACCCTTTGGGTCAACCACACCCCGCAATCAAGTTCAAGGCATGCTTTCATGGTAATAACCAACTCAATTACGCTATTGATTTAATAATTGCCTGGAAAAGTAAAAATACACACCAATCGATAATATCCATTAGGGTGCAATATCTGCGTAGTTTCCGGACAAGAAATCAAAAAACGATTAAGCCCCGCGGTTGGATACCCCGGAATTCCGGGCGCTTCTTGTAAAAAGTTTTAATTAATATAAAATTAAAACGGTGTATGGCTGCTAATGTGGCAGAAGTTCTTGAAATTTTCATCGCAAATTGCCATTAAAAATGCAATCACATTAAGCCCAGACATCCTTTGATCGATGAAGCCAATTGCGGAATGCTTAATTGTCGGTGTTTAATGGCCCTTCCTTTACAGCAACTACTCTTATATAATTTGTTGCTCTTTATTGGAAAAAAATATATATTCTCTTTGGTGATAAGGGTAATTAATTGGGAAAAATCATCAACATATGTGATAGCTTTCAGCTCAAAATGTAATTAAATTAATATCAGAAAGTTGTATCAACTTTCGTGAGCTGTGTTGGTTAGTGTAGTTGGCATAAATGCCGAAAAATATCCAGGAAACAAGTTTCATCTTCCTGTCCAAAATCTAACAGCTGCTTTTAAGCGCAGATGAAACCTCCGACTGTCCGGACGACTGGCCATTAATTTGAACAAAGCTAATGCCGAAAATTATATGGCCAACGGGATCCGCCAAAAAATTTGGGTTACCCTCGGACACGAAAAACGAAACTGGTTTTGTTAGCGACTGGTTCGCGAAAAGAGTGCCACTCTTCCCGCCCTTTGCCCCCAAAAATTCGGCAAAAGGCCAACAACAACACCAGATGTCGACGATCGCGATCAAGTTACCTGCGGTCTGCCATAGGCTGTCTCCTTTGATTTGAGCTGCGGCAGGTGCAAAAGTCTGAGCAGGGCTTTAGGGTTGTAGGACTGGACACTGAACAAAAAAGATCCATCAAAGTTTTCCTCGACATATTTTTTAGTCAATAGTCCTGTCACCTCAAAGGGTATTCTTCACAACAAATAAAATAAATTGTTCTCAAAAATGAATCATTTATTATACAAAGTTCTTCATTGCAACAATTTTTCTCTGTGTTCCTGCCTCTGTTTCAACTGATTTCCTTTGTTCGGGCACACCTGCTGTTCTGTCCTTGTCTGCTGTCCCTCTACGGGTTACCTTTTCTTTAAATTCTGACTCAGTCAGGTAGCTTGTCCTGATCCTTTAGGGCTATAATAGCCTTTTCGCAATTCGTTTGCTTTGGTTGTTGTGCGCTTCGTTAATCGAAAGTGCTCAAGTCTGTATCCTGTGCAGGACTCTTTAAGATTATTATCTGAGGCTTACGAAGGATGGGTCTGGAACGACCTCTCATCATTGTCCGTGTCACAATAATTGCCATAAATTATTCGACTACCTGCTACTGTCTCTGAAACCAAAAATGCAACTCTCGAAGAATGTGTTAATTCTGTTTTGGAGAGAATTTCGTTGAGGTGTCAAACCAATACAATTTTGTTCCGAGTTCTTGGCATATTCTCTTAATAATTCAACCAAAGAAACCTTTTTTATCCATTCTGTAATAAATGTTTAGTAATTATGACCAAAGAAAGGGTTTTATTATTGAAGTTATTTTACAAATTTCACAGTTTTGAGGCTTCAGACCTAGACCTCTTATCTTAGATGAAGTGAACTTCAGCTCTACTTGAAATAAAAATAAAAATTTCCTCCATTAAAATGAATAAAGGCCAAAAACTAACTCTAGATTCTTCTGCCCCAAAGGGGGAGGAGACAAACTAAAGTGAAGTTGGTGGGCGGAGAAAGGGAATATCTCCAAGTACATAGTTTCCTCGAGTTCATCTCGCATTTCCAGTTAGTCGTGTGCCGGTCTCGTTGAGATTTACGAAAATTACAATTGTGTATTCTTCAGGCACTTCAACTTGAACTGTCGCTGTTAGTGTTTCCCCCTCCGAGTCCTCAGCGACTCCCCGAGTCCCAACTGCATTTCCCAATGTTATTCTAACGCCATTCGCCGTGGCATTGTTTGACAGTTCTGTCTTCGGCTCCCTCCGTTCTATCTCTATTTTTGTGCAACTCCCCCGACAAACCCAAAAAAAACTGATAAAAAAAAAACTTTATTCTCCAACACTCGTAGCCAAACAAACTGAAACCAAACTGAACCGAAAATCGATAAGAGTAACTGGCGGAAGAACATCAAGGGAATCCGCCGTTCTTCTTTTTGGAGCTAGAACCATTGAAGAGTATATCACTTTAAGATATAATTTTTTTAGAATTATGTATATAGAGTGTTAAGTAAGATATAACACTTCAATCCAGTTGCAGTGACAATTTTGTCCATTACTGTTCTCGATGAGATAGTTGAGATACCTTCGTTCAAGTGTCAAAACTTTTCAGAGATACAGCAGCAGGCACGTCATTTCGCCAATAAATAGAATGCCTGACAGTGGAGTAGCAGAAAAGTTTTCCATTTTATCGATCCAGCCACCACAATCGCATCTCTGCCTGTCCATTTTTATTCCGGATGAGCTCGTGCTGGTGCCATGCCTTCATTTATGTCTGACAGACGCTGAAAGGTACGTGTTTGGCCGGAGCTGTCAAGGTAGGGACTCTAAAGCAGTTTCGAAATCTTTGTCGATAACCGCATTGAGGCATCTGCGCCAGTATCCTCCGGAATTGACTCATCCCCATGCCACTGGACCGGGTGACTTGAGCTCCTGTGCCCCTGCGGCTTTATGCCTATCAATTGAGGAAATATCACTTCAAGTGCCCCGGCCATAAAACACAAAAACCCCCCCGAAAGTGGGCGGCCAAGTGGAGCCAGTGTGTCACTTGAATCGCCTCGAGTGCAAATGAGAAAAGACGGTCGAGTGGCTGGAGGAGATCTAGGGTCGTCGGAGTTTCGGCTGTAGTCGCAGCTGGAGTGTCCTGTATCCTGCCCGACCAACTCGCTGTCCCTGCCCCTGGATATTTATCATTTTGCACTCTTGATTCGAGTGACAAACGAGGGAGACACATGCAGTGCCCAGATATGGAGGCAGGAGAGGAGCTCGTTCCAAAAGAAAATATTGAAAAATGGCTTGGAAATGACCTCCGGTTTTTCGACTCCGATTTTGGGGCTTCTGATGTCAGACGATGTCGGATGTCAGATTTCTGACAAGTCGATTATAAATTGTTAAAAGCTTGAGTGAAGTTGTCTGCCCAAAATAGTGTTTGTGTGTTTTTCTTGGCACTAAAAAAACAAATAATATTATTGAGAAAAGAAAACGTAAATGTCTCACTTTAGTGCCTTTTAATTATTCAAAAAGACTGGCTTCGACCTAATTACAGTCCCTGCTATTATCTCTAAATTTCTCTACCCATAGATATGTCTATCTATTTGTGTCACTTGGTGTGGTTTGGCCTTTTAAGTTGTGGGATATTTACTCTAGTCCGCATATCACGACGATGTTGTGGCTCTGCCCGATGACAAAGTCGGGGGAAAAGCATTTCTTTATCTCTGCTTACTTTGCCACCTTTCTCTCTCCACTCGCAGTTCCATTTCCCTACTCCCCTGACTTTTGTGGCTCAGATTGCCGGAGTGGCTGTGCTGGAAGTTGCCTAAAACAGTTTTGTGTTCCAGTCCATCCACATCTTCCGTCCTCTGGCCCGCACGGAACTTTTTCAAATTTCTGTACGAGTCCAGCTCCTGTGGCTCCTTGAATTTAGCCCCGCAACCAGCCAGCCCACATTGCCTTAGATTTCTGCTTAATTTATGTTTCTATGCCGAGTTGGTCGGTCTGTTTGTCTGACTCTTTTTCATGTTTTACCCTCATTCTGCTCCATGTGGAGTTTTTGGTTTATTTTTTAAATACCCTTAAATAAAAAATATGCAACAAGATTACTACAATTACTTTAATAAGCAATTAAAAATAATAACTCAACTAAATTGCTCTCAAATGGACATCCTTTTTCTAAAAATAGAGTATTTAAAATTCGTAAAATAAAAAGATTCAGTTCTCTAGAACTCAAACTTTGCTTAAAGTTAATTCTTCTAGGTGCTCAGTTTACCTACTTTCGCATTAAAAGCCCTTCAGCCGGTTCATGTTCCCGATTTCCATTTAGTTGCAGGGCCAGTGCCTCATTTGCTTGGGCTTTAAGTTTTCGGTTGCATGATAAAGTCGCCCAGATTGCGTCAGATCTTAATGAGCCACTGCATCTGGGGGTATAGAGCGGCCGGAGAGCGGCAGTTTCAGGACATAAATGGGGACACAGCTACTTCCGCGACCAGTACGACGGCCATGATTAATCTCAACACTTTCCGACCCATTAATTTCACTCTGCTGAAGGGGCGAAAGAGCGCCAAAGTCTGGGGTAATGGATAGGGCATAAAAAGCAGAGGCTTTCGAAGGGTCTGCGAGTTGTCATGCGAGTGCTTCAATTCGAATTACTTGGCACTCCCAGCTGCCGTTTCGATGGGGCTCCAATCCGAAACACGCTGCCTTTCATCCACCTGCGGAGATTTCTACCCTTAATGTGCGACAACTCCCCAACGACTCAGTGTCCAGCCCCGATGCCGACGATGATGATGATGGGCAGATGACGATGAGGTGTAAAGGTAACCAAATGGCAGATTGAAAGGCCTCCCCCCATCAATTCAGTGGGTGAAAACACACATTAAAAACATTCGCTTCTTAACTCTCGGCACTGAGTTGCAATTTGTTTGGCTAGAAAGGTCGGTCTGCTACTCGTATGAGGAATTCGTGTTAGAAAATGGCTAAAATATGGCCCCCAGGCTGAAACTGACACGTTGGATGGGTGGTGGGTGGGTGAGAGAACAGGGACGGTGGTATCGATAGGTGGAGTAGGACATTAAGACGTGACCCGGTCGGAGGGTCAGAAGTTTCATTTCATTTTCAGGGGATGCCATGGCAGCACCCTAATCTATGGTCTGGAAAAAAAACGGGCAGGAAATATATATTTATTTATTTTTCTACTCTTCGGTTATTTTATTTCTTCTGTTGTCATGCTCTCCTCAGCTGTCCTTTCACTTTTCTAATAATTATGTTTCGATTTTCTATTTTTTATAGACATTTTTGAATGTGTTCTTGGTATAGTAAAGATTGAAAGAGTTGAACTTTAGCTTCAGTTTGCAAATCAGAAACATATATGATATATATATACCGATGTTCCTTAAACTAAAAGGTTTCTTGAATACATTTTTTTTATTTCTAGACCATTTTTTAAATAATATATGCATTTTTAAAGCATTTGAAAGTCGGCTTTGTCGTTGCCTTATTTTTTTACATTATTTCCCGAATTTTTCCGGCCGGCGTTGTCAGGACACGAAATTACATTTGTACCTTAATTTATTGATGTTTGAATGCGTTTGCCTAGTCAGGAGGCATACCGAAGTACCGGGGAGTGGTGGGTCCTGCGGGGGTGTGTCCTGCATAACAGCTGTGGGTGTGAGAGTGGGTGGGGGTGAAAGGTGTGCGGATGCGTGTATATATTTCAAGGTGTCGATATGTGAGGGGTCACCTTTCCGGGGTCCAGTTTAAAGGTTCATTTGCTGAGGGCCCGTCTCGGGGCGTGAAAATGGCCAACTAATAGAATGTCTCGACCCAAGAAAAGGGTTGCCAGCCATTTGATTTACAGGCCCGGCCTAATGGCAGGAAGCGGATGTGCCATGTGGGACCAGGAGCTGGAACAGACTTTTTTTTTTTGGCACGTGACAGGACGAAATGCTAATGAAGTGGGAAATAGAAACCGTTTCGTTTGTTTCAAGCCAACTGGCCAGGTGCGGATGGAAATGGCAGATAGAGAAATCGCTTTCGCCAAATTGCCCGACAAAGATTTCCAAACAAATTTGAGCTGGGGCTTAGTCAACTGTTTCCCGGCTCCTTTAAGCCGCCATTTAAATGGCCATAAATTATGTGTGACGAAGGATCTGACCTGCTCGTTAACTTTGAAGACGAAATCCCTGCAGCATCAAAGTCTGGATGTGTTGCAACTTATTTACATGCCACCCAGGGCACTCGCCACTCCCTGCCAGGGCTCTCAATCTGTGCTGCCAAGAACTTAATGCCAAGCTCCAGACAACAAAGAAAACACGCTATTACAAAGCCGCATTTTTTTATTATTATGGCTCCCCCATGCCCCCCCCCCAAAACAACAAAATGGTTCTTATCTCCCTCCCTACCCCCCCCCCCCCCAAAAAACAAAAATACCCATCACATTTCCCGCCCATGAAGACCCCCCCCCCCTCAAACAACAAAATCCCCTTCCCCACTCCCCCCAGGGGGTCGACCCGCGCGACGGACGACGCGCTTCCCCGGGGGCCCAAATTTTTTAGGGGGGGTCCTTCCCGTTCCCCCTTTTGACCAAAATTATAATCCCTTTTGCAGGGTATAAAAAGAACTGCATGCCCTGCTCGAAAATGCAAAATTTATCATTGCTGCAATGAGCTAGGATATAGAGCCCTGGCAGGCATTATTAAGGAGTATCCTTCTACGCTTTACAGCAGCTATGGGTCTTTGTGAAAGGATGTCTTTAAAAAGGGTAATCTGAAACTGATGAAAGGCGTCTACGTATTGTTATGAAATTTAAAATGAAACACATTCTGCCCTTTATCTAAACCAATTAACTCTCCAAGTTGTATAATTCTCGAATAAAATTGCGAGTTCACACAACGCATAAACGAAGAGTCGCAAGAAACTCTTCAGATGGCAATAAAAAAGTTGAAAGTCCTCGTGCACCATTAACCAGACTGAGACAAAGAATCAACCCGCACCCGCACACACTTTCCCGGACAAAGTTGAGTCACCCGGGCACTAGCCGTAAAGTGTTCAGATTGCTACTGCCGAATGTTTGCGTAAATTTTCCTGCAACAATTTCGCCAGTGGCCAAAGGGATGGCAGGACGGGGCCCAGAGTCGTGGTTGCGGGTGGGGCAAGGTGACACATTCCTCTAATAGCAAGCAAGTGGTTGCATCCACCCAAAGTCTTTGTGTTTTTTTTTTTGTTTTTCTGACTGGTTGCGAAAAATTTTCATTTTTCAATGCCAGAGGACAATGGCAAGCAGCAAGGACCTTAGCTCAGACGTACTTTTTCTATTTCTTGCCGCTCGGCAATCATATCTGGATCAGCATTGTAAATTGCCCGACTCGGCGCTCATATTTCTTTATTTCCTTTGCTGATTTTGATAAATGAGGCAAGGGGGAAAATGCGGGAGATGGAAAACTCTCCCTAGGCACAGCTTGTAGAATTTGATTGCCCCTTGCTACGGCGGCGAAAGTTAAGCATTATTTCCTTATTTATTTCCCTCAACTTTGCAGACTTCCCAGCCGACCAACCCAACCCTTTTGCACGCATTTCCTTTCGCTTTCCTCACTGTTTTTCCCACTCTGGCTTTTGTGTGTTGCCCCGAAAGCATAAATTTGCTTTGTCGCAGCTTCCGTCTGGTCATGTTTTATTTTTTCATTTTGGGTTTTCCTTTTTTTCCTCCTTCCCTCCCGCACTTACAGAAAACAGTTTGACAAGCACTAGAGGGAAAAACCTCCAGCTCCTCGGAAAAACATCAGTAAACTTTTTTCCCCACTCCATCAGCTTCTTTTGCAAATGAGATTTCGTTCAGTTTGCTGTGATAAATTGTTGATGGCGCTGAATGTGTTTACATGGATGGTGCGGGCTGGAATGTTTCGGGGGGGCGGTGACGAGAGGTTAGATTCGCATTTTCGGGGGCATGGCACTGGGTGGCATTTGGTATTTCGCTTGTTAAGAAATTTTTGGTTAAGCTGAGTGAGGAATTTCTCGGTTTTTTTCGGTTCCTAGATGTGCCGGGTTTCATTTTAATCCATTTCAATGAACCTAATATGGAAATTATTCATTGGAATTTATGGAGGTAAGGGTCTCTTTGACCTTTAAATATTCTGAGAAATAAACCAATATAAAGCGGAAATTTCCATTTGGAAAGTTTAGTTCGATTGCACACTTTTCCCTAAACTAGCCGTGTTGCCTGGGAGATTTCAAGCTCATTCAACTTCATGATAATTATTCCCTGGAATACAAAATGAAACTCTGGAGCTCTAATGAAATATGCTAATTAGTAAGCAGCCATGGGGGCTGCGAAGTGGGTGTTTCGCGGTGGTCAGCCAGTGGAAGTAATTGTTAAAATTATGCACTAATATTTTGCACAGACAGGCAGTAACAAAAATTTGCGATCAGAACAACAACTAGAGCAGCCGATGCTGAACTCATTTAGCCATTAAATAAGCCAAAACCGAAATCCAATTAAAAGTTAAACGCCACAAAGGCAACGCTCATTGGAGAGGGCCTGGATAAGGGTCAGGTGAATTAAGAGGATAAAGCTTAGGGAGAGAATACCTAGAATAAGGTTAGCATTGAAACCATTAAAAATGCTTTTAAAAATTAACCAAAAGAAGATTATAAAAGACAGTTTTTTGCAATGGATCAGCTCCTACTAGAATAAATACATTTTACCTAAAAAATAAGTTTTTTTTCACTGTACGAACACTGAGTAGTTCTTCTTAGACCCGACTCCTTGGTCAAGTTTAAGGCTTCCGGCTAGCCCGAGGAGCAGCGGACGAGGCCAAAGGAAGAGGGCAACCGGTGAGCTTAGCATATTATAAATAACATTCAAACACGCAAGCCGTTCGGCCAGGTGGAAATCGAGGTGGGGAAAGGAAAGCTCCAAGGAGCTAACGAAGCCATCGACCGGAGTGTTGCGTGCCCGAAACTTATTTGGCCACAACCAAATTGGACCGAAAGAGAAACTTTCCAGCAGCAGCAGCATAAGGAGCAGCAACTACGGGGACCGTGAAGAACTTTGATTAAGTTTTCCATCGACTTAAAGTTCCCGCCTGCAAGGCGTCGAAATTAACTAACCCGGAAAATAGAGAAAGACGGGCCAGCAAGGTGAGAGGGACAGAGAGAGATAGAGGCAGGGACGTGTCTAGATTTTCTATGAACGGGAGTCCCCGGATAAGTATGCTATAGAAATTCTGGCAGGCACGTAATGGCATTAAAGAGAGTGCGAGCGAGCCGAACGATGAACGTTAGACAGGGAGGGCGATGACCGGATATACGGATAGATGCCGCAGACCGAACCTCCTTTATGATTATTGTCTTAAAATTAATCAAAAGTGCGTGCCTGAATTGGGAAAACTTTTTGGTCGACTTCCTAATAGATTTTCGGCCCTGCCTCACCAGTTTTCGTTTGTGTTTGAGTTTTCTATTTAATTGATACTCCGAAAGTCCGGGACCAGGGCTTAGAATCGATAGGGGATAGCCTTAGTTTGTTGTATCACAATTTTGAATTTAATAATTGGAAAATCGAAACAAAGAGGTATAATAAATGTTGTTTGCTTTGAATAATATTAAATTACAGGCAGGAGCAAGTTTTCTGCAGTAATCCCATAGCTGTGGGTCAAAGTTCCGTACCTTGGTGGGCGATTAATTAAATTACAAGCCATATTTGTTATGCAGAGGACCACTTCGGCCCTAAGATTTGTTTCCGAGTCGAAGCAAATTGTTCGGGCGTGTGGAAAGTTTCTTCGGGAGAGAACTTTGCCACTAGAGGTGTGGACGAGGATGGTGTGTCTCGAGTGTGGCAAGCCACTGTGGTGCTAATATTCTGAAAATGTTTGTGGGGCGTTTGTGCTTTGATATGGTCGACACTTTGCGGCCTGACGGTGGCAGGCCACCTGCGGCACTTGGTTTCGATTTGCTATTTGATTTTCAGCAGGCCGCCCTGAGGTTCCATCAAAAATGGAGCGCTCAAAGGCGGCGAGTGTCATTTGCATAAGGCTGAGGTGCCACACATTGTGAAATGTCAGCAGCTGCCTACTGCCTTTCGCTTTAACAAACACGAAGCACTTTGGCCAAACACACACAGAAAAAAATTTACTAAATGTGTAATTGTTTAATATTGTTTACAATTATTTGCAAACATATCTTAATATTAAAGATATTAAATATTAATATTAAAAGCTAAGAAAATTAAGGTTTGTAGGTTGAAGTCAAAGTTTTTTCAAGTGTCTTACTTATTTGCCTTTTCTCCTGTCAAATGTCAAGCGCCATTTTATGTATTTTCAAATTTAGAGAAAAAAACACTGCCAAAGTGAATAGAAAAGGAAGCACATTTTTCAACTGCCATCAGTTTAAGCTGATGAAATTGCCGACAAGCAGGAGGCATCCGCCTGCCACCCAACTCCGGCCTCCTTCCACCTCCAAAGTTTGCTTCATTTGCCATCATCGTCAATAATATGACATAAGTATACTGTTCCTCCGCCGCTTGGGCCAAACATTTTCTTCCCTCCTCAGGGTGCCAGCTATTTTGTTGATTTCATAATGTCTTCTGGTTCTTCTATTTTTTTTTTTTATGATATAGTGCCTGAAATGGATTGCTTCTTTCCCTTTCACTCTCCGTCTATAAAATGTCTCGAGCTTTTATTTGCTCACTTTCTGTTTATGTTTTTCTTGGCCTTGCTGATTATGACGCTATTTTTGACACTCGATAAAGCCAATAAACAAAATGGTTTTGGTAAATAATATATATATTGAGAAGACAGTAGATGAAGTAGCCAGAGTCTATAAGAGGCTTTAGCAATTAAAATAAAAAGGATTTAAGGATTATACCTATAATATTTTGAGCAAAGTTCATTCCACATCTCTCTTTATCTGCGGCTATGATTTAGTGCTTCGGTAATCATCATTAAGCCTATATCGAAAAGAGCCCATCAGCCAGGACATTTATTATTGGTTTGGCTTTTTGGGTTTATTGCTTAACAGTGCATTTGATTCATCGATTTTTTGTTGCCGACATAAATCAATTTATTTATATTTCCATTCTGGTTTCTTTCTCTTTTTTTTGCAGCTCCAACCATAACGAATTCGACCAAACCAATCGGAACCAACTTTGGACGAAAAGTGCGTTGCGGTTCCGGCAATTAATATTGATGGTAAGTTGGTTTTATGCCGCACATATTTTCTTGCTGGCTTTTTAATGCATTTCCATTAAATTGAATTTATGGAATTTATATTGCGAATGCACTGCCCGGCAGCTCAATCAAGTCTATGAAGGTGTAAAATGATTGCATTTTATTGCAACATTTATGAAATATTTCTTTAATGTTTCTCATTTTTATGAAAATTTTTATTTTGCTGTGTCGGGGAGGATTACTTGTTCAAAGTTTTCAAATTAAGAGTCCAAGACAAGCTCAAACATTTAATCGATAGGGAGCTGGATGGATTCCAACAAATTCAACTTGCTTCCTTGAAGCACACGGTATTTGCTCCATTTTTAATGCAGTTTGTTGAACTTTTTCTGTGCAATTTGTATTACTAATGCGAACGGCAAACAAAGATGAGTTGGGGAAAAGTGCAAGGAAAAGCAATGAGCAAAAAAGGAGAAAAAAAAAAAACAAATAAATGGCAAGCCAATGAGTCGAATGATTCGGGCAATTGCAGTTCCCAAAGAGTGAACTGCTCTATCTCCCTATCCTGAATCTACCCCCTTTGCCTCCTAATATCCTTCGGCTTGAACCGGAAAGATGGTCGTAATAATTCACTTCTAGCCGGAGGAGGCAGGATGAAAGGATTAAATATGCAGCCCAAGTCGGACCAGGAAGACCTTTGCTCGCACGGAGAGAGCACAGCTGAAAAGTTTAGTTTAAGTGTGGAAGCACAAACAACAACAATGGCATCGACGACAACAGCAGGACTTGGCTTAAATGCGCTCATGTGCAAAAATGCCATTGTTTTGGATTTGGTCGTAAACAAAGCGGTGAAGCGAAGGCAAAAAATTTCCTTTTTCCCAGCCCGAGAAAAACTAGGCGAAAAAGGTGGAGTTTAATGGAAAGAGTTGGAAGTTCTCCGGTTCCTGTTCAAGTGAAAATGCGAAAAAGCAAAGTGAAATAAGGTTTGCCCTAAGACTTAGACACCCTAAGCCTTAATTCCCTAGAATAAATTGCCTAATTGAATACCAAGTCTACTTTTCCAGGTTGTTTAAAGACAAATCTATACAAATCTGTGAAATTTATTTTAAGGAAACAGATTATAAACCCAAATCCTCATACGAATAGTGCTTTTTGTAGAGTATATTCTTGGAACAATGGAACGTACAGCAACAATGCCTGTTGAACTCTTGAAAACTAACGTACACACGGAGATGGACTTTCGAATACGTAGGATTGAAGGGCTAAGATGGGTGTGAGTGTGGTTGCTTGGGACAAGAATTCTAGATCCTTTTTAGTTCCATTTGGTCTGGCGGCGTGGGGGGGGTTAGGGAAAAAGTGCTATTGGGTTTTTGGGTTCTTGCTACGGCTTTTGCTTTCAATGTGTAGCTTCAGCTCAGGGGAAAAGCTCGGGTTTTAAAATGGGGCTGCGGCAGATTGTGCCACGAATGGCGTCACATGCTAAAAACCCAAATAGCAGCAAAAAGCAAAAACAACAACAAAAAACAGAAAAAAAGCAGCCACACCAACAAATACAATACAATGTTGGAAAGGTTTGCTTGCAATCTCACTGCAAAAACTTTTAAAATGCTATAAAATGAAGGAGGTGGGTGTGGGTGCGGGTTCCAAAGGATAGCAGGACATCTCGAGCGACTACAAGTCATAAAGTACACACAACAGCACCAACAGACACAACAACAAAGGCATCAAGACGAACATAAAGGACAATACATAGACGTTTCAAGTTCTGGCACAGTCGACTGCACAAAATGTCCCCCAAAAATGTTAGTTTCGTGTCTCGTCGCTGCTCGTTTCCTGGCTGAGTTGCAGCCACATTTTTGGCATATGTCACCATGCCACATATGCAATTACAGGACTCGAGCCATACAGTTACATTGAAAACATTTTAGCCAAAATTGAATTTACTTGAGTTCTGAGAGGGCTGTTCTGGGCCCAACAGACGGCCACACAGCTAGGCCATTAATATTTCTCAATGCCTGCCATCAAATTGACCGTTCGAAGTGACTCCCCCAAGTGAGCCCACTTCGAGGAGCGACCGAAAGCAGCAACAGTTTCGTGAAAATGCCTTATAAATTATTATTGCACAAAAGAATAAAAGTATTTGTTCGCCCACTTTCCCAGCGAAGCTGACTTTATAAATTGGCCATAAAAACCAGAAGCTGTAGAAAAAAGTTTCAAAAAAAAAAACAAAACTTTGCGACAAATTGTGACAAAAAGGTTTACTATACATATGTGACCGACTGGCTGCTTGCCCTTTGAAATATATAGATTATAGAAAGTTTTTCACAATAAAAATATACGTAAAATATATTTTTATTACGTGTGTGTGTAATTTCTTTATTCGATTTTTAAAAGTAAATTATTATATTTATTTCTCCCTTGTCGATTACACCCTGATAACTGGCTTTCGCTGGGGACTCAACAATGTTGTAAAAGCTTAGCCAACAATTGGTCGAGCGGTTTATTTGTGTAAAATAGATTCTGTATAAATATTTATGCTTTTAGTTGGAGTTCACTTGGCAGTCCGTAGGAGTTCCTTTTTTCACTTTGGTGGCCTTTTGTTGCCCAATGTTTTGACATTGTTTGGCTTTCATTTTGGCAAATTGATTTGTCCATTTAAATGTGTAAAATATATATACTCGTATAGCCATTGTGTACCTTCTATGCCAATACTTTGCTTATATAGATGCCTACAATAATAGATCCATTTGGTTGATTAATTGTCAGTCAGAAACAATATTTGGCTTGTGGATGGCCCTTTAAACGGACCGTAAACAATCTGAAAGATATTGCCCATGGGCAGATTTCAAATTATATAATTTCGATCCTGCTTCCTTTTACAATTTTTTGTCGGCCTTCCTTAGTCATGTGGCAGGCAGCTGCTTTCACATTGCAAATAAATATTTTATGGCATTTCGAATGCGCTCTCTCGCTCTTTGTCTTGCTCGCTCCAGCCTTCAAATACAATATGGCCGCCGCCATTTTGGCATTCACTAGTTCGCCATTTTTACCATTCCGCCATATTTCATTTCCGCTTCTTCTGTGTATTGTTGTTATTTTCCTGCTGTGTTGTTTGTTTGTTTTGTTGCTGCTGCCATGGCGCATTTTGTGAAAAGTCAATTATTTATGCATGTCACGTTATTTTCTGGGGAAAAAGAGGACAAAAACCTAAAGAACCGAACGAAGGAAAGTCCCACCGAACCGAACCAAGCCAAACAATCATGAGTTGGGTTGCACAAAAAAACAAAAAGCGACAAAAAATGGAGAAATTTGCGCTAAAATGGCCAAAAATTCAAATGTCACCGCCGCCGAAATTTTCCCTCCCATTTTCTGGTCTCCTTGCCACCGACAACATTTTCACATTCGTTAGGTGGAAAGCTGATTATTAGATTTAGCTTCTATGTGTGTTTACGTGAGGGTGTGTTTTCTTTCTTTTCCAATTTTTTTTGCTCGGATATTCGAGAAAGTTCATTTAAAAAATTGAATCAGAACAGCACATGCCGTTGAAGGCAATTGAATTGTAATTCGATTGAATGAAAAATTGCTTTATTTGAGAAGGAAAACATTTTTTTTCTCAGTGGCTTAGCTTCAGAAGTGACGGTTTCTCAATCCAGCAAACCGTCAATCAATCAATCACATTCGACTGTCTTATTAAAAATGGACAGCAGCACTGGACTGGACCTTATACATTATTATGTTATGAAGTTTATTTTTCTGCTTTTTTAAACAGGCCGTCGCAATTGATTTAAGCCTGCTCTTGTGTCAGCTCCAGTCAAAAGGAAATGTAATCAATTGAGTTAAATTTAATTTAAATTTAATAGAAAACAGCACAAAAAGGCGTGCACTGCACCAGAGGAGCGAAAACAAAGGCCAGAATCCACTGCTGTCGGGGCTCAGTGGGGCGTTAAATTGAATTGTTGTCACCGCAATTTACACAGCCACGCCCCCGCCCAGTTCGTCCCGTTTTCCCGCTCTTGGCCAACTTACAGTTTTTTTCTCTCTTTTTTCCATCACACTTTGTTGTTTTTTGTGCATTATCGGGCTTCTTTTCTTCTGTCATATTATTACATTATTTGCCATTTGCTTTAGACCAACTGGCACACGCACACACAAGTTGCGGGCTCGCTTTTCTCCTTAATTTCCCAAGTCTTTGTCCCCGGCCACGAGGGCGTATGCGTATTGTAATCAAGTCATAAATTTGCCAGACTGCGAATTGGTCTGAAGCGTTGCCAGGCATTTTCTTGGCCGCCTAACGAGCCCCACAAGAAACTGTAAACTGCTTTCCAGCCGCACGTGCCAGCTAAGAATATCCCCACACACACACACTCGTACTCGCTGCGATTCAGACACATAAAGATTTATCTTTCCTGGGTGGGAGTCCGGACTCTTTTTGCCCCGTTTTGCTTTTCAATAAGAAAGGATTAAGTTGAATGAGAAAACTACAAACGACAGGCGAGCTTTTACCCTCATTTCCTACCTCTTTCTTACATTGCCTGGCAAGAAAGCCAATAAAAAGCAAAGATCGCATATCTATAAGCCCACTTTTATGGAGGCCTCTCCCACTCTCGGGCGATAAGTGTTATTTTCAACTGCCAGCTGTGATTCTAAACCTCTACCTAAAAAACGAGGAAGAAAAAAATGAGGGAAAAGTTTCATGTTACCAGAAGATGTTCCATGCTTCCTTTTACATTGCCTGGTAACTGGAATTTCGCCAGGATCCGTATGTGTGTGGATGTCACTTATAAATTTCTTATCTCGACATTAAATTTGTCGGCTTCAATTCGAGTATCTTTAAGTTCGTCCCGGAAGAAGGTCGCTTGTAATAGAGTTCAAAGGGAAAACAGGAGGACTGCCGAATGACTAAAGGAGTCGAGGCCAGCGGCGAGTAAACAACGAAAAACATTTGAAATATTTCCCCTCTGTTTTCTGTGCTCTTGCCGAAAGGGGCGGGGACACAAATTATGAACAGCTTGCTCCATATGAGAGGCATGCCCACTTAACTCCCTAAACCAAAACGTTTGCGGCACCCTTGGTAACCACCCATTCTCCCTCTCCATTCGGCACTTGAATTGTAGGTTCTGAGTTTAGGGCTTTGGCTTCATTTAATTTTCATAAGGCCAAATGGAAAGTTCATTCTTCATTCTTTAAGTGGCTTTCGACCTGAAACTTAACCAACCAAGAAGCCAAAAAAAAAATTATATTGAAGAATCAAAGGAAAGTCGAGATGACTTTTCTGCGTAATTTTTATGTTGCAGGTTGAGAGGAGCATTAAAAATCATTGAATTACCGAACTTGAAAGTTTTTATTCCCGGATTTTATGGAAATATGGATATAAAAATTATATCCATAATATTTGGTTGATGTGTGTTTACTTAGGGATTATGTTTTCATTTTATGTGACAAGTGAACATTTTAATTCAACTTTAAATGAAATTTAATTAAAAAATGCAGACTCCAAAGTTCTTAATTAGTTGGATTCTTTTTGCAATTCATGTAACATAATTATGTTGAATTAGGCAGAATTTGAAAAATATGCAGTACAAGTTTTTGTTTCTACTGCCATCCATCTGGTGCGTGAAACAAAGTTGTGCCTTTTCTTTTCAATATACCTAATATTATGTAAAACTAATTTGAAGTTGCGGGAAGTCAGTCCTTTGGTGTTACCGCTGACGCCGCCTCCTCCTTCCAGCTTATCCGCACGAGGTTTGTGTAAATTCCTTTTAGAATTTCAATTAAACTTTGCGTCACTTTATCGCAGCGATTCCCGACGCAGCCAGCAGCTGTCAAGGCACCGCCTAATGGAGCTGCCCAGTCCAGGGGTGGGGAGGTTTATGGACGAGGCGCAGGAGGCGTATGGGGCCAGGACTCCAGTGTTCCCAAAGGAGAGGAGTTTCCCGCGTTAGCTGTCAACATTTGTTGAACACAAAATTTCAGTTTAGCATTTTACGCTTGACGCTTTGACTAATGGCTGGGATGAAGCGCAGAAAGAGAGCGAAAGGAAGGTTAAGAGAAGAGAAAGCGGATGGAGGTCCTTTCCCCCCCGGTTTTCCCCTAAATGAATAATGCATTTTTACCCACAATTTAGCCAAGTTTGGTTATGCACTTTTCCCGGCCGGACAAAAGTTTTATTTTTCCAGCCACTAACCGAGTCAGCAACTTAAGCTGGCTCTAACCTTTTTTCCGTTGTCTTTATAACTTAATTGCGCCTTTTTTGCTGGGTAAGGGTATTCTATCTGGCCCACTATTCGATTTCAATGCAAATTGTCTGTGGCCTTCTTTGGCTTCAGCATTTCCTTGATCTAGTCTTAGCTGGCCTATCGCTTTTATCTTTGTTTTGCCAACTGAAATGCCCAACAACTTCATTCATATGCATAAACTGCAATCAAACGAGGGTAAAAAATGAAAGCCAAATCCTACTTTCATTCTATTGCCTGGTTTCTTTTGCTGAGGAAATCCTTTGCTGGGTGGAAAAATATTTTCCATTTTTAATAATCGTAGCTTATAGAACCGCATAGACCTCTATCAATGGAAGTTTGTTGGAGTGTGCGGAGATAAAGATGTTGGCAAAGGACACACTCGCTCACATACACACCACTGTGGTGCTTTAAGCATTCTGGGAATAAATTTTTAAAATTTTGTTTGTTGTTGTCAGCAGTTTTTATGAGTTTTCTTCAGGCTGAACTCCCACAATTCCCAATAAGTACCAAGTCATCCACCCACTTCGTTTTCTCCACCACCCAACCTACTTTTGATTCGTCCTGCCTCGTCCTTTTTCTGCATGTTCACACAAGTTGATCAAGTTTTATGGGCGCATATTTCCCATGGCACAAAAGTATCGATTCACAGATCCCAGATGCTCTACAAGTTACCAGACAACCAATCGTTTCAGCTGATTTCATTAATTATTGTCAGATCTATTTGATTTAAAAATAAAATAAAGAATAAAATACATTTTATGTCAAGAATATCTGCCATCAAGAACCTTTTCCTAACCTAAATAATATTGTATTGTAAATGTAATTTAAAATAGAATGAATCCCTGCCAAGTTCCTTCCCTTCAGCTTTGACTTTCAACGGAAAATCGTCGACATCGGGGAAATGTCATTTAGGCTAAATTTCCGATAAGCAATTTCCGTTGTTCACTCGCAGATTTCCATTTGAATATCGCAATTCGGAGAGTGCATCAAAGCTTCGTGATGTCGGCGGCAACACATTTTTAATGTCCGTGTTTGAGATGCTTTGGCATTTCCTTTCCATGTCCCGAACAACCTTTCCAGCCGCCTCCTCATCCACGGCACTTTCATCCTTGCAGCGAGTTTTATGCAAATATGCGCAAATGTGTTCATTGCTTGAAAGTTTTTCCAAACTATCCTCCCGCTCTTCCTGCAGCCAGCTGTCTCTGTCTATCCGCCTGTCGGTGGGTCCTGCTTGTGGCATTCTCGTGTCATAATCCCTGACAACTATCGGCATTCATGTGGCAAGCAGCTGAACCAGTTTGCTTCCCTATTCCAATCCTCTTTGCAACCCAAACGCACTCGGCATCTGCATGCCATTTGATTTGCTGACTTGGCTCAGGGTTTCCTTTTTAAGGACACTAGGGGAAAAATACTGGTATGAAATGGGAATTAGATAGTATATTTTTGAGTAAATCTTTTGGAAAATAAATTATATGTTTATTCATGTTAAGCTTTTAAGATTCAGCAAAGAGAATTAAGAGACAATCGCCTTTGTCAGGCCCATTTTCAGAGATAAGTTTTTAAATTTCCCTTTTTTTTTGACAAAATGATTTTTATTTTCAGTGAAAGTGCAAATTGACTAGCGAGATGAATATTTGCCGAGGTGGAGAAGTGGGAAAAGCAGCTGCATACTGTGGTTTGCATCTTTCCGTATTGTATTCCATTCTCTGCCAGCAACTTTGTTGCCTTTGCGAACAGGACACAGTGGTCATTTCCCATCCCTCCTTAGATCCTTTGCTGCTCCTTCATCCTGCGCATCGCTTTGTTGCTGATTCTTCTCTTCAGCCGTTGGCTCTTGCGGTTTTGTTATTAAGTGAAATTGAAACCTTCCGGCATCGACTTCGGTTTCAGCTTCAATTTAACTGGCATGTGCAATTTTTAATAGCTCCCACCAGGGAAGTCAAGTTGAGTTTTGCTCCCGTTTGTCCTGCCATTCGTTGATCCTTCGCCGTCGTGCGGTTTTGTCCTTTAGCTTGTTGTGACGGGCTACACTTTGCTGCGGTTGAGGCCTCGAGCAAAATGCTTTCGGCTCACATTTCTGACTGGTGATAACTCTGTTGCCAGCCGATTGTTGTTCTTCTTGCTGTCCTCCAACAAATAATTGAACTTGTCATATAAATCTCTCCATTTGCAATTGTTTTTGTGCGGTTTCCTCTTGCATACTTGAAATTGCTTGTCTTTGTTGCCAAAATGTGTAGAAATTTGTTGAATAATTTATTCAATAGCTTACTGATGGGAATGTTGAAAATGCTTCCAACAGATTTTGTAATTTTGCACACAATACAAAATCAATTAAATTCTGGTCAAGTCACACTTTTGTTTTACGAACAGTATGCCTTGGCTTGTCGATGGAAATATAACGAGCCAAAATGTGTTTATGAACCAATATGGCGCATACGCGCCTGTTGAGCTGTGGTTTTTGTGCCCACTGAACGATGGAACGGTTGCAAACATCATGCCAAAGTTGATTTCAATTGCAATGCAATCATTATGATCCACGGATTCTCTGAATCCTTCCCTATATCGTTCTCCATTTTTTCTGTTTGATTTTTCCCGGAGGCAGAATGTTCCCTATATGTTTTTTGTTTTGTTTTGTTTTCCCTTCCGTTTGTTTGCTGGCCACTCGCATCGTCGGTTCGTAGCCAGTTGGTCAGTTGGTTAGCTTGAGGTACATATCACTACTGAACTGGTTTGGTTCAAAAAAGCAACAAAAGCGATTGGTAGTGGGAATGGACATTGACGGTGAAATATTGTTGACTGGCCATATCTAGTTCGGTTTAATTAAAAAACCAATTTTAGGTGCTGTTGAAATTGAAAGGAAATGATAGTCTGGAGTCTGATGTGAGTTTCATATGAACCGGCAAAGGATCAAAATATTAGCTAGAAACCTACCAAATGAATGGAAAAGTAGATAAGAGGCTCTTGTATTATTTCTTTTTTTTCATAGGCTTGAAGATAATTGTACTAATTAGTATTTTTAATCAATCGATTTTTAACTATTTTTATTTTAAGTTATTGTGCAAAAGTGAGTAAACAAAGTTAAATGCGTGACTTTTCCGTTTAGGCTTTTGTGTGTTACTTGTGCAACATTCGATAAGAGTGGCTTTTACGTTGTTCTAGCTTTTCTATTTTAGTTTGCCTTACATTTTCAGTTTTGTTTTTGCCAAGTGCGCAGTTTTACGAGTGCTTCCCTTTAAGTTTTCTCTACCTTTTTAACCTTTTCTTTTTTGCTTTCGATAGAGTGCCAGCAAAAGTAGGCAACCCGGAGGAAAATGTTTGGGGGCGCTGCGGAAATGTCAAAACAAAATGCCGCTTAATGTGGCGTGTCCTGGGGCTCTCCCACCCACCTGTATGTGTGGTGCTGGTTTCCAGGGCAGCTCGGTGGTGGGTAAATCGCTTGTTTGGGGGATATCCATCGATTTTCTTAAGCGGCAAAAGTTTTCGGCTTGAACATTTTTTGAACCTGCCGAACTCACTCATGCAACGTGCACAACAACAAATGCACAATAACAACAGAGGAAGCAGTAACCAACCCTTGTGCCCGGGCTGCCCTTTTTCCACCGCCCATAGTGTGTGTTGGAGCAGAGTTCTACCCTCCAAAAAATCCATTCGAATGCGATAAATTCCCCGGTATTTTTACGACCCGAAACTCGGGGGCAAACGCTCGCTGGGAATGCAAGCGACAGAATGTCCCTGGAGGGCGGTTTCCACCGCTGCACCATCCCCCCTTCGGCTGAAAAACATCCCCTTTCTCCACTCTTCCCTGCTCAGCCAGGACCCCTGTGTAACGCAATTTAAACGCTCTCAAAATTGGTAACATTTCAGCGCGATATTTGGCTTAGTCCGTCTGCAAGTGGTGGCATGTGGCCCATTTGTTGTTGCTTTGGTTTTAGGGGTGAGGGGGTATGGATAGATGGATAGAATGTTCAGTGGCAGTGTTGGTAAACGCGCCCTCGGTACGATAATTTACATACAGACAACGCCGCTTCCATTTGGCACCACATTTTATGCGATTTTCATTCTAATTTATATAGTTTATTATGCTTTATTTTAATTTTATATGCCCGTCGGTACCATTTTAATTGCAGTCATAAATTTCCCTCTCTCCTGTGGCTTTCTATTGTTCGGTTGCTGTTTATTTTTTGGTGATTTTTGGTTGTCCCTTGGTGTCTATGACCTAGATTCATTTTATTCACATTCAAGTAAAATAAAAACTTTTTTTTTAAAACACTATCGGAGTATTGTGTTGGCAAGTTTCCCTAATATTAGTTTCGTTCCTAAAAATCGTCAATAAATCAAAATTAATTGCCATTTTTAAGCTACAAAGCTTGAAATGCTTCGGGGATTTTCCGGCATCCCCAAAAAGTAGGCAACACATTTTCAGCTAACTCACGTCCTGCCTGCTGGAAAGTTAAAATTGAAAAAAATGTCATCGGAGGGGGCAACACGTATTAACTCGGCACATGTGTAAATCCAATTCAAAACATGCCACGTGCAACCTCCATTTCCTCTCGTCCTTAAGCCAGGCCAGAAACTTTTTCCAGCCAATGCAGAAAATAAATTTCTCTCCTCTTTGTGTTTTGGCAACTCTTGCTGAAAATACATTTAACAAGTGGAGTCACGATGCTGCAGGGCGAGGAGCTGGGAGAGGTCCTGCAAACATTTGTCACGCTTCCAGTAGCAAATCCAAGACTCAAGACACCGAAAAGCAAGAAAGGGGACTCGCATTGTATTTGATTTTGAAAAGAAGGAAAATGATGAAAAAGTAAATGATGCGGCAACGAAATGCAACATTTTCAGTTATGCAAAATAAATGGAATGCAGGGAAGCCATCTCAATGCCAACTTGGGTAAATATATATTAGCTTCAAGAAAAATGCAGAAATATGAAAAATGCCACTGTTGTTCTTTGTCGAGCTCTTGAAGACTGGTCAAAAATAAAGAGAGGCGGTAACGAAAAGAAACAAATGAAGCTGAAGAGGGTCGAGAAGAAGCTGCCAGCCGCATATATATTAGCCGGAGTGGCCCACTTGAGCATGCCAAAGGCAATGTTTGAGTCTGGAATTCGAGAGGGGAGAGGGTGGGCGGACTTTTGCGGAGCAGGGCGGCGGGAAATGAGAAAGGGGCGAAGGGAAAGGACGGAGGGTGCCAAGTGCCATTTAGCATATTTTTCCGTATTTCTACTTGTGTTTTTCGAGGGCGGAATGCCACAGCGAAGTGGAGTCTGCGCCCTTCGAAGGGGGAATGTGGAAAAGACAGAAAGAATGACTCACTGGAGGCGGTTGGAGTATGTGGGAAAGGAGCAGGGAACTGTGCTAACACAATAAATGCAGTTGGGTGAAGTTTCTAATTTGCATTAGCGACAAAGTGTGGAAGGGGAAAATGCGCTATCTTTTCCAGCCTTCTGATACAAGTATTTTAATTTTACGCCAAAACCCACAAACGACAGGAACAAACACTCGTGCACTGGGAAAAATAGGAAAGGATTATGAGTATGTATTGTAATAATCGAGAGAAATCAAGAGAGGAAAAACTTAGTGGCGAATTTCATGATTCTTCTCAGTGCATGAATACACCTCAAGACGTCCATAAAGTGGCTGTTTCATTTGCGTAAAAGTCGTGCGAACGCGACAAATTGCCCCAAGGACGGAAGGCAAAGTTCCTGGTCTATCTTCTTTACTGGTGCCCGAAAATGCCACCACCATGCCACTGAGTCCTCTGGTGTTGCAATGCGAAAGACAAAGGAAATGCCCCAAAGGAAGCAACTGAATTGGGGAGAGGGAGTACGAAAAGAAATGTAAACATCTGCATTTATGACTTTTGCGGCTGGCTAATCTGATGTTGAGTATGTAAGAACCGGCGGCAAGGATGTTCGGGGAGTGGCCTCTGGATTATGGAGTGGGTGTGGACATTAACCACCCTCTCTTTTCCCGGTAGGCTGCCACATGGCTCCAGGATCTTAGCCGTTCTACAGACAATAAACACGAAACAGAACTCCTTCGTGTTGGGGAACTCAGGCCGACAAACAGCGTCTACTTGGGGGAGATTGCAATTAACATAAAATTAATATCAACATGAGTCAGATGCGAACGGAACAGGAAGTCCAGCATCTTGAGCTTCTCTGAATACAGTAGCAGATTGTGGGTGAAGTGCGAGTGAATAAGAATTCATGGATAAGGAAGCTTCAAATTGGTGCTTGAAGTGCTCTCATGATTCATTGGTGTTTCGATTTCTGAAGAGCTACTGGTGCAGATAATACACCAATAATAGAGATAAGTTCTGGACAAGTTGAGACTATGGCTGAATGATTTCATCAACAAAATCCCGTTTAAAGATATTATTACGAAGGGATATCATTTCCATAAACTTGCCCTTTAGTAGCCAACAACATTCATTACCAATTAAGTTGTGTCAATTAGTGGTTAAAGCGGAACATCAGCGTTGTTGCAATACACCACTAATTATAAATTACAAAGGCGCTAACAAATTGGAAACAGTTTATTATTTTTACTTTGTAAATGGAACGAACGAATACTGCAGAGAGTTGGAAAGGAGGGGCAAGAACTGCATTTCCCTTTGGGGCAACGCTTGCGGTTGTGTTGAACAAAACGCAACATTCTGCCGAAGGGCATAATAAAAGCGGCATAAATGTTAACGGCTCTACATGTGTTAGATGCAACTGCAACACGCAAAGCTGCAAATAGTTTACCTGCCAACTCGGTCTATTCACCAAAAGGAAATGCACTGAAAAAATAGTGATTAGGTTCTAAACTCTATCTACAATCACACTAAATCCTCAAAATAGTTGCTAACGTTTTATAAACTTTTGTTGAAATTAATTTTTTTATGAACCGAGTTTAAAGCTTAAATTTGTTTCGGCGAGCTTATGGCCTGTAATTATTTTGCTTCCGATGTGGCAGACTACGAAACGCGGCGTATTAAACAAGGGCCCAGACAAAGGAGGTGCCTGGTTGCACAGCTCACCTCCCGGGAGGATCCTCTCGGCCCCTTCCCGTCTCATTTGTCTGTCTGGCACAACGCACGGTGCCTTAATTATGCGACAGCCAACAGCAACGGCAACACCCAACAGCCACATCCAACACCCAACGTGCAACGCCCCAAAAGATGCAGCAACTACAACGGTGTCTGGGACTCTCATGTGCCAAATTGGTTTACAGACACCGCATGGGCTGTAGTCGTACCTCCATTACCCCAGCGGATTGATTTATAGTTTCCCCTTCTCAATTAGGGAGTTGTAATCTTATTTAAATTGTTGCCAATTTCGAAACGTCAATTTGGCAAACGTCCAACCGAATCAGCCACGCAGGTGATTAATTAAAATACAGCTTAGATTTGCGAACTATTTTTGTCGCAATCGGCTTTTAAATCCCATTAATTTTTAAAGCGTTTTGCAGATTGATAATTGTCAGATTAATTACATTATCTTGTACTCGATAATAATGGCAATTAAGCTGTTTACGGTTCATTAGGTAGATTTATTTTAATTGTGTTTGGATGAAATAATCGCTCAATAATCTGCAATCGATTGGATGTAGTTGACATTCTTATTATCAAATAATATTTTATCGTGTATTTATTGCATTTTAAATATATTTTATGAGGTGGATACATATTTTATGGGTTCTAAATATTTAATTTTGGATTGTCAGCTTTACTAATAAAACTAATTACCAAATCGTGCGTTCTTTTTCATTCCAGCCGCCACAAATCAATGTCAATCAAGGTGTGGAAGGGCATCACGAATTTCCATAAATATGCGACGGCAAATAGAAACGTCGGACGCTATAATGAGCCATATCAGCGAGCAAATATTGTCCTCTCGAATGGGAAATGGGAAAAACAATGAGCAGCATCATCATCACTTGAGTAAATAGAAAATCAACGGGAAAAATCAATACAAAATCAATATAAATAGTGCGGGGAGATAGACAGAAATTGATTGTCAACATTATTCGCTGTCGTGTAGAGGCGAAAACAATAATCGGAGAAGCAACAAAGCGGAGCATTGAAAGACAAACAAAGTCGATCCCCCGACGAAATGGGAGGAAAGCATCACGGAGCTGGCTCTGGTTCCGGATCCGGAGGGGGTGGAGGCGGCGGCGGGAGTCTCAACTCCAGCCTGTGCACCTCGGTGATGACGAACGCGACCTCCGGGAGCAGCAGCCTCACTCAGCAGCAACAGCAACTCCAGGCGAAGTATATCAAGTCAAAGCGTCACCAAAGCCGCTATACTAGCCTCCAGCATTCTGGCCACGATTCCGGCAGCTATCTTCACTTGAACTCCCTGTGGTCCATCTGGTATGGGGTGCTGCTCACCCTTTTCCAGGGCTATCTGGCCATGCACGGTGCTTACAGGTTCTTGGGTGAGTGTTTCTTTATAATCAAGTCTTCAAACTTTCGTCAAAAATGTTTCCAGAAATAAATTTCCATTCTTAACAATATGACTTGGGATAAAAATAATCTGAAATAATGTTTATGATAATATTTACACATTTTAATCTACTAGAAAATAAATAAAAACATAAGTTTCTTATCTTATTTATTCAAAGTACTTGTTTAACCCAGAAAATGATTATTAAAGTTTCTATATTTACTCAGAAATATAATTTTTTTTGATAAATAATTTTCATGTCAGGATGCTCTCTGATACCGTGGAAAATTGAACCTGTGGCCGAGCTGAACCTACAGATTGTACTGTCTGGAGTGGTCTTTATTCTGCTGCCAGTCTTTTTCACTTCGGCCGTATTTAAGGTGAGTGGTTGTTCAAATTGTTTTTTAACAGGGATCATGCTCCTGCAATAATTAACTCTGTACACGAGTGTCCTCAGCCAGGCCCCGAATGTCTGGTTGTGTCTGTGTGTTTGCTGTGTGCTCGGTAGCACTCAATAATTAAATTTTTTGTTGTCTCTGCAGCTTCACTTTGCCAGATACCCACCTCGAATCTCCTCCACCATGCTTTCGCTCCCATCCCCCTTTGTGTTTGTGTTTGCACAGTGAATTATTTTTAGTGGCATTATTCTCGTTATTAAATTTATTTGCAAACAAAAACAGAAGCAGAGTCAGTAGGGGCAGTGGCAGTAGCAGGACCAGGAACAGAAGCATACGCTGCGGGTCCTTTGCCGAGGATCTGCAAAATGGCTGACGGCCCACAAACACACATACACACGCACAAGGACAGTCGTTGTGTGGCTGGCAATTGCGTTGGTTATGCTCTTCCATGCACGTTTGGGTCCCCTATTTGTGTGTCTTGTATGTGCAGTCCCCATACCAGTGTCTCTGCTTTTATCAGCATAATAAATGCAATTATGGCTTTGGCCACCCCGTCCGCATTCCCCCACCGGCCAAGCAATATTTCCTGCACCTCTAACCCCTTTCGCCGCCAATATACAGCACATACCCACATATGTATTTATTTTGCAGTTTTTGTGTTTTCTGTATCATTTTCCTATAAAGGGTATGGCAGACGATGATAGCAAAATGCTCGATAGAAAAATACAATCACCGACAAACGGCATTTACTCTACCACCTCCCAGTCCCCTGTTAAAAGCCACTTAAAATGAAAGACAGACACGGAGAGGGACAGAAGGGAAACCTCAGGATGTGCCATACGGTGCACTGAAAAAATGCAAATGCCTCGTATGTTGCAAGAAGTTGCAAAGCAAGCAGCCCACTAGCTTAGTTGGCTCTTATTCTGCGATTAAGTCCTCAATATCCTTATTATAGAATGTGAAAGGTATTGTATAGATTCATAAGCTTCTTAGTTTCTTCTTTCTCCAGTGTTTGTCTGACACTCTTGGTCTGCAGTCACTCCCGTTCTCGTTCCAACTGCAAGTTTTCACAAATAATTGGCTTGTTTTTAAAACAAGCGAAATGGAAGGAAGCTGTAGAAATATGGTGTGGGACATTGGGACTGGAGTGACTGGATGGCACCAGAATATCTCTTTACTTCCGTACATATATGGACCAAGGATTGGATGTGACAGCAAGCTGACCATAGATCCAATCGGAGGAAGGCAGCCAGCTGAAGGGGGTCCTTTGTCCTTTGTTGTCCACTCACCTCTTTCCGTAATTCCATTAAGTGTGTGCCTGGTCCTTTGAACAGTTTATTATACTTTTGTAAGGGTATAGTGTGGACAACATAAACCATTGGCTAATTAGTATATTCAACTCTAGTCAGGAATTTGTATTAGTCCTTGGCAACTCTTCATTTTAAAGCCACACGAGTTTATCCAACATTCTAGCAATTGATTTCGAAATGATTATTCATGGTCCTGTCACAAAAACCTCTGTGTCGACTTTTCGCCACACAAAAGGGTATTCAAATTGTATGCAAATATACATTTTTACCGCTGCCAGACAACCACAGCCAGGCAGCAAAAACAAAGGGCACAACATCATCACGAGTAGTCAAAAAATGGTTCCACAAGCTGCCTATCAGTCAGTGGCCAGACTCTGGAAAAGCACGGGGACAGGGCTAGGGAAAACTACCAAAAACCGCCAACGAGGCAAAGAGTGGTAGGGCGGGGAAAACAGCACAGTAGCGAGAGGGGAGCGTAGGATGGGATTGGGTCTCATCACACGTCGCCGAACGTTTAATAAAAGGCAACAGCACCAGCAACAGCAATGGACTGAAATTGGTTGCAAACTAAAATCCCAACATTGACCATTGAGGCGTGGCTATCAGCGCCAGACCAGAGAGCCAGAAGAGACCTGAAATCAGGACGAGCAACAGGAAAAGGACACGGTGCAGGATCAGCCAGAAGTTCATAGTTTTTGCTTAGTTTTTAGTTAGAAGACCACAAGGGCAGTCACAATTACGTATGTTGCTAGGGGGAGTATGGGGCTATGTGTCAACCGATAAGGACTTCGGTAATTGGAAAGTGGGAAAAGTGGTGGGAGAAGGACTGGAAAACTGTCACAGCCATAACAACGAGTTGCGAAAACTTAGCAACTTTTATATTTGCACAGCATTCGAAATTAAACGAATGAAACTGCGGGGTGGTTGCAGACCACACCGCTTTCCATGGTTGGTGGCTATTTCTAGACAGATTGTTGATCAAATATTCCAGGCAGGATTTCGAATATTGAGTGGCTGTCTGTTCTGACAAAGTTTGTAAAAACTAAAGCCGCTTATTAAACCTTCTTCAATACCTTCTAGGGGAACCTATTATATTATTAAACTAAGTGCTTTCACAGCCTCCGCCAATGAATCGTTAATGAGTGCTTCCATCTCATTATCACCAAAGGGAACAATTAAATATTTCACATTCCTGATGCTAAGCCAGGATATCCAGTTGTCTTCTCGTTTGCACTTCAAATGCATTCTCGCTTTTGCAAATTGCAATCATTGCAGTTGCGCGATGCGAAACCAAAACCAAACCAAACGAAACAAAGCAAAACCAAACCAGCAAGCAGACAACGAGAGAGTTCCATTTTCTGCTTGCGATGCCATTGCCTTGGCTTCAGATCCTGCTCCTTCATCATGCTGATGTCTGCTTGTTTTTAATTTAAAAGCCCGACAACTTGCATTTATTTATATATGGTGTACGATATGTGGGGCACGTGATTTTTATGCGCTGTTTTCTCCTCACTTTGCCCGCGAAAATAAATGCGAGTGGAGAGGGCGGTTGTATGGGAAATAATAGATGCATGTATATTTCATGTGTGCGTGTATATAAATATTTCATTTTGCCATTTGTCACGTGCAATGTTTCCTTTATTTTGTTGCTGCTGTTGGTTTTGCTGTTGTTCATGCGGCAACGCGTCGTATGCGCAATGCTTTGCTTTCTCACACTCTGACGCTCAAATCGCGATGTGTTCGCATATAAAAACTGCATTAAAGCGCCAAACACAAAAGCCCACGTTTTTTTTTGCCAACACTCCACTCATGTCCGATTGAAGTTCTCTCGCTTTTGTTGTTAGTTTGTTGTGATTTTTATATCCACATATTTTTTATTAATTGCCCGTGGGAGGACACCAAATTGCTTGTTCGACAGTCTCGTTGCTGTGTGGTCAACCCCGGTGGTGGCAAAGGATATCCTTTGCAAGTCCCTGTGGTCTGCCACCTATTCCCGCCGATGGTGAAATGTTCCTGTCAAATGGACAGCCTAGTAGTTTATGCATTGAATATAATATTGAAATATATCCTAGAAATGTTAAGACAGAAATTCATGTTATATTGTACATTGCAAGTCAGTACTTTATTGTGTGTAAAAGGATTACATAAAGGAGCTTACTCGACAAGAAACAAATAATTAATAATTTAATAATAAGAGTTTTTTTCACCCTTCTATAGAATTTGGTTTGGATATTATCACGAACTAATTAAATAAACTTGCTCAATGTTGTTTTTTATCGTCAGATTGCAACTTGCATTGTTTTACACCTTTATTCCTTTATGTTAAAAATGATTTATTTTTAATTCCTAAAGTTGCTCATTGTGCTTTTTGCTTACTGACTTGTGTTTGGAAGTTGAATAAATGAATTCAAGTTAATTACGAATTTTGTATTGTGCACATATTTCTAAAGGGCTCCGGTCTATGGTTTATATTACATGTTATTCCATGTTAAATCAATGGAATACCTATAATTCTGATATCAAATTAATTGCATCGGCTTATTTGATTAAGGCCCAAGTGGTATTATATTATCGCTCAACTGATCAAAATTATTTTACCGAAATTCATGGCAAATTAAATTGTATTTGCATGCACATTTGCCAGGAAGTTGAGAGTGCATCTTGGGAAATATTCAATTTCCGCTCTGGAGCCAAAGCGAAAGCGAGGACGAATCGATAAGCATTCATTGCCAAGTCCTCGGCTTCCTTTCCACTCACCTTTCCCCTCCCCCTATCGTGTAATTTAATCCCCCAACTGGCAAATCATTTGCATATGTGAGCAATTTTGGCCCACATCGCCCCCTTTCCAACCCACTGAGTCTGTCCCCCATTTGGATGGCATGCAGCATTTTAATAATCTCGAGTTTTGTGGAATGCTTTACAGGTTGGCAACTTGGCGAACGACGGCATAAAACTGGCCACCGGTGCCAGGGAACGGCGCTGCACCCTCTCCCCCCAGGATGGCCTCGAGGAGGAGTCGCGCGGCGGAACCCTGCGGGCCCTCTGGACCCACGGAGGGCCCACTGCAGCCTTCGTCCACATCCTGATTGCATTGTGCTTGCTGCTGCCGCGATTGCTGCTCGAGGCTCGGATCATTGAGAACGGATTGCTGCCAAAAGGTAAGTGTTTTCATAATTAAGGAACAATATACACAGATTGAATAAACGGAAACCGGAGCAGAAGGCAGGAAATTATGAAATATTTATTGAAAAATATTGTCTCTCTGATTCCGATTATTTGATTGAAGATAATATTACACACGAATAAATTAAATCTTTTGCTAGCAGAATATTTTGTTTTTAATCTTGTTTATAAAAGGATATTCTAATATCACCAATATCACCAATCGCCAATAAGTTATTAAGATATTCAAGACTCTTACAGTAAAGAAAGCTGTTAATAGTTTTTTCTACTATAGCAGATTACAGAAAACTCTTTAAAACTGTTGAAAGGGTTATCAATATTTCATCCCCACCATTTTCATTGCATGTCGATTATGGGGGTGGAGGGTGCATATTCGGAAAGAATAACCCGTACACAATGTTGCCAAGCTCGAATGCCATTTATCCCCACTTTCATTGTTGTCAGGCATAAGCCGCGTTGTAAATTGTCATATTGATGGCGACGGCGATGACACTCGTGCTGTCACTGATGACAACTATTTTAAGCGAGCATGTTCCAACGGGTGGACAAAAAATGGGTGGGCTTAAATCAATCATAATGTCCATTGTCAATGCAATCAATGCACAATTGCGTTTGCCATTCCGTGTTTTAATTCAATTTATTGTGCTTAAAACGAACCGACATTGCCGGCAATTTTCACATCCAAGCAGGCCAATTTGAATACATTTTCCAAAACAAAACAAAAAAAGTGAGGAAGCCCAGGCAAACTGTTTAACGAAGAAGTTTAGGATGCTCGGCAGGGCGCTTAACAAAGTGAACTTAGGGGAATATGGTAGGAAGTTGGAAAAATTTCGAAGGAGCAGGAACAGGCGGCTCTTTTTGAGGCATCCGCTGGGGAAATCTGCTAGCCAAACATATATGTACATTGAGAGTGGGTGTGTGGGAGTATGTGTATGCATGACCGCTCGACAAACAAAAACAAAACCAAAACCAGAGGGCACACAGGCTAACAACCGCAGAAGCAAACACCAGGACAAACATACAGACCAGGACATACCCGTGTGTACGTGTGTATGCCCAGCAGACAGGAGCACAGAGCAGGTTGACAGGGAACGAAGTACGTCCATTATGGCCGGCAATAAGCCATGTTATTAACAAGGAGGCAGCGGAAAGCAAGCCAAGCGACCCAAAACTGTGCAAACGTTGGCCAACTGTGAGCAGGACGTGGGGCGAATGAGTCCTGTGCCTCCTTTTCCCTATGTTTGTCCTACAGTGTGCGTACAGTTGGACAGGTATAGCATAGTAAACTAATTCCACAGTTAATGACAAGAAAAAATGAAGGTAACACAAGATGGTCCTGCAAAAACAACTGCCGAGATGCTCTTAGGAATTTAAGTTTCCTAGATTCAAGTTTCTGGATTTTGTTTCAATTTAAATCTCATGATAGGTAACTAATACTACTTCCCAGTAGTCCATTATTGTCTGGATAATACTTTCTCTCAATATCCCGAATAGCTTTTCAAAGTACATAAGCTGCCTATCCATTTAAAAGTTTTGCAGGATGGCAAAAAACAGGGCCAAAGGACGAGCTACAATGATGGAAGGATGCATGTGCATGCCTCTGCCGCAGTGGCAGGCAAATCAAAATTAACTACACTTAAAGCGGGTCCGAACAGTCCCTGGACAGCAGCTGGCAGGGAATTGTACCGCGGGTTTATTGAACCAAAGGGAAAACGAGATGGAGCAGAGCTCTGCCGAGATCAGGGCGGAGGGAGAAGACAAAGGTTTCGTTTCGACGGTTGTTTCATCGCCGCATCGCGCGCAGTAAATTAAAAATGTGGCATCGAAAGCGGGCAGTGGGTTGCAGTGGCCTCATAAAAACCATGACGAGATGAGTTTAAAACCTTGTCGATTGTCTGAATGACTGACTGACTGACTGACTCAATGGGGTCTCCATCCGCATTCGTCCTTTCGCCCTCGCGTCCGATTTCTCTATGTGATTTTTCAATTAATTTCGATGTTATTTTTGTTGTACCGTTCTGCTGCTTTCGATTCTGCTCCTGTTATTGCCGCTTGGCTGCCACAAAGTCGATCTCTTGTCGCCGTCGCTGCCAGACATTTTGTGGCGGTCGATGTTGAATCCATTCTGGCAGGGTCGGGAAATTGTTTTTCTACCCACCCTTTACTGCTTTCGCCCCCTACTTAAATTAGAAAATCATTGGCACAAATAAAAATGTGCAGTCAAAGGCAAAGCAGCACTTTGCCAAAAGGAAAGCTAGTGCTACAGAAACATAGAAATATATTCTTTTTGTGAAGGATCGTTGTGCGATTAATATTTTTTTTAATTCTAATTACGGAGTTAAAGTTTTAGAAATTTTATTTGAAGACGGAGTATCCTGGGATTCGTTTTTCTCTCTGTCTTGAATGGTACTAACTTGGCCATTAGACCCCAGCTGGTCAAGCTAAGTGCAATGCCTTGTCGCGCGTCTCCTTTGGCCGTTTTCACGCTTCGTCGGTTGGCTTTTCTCCATTTCCCCGTCGGCGCCCGTCCTCCTGGTCCTTTTTTGTCCCTTGCAATTTGTCAACGAGTCTGACATTCTTAAAGACTTAGGCTGCCCAAGATTGGCTTGTCAGGCTGGTTCATGATGCGCTTATGTCTGTAAGTCGAGTATTATAATTTTCACCAAGCAATTAGAAAACTTTAGAAGTTCTTTCCATCCGGCCTTCGATTGACGAACCATGATTAGCGATGGAACTAATAAACGGAAGGTGGCTCAACTTTTATATTTCCATAAAAACGGAACCACAAAAAAGATGAAGCAATTAGGCGAGCAAAATCATAAAAAATGCTTTTAAAAGTTTCCCTCAACTCGCATAAAAGCTGCAATGAAGAGCCATCAAAGGAGTGGGTAGCTGGGGGTGAAGCACAAATGCATTTCATGATTATGTTTCATTAAAATTTGCACGCTTTTTAACGACTTTTGAGGAATTTTGATAAACCCCATATATTCAGGAATATTCTGATTATCAATAAAAGAGAGTTGATCCACAAACCATGCATTTCCGACTTTGAAGGAGTCCTATAAAAATTCACAAAAAATGTAAAAAATATTTTGTTCCTGGATTTGGAAGAAAATGGATATAGAATCCACCCACAAATCGTTTAAGGTATTCAAAGATATAGTCATCACGGTGGGTCATAGTGTCCTTCCCATGCATTTTCTGTATTTTGAAAAAAATTTGACAAAAAAACTGAAAAATATTTTGTTCCTGGATTTTGATGAAAATTGATAGAGATTCAACCCACAAATCGTTTAAGGTATTCCGCTCGATAATCGGATAAACATTGACAAAGATATAGCTCTCGCGGTGGGTCATATTGTCCTTCGCATGCATTTTCAGTATTTTGAAGGGGACCCCCAGAAAATTTCACAAAAAATCTGAAAAATATTTTGTTCCTGGATTTTGATGAAAATTGAAAGAGATTTAACCCACAAATCGTTTAAGGTATTCAGCTTGAGAATCGGATAAATATTCTCAAAGATATGCACCCCCAAAATATAGCTCTCTCGGTGGGTCATATTGTCCTTTCCATGCGTTTCCCACATTTTGAAGGAGATCCCCCAGAAAATTTCACAAAAAATCTGAAAAATATTTTGTTTCTGGATTTTGATGAAAATTGAAAGAGAATTAACCCACAAATCGTTTAAGGTATTCCGCTTGAGAATCGGATAAATATTCACAAAGATATAGCCATCGCGGTGGGTCACATTGGGCCTCCCATGCATTTTCCGAACTTTGAAGGGGATGGCCCAGAAAATTTCACAAAAAATCTGAAAAATATTTTGTTCCTGGATTTTGATGAAAATTGAAAGAGATTCAACCCACAAATCGTTTAAGGTATTCCGCTCGATAATCGGATAAACATTGACAAAGATATAGCTCTCTCGGTGGGTCATATTGTCCTTTCGCATGCATTTTCCAGTATTTTGAAGGAGATCCCCCAGAAAATTTCACAAAAAATCTGAAAAATATTTTGTTCCTGGAATTTTGATGAAAATTGAAAGAGAATCAACCCACAAATCGTTTAAGGTATTCCGCTTGATGAATCGGATAAATATTCACAAAGATATAGCCTTTGCGGTGGGTCATATTGTCCTTCCCATGCATTTTTCATATTTTGAAGGGGACTCCCCAGAAAAAATTTAAATTCACAAACTGTGGGGCTTATTGTCTTTCCTATGCATTTGCAATGTATGCAATAATGTATGCCTCAATTACAGAATTATCCTTAAATAAACTTTTTTCGGTAGTATCCTTAAAAAACAGATTTTTCTGCACTGCGCATTCGTCATCAGAAAAACAAATAACATATTTTTATTAAAGAGAAATCAAGGAAGTGACCGCAATGCATTAATTAATTTCATTAATAGATAACACAAAAATCACTTGAAGGACAATTTTATGGCAAAATCACTTATACGCCAGGCTGCACTCATAAATAATTAATTCAGACATCTCAGGCGAAGAAACAAATGAAAATTCTGTTGGCGGCAGGAGAGGCCAGCAGGACAGCAGGAGGAGTGGCCAGATAGCAGTAGGCTTCTGCCATCCTTGCGCCATATTGTGCGCATAAAAGGCTGCTAAACAGGCTCGCTCAGATTACCGCATGAGAGGGGGCAGGTTGGGGGAGAAGTTGGGCATTAGGGGTGTGTAGCTTGGTTTCTTGACGGGTGGTCCGGAAGTGGCTCAAGACTTTGGCCCCGGCCTGTCCTCGGGGAGTGGTCGCTGGCCACAATGATGGTCAACGATATAGAGCTAAATATTTAAATACATATTTGAATTAAAAATAATATGAACTAAATGACAAAAAACAATTCAATTAGTATAGATGTCCCACACTGCGTATACTTTATTTATTCACGCATGGCTAACAGTGCGTATACGTGATGTAGGCTTGTTTTAAATAAATATTATTCTTCTGATCGCAATTGTCCATTGGCTCCTGCTTCGAGTCGAGAACTTATCATTATTCATGCTAAAGACTTAACGAGCGCGAGTTTGAGCTCCACGATGGGGAAACGATTGCCTGTGGATGGCGGCTATGAGGAGGGGCCTGGGAGGGATAGGGGCGTGGGCTTGTCTTATCGCAACTATTACCGCAACGGGAAATCCCCGCCTACGCTGGGCGTGGCTCGAGTTGGATTTGCGCATTTTCATTACTTTTATCCCCAGAGCTTCGGCGCCTGGCGCCCATTCTTGTTGGTGTTATTGTCATTGCCATAATCAAGGGGGTGGAAGGAGGCCGGGTGGCTTTCCTGAACCGACGACTTTGCCTCCGGGTTAATCTTCAGATTTTCGGTGTTGTCGGTTTTACGAGCCACTTGCCGCTCCGCCAGCCATCGTCTTTGGTAATAACAACAACGAAAGCGGCAACGACAACGGCAACAACGACATATTATTATGGCAGCCATTGTTGTAATCCCGCCTCGGCTCTTGTCTTATGGTTCTGGCCCGTCTTCGTTCTCGTTTCTCGGCCATACCATTGTCTTAAATATTTTCTCGGCAATTCTCATTTCGGCGGGTTTCTTTTATTTTCAACCTCGCCCGCTGGGTAAATATCCTTAATGCAACATGACTAATAAATTATTTTATGAAAGTGTTAAGTTGGCAAATTTCCAGTTCCTTTTTCTACCGCTTCGTTAATAACTAGGACATTCTATAGCTGGATAGGTACTTTTGCTGAAACATCTATATACGCCATCAGCAACGACGACATCATAAAGCAAACTAATTAGAAAGCTTTACGGAATTTCAACAAAGCTCAGCGCCTTCTTAACGGGGCTAAGACAAACAAATTTTGTGGCTTTCGGAAGAATTTAAATGCTTTAGAAGCTGTGCATAAAGAAGGTTGTACCCATTTATATACTTAGAAGAGTTTTAAAGGGAAAGACTTTATGAAAGTGAAGAAAGTTTATAAATTAAACAATTTTAAATATAAAGTGTTAAGTTAATGAAACATTTTCAAGAAACTCGGATGTTTGCTTTTCAACCAAAACCGCTTCATAAATCGCTGCTTATTTGTTTGGCTGCCAAAACATTGCTCAGATCCGAGCCTGGTTTATCTGTCTGTCGGATAGGATTTCGGTTAGTTCCTCAGGCATTTTAGGCGGGAACAGGGAAGCAGGGTGTCATGCCAATGGAAGTCCAAGGCAAATTCCAAAATCTCCAATTGCCAGCTTCAATAAATCGTCCTTCCATGACTTGACCGTAATAAACATTGATATTGAGCTTGCCCCGGGCAAGAGTTAAGCCACTGCCGACGAGGTTTCCTATTGTGGAGGCCAACGATATTAAGAGGCCTAGAGGATAGGCTATCCAGGTAAATTTTGGATGTTGCAGAAGCGCGCCTAATTAGGGTCTTCAGTTCAGTTGGGTGTGTCTGCTAATGGGGGAGTTGTGTGTGCATTGTTTGGCCATCGAGGCCAACCCAAATGGAAACAGGATTTGCAAAGAATAGTTTCAGCTTTTGCATTGGATTTTTTGGGCGTTCCCCAAAGAATGCTTCTTTGTCTGAACATTCCGTTTGGTTTGGGCTTTCTTTTCCGATGATTTGGATTCATTGCCGTTGCGAGGCTCAGGAAGTCGAGCCTGCCTTCCCCAGGCAGCAATTGTGCGCCAAAACACAGCCACACAAACACACGCATTTAATAACCTACTGGGCGTGGAGTATACGAGTGCTGTTCCTATCAACGCCTCATTTAATTAACGATTGCCTTACATAAGGATACAAGAACTGTAGTGGATCAGGATGTTAATGGGAGGAGTAGATGGCATAGGAGGCATCTGTCCCTCTCATTACCAGAGCTCATGTTTATTTAAGGGTAGTGTGTGCTTGTGTTTGTCCTTAACAGGTGCTTACCATGTAATCCTGCGTGATGTATTCCAATTAGATGCGAAAGCATCTTGCCCGATGCTCGGGTTCAAAGCAATTAATTCTATATACTTGAGCAGCCATCAATCTCACCCCTGTATCTGTTTCGACTTCTACTACCATTGCAGAGCAAATTTGGGCCACTGAGCTGGACTTTGTTGTGATCAATCGACGCAATTTGATGGCCCTATCGGTGGTGGGTCCCACTCCGCATTTGAAGAACCAACAGCACTCGCTTTCCGGCAGACTGAACCTAACCGCAAACAGTTTGGAACAGGACGAGGAGGACTACTACAACGACACCATGTTCACGGCCGTCCGAGGTCCCGGGGCCGGGCTGGTGGGGGGCAATAACAATTTGTTCGACCTGCGGCTCGATAAGGAAACTGGCAGGAAGGCGGCCAAGACAACGGCAACGACGAGGACAACAAGCGTTACCAAGTTGGATGCCGGCAAGGGCCAATACTTTGAAGTGCCCGATTTAATTAATCAAGATATTGACGAGGAAGAGCGCCAGGAGCTAGAGGAGGCCAGACGGGCCGAGGAAGAGGATGATAATGAGAATGAGGATGGGGATGGAGATGTCAATGAAGAGGGATCCGTCATCATGCCCGACTTCGATAAGTTGCCGTCCCGAACCACAATTGGAACAGGCACCACTACCACCACCATTGCTGCCGAAGCATCTAACAAGTTAAATGTGGAAAATTGGCAGAAATTGGGAACACTGGGAAAGCAAACCACAATAACCAGTAGCACTACAACACCGTCAACCACCAGAACCACATCGACAACAACAACAACCACGACCACCACTCCTGCACCGACAACTCGCAGGAGCACCACAACTACCACGCTTCAACCCATTATGATGACAACCAGTCGGCCGCCGCACCACCATCATGGCAAAACCCGCAAGCACCACAAACACCACAGCAAGCCAAAGCAACAGCAACCGCGACGTCACCACGTTGCCTCCCACGAGCAGGCGATCCTCGAGAGCTTCCCGGAGGAGGAGACCACCACCCGAGACAGTAGCATTCACCGAGTTCGTCCTGAATTCCTGCCAGAGATCCCAATTCCGTCGACGCCCGTTTCCGCCTCCAACTCTAAAATAATTGCCATCAAGCCAAAGAACCAAAAACGACGAATCTCCAAACGCGCAGCTGGAGTCGAAATCGAGCCGGAATATTTACTGGGCGATGCCACCATCAACTCCAGTGAATTTGTGGCCAAATCCAATGAGGATGAGCCCGAGGAGACGGATGATTTCGAAATGGAGGAGGGGGATTTCCAGTCCGTGCCAGCTCTTACTCCTTCTCCTGGAGGTGCAGCGCCCGGCAAAGGATCTGGCCAGGATTACGTTCGCTTGGATGGTTTCGCAGGCATGCTGCAACTCTTCTTTGGCATAGACAAGCCCATTGACGTGGCCATTTTCTCTCAGCCGCCAAGCGCCGAGTTTGTGAACCTACTGTGTGCCCTCTTGGTCTGGTCGGTTCGGTATCCGGCCGTGTTTTGGAACACTTCCAAGGCCTTTGCCTGCATCTTCAGCCTTCAGATGATTGTGGCCGCTCTGGATATTATTCTGGGCTACGTGGGTGTCTCCAACCTGTACAAGCTTCAAATATACGCCGAGGCCATGCCAGTCCATCAGCCCGGACTCATTCTGAATGCGGTGGTCACTCTGGCGCTGTACCTACTGTCCACTGCCTTGGTGGTGGCCTCCTCGATGGTCATGTACCTGTATGGGCACGGAAGACTGGCTACTCGAATGCGGGACCGCTCTATCATTACGCTGAAGAGCAACCAGACCTGGATCTATTTCGCCCACTGCGCCTCCTTGTGCTTCGTCCTTGCTCTGGCGGTGGTTAAGGCTCCGCTTCTCAACGATCTGAGTGCCACCTATAAGAATAACCTACACTGCCCGACCTTCTTGGCAGGTAAGTTCCAACCATTGAAAGTACAACAATTTGTCCAAAATCCCAATTATCGAGCTTTGTATGTAATCTAATTGGATGCCCAGCTGGCAGTCGGGTTATTCAACACCTTGAACTTTACGCGAGGTCTGTGTTGTGGTCTAAGCCAATTAGCGATGTGGGTTGTAGTCCTGGCGATAAACGCCTGATTGGTAACCCCACAACACAGAGAACACAAGACAAAGGCCGAGCTGAGAGGTATTGGGTGTCATTCGAAGCGAAGCGAGACAATCGAACTGCAGACTGAGTCCAATTAAGCTGTCATGCGCCTGCCTTAACCGTATTACGTTTCCACTTGTGACCGGCTCACCTGTTCTCCTTCTCTTCCGATTTTCCAGCTCTCGTAGGAGTGACCCACCTGCTGCTGTGGATTGTCATCTGGCTGTGCTTGACCATAAAACGGCGCTGGCACTTCAAGCTGCCGCCTCTGGATAGCTCATACGGCGGATTGTTGGGCAAGGCGAGTGCCCAACCGCTTCTGATGTCCAGTGGCCAGAGGACCGGCAGCAACTCGACCAGCAGTGGCTGCAACTCAACTAGCACCACCGTTAACGGGGCGGACTCGAAGCCGGACATGATGAGCACGGCCACCAGCACGGATCTGGGAATGGGAATGGTTACCGGCGGGAACGGGGGCGGGTGTGGAGGAGCTGGCTCCGGCATGGGCCTGGCCGCCCAGGAGGAGATCTACTGGCCGAAGCTGACGCCCAGCTCACCCAAGCTGAAGGTCACCTTCAACGAAGTTACGAGTACGTCTGATGATGTCCTACTAATTGGTGACCAAGAACAAACTGATGGCAAGCGGTAAAAAATCGTTTTTTAGCTACAACCAACAAACAAACCAAACAAAAATAAAATGCGGCTTCTCGATGCTCCGTATTTGTCCGTTTTCTCGTTAACCTTAACCTTAGCAACTAGTTTTATTTAGTTCTTATATACGTACACCCTTCACACCCACTGCACCACCATTCCAGAAAGACACGTACTACATGCGTAAACACCTCTAATTCCCAGCACCAATTTTGAGAAATTCCATGCGTTCATTTGTGTTCATTTTCTAGCCAGCTACTCATTCATTTGTAATTTATCGGTGTGTTTCCTCTGCACGTTCCATTTTTGGGGCATTTCCCCATTATTGAAAACTAATTGCCCATTACTAGTCATTAGAGCAGCGTTTGCCACACATAATTTTTCCCACATTTACCAGCACTATTTTTCGGTTAAAATTCGTGCGTGCTTCTGACATTCATTCACCTGTTTATATGTTTTGTGTTCTGTGATTTGGTTTAAGTTTTGTTTATCCATTAAAACGATTGATTGTTCAATAACAAACGATTTTTCTGTACAAGTACAATACATAACATAGCGAGACATGTATGTATTAGAGGATGACGGATGATGATAATGATGAGAAACTATTTTGTTCCGCTTGTCGCCTGTTTTTAAAAACGATTTTTTATTTCATTATTCAATTGTTTCATTTAATAGAACTTAATTACTACTAACTCTAGCTAATTGAGTGTGGGCGAAATGAATGTTGACTAACAAACTCTACTAAAACAATACGTTCGCACAATTTGTGTTGTTATTATTGTCGTGGTGTTGCTGTTGCCTTTGCTAATTTGTTTAACTAACTGGAAAACCATTGAACTAACACTGATTTTAAATAACACAAGGACATAGAACAAATTTATAGAAAAGGTTAAACATTAATTGAAAAGTTTTGTTATTACTGCAATAATTAGGATCATTATAGTTCAAATATATTTTAAATCAAACTTTTTGGAAGTAATCAGTAGTTTTCTGATGAATTATTTCTGAAGGGAGACTTTAGATAGAAGTGTAAATCAGAGATAGTTTGTAGCTAGTTTAAAAAAAATGTTCATTGAGAACAAGACTATAAAATACGTAATAAGTTTAGAACCGGGATTATAGATTTCACTTACTGATTGTTTTTATAAATTTTTTTTTAGAAAGATAGAAGAAAGAAGAAAATTTAGAAGAAAATATAGGTATAAAGATATAAAGAAAATTTGTTCTATCTTCTCGTTAGCCTGAAAACTTTAAAGCAAGCAACATAAGGCGACAATTGTACTGAGATTCCTTGTGAAATACTAACCAAATCCAATATATTTCCATATAAATCTTTAGCCATACGAGCCGTGGAGCCTCGATATGTTTTGCCAGTGTTGCGGGGGAAGTTGACGACGGCGAGTACGCGACACTAAGGGCAGCCACTGCCGGGGCCGTTGTGGGCATCACCATGGGCAGCATGAAGAGCGGGGTCAGCACCACCTCGGTGGGGGTCAGTCTGCTCCACCTCTCCGAGTACGACGAACTTCCGCCGCCACCGCAGCCTGCCAACCACCACCAGCAACAGCGGCAGCCCCAGCAATTTGCCCATGGACATCCCCACGACTATGCGAACCTTAGCGGATTGGGCGGGATCAGTGACGACAACATCTCCGAGGAGGGGAAGCTGCTGGCTTGCGTGCGTGACGACAGCATTACATACGCCTCCACCAGGGATCTGGAGCCCCCACAGCCGGCGGCTCAGGCTGCGCCCCCACCACCTCCGCCGTTGCCCATGAAGGGAGCGCCCATCCCCCAGCCGCCGGCGGTGCTGCCACATCCCGGGGTCTTCGGACGAGCTCCCCAAGCCATGCCCGAGATGATGCAGCTCTCACCGGAACACCACCACAAGCCACTTCAGCCCTCGCAGCAGCATCCTCTCCAGCAGCAGCACCAGCATATACTTCAGACACCGCCGCATCTCCTCCAGCAGCAAAGCAATCCGCAGCAGCATCAGCATCTAGTCAGCCCTTTGGCTCCTGTCACGGTCGCAGTTCACACCAACGAAGCGCATGTAAGTTGGAATATAAGCGAGTCGGGATAGGGGGGCTTTGGGATACGCTATCTTGACTAATTGTACATTTTTCTATGTTTCTGGGATAAAGAGTAACTATTTTGAGTGAGGATAGTGGGGGTATTGCAAATGACATTTTTTTGTTTATAAATTATAAATAAAAATGCCGCCAAGTTACATATTTTAAACACGAATGAGTTTACTGTTTCGTGATACTCTATTTTTATAAATTGTACAAAAATGTTCTGTGTTAATCCTAGGCTTTGCAAGAGTATCCTCATGCCTGGTGCATTGTGAACCATTTCTGTACTCTTGCTTTTGTTTTGCATAGAAGGTTGTTGGGGAGTGATGCGTTGCCATGTAGGGGCGTGTAGCATGTCACGCCCCTGGAGCAAAGAGCAGCAGATTTATGTTTGCTGTTATGAGACAGCATAAATCAGTGCCAGGGCCACAGACAGCGACATGAGTGTGGGATTTGTCCGGGGGATCTGGGCGCCTGTCCGAATTAGTGCTCCAGTTGATGGATGGACCACAGACCAATATGACATAGGCGCTCCAAATTGATTTAATTTCGTTTTCACTTGCAGACCGAGACCAACTAAAAAGATGAATATCCCTAGTTGTCCCCTTGACTTTCCCAAACCTCGACTCTCACTGATTCCCCACTCTTTTCACTTTTTCTTTACATATCCCCCATACCCAGATCGCCTCCAGTTCCACACCCCGCTGCCTGCGTCGCGCCGATTCCGGCGTCCCCAACGAGGCTCTGACACCCCGCAGCGATACCACCTCCACCACCGAGAGCACCATCACCACATCTCCGCCGGAGCGCGCCCCCTCCGAGTCCTCCAGTGGCGTTCATTCGGGAGAGGAGCGTGAACTGGATGTGATCATAAGGCCGCGGGCCAATGGAAAGCCACCGCCACGTCCCCCACAGCCTCCGATTCAGGAGGAGCCGTATGGCCGGTGCACCAACATGCGCATGTCCAGCTTTAATTCGGATCCCTCGTCGGGATCCTCCGGATCCAGTGCATCCGTGGCGACGGTCATCAACAGTGCCACTCTGCCGCTGCAGCGGACAGTGCCGGAGCAAAAATTCGACTACACGGCCCATTGCAGTACAATGCCGCTGCCGGTGGGCTGCCACAGCCAGCAGCTTGCCGGGAGCGGCGGCGGCTACGCCTCCACCTCGGCCATGACCAGTTCCATGGGTGGCGGCATGCCCCCTCTACCGCAATCGCAGCTGTCCAGCTTTAAGACCCCCAGCATGCACTATGCCAATGCCGCCGTCGCCATGGGAGGTCAGCAGCAGCAACCACACACCACATTGCCGAACGGGGTGCGGTACTCGAATCCGCACTTCCTGCGCCGTCTGCCACACGTGACTAAGGCGGCCGAGTCGCCGTATGGACACCTGGGCTACGGGGCCGGACACCATGCCTTCGCCAAGCTGCCGCACGAGACGCACCCGACGATTCCGGAGGACCGCGACTCGGCCAACTACTCGATGGCCTCCGACCAGGACTGCGGCCTTTATGTGACGACCCAACTGCACTAGGATGCCTAACTATAATATTAAATATTGCAATCCCAAAAACACCCAAAACCAGTTCTATGTTAAGTTAAAATCTAATGTAACTACCAATTATTTTTAAAAAGTGACAAAGCGAGGTAAATATTTGTACAATTTGAAGTCAAATACCCAGGAGACCTTTATGGTAAAGCCCTAAGCCCTGTCTTGTTTTTAGTCTCTGCCGATTTTTGTACAGCTCCAGGCCCCAAGAGAAGCCATACCGAATCCACTAATCTTCCAATGGATCACCTGGTTACCGAATCCCAAGTGGTTAGCTTACTCCTTATTTGCTTTACCCAAACGATGATCCACTCAAGTAATTAGCACAAACCTGCCACTCAGATGATCCAGAGAAGGAGAAAATAAGCATTAAACCTAAATCTAACTCTAAATATATATATTTATACTATATATATTTTACATGCTATGCTCGTATACAATGTGTAAGATAATAAGCTAATCGTGTTTAAGTAATCAATGTAAACTAATGTTTATCATATCATATATGAATGAATATCGATTGCTAAAAATAAGACCCTTACATATATTATTAATCAGAAGGAATAAAATATCATAGCTCGATCATGTGCAAGCACTCAAAGTATTTTCCCTAAGCAATTTCTCTTATTGAAGCAAATAGCTAAGAACAGAAAAAGTCGAACAAAAAGAACAAAAGGCATACGAATTTAAGCTGCAATTCTATGGTTTTTATTGTAAGGATTAAATGTAAAATGGTAAATCGTATTTTATGGCACTATCTAGCCAAATAGAATGCTTCAGCTAGTCGGCATAGATGATAGACACCCGCAAGGCTTTGGCATACGTATTTTCTATGGACTCTCAATGCTTACCGTATAAGATGATTGTAAAATGTAATGTAACAAAGCGACAATATGAATATTATCTAATGTATGATACAAATACTTACTATCCACGCCCCCATACATATCTCTCATGCACAAGACTTTCCACTTTAAACTCCTGCACGCTGCGATGTCTGAAACCCAAAACCATTGCATTATCAAATTTTATTTGTCGTGCTGCCGCGCATATAGGTAAATAGTTTTGTTATTTTATGTGGGAATATCCGATTGCTCTACTGAAAAACTGACCCCCTAAAGGACATTTGGTTTTTATGGAGCATTCGCTAGTCCGACCGTATTTATTTTCGTTATAAAGACTGATTAGTAATATGACACATTTCAAAAGGCACTCACATCCCCCAACTGATAGAATCGACACCGATACCAATTGAGAAATTCATACGATAGAGGATAGGCCATAAATATAGTTTAGTACGTCTTCATTAACTTGGTTCCTTTGAGAAACGCACTAAACTAAACGAGATATCAATATTTAAGGATAAAAACTTTTGTAAGATAATTTCAAATTAATTAATGGTTAATTCGATTTAAATATCCAAACGAAATACTAAGTATGTCAAAAATATTAAGCTCCCAAAATGATTTAACTAATTTTTGGGCCAGATTTTTTTGCGCACTCGAGCCAAACCTGTAAATGAAAATAAGGTTAAACCCAATTCCCAATACGGCACATACAACACAAACATTTATATTTAAAATCAATAAATGTTTACATTATTTATATACCATATACGGATTAAATGGTTTATCAATGGTAAATAAAGAAATACCACCGCTTTATGTAAAACCCCAATGGATTGTTTCTCTTATTTTTGGCTAGTAAAGTGTTATGGTAGGTGGCTGAAAGTAAAAGCTTTTTTCATATAATTACCAATAAGAAATAAAAGTCAGGCTTATTTACTTTATTAGAAAACAATTTTTAATGAATTTCATTTTTGTTTTGTTTTTAAATTTCGCTTTTCTTTAAAGTTTTTCTTTAGTTTTGAGTTTCACACAATTCATGTTTTTGTGTTCATCAATATTAATAATGATCTTCACCGCAATTTTTAATATAATTTTAGTTTTTGTGTCTTTACTTTTTGGTTTTGCTTTTTTTTACATATTCATTTCACAGTTTATTGTCGTTTCTCGACCTTCGATTGTTGTCGAGATATTAAAATACAATATAAGGTTCTTAGGGCGCCCAACGAGAGCGCTCTTCTTCGCCTTTTAATCAATTTTGTTCAACATTTTCAATAAATGATATAATCTTGTGTTGTTGATTTTGTCGTATAGTGTGTAATTACTCGCCTGTCATTCAGATAGAACTTAGTAAATAGCATTTGGTTTCTTGAATTGGTAGCCTTTGAAATAACTTGCCATAATATATCGCTTTGCTTTATTAACATTTTCTATATGCTTTGTCTTTGGTGTGTCTTAAATGTATCGAATTCTATAGGAATCCTAATAAGATTTTTTTTGTATGACTCAAAGTACACTGAGAAATACCCATGTCGAAAGAATTGGATTTGTGTTTCAACAGAAAAAAGTTGTTATTTAATTCAGTTCAGAAAAGGGCATTTAAAATTCGGCATGGGCCGAAGTTGATGTACTTTTGTCCTATCGCTTTTTTTCTGGTTTTGTTGGATAATCGAAGCATTTTTAAATGTTTGTTGAAGGAGTTCAGTGGAAACAATATATATAGAGATAGAGAGAGTTTTATCATAGAAAAGTTCGTCTGAGGATCGTGAAGAGCGGAGTGTAAAAATCTGATTATCCTTAATGTATGCATATGGATGTATGATGTATCTCAGAATTAAATATCGTATAGTTAGTTTCTGGAAACCTCACTGGTAGTTTTGCTTTTCTCAAATAATTTTCTTCATTCGGATATTTTTGTTTTATATTCAAATGCAATTTCAAACGCGATATATTGATATTTTAGGTGTTATTTTGGAGCAACATTTTGAATGCATTATCCTCGTGCTTTGGCATTTCTTTACGTATTTTGTAGTAAGTATTTGGAGATCTGATATAGGAAGCTGCTGCCTGGATGGATATGCACACGTCAATATATTAACTCTATGTGTTTAGTTTTCGCTGTCACTGTAGTATCCGTATATGCGTATCTGTATGTATCTGAATGAATGGACGGCAAGGTTTAACTCAAAAACCGTAGTCGTATGAGCGAAAGCAAATAGAACGAGCACTAAAAACTGGATAGGAACAATACCTAAATGGTTCATATATATGATTATTCAATCACTATCCCCCCAAGGGCTCTATGTATATCAAAATAACCTGTTCCCATCCATTGTCAGTCCGTCCGCCAGTTCTATGATATGTCTGCTCAAAGTGAACCGGTCGGAGTGATCCTCCCCAGGCATGCATTGCAAAATGTTGCCCAAAATAATGCCAAAAATATCTCAAATTATAGATGCAAGAAAATGCAAAATATATTCGTTATTTTATGTTTAATTTAACCATTTTTCATCTATGCTAGTGTACGTGTGTCTTTGGCAAGCAGGTAACAATTTTTACAGCTCACACAATTTAGTTGAAGGTACTTGATGCGTTTCGAGGCGAGTTGCTTGTGACGTTGGCGAAATAAAGGGATTCTCTATAAGGAACACGACTCTAGAAGCAAGTCAAGGTAAAGCCTGCTACAAATAGAAAGAGTTCTCTTTTGTCTAAGTTTTTAACGTTTAAATTATACTATTTCTGCCTCAAATATATGTTTGTGTAAAATAAGCATACTCATCGCCATCGGCAAAAACTCATACATTTTGGGGTGGCTGCGGAGTTTTTGGCGGGGCGTAGAGCCGTAAAGTCAAAATCAGAAAAGCTTAGGCGGCAATTGGTAATCGTTAATTGGTTATCGGTTATGTAAGTGTGGTATGTGAGTGGGTGGATTCTTTATACAGCTTAATTTCAGATTTGCGTTATTAAGTTAAACTTGCTCATCTCTCGCTTGGTAAATATTCTGTTGTTCTTTGTTATTCAATTAATACATATCTCATGCCTCCATTGGTTACCTAAACTTAAGCTTTAACTTTAAGTTCTGGTTTTATCGTAAGTTAGGCTTAGTTAAGTGTTAGTGGTTCTTTGCTTGCTTAAACGGTAAATATATTTATGTATATATCGATTTATATATGTATGTATAATATACTTAAATAACGCCTCTCTGAAAATCTATAACTCTCTTTACTGATTTAGATTTAGCTAATTTTTCATTAAACAATTTATATCCTCTGAGCCTCGGCTCGGGTTTAGACTTAGGCATGACTGACATTAGCACTTGAACTTTATCCACCTTCTCCGATTTAATTATTTTTATCGTTTTTTTTGTGTTTATTTTTTTGATCTTTTATCCATAATAATTTTAATATAATAATAATCGTAGTAATCGTATTACGAAAATGATAGTGATCTTAGGTTTTTAGTAAAAATTATTTTAAATATGCATAATATACAAGTATCCTTTGTCCAATGTTATCCTTTCTATATATGTGTTCATGTATATATGTATATATATATATAGACTGCCTGTACCCCTATCTTGTGTCTTTACTCCCTAGTTAAGCGATTGATCTCCACTCTGCCTGTGGTTTTTGTTTTTCATTCATTCATTTAAATGCAATTGTTTTCATGACTTACAAAAATTGGATAGCCTCTGGTTTTTTTTTTTAATAGTTATTATTTTTTTGTTTTTTTTTTTTCTGTTTCAATGTTTTCTGTTCAAATATCCCTCCGTGATAAAATAGAAAAAAATACAGATTTGGACTTAGGCTTAGGCTGAGGCCACCAACATGCCGAACGAGGGTCGGGCGGCTTCCGGGTATCCGTTTCTGCAGGCTAACCTTGGTCCTTTGCTATTTGGCTGCCTGGCTGGCAGCTCGTTGCAAGGGTTACTGCAAGAATAAAAGCTAATTAGATTACATTTCCAAACTGGATGCATCTGGTAAGTGTTGTTAATTGTTTCGGAAACGGGCAAAAGTGGGTTAGTAGCGGTTTTGAATTTATACATGGGTTAATTAGATCCTTGCGGCTTATTTTTATTCCTGGTTTGTGTGTGTGAGTGTTTTGTTTTGTGTGTAAAATAATGGCAAAGTGGCAAAATATTTGGTGTTGGTGCATCTAGCGATATAGGAATTAAGCTTGAAATAAATTGAATTATTAGTTGTGGTGCACTTACTGAATCCAGTTCAGTTTTAGAGTTCGCTTGATTTTGAATTGTGCTTAGGTGCTTAAAGTGTTTTCGTTGTTGTGTTGTTTGTTGGTTTTTGGGTTGAGAGTGTTGTGAATTGTTATTCGCCCGGCTCCTCCATAATGACTGATTCACCGGCCCAAACAATCGGACGACCCTGGTGTGGTTTCAAAGTTTGTTGCATTCTTAGGAGTTCTTGTTTCTTGTACCGAAAGAATTAATTATAGTTACTAGGCCTAAGCGTTTTCTATTTTAGAATGTTTGGTAGCTAGCCAGTGTTTGCCATTTCAAAACTAATAATTGATCTCTTAAAAAAGTGGTGTGTGTGAAATAAGTTGTGTGAGATTAAAAACCGAGGTGTCTGTTACCGGCTTGGATCAAAAATCAAACAGATGCTGGTTACTTTTCTACTCATGCACTAGTTTATGCTAAGCAAAATATTTGGGTGTGAATCTATTTGATTTTGGGTTGTAATAGGGTTTTTGGGGATAGAGAAACATACCTATATGAGTATTTTACGAGTCTATGTGAAAACTACGTTGAAGTAGCGATAACGCTAACGGTGACATATGGTGACTTGCGATAGATTTTTCATTTAAATTTTGTTTGCATTTTGATTTGGTTTTTTTGTTTTTAGTTTATGTTTTGATTTTGGTCAACTTTCCATTTAAGTTTCCAGTTTGCAATGTAATTTACTACTTTGCCTTATGGGTGTAGTGGGTATGTTTCTAGTGTGTGAGATTAACAAGCTTTTCATTTACAGGAGTGCTTTTGTGTATCGCTAACTAAAAACAAATACTTAAATGTTGACTATTTGAACGTTATAATGAAGGTTCTTTTTTCATTTTTCAACTGATCAAACCAATCGTCTTGTTTCGGGAATTTTTACAGGTGTTTGCGACTGACTACTCTAATAATTTGTATAACTTTTGCTCTCGGTAACATGTTCTGAACAAAATAAGAGCTAAATACTATATAAATATAATGTATTTTGTGTAGGTTACATAAGTATAATACAAGTGAGCTTTTCTTTATCAATTGGCGACTCGCTTTGTTTAAGTTTGATAAGTTTTTTGTTCGAATCGAGTTTGAAAGATTCTGGTTTGAGTCGAGGTCAGATTAGATTAGTTAAGTAGTTCTAGAGTTTGAGTGAGTCGAGTGAGGCTATGGATGAGCGCCTAGAGCCTAAGCCTATATTAGTGGGACAACTGACCAGTGAGGTGGTGCCAAAGAGCTTGTACCAGCCGATCACGATGTTAGATAGGTTCAGATCATCGAGCATTATCTGCGCCACGCCCATGAACACCTTTTTCTCGATGCGCCCATAGTCTCCCCAGACGGTCACCTGAACGAAAATTTTGATACATTATCCTGATTCGAACTCAATCAAAATATATTTGTGCTCACCTGGAGTATGCAACCGGAATATGATTGCTTAAACACCAATTGCTGTTGGTAAAGAGGATCAAGGGTTCTTCGGGCGGTCGAGGTCTTCATCTTGTCCACACAGCGTTTTCCCGACACCAGATAAACCTTCACATACGGAGCGGGCAACATTTTCGACGAGGCTTTTTGCTACGGATCATTTCAAAGAGTTAAGAGATGTTTACTCAGTGTGTTCCTATTCAATAAGGACTTACCTGCAACCCTCTGGCTCGAATGACCTCCACCTCCAGAAAGCCCTTCTGGTGGCACATCGATAGCTGGATATCCCCCAGCGAGGGAGCTCCCAGCACCTGACGACCCACCAGTTGACCTGGGCCCAGGCCATCCACAAACTCATTGAGGGCACCATCATTTCGCAACGAGGGGGAGAATCTACATGTGGGGATTGTGTTGGGGTTTGTGGGTTTTGGGGTACATTAAAGAAAGCATTTTAGTACAGCATCATAGGTGGTTTTTTATATTGTATCTCCAATCTATCTATAGTTCAAATAAAATACCATAATTTAGAGAAAGAAAGGAATTTTATTGAAAAAGAAAAATAGTACTTTTTATACACAGGGAGTTGTAGAAAGACAGTAAATGGTGTTGTGTTCAGTAGTGGTCTGAGGTGGTTCATGTGTTAAGGTGGTGAAGGTGATAGTGGTGATGGCGGTGCGAAGGGGGACAGACAAGTGGAGTCACAGTTCCATGGTGGCATGCAGTGTCTTTCGTTCTTAGGAGCACAGTGCAGAGAAGCTACTTGGATTATGTTCGGTGTCAGTTGGATATATCGGAGTCTCTAGGCGAACTCTCCGATCGAGGTTTTTTTTTTTAATATTTAACCGATAACCGATTTTCCTTTTACACACACATCAAGAGTGAGGATAACTTTCTTATATACATATATATATACTATATATAGATTGCTGAAAATCATAGAGGAATTAAACTAAAACAACACAATTTTTACACATTACATGATAGAGATATAGACAAATTATTCAAGGAAGTATACAGAACTCAAGGTAGAAAAGATGGAAAACACTTAGAGAAAAAATGTACGCAAATGCAGGCTCGCTTTCAAAGGCACACAGACATCGATTAAAGAGAAAGTTGCAGGATGAGAGTTTTGGAAATATTTTGAGATGGGATCGCCACACAGATTACCATATACAAAAGCCAATGGATATAGATTTAAGATCGGAGAGTGACAGAATGAAAGAGAGAGATAGAGAAGAGTCGTAGAGACAGAGACAGAGACAGAGAGAAGAGGCACAGGCATATATTGATGGTTGGTGGTTGCATCTGGTGTGGAAATGCACTTTAACCGAGGCGATCGGGAGACTTACGATGAGCCCTCGGAGCTAGAGATCGAGTGAATGCTGCCGGCACTGTAACGGGTCACAGGAGGCACCGGAGGCACCTCCACCGACCGCTGGATGCTGCCCGCCGAGCCACGCGACTGCCGCTGGTGGTATGGATGTGGTGGAGGTAGTGTGATATGGTGGTGACCAGCAGAACTGGTCGAGCTGCCTGAGAACTGTGCCTGGTATTGCTCTTGCTCTGCCGGAGACAACAATACATATTTATACAGATGTACAGTGTGTGCCGTATTTACAGAGGGTGTGTGAAATGGTTGATGATACAATGGGTGTGTTTTGATTCAAAAATATTGATAGGTGGATGACTCAGAGACCTTATGCTGCGAATTAAATGGTTGTCTTTAATCGTTAAAGCCCCATAAAATTTCTGGCCCACCTGTGATATGATCTAAAAATATTATTATCAAAATTCAAAATATGATTTTTCTGTTCTCAAAACTCAAAATCCAAAAGCGACGGTGCAGTACAGTAGGTGATGTGATTGCGACGTCGGATGTGAATTCTGATTTCTGGGCTTGGGGACTGTCGACGCTGGGCTCTTGGAAACCGCAAAACCTTTTAATAGCGAAAACCGATGCTGGGGCATTCCCACAGGAGCGACAAGACAGAGTAAAGGCTAAACGGAAATCGATATACAAACTGAGGGGGTAAATTAAGCGAGAACGATAACTGAATAACCATAAGAACACTGATCATAGAGTACACACTATATGTATATATATATTTATATATCAGCGAAAAATCATCAAAACTAGTGGCTAAAACGAAAACAATTGCTGTTTTTATGCCATAGCTAAAATAGCATTTGTAAATTAATCCGTTTAGTTGTGTACTAATTCGGTTCTTGTATATTCTAGAGTGTTGATTTGATACTTTGCTGTGATATGGACTGCACTTTATATACTTGCTTCCGCTACATCGTGTGCAATGCTAGATTAGTTACTGTTTTTATTGGCCAATTCAGATGGGTCTGGTCGTTGATGTTTGTACAGCAGTATTGTTACAATTTTTGTTTCTTTTTGTCTTGGTCTACATATGTGTGTTGATTGTTGTTGTATTTGATATTGTGTGGTTCGATGTTTGTTGACTTTCTGTGACAGAGCTCCCTGCATATATTTTTTGTATACTTAGTTATCCGAATCGATTGCGGAAAACATAATGGAACTGAAGAAAAATCTTGCGGCGGGCAGATGATAAACATTAGTTCGCTGAAAGGAGTTGAAGACTTCAACCTGGTGTTGGGTGTGATTTTTTATTGAAAGGAAACTGCCGGGTAATTATGTGGATAATTCCTTGTTGGGGATCAGTTCCCGATTAACCGCTTACCGCTTACAACAACAAGCTGCAGCTGAAGCTCAATCTCTAGCTTTAGCCTTGGCTTTAAACTCAGCTAGAGAGCAATATTAATATTCTTAGAAGCTGCAATAGATTGGTAGTTTGGTAGCTGGTATGCTGGTATCGAGTATGTTGGTTACGAGTATATAAGTAGGTATAGGTATTGGCTTAACTCAATGCATGCAAATCGAACAGAACGCTAGGATAAAATGTTGTGTGGGTTATACAAATGGCATTAGCAATCGGTAGGGGATATAGGTTACAGGAAACTGGTTACTGGTTAGTAGTAGTAGTAATAATAGTAAGTATTTTGCTAAGAAAGTAAAATGCAAATGGGGCTGTCGCACAGCCAAAAGCTTTGCTTTTTTGATTAAAGCATTTGGCGGGAAAGCAAAGCTTTTGGAGTGCCCCGCTTCGTTTTGAGGAATCCTTGGATAAACAGGACTCCCCCTATAAGCCTAAAAATACGTATCGACTTTGGATTGTTTGTTGGTTTTGGTTTGGTTTAGTTGGGTTGTTCTGGTTCTGGTTGTTCTGGTAATATTTTTATTATTTTACTTATTGTTTGTTGGGTTTCTTGTTTGCTGCACCTGCGCTTTCGTGGGGGGTCGAAAATAATAATTCAAATAAACGGAGGGGAGGCGGTTGGTTTGGTTTCGAATTCAGTTGGAATTTGTTCAAAGAGGGCGAGCTTTCTTTGACTGTAGCTTTTGGCAAAAAGCACGCGCATAAGTTTAAAGAGCAAGAGAGAAAAGTGAATGAAAAGCTCTTATAACTAGAAATAAATGGATATCCTGTGAGTGTTACCGATAATGTACTGTTACTGTTACAGGATTCTCTTGATTTTTGTTTGGGCCGACTAATGTTTATCATCTCAATCAATTCGAATTTTTATTTCTCGTTGTCGCAGTTTTTTTTTTATATTTTTTATTCAATTTTTTAATCTTCTTCCCAAAGGGCAAACAAAATAAAAAAAAAGTCATAATAGAATTAAAAACCGAAAAGAACTAATAAAATAGAGCGTTGAAAGTTTATTAGAGTAGAGAAAAGATAGCTAGAGTAGAAAGTTGAACTTGTGCGCACCTTTCCCCGCCGGCGCCATCGCCGAAAAACTGCTCGATGGCGTCCGCCTCCGAGGACGAACCGCGGGACAAGCCGCCACCACCGGCTCCACTGGCACCACCGGCACCGCCGACGCCTGCGGCGCCGCTGCTTCGCAGCTCTCGCGTGATATCCCCGGGCAGCACTTCTTCGCTGCGGTGCACCGTGAACGAGTTCTTACCCTTCTTTCCAAAGCCCATACGTCTTTTACGACCTTCGAGTACGGCATTTTACACAGTTTTAGTAATTTTGTTTTCTTTTGGTTAGTTTAACTATATTACTGGTTAGTGGGTTAGCTCATGGTTATGAATACAGTTATGGCATTAGTCGATCAACAGAAAATTTAATGGCAAAGCATGAAAAAAATCAATGGGTGTGAGATCAACGAAGGACGAGATGGCTGCTCTTTCCGGATTCTTTTTTTTTTGTAATATTTTCCGGAACGAGCCTATAATTTTACGAAAAACTGATCATCTGACTGACTGGCTGACTATGCATCGCAAGGTAACGGAACGAGAACGGTAAAGTAGCGCAAACAGAGAACGGAACAAATGACCTACCTGTTGCCGAAAGCTGCGAGGTGGAGTTGGACTTCTTGCCCATGCCGCTGCCGCCCTTGGGCGACCGCTCCTGGTCAATGGCGCCGCCTTTCTTTCTGTCCGTTGCGGTATCTGAGAGGCTTCCATCTGTAGGATTAAACGAATCCAAAACTGAGTTAAAACTAGTTTTCGGTATTTGTAAAAAAAAGTACTTTTATAGCTCATACTTTTGAATGATTACGAGTCTTTAAGGTGGAAAATAAAAAGGACAATATGACCCCATAAAAGGACAATATGACCTCATCGATGGCTATATCTTGGCAAATTCATATCCGCTTCTAAAGCGGAATACCTCAAACGATTAGTGGAACGATTCTCCGTCATTCTGCATCAAAATTTAAGAAAAACATTTTTTGAAGATTTTTTGTAAAATTTTCTGGGGGATCCCTCAAAAATTTTGAAACGTGCATGGAAGCACAATATGGCCCCTGTCGATGGCTGTATCTTGGCCAATTTCCTTCCGATTCCTGAGCGGAATACCTCAAACGATTTAAGGATTGATTTTCCATCATTCTGCATCAAAATCTAAAAACAAAATTTTTTGAAGATTTTTTGTAAAATTTTCGGGGGGATCCTTAAAAAATTTTGAAACTTGCTTGGAGGGACAATTTGGCCCACCTCGATCGCTGTATATTGGCCAATTCCTATCCGATTGTAAAGCGGAATACCTCAAACGATTAGTGGAACGATTCTCCGTCATTCTGCATCAAAATCTAAAAACAAAATTTTTTGAAGATTTTTTGTAAAATTTTCTGGGGGATCCCTTCAAAAATTTGGAAACGTACATGGAAGCACAATATGGCCCCTGTCGATGGCTGTATCTTGGCCAATTTCCTTCCGATTCCTGAGCGGAATACCTCAAACGATTTAAGGATTGATTCTCCATCATTCTGCATCAAAATCTAAAAACAAAATTTTTTGAAGATTTTTTGTAAAATTTTCGGGGGGATCCTTCAAAAATTTTGAAACTTGCATGGAGGGACAATTTGGCCCACCTCGATCGCTGTATATTGGCCAATTCCTATCCGATTGTAAAGCGGAATACCTCAAACGATTAGTGGAACGATTCTCCGTCATTCTGCATCAAAATCTAAAAACCAAATTTTTTGAAGATTTTTTGTAAAAATTTCTAGGGGATCCCTTCAAAAATTTTGAAACGTACATGGAAGCACAATATGGCCCCTGTCGATGGCTGTATCTTGGCCAATTTCCTTCCGATTCCTGAGCGGAATACCTCAAACGATTTAAGGATTGATTCTCCATCATTCTGCATCAAAATCTAAAAAAAATTTTTTTTGAAGATTTTTTGTAAAATTTTCTGGGGGATCCCTTCAAAAATTTTGAAACGTGCATGGAAGCACAATATGGCCCCTGTCGATGGCTGTATCTTGGCCAATTTCCTTCCGATTCTTGAGCGGAATACCTCAAACGATTTAAGGATTGATTCTCCATCATTCTGCATCAAAATCTAAAAACAAAATTTTTTGAAGATTTTTTGTAAAATTTTCTGAGGGATCCCTGCAAAAATTTTGAAACATGCATGGAGGGACAATATGGCCCACCTCGATCGCTGTATCTTGGTCAATTCCTATCCGATTCTAAAGCGGAATACCTCAAACGATTAGTGGAACGATTCTCCGCCATTCTGCATCAAAATGGAAAAACAAAATATTTTCCAGATTTTTTGTAAAATCGTCACTGTGAACACTGCGCGTATGAGTAATATTTATATTGCTTTGGATCTTATATTGATATTTTAATTAGATATAAAAATATGGCTAAGAGCGGCTGAAGCTTTCGAAATTCTAGAATTTAGACCTATGCCCAATCCAAAAATAAAATAATATCAATAAATAAATATATATTTTTGTATAAGAAAATACAACTAGTATTATTATTTAATAAAAAATTCTAACGATATTCTGGTTTTTGCGTTAAAATTGTGTGAAATGTATACGTACACTCGGCGTATACGTAATATAATATCACTCATACGCCGGGTGGGCGTATTGTTCGTTCCTACTTTATCAGCTGAAACGCTAGAGACCTTAAACCATTAAAATCCTGCACATTATGAGCACTCACCGACTTTCTCTTCGCCTTCGGCACCAGCTCCTTCGGCTGATTTGGAGCCGCCCGCTTCGTCGGCGCCGTTCTTGTCCTTGTCGTACTCGCTGAAGTCATCGTCCAGCATCGCATCGATTGCGTCCCAGTCGATAGCGTCCAGCGGTGCATCAGCGTCCGCATCCGCGTCGGCATTGGCGTTGGCGTTGGCGTTGGTTGTTGCGTTTGGTTCGTTAGTGTTATTGGTTGTTGTTGTTGTCGTTGGATTTGTGGCAGTTGTTGTAGCATTTGTTGTTGCAGTAGTTGTTGTTGTCGTTATCGCCGCATTCGTTGCATTCGACGATGGTGTGGTTGTTGATAATGTTGTTGTTGTGTTTGTTATGAGATTTGTGCATGTATTTGGCGTTGGTTGTTGTTGTTGTTGTTGAAGTTGTTGTTGTTGTTGTTGTGTGGCGTCAAGCGTCAGGTTATTGGCGTCAGTGTGTGATTGTTGTGGTGTATTTGTTGTTGTTGTCGTTGATGAAAGGACACGTTTGTTGTTATTATTGGGTGATCCATGATGTAGTTGTTGTTGTTGTTGTTGTTGTGGTGGTTGGGGATTTGCAAAAGAGGAAGAAGAAGCATTATTAGCATTAGTACCACCGACGACATGATGCCCAGCAGCGGCAGCAGATGTTGCACCACCGCTCCCACTACTAGATTTCGTCAGCTGCTCCGATGCTCCGATCATCGATCCGCCTTCTTTCCCTTTTTGCCTAGCTGATTGCTGATTGCTAACACTACTCGCTAGGCTATTCTGGTGGTTGCTATTGTGTGTGGTGGCGGTATTGCTATATGTGTTGTGTGCACCACCACCGCTACCCATTCCGCCGTTGCCCATTTGGTCCACTCCCGCCACAGCCGCATTCAGTTGATCCGCTCCCCCCTCCATTGGCGAAAAGTTGTGCGCGTTTTGGGCACTAGGTGGATGTGGCAGGTTCCTTCTTCGTTTCAAATACGGAGCCGCCGGCCCGTAAAGCTTCTGCTGGCTGGTCCGCTGCAGATCCAGGGACATGTGGTTCCTGGCATCGGTCACTCCACGTTGGCGGTGCGCCCCTCGAAAAAGCGAAGGCGCCACACCACGACGCGTCCAACCCACATCAGAGTCATAGGTTATGGTCACGATCTTGTCGTCCGTGACCAGGAAGTGCGAGTGACTCAACGGATTGTTAGCATCTACATTGGCGCCCATGTACGACTGCCGGATGTTTGTCTCGGAACCGTATCTTCGGGACATGGCCGCGGTGGGCGAGTGGACATAGGCGCTTGGATGCGGATAGGGGTAATCGTCTGTGGGCGCCACCTCGTCCTCGTAGCGAATGCGACGCCTGCCCCAGCTCTTGGTGTGCAGGTCATCGTAGTCCAGAGATCGCGACTGCCCCTCATGAAAGAGTCTTCGGCGCTCCAGCTTCGGTTTCTTGAGAATCGATGTTGGCTGGGCTTTCGCCTCCGAAATGGGTACGGCTGCCACCAAGGCGTCTTCGCTTAGCTGCCGGGATAGCCGCAGGACCGATTGGGTCGGTGGCGGTGCCGGCGTGTTCATCTGCCCCCTGGCCCTTCGGTGAGCGTTCGGCGTGGGTGTGTGCACGTGGTAGGTGGGCACCACTCCGAGATTCAACTGCGGCCCAGTCAAGCCACCGAGAAAGTGCTGATCGACACACTCGCCGCACATGGCCGGATCAGAGGAGGGTGGCGGATATGCCCCCATAGGCTGGTGCTGGGGATGGGGGTGCGAGTCCGCCAGACAACAGGGATCCGGGCAAGCGCCGATTAGCTGCAGGGTGTGGTGCGTGGACAGCACCACCGGCTGGCTTCCGTTCTGGCAGTGGCTGCAGCTCTTGTCCAGGTGATCCCTCACATAGCCCACTAGAGAACTGGGTGAAGTCGTTGCATGGTCGTGGGCATGGGCGTGGGCGTGGCCGCCCGCTGGCGAAGAGCTGCGGAAGAGATTGGTGATGGGCGAGGTAATGCGCTTGAATTGCTCAAAGCTCGGCAGCAGCGGTAGCGGCAGCGGTTGTGGTTGCAGCGGATAGGCGGCGGAGGTGGCTTGTACGTTTGGTTTCAGTCCGTTCGAGCGTCTTGGTGGAAAAATGTCGAATGGGGTCATGGTGGTGGGCACATGGGGCGAGTAGAAGGCGGAATGTGGATGCAGATGCGCATGGGGATCGAGTGGGTCCAGTGGCTCCAGCGGCATTAGGGCCTCCTCGGCAACGGTGCCTGGCTCCACAAAGAACTGCTCCACCAGTTGGCCACTATTGGCATCCGTCACCAGTACTTGGTGCGGGGCAATGCCCATTCCGACTCTGGCGGAGATTGGCGGCGAGTCTGCAGCCGCTAGAGCGGCTAGATGCTGCAGCTGCTCCAGTTGCTCGAGGAGAACCAGTTGCTGGGCTCCGCCGGCGGGCAGGTAATCGCAGTCATCCACCTCAATGGTGTTGGCCCTGCCCGGCTCCGAGTGGTGCAGCCGCAGTCCGGTGATTGGCTCCCCTGGGGATCCGCTGAGGAAACTGTTGCGGGCGCCAAAGAGATTGCGCCAGTTGCGAGGGAAGCTAACGGTTATTTGCGGGCAACGGTAACGGGTGGTATATTTTTGGTAACGGTAACAGGTGGTAACGGGTGGCAGCAGCAGTGGTGGTTTTCGGGAATCGTGGCATGCAAAATGTGGTTGCAAATTACAACAACCCATTGCATGGAGGAGTGTTAAGGAAATGCAGAAACCGGGTGCGGGGGTGGTGAATTGAATTGACGGCGCACATTTGAGGGGAAAAGATCGAACATCGTCCGGTCAGGTCGGGTGAGAGTGGTGGGTGTGTGTATTTCATGTTTTTTTTTTTCAGTGGAGTTATGTTTTTGGAATGTGTTTCGTGGTGAGTTGGCGGCGTGTAAGCGTGTGGCGTGTGGCGAGCACGGCACGCGAGAGAAGCATTCAAACACAAACACAAAGATAGAGTTCGCGCGGCGAGAGCGGCAAGTTGTTGTTGTTGATTGTTGTTGAGATTATCATAGAGATTTTTTATTGGTCGGTTGGTTTGGCAAAACGCAAAAAGTAAATGCAGAAAAGAAACTTAATGTCTTCGCTTTCGTTTTCCTTGGTTTCAGTGTGCGTGTGGTTATCAGTGTAAGCGAGAAAATACTTTTTGTGGCCACTGTGTCTGTGTGGGTGTCTGTGTCTGTGTGTTAGTTTCAAAGAGAGAGAGTTGGGCGGTAAGCGCGCCGATTCTGAATCTGATCGTTTCAATACCAAGCCTAATTCAAGGAAATTTTGTTTGTCGCTCATAGCTACTACTCAGAAAGTAAACATTATAAAGTGGCCAATTGCGTGTGGCCCAGAGCGGAATTTCAGCGTAATTTTGACAGCTTTGCTTGGCTCGTTTCAAGCCTGACTGGCACTCCTTCCTCTTTCCTTCCGAATCTTCTTCGGCCCTCCAGTCAGCTACTCACCTGAGGCCGCGCGAGGTACGCGGTCGCTCCGATTGCGTGGAGAAGGCGCTGGAGGTCACACTGACCACCGACTCCATATCGGAGTCGCCGAACTCGCCCATGAAGTCCTTGTCCGGCGACAGGGAGTGTCGTGGTCTCATCCTGGTGTCCATAGAGTGCAAGTCGCTGTCGGAAAGGCCCGTATAGTGCCGCTCCCAACCGCCCATCCCAGTGCTGCGGTAGGTAGCCTGGTGGTGGGGCTGCCTTGTGCGGTGCCGCCCAAAGCGGCCGCCCGAGGCCAGTCGCTCGTCGAAGTCCTGACCGAGTCGGTCCCTCAACATGGCGCTGCGAGATGTCTGGGGCACCTGGCCAAAAAACAGAAATTTCTTATTCCACAGAACTGCTTCTTCTATACTACTTATATGATCATAAAGTAATGGATTCTGAATAAGCCTTGTTAAGTACGAAGGTTACCTGTGGCAGTTGCCTTTTTTTGGGCGAGCCTGTGGGCGTGGCTGTAGCCGATCGCGACTGGAACCGCTGCTGTTGCGTAGCAGCCGACGCTGAGGATGCGCCACCCGGCCCCTGGTATCCCGATGGAGCGTTGGGTGAGCCGTGAACTGGAAGCACTGGATAGTCTATGTAGCGATCGTCGGGAGGCGAAAGAGATCCGCGCCGCGGACTGGTACTCCGATATCCGTACCCCACTCCGCTAGAGGGCACGCCGCCGCCTCCTCCACCACTGTGGTAACTGTCACTGGGTGCCGCTGAGTGGCTGCGTTGGCTAAGGCTCATGCCACCGGGACCGATGGCAGAACCAACACCATTACCACCTCCGCGACGATAGTAGCCGCTGGCAGATGCCTGAAAGTGCGTCAGGTGGTGGCATGGAAAGTAGAGAGTGGTTAGAGTGGTGCACCTCTCAGCCGAACCAATCAGGCATCCCCTTGGGGTCCAGGGACTCTGACAAACTTTCGGATCGGAGCTTACAAACTATGCATGTGAGTGGTTCTGGGTGGTCGAGTGATTTCAAGTGGTTAAGTGGTTCTGAACTCAATTCAGGCATATTAACAGTGTGGGTGTTTGTGTCGGTTGAATTCTTTTTTTTTTAACTTTACTTCAACTTCTACTGGAACATTGAAACGAGTAAGTTCAAGAATATGGTAATACGTAGGTGAGCAAGAGATAGAGAGCCATACAAATTGGATACGATTATAGTTTTGAAACGAAATCAATTAAAATACATTGATAACCGAGCTCCTGCACTCCCTTAGGTGGGAGTGCGGTAGTATTAGTGGGTTAATTGGTTAGTTAGGTTAGGTTAAATTATTAGCATGAACTTTGAATAGAAAGTGCTGTAGTTAGGCGGTGAAAAATCTCTAACTAAACTAGCTAAAGGTGGGTTTTTTTTCAAATGGCCATGAACATAAACCGAATGATCTCTGCAAGAAATCCTCAATGTTGATATATATTTTTGTAAAAGATTATGAATTTGATTTTTGGACTTTGTTTTGTATTTTATTTCTGACCTAATTAACGCGAGTGACTTCGTAGACTGTACTGTTCTGTTTTGTTTGTTGTGGCTTTTTTTTTTTTGCAATTCTGTTGGGTGGTTCGTTAATTTAGCTTTGGTGCAAACCTGATTGTGGTAACTTTGTCCGATGCCAGATACAGTGCGGTAGTCGCGGGCCACCATCCCGGCCACCCGTTTGCGGCCCTGGGGAGACATGTCGCGTCTGGAGCGACGCTCGTTTAGATCGAGCTGGATCGTCGTATTTGGGTTGACGGTTTTCGGATTTTGGATTTGGAATGGAACGAGGGGTGTTCAACAGGTTGCGGGGGTATAGAGTTTAGAGTTCAGTTTTAAGTGAGAGATAAAGATCGAGAGAAATAGAAGGATAAGACAATAAAATTTACATATGAAAAAATGAGCGGAGATCTAGGAGTGTGATATATGTGTTTAGGTATGTGGTATTCTAAAAATTATAGTATTGGCCTCTTACATTGTGTTTGTGTGGGAGTATCTCTGGGTTGGGGCTTTGCACTTTTCTCAGGTGTTTCTTTTAGGTCGGTTTTGGGGGCAGTGTTCGTTTAACTCAACTCACATCAAGTATACGCAACGCTACACACTTAAAGCTACAAAGTGAAGCCACTTGGAAAGCAGGATGCTGGGTGGTCGGTGGATAGGCATAAGCGATTAACTACAAAGGCATGCAATAGCGGTTGAATGGCAGATCGGTATGGGGTTCGATAGAGAGTTATAGTATTTAAAAGGCCGCCTTTGGCAGTATGTGTTCTCAAGTTTAAGTTTACACGGATTCTTAGCTTAAAACATTCGACTTAAGAGACTTAGACTAGAGTAGTTTTTCATCTTAAATTCAATAGTTATCGTTAGCTGAAAAGACGCGACCAAGGCCCGCTTGGATTCGGTAAAGATTTTAGTAATAATAGAGTTAGTTAGAGTTAGGCTTCGAAGACAGAGAGAGGGAGACCATAGATCGAAAGACAGAAGGAGAGAGAAAAATTTAACACACGCACAACCAAACAACGACACCAATTAGTTGAATGTAACTTTAAAACGAACTAAAAACACTCGAAAACCAAAATACTTTGTACATTTGTGTGTAGGTTTGTTGGGAGGTGACACGTGTTGAAGATCTGACATTAAACCAATTTCTGTTTGCTCGTGAGCGTGGCATGCAAACTGAAAACTGATAGCTGACAGGAACCGGAACTGGAATAGAAACACATGGAGTCCATGGATGCCATGGCTATGAATGAGTTATTCTTTTCATTCTCCTGTGATGTGTTCTTTGGCTGTGCTGGATGACGACCAACGGGTCGGCTGCTTGATGTTGATGGCGATGCTTTTGCTGAATGCTGCCCGTGGCATGTGATATGTGAGTTACAGTTAGAAAAAAGCACACACACACACACACACACAGAGAGAGAGAGAGGCATAAACTAGGGATGGCACATAATTGAAAGCATCAAAACCGCTTTTTTGTGGACACTGAAGTCTGCATACTCTTTCGCAGCTCATAGAACACTATATCTTATGAATTGTTTTAAGTTTTTTATTTAGTTTTAACTCATGCAGTTTCTGAATGATTGTTACTTTTTAAATAATTATTTATAGTTGTTAGAATTATAGCCAAGAGTATGCAGCACAGCCCTGGTAAATTGTTTTTGTCTTGACGCTTAGAAGTTGCGCCAAATGCTTTTCTGGGCGGGTTGATGAAAGGACCAGAGGATGTTCACATGTATGTAACCGTGTAGGTAGCTGAGTGCCACTGAAAGTGGCAAGCTGCGATTGAAGTATGTATGTGTGATTGTGTTAGTGAGCCAAGGGTCCTCACTCTTGCTGCTGTCAGTTGTTTTTGTTTGGCTCTTCCTTCGCTAATTTTTTGTTAAGTGTATTATATACAGATGTTTCTGTTTCTGCTTCTGTGTGTAGGCTTTCAGTGTAATTTTGCTGATTTTGTTGTTTTTTTTTTGTTGCTGTTGTTGTTGTTACCTCAAGCAGGGGTGGTGGACTCGCTGAGCTGCCCATCGACGAGATGCTGGCCCCCGGGGTCATTCCATCGATGTCACAGTCGGACGTTGTGTCCGAGTCGCTCAGACGCGACATGGTGCTCGGCGGTGATAAATGATCTGTCGGTGTCAGTATCAGGCCGTCCACATCGCTGCCCTCGTCACGTAACTGTTTTAGTTGTTGTTGTTGGTGTCATAAATTTTGCGTCGCAATGTTGTTGATTTCGTTGTATGAGAATCGCACGTATGGTTGTTGTTGGTTTTGTGGGTGAAAAGTGGTGGTGGCAGTGGGTGGTGAAGTTTTTGGGGTGGTATCGTGTTGGTGCAGTACAAAAAAAAACATTGAAAAAAAACCAGATAATGACAATGCTGAATTAATAATTTTGTTCAAACCAGGCAGCTTCTGCAGGAATGGATGGTTGGCAAGGGAATATTACCAAGCTAGATCCATCTTTCAGTTCTATAGATTCGCATCCAGAGTAGGACTATGCGAGTTTAAAATTTAAACTTTAAATCTATTCAAAATTCAGAGAAATCTCTAAAACTGAAAGCCGGATCAGCCCTTACAACTAGTTCCACGAAACAACTAAAGATGATAATTAAATAAAGTAAACCATAACATTTTCCATTTTTCATTTGCAAGTTCTGTGTTAATTTTTTCGCTCGTCAAACCATTGTTTGCTGAACTCAACCTGAACTCGTTTGTGTTTCCTTTAGCTTTAGCATTAAGCGTTTTGTCAAAACCTATTAATGAATAATTTCTTGAACACGCAGGAATTAACGGAAACCGAACCAACGAACGCAAAATGGAAACCAAGCGAACGAACTGAAAGAGCCCCGGCCCACACATACGAGGTAGGAGGTATCCTGATGAGGCTGCAGCTGGTACCACTCCGCCTCATCGTCCAGGATGTGGTGCGCTAGATCGATTACCACCTCGCCGATGAAATCATTTGCCCCGTAGCGAACATAATCCCACAGCGTCACCTGCAAGCAGAGTAGTTCGTTAGCCGATCGAAAGATTTCAATCAGACATCGGAAATCACCTCCAACAGCCGGCCATTGAGGTCGCAGCGTCTCAGGCCCGAGTAGATGAAGGTCTGGCCCCAGCGGGGCTCACAGGTGGTGCCCACCGTTTTTGTTCGCCGCTTCGATTTGTGGCTACGATCGGGCAGAAGGAACACCTGAAAAAAATATCACTTTACGTATATGAGGGGTTCTTTATCTTTGACAGCTACTCACTTTTGCGTAGGGGTTGCGGCCCGCTCCGCTCTGGCGAAGGGAGAGGCCGGTGGCGCAGACTAGGGTCACGATCAGCTGCAACGTGTTCTGGTCGTAGCCAAGCTTCAGCTGCAACCGACCTTCAATCGGCAGCGGTTGGGTGGTGGTGCCTGAGCCGCCTCCCATGGCCACGCCCCCGCCCACCCCGTGACCGTGCAGGTGGGCGGCGGGCAGTCCCTGATGCTGTAGCGGGTGCTGATGCGAATGCGGATGGCAATGGTGGTGATGATGGCCCGCCGTCGTTGCGCCGTGCAGACCGCCCGAGGCGGAGCCGGTGGCGGATGCGGATGCGGATGCGAGGTTGGTGAGGTTGGAGGGGGCGGTGTGGGCGCTGCTGGTGCTGCTGCCGCTGCCACTCCCGCTGCTGCTGTGGCTGTGGCTGCTGTGACTTGGTCCCAGGCGTTGCGTTTGATGCGCGACGCCGCCACGTTGCCGCAGTCCTCCGCCAGCTCCTGATCCTGGAACACCGGTATGGATGTCCGGCGAGCCGGGCGAGGTAATCAGCACACTTGGCTTATCCCGATGGATTTCGATAGCCTCAACCGCAGGAGCTATATTGAAATATCCAAAGATATTGGTAGATGTCATTGAAAATAATTATGAATATGAATTGGAGTGAGTGTGTTTTCTGTAATTTTATGTTAGTTTAATGGTCGTGTTATGACTGTCTTGAAAAACTTTTACTCTAGAAACCATTTTTCCATTCTTATGAAACAAATCGTAAGTTCTTTTAGTTGCTAGATAATTGTCTAAAATTATAATGAATGGATAGCTTTATTTTTTTTGTTTTTGAAATGCTTTTCACTTTATTCCCTATATTATCCCTGATCTGTTCTGTTTCTGTTTAATAATATCTGTAATTTATTCCTTAACTTTCTACTGAATTATGGATTAAATTTTTAATTTATGAACAACCACTAACTCCCACTTTTTGTAATATTTCCTATGGATTTATTTTTGTCACAATTTTCAGTCATTCAAGCATACAGACTCACACACACAATTACGAGTAGATAGATCCTTCTGAAAGGACTTTTTAAGACTTATAAAGAGTAGTACCTTTGCGCTGGAGATATCTGCCGCCACTGCTGACCACCGCACTTCCGGCCATGCTGCTGGCCAGTCCGCTGTGCGGAAAGTTGGCCGAAGAGCGGCGGGGGGCGTTGCTGCTGACGGAGCCGCCGGAAATGCCGGATATGCCGGACGCGGAAGCGGAACAGGCACTGCTGGGACTGACGTTGCTGCTACTGCCGCCACTGCCACCGCCGTTCCCGATCGGACGGCTCACGATCAGTTCCACCTGGGCGTCCAGGCGGCTCTCGTCGATGATGTCGTACACCTCGTCGGCACTTTTGTTGTGCAGGCTGCGGCCATTCCATTCGATTATCTCGTCGCCTGCTCCCGCCGATGACCGGGTCATGAATGGATATGAGTGTTTGATCATAGATAGACGGGCAGAAAGAGAGAGAGACAAGAAGAAAGACAGAGAGAGTGAATGTAGTGAGTGAATAATGTGATGGATACTGATGGTTACCTGGTCGAATCCGGCCCTCGAGATCGGCCACCGATCCGCGTTTCACCTTCTCCACAATGGCCCCGCATGGACCTCCTATTACTCCTCCTCCTCCTCCTCCGCCACCGATGCCCGCTCCGAGGGGCTGGCCGCCGTTGACCTTTAAGCCTAATATATCCTCCCCGTCATAGTATTTACGCAATATCATATGCCCGATGAGGCGAGTATTGTCCGCGGATGTTTGCCAATTCACCGGATTCTATATGCATCGACAGTGGGTGTGGAAGGGTGGTGGTTTTTTGTGATTGATTGGTGGGATTGGTTTGGTGGTTTACAGTTCGGATTGCGTATGATCGTGCATAGATTTTGGTTGTTGGATGTGGTGGTGGTTGGTGGTGGTGGTGGTGTCGGTGGGGAGCCATCGTATGCGGGAAGTAGAATTGTTTTTAGTTAGCAATTTGCACCGGTCTCAGGTCTCAGAAATAGTTTAAGAACTTACAGTCTAGTTCAAACTTACAATTAGAGTTGGTAAGCGAAAATATATATATATATATATATATATATATAGTATGTATAACAGTGGAAAGTAACATTTTGTACACTTTTTCACATTCATTTGTTTTTGTTTGGTTTGTTTGCTTACAGGCTAGAGAAACACGTTCTACTCAATTACGGATAGTTGGCATAGCGCATAGATAGAGATACATAGTTGTTTCGTTTTGTATATTTGGTTCCTACTTGTTTTGAGAACACACACGTTTCAAGAGTTTCCTCAACTCCAGGCGATTAATGGATAAATTCTGAATGCTAAACGGATACATATAGGGGGGCATGCAGGGGCGTGCTTGGGGCGTGGGGTTTCGGTTTCTTGAGAGATCGGGATTCATGCAAGCACAACACTCAGAGACTGAAAGGAAAAAACTTATACACGATCATGCAATATTGGTTCTTGTGGAGTTTCGTTTTGCTCTGGGATTCAGTGAGTCAGATTGGTATGCTGAAATTGTTGAAATGTTTGTCAAAAATAGCTGAAATTTGCGAGCTGGTTGCGAGCTAGGAGTGATAACCAAAAACGATATTGTTGCTTGATTATGGTCTGGGTTATGGTTGGTTTTCGACAAGAACAACAAACAGGGAATTCTGGGGTTATCATTTCTGTTGGTTTGGTTCTTCACACAGACAAACGGAAGAAAGTTGGGGCTGGGGGTTGGGTCCAGAGGGGAGAAAGTTATAGAGTTAAAGAGACAGAGAGAGAGACTCTACACAGACACAATGCATTCTTGCCCATCTCGAACTCGTGTCCTTGTACCTTGGGCCCGTCGCCGCGATTCGAGTCCTCGCTGCTGGTGAATGTGCTGCTCGTATCGATGCCCGAGTCCTTGGTGGCCGAGTCCTGGCTGCCCTGTCGTTCCGACTCCCAACGCGACCAGTCGCTGTCCAAGGTCTTCCCGCTGCTGAGAATCGTGGCCGCACCCACATCCACCGCCGTTGAGGGCAGGATTCCGGTCACCGGGGGCAGGGCCTGGTTGGCAGCCAGCAAGGCGGCCTCGTCGTCGTGGGCATCAAAGCGCACCGTCTTCTTTATTCTGCGCTCGGTGAAGCGCCGTGAATCCTGGGCCGCCGACGAGGAGGAGCTGGTGGCCGGTTCGTCCCAGTAGGCCGCCTCCGTGGAGCTGACGGAGCTGCTGCCACCGCCACTCCTAGAGGCGCCCAGCAGGCCGCGATGGCCACTGCCCCGTGCCGCCTCTGCCGCCATGGCTGCCCCACGATCGTAAGAGCCCGATGCCGATAACGATACCGATCCCGTTCCCGGACCAATCACAATCTGCGGCTTCGCTTGGGGGTAGTAGCTGCTGCTAGTGGTGCTGCTGCTGCTGCTGCCACCGCCGCCGGCAGCGGCCAAGGGCGGGGCACGTCGGTAGGCGCCAGCAGCACCACTTGCTGCTCCCGCTCCACCAGCCGTGTTGAACTGCCGCTCGTGGTTGCTCCGATTGAGCGAGTTCCGCTGCTGCACGTCCAGGCGCGCGGTTCGCGTCAGCGGATACTGTTCCAGGCGCTCGCGGTGCTGTAGTTGCAGCTCGTAGCGATCGCGCTGGTCCGCGGAGGCGTACAAACGATGATTGGTCTGCGACAGGTGGCGTAAGTCACCGCCGGTGCTGAGCAGGTCCCGCTCGTTGAGGCTCCGCTGCTGGCGCCACGGATCCAGAGAGGTGCGCACCTGGAGGCGCCCGCCTGTAGGGGTTGGAGATGTTGATTGGGTGTGGCTATAATGGCTACTAACGGGGTTTGCTCTGCGGGATTGGGGGATTTTTCTTTGGGGCTGGGTATCAGGGTTCTGGGGATTTCTTTTCGGATTACTTGGTGGGACTGCGCCGCTTGCCTGCCATAGTTTGTTGTCCTTTTCAGATGTTTCAACTAATGCACACAAACAAAATATGGTAATCGATATGGTCGAGAAAGCAAAAGTCGATGCAAATAAATACGTATGATAGAAGACTTATTTGTGGGTTTCGGATCAGGTTCTGATCCTGCCCTGCCATTTTTTCAAGTTGTGGCATATGATGAGTAGTGTCAGCAGGGATTTTCAAAAATTGTTATCATTTGTTCTTCATTTTCGGAACCATTTATGTTTTAGCTACAAATATTTTAAGTATAGTTTATGCTTTCTTCTAAAAAAATCTGTGCAGACACTACTTTTTCCGACCACAAGTATGAGTAAGCTAGATATGGGTAGTACGAGTATCATAATAGACCTACTAGACTAGAGTAACGAGTGCCCGCGACTGATGGGTCTAATGGTGCCATCGTCGAGTATAGTTTTTTTCAGAGATATTGTGCGCCCAGTTTTTTGGAAATCGACATGGAGAGATATGGGGTATTGAAATACTTATCTGTTGTGGCTAAAAGTTGCAAGAGCATTAAGTATACAAGCTAAGTCTTTTCAAGGCATGGGGAAAACATTTTCTGGGATAGTAGCCCGGGGGGGACAGTGTAGAACTGTTGAATGTTCTGAATGAATGTGTGTGTGTGTGTTGGACAGTGTATTGTCGGATTGAAGTAAGGAGGAAATGGGAAACAGCGTTACGATATCCATGCAAATTATTCACCAAGTTTCTTGCTTTTTTGAAATTTCATTTTGTTTTAGTTCACATTTACAGGTAGGGATAAAAACGTAGAAGTTACATAAAAAAGGCAAAAAAGTAACAAATATATAAGACAAAGTGTTTGAAAATCTCGTCAAGTAACGATTAAGAGTGTCACAGCCAGAGTTATAGGGTGTGTGGCAGGTGTGAGGAGGAAGTCAAGTGATGATCGATAGATAGAGAGCAGTATCGGAAGCAAAAGAAACACGTACTGAGAAACGCTTGATTGCATAACCAGTTTATTGGCTATTACCGAAAGAAAACTCTATGAGGAAGAGATATAGAGAGAGATAGTGTGTGGGAGAAAGTGTGAGTTAGACGACAGTGCTTTGAAAAAAGGAAACAAATCGAACAACTAAGAAAATCGCACATTCCTTGCTTTCGCTGGTGACGTGTGGAACTGATAAGAAAAGAAAACCATAACATCGAAGAGACACACACATTCAAATAATTTTGCACAATGCCTTCGGGCCTTGATTTAATTCTTTTTGCTTACATTTGCATGAATCTGTAGATCGCCGGGCGAGAGAACTGTTTGGACACCTTGAACGCCGCCAAAATTACCTGCTATTCGATGTTTATTTTTGATTTCATTATATTTAGGTTTAGGTTAGACATTATTTGGGGTTTGTGGTTTTTTTATGGTTTTTGGCATAATGGTTTTTGTGGCGGGCAAGTTGGTTGGAGATACATTTATTGGGGTAGACCGTGGAGAGAGAAAGAGTGGAGAAAAATATATGAAAACAATATTTCAAAAGTGAGAGCTCGAGTGGTAAACGTGATTTAGACTATGGCTTAGCGAAGTACCTTAGCTTACAACTATTTTCAATAAAAAAAAGTTTACATTTAATTACAATATATACGTAAATGTATTTTCTAAGCTATGCTGTATTGGGTTTCGGTTGTTATAAGCCACTAAAAGCTTTCAAACCTACAGTACTGATACATTTGTACTCAATAAAGTGTAAGCCTACGTTTTGCCCTTGAAAGTAGGCAATGGAAATGGCTGGGAACGCATTTTGAACAATTTCTTTAAAACAAATGCACACACACATACAGCACACACCCACGAACATGCAGGCACTCACTCAGACAATCGCCTTGGGTGCGAAAAAGAACTAGTTTTCCAACAAACACACAGCAACACACACTCATACATACATATACTATCCTGTTTGTGGGCCATACCCCTGGCATACTTTCATTTGACTTTGGTCACGATACGAAACGTTTATTGTGCGCATAATGGGCGGCAGCAGCAGCAACAACAACAACCTACGACAAACAAAACAAAAAACCAAGAGAAATAAAAATAAAAAAAAAAAAAGAATGGAAAAATTAGAGAAAAAAAGCCAGTAGCAGCAACAACAAGAACATAACGATAACAATGTAAACAAAAGAAGGCACGAAAGTAAAACAAAGCCAAAGTAAAGTAAATTATTTGAGATGCGAGTGGCAAACCACACGCACAATTCCGTGGCCACGAGAGGGAGGTGGGCCAGGCCAGTGGGGTTGACTTGAGGCACGAGGCTCGGGGCCAGGAAATGAAAGGGGCAAGTGAAAGGCAGCGCAAAAGACCAAGAAAAGAAACCAAAAATCAATATTGTACACAAAAACACGGTCATTTCTGTCCCTTGGCGACCTTTCTTATTGTAGTTCGTGTTGGTGTTGTTTCTGTTTCTCTTCTTCTTCTTGTTTATGATATTCGTCTAGGTCTATATTTTTTTTTTTGTTCGATTGTAGCAGATTTTGTTTGTATTCAAGTTGCTGTTTTGTTGCCTTTTTATTAAGTTGGTATTGGTGTTTTGGTTGTTGTTTATGGTGTTTTCCCCGCAGATGTTGTGATTGTAGTTGTTCTCCAAAGATGGCGCATAACCATCGCATTGTGCAATCAGGCAACGACAATAACAACAAAAGAATACGAAAAATCAAACAAAGTTTATATGAGCGGGTCTGTTGGTGTGTGTACTGCTGCTTCCTGTTTTATATTTTTGGCCATAAATTCAAGCCAGTTTGGTTGACAGCCACCGAAATGGGCGGATGATAGGAGGGGGCAGTGTGACACAGGGTAGGTGTAGGAGGTGTAATGGGCGTTGGGCTGGCAAAAGGACACTAAAATAATCATCATCATCATCATTGGCAGTAGCAGGAGCAGGAGTGGGAGTGGGAGTGGGAGAATCGGGAGAAGCAGCCGTAGCTTGTGCTATTTTTAAACCAACGCGCACAAAACACAAACACACGCACACGCAGGCGCATAAATAGCACATAAATGGCCACAAACAGGCATACAAATACAAACAAATTCAATGAGTGTGTGGGCGGCTTACACACACGCACGCACTTTCTGCGTGGGCCAGCCTCCATGTTCGCATTAATGTCACTCATACGCACAGTTGCACATGCAAACAAACAACAACACTGCCAGCATCAATAACAACAACAAGAGCAACATAAATAGCAACAAACTGGCAACGTCAACGTAAACTGGTGTGTTGGTCAACGATTTAATTAAATTCAGACCATTCCCCAAAGGTTTTCAGTGGGTCGCATTTTGAAATAGCCAAACAGTAGCTCCTACTGGTCTATATCCCACATATATCTCTATATATATGGTATATGTGGTGGACCACCCACTCAAACGTGTGGTCTATATTTACTTATTCACAGCCTGTTTGCTCATATGAGACACATTCCGCGTTGATGTTGCGGTTGCCATTTTACTTTTCGGTCCCTCCCCCATGATTCCTATTGATTTTGTATGTCTAATCGAAAATGTAATTCATTTCGCAATGTTGCATGATTTTTTGGCGGGCTTTTCCAAGCGATTTTCCAAATACTCCATACACTCTAAAAAGCATAGGTTTGTGGCTAAGCGAGAGCGGATTTAAATGATAGATTATGAAAAAGAAACCTTCCATCTAGTTAATAAAAATGGTAGCCAAGGTCTTTCGGTTTCTTAAAGACTTTAAAATGAAAAATGTATATAATAATTGCAGTTTCTACAATAAGCCTTGTATTACCAGGAGATTATAAACACAGTTTCTTAAGTAAGATGTCATTTCTAAGTCCGCAAAGACAACATGTTCTTAAGCCAATTATAAAGACATTTGTTTTTAGGTCTTAGTGGGGTCAAAGGGTATCTAGATCTTGAATAATTAATTCCTGTTGCCATTGCTGTTGTAAATGATTGCTGCATTTGCTGAATTTTTTGTTTTGGCACTCGACAGACATTTTTTTATTGACACAATAAGCATTTTTGTATACTGGGTGCTAATCTATTTGAATTTTGCATTTAAATATTTCACTTTTTGGCTGTCTAAGCATTTTGTTTGTGGTTGGTTGGTTTGGTTGGTGAATTGTTTGTTGGAGTGAGCGTGTGGCATTTGTAGATTCTGTTTCGGTATTTTTTGAAGCTGTGGTGGTGGGTGCATTTTTGAGAGGAGCCTTACCCACAGCAGCTGACACTCACCTTAAATTCAGCTTTGTTGATGGAATTTAAAAATGGCTTTTATTCTCCATGCCACACTAATTAGTTTTGAGCTTCCTTTTCTTTGGGCTTTCTCCTCTTTTCAAATCACTTAAGCTGTTGTTTTTGTTGAATTCTGGTATGGGCCTTTGCCTAATTTGCTGTACAAATTGCGGGGCATGTTAGCAAGCCACCCTTGTGCTCAGGTGGCACCTAGAAGCACTATCTTGCTTCGGCCACCTAGCCGCCCGCCGCTTGCCGTCCGCCACCCAACCACCCACACCTCACACAGATTGCGTGGCAGTACAGTAAACAAATCGAGCGTTTTTCTTCTACCTGCTACACAACAGCAAAATGGCAAAAAAATAAAACAATAATATTAAGTTGCTGCTGCCTTTGGTGTTCCTTTTCCAAGTGAACATTGGTGTGTTGGTCGTGGGTGTGTGTGTGTTAGAAGGTTGGGATGGGAATAGGGATGGCAGTAGGTGGTTGGGAGGACTTAGGCGCCCCTGAGCTAGTGGGTGGTTGGGTTGTGGGCTCGGGGTCGTGGTCTTGGGTGTAGGTCTGAGTGTGTGTGTGTGGGTGGATGGTTGAGTGGCTCGGGTGGTCGGCCATATGCAAAAGCGCCAGTTGGGCGCCACAATTTGCGCAGTGTATTGTTAGTCGATTGACTGATTTGAGAGCAAATTTGTTTGGTTCTTTTTGGCGTGGTTATTGGGAGGGAATGTTGTCGCTCAATTAGGCAGATTTAAAGCCATTTCAAGGTCACGTTTACCTTTTGTTGAACAATTTTTTTATTCAGCACTTGCACTTTTCACTTGGAATATATTATATTATATTTTTAGGCCTTCAGTGAAACTTTGAGAGCAACTCAATTATCCTTGGCAGTGCCTCAATGCCAAGTTGTCAAATATTTGTAAGATTCAGGGCCAATTAAATTATATTGGTTGAACCGACGCTTTCACTTCCTTAACTTTCTCCGCTTTCTCCGCACGATAGCCACATTTTAGGATTCTCCTTTCGCTTCAACCTCTTCGGATTGTACAATTTCCCAACAAGGTTATTTTTAACTCGACATTCACATTTCACAAGGTTTGACTTTCCCTTTCACCCACACGGGCTTTGATTTCACTCATTTGCGGGCACTCTGCCCTTTTCACTTTTCCCTTCGATTTCTGCGACTTTCCGACTTTCACTCGCTTCAGTATTTTGTTTCTGATATCAGAATATGTTATGGTAATATTTTTGTATATTTTTGGTTGGCACACATGTGCGAGAACGCGAAAAGGACCGCTACGGCTGTTTACTCGCCTTTAAAGTTCATCGAAAACTAATTTCGTTTCGATTTCATAAAAAATCTCAATGGAATTTTCGCTGTACGCTGCCATTCGCTTTCCCTTGCGCCTACTCTCGTTCTCTGGTTGTTTTTGTTGTGCTGTTGGAGCCTACAACATTTCCAATAACAATGTTACACGATGGCTTGTTGTTGCTGCCACTTTCCCATGGCGCTTCCAGTGCCGAACTAAAAATAAAGTTAAGCGCGTGGCCAACAGCTCTGCCAACTGCGCGGCAGCAGAGCAGGAGCAGAGCGGCAGGACCGCAGCCAGAGCCAGCAGCGATAACATTGACAGCTGCTGCTGCCCACTTTGGGGTCAGCGGGTTACCCGCACCCCCTCCTGATCCTCCTGCCTTAAGTTTCACATTGTACTACTACACTTTACAAAAAATGTATTCAAGAAAGCCTGATAAAAATTAAATCCCCTAAAAATATAATTTGATTAGAAATAAGGAAAATAAATTCAAAATAAATTCAAGATTTAAAATTTCCGAAATTTAAATAAATTATTTGGCCCAAAAAATGTTGCAAGGTGTGTTGGTGTTTGTGTTTGCACCTTCAAGGCGAATTTTCTGCAAAGTCAATGTGTTTGTCTTTGCCTTCCAGCGAGCGGAAAATTTGGAGCGGGGTGGGCGGGAGAGTGGGTGGAACGTGGGTGGTAGGCGGTGGGTTTCAGTGCGCGTGCTGGATGCGGAAAAGCAACTAACTGCGGCGATGGATAACATGGTTGGCAGTGACAGTGCCACACTGACACGGCCATCGCTGCTTCGGCTTCTGCTTCTGCCTCTGTTTCTGCGTCTGCTTCTGCCGCTGCTGGTGTTGAAAGTGCATCAGTTGATGTTGTTGCTGCACGTAGTAAAGACCATGACGCTGCACAAGCCCCAAATGAAATGCACTGAATGAAATGACGTCGCTGCGGGTTTCAACTAAAAGGGAAGTGGAGTCGATTTGCAGACGGCGCAGGACAAAGGAGCCAAAACGTCAAACGTGACGCAAAACAAAGCGTTTAAGCTTTAAAGTTGGAGACTAGATTTTTTAGAAGCATGGGGAGTAACTTTTAATAATTTGCCCTAAAAATGACTTTATTATAAACTCTTATTTCAATGTCATTTAACAGAAGCAAAAGCCTTAAACTTCTAAAGGACCATAAGGAACTCAAATTTTAGACAATAAAAATCTATATTCTAAGATATTATTTTTAGATATTATCCATCATATTATAGTTTGATTTCCCCAGACCCCCTAATCGCAAGTTAACTTCTGGTTTACGCGCGCTTCTCGTCATCAGCTGCTTCTGGTTCCTCTTCTTCCTATTTTCCGCCCACAGCATTGGAATGATGTAAACCCAAAGGGGGAGGGACGTGTGTCCTCCACGTGGAAAATGCAGCGCATGCGTTTTCCGGTGGCACGTTGGTGTGTGGGAATTTTCCAGGCGAGTCGTTGGATGAGAAATTCCAACGCATGGCGTCTGGCTGAGGATGCGACTATTGTGAACTAGCAAGACTTTTGGTGAGTTTCGTTCCCTCGACTGTGGTGGGTTTCGAGTGCAGCTGCACCGGAACGGAATCCACATGCCGCCTTTCCATGCCCCGAGCTACCTGCCTCGTAAACTTTCACTTGCTTCAGTTTCGATTGGGCTTTCGGTTTCACTCTTTCCTACCAACCCATTGGCTGCATTCTAGAATTTCAAATACGAGAAGGAGACATACGGCCGCTTGCTTATCATCTGGCTTGCAGGCCAGATCTAGGAGGCGGGGCTGTGGGTGGTTGTAACTTTTGGGAGCCTAATTTTATGCCACTTTCTGTGGCAAACAGACACACTCTGGCAAGCTGATACTGTGAGCCTGGGGCCAAAGTTGAAATCAATAATTATTATATGCTAGTTTGTTGGGAAATTGAAAATGGCAGGGGAGTTCAAGACTAAGCGGGGTGGTTCCGGGGTGCTGCAAGTGCAACATGCTTGCCAGAAACTTGCGCGCTAATGTGCAGCAATAAAAAATTGGAATCACCCAAAGCGGCATGTTGCACTGCTCCCGAAATATTCACTCGAAAAAAAGATTATAGATATAGATTATTATTGGAAATAAATTAAATATTGAAAGCAATGGCATACCAATCATGTTATTATAATTCTTATAAAATATTTTTGAGATAATTTAAGATGTCGGTAGGAATCTTATGGCTTTAAATCTTGGATGATATATTTTTTGAGGTGCATTCAAGATTGTCGTCCGTAAATGGTGGCATGGAAAAGTGTGGCACAACTGCAGCAAGTGCCAACAAGAAACTTTCTAATTAGGATAATAAATTTGCCAGCATCGTACTTGACAACGTCGCCCGGCATCTTTCAAAACATGAAGAGCAGAAGGAAGCCCTATATTCTCACCCTGCCCTGCCGGCCAGCCAACCACCCACCCCACCCAGCTTCTTCATCAGGCAAGTGCAGCTGCTTGGCCAACTTCTTGATGTTCTGTGGTGGCAGCCAAAAAGGAAAAGCTGCTTGTCCTGCCTTCTTTTTGGTTTTTTTATTTCGGTTTTTTTTTTCGTGCCAGGTTTCCTTGTTGGAAAATGTGTTTTCGGGTCAGCTGTGCAACCTTCCTTGCTCGCTTGCCTGGCACTGGCATATAATTTATGCTGATTGCATTTAACGGCCAACGGGCAACAATAATAACAACAACAACAATAAAAGTTACACCAAGAAAGGACAGCAACTACAACAGCAAGAACAGCGAAAAGGGCGGCAATGGCTCGCCCGAAAGTATGCAGCGTCCAGAAGTGTGCACTTGTCTCGGTGGCTCTTTTGGCCTTTGTAAACAATTTATTTTTATTTTCGCCGCTTCCTCGGCACCTTCACTCGATTCTCCTCTTCTGTTTTCAGCTCTTTTCCGCAGGTTTTCCCGCTCTCGTTTTCAGATTTTCCCCTACCATTCGAGTCAAGTGCCCCCGAGATAAGCGCATCGAAATGTTTCCGCTACAAAACATTCCTCGCCTTTCGCCATTCAACGTTCGACTTTCCTTTTTTCCCTTTTTTTTTCTTGCCACCGTTGCACGTGGAAAAAAGTGTGCAAAAAATCTCCAAACTAGTCTGTATGTGTGTGGGTGAGTGAAGTTTCTATTTTTATAGCCCCAACATGCAAGGAAGAAATTATTTTTGGCTAAAACTTTTTCAGTTGAAATCGATGAGGAGTTTGCAATTCCCCCAAATGCGATTTCCGTTTTCCCGCTTAACCTACACTTAAACCTTAGAATTAGACTTAAAGCTAACTTGATGTGAGAGTTAAACATACATTGATAATGAACATTAAAATATATATATTTACACCGATATATGAAACAGAGAAATATGAGGAAAAATAAAGTACAAGAAGATTTGATTTTGGAAAAAACATTGAATACTGAGCCTCAAAAACGAGCCAAAGAAAAAGACAACGCACCAATATGAGACAAGAGTGTGCTATAGTTTTGAAAGAATTCATTTTTTTTAAGGAAGGATTTTTGATTTAGCGAGCGAGTCAAAGAGATTTCACAAATACAGAGAGATAGGAAATTGTTGGAAGAGTTGTCGGAACTGAAAACATTAATTCGGATCTGGCTTGGGGGACATTCAGAGCGTTAAAAATGGAAGCGATAGTGATAGACGGGGAAAGAGGAGACTAGAGAGAGACAGAGCATCGCTCGAGCGATCGGAGAGGATAGAGCAGAGATAGAGAGACAAGGAGCTGGATGCAAATTGGACAAAACGTCTCAACTCACCGTCATAGTCCGATCCGGCGGTAACCACGCTGCCCATTCCCCCACTAGCCTGGGCCTGGGCCTGCATCAGCTGATGCTGGAACTCCTCCTCGGAGCTGCTGAAGGATCTCTGCTGCTGCGAGGCGTACTGGGACCCGGCTAGAGCCCGGCGCTGCTGCTGTTGCTGCTGCTGGCTGTACGAGCTGGTGTCCATCGCATGACCTCCGGAAATGGTTAGGTTACGGGTCAGAGGCGGAGGCTTCTGGTAGCCTCCCATCTGCGACATGCCTTGCTGCCCGTGGTGTTGTGGCATGGGCTGGTGTGGCTGCTGGTGTATCTGCGCCTGGTAGGATTGCTGCACCTGATGCTGCTGCTGCTGCTGCCGAGCCGCAAATTGCTGCTGGTGTTGCTGCTGCTGCTGGGGTGCATGTTGCTGCGGTGATTGCCGATGTTGCTGTGGCATAAGGTGTTGCTGCTGCTGCTGTGGATGGTGTTGCGTCTGCTGTTGGTGTTGCGACTGAGGCTGGTGTTGCGGTTGCACCTGGCTGGGATGCGCCAGGTGCGGATGCTGTCTCATCAGACCATCTAGCTCACCCTGATAAGTAAAATAGTTTATTTTAATAATTGTCTTACAAATTCTTATAAAAAGAACAATTCCCAGTGCTTAGTTCTATCCTTTGTGGCTAAATGAAATGTTGACTAATCACCTGATAAAAACGCGGATCGTCCTCGGGATAAGCGCCTCCGGTTCTTTGCTGCTGCTGTTGCTGCATTCCATATGCCTGCTGCGCCTGCTGAGGATTCATCGGTTGCATGCGGGAGCGTTGTTGCATCTGCTGTTGGTGGTGCTGCTGCTGCCCGGGACTCATCATAGGATCCATTCCGCTATCCGACACCGAGAGCCTCCGGTTGGTGGGCTGCTCCTGCTGCGAGTACTGACGCCGGAGCATGCTCCCCGCTCGCTGCATGGGCAGGTTCTCTTTTTCGGCGGCGCTGCGAGTTCGTTCCAGCTTGGGCCGCTTGTCCGTTTGGTCGTGCGGATCCACGATGGTCTGCTGGGAGATGTCCTGCAGCGAATAATATATTCTGAGCAGCTAAATTGGGTAGAAAAAGACAAACTTACACTACTGCCATCCGGCTCTATGCGGCGGATGAATCCGTCCTGGTGACCCGCTGTCTTGTTTATCCACTGGCCAGTTTTGGACAGCAGCTCCTGCTTCTTGCGGCACAGAATGCACACCCAGATTACCTGCAAGACGAAAAGAAAATAAGCATTTCGTTTAAAAACTCTCAAGCCTGTGACTTTCTAGTCAGTAAACATTCATCGTTCCTATTTAAGTGCTGATTCAGTCACTTAGGTTTTTAGTTAGGTGTTCGCCGGCGATTTTTTAGGTGCATTCGTAACGTTTTTAAATTTTCAAACAGGCCACACCATGGACGAAACTCTAAATCTGGGTATCAGCGGTATACAAAACCGACAAAATGCCTTTGCGGACAGCGAGGAGGATGGTCCCGTGGCAGGCGGAGGCCATGTCAGAACCGGAAACGTACATGAAGGCGGAGGTGGAGGTCGTGGAAGATGGAGGGATACCAGATTACTTTTCTTCTTTAGCCAGCTGTTCGACATGATGTGGGGAAGCATCTTTGTAACCACCTACGTGGAGCGTGGAAGGAACGAGTACTTTGCTGGATTTAGCAATGTGAACCTTTTCACACCGTTCCCAGGTGATCGGCAGTCAAATCAGTATCGATGGATCCACCTGTCGCTCGTTTTCCGCGCTTCGACCTTCGCGGTTTCCGCGGACTCGCTTGAATAAAAAACAAACAAAAAATGGAAAAATAAAAAGAACGAAAAGCTCAAGACACTGTGTCACAGGCAAATTGAAATTCCGCTTGGCTTTCGTTCGGGGCTGCTATTGTTACCCCCTGTTCCATATCTATGTGGCACACCTCGGGTGTGAGTGTGTGGTTGTAACATTTTGGCAGCGGTTCAACGGAAAAACGTTTGGCAGCACGGCCAGAAAATGATAAGCTCAGGCAGCGGGAAAAGAAAAAAGCGGGAAAACTCCAACGATACGGTTCACTGAGCTAAATAAAAATTGAAAAAAGTGTAATTGAAATGCAATGCACTGAGAGGCGGGGCTGGAGGGTGAGTTTGTGAATTAGAAAAAATAAGGTTGGAGGGGCTTTCAATGCCAGCAATGAATATCCTGCTCCCAAGGCTATCCGAAGGTAGTTGGAATAAGAGCCAAAATAATTTTGGAAACAGTTTAATTATTCAATTGAAAACTGCTATCTAAATTCATTTATCAATTTTAAAGAGTTAATGGGGAATGGATGAAACAATACATTATTGCACATCCTTGAAAAGAGACATCGCTTGAAACTATAAATTGTTGGGAGGCGGAAAGAAAGGAATATGAAGCCATCACTCGCCAATTATCCTTCTCCCGACGACGGGCTACAAGGCGACAATGGCACTTATTTATGCCCTCTACGCGTCACTGGGGACAGTTGGCAACAAGCGATGGCTATGGCTTTGTCTATGGCCATGCCGATGTGGCAATGGGGCGTATGAGTGATGGCTGCTTAGTCAAGCGGCAGCCGGGACGCCAGCAATATTGGCGTCAGAGTTTGGCAGCGGCGCTGTCCTATTTGCCAATAAGCGGAAAATGAGCTCAGCCCCCTTTAAAGCCTCAGCACCATTTTTCCGCTGTCACACGCGCTCCTCAAATAGTGTCGATGGCAATGGCAGAGTGAGTAGTAATCCAAGAGAGCTGTCAGGTTCATTAAATTGGATGGCTGGATGGATCGAACTCACCTTATTGCTACGGAGAGTTACTTTGCCGCCGCATCGGGCGCAGCACCGAATGTTGCAGTAGTGGCAAATGTGGCCAACACCGTCGGCGAATTTGGTCTTAAGGCAGATGTGACAGGTGGCATCCAGCTCCACGCCGGCCTTCTTCTGCTGCTCGGAGCGTTGTCTGATTTGCATTTCCAGGGTAACCACCTCATCCTGTTTGCGTCTGCAAAGGGGATTTGAAGAAGAATTTATTAAATAAATTAATATTTAGTTTTAGTTTAAATAAAAACCCACCGCATGATCTCATTCTGCTTCTCCTCCTCCTGCTTCTGGCGCATAAGGACATTCTCGATCTGCATGCGCTCATGAGGCGTCAGGTGCGACAGGTCCGGCATTTCGTCCATGGCTGCTGCTTTGGATTGTTGCTCTAGTGAATTTTTTAGTTTTTCTAATCGATTGAGTTCGTTGACGCTTGTCGGGAGTTGGTTGAATAGCTTCTGCTGCTCTACTTAGTTGCAGTCTAATTAATTTTTGTATCTAATATAAACATCTCTGGTTTATCTCTCCGGTTGGATTTAAAGCTTTCAATAATGATTCGATAACTTGTTTTCTTTGGAGTTTCGCGGCTTGTAATGCTATGCAGCAGTATTTATAAATATATATTATTTTATTAAATATTATTATTATTATTGGGTTAGTAAACCATTCTGATAGAAAATCACAGAGCAAATTTCAAAACTTTTATGGGATTCTTTTGTTATTTGTAATGAACGTTTTGTTAGATTTGTTTCGTAGACTTTTGGAAATTCGTTGGAAATTATTCACTATGCACTCGGCGCTTTTTTGTGTTCTTTTTTGTTGTGGCTGTGTGTGTTCTCTGAGTTTTATGTGCTCCTTGCAGATGTATTTGTATTGTGGTTCCTGTGTCCTGTTGTCCGTGTCGGTGTCGGTGTGTGTGCGTGCCCTCTGACCCCTTTTCTTTTTGAATTTCTTGTGCACGATTGTGTGTTGTTTCCTTCCTCTTTGTTTAGACTTTTGTATATCTTTGGCTGAATGCAAATTTGAGTGGAAAATTCGTTTCTGGTTTTTGTTTCATTTTTCCACCACTCTATATCGTTGCCTGGCCATTGTTGTTGCCTCTAATGGCTGATTCTGCTGCCTTTGCCAACTAAATTGTACTTTTTGTGTCCTTTGTTGTTGGTAAGGTTGCATTGCGCGTTGCGGCGCCATTTTGCGTTGCGATCCTTCCTCCAAATTGCAGGCAACGCGGTTCAAAGAGAGTTGTTAAGCCTCTTCTTTAATTCTGGAATCGAAACAATAAACATATTTTTTATTTAAAATTAAGTGCATTTGTATTTTTTTGAAAGTATTGTGACAGTAAGCATTTCCTGTTTCCAGATGTGAACTAATTAATGTGTACAGTAAAATGGTGAAAACTTTCTGCAATTTCTACCCAAATACGTACTTAATTGAATCTCGTAAACCAAATGCAATGCCAAATTTAAAAAATAAACAAAAGCGAACCAGCAGGAAATGAGAATTTTAACGAGATGGGCTGTGGTGCGAAGGGGGTGGTGGGTGGCCACGGGATGGCCAGTATCTGACCGCAATGTAAACATGTGTAACTGTATTTATGGCCATCAACGTGCCAGGGCAAACAACCAGCCACAAAAACCAGGCAGGTCCCTTAGTAGGGAAAATAGGTGGCACGGCTGCAGGGGAAGGGGCACGGCAAGGGGCGTGCCCAGCGGTGGGGCAAAGGGTTGCAGTTCTTTGCGGTTGACACGGTGACGCACGTACAAAATGCGAAAATATGTACGAGGCCATGCTCATGTACACGCAGAAATAAAACGACAAAATTTCAATTTAAAACATTTTTTGGCGTCCTTAACAAGGAGGTTTTTGGTTTTAATAATTTAATAAAAATAGGTCTGAAAAAGTTTCCATCAAGTTCAGAAATTTTACAAAGAGCTTGGAATATTTTTTATGGTGCATTCGCATACATTCACGCACAAAGAGTAGATTACTCGTCCAAGCCCGTTGCAAGAGGCCAGACAGAAACCGGAAGAAGACACTTGGCTTGCTGGGACAAGACTCTTTCATGCGCCTCATTTCCTCCTCCTGAAAGGCGTTAGAATTAGCATCCAATGGCCAGGAAGCAATCTGAACCAGCGTAATTAAAAGCCATCAGGCACTTGGCGCATAGTCGAGTGTGCGAGAAGCCCATCAGAGCACCGACGTTGCCAGGATATCGACCTCTAATCCTATTTGAAAGCAGCAAGGAGCTTAGACCGAGATTTAGCAAAAGACCAGGAGCTGCAGCAGCGTCCGCATTAGGATCTCTAGCCCCCTCAGCAACATATTGCAGCAGCTGTAGCTTCAATTGCATGAATTTTGCAGCAGCAACAGCAGCAGCCGGTCGGGTCAGAGATATCCGAGCGAAGTGGGAATTGGTTATGACCTCAGACCCACTGCGAACAATTTGCGAAAAGTTTATGAAATGTTTGACCGAGTCACGCTTAATTAAATTGAGTTGGGGAGGCATTAAAACCAAGTCAAAGCATCAACTACGTGGGGAGCCAGCGATTGATTTCTCGAATGCATGTTTATTTATTGCTGGTTTATGGGGCTGCTGTCGATGTCACATCCTTGGGGCATGTACGCAAATATGTGCGACTTTGCACAGATACAGGGAGAGAAAGAAGTTTAACTGGAGTTTTAAAAATAATTTTAAGAATATTCTACAGTTTAAGGGAAATTATTGTAAAAGAATATAAATATGAGCACAGCTAACTTTTATTGAAATAATAAATTTTCCACTTTTAGTGATTTAGGAATTTTTTGAACAGTTTATTTAATTTTTGTTTTGTGGACCGGCAACCCCCTCTTGGCCTATAACTTATGCAGTTCCAGCAAGATAAAATCCAGCTACCATGGTGTTTATGGGCCTCCTTTATGCTGCCATCCACAGAGGTCCTCAGGCGATAGCGATGGCAATGCGATGGCTTGTATCCCGTACGAGGACTTGTATCTTGTGTTGCTCGGCGCGGGCTCATGAATTGATAATGCAGCAGATGCAGCAGAACCTGCAACAACAGCACCAACACCCCATGCAAAATTGATGGCTGCGTTGGGTGGATGTGCGGCTTCGGTGGGGCAGCCTTTATGTGCCTTTAAATCGGAAGGTTAGACAGATGGTACAGGAGGGTGGGCTGCGGGTGGTCTTGTTTTTGGTTTATGGGACAGAAATCAATCTTTCAGCTCTTCAATCAATTGATTAAGATGCCTGATTTTGTGTCGCCTATTAAGTGCGCTCCCGAAGCTCATTTGCTCGGAAAGTTCCACCAAAAATAAAGCCACCGAAACTCAGAATCAGCTTATTAACTGCGGGAGAGGCAAACTAAGCCAGTGGGAGAGAGAAGGCATATCTTTTCACCACAGCCTTTTTCCAATGCGCGCGCTTGCGAGGCGCTAACGGTTAAATCACAGAGAGCGTACACCACGGGAAGTTTTCCATAAATTTCCCCCTGACAATTTCCCTGCAACCTGCTTCGCAGTAGATAGAAATTTCATGCGCTGACCGCGCGAACTCAACAACAAAAGAAGGAGGCAAACAGCAACCAAAAAGCACAGCGGCGGGGAGGGGAGAGGACTTATCAGGCACAAGGATGAATTATAATAATAATGAAAAATCCAGCGGAGTGGTGGCCAGGCAGAGGAGAGCGGAAGGCTACATTCCTTGGCCACTGCCGTCGCCACCGCTACCGCCACTGCCACCGCCTGCCCACGTTGTCCAAGGTTATTTCACATTACGCATACGCCCCCTAGCCCCGGGAGCACTAAAGGGAATAATGTCTCACAAATAGCGCAGTGCAAAAGTGCAGGTCGGGCGGGCTCAAATGCTAAAGTTCACTGCCAACGGGTAGCTGCCACTGCCACTGCTACTGCCAATACCCAACTGATAATTGACAGTTTCAATTAGCCTTCCCAGTCGCCACCAGAAGTGGCAACAACAGCTGCCATCGGGATAATTTTTTCAGTGAAAACAAAATGCATTTTATTTTCCTCGAATTGGACAAAAATGCCATTAAGCAAAAGGTCAAGATTCTATAAAAAAGTTTGACATATTTGACAATTTTTCAGAAGTAGCTACTGTATCTTTAGTAGATATCTGTCTACCTGAATGCTCCACTCCATTTTACAAATAAAGTAGTTTTTTTTCTTTCAGCGCACTTTCAATTACGAAATGTCAGAGCCACCCTTTGCCTCCTTGGAATTGCTCTTTAATCTCTCCACCGTTTCGGTTTGGTAGTCTTGTACTTATTTTATCGGACCAAAAGGCCAAAGCATCAACTGGTTGCTCGGCTAGGAAGTGGGTCATTTATCAACTGACATCACCTGTCAACGGGGCGCTTTATCTGGCTATATATTGCTGCCACGGTGACACTACTCCTCCCGCTGCGATCGTCCAAGAAGTATGCATTTAAGTGAATTGGTTAACTAAGTTTTTGTGGCGTCAGCCATTTTTCAGCTGGCGAGTGCAATGGACTTGGAGTGTTGCTCGAACACACACTGACACAGACACACACACAGCCACTCGAATAGAGCCATAAAAGAAAACGTGGCCGAGCTGGCGTTTGTTGGTGCAGCCAACCCAAAAACTATAAACGAGGCAATGACTTGGCGACTTATTGCGGCTTGCTTTCCAAAAAGGATGTCGTCGGGGTCTCCCCGTTGGATTGACTAATGACCACTAGGCATTCGCAACTGGACATGGCCTGTAATTTAAATTATTTATTCATTGTTGAGTAGGCTCTCAGAAGTCAATGACTGCACCCATTTGCATTTTGCATTTTCCCTGTTTTTGCATCGAAAATAGGATGCTGGGACAATGCCATCCTCCCGGTTTCCTTGTTTAACTTTTTCAATTGCGCTCACAATTTCCATGCAATTAACGGCAGACAAATGCGAGCGACAAAACATCGGCAAAAAGTTGTCGATGCAAGGGGAAAGGGATGGGGTGAGCTGTAGCTAAAAGTTGGCCCAACAAGCGCCACTGAATATGTTTCATTCTGGGTGCAGAGGGAAAAGGGCACAAGAGGCGAGCATTGACATCGAAGCATAAAAGCAATTTTATGCACCCATTGACCCTCACAAAAACGGATGGAACGGCGAAAGAGGAGGTTGTGTCAATGGATAGTTGTTTCAATGGTGTACACATACCCACAGGCACACACACACACAATCGTACTAAGTTACACCCACAAAACAAAGAGCCGTTTCTTCTGTGGGCCGTTCGCCATTACTCATACGCCTCGTGTGCATTGTCAAACATTTATGACGTCCATTCGGTTCAGTTGGCGAGTGTGTTTATTCGAATGTGGGTGCTTATGTCGTCATTACTATCATTTGCCCATAGAAGAGGGCTCATCCCCCAACCCCGCAGTCCGTCGGTTGCCTAGTGACGTTTGCCATTTGCCAACTGACACAAGTCAAAGGGAAAATCGATTCCAACTGGCTGCCTGTTGCTGCTGCCACTGCCAAAGCTACTACCACTACGGTCGTTTTTGTTGCCGTAACTAGTTTACCTTTTAATTAAATTTAACACCCATCGATGGGCCACCCCATCCCGCCCCATCCCATCCAGAGCCCAGTAAACAGAGGAATAGCAACAAAAGAGAAAGAGAGCGGACGGGCGGAAAAATGGGCGAAATTTGTGTCAATTTCTTGGCCATTGTTCACCATTGTCTAAGTGAACTGTTGACGTTATTCTTGCTGCTTTGATTCCAAAATAGAAATCCTGTATAAGGTCTAATCTTAGAGCGGTGTAATGGTTAAATCTAACTAATCATTTTCTTCAACTTACATGTACTCCTTCATTCATTTGTGGTTGTGTAAACTCCGTTGTTTGTATATTCGTTGTTTGTAATGGTTTTGTTTAGAATTTGTTATCATCAAGTTTATTCTATTAGCATAAGAAAATGTTAAGTCTCTATTTCAGTTGGTTTTGCTATTTACAAGGCGTTTGGTTGGTTCGCATTTGTGTTGACTTTTTTAATAAATTTGAAAACTGCTGCGAAGAAAATTAGTTCCACTATTAGTTCCACTATTAATATATCTATATTAGTTACACTAGTAAGTAAACACGCGTTTTGCGGCTCTCGTATTTGTTGTTTCTCTACCGAGCTTCGCCTCGCGTCTAAGTGTAAAGTTGAAGTTGAGTTGTAATTATGTTGCATGCTGCCTTTTGTTGTAACACACACACAGGCACAGATACACTCACCGAGTGCCGAGAGCGAGACTGGAGATGGAGAGAGAACGGCTGAGAAAGAGGGCACTGCAGCTGGCAGCGAGCACCGAAATACTGGGATATTTTTCTACCCATGCTGGGTTTCCACGCACTTGAAATAAGCAAAAAGGCCAACGAAAGCCAAGTTAATCATACGCACTGTTGTACCAAATATATTCATTCTTTCCCAATTTCGACTGTAAAGTTATATCTCTTCTATCATCACATTTATTTATTTTTCTGGTTTTGTGTGATGAGCTTGAACCTCCCACTTATTCTCGCCCACAGTGAGCCTTTCACAACTTTGATTAATTAATTCCTGACGAGTTCACTGGGCTAAAAAACAGAAACTCTCAGCCCTAATGAAATTTTCTTTAAGCTCAAGGGTAAGGAACAAAACAGTTAACCATTACACGTGAGTGCGTCTGTGTGTGCCTGTGTGAGTGTTGCTTTATTTTTCTGCATATTTAATGCGTTCATCCGCAAAAAGGAAGTGGGAGCGAGAGAGCAAGGCGGGATCACGGCCAACACAACAAAGGAGAGAAAGGCAGTCGGGTGAAAGTCGAGGTGGGTTGGGGGCGGAGGGTGTCGGCGGCTCCGAGCAGAGAGCTCAGAGAGGAGAGAGTTCTGGGTGGGATTGCGTGGCGTTGTGTGTACAGAAAAAACCAAACCAGCACAGAAATGATGAAAAAAAAAATCGTAGAAAAATTTCATTAAAGAAGCAAATGAAAATTGCATTAATTGCTTACATTTTTTATAACACTTATGTAGCTGTTTTTTTCGGTTGTGGTCATTAGCTTAAATCACAATTGGTTTGCACTTAGATTTTATTTAGATTTGTGTGTGTATAACATAGGCAAATATATAGGTATATATCGGTATAAGTATATACTGCTATAGCTTTGTGTGCAGCATTCCATATGCGCAAAATAATTTTCAGTTTGGCGAACTCATGTTCTTTGCTTTGTTTAACTTTTGTTGACGGTGAATGCCTGATGTTGCTGTTGCTGTTAGATGTTGCTGATGTTGCTATTGTTGTTTGCAGTTTATATGCAACCGAGGAAGAACCAGATCAAAACAACCAAATTAGTTATAGTAGTCTTTAGAGAGTTATCAGCGAGAGTGCCAACCTGACAAATTGTTGGAACGTATGGACCATTTTTTTTTTTTTACATAAAATAGTTATTTTCCAACAATTTCTCGATCCGGCAACCTTCGAATTCGTTTTTTGTTAACGCTCTAATCGAAAGCCAGCGCTGGCAGCAATCCCGCACCCATCGCGATAATCGTTTTTGTTGTTTACATTGTTCAATGGGCTTGAAATTAAATATGAAATTAATTATTTTCCATTAGAACCGACAGCTGCGCCCAGAAAGCACCGCAATCTTCTCAAGATGTGCACATCACGACGACACGACAACGACTGAAACTGAAACTAAAGCTGAAAAAGGGACCCGCAGCTGGAGCCAAAGCCATTGCGATATGGCCCACCTACATCAGGAATTCGCTTCGATTGTCGTCAGCAGTTCAGGAATTTCTCTCTCGCTATACCTGCCTCTTTCGCTCGTGGTCTACCCGTCTCTATCGCCTCCTTTGCTGGCTATCTCTTTCGTGGTGAAATGACCGGGGAGTTGTTAACCAGGCAAGTGGGAGCACATGTTCCTCCGCCTGCCAGTGTGTGTGTGTGTGTGCTGTTATGAGTGGCTTTTCATATTTCATGTGCAATTTTAACACCTACTACAAACTAACTGCTCTAATAAATGCTCGTGTGTGTGTGTGCGACTCCGATTCCATCTGCCGCCCCTTTTGCGATCCGCCCCTCGGGCATTACATGCTCATATAGTTGTTTTGGGCAAACATTAAGAAGCAACATCGTGTTGCATATTCCTGAAATTCAGCTCATTTGGGGGGAGTGTGACTCCCATCTGCTTTTGCAAAAAAAAAAAAACAAATTTTCAATGCATTTTAGAGGGAAAAACATTCATAGCCCGCTCCGTATTAAAAATAATCACTTTTTATTGCATACTTCGGAGGGCAACGATATGCGGGAGGGAACTTGATACTTGAATGAATTTTTCGTCTAGGACAAAGGACAAAAATCGCTTTTTACATTTTTTATTTTTAGAATCTGAGAGTCTAAATTAACACATCACGTGCTTGTCAAAAATGTTCAGTAAGCAAAGAACCCAGAGTACGCAAAGCCTATAAAATCGTTCACTTCTGTTGCACATTTCGCAATTGGCTTGAGCTGTCGTGGCTGCTTTCGATTTTATCCTGCGGCTTATCGCAGCCATCACGGAATTTGGCATAAATTGTCAAAGCCACTTGTGCGTTGCTTGCCCCCAGCCTATCGCTCATTTTGGTCCTAGTGCATTTCCTTTATGCTGCAGAGGAAAAAATAAATGTTAAATTGTTAAAATTATTTATATTTATTATGTGTTTAAAAATCATTTTTATGCATAAATTTTTTTTGTATGTTATGTATTTTTTTAAGACCATAAATGGTAGAATAATATTAAGAGGTAAATGCTATTCTGGCTGTCGAAATGTTCAAGTCTTTTTCTGATTGCCAGCTCACGTGCAGAGTTCCCAGCTCCCCACACACACACACACTACTACTACCAAAACAAACCACACACATACACACCAACTCGCAAAAGGGAGCGATTGGATATCCGGCGGAGAAGAGAGAATTCTCCGTGGGCTTGGACCAGGGAGCGAGGGGATGTGGCTGTGACAGTCGGAGTCTGGGGGAGCCTGGAGCTACGGGTATTTGCCAGCAGCATTTTTCGTTGTATTTCGGTTAGTGTGAGATTGTGTGTGTGTGCCGGACGGCTGACGTCATTGAGCTTTTTATTGATTTTCATTTTAACCGAAAAAAGGACTCAAGCCAAGGAGGAGATGAAATACTTGGGCTAGGACGCAGCGCTGGCAGGCCAACAGATGTCAGCCATGGAGCGGCGAGAGACGCAATTAAAGGAGATATTTTGAAGGGGCTGTCTGGGAGGCATGCATAGGGTTTCAGATAAGGTTCTGACCCGCGATTAACTTAAATTTAAATAAATAAGACAGTAGAGTTATTTAAATGTTTTATTTGGAGGGGGAAATCTTATAATTAAGATCTAAAATACTTGCCATAAATTATTTATTCTTCTTTTTGTTCTGTCGGTTCCTTGATTTTAATTAATTAAGATTATTATTTAATATTATAATAACAACTTACTTTAAGATACTTATTTTAAAAATTAACAAAATTGAACTTTAAGAAAAATTAATTAAATAGAAATTATGTATGAAAATGCTACGACGTTAGTTTTCGAAGCTAAATTATCATTTTTAAAAATTATAATACTTTAAAATAAAATCTTTTATTTAATTTCATTTATATTTTTTACTTCTCACCCGACCATGTAAATTTCTTTATCTACATTTATGCCAGAAAAATGGCGGCCTGGTTTGAGGACTGGTTAAAACTAAGACTTAGCCAATGTCGCAACCACTTATACTCTTTAACGCTCGCGCCATTGGGGAAACTTTCACTGAATTTCTCCGGCAACGGGAAATGTCAAAGTGACAAGCGTTGGCTGACAATTGAAAGCTGAAAAGCTTGGGAGAGCGAACAACAAACAGATAAAGCCACCCCCAAAAGACACCCCCGGCCTCTTCACACGGCCCCAAGACCATCCACCGCCCACCTGATAAGCGAACAACCCTCCAAAAGGTGCCGGAAAAATTCGAAAAAATACCTCCAAGAGACTATAATGAGACGCAAAGAGAAATGCATATGGGGGAAAAATAAAAATGGCTTATTAATTTTCACAGGATACGTGTTGGGTGATGCACCCATCCAAAGACATCCCTCTAGAAATATATGGTCCTGGCGCTCTCGCAGGCTCCATTCTCTCACTCTCTCTCTCTCTGGGTATCTCTCTCAAGCGGATGCTTGCGCAGAAATCTCGACGAGATGGGGCGAAAATCTCTAATAAGGATGCTTGATGAAAAATTCATGGTCTGGCGTAGCAGCAGCCTGCTCTGGCTCCTGAGTAAACGAAAACACTCCGACTCTGCCGCACGCAGCGAACACAGGCCAGAAAATACAGAATCCCAAGCCCCACTGAGACATTCGAATTGTGCAATAAACAAATCGCTGTCCATCGCAGTGCGCAGTCTTCTAATTTAAAATTGGAAATCCAATACCGAACGAATTAAGCAACCGCGAATGTCCCGAAAGAATACATCCTTAAATACATATAGTTTTGAAATCCTGCGAGTGATTGTATAATTTCTACGGGTGTGGGAACACAACGGCAGCGGCCAAATAGATGTATCCTTAATCCCACCAGGATATATCCACTATAAGGCCATAAATCTCCACAGGAGATAATCAGCGAAAATTCCCTAAAAATCCGACATGAAAACTTAATTGACTTGAATAAATAATTTCGAGTACGATTTGTTGTTGTTTGTGCGCCTACGGTTTTTTTCGGTGCGAATGTGGCCACAAAGCGGAATCGGAAAAAGTTACTGAAACACAAAAGCCAGAAAAAAAAGAATACATAGAGAACTTGCCGCTGCCGTTGCCGCCTGTAAAGCGAAGTCCAGTGCAAGAGAGGGGGTGGAGAAAGGCAGGAAGGCGAAGAAAGGAGAGAGAGGCGAGTGGGCCACAGGAGCGGAGGTGGTCGCGGAGTTGGAGAAAGGTCGGAGAGACGGAAACAAGAGAGCCGCCATTACTGTGCAAGCCCAAAGAGAGAGCGCCCCAAAGAGAGCCCCCGGAGAAAGTGGGAAAAAAGTTTGTGGAATCCGTTAGCGGTGGATGGAAAATTTATAAACAAAACTTGGAGTCCACAAAGCAAAGGAAAAAGGATAATTAATTCGATGAATAACCAATAGAATAAAATAAATAGGACACATCATCAGTAATTACTGAACAAACATAACATTGATTACTAGAAATGAGAGCTAATTCTCTAACCAAACATACCATTCAAAAAAACAATTCGAATATTGTGGAACTAAATCCAAAGAGCGAGACTTTTTTCTGTTAAACCCAAAAAAACAAATCAATCTCAATGAAGTAAAAAACAAAACCACTTGAAACTAAAAAAGAATTCATAAAATTTAATGAACACTTAAACCAATACATATCATGTAATTTCGCCCAGAAAGCTTGCTGAATTATTTACCAAGCTATTTATTCTGTGAAAAAATACAAAAACTAATCTTAATGAACTAGTATAAGGAAATTGTGCAAATATCGCATACATATCAACACTCTTGCAAAGAGTAAAGCCTAGTTTTATCTAAAAAATTAGTCATAAAATTTACAAAAGAAAGTATATTAATATAGTACATAAATCAATGTATTAAAATTGCTTAAAGAATAACTCGTAAGGTAGCCATTTTTGTTAGAAGTTTTACATCAGTTATCGAATAAAACAGAATATATACAAAATATCGCCACATATCATTGAGGTAGCCTCAGAATATTAAAAGACAGTGAAAACCATATAAGCTGAAAAATATTATACCGATTTCATAGACTACGTAAAATTAGTACGAACAATTTATTTACTTTAGTAAGTGGACCAATTTCAAACGCCGATAAGACTCGATAACAGACAACGGAAAAGTACACATTAATTTGCCAACTGGTAAGTCTGACTAAGAATTGATATTATTAATGATTTCTTTATACCAATTATTCCTTGTTTAAAATCAATATCTCAATATCTCAGACCCATTTCCATTCTTGTTTTTTTAATCGCTTAAATAGCCCCGCTTTCCAGAAACCAATCATAAAGTTTTTGCTAAAAGCATGGAGGCATAGCTAATCCATAAAACAGCCAAAAATAAAGAAGACCGAGGCTCCAGAGCTTTATGCCCCAATGGGCCTACAGGGGATACTCGTACCACAGTTGCGCCAAACCGTAATGAGCCTGTCGAAGCGAAATTTGTTGCTGCAGCGCCTAAGAGCGGGCCACAAACATATGTATGAAAACACTCAGCTGGGGTACACCCAAACAAACTGGAAACAAAATCAATATGCGGCCGTATGTGTGTGTGTGCAAACAGCTAGAAAAGCAGCCAGCACACAGGCCAAGAATGGGGGGAGTGGGAGTTTGGTTGACGTCGCCACGCGTGCTATTAAAATTTTCATTTTTATGATTATCGCTTGCGAAAATCCGCAACAATTGTGCGGGTTCACACGAAGCAAAAGGGCCGCTCCAGGTCGAAGGGTACACGCCTGCAGGCTGGTGGGGCCGGGGGGCAAGGCGCATGGGAAACAGAACAGGACACCTACGATGACGAAGCCAGCAGAGCTTCTAATGCGTGTGTGCGTTTGTGTTTCACTGAGCAAATGTTTAACTTTGGCCGTAAAATTAAATTTAATTTTCAATTACAGCGGCGGGCAATCGTTCGGATCACCCTGGCAAAAATTGCACCCTAGGCGAAATGGCGGAGCGATAAAAAATGTCTCTAAAACCTCGTGCTGACAAATTGTGGCTTGGCTTTCGGCCATTAGAGCGGTGGTCACTTTAAGGCCGCTCCCGCTGCAGCTGCCTCAATTTGCGGCATCAAAAATTCATCATCTCCATCAACCGGCGAGCTGCAGCAGCTGCTTCTCGCTGCTCTCGCTTCTTGGCTTTTTACCTGGCCAGTTTTCGCTGGTGGAGGTGTTACCTTCAGGAGCCATTTCCTAATGAGTGCAGCTTCGGGGAATACTGAACCTAAGAAACGTCAAAAAGAGAGGAAGTTGCAACATGAAAGAAGCCCTCGTTAAACACCCTTCGTTATTATAATTACTTCAAGTTACTTAGGAAACTTTTTTACAACTTTGTGGTTAAAGTAATTGTAATGTGAGTGCTGAAAGTTCCTAATTATATCGTGTGTATTGATTACCATTATTCGTGGCATTGGAATAGGTATCTAGTAGATACTGTGGTGGCCTTCCATCTGAGTTACTTTTAAGTATTCGCAAATAATAGTCCATTTCAGTTTATGGTGCATTACCTTGGGAAAATCGCATTTCCTTGCTTCATTTGTAGCCTTGCCCATTATGCAGATCCAAAGAAAAACATCAGCTTTAAAGTAATACCATTCCGTTATGCGCTACCGTCTTTTGGGCCAAGTTAAAGTGCCGCAAGCAAGGCTATGGCAAAAAGAAACAGCGTCGAAACATTTCGCAAAGTGGGTGAAGGTAATTTTCCACGAAGTCGTGTCGACATTTCATGCAAATGGTCTTCCTTTTTGCGCAGATTCAGAAGCTAGTTCCTGTTCCATTGCGTGAGCGTATTTTCAGAGTTTTATAATTTATTTCAACATTTTTGTTTCTTTACTTTGTTTTTGATTGCCAGAATAGATTGGTGAGGCAGTAAGAATGCCAAGAAAATTACTTTAAACGGTATCCGTGTAGTCGTTTACTTCTCAGTGGGCTAGAGACTTGAGTGCATATTTAATGGCATTTGTGAAAGCTCACGCAGCTTGATTGGCAAGCAGATGATGTCATCTGCGTCTGGGTTGCGAAAGTGGATTTTCTAGGAGTACCTCCTACAGGTGGACAAAAGGGCTTAATCGCTGCCCCAAGAATTAATCAAAATTCATGTAGCATACCATCCCACAACTCCCAGAACACAGCAAATGCAATTAGGCTGAGCTGTTTCTCCTACGGGTAATACGTAGGGGTTTTATGTGGGTACACTGAGAAAAATCTTTTTATAAAACTAATTCATATTTAAGTTTATAATTAAAATTGGGCTAAACATTTGCTATGTAAATGTGCTATACATCTTCGGAAAAATCAATATTAGTGAGTTGATAGAAAGACTTTACAGTGTACAATTATGAATGTGTGTGGCCCGGAGCAATCATTTAAATAGCCTACGTTTTAGGTACCTCACACGCCGCATGACATCCGCACAAATATATCATAAGCGGGCGGGACACAAAAAAAACTTGGCTGGCATACAAAATGTCTTCTGGCTTGGCAATAAGCGGAAAAAGCCGAGCAACCTATGCCCCTCTCCCCCACCCCCGCCATTCGCTTTGCTCGCTTCATTACATTAGATGACACGCCCCTTCGGCCGCCCAATCCTCCCCTTGTCCTTAAAACCCTACGAAGACGTGTGACAATGACGTAGTAGAACATTTCATTTTTTCGGCGGCAGGAAAAAGTTTGGATGACTAACTGCCAGAGGCGCCACGCACTTTTCCAACCCCCCCTTGCCGACATTCCGTGCACACATACAAATACATTTACACTCACAGTCCCCTGCGCCTGGGCTCATTTTTAATTCATGAAATGTTTGCCACTAACAAAAAATTACACTTAATGTTAACCTGGCCAAGAAGAAGGCAAAAGCCGGAATCGGAGAAAAGTCCAAGTGGATTTTCCGAGCCGCTGCAAAAAAGAAAACAAACCCAGGGCGGTGGGTTGCGAAGGACATGGATAATTGTCACTTACGGTCGGTTCTGTCTATATGTATCTGCATCATATCGTATATACTTTAGCACAGACCCATGCGGACATTAAATATTTATGAAATTATAGCCCCGGATGTTTATATAAAAAGTTGCTTTTACATATACATGGAAAATTGATTGACTGACTGACTGCTTGACGGCTGATTGGCAGCTGGCGACTAAGGAGTGGGCGTAGCTTCAGCTGCTTTTCCCAAGCCCCTAACCATACTTTTCCCTTTTAATTGTCCCATTTGACTTAATTTTTAATGTGTCAGTGGGAAAGTTTAGAGGTCCTCGCATGTGCACAGATGTTGGGTGGGGTACTATAAAAAAACAAATTGAGGTAAACCCTCAAGCGCTGACCATCCGTAATTACAATGACAGCTGCCAGCTTTTCGGAAGGAGTTTAAAATTGTCGAAATTCATTTGGAATGCATAAGAGGGGTTCCCCAAAGTCGTTTTGGTAACTTCGATGTTAAAATTCCTTCTCAGGTGGTCCTTAAGTGGCTGCTCATACTTTTACGCAGAGGGAAATTGAGATGCCAACTGCACAGGGACACTCAAAGGACTAGGACGGGAAGAAAAACCGAAACTGATTTCCAGTTCAGGTGCATGCCAATTGCTCCCCAGCTTCAGGTTTCTTCGTTTTTTGCATTTCGTGTCTCTGTCTCTGTTTGCATTCAATTTGATATTGACTGATTTGTAATTTAAGATAAGCAAATGGAGCATCAGAAGGAACATTCTGGGAAATTGGAACTAGAATCTCCAGGAGCATGGCAAATTTTTTGTCAATATTTGTCTGAGAAGCTGGAAGGGGGCAGTCAGTTTACAATTTTCGACAATTTTTTAGTCATTTAAATAGAGGAGAGAGGAGTTCCTAAAACAAGCAGGACTTTGGGATTTTTAATAATATAACGACGAATGAAGGACACCTGAAGATAAGATTAAGAAAAATATATGTTTTAAGAAATAATTGACATTACGTATACGACCTGTTGCAACGTACTTTTCCTTACGGTTGAAAACTACTTATTAGCTTTTCGAGTTAAGCCAAAATCAAAAGGACAAACTTAATGGATATCCAGCCAAGCAGGCTTAGTTCTAATCACCTAGGAACGATTCCCCAGCACCAAGTTAATTGGAAGACTCAAAGATGCGAACTTTAAGGCAAGATTTATACATCTTCTGTCTTCCGTCTTGGCCGCAAACCGCTTTTCATTGCTGCCGGGCCCCAAAAATCTGTGTCAAGTTGACATTTTGACTAATTTAAAATGAAAGCCTCGGGGCGGCAAAAGCAGATGAAGGGAAGTGTGGTGTGGGAGGGGCAAACACAAAAAGGGGGGAGGGGCTGAAAAGAGCACACATTCACAGGCGTACATGCATACGCTCGGCCATACATAATGAAATCTTTTGGAAAGGCAAACGCACAAAAGTATGCTACAGTTCTTGCAGACACACTCAGCCACACACTAATGAACATACTTTCGCACAGACACACACTCGTGCTAGCACACACTCACACGGGCCAACAATTCCTGTGGCTTATGCGCATATTGTGCAATTTTATGTAGCATACTTTGAGGAGCATGTTAAAACGCTGCTAAGGCAGCATGAGAACGAGATGAAATTTTACTCTTCACCCTCTCAACCCCCCACCAACCTGGGAAACCCCTAAAAAAAATTCCCCCTCCCACCCCTCATCCTAGCTCTTTTGGCATTTGTTTAACTGCGCCACATTTTACGGCATTAACCCAAATTAGCTCTTAACATAAAACTCATTTTCCAGGGGTTTGGGTCGCATTCCCACGCCATTCCGCCCCAACCCCTTACTGGCTTGTTTTAAATATGAAAACAATATTTAGTTAGGCAAAATTCATCGTGTTTGCTGTGCGTAAGCTTCGGCATGACATTAATCAAATGATATTTTGATTATCATGCAAGTGAATTAATTATGGTTGCTATGTTTTCCCCCAAAAGTCCCAACCCCTGGAACTGTTTGTAAACCAATCACCTCGAAGGGACATTTTGGTAACCTTTCCACAATAATTTTTATTGATGACTGGCCTTGGGTTCAATGACTGAGTAGGTTAAAGTTCAGCCGCAAACTCCATTTTCCAATATTCTATCCTGTCCTGACCACGCCCAATTACGCCTATGTGCTATTATCTGCTTCTACTTTTGTTTCCACATAGTCTTTCCTTCATGTAATGGTTATTGATTTTATGACTGAAGCGGAAAAGGAATATTTCCGAAGTTTTTATATTAAGAAATAAATTAATTTTATATTTTTAGTCTTGGCAATTAATTGTTAACCTTTGAAAGTCATTCATGACTTATCTGAATTCTAAAATGTACATTTCTTGGTACATTTATAGACTCAATTACCTGATAAAATATTATTTCATTTTTATTTATGGCTTGTTGTCTGCGTTTGTTCTTTTTATGTAAATTATCGACCGCATTCATGCGACTCGTGTCTGCAGGACGGAAAAATTTCAGCTGTTGTACTTTGTAATACACGGGAGTGAATTATTCATCAAAAGAACTTAGTACTTAAAAAATAAGTGTAATTATTACATTTTTTCTGAACTTAATGGATTTAATTTGTGAAAAAGGAACACATATATATTTTTTGTTTATTTATATCTTTAAAAAAATAAGTTTTTCTTCAGTGTAGCTGTGTCACGCAGTACCGTTGCCTTTGGGACGGTAAGTGGTTAATGCCACTTGCCCGGTGGCCATTTGTGGGCTGGTCTTGGACCTGGTTACATCTACACGAAAGGATATGCAGAGTTCACTCGCACACACAGGCACTCACTGCCATAACCCACAAACACAAACACCAGCACACATCCTCATGCGTGCCATTACCTAGCAGGAAGTGGCTATCCTTGTCTCGCTCCTTCCCGTTTGCTCTCGCACTCTGCGGTCACGTATTCATTATCATTATCTTAATGAAGCGTTATGTAAGGTGCATTATAATTATGGATTTTTTTTGGCCGGATTGCCGACTAATGATGGACACTTTGGGTCCTTGCCCTTGCCACTCCGTCTTCCTTTTCGGCTGCGGCAAGAAAGTCAATAAAGTGGAAGTCATTAAAAGAGCTTTACATCGCAAAGGAGGCGACGTCTCCGCTCACAATTGTTCTTCAATTTTTATTTTTCGGTGAAATTTTCGTTAAGGGAAATCTGTGGGCCGACGCGGCGACCAAAGGCTTTTCATTTCGACCATTAAAATGTCAGTCATATAAAAAAGATACCCCACTCTCAATGGTAGTGAATACATATTGAATGGTACACTCGACAAACGAGTGTCCTTTCGCCACTACGTATGTGTGTGTGAAACCCTGTGAACATATTTTGTCCGGCGCATTTGGTGAACAATTAAAATTAAAATTTCATTCGCATCGCTGTGGGGGTTGGGAAAATGTTTGACAAGCCTGACACACAAATAACGACAACAACTCATCCTATAACCGTCCCATATCCTTGTTAAAGGAAACAGATTTTCCTGTGTATACGTGTGCTTCGTATGGAGTGCATTTCAAGTATTTTGGTATTCCATTTAAATTTTTAATAATTTTCAAAAATTGATGAGTGGCAGACAAGCCAAGCCGAACAATGGTTACCCCATCGTTTGTCCTAGAAAGCTTTTGATTTGATTTATTGTGATGAGTTAAGTCCTGGGAGAAACTTTTGAATGCCATAAAATAAATTTGGTTTGCTCTTCCCGTAAAAAGCTCTCCAAGGCTCACACAAAGAGACCATCGGAAGAATGGAAGCTGTGGAAAGGATGAATAGTTGCTCCGGCTGGGCTCACAAAATTTTATCTTCTGTTGATTTTGCTAAATAATTAAAATTATTTTTGACATAGTTGTGGTCGCAAAGGACGACCAGGAGACTCTGAACCAATTCGAAAAGTATCTGGTGAATTCTATTTACTACGATTTGTCAATTTTCAAAATGTTATTTATGCAAGAGGTCGGCCATGCCAGAGACTTTTATTATAGGCGAAAAACTGTCAGTGGCAGAAGCAGGTCCTGTCAAATGACAAGCGGCTCAGACGTCAATCAAACTCCCCCCAGAAAGCACCGAAACGAGCACTGCCTCCACTGTTGTCAGGCAATTTTTACTTTCATGGCCAAAACTCCGCCTCGAAACGCGAGCTAACAAAACAAAAGTTTAACTTGAGACCCGGCAGATCCTTTAAGTGTCAGTAAATGGAAAAAACGGGTTAAGGGGTCGCGGCGAGGTATTTATGGAAATTCAATCGCCAGTTGCCGTTTCCCGGCAACCAAGCGCCTTCATCCGTCCCGTTTTTCGCTGTTCTTTTCCCGCTGCGCTGTTGTCTAATGAAAATTCAATTCAATTGAAAATTGCTTAAAGAGAAATTGATTTTCGCTTTGAAGTTTGCCACCAATGACGATGACTGCCACTGACAGCGCGAAAAGTCTTTAATAAAGAAGGGAAACATGCTTCTAGAAATATTATCATTGCCAACCCGGCAGTTTTTATTTCGATTTTTTTCGGACATTTTTTTCCTTTTTCGTAATTTTTACCAAGAAAATTAAAAAATAATTCGTCCTACCTAGGCAATAGCTACCTAGGATAGACCGCGATTTGCCAATACCCGTCCGATTCATAAGTGGAATACCTTAAATGATTTGTGAATCGATTCTCCACGAATCTGCATCAAAATCTAGAAACAAAATATATTTAGATTTTTCATAAAATTTTCCAGAGGATCCCCTTCAAAATTCGGAAGTAGCAGAGGAAGGACAATATGAGCCACAGAGAAGTCTATATCTTTGCCAATATCCGTCCGATTCATAAGCGGAATACCTTAAATGATTTGTGAATCGATTCTCCACGAATCTGCATCAAAATCTAGGAACAAAATATTTTTTATATTTTTCATCAAATTTTCCAGAGGATTCGCTTCAAAATTCGGAAGTGGCATAGGAAGGACAATATGAGCCACAGAGAAGTCTATATCTTTGCCAATATCCGCCCGATTCATAAGCGGAATACCTCAAATGATTTGTGAATCGATTCTCCACGAATCTGCATCAAAATATAGGAACAAAATATTTTTTAGAATTTTGATCAAATTTTCCAGAGGATTCCCTTCAAAATTCGGAAGTGGCATAGGAAGGACAATATGAGCCACAGAGAAGTCTATATCTTTGCCAATATCCGTCCGATTCATAAGCGGAATACCTTAAATGATTTGTGAATCGATTCTCCACGAATCTGCATCAAAATCTAGAAACAAATTATTTTTTAGAATTTTGATCAAATTTTCCAGAGGATCCCCTTCAAAATTCGGAAGTGGCATAGGAAGGACAATATGAGCCACAGAGAAGTCCATATCTTTGCCAATATCCGTCCAATTCATAAGCAGAATACCTTAAATGATTTGTGAATCGTTTCTCCACGAATCTGCATCAAAATCTAGGAACAAAATATTTTTTAGATTTTTCATCAAATTTTCCAGAGGATCCCCTTCAAAATTCGGAAGTGGCATAGGAAGGATAATATGAGCCACAGAGAAGTCTATATCTTTGCCAATATCCGTCCGATTCATAAGCGGAATACCTTAAAAGATTTTTGGATCGATTCTCCACTAATCTGCATCATAATCTAGGAACTAAATGTTTTTCGAATTTTTTCTTATGGTTTTTGTAGGCTAACCTTCAAAATGCGGAAAGTGTTTGAAAAGGGCCCATTGTTAAAATATTTTTAATTTTATCCTTATTCTGATTCAGGTCAAGCTGTTTTTCAATGAATTAAAGTTGCCCCAAACTTAACGAAAATAAAAATCCGTGCCATTGTTTTGGTGACATACTGGCAGGAATGTCCTTGTTGGAGTGGTATGCGTGGCCATTATCCATTATAATTTATGCAATTAGCTCGATTAATAGGTTTCTCTCGTTATTTATGCCATGCGATGGACAGTATTGGGGATGAAAGAGATAGAGTGAGTTGGGAGGGGATGTGGGTGGTGTGGAAGCGAGAGAACGGATGGGAAAATGACAAAGACAGCGAGAGAGACAAAGCGATGCATGCCAAGTAAATTTGCATAGTCTGACCTGAACTAGCTGAGCCACTGAAACAATGAAGTGGCTTCATCCCCCACCAACCACCCACCATCCAGCACTCCCCCTCTACATACCCCTGGCCATCTGCCCTAAGGCACAATTCCAGGAAACTAAGCCAAACACCCACCGCCCCATAATTAGATCGATATGCGTAGGTCCTGTTACTGTGATTGCTCTTCTAATTACCGCATTTGCGGCACTTGAAGCGTCGGCTTTAATTGAAATCTTCGTTTCGGAGAAGTGGAAAATTTTTATACAAATTAAGTAAGCCTCGATTCGAGGGTGTCGGCTGGTGGTCTATGTAGTGGGGGTGGTGGGTGGTTGGTAGTAGCTGCCTTGGCAACGGCCTAACGATTTATTGTTGGTAGTACCCAAACAACGAGCCACGTTCTCTTCACACTGCGGATAAAAAATCTAGTGTTATTTTATGGGATAACCTTTATATACCAATAATTTTTTAAAAGATTTTTTTATAGTGTACATTTCTCTCACCATTTCTCTCGCCGCTTCTCCTGCTGGAAACGAGGGCTAGCCACGAAGGCCATACCCAGGTGGTGCTAGCCCTGCGGCTTAGCTTGCCAGCTTAGCCTTTCAAGCCAAGGACCTGCGGCTGGCACGCAAAAAAAAAAATTCCAAAGCTCCAGCCCATTGCTAGGATACGAGCCGAACTGGGGGAGGCCAAAACAAAAACACGCATTGTCCTGGCACGCCAGTTGGCAGTTGGACTCAGTGGCAAATGGCAGCAGGCGCAACAGCAACTTTCCCATAGCAGTTGCACCCAAACCTACACTAGTTCCTAACGAATACATAAAAAATTACCAATAACGAACCGAGGGGGAAAAAACACTAAAAACATGGTGACATAAGATCGAGTGGTACGATGTCGTTGGGTCAAAAGATCTACAAAATCAAGAGTTTTACGCAGAAGTTTTGCCAGAAATTTGCGGTAAAATTGCGCAAGGACTCGCTGCCAGGACACGCGAGGTGAGAATGGAAACAATACACTAATATAAAAGTTAAGAACAAGAGTAGGACGGGAAAAGAAAATCTAAACCAAAGAGAAAAGGTGAGGAGAAAATGAAATAATGAGCTTAAAACGCAGCCAGAGTTGAAATTAAAAACAAAAACTGCTTTTAAAATGTTAACAAATGACAGAAACAATAAAAAATGCATAAAAACTCAAAGTAGTGACAAAAGCTGAAAACAATTAATTGTTACTCAGATGCAAAGAAGTGACAGTTAATTTTCCACATTAAATTATTTCCGTAACCCAAAGTTGACATTTAAAATAAATAAATATATTTGCATGTCCTGCTCAGTGTCCTGTCTGTCTTATGTGCTTCTGTGAGTTCGAGTGTGTGTGTGCAAGTCCTGTGTATCCTTCCCCTGAGAGCAAGTGTGTGAGTTTGGCTTATTGACGGCGCGTAGCCAAGGCAACGCATGTTGGCCCCAACAAACAGAGGCGGCGAAAAAGGGGCCCAGGCATATAATTATAGACCACCAGAGTCCCCGCCCACTAGCCCTACAATATATATGTATTTATGTACCGTGTATATGTGTGCCATATACTGCTATGTGGCGTGCCAGGCAGGCACTGGCAACACTTTACTCGATTTGTTTAATCGATTTTTCTGCCAGTACCTCCAGCAACGGAAAGAAAAGCCAGGCAGGCCAGGAGCGCTGAGGAACGGAGGAGGGGGAATGGCTCAAAATTGCCTTTATTATAGATAAATATGAACGATTTAGTGCCGCACGCAACTGAAACTGACCAAAAAGAAATGGGAGGAAAACTCCTCTGATGGAGAAAGGGGAACGCAATGAAGACGCAGCCAGCCGAGCGTCATAAAAAATACACGCCGCTGGCCTTCAGATTTATAGGCGCCAGCCATCCCACTCGCTGGCATTTTCCCTCCTTAAACGTGCATTAATAATAAAAATAATAATAAAAGAAATGGCTAAGTAGAAGCAGCAACAAATTACCATAATTACCTTACTTCATTCTACTTCAAGTAGCACTTAAAACGGCTACTTACAAAAAAGGCTTAAAGGTTTTACCAAAAATTTATACAAATATTTATACTTTTTAGTCATATTATATTGATATTATTTTATTGACTGTTTTACAAGCTAAAAAAAACTATTCATTAAGCTTTTCCAGTTATCCTGGAGTTGTAGAGAAAACTCAGTCGCTTTTCCCCAAATTTCCTCTGCCCATCACTTTATTTTTACCCCATTCTGCCCATTCAGTTGGCCATTTGCTGCTCGGCACGAAGGCAGGTTAAAAGCTTTGACTACTTTTCCACTATAGTTTTCATTGTAGTTGTTTTTGTAAAAAAAAAAATGTGGTAGGGAGGGGAGCGGATGCTAAGGGGGGGCCATAAAAGTGCAAAAATATTTTTCTTCTTCATGGTCTGTCAATTAACACGCCTTTTGCATTTATTCAATATAAATCGAGTGCCTGGCCTGCCGGAGAGAAAAAAAAAACCGATGCAGGCGAATACTTACGGGGGCGAATGCAACGGTCTACCTGTAAATAAAATTAGTTTTCAAGAATGACGAAGCTCTCGAACACACTCAAATAAGCCAGAGACTGGAATCAAAAGCTTGACTGAAACTGGACGCCGTCGGAAAACTACGGCTGCGGAAAACTCAGAGACTGAGAATGGGGAAAATGGGCAGACCGAGGCAGGAGTAGAAAAAGAAGAACTGCACTCCACTTTCCTTGCAGTTCATTACACATTGGCGCAATCCTTAAAAATACTCGCCTGGAACACATGGAAGCCATTTTCATAAAAGTAAACGAAATGCAAAGGCTGGGTAAAGGTGCTACACCCCGTGCCCACTCCGTTATCCTTTTACCAACCCCCCCATCGAAAGCTGGAATCTTTGTATTTAAAGCGAGGCTTACAGTGCCGACAAGGAGTCTGTTCCCAGGCGAAAATGCACGTAACGGTCTTCGTCTGCGAAATTGTTATAGAGTTGCACATAAAAATCGACTCTGCAGCAGGGACAAGATCTGGCACTTTACTATTTCCCAGCATTTTTCCTCACTCTGTCGGTCTCTTTTTCGCCGAATGTCTGTTTGTCTGTGAAAAGCTACAGACGGCTTAAACAAGCTGCCGGCTATTAGCAGTGTGACTACACAGAGGCAAATGTTTGACAAGCCAATTTTTAGAAAAATTTGTAGCTCTTACTTATAGTGGGTTGGATGTTTTTACTATTTTATTCCATCTCATAATGTGTTCTATGAACTATGAATTAAAAATTCGTTATACGTTACTTGATGAGGATCACCTCCTGAGGTGATAGAACTTCTTCTGCCTATCCGGCATAAAATCTTTTTAATCGGCTGTCATGGAGGTTGCCTTTAATGAAATGCCATTGAGAATTTTTCACAGTGCATGCACCACAGAGAGTAGGCTAGAGCCTGGGACTAGGAGCTAGGCACATCACACAATTTGCTTTCAACGGCAGCAAAGGGAAAACGAAATGCGAAATACGAAAATATAATACACGTGCAACGTGCCGGGGCGCCAACTTGCAACGTTCCATATATTCAGAGCCGGAGACTACTACTCTAGATTTCGTGACTCGTTGCTGAAGACTTCAATTTGTAGCACACTCTGTGCCATATCTCTCTGTGAGTGTGCGAGTGTGTGCCACGTGCAATCAGCGGGCAGGCCCAAGGAGCTGCTTCGACTTGGAGTGGAGTGGCACAGGGATACCGAGGCAATCCTGGATGACGCCGCTGCAGCGGCAAATTGGGTCAAAGTTCAAATGGAGAAGGAAGAAACTGAAAATCACCAGCCGCAGGAAGAACCTGCCTTTCTTTCTGGATGAATGAGCCAACCAAACGAAACCGAACCGAACCAGCCAAACCTCTCCAAGCCCAACTTTCGTCGGGACTGGGCCAAGAGCCATGCCAGCCATTTTATTGCCAACGAAACTTAAACATTTCCATTTTAATTGACAGCCTGTCGATTGGTTGCTTTGAACCATGTCCCGAAAATATAGGGAGAGAATCCGTTGAGTTTTTCCCCAAAGTTTCAGACCTAAAAGCATCCATTTCGTAAACATCCATAAATTCTTAAAGTTAAATAGGAGATGTAGGAGGAGAAAGTCTTAGATTCGACAACATTATAATCTTTTTTTAGGAAATATTATACATATTGTAGTATCATAGACCGTTAGTTGGACACTAACAATTCAGGAAACTCTGATTCCAGTGTTTAAACAAATATACAAGAAGTAAGATTCTTGTAAAAATTCTTCAAGGATAATAAATGATCTCCCCCAAAGCCGAATGTAAAGCTTGCATTGAATTTTTGTTATCAGCCATCAGCAAACTGCACTTTCTGATCCCCAGCATCTGGTTTATAGCCCGCAAAAATTCCCACACCTTATCTGACTGACACTTTGGGATTATCTCTGAAAGAACCACCTCCGTGGTTCGAGAGCCCCATTGCAGGCCGCTCCACACAATAACCGTAACAATCTATTGCCATTGACAGGCCGCTCGGCTCGCAGCACTTTGGCAACAACTTTTGACTATTCTATTAGATTCACTTTGCATGCAGTGCACTGCAGCTCCTGAAACCCCTCCACATCGGCTCCCTGTTGCCACCCTTGGATTTTACTGGCCATTTTGTGTTGAGCTTTTGTTTACTTGTTGGTCGGCAGCGATGTGCGACAAAATTGGCTTAGAAAATTGAGCCTCCACTGCCCAGAGACCAACAACGAGGACGGGGCTAAAAAGAGGGACAAGGTTTTTTTGGATACTTTAAAATGCAACTCTGTGTTTGGCACTACGGCGGATTTCATTAAACATTTAAACAACATATGCTAAAATTTCCACCGAGAGCGGACAACAAAAAGCGAAGAGTTGTTGTTTTTGAAAAGCAGGAGGAGGTCCGACACATGGCTAAAAAGCAAAATGACCAAGTGTAAAAATGACATTGTTCTCACACGGCGAGGACACAAAGAGAGGGGGTCGCTCCTGTGGGGGCTCTTTGCCTGTGGTGCTGTAATAAAATTAGTTTGGAAGCCGAGGCTTCATGTTTTCTCTTTTTGTTTCAGCAATTCCCTTCCAGTTTTTGGCCCTGCTGTTTCTGTGCTAGATTTTCGGTGGCGGTGGAGGTCCTTTGTTGGCTGCAACTTCGGGTGGGGTGCTCTGTCCGCGGGAGTCTCCGGACTTGCTGCATAAATGCAGTTGGCAGTGTCAAAGGAATTTACGAGGCGCCAAATAAAATATACAGCAGCAGGGGGGAGGCTAGTATTATTGTTCAGGACGCAAATTGATTTCGCTAGTCGCTAATTGCAAATGTAATTTGCTAAAAACTAACTGAGCAACGGTTGTGAGGAAGACCAGAAAAACTCGCAATTAGTTCCACAGAGTATCGAAAGCTGGGCAAGCGAAAGATGCTGCACGTCCTAGTCCTCCTGCCAGGTCAAAAAAATACGAAATTATTCAAACTGACTGAGGTGTGGTGGTTGCGAAGTAGAGTGGATTCTTGCAGAGTGCACTAAAAATCAAAGATAAATTGAATTGGAGCCCGGGCGAAAGCATTTTTCAATTGCCATGCAATAAATCTAAGGGCTAAAAGGGAGGAATTGGATGGCAAAGAAGCGGGAATGGGACATGGGAATCCTTTAAAGGAAGGATGCTCTTTCCGACATCATGAAAGCCACGCATCAGTTTCGACAAATTAAAAGATTCTATCGTATATATTTTTAAGCCGATTATTCTAACAAAATCTTTAATCTTTTCCAGATTTTAATTGGGCCATCAACGAAAGCGCCAAGCAATTTGTATAAATTTTGTTTCCCAAGGTGAGTACTCGATTAATGCGGAAAATGATGAACTTACAAGCTATTTGAGTGCTTAGTGGTAAGATCATCTAAGCCATACTACTCGTATATTATTATGTATGCAAAGACCCGGGGCAATCAATTAATTGAAACGCATTTTGAGCTCCATCGAAACAATTGCAAATTCATTTGCATTGAATGTGCCGTAATTATAGGCAGCAATGCGGCTTTTGCACTTTTGATAGCTTAATCTCGAATGCAAATGTGCAGGAAGTAATAAATTACGCAAATAGATAAGTGTTCGGAGCGAAATGGATGGATAATCGAAGGCTGGATAACCACAAAGTCCCCTAAGCTTGGTGAAGTCAGTTTTGAGTCGCGACTTAATTTTGATGGATTGTGAAAAATAGCTTGAAAATATTTCAAAAATTATTTCTGGCTGCAATATTAGGTTTTTGACCATTTGAGTCAAAAAAAGATTTAAAGAATATATGTAAGACTCTTCTGGTAACACAGCTGGGCCAGAAACTGTTTGTGTCTTGAGAAAAAGCCGCTTAGATTGATTGGTGTTCAGTTAGACTCTAGCTCATGGCCATCTCGTCGTCTCGGCCATCCTTCAATCCCCAGCCAATCCAAATCCGAAACCCAATTCCCTCAACCCAAACGCAAACACTCTTACAACGCCTCCCTGCGGCGTAAGTGCTGCAAATTGTTGCACAATTGTTGCCCAGAACACACATTTGGTTCATCCGTAGACCCATGGTCAGCCGCTGGCGATTGTTGGTCCAGTTTTTCACCGTTTTCCGCTATTTCGTGGATCAAACTGAAATGTGGGAATCCAATTGGAACCATGGGACATGGAGCTGCGTGGAGGGTTCCTTTTCTTCTAATTGAAAAAATGTTTCGCCTCAAAATCTCGACGGCATTAATGAGTCAGAAAAGTGTCGGCAAAGGTTGACAAGTCGGAAACCCGGCTCAGCTAGAACTGAAAGGTGTTTTATGGCACAAAAACAACTAAAAAAAAGGGGGATGAGGGTGGCAACTACAACTCGTTTGCTCTTTTGGCAGAGAAAATTGTGCGCCTTTTAATGAACTTTTGCTGCCGACTCTTCTTTTAACATGACTGAATATATATATTTATGTATGTGCTCATACCTGTACAGTGTACAGTGTACACGGACAGGTATATATAATTATTTGTCACACCTGAGTTGGCGGCCCAGACAACAACAAAAAGCGACAGGGATGGCGCGATGGCGGGAGGGACAGAGATGGAAGCTCAGACAGCTCAGAGGCAGAAAAAAACGCGTCTCACCTGGCTGAGCATTTGAAACGCAACCAAGCAACAAAGCAGTCCATACTAAGCAACCACTTTTCTATATACCATATACCGTCATATCTATATAATATAGCCTGGCTATATCCCGAGTTCCTGTCCGCTTTATGTGTGGTATTTGTGCCACATCATATGGCATAAAATGAGTCGCAGAACCAAAACACTAAAGTTTCGGCTTTGGATGATGATGTTTCCGTTTTAGTTCTTTGTTTTTTTATTTTTTTTTAGTTTTTGTGTGACGTAAGTGGTAGGACGTTGACCATCGGTAAGGGAAGGCCGATGCACTCGAAACAGTTTCGTTGCCAAACAATGGTAGAAATTAAAACAAATTTTAATACAAATAAGACTAAGAGTCATCGTAAAGTAGTTGTAAGGCTTCATATTCTGCATTTTGAAATTATAAAAAATTATGGAATATATTTTTTTAAGTGCCTTAGAGTCATGAGCGGGTGGTTTTTCTACTTGGCTTGATTGACGGCCAGTACACAGTCCCTCTAACCATCCCCTTTATCCGAAAGTTATGCAAAAAAGGGTTGTAGCTCACCCAGTGGCCTTAAAAGTGTCTGTTCGTTGTTTTGCCGGACGATTGCTGAACTGTTTGTTAGCCGTTTGTTAGCCTTGAAATGTCTGTCCTTCTATATACTCGAATATGAACGTATGGTAGGCTTAGGTGGGCCATATACTATCATATTTTCCGCCGCTTTGTATGACACGCCCTTTCTCACCTGTCCCCATTAAAGTAATTTCCAGCCATTTACATTTTTTATTTCCCTTATTCAGAGGGGGCTTAACTTTTCGCTCTTCGATTGTTCTCAATCACTGAATGTTGTTTTTATCAGTTATCGGCCGCCGCCACAGTTGCTGCCTTTTTAACGCTATTGTAATTCCGTTGATTGCTTTTGCTCATTGCTGGCGCGGTTATTGTTGGCCCTACTGTTCTGTTTGCCGGCGAGTAAATCACAATAAAGCTATTAAGAACGGAAACGGAAGCATTCGCCGCTGCGCACGCATTGAAGCATGGCCGTCAACATTTGTCTCTCCCATCGCTGTGTTCCCTCCTGATCGGCCCTGCCCTCTTCCGTCTTCGCCTCGGCCACCCACTATTATTGGTCTTTTGGTATTATATGCTCAGCTCGAAACTCCACAAGCAGACTTGCATAACTCAGTGCCCGGGAGCAGAACGACAGACATTTGTGCCATTATGCTTTGGGAGAGGGATGGCAGCTCTTAGTGCATCATGTAGTTTTTCACTGGAACAGGAAATCCGCAAGGGAAAGCCATTAGATCTGGTTACTCCTAGCCAGCGGTCAGAGTGCATCGAACGATGGGCTTGGGCTTCCCTCGGCAGCGAAAGAGTTCTCTGCAGTCCCAGTCACTCCGCAGTCAAATTTCTGCACATAAAGTAATAAAGAATTGCTGATTCAATTAAAATCCATGTAGTCTGCAGATCGCTTTTTATGCCCAACTGCTTTAGTCACCAATATAATTGCCTATTCAGTTAGAAAATGCCCTCTGCCTGTGGAGCTGAGACTCCGACTGCAAACTCCTCACCCTGTTCGTATGCGGCTAATAATTTCTTAATCTGACATGCATTATGCATTTCTATGATTGTTTATTGCATTATGCGCCCGACCGGCCGTGGTCATTGCCATTGTCCGGTTAGTCGGCTTGGTCTGGAGCCCAAAAAAGCAGCCAACTCATGGCGAGTAAGTGCAGCAATGACTGGCCTGACTGTTTGGAATTTGCTCCGTTCATAGAGTCTCTGTCTGGGCCTCCACAGCCATTGTCATTGTTTTCTGTCCAGTGTCCTCTGTCTTCTGGCAATTGCAATTGCACTGGCGCACTGGGGGCTTCAGTTCGGATTGGACTTGTGGTGGACTTGTTTCCGAAACACTCGCCTCTGTTCGTTCACCTTGCCCGAAAACTAACCCTCGAAAAAAACAGCATATGAGTACATATAGCATATGCCTTGTCAGAGGCTGAAACACCTGACTTTGTGCCGCGTGTTGTTCCTTCAAAACACTATGTGTTTGTAAGTGGGCTTCCCTTTTCCTGAATTTATTACAACCAAAACAAAGTACTAGCCCTACACTGAAATTGTTTTATATGTGGTGTGGGTCAGTTATTTTTAATTAATAAAATATTTTATTAAATAGTTTTCGTAAGAAAATAAACGCATAAGCCATCCTTTTAGAACCTATCGTATAGGAATAATGATTTTTAAGAAAATTTAAATGGTTAGGAACTAAGGCTGAGTTACATTAATAATTTTATGTTTTTTTGGTAGTGTTTTTGGAGTGGTGAGTGGTAGTGCACCTGTCTCGACTTGGCCAGAGCCATTCCAAAAGGAAGAAGCCGGCTGCCGACTGTCGGTCGTCGAATGTTGGCCGTCTGCCGTTTGTCGTCTGCCGTCTACCTGGGACAATTGGCCAAACATTAAGAGCAATAGATGGCAATGTGGATGTTGTTTGAAGAGGCCAGAAAAAATATATTTATGTATAGGCAGGGTGGTGGAGAGGGGAGGGCCAGGAAGGTAGTTGGACTGGGCGGCTGCTTCGATTCCCTGAAGGAAGAAGGAAAATTCAATTTTTGAATTTGTTTTCGATGCATAAACAAGAATTGGTAATAGGAATTTTCAGCCCCGCACTGTAAGCTTCCTCCTCTGATTAGGCCAAGCCGAGTCAATAAATATGGCCAAGTTATGACTGCGAATCACGTCAGAGTCTTGGGAAGGAGAGAAGCTCCGACCCAGTCCTGTCCACCTGTCGTCCCACAATTTTCAATTTGTGTACGCAAATCCAGGGAAATCGTGGCCTGACATGAAACAGGGCTGAAAACTAAACGGAAAAGCCCCTAACTAAATCCGGCCAACTATTACCGAACTACACTGAACCGAGCCGTCTTGTATGTAAAGCTAATTCCACTCGGTGAGTTATGAATAAATAAATATTGTAAATGGTTTATCGTGACTGCCTGTCGTTGTGTACAAGTCCCCTGTCTCACGAATACCCCTCCGTTCTTATTTTTTTTATTTTTTTTTATCCACGGCACACATGCAATGCCTTCAAGGATAAACGATATTGGGGGCCGGAAGTGGGAGCAGGGGCGGGTCCCCATGACATGCAAATTGCATTTTGTCATTATTCCGGCTTGTTTGATCAATTTTTATGACAAATTATCGAAGAAAAACAATGGAAAATGTGGTGGCAAATGATTGGGGTTTGAACGTTGTTGGAAAGTTTTAGTGGCAGGGGACTTGATTTCTTTTACCAAAGTTGGATATTTTAATGGGCCGTGATTAAATATTTACACATTTACATACTCTGCTGGTTAGTTTTTCTCTTTGTATTTATTAGCTATAATTATAGTTGAAGTTGATTGTTCAGGGAAGTAGGAAGTCATTTATACCAGTTATTAAATAATAAAATGCTTTCGAATTTCTATGGTAAGGATGTAGATCATTTGAGGAAGCAATAGCTTTGCACTTCGACCTCTTCAATTAATGAACGCTGACATGGACGGTGCGGTTATGACGCCCAAATTGGCAGCACAAAAGCCTTTTCCGAACCCATCTATTTCTTACACCCCTCCCACCTCCCACCACCCACTCACTGACTAAAAAAGTGCAAGTTTCAGAGTTTCTCACCGCCCGGAAAAAAAGGAAACTATTGCAGGAGAAAAGAGATAAAAACGAGACTATTTTGGAGCAAGAGGTTGGGGCTGCAAAGTGCTGGTGGTATAGCGAATGAAGTTTTAAGTGTTGTTCATGGCTCTGGCCGGGCAATTTGAACCGCAAGCCTGTCTAGGCGACACTCCCAGACTATGTACACCACCCACTCCCCGCACTGCCCACCCACTTTCCCGCAGCAGTCTGCGGCGATCCAGTTTGCCACACATTGGTGGCACATTTTTTAGAGAACGGCGGTGTGGGGGGCGGTCGATGGGTTAGTTAGTTAGCGAGCGAGTGAGTTTTCTTTCCTGTTACATAATCCCTCCCTCCCCGCCGGCCCAGCGCCTGTCTTCAATTCGCAGAGCCAGTGTGCAAGTCAAGTAGATTTCTAAAAATGGCAAATGATTTGTTAACCATTTCTATGACACACTGCCAACTCCCCCAGCACTCGCAGCACCCCTAACGAGACTTTTGCTTTTTGATTGGAAAAGTAGCTGGCTCACACACTGCCTCACACGAAAACGCTTACCTGGGGGAAATGGCACGTGATTTATTGTCAGTGTGCCCATTTGGCTCTATTGCTGCACTGAGCAAAATTTTTTAATTAAAACAAGAGGGATTGTGTGATAGAGGAAGATTCTCTATTGATGTTTAGACTCAACTCAGTTTTTTCTATAAAAGAAAAAACAATCTAGTCCCTAAAGTAAAGCTAAGTTCGATTTTCTCCTGTGTGACTTGCTATTTCCAGAGCTTGGAGACACTCAGGACATTTCGCTTTCATGTTTCGAGTGGCCAGACGCATCGCCCACCTGCCTGTGCCGTTAGTACACCCCTATTTTCTGTTAGAAGCGCTGTTTTGTGGCTAGAAGTACCTTAGGTACCCCGGAGCAGTGACTAACTCTCTCTTAGCTAGATACAATCCACTGGCGCCGCACTCTTGGGATCCAACTTTTCTCTTCGGCCCCAACGTTCTCGCGAACCGCAAAAGCAAAACAAATGTGAGGAAAATGTGAGAAAAACGCCGAACGACGCTCTGGTCATTTTCCGCCACGAGAGGGCGAGAGCGTTTTCCCGGCAACCAGTCGTTGTTTGTGCTGCCAGCGTCGACGCCGGCGTCAGAGCCGAAGTATCTTACTAGCAAAGTATCTTAACCGAGTGTGGATTCGGTTCGGGGCTCGTATCTTTCACCGCTTCGTATCTGAGCTCTCCGGATAGCCGACAAGGGCGCCACCAGCAACCAGCAATGTTTTCAAAAATGTTTTCGGTCCGGTTCAGTCTAGTGTCAGAAACGCAGTTGGCTGCTCGTCTCTCGCGGAAATTCCAACAACCATAAATAAAAATAAAATAAATAAATAGATAAAGAGTTAATTGCAGTAACTGTAATTGCCGGTACTACAACCACTATAAAATCGTCAAGAATATTGTAAATCAAATTAACCATCCGCCAGCCCAGCGATAATGTTGCAACTAGAAACTAAATAAGAAATCCCAATCGCACACACTCTCGTACTAAAAGCTGGCCTATCTCGAAACTAGAAACAAATCGCATAAATCATTAAAAGTAAATCGCAACTCGAAAAGCGGAAACAGTGGGCAATTATACAAACGTGAATGTATAATTCGTGAATTTTGCCGTTCGCCATTTCGAGTCGTGTTTGGCTCCATTTCACAAACCAAACTTTAATTCAACACTTAATTGCCCACACACACGGATAGAACTGTAATTGTTTATTAACAAATTAAGGTGTGCATGGTGTGCAATTTTAAGCTATCAGATAGAATGCCGTCGCAGTCACTAGATACAAATGAGTCACGTTCCAAAAAACCACCAAAGTGAAACATACAGCCCGAAATGAAGCTCAGAACTCGCCACTTTTTGTCCCCCCATTTATTTGGGTTAAATGCAAAGCAGCCAATAAATAAATAAAAGAACTCGCTGATTCCAGAAAGCCAATTCATTAAGATTCGCAAAAATTGAAAAATAAATATTTAAACACATTTTTAATTATGCAAATGGCCCCTTTAAGCGAAGATCGGAAGAGCTGGCTTCGAGTGAAGTGAAGATCGGTGAAATTATAGGAGTCCATATCAATCTTTTTTAATTGCTTTCGACTTGAAAAACTTGGTCCAATTGGGTAGAAATTTTGAAAATAAAGATCTATGTAAATAGAAAAAACAAATACTGATCGTGACTAGGCGAAACGTATAATTATTATATGCCATGAAAATCATGTTATAGTTTTTCTTGTCCACATTTTTCAAAATCTACTCCATCTTGGCCAAGTTTCTTCACCCCAGTCACCTTCAATTTTCTGCTGCAGATCCGTTTTCAGTTATGGAAATTTTCCATTCCCCTAGAGCTTTTGTTAGTTAGCCAGTTAGTTAGGTATTGGCAATCATGGGCTGTAATCTTACATGTGAACCGCAAATATTTCCCCTTTTAGCCAGGGCAAGGGAAAAGCAGCTGCAACCGCAAATTGAAATCCAAAGCCCTTGGCAACCGGCTAGCTTATCTCTACTACTCCTTTCTCGCCCGATGTCTAGCTTCCTTTTTTTGTGCCTTGCAATTGCGTGATGCAATTGCAATGTGGCAAGATGGAATTTCTGCCATCTTCCGGTTTCCAAAAGTCCATTAATTGGAGCCTTCATAAGTTGGTAGTTAAGTTTGGGTGGTCATTCTTCTATGTCTTCATTAGGAGCGCCGCACAATTAGCGGCAAATTTAATTATGAATCCAATACATCACCAAAAAAATAGAAAAAAACGTTTGCAGAATATCTGGGAAGTAGGGGGAGAAAAGAAAACTATTTCATTTTCATTTGGGGTGCGAAATGTTAACTTTGCCGGCTACGAAACTTTTCTGACACCCAACCGGGAGTGAAGCGGGCCGGAGGAGTTGTTCCCAGTTGGTCGGTTGTATGGCTTTATTTATTTTAGCCAAGTTCAAACAGCAGTCGACAACAGTCAACAGTCGAGGCGAGTTTGGCTCGGTCGAGAGTCTAGTTCTTGGCCAGCCATCCATTTCAATTCCGCTTTGCGCCAAACTTTTATTTTATGCCCATTGCCTGCTACTTCTTTTTATCCCCATCCACCTCCTCGTTCTACGGCTTTGGCTTCTTCTTTCGCCGCTTCTCCCAGGCCCAGCTGCCGCTGCTTCTTCCACTGTAGCTTCTTAGCCATCTGAACCTGGCCCAGAGCTGGCTTTTGTCTTTATGTGTCTGTTGGTGCCCTCAGTGGTACCTTACTTTACGATTATTTCCGCTGAAGCAATGCGGACATGGGATCGGACTTGAGTTGGACTTGGTCATCCAGAACACTGGAAAAAAAATGATTATCCAATCTATGGGCAGTTGAAACAGACCCCAAAATTATTTTAAAATAGAAGAAAATTTGCGACAATCTCTTATAATTACTTTTTATATTTAAAAAACATATTTTTCAATAAAAATTATTTAAAACTATGATTTAAGATGAGTTTTATCTCCATATTTCAAGTAATTTTCCCTTCAATCTGCGTCGCTCCAGCGCTGATGACCTTTCAACTCTCGCACTCTCATTAGGCTGGCTGACTTTGGTTTTGCTTTTGGCTTTGGGTTTAGGCTTGGGCGTGTGAAAGTCGTTGACTTGAACCGTTCTTACCGCTGCACTCATTATGCAAGTGCCCCGCAGCTCTGAGGTCCGGTTGCTGGGAGCGGGGCTTTCCCACACACATACATACACCCACCGAAGGCCATGCCAGGCCAGCTAACAACTGAAAATTATCCCGCAAATTGTATCAATTGTTGGCCGAGTCCAAGACTTTTGGCTCACGAGCCAAGAATCCCAGACGCAAACCGGTTCACAAGCGTTACCCCCATAAATATACATATTTGTATATATATCTTCCAGCTAGGCAGCATAAATCAGCTGCTGCGTTCTCGGTTCAGCTAACAGGTTTATTTGTTTACGGCCAACTCGCAGCGTGCAAGAACTAAGAACTTTCAACTTCCACCAGAAGTGTCAGAGTGTGTGTGTGTGTTTAAGCGTACTTTTCCAAGTTGCAAAAGAGACAATAAAATGTGCTAATGGCCGGCATTTATGCCACTGATGATTTAACCACCTTCCAATTATTAACCCCGCAGAGGCATCATCAATGTGAGGATATTTTCAAACCAAACAAAGAACCACAAACCCCAAACAAATAAAACAAAAAATTGTGATAAAAAAATTTGATTTACGAAACATAAATGAACCAGAAAAAACCCTTAAAAACATCTCTATAGAAATATATGTGGAAATCCCCAGTGCATGCATATATATTCGTGTATCAAACGCGAAAATAATTCAAAGTGGGCGGCGCAAAACAATTTGAAATGCTCTACAGTAACTACCAACGGCAACAACGGCTACAAAAATTTCAATTACAGTGCAGCTGAAAAGTAAAACTCCAATAACAATAACACCAAAAACAGCGGCATAAAAACCAGTTAAAAGTGACAGGCAACAACAGCAGAAAGAAGCAAGAGGCAAAAAAATAAATAATAACTACAAAAAGGTAAAATATTTTCTATACCCCATAGCACGGCAAAGAGTTGCCCGTTCAAAGAAATTATTGGAGTTTACAAAAAAAAAATTACAAAAAAAATATACATGAATAATAATTCCATAGACCATATTAAATCAATAGGGGGAAAAAAAACATTATTGTAAACCGATTTAATGGAATACGAAACTTGAAATCGAGAAAGTTTGATATTTCAATGCGGATCAGGGTGGTGAATAGCTTTTGCACCACTCTGGCTCAACCACCACGCTGTACTTGACCCACAAATTATACTTGGGGAGCAGAACTCTTATCGCTTCAGTTAGCCCCACAGGGTAACTTCGAAATGGGAACTAGAACTGGAATTGCGGACAACAACACTATTATATAATGTTTTATAGTCGCGTCATGGCGATAAAAGGCCTATGTACTATACATTGGAGACTCCAAGCTTATTCACAAAACCTTCATATAGAAGGGCTTATCCATTACTATTGAGCTTGAAACTCGGAATAAATACAATTAATTATAACTCATAAAATATGTTTTTTTTTTTATATCCCTCATTTCCTTAAAATTAATTAAACCGCAATTATTTAACTTAAAAGTCTGAAAACGGATAAGGAAAATATTATATGAAATTCATTTGAGAGACATTGTATAGAAAACTTTGTGCAAGTTTCCCATCAACTAAAATAAACTTTCCAAACATTTTTAGCGTAAAGTTCTGGCTTTATCTCGACACAAATCCACGAGAACTACTTTCAATTAAATTCAATTAAATTGTTGGGCGCTACTGTAGAGCAACGTTTCTTATCTAAAACCAACTTTGTACAGCTGATGACTTCCTAGCCATAAAGGTTGTGGTTTCTTTTCGAATTTTTATTCCGTATTTTTTTATCAATATACCAATAGGCGATTACATTATGTGTGACAGAGGCGTACGGCCGTACTCGCAGGCCCACTCCGATTCTTTTTATAACATTCTTTATTTTTATGGGCGGGATATTTTCCGTGATTCGTAATCAGAACCTCGCACTTGACTGGGGAATGAGGTAGATATCAAGCAACGAAAGTGCTTAACTGTATTAATTGTTGGGTAATTATGGCAGCCGCAGAAATTAACAGGGAGCGGAAGGCAGACAACTTTTATCTCGGCACTTGACTTGGTTGTGGCCTCAAGTAGCCACTAGCACCTCGACCTTTGTGTGGTTGCGACCAAGACAATAAAAACCTGGGAAAGTAGACCAAGTATCTCAGACAAAGAAGCAGAGGTTATGGATCGTAAAACAACTAAAACATGGGCCAACCTTACGCTGAAATATCGGCGAGTCGGCGAGTATGCGAGGCGTACCTACCCGAGGCTGGCTAGCTCAGCTCAAAGAGCCAAGCCAAGCCAGGCCAGGGAAAAAGTCAAAAACAAAATAGTTTTTTAATTATCGATGTCAATTAAAGTGAACTGTGCGCGCCGTTGTATTTGCCTTTTCCGTTGTAGTTGAGTTTATATAAGTCGCATTCTGTCTATATAGGCAACACCCCACATCGCCAGCTGTTCAAAACGAAGCGGAGCAACACAACTAAAACAATAAACCCAAAGCAATGTGAGAATAAGATAGCTTGTGGGAGAGTGGAGCCAACTTTAGGCAAGTCATGGCTATGCACAGAAAAAAGGGGGGTTTTTTCCAAGAAGTTAAAGCCCTATTTATAGAGAAGCTCATTAAGCCGGTTCCGATGTTTCAAAGGATTTGTGGAGGTTTCTGTTCAAGAGTTCTTTAAGACATCAAGTTTTTTGATCTCTTGCCGATTTTCTCTCAGTGCAATCAGCTTGCAGCAAAGTGCTGGGATCTTTCCTTCCTGCTCTCGCCCGGAATGCCGGAGCTGCGACCCAGACCTCCCCGCAATATCCGTCATGGGTCGCCTAACGAGTCGCACAATAAGTCCCACTGATCGATGGCCGGAGGGGTGATTATTATTCCAGGGGGAGGGTTGGGCTGTTGGGGACCGAGGGGTGTGGTTTCGGTGTGAACATTTGGAGCCCCGGTCAGAGCCAGAGGCAGTGCCATTGCCAGTGCTAGTGCCAGAGCCATAGCCACAGCCAAAGCGAACTCCAACTTATCTCTATCGATTGGTGATGGCCAAACGGTGTTTGTTTACTGTGTCGATAAATGTAAGGACCGAAACGTATGGACAAATATAAGTACACATCTAGGTATATATGCATGTCGCTGATAACGTGAGCCGACAATTGCATGAATATATTTTCATATATTTCATTCTCCTGATGGCACACGGGCAGCCAATCAGAGGGGGCCGAGGCGGGAAACTATATCAATAAACTTAGATTGTTTGTCCATCTGTGTGCCTGTATATTTGTGTTCGAGAGCGGAAATATTACAGCGCATCCATAAAATGTATATGCCATTCGGCCGCATGAGATACTAGTCAGAGTATCTGATGAAATCAGCTAAGAGAAAAGCAGGCTGAGGAGGAGGCTTGTTAGGTCACAGCAATTGAAGTAGAGTGTGTGTTGGTTCTGCCCTAATTGAATTAAAGACAATTAGTCGCGAAGAGAGCCGCCGCAGCGAGCTCCGGAGACTGACCACACACTGATCGAGGAAACTCTGACCCTCTGACGACTCGGTCGTCCCCCTCCCAAAACTGAAATCAATCATCAATAAAATCTAATTGAATTTACGTCGAAAACTCTCTCGTTCTCTCTGGCTCTCTAGACCGCCATAAAATTCGAAGACAAAGCCTGGATGGAATCGAATGATCATTAGGTTTTCAATTCTGATGGGGGCCGAGGTGGCGTGGCAAGGAATGCGTGGCAAATGTCCAAGTGTCGTAATGAGGTTTGCCACTCTCATAAGGGTCATTTGCTTTATAGGGAGTTGGGTCGGGTGCGGGTCTGGTTTGTAACTAGTTACGAACAATTATCGCCAACATCGCAAATGGTTTTCGGAAGTGTTGTTTCAACTTTTGTGTTTTTCTATTTTCATTCTGGGAATTCCGTTCTGGGAAATTACCTTTTCAAAATTGTTTTCGACTTAGGGGAGAGAACATTTAGGTATCGGGGAAAGGTTAAGGCAATAGGAACCCTCCCGGTGAGTTCATTGGGAGCTAAGCAAAGCTATCTAACTAAAAAATAATGTCCATCCTGCTAACCTTTTAACGATCATTTGCCATGTACTCTCTCATTAGTAGGTAATATTTATCCAATCCACCATCAACGAATGCAACTCACTAAGGTAAAAAGCCTGGAAATGATCAAAAATTCTCCAGAGAATGTGAGGCTCCCGACGGAAGACAGAAAGCAGAAAGGTACCCGGTGCTTTGGAAACTAACCTTTCGCTTCCTTCCTTTCCGTCCCAGCCCGCCCCTGATAATGCTCACCACACAGGTGTGTCAATGACTTGCCTGGGGACTGCGATAGCGGGTAATGAAAACGAAACGAAACCAAAATGTTAAAGCCAAAGGGAAGCCCGGGGGGAGAAAGAGTCAGCCGGAGCGAGGGCGAGCGAGAGGAGGAGTCAGTCAGTCACCAGGGCAATGGCAATGGCAAAGTGCACTGCGGATAATTTCCACTTCCGACATGAAACATGACAAAGCCGTTGGTGCGAGAGGAATGGAAAATGATAGGGAGTGAGACCGGGACGGGGAGACAACAGATGGGCGACAGGAAGAGGAAGGCAGCAGCGGGTCAGGAAGGGAGTGGCCCAGGGCCAAAACGCGAACCGGTGACGGGGTCAAGCTAAGACTATTAAAACGAAAAGAGTACAAAGCCAACCAGTCCTCCTTGGGAGCAGAATCTTCTTGCTACTCTTCCTGGGAATCTTCTTTTTACTTTATTATTCTATTAATTTATTAATTACTTGCTTTAAAATGGGAAGTCTTTTATTGAGCAAGAGTTAGGAAAAGTTCGTTTGAAGATTGTGGATGATAGCTATTCAGTTAAGACCCAAGCTACTGGCCAATTTATACGACCCACTGAAAGGGTAGAAACAAACGACGTCAGCGAGCCGAGTTTGAAGACCTAAGGCGGCTGCTCCCATGTGTCCATGTATGGCCATTTATTACTGTAGCCATGTGTATCTGTTCCAGTCTGTGTGCTGTGTATAGTTTTAATCAAACTGCGACTTGGCAACAGTTTACTTTAGCGCCTTTTTTTAAGGTGCGGTTCAGTGGCCTTTTGGGTGGCCATAAAACCAACTGCCGAGCTGGCCAGAAAAAGGAAACAACCGTCGCCATCAGCTGTCGCTCGGCTCGGCTCGTGAGGGGCGGGGCGACAAGGAATGCAGGAGCAGGAGAGGGAGAAGAAGGACCAGAAGCAGAACCCACTGAACCAGGAACCAGTCCAAGTCCTGGCTACTTTGGTACTGCGAGGGTTGCAACCAGGGTTAGGGGTTCGTTTACTCTGTGTGCGGCTCGGCCAGCGTAATTTACAACCAGCATGAGCTGGAGCTAAAGCAGCGAAAAGACCTGCACGCAAGCCGAATGAACATGCAACATTAATACAATCATCCACACACACACACACACACGCCCTGTTGTGGTGGCAGAGGGGTCAAGGATCCTGCCAGATGAGGGCGGGGGGTGCACCAGGCACCGAGGGGTGGAAGTAGCCGAAAAGGTATCCTGTGTTCTTGGTCTAACCGGGCAATAAATTTCGAAATTTTATTGTAGGCGCACGTGCTTAGTTAGAGCAGATATGCACTCGAAGAATACACTTCAAGTACACAGAAATATTTTTGGAAAGGAGATAATTATTAGCTCTGAATTAAAAGCATATAATACATGTTTGTTGGTCTGATATGAATATTTTTGGCTTGTTTACCCCTCAGAAAATGTCAAAGATGTACATATTTATAAACAATTTGCATCGAGTGTCGTCTTCCGCTGATTGATTGTTGAGTTTGCCTCGATTTGTATTTTTATTTTTGGATCCCAGAGATACAGATAGAGTTGCTGATACAGATATGTATGCAGATAGAGATACAACTGCTTCGGGCTGAGTGTTGCTATCGTTTCAAGCCATTTATCAAACGGCTTTAGCCTCACTGGCACCTCAAATTGATAAACTATGAAAAGATGCAAATGCAAAGCACCAATCTATCTCAATGTGCGGAGAGTGATATTTTTCGAGAGTTCGGTTTCGATTTCAGTTGAGCTTGTGGTATATATTTGATATTGGACATATGGCAGGTCAACAACAATGCATATATTACATAATATTCGCCCGCAAATGCGAAATGCGAGACGAATGAGCGACGGGAGACGGACGACGAGCGAGGAGCGTTGGAGCTCTACAAGTGCACGACGGCAGATAGACAGATACTCGGATAGAGATACATTCACAGCCGGAGACACTCCACACTCTTGAGCTAGAAATGCCGCTCATGACGCAAACATCATTACATGCCGTTGTGGCTGTCGCCTTCTGTCTTTACAATGCAATAACCGACTGACTGGCAGCTGAAATCCAAAGAAACCAAGCAGCGATGACGACTCTAATGGAGAGATTGATCCCCATGCACGAGTTTCTGACGCGCCACAAACAACAAAAAAAAGTAAAAATAAAAAGATAATACTGAAAAGCTGAAACTCAAAACGAATCCGAGCTGGAAGTTACATGCAACTCCAAGCGAAGACAATGGCTTCGACGAAAAAACAACAGAAATCAGCGGGAAATGGCGAATGCCAATAAGCGAGGCCGGGCCGGCTCGTAGAGAAACGTGCTGTGTGGCTGTCCCTGGAGATGGAAACGTGAAATGGGGAAAACGGGTTGCCGGAGAAAACTCTGGGAAACCCAATAATGTATGCATAATGAGCACGAACCAATTCAATCAAGTTTAATTAATTGAATACCTGAATAGAGTTCGATGGGTTACCTTGTTGTTGCAACCTCAAAAATATTTTTTCTAAAAATATGAATAAGTTCAAAGGCTTGCCTACTTCACAACGTCATCTCTAAGGGCAAACTGCATTGACTGACTGACTGCCTTCATCACCGCCATCATCATCAGAAAGCCATTCATTCCCCCCCCCAAGTCACAAGTCACATTATATATGGAGATATTTTAGCGCTCTGTGTTGCGAGTGTTTCGAACTGTTAGTTGGGGATTATTACAAAGTAACCGATGCCGCGGGCCCGGCTTTGTTTGCCATTGCTTTTGCCTTCACCCCGGGGGCTTAAGGCTTTGGGGCCCGAGACTGAAGACCCGAGACCCGGCAAAACGAGACCTCGAAGATCCAACCATCGAAGATCGAACGGGAAGAAAAACGTTGACTTTGCTTTTGGCTGCCTGCCTTTGCTTGAGTTTTTCTGCTGAGGTTGGCTGTTGCATCATTTGCATTTCAGTTGATGTGATTTTCAGTCAGCTGCAGTCGAGTGAACTGACATTGCCCGGAGCCACAAAAAAAAAATTGCAAAAAATTTAAAAAAAAAGAGTGTGCAAACGGCAAACAGTTGCCGAAGTTAAGTTGAAGTTGAAAAATTGAAACGCTCTCGAGTCGGTTCAAGTTGAAAGCTAGGGGAAAACAAAACAAAATGTGTAACTAAATAAATAGATTTCACGCTTCGGTTTTGCCAGCGAGCCACCTGTTGACGCCATGCAAATTTGCGCAACTGTTGCCGCCACCGCCACCGCCATCGCCCCCGCTGCCACTCGCTCATCCACCACCACCTCCCCCTTTCGCCCCTTTGTTCTGCATCTATTTACACTTCAAGCTGATAATATGTACACAGGTATGCTAGCATATATCGCGCTTCGGTGGAAACCCGTCGAATCGAAGACCGGCAATGGGAAAATGATTATTTACTCCAAGCTCCACACTACAAGCTCCACTCCTCGCTCTTGCCGTTCAACCACAATTTGCTTAACCCACTCGTCGGATACTTTCCATTTTCTACTCATTATGGGTAATTATGCCGCTCCAACATCCCCCATGCCCCCGCAATCTCGGGTCATTTGCATAAACTTCCACAAAATGTTCATCAACCTGAGCTGTGTCCCATTCGACTTTGACATCGGCGCTGAGTGAGGAAACCTTCCAGCTTTCTGTCAGTTTTGCGCTCAGCGTGTGCGGCCAAAAGGAAAATTAATCATTGTGCTGAAGCTCCTCTTGTTCAGAAAGGTGGCTAAGATGGGCAGTGAAGTAGCTGCTACTCTGTGCAAAAAATATGAAAAGTGTTTTTGGGCAAACTTTGAAAGAAAGCCGTGTGGAATATTTTCTACCTTTGCCAGGAATAACATTTCGAAAACCTTTTTCAAACAAGTTTCGTGGGTTCACTTGAACACGGCGTACCCTCATTAAGTGTATTGAAATGAAGTGCCTATGGATATGGCTTGAAGTGCCCAAAGGGCATCGGCACCTCTTGTTCTACCATTTTCCCAGCTTCGAGTGCTCCTTAAACTGGTTTAACTAGTTCTTGGCAATATGACATTCATTAGCTTAGATTCTTGTCTAGACATTGACCAAAGTTGGCTTGCCACATTTTTGATCGCCTACATCGCCGACTCCTCTTCATTTCCCCATTCCGCTTCCAATTTATTTATTTTTTTTGCTTTTTTTGTTGAAAGCTCGGCTGGAATTACAAGCCAAGCATCTGGAGGCCTTGACTTGGCTTTGGCTTTTGGCGTGGCGCATCTAACAAATTACAGTGACTGTGGCGTAGGCGGCTGCTGTCGGTCAAACTCCCGCAGCGCTACACTCGAAAAAAATTATAGAAAACATGTACATGTATTCCAAATGTATTTTCTAAGAAACATTATAAATATAAGATTATTTTCTCCCAGTGTTTAAACTGTGCTCTACTTTCCTTTGATACTTTTCCTGTGTGCTCGCCTGTCGCCAAACAATTTCACGGCGTTCTCCCCTGGCTTCTTCGGTGTAGAGCGTTGCATTGTTTTGGCTTGCCCAGATTTTCCACTTCCTCCGGCGGAATTCCACCCTGGCCCATTTTCGATTTCCCTTCTCCCCTTTCCCGACTTCGCAGTAAGCCGGGACACTTTGTCGGTGTATGTTGTCTGGGAAGCGAGCGCAATTGATGAACATGTTAAGTGCTTTGCCGAGGGGTTGGCCTAAAGTTTTCTAGAACGCCTTTCCTTCGCCTGCCACTGCTTCCCCTGCCACTGCTTTTCCTTTTTCGTGGGTGGCTGGGAGGTGTTAAGTGGTTGTGGCTTGCCGGCGGCATCTGCTCCGTCTTCGTCTACGCCTGTGCCTTAGTCTTCTGTTTCTGCTGCTGGAAAAGTCAATTATGGCCGGGCTTTGTTCAAGTGCCGGCGCTCGGTCGGAGAGCTTGAGCTCGGAACTGGAGCACATACATATGTTTGCCAAACTGAGCACCAACGGAGGCAAACAATCGGGCGTGGGGTTCCCCTATTTCTGGGTTACCATTCATATCGATGCCGGCTGGAAATCCTTCGGTATTGTATTCCGAATTGTTACCTTCCTGGTATGCCCTGTTTCCACATTAATTAAATGCTAAATTTAACACAAAGTCAATTATGCTAATCAGCCGACACTCCACACTGGTGTGCTGTGCTCGTCCCTGCCACCGTTCTGCTGAGACACGAGCTCTGTTCCAAATTTGATTGCCAATAAGCCACAAGTATGCCCAGTGGGGGGATTTATTCTGTCTCTGCCACTTTCATGGAATCCCCATCCGTGAGACAGTCTCACTTCCCTCTTGATTCGCTCGCTTTGATTATGGTTTTTGGTTCCGCCTTCCGAATTCCATTCTGACGTCAATTACAAATTAGATCGTACAAGAATAATCCGAGTTGTGCTTTTCTTGAGGCACAGTGTACATCCAGAAATAATTAAATGGCCTTTTATTCCATTACTTGTTGTGATTGTATTAATTACTGCTTTCTATATTCCACCATTTAATTGATTAGATAAACGAAATTATTACTTCATAATTGGCCAAAAAACTCTTCATGGAATTGATGAAGGATACACATTCGAGGCGACTCCTAATCGATTCTGGTTTGGTCTTCCTGTTAGAGCTCTCTTATTTGCCTTTTTCGCGCTTCTTCGCTGGCTCTCTCCCACCTGTCGACACCTGTTCTCTGCCGGGTAGCATCTGCTTATCTTGCGTCATTCAGCGCCAAACGGCATTAAATCAAAACCACTTCCGTGCCAACTGTCACTCGTCGTAGCCCCCATCCCGTCCCATTCCTGATCCCATTCCCCCGTCTGGTTACCTCACATGATTCTTCACTCTGCCGGCTTATGGGGACAACCAGTTTTCTGTGTTCTTGCTTAAGTAAATAAGCAAAGGGAAGCGGTAGAGAATGCGCCCAGCCATCCATCCATCCATCAAAAAAAGGGCTGCCAGCCAGCATGTAATCCGAGACGTGGTGTGTGAATATGTGTGTTTACCCGTCCAGACACCCCCAATCAAGCAAATCTACCACCCCATAAGCCTCGGAACAGGTAAAAAATACACATAAAAAAACATTCTTACATTCTTCGTTTCTTAATTAAAAATTTATAACAGAGCCCTTCGAAGTATCAAGTGCCTGTCTCTGATAAAACTGATAACATTTTATTTTTGCAGAAATAAGGAGACGACGAAGCGAAAAGGTTAAGGGTTTGAGGGATTCTTCACTTTGGTTGATGAAATATATTCATATTTCGTTTCAAAAACTTGGAGCTTGTTATTTTTGTGTGTGCTTGTTGGGGCTGAATCAAAGGACTCTGAAAGGATTCAGAGACCAAGTAAATATCCTTACAAGTAAATAACACTTTAGTTTTTGTTGAAGGGTTCTCGCTGAGTTTGTTAGCTGATTTGGGTGCCTTTTCTTTTTTTCGCCGAAACTAATTGAGGAATGCAGCTTTTGGCAAAACGCCCAAAAACAGAAGGGGACTGCCGACTGGTCTGAATCATCTGTCTCACCTTATCTTTCGCTCTCCCTGTCTCTCCCCCCAATTGTCACTTGCCAGGTGCCATGTTTTAGCCATTTTCCCGCCTTGTTATTGGCGCATCATTAGCCAAAACAGTATCTATCCCAGTGACTGAGCGAAGCTAATTCCGCTTGATGGATACACTCCGGTATCTCTGACTGATTTCACATTGACAAATAAGAATGCAAACCGATTGGAGGTCTCACTCAGAGTTCCACAAGTTCCTTGTTTTTCCCACCTTCCGACTGCCCGGAAACCCCAAAAAGTCAGGAAGGCATATTCCGCCCAAGGAATACAGACAGGGGAAGTAAAAACCGAACCGTGGCATTGTTTAAACGTGGATAAAAGGGAAGGGCTAAACAAATTTCCCAGGCGCATGGGGATTGGCAAGAATAATAGCCACAACTGAAAAGGGGCTCAGTTACAGATTTAGCCTGGCCGAAAGGAGGGCGAGAGCATGACCAGCCCCACAGCAGAGCTGCCGTGGCAGAGGCAAGGGGCGACGGAAGCCAGAAGCGCTGGGAAGGGAGTTCATGAGCTATGAACTCGGACCCTGCTCCACACTTCATTCTGGTTTGGTGAAAGGCTCTTGACCACAAAAATTGTTTCGCCTCCGTTGCACACTCGCAAACACTCACTCACAGCACACAAAGCCCGTAGCCGCAAATTCAGAAACTAAACTGAGACTGAAATTGGGGCTGAGCTGGTCCGATATTTTGCCTTTCGCCTTTTTGCAATACCAAATTGTAGCAACAATTGGCCAACCAGAGGAAAACAAAGCCCGAAATCAATGACCGGGCTCAAACTATGTCTAAAACATGCAATTTGGCTCTGTGAGCTGGCTGTTTCCAAAACTAAGGTGAAAACTTTCGTTCAGAGCAATATTTAAGGCCTTTTTACATTTTTCACTTTGGGCGATGGGCGATAGCTAAGAGCTCTAATTGATTGTCAATTATCAGAAGTTTATTACCGGACTTCTCAAAAATGTCAAATAAAAACTGGAATCTAATTTACTGACCACCCAGATTTTAGGGAAAAGTTTAAGCTGCGTTATTCCTATAACTAATCGATTTAAGTCTGAAAAGTTTTAAGTAAGAAACACACTCAAGATTTCGTTTTATTCCTATCTTTGCAGGTGAGTTGAAACCGAAGTGAAGTCCTTAAACCACAAAAGAATACAACATTGTTTTTGTAAGTAAACGGCTGAGAAAAGTTGGCCAGTAAGTTTGATCTGCATAATGCCTTTTACTTCTCTTCCCTGCTCCTTTTGTTCGGCAACAACAATAAATCATGGCGAAATTTCCCCAGTTGGATTTTCATTTTATTGCATTTACTTAGTGCTATTATTATTTTCATTTTTTTTTGGGAGACCAGCTCTCAGGCCTTGCTTTTCCCATTGGGAGCAGAGTTTTAATGATGGCCCCGCCCATCTCTTCGTCGTGAATGAGAGTGGGTCTTAACTATTGTTAAGCACTTTTGGCCAAAGTTGGCTGCCTCCCGAAGATAAAGCTTTCAACTTTTGCCTAAGCACAGAGCAGCTGCTTATGATAATCGAGGAATGTAGGAGGAAAAAAAGCAAAAGCGAAAAAAGCAGCTCAAGAGCTTCCGCAATTGTTTAAGTCGCCTCTATGTCTGTCTGCGTGCAGTATCTGAGTGCAGGCCATGTATCTGTATCTGAATCTGACAGAGTGTGGGTGGCTCGGCTTGGCTCTACTCTCCTCCGTCCAATAACAAATTATCCAATGCACTTTGCCTGCCGCTGAGCTGGTGCTTCTGCTGATGCCTCCAAGTGCGCTTTCCGCAGCTAATTGACATCATACTGAACTCATTCACATTAATTAATGACATCATTCCCAAGCCGGGTCAGCAATGAATGGCGGAGCTGGTGCGGGCGAAAGGGGGTCAGCGCAATAAACAAAGCGCAATTTATGAAAACGAAAGAGCAACAAACCGCTGAAGACGCACACGCACTTTGCGCTTAATTCGAGCCAATTTCAGAAGTGCACAGAACGGAGGAAAGTGCTCTGTTGGATTGCCAAGCGGAAGTAGCTTGTATCTCATGTTTCCATCAAGCCTCCCAGACATCAAAAGAAAAGAATCTTCCAGAATCTACATGCTTTAATATCAGTATTTACTCTCAAATTACAAGAAGACTGTTTTTCCATTTTTCAAATAAATGCCCTTCCTTTTTGACCAGTGACCACTGACCACTGCTTTGTTTACACGCATTCACCTTACCAAGAAAAGAAAGAAACCACAAATTGTCTTGGCCTTTCACAAAGTCTGTGGTTGGCCAAGGATTAACGAAAAGCCAACAATCAGAAGCCGAAGAAAAGTCTCTTAATTTATGCAAAATAATTGAGTAATCAAATGAGGGCTTATCAGTCTACCCCACAATGGAAATTAATATAAATTGAGTTGGCCGAGAGCTTTTCCTTGTACGCCACCCCAGAGAAACCCTTGACACTGACCCACTGACTGACAATCCGGCAATCTGGGGATAGCTTACTCATGGCGAATGTATGACACGCCCCCATTGTTTTTGGCTCCGGTCCCTGCTCGTTGGCCGCTTTAATTATGCAAAATTAATGTTAATTAGCCTCAGTTGCTGAAATAATAAAAAAAAGTGTATGGAGAGACATATAAAGCTATATATCCGAGCTCGGAGATTTTTCCCCAGCGATTTGTGCAGGGATTTTTTCCGCTTTTAGTTGTTCTTGCCATTTGTGTTGCCATTTGTGTTCGTTTCCCTGGGCTAGCTTAGAAATTTGTAAAAATTCAGCACAGATGGAAATTAATTGCGAATGCTAATGGAACGAGCTGAGATTGCGGCAACAAAGAGCCACTGGTTGGGTGCAAATGGGGCGGCATCTTGACATTGATGATGATGGAAACGACAATGGCATTTGTCAGGCGTCACAGCATTTGTCATCGGCTTTTGGTTCGTTCGTCTATGCGGTTTTAAATTGCCTTCGCGCAAGGCAGAGTGGGTGGTTCTGCCACCTTAATCAAGCCATATTGTCGCCCATCGATACGGCACATCAATGCATAAAGCACTTGTCAACGGAACGAAAAATCACTGATGAACATGGCGTGTGATTTGCGGTTTCTCGGGCAAGATGCCACAGTGCTTGAAGTTGATGGTGTGGCCGGCCCAGTGTTCTAAACAGAAACAACCGCAAAGACCGACTCAGATTCGGGGGAAATTGCTAACCGGACTGCGTTACAAATTCCCAAAAGTGGGCCTGAGATTTTGGACCAAAACAGAAGTCCCATTCCGACTCCCTTTCTCTGCGATCGTGTCTTCTGGTGTCTTTCAATCTCCGCTCGTTCGCTTGAACTTTTGAACTAGTTTCTGAAGACACAAGCTGTCTATTGTGCGGCTCTGCTTCAATTCTCCCAAGACGTGAGTTTTACTTTTTCTCACATCTCTCTCCCCTGCTTGCTTGCTGGTCTGCGCTGGCAATTTTTGGACGGAGGTTTTATTACATTAACGTTTGCAATTTGCCGTAATCGGTTCTATGATTTATGGTATCTCAAGCTATCAGCTAAAAGATACACATCCCATCAAAAGGGGCAAGAGGCGGAGAGGCAGGGCTCCGTTCATTGAAAGCAAATTCGAAAGTATCGAAAAGCGTCAGCCAAAGTTCGTCAGTCAGATGGCAAGGAAATTAAATTGAAAGCCCTGCAGGCGGTGGGATAGATACATAGATATACTTACGTACATATAGATAGGTATACATATCTTCCTACCGACCTACCAAACTATGACTTTGGACTCAGATACAGACGGTGATGTAGACTTAGCCCAACCTACTTACCTACTCGAGTGTCTGAATGTTTGTGCATTAAATATGGCGTGGATAATAAAAGCAGCCGAATCAGCAGAGGCAGGGGGCGTGGCAGTGCATGCTATAGCTATGCACCTCACCGCCACTCCACCCACCACTCGCTAGCAACTTGTCCTTGTGTCTAGCTCTCCATCTCTCTTATTCGGTCTGTGTGTGTGCCACATGGCGTATGATGGATTTATGTTTAAGTTGCGTGCAAGCAACTTAATGGATTTTGTAATTTTCTGAAAAACGAAGGAGGAACACTCTTCTTTTTGTGTTCGAGTCCATATATCCTAGTACATAATAAGTCGAATTGAAGGCAGGGCAAAATGAAAAGTTGGCAAAAGCAACTATCTTGCGCACACAGATGTATGTACAACATACACATGCGGAATGGTTCATCCTCAAGTTGCCACCCTCCTGCCGCCTCCTCCTCCGCCGACAGCGGCAAATAGAGACACGGTGCCGTGGGGCATGAGCCGAGCTCTTGCAGCAAAGAATTGGAGCATGCCAAGTTATAAAAAATGTTTCTCGAGCATCATAATATATGCGGCACATAAGCATCCCAACGAGCCAAAACTGAGACGACCTCTCTTTCTCACATATTCTTTATATCTCTATCGGACCGTCTCTGTCGGTGGCAAAAAGTTGAAAACGAAAACAAACATTTTTTGAGAGGAAACTCGTCTGTAAGCCGAACTTTTCATGCCCTATGGGCATCTAACCTTGGACAACAAAAGCTAAGAACTTCAAAATCAAAAGGTCTTCTAAACATTCAATTTTTACAACAAAAAAGAGTGAAGAAAAACAAGTCCAGGGGGCTTCAAAATTATGGAAAACAATTATGATATTAAAATAAATATTAATGATGAAATGAAGCTAATAGCTAAGATACTTTGTATCTGGTAGTAAAAAAAACTTAGACTTGCAGAGTACATTAAATTTGCGAATTGAAACAAGCAGATAGAGTAGAGATAATCCAGGAGTCCAGGGGGTAAGGCGGGGCTGGAAAACAGAATATCTCACTCGAGAAAACTTTTGGCAATGCTCTTGACTTGGCTTATTAAATATTAATTATGGCATGCGAGTGCAGAGCAATAACAACAAGAGGGCGAATAACTCTACCCTCGTTTTATGGCCAAAACCACTTGGGCAGAGGAGACGAGTTATTATCGTAGTGCCACTAGGCGTGTCAGCTCATCCAAGTGTCGCTCTTGAAGCGTGTTTAATAATAACAACCATAGTTATTATCGTCGTCATCATGGGCAGAGCCAACTGTTGACAAATTTGGTCATTTGACACGAAACAAGATACATTTGCATCTTCCGAGTACGAGTATCTGTAACAATCCGTATCTGACTATCCAAGTGCCTGACAACGTACGGAATGCGCAACAATCTACAAAGAGGCAGATCACGTGGGAGCTGCAGATACTTGCAGCGTACTTACAGATGCCAGAGTACTCACAGTTTCGTCTATCCTCACGCATTAGCAATGCTAATTGCGATTTCAGCTGCTGACAAGTGATCTGGCCAAAATCATCTTTATTTTTATGGAGAAACTCGTTTCCGAGCCGATCATCATCAAGATGGAGCCCCCGAGGGTCGTGGGCGTGCATCTATTAGCCCGCGTGTGAGGCTGTATCTTTTACAATGAATCTCTGGGGAGACGCTGATGGGGGATCGTAGGGTTCCAGCCAATTGCCAGCTAATCGAGCGAGCAGCAGTCAAATCGACTTTGCCAGCGGCTATCCGTGATCCCAGCTCTATTTTGAATTTCCAACAACCTTCCAAAACTGATCGGTGAACTTAGCTCTGCTGCTCCAGATTTCGTTGCGGCTTTTTGGATACACAATTTCGAATTCGTTTCGGTTTTATTGCCGCTTTTTTTGGGCTTTGTGTTGCCGTAATTGCCATGATAGACTTCCCTTTCGGTGAGGGCGCGCCGCAGACAACAGAGCATTTGTCATTATAAAAATTACATTTAATTATATTTATTTTATGCCAAAAACAACAAATGCTCCCGCTCCCAACTTCCGTTCCGAGCATAGTTTGAAAAAATAAAGACAGACTCGATTCGATCTGGCCCCATGTGTTTTTGTTTTTGTTTCCGAGCTCAGCAAAGCGTGCGGGAAATTCATTAGCAATATTTATGACTGGCTGTTGTTGTACTGACTTTTTTGTTCATTTATTTCTACTGACTAATTTCCATGGCAATGGAATAGACAGACAGCCAAAACAACTACAACAAAATGGTAGATGGCAAGCGTCATTATTGTTACTCTCCGGCTTCTACTGAGCCTTCCCTTTTACCTTTTACCTTTCCCCTCTGTCGCTGCCTGCTTTTCTATTGTGTTTTTCTAGAATTTGTAACGCTATTGCTGCCTGCTTATGTAAACACAATACATTGTCAGTGTTAGTCATTTATTTATTGCCGCAAAAGTGCATTGAGAATTCAGATTTTAGCGAGCTGCTATCAGAGAGAATAGAAAATCAAAGAGCCCATTTCTCAGGCCCGTACTTTTGGCAACAAAGGCCCAGTCCATAATTCATTACACAGTCTGAATCGCCTTTATGATCTCACAATGCAACGAGCAGCAGCAGCAGCAACAAGTGGAGCTCCGAAAATTAATTAATTGCCATATCGGTCGGATCAATTTCATTTATATTTGTCCAATAGAATAATAAGCCCACATACTAAATCCATAAACGCTAAATGTGTGTATGAAGTGCCATAACTATATGTTATTGTAATTTTCGTGATATATTCCCCTTGTTCAGTGGTCAATAAGCAATAAGCAGTGGTTGGCCGCTCATTAATCGCAAAGTGTCCGCCGTTTTTTGGCCATAAATCTCCCGCCACTCTATGCCAGAGAACCACATTTAAATACACACATTGGTGTGTAGTGTGTGCCGAGCCCACACACAACAGCCGCTGCTTCAATGTCTATTATATATGCATGGTGCGGTCGGTTTGGTGATTTGCCATTCTCTATCAATTATTAATCATACGGGATTAAAACAGCTGCCATCCTCTAATCATCGTTTGTCCGTTGATTGTTGGGGGTCGAATTAAATTCGTATTAGGTCTCGCCGAACTTCCTCCTCAAAGCCGATCTGGTCTTAGGTGTTTCAGTTTCGTTTATCGTTTGCATAATATGACATATGCAAAGTATTTCGGGGTCTTATCTAACCGATAGATGCACAGATACACTCGCCAGATACTATTCACAGGCGTCAAAGTGTGTCGAAAGGGATACATATTGGCAGAATGGGGTGGGTTCGATTCTGTCCTTGTAGTAAAAGGTTGTTTGTGTTCCACCTTTATCTACATGTGTGCCCGTGCATATTTACCCACGAGTCCAAACACAAACCCCAAACAATTCTTCGAGCTCTGAGCCCCGAGCTTTAGTTATGTGCATATTTTTGCCAGCTCGAGCGAACGTTTGTATTACAATTTTTGGTTTGTAGTCAGCTCAATTTTCAAGTTGTGTCCCATATCTCCAAGCCCTCCCATGCCCAAGTGTTCTGGAGAGTCTTCTATCTATAGTATAGAGACTCTCTATGGAGTCTATACTTCTGTGTATATTGGATCTGCGTATGCGAGTATCTATGTTTCTGTTTGTTTGTTTGCCTTGCGGTTGCTGTTATTCCCATTCCGTGCCTTTGCCTCTGTGTATTCTAATTTTTTTGCTCGTAACTACGCAATGGAGTTGCCAGCAGCTGGCCTTGGTATTGTTGTAGTTGCTGATGTCTCACTGTGATAAGCTTAAGCAAATGTGCGCTACACTGCAAGAAACAAAATACACAAATTCCTTGCATAATTGAGAGTATGCGGCAGCTATTATTGACATAATTTACTGCTGATTCTAAACATAAACTAAAATTAATAAAATAAATAATCTATTTAAAGGTCTTCCAGTTTATATCTCACACTGAATGACTTTCTGTTTTTGGACTTTTTATATAATATTTTCTTTATTTAAGCAGATATAATCTGCTTACGCCCCCCCTTCAAGTATAGAACTACTCCCGAACTCCTTTTGTAAATATTTGCTTTTTGCTAAGAAAACAATGTATCGCAATTTTATTTGAATTTGCTTAAAAACAATAACACACATACCTAACTTAATAAGACATATGTGCTTATTATCTTATGCTTAAGTAAGGGAGAAAAGTTTAAAGCCTTATTTTTAATGGAAATATTCAATTTTGACTCTTTGCAGTTACACTGATTCGTCAAAATAGCCAACTACCAGGACCTGTTGGGCAGCCATCATCAACTGCTCATAGCCGCCTCCGCCGCCGCCGCTGCAGCAGCCGCCGAACCGCAACTGCAACTGCAGCACTTGTTGCCAGCAGCGACGACGACGCCAGCAGTCATTAGTCACCCGATTAGCCCGATCAGCCCGATAAGTCCGATCAATTCGATCAGCAGCAATAGCCAGAGCCACGCCCACAGCCTAACCCAGAACAACAACCAGCAGACGGTGTTTGAAAAAGCCATCACCATTTCGTCGATTGCGATTAAACGCAGGCCGACGCTGCCGCAGACGCCAGCAAGTGCCCCACAGGTTCTGTCGCCGTCGCCCAAGCGCCAGTGTGCCGCCGCAGTCTCTGTCCTGCCAGTGACCGTTCCGGTGCCCGTGCCCGTCTCCGTGCCGCTGCCCGTCACCGTACCCGTGCCTGTTACAGTCAAGGGCCACCCGCACTCGCATCCGCACTCGATCCCGCCCCACTCGATCTCGCATCCGCACCACGCTCACACGCTGAGCTTTGCCCATCCCACTCAGTTTGCCGCAGCGGTTGCCGCCCACCACCAACAGCAGCAGGCACAGCAAGTGCAACAGCAGCAGGTGCAGCAGCAACAAGTGGCCTACGCGGTGGCCACATCCCCGCAACTGCAGCAGCAGCAACAGCAGCAGCGTCTGACACAGTTCAACCAGGCGGCAGCAGCGGCCCTGCTCAACCAGCACTTGCAGCAGCAACAACACGCCCAGGCCCAAGCACAGGCCCAAGCACAGGCTCAGGCTCAGGCTCAAGCTCAGGCCCAGCAAGCGCAACAGCAATCTCTGGCCCACTACTACAGATACGCACCCCAGCAGCAGCAACAGCCGCAGCAACATATCCTGCTCAGTAGCGGCGGAAACAGCAAACAAGGCAGCAACACAAGCACACCAGCAACTGCAGCACCTGTAACAGTAGCAGCAGCCACCGTTGCCGCTGTGCCGACGAGCGGCGGCAGCTTGCCGGACAGTCCCGCCCACGAATCGCACTCGCACGAGTCCAACTCCGCGACCGCCTCCGCACCGACCACGCCCTCGCCGGCAGGCAGCGCCACCAGCGGCGCCCCCACAACAACCACCACAGTTGCACCAACAGGCGCCACCACATCGGCAACAACAGTTAGCGACAGCAACAACAACCTGAGCAACACCAACACCAACAGCAGCAGCAGCAACAGCAGCAGCAGCAGGGACTTAATGGAAAACCAGATGGCCCTAGTCCCGCTGGGACTTTCGCAGAGCATGGACTCCGTGAACACGGCCAGCAATGAGGAAGAGGTGAGTGACAGCTTCCATTCCAATTCTCAATCCCAAAAAAATAAACATAAAAAATGGGGCAAAAAAAAATATAAAAAGAGTTGGCGAATTGCGACAAAAGTGACAGCTCTGGGAATACGGAATCCTGCATACTGAAATATGGCAAGAAATTGCGGAAAAGATGCGAAAACTTTTCGGGGTTTCTCCAACTAAGTAGAGTACTAGAATTTGGGATAAAATTTGCATTTATTTATAAAAGCAAAGTCCATGCAAATTATTCTGGGGACTATGCCGAGGGGTTTGCATTTAAAGGTATTTCGAATTTATATGAAAAGAGAAGGCCATCCATTCTATAAATCAATTTTAAGAGAACCACAATACATGCATTTTAATTAAATATTTCTTTTCAAGCCGGAAAAATAATTCCATTCCCCAATTTTGTTCCAAAATGTGTGTTCGTCCTTCGCTTTCATTTGATTTTAAAAGACTTTCGCCTGATTTTGAGCTGCAATGGAAACGATGATCGATATGTCGAGTGCTGGCCTGATGCAAGCACCGCCAGCAACCCCCTGCTGACCCGCCAAAGCCCCTGCTTTATTTCGCCCCTGAAATAATGGTGCGCTACATCAACTGGCAGCTCGGGCGTAAGATTTCTGTGCGATGCCCTTTGTTTTTAGGGAAGAGCCACGGGGGGAGGGAAGGAGTGAGCCTGCTGCTTCACAAAGTCAAAAGAGCGGGAGGGGGCGGTGCAGGATGGTGGGGCAGTGGTTCTCCTGCAGTTGTGTAAGTGGCATGTGCATCTACTGGTGCGCCATGGTGGTGCGGCTGCTGCCGTTGCTTACATTTTGATTATGCGCCTTGTCTTATGCTACACATATTTCACGCTGCTTCCCTTTCATATTTTCTCGTAGCAGCATGCCACGCTTAATCCGCCCGGCACGTGCCCAAAAACACCCACTCCCCCTCCCTTGCCCGACCACCCAGCGTTCGTTTCGCTGCACCGCCTTCATGTCAAGTGGGTACGTGGCCTTATATGCACACAAAGACCTGTAAGAGGGGCGAAAAAAATGGAAGCGGAGGCTACCCCCTCCAAGCGATGCGTTAAATTTGATTTTATCCTTGATAAAAAAATGTTCTTACTCTTGTTTTCCTTTCCGCATTTCCACTGCCATTATGGATTTTGTGGGTGGGTGATTTCGGAAATTTATTAAAGACCTTCGAGGTACAGGTGGGTATTGAGAAAGTTTCGACAAAAGTTCCGCCAACTGCTCAGGTAACACAAATAATTATTTTTCATAAGCTGGCCCCAGAATATTGACTTTAAATGAAATTTAAATCAGAAATCTATAAAATGCTCAGACTGAGCTCTAGTTAAACTCCAGCTCCTGAAACTCCTTTTTCGGAAATGCGCATTAAAAATGCATCAATCACTTGGCTGTACTGGCTGGCCCTTTCTCCTGCTCTCACTGCCAAAAAAAAGCGGATGCAAGGATTCAGAGCCAAGGAAGATAAAGTTGCACACGAAAATGAAAAATATTACCAACTAGCAGTCTTAAATTAATCAAAATAAATATCAAGTCGAAAAGTAAACGAAGGCAATCTTCTGGCTGGGAGCGAAAAATACAAGACACGAGGTTGAATGCGAGGTGAGTCGTTGACCTGAACCTGGAGAGAGAGTTGGGAATGCAATTCACCTCTTTCTTACCTCTTGTCCCTGCCACGGCCTCGTCCTATTCAGTTGCACTCTGCATTCTGACTTCATTTGTATTTATGAGTATTCATCCTGCTCCTGTCCCTGCCCCCGACTGCCCCCCTTCTTTACCCGTTCCTCACGTGTGTGTGTGTGTGTTTTTGTGGCACATGAATTATTGATAAGTCAATTAAAAAAGTATGACAGCGGCTGATGGTTGGTAAATATTTTACACAGACCTCAAGCCGTTTTTAGCCCCTGATCCTTGACGATGCATCCTGGTCCTGTGCTGCTGTCATCTGCAGGCGGCAACATATGGCTTTTCTTTCATTTAAGCGTTTTATGCGCAGGAAAGCCAATTCCCCAAAGCCACACTGGGAAAAGTTTTCTTCCGATAAAGATTCTCTCCAACTTCTATATTAATCCTAGAGAGTATTCTTTTCAGTGCCTAAATGACCAGTTCGCTTTGGGTTTTTTAGGAGAAGTGTTTGCAAAAATGGAAAGAAACGAAGCACTCTTTGCCAAGAGTCCTGGAAATGATGCAAAGTGGCGGACTGTCGGGACCATCGAGCAGTCAAGTGGGCGCAACCTGCCATATAAAAGTGTGTGCGATGCAATCGAGTGACCTCCGCCCTCCAGATCCCCCCCACCTCTCTTTTGTCTTCATCCCGCCGAGGACCTCTGGGCCGACAGCAAACTTGTGGTGGCACGTTCTGCTTTGTTTAAATGCAAAATGCGAGAATAAATAAAATAAACTTAATAGAACTTGTCACAGATGTCCTTTGGCCCCGGCTGCCTGGGCCAACATCACATCCTGGCCAAAGTTGCGCACAATTAAACTTTTAACTTTTTGCTAGTTTGCTAAAGGAATTCTCCTCGACCTCCCCCGAGTGGCTATCCTCCCGGAGCAGAGCCGTGCCACTTTTTATGCACATTCCGAATTTTTGTCATGTGCACTCTACGGAAATTGCCATGTGCCAAAATGGCAGTCTTACGTTAGCCTCCCCCGCTCGACTCTGACAGTTTTCAGTTTTCCAGCTTTCCAGTTTGTTTGCATTATTTTGTTTCGCATTTTTTCAATTTTCTTATTTATTTGCTGGGCTGTTTGCAACTTGCAAAAATTGCAAATAGAATAATGGCCAAAGAATATCAAAGTTGTGAGTTTTCGGCCACTAGGTGCCGCCCGTCGGGCTGTCAGGCTGTCTGAAAACACAAGGAAAAGTTTCTAGCTGGTAGCTGCCCTGCTGGCAACTGACGCAACTGTTGCTCGGCTAAAAATAAAAACGAGAAAAAATATCGCATTCATGTAATCGAGAAAAGCAGGAGAGAATCCGAGAATATAAATACGGTGAGCAAAAGCTCTTTGGCCCAATGAATTTTCACTACACAATTCCCACGCCCCCTTGGAGGTCTCTTCACACGCTTACTCCGCCCCTGAAAACAAAATGTCAGCCGTATGAGTTTTATTTACTTATTTACATATGCATTTTGTTTGTCCTTGGTCTTTTCCATTCACCCCTAACCCCATTCACCCCTAAATGCCAAATAGTTGAGCTTCCTGATTTTTTTTTTGAGCTCTATTCGGGATTGTATTTTGACAAGGCTTTTAAGCTGACATCGATGCAGTTGGAAAATTGCTTTACGTGGTCAAATGTTTTGGACAACGTCTGTGCCACTTTCGAATTCCATTTCCAATCAGGTAGCACCGCCCCACACCGCCTCTTAACAATGACCACTTTGCGGCCAAGTCCTTGAAGCATCTTGAACGCCATTAGGCCAAGTTGAGTGCCAGCTTTGGGTTTGGGTTAACCTGAACTGTTGGCACTGAAAAATATACTTAAATAGGGCAGAATTCAATGGAATGTTAATGAAACTTGTTATTATGTAGTAGTTTATTTTATTGTTTCCAGTGTAGAAACTGTTTCCAGTGTAGAAAAAATTTGTCTTTTGGAAGAAAGGAAAGGCCTTTAGCTCGCCGCGAATGGGCCATGGCCTAATTCAATTTGGCTTAAGACAATTTCCGCTAAATGAAATTATTAAAAGGTCCAGGTCAGGCCGGATGCAAGAAAGGACTCTGAAGATGTTATCGAAAATAATTTGTGTAAAACTTAAGGCGCCAACGTTATTAGGACGATAAAACCCAAGGACTGTGTAAAGAGTTGGAAGACACTGTTACTGGGCAGAGATCATAGATAGTTTAAAGCAGTTTCAGTGGCTCAAATATCGAGTTAGTTAAAGTGGCTTTATTATCGAAGTCATCTGTGGACTTGACCTTTTCGCAGCCAGTGGATAATGGGAAATGGAACGTGACTGCTGGCAGCTGTCGCTGATTAAACTTCAATTAATAAAACAAACGCCATGCAATGTCACCTCATATGACACTTAACTCCAACGTCCCTGCTCTCCTTCTATCGGAATTTTCCCTCGATCCGCAGCATCCCCTCCAATGTTCGGCTGGCTTGCGGTGCTCATTATGCATTTAACATGCATTAACCCACCGCCGTGTAATGCAATTAAAAATGCCAGCTGAACACATAAATTACACGCTTAAATAATGCAGAAATTAATAATTTCAGTTCGGCCTCGCCTCCCAGGCCATAATTCTTAATTACCTCCATATGCGTGGGCAAAGGGCCGGGAGAATGTATATAAAAGGTAAGCGGCGTTGGCAGTCAAAGTCGAAGTCGAAGGAAGTGCAGCTATAAACTCGGGCTGCAGGCAGGTCAGAAAAATTTTCTTGGCCATGTTTGTTGAGCCCTCTCAGTGGGAATTTGCCAACCATTCCACCGCATATATCCCTCCCAGCAGCATCCTCGTTAATATTCCTTCAACCGCTCCTGAAATCGCATTTTCTCTGAGCCGCTCAGTCCTTTCGGCTTGGCCATTTTGTGGCTGGTTTTTTGCCTTTTGTTTCCCCGTTTTCCGTTCATTACATCCGGGATATGGCACCCGCGAGCCACATCTCCTGGCCCCCTTAAAACTCATTAGTCGCCGCTTTGTCTCTCTCTAAAGACAGCTCTTTGTCTCTGTCTCGGTGTGGGGCTGTGGCTCGTGTTCTTGTTTATGCGTCGCCATCAAATCGACACAACATGCAAACGCCTCATAAACGAGAATTCCCCATCAGAAGAGGAAACCAAACAAAAAGCAACGGAGCCGGGCAAAAATAAGTAATTAAACCATAATAAAAATGGATTTCGGGCTACGTGGAGTGGGCAGCTTTCTTGGGATTAAGGATATAATTGTTGTGGGCCACTTCCTTTTTAGAGATTTGAGCATTTAAGGGTATTTGCATCCAGACACCCATAATATATTACTAAACCAGAACCAGCAGTTCCATTTCAGATATCCTTCATCTTTGTGTGAAAAATCCTATAAATTCTGCTATTATGGTGAACACTTTTTCACCAATGAGCTTTTATTCTATCCTTCCTAGTTCCGACCATCAATAAATAAGGCCGAGTGTAAACACGCATTTACAAAAAATGTTGCTGACATTTGCAACAATTTCCGCTTTTGGTCAGTTGGCTGTTTCCTTGCTTCGCACGTTTTTCACTCCCTTTTCCCCCAGCTAGAAACAGGAGCAGGACCTCCTCCTGCTCCTTTTTGTATGCAATGCGACATCTGCCGTCTGCCGCCTTTTTTATGATTATTATAAGTTTTGTCCTTCGTTTTTTGTTCTGTTTGCCATGGGTGACGATGGAAACTTCCCCCTGTTGGGTGGCAAAAATTTCACTTAACGTTTTTTGTTGCTTGCCGTGTTGTTTATGTGACTGTTGCTGTTGCTTCTGCTACTGCTACTGCTGTTTTGTGTTGTGTCATCATCGACACGCAAGTCAAACAAATCACCAAACAAATAAGTGCAAACGGGCATTCTGGGGATGGCCGGCACAAAGGTAGCCGTTACGGCAAATGAAAAGATTCAACCCACCTACTGGAAGGTGGGCTTTCCGACCCCATACCCTTGTAAACACAAAATCGTGACGAGGCCAAACAACAAAGTGAAAAAAGTTTGTTTTTTTCTCCTTTTTTTTTGGTTCATGTTTAACTTACAGTTTATGGTCAGGACAAAAAGCCTGGCGCTACCCATCTTTTTTATCTTGACCATCGCCACCTACTGCTGCTTATTTTTTACGTGGAATAATTGAAGTTTCATTTGAGTTGTCCTTTGTTGTGGCTCTTTTCTGGAGGAAGACAAACAAACTGAAACTCCAACTTCAAGCTGCTGCCGTCGAAAATGAGGGAAAAAGGTATAGCTCAATTAAATATTGATAGAATTCGGAAATATGTGCGAAGCGGGAGGGGTGAATAGAGGAAACTTGACCATTCTACCCGGTAGAAAATTTAATTAACACTCTGCGGTACAATTTGGGTTACCCTTATCAATGAAAGTTAATGGAAAAAGGAGGACATTTTATGATGTATTCTTTCTGGTCATCTCACATTGTCTCAAGAAATATTTTTTGAAATGTGTACAGTTTGTTCAGGTCTTCAAACTATTTGCCCTTTTTTTGTGTCTCCTTTTTGCAATTTGAGTGCAAATTTCCCACAAAATTGACCGAAAACGAACTAAGGGTACTAAATAAATAGAAGGCCCTTAGCTCTCCAGATAAGCCACCCACCGACTCCAACTCACTCCTTCCATGGTTAATGTGTTGAACATATTGCTGGTAATGTGCTGACAACACGCAATCAGGAAAACCTTCTATTTAGTGCGGGAGGAGGCCAACATCCTCCGCAGACTGCTGGGCAAAAGACAAATGACAATGCCACATGCCACACGCTTCTTCTTGCTTCCCTTTTCCTACTCGTTGACTATTTTCTTTGTTTCCGCTCGAGTTCCTTCGAGAGTCGAAATAATTCTTGGACGCGCGTGCTGTGTGTTTGATCTGTCGCACTTGGGAGGCCTTCATTAGTGGGCGCAGAACACCAAAAGTGTTTGCCGTCCATCATAATTAGGCTGCTGGAGAACATGTGTTCGGCCCACCATCTTTGGGCCTTACCATCGGCTCTTGCAAAAATATCCTTTGTTCAGGTATTTCTTTTGCCTATTTTTATAAAAGTCCTCTTCTTTTATTGGTATCAAAAAACCAGTTTCCAGTATACATTTTTTTAATTCCATTACAAAACATTCCAAATCATTTTCACTTTCAACTTTTTTGTATTCATCAGACATCCTTCAAAACTTAAAGTTCGCTTGATGTTCGGTTGAATGCAGTTGCGTTTGTTTGTTTTCCGTTTTTCTGAACTGCGAGGGGGGAAGTCAATCATAAAATATGAAATTTATACACCCGAATAGACACGCCCAGCCACCCCCACACACCTACACACACATACCCACAATTACCCTGCAGCTGCACTCAATCTCGTACGGAATTCTCACACGAAACTTTGAATGGGATGCCGCTGAGGGGTGCAGTGGTATAACAGAGGCAGCCATTTGAGCGGAAACCGGAAATCAACTTTAGGGCGCCTTTTGTTTATGCTATTTTTTTCCCATGCCCCACAAAAATACAACGAGCATTCGACTACAGTTAACAAAAAAAAATAAAACAAACACACATTTAAAAAATAAATAAAAATCATAGCACATTTATGAGGGCCACCATCAGTCCGCGTATTTCGGGTTTTTTTTGTCCGATGTTTTTTTTTGGCTCGCTAAGGTTCTTATTTGTTTTTGTATGCAATCCGGTAAAAAAAGAATGGTGTGTCAGATTCTTGGCTGGGGGATTCTGTTTTCACACAGCTTTTGATGTTTTATGCAAGCCGAAGAGAATCGCTGTCAGACGGGGACAGACATCAGTAAGTAAACAACATTGAAAAGGACGAGTCTCCAGAATAAGACTAGAAAATTGAAAACGAAACCGAAGTAGCCCCTAGAAAAATAGATAACTTTGATTGGGGAATACCAGATAAAGATTAGAAAAAATTCTGATCGCTAGCTGCGATAAAACTACATTTATTGGCGAGAACATGTTTTTATTCAAGTTTTAAGTATTAAAGTCCCTGTACCATCAAGATTCCCCCCAGCTGACTGCGAAAATTGCTCCATTAAATTTTCCAAAGTGCGTAAATCATTTAGCAGGCAAGTGTTCCACAGGTTCATTTACCTAGACCAGAGATGGTAGTATGACTCAGGGGCTTTTGGGCGAAAGGCAGGGGGAGAAGGGTGGTGGGCGTGGCATGAAAGTCGCTCGTAGCTGCCTTCTGCCACTTGGAAGTTGGAACTTTTGTGCGCTGGCTTCATCTGGCCGTAGCCGTTGCAACAAAAAGCTGGAAAAAACTTCATTGAAGCCGCTCCGGGCCAACAACAACAAAAACAAGCGAGCAAAAATGGTCAAAAACCATTGAAGCATGATTTTAATGGCAGCATAAAAGAGGGGTTAGTCCAAAAGCGACGGAAGGGTGCAAGGAGGTGTGGCAGGGCGCCCATGTAGCTGGGGTAAGTAATTCATTTAATTTGCGTGCCTGGCACAGGGTGAGTCGCTCATAGTGAGCAGGATGCACTGTGGTTGTCCTTCGGAACCATCGAACTGATTCGATTGAAGAGCTTTTCAAGATAAATCAACTTCTATTCGAGGGAAATTAAAAGGTCGAGCTAAAGTTGAAAACTTGGCTAATGAATGCCATTCTGGGCATCATAAAAAGCTTATAACTAAGCAGATTGTCAGATTATAACTAGTTTTCACAAACTTGTAAAAATAATAAATAAAATGCATCTTTGACTTAAACTATTAAAGGAGAGTCATTTGTATTTTTCCAAGGATTTTATCCATAGTCCCACTGTATATCCAACTAAAAGGAAGGTCTTTTGAAACCCGAGACCTACAGAAACTCCCTTGCGACATTGTGCTCCTCCTGCTCTGACTCCTTGTCCCTCCGCCCGCATTCCGCACCCTTTGCGCAAACATAATTTTCTTTTCCGCCTATTTACGCCACAAAAGGCGCACCAGGAAGGCGGCAAATAAGAAAGGAATCGCCGCTTAATTCCAAAACGTCGATGGGGCGAAGAAAAATGAGTGGAGGAGAACACTTTGAAAATGGAGTAGAACGGGCAGCAGGAATACTTGTACATAGAAAACATCATCGAGCATTTTGAATAGGTATTGTTGTCCATGAATGGAGAAAAAGCCATTTCGAGGGCCATTGGCAATCTGCGATAAAAAATGTCGTAGGTCAACATGGGTTTACTGTTGATTCAGCATCGGATTGGATTTTCTTTTTAGGAATTTTCAATAACTTACAAATATTTCATAAAGAAAAAGTACTAGCTTTGATAATAAATTCAAACTGTATTAACAGCAGCACTAATATATATTGAATGCCTTTTATCATTGCAGGTATGTGCCAATTATACGAATTATCTGTTCTCGTGTATCTCTCAAAGCTTATCTCACACCTCACGCAAGTACACAAAATATGTATTTCTGTTACGCTCCGAACAGGGGGAATATTGGTCTATCTATGGAAAAACACGGTCAATTAAATGCTCATTAGCCGATGCAGAAATTTGGGTCATGAAATGTCCATTTAGTAGAGAAAAACAAAAATCGCACACGAATTATACAGATCCGATCCGACGTAACTCCCCGCCCACCGTTCACCGTTCACCGACCACCACCATCCTCATCCTGTTTAAGTGCACGATATCAAGCGATTCAATGGCCAACGAACATGTATAATCCGAGCTGAAAATCAAATATGCATGGTACATAAAGCTGGCTGAAAAAAGAGGAAATGAGGGGTTTCGGAGGCTCCGGAGGGTACCCTCTGCCCGTTGAAGCGGTCAGTTGACGTGATCTCGCGTAATTACAGTCCAAAATGTCGGCAACCCCGCGTATTCATCCCTCCAGCCCTATAGCCCCCCGGCCCTCCTTATATCCGCTAAAGCCTTATTTGGCATGCAAAATTTTCAATTGTGCGCGGACAATGTCGCCCCTCCTAATGATGCCTCGTTGTTGTCGCAGTGTGTGCAATTTGGCGAAAACTAAATTGTTCTATTGTATTTAAGTTAATTACTCATACTAATGCTAATTTGTGTCTCGTCGTCGTCGTCGTCGACGTTGTAAGCGACGTCATTGCAGTTGACAATTGTCATGAGCGCGGCAACTACAATAATGACAATAAAGTCTCGCTTCCCTTGCTATGGTTGATGAAGATGTTTTGAAGTTGATTGTTTGGAGTTTGTCCGGGCACATCAATAAAAGTGCTACAAAAATTAAAAAATTATTATCTGTCAAGCCACAAATCTAGATTTACTAGGGGATCTAGGGATTCCATTAATCTGTTGTGTCTATTTTTTGTGAAATTAAGATTTTATTGCGTTCTATGTTACCCCACTGTGGCAAAACAAGCCCCACAAATTTCCCATGGATAGATACACCCACCTCCATATAGATTGCGTTTGGATCTGCTCCACCACTCAACCTTCACGGTTGGCCGATCACGAAAAACAAAAAACAAACAAAAGTAACGAAAATTTCATTGCAAAATGTCCAAATGTCTCAAGCTGATTGTTTTATTTACGACCCCCTGTTTAATGTTTGACAAATTAGAGGCAACAACGTCACACGCAGCAGTGGCATCACCAACAAAAATTAACAGAGTGCCAGTACAGGAAGCTAATGGCGTTTTGCTGCTTCCAAAGACAATGAAAAAGGGCAAAAAGCTGTACAGAAATGAAAATGGAAAATAATAACTTTTATGCGAGGAAAGAAATGAGCAGTGTTTACATTCAAATGCGGTCGAGCCAGGGGACTCGGGGAGTTGGCTCCAATTACACAGGCTGCTTATGTAAGCCGAGTTGCCGCAAAAGTTACCTTACCCCGAAGAATTGCCCAACCTATCCAGTTACCACCTTACACGCTCACGGACTCGTAGCTTTTCGGGCACGCCCAGGCCTTAGGCCTCACGCTCAAATTACGTCCAACCACAATCAGACACACACCCCCGTACACCCACTCGGATGCATGTGGTGTAATGAAATAATAAATATTAATCAGGCGCCAGAGTTTCAATGACTGCCTCTGATTTGGCCCAAAAGCCGATTGCCTTGGAATAAGAGTGCGGCACTCATCTTGCCAATTGGAACAGCGATGTTTGGCAAAGGTTTAATTAAACGGATTAATGGAGATGGCCCTGAACGGCCTTAGCAGCTTATGGCAGTCGCCGATCAAGCCGACAATCAATCAGCCAAGCAATTAAACTAACCACATTATAAATATTGCAATCTTGCGAAAGTAAATAACTGCATTCAAAAGCGTTTTGTTTCAGATCAACTCAAAAGAAAAATAAAACAAACAACATAAAGGTTCTTTAGTAAATTTAGCCCAATTTTGGCAACTGCAGAAATATTCTCATTTCAACTGCAATAAAATCAACCACAAATCGAATGGTTGCATTTATTTGCCATGAATAAAGCACTTTGTATATTGTTTCCAATCGAACAAAGGAGCCAAACAGATTTCGGGAGGCCAATATCAAAACCAAATAAAACGTTATTAAATTGTAACAACCTCTGCTGGCATTGTCTTGCTTAAAGTTCTGAGTTTAAAAATAGGCCTACATTGCCGCACTCTGCCGAGCCGAGTCGGGGCCGAGGCGAGCTACTCAAAAATTCTGAACGCATTTGGCCTTTGTAAGATGGTGTAAAGTGGATTTGCATGGACATTTCGGCACGGATATTTGCCTCCCTGACTGCCCCGCCCCCATTGCCCCGAAAACTTGTTGCTAGGCTAAAGTGTGTGCGGGGCGCATAATTAAATATTTCATTTGAAATCTGGTAGCTCTTTGGGAATGGGCTGGCTGTCATTTGGTAAACAAATTACTTTACACACTCGCTGCCGGAGCCAGGAGGCGAGACCCAGACTCCGGCAGATTGCCCAGTTTTGATAAATCTTTGCTCCGCCTGAGTTTTTGCCGACCACCCCGCCGTTCTTTTCCTTCTTGCCACGGTCTTGCCCTCCAATTTTCCTACCAGACACAGCAGACACTTCCATCAAGTTTATCGCGGCAATTTCATCTCATGACTGACTAGGCTGCGTCTGAGAGCAAAGTTGAGTGGCAGTTGCAACTATAAACCAGAGCCGTAGTTTTCTCCCTGATAAGATAGATTTTTCCTCGCTTTTCTTGCCGCCTTGGCATCTAATCAGAAAACCATTTCGGTAAATGGTCCGTTAATAGCAGGGCCAGAAATGTAAGAAACGAATCAAGTGGGGGATATGGCCAGCTGTTGCCTAATGGCAGGCAGCCGACTAAGCCGAAATTAAAGCCAAACTTTTGCTTAAGCAACTTTGACTAAGCCAATTTGTCAACAAAGTGGTAGGAGACATTCTAGTAGTAGGGGTATTCTGAACAGTCTATGGGTAAAACTTTTAAGCCACCGCCGACGACACGGTTAGGTGGTTTAAAGTCAAACTTTAAGTCACATGAAAACCTCTAAAAGTCCTCATTAAAAACATGTCGGCACACGGCTTTCCTCCGCCACAGACGCCTTCGTTCCAGCAGTCCTTTTTGATGTGGAGATAATTTTCTAACCAAATGTGGTTACATCATTAGCGTGTGTCTTCCCACACCCCGGCATGCGTGTTGACTGTAATAAATTTATTAGTATCTTCCCCCTCCGCCCAGCCTGCTGCTTCAGCAAATGATGCATGGTGGATGCTGGACGATATATCAAGGGCCCGAGTTGTAGCTCCTTTTTTTTGCGAGCTACATCCCATCCCGGATGAAACAAAGGCGCAGATTTACGGCCCGTCCTCCCACGGCAGTTCCTTGAACTTGCTGTGTAGACATATTATTTAGAGGTCCCCGGTTGAGGGAAGGGGTACTTAGTGTTTGCTATATGTATATTAAAACTGACATTTTAATGAGCTGCGACAGATTAATCTTTGTCGTCGACAGGTGTTTCCATCTATACGATATTTACTCGGATGGCTTTCAAACTTTTTGGAAAAGAAATTTCCTCTTGACAGTGTAAGACTGTCTCAAACAATTAAAAAGCAATTTAAGGCAATGGCAGCCGAGCCTGGGAACAACTTTTTAGATTCTCCGCACTTTAAAGTTCAAAAATTATATGACAAGTCATGTACAAGCCCGTCTCTTTCTAACGGCCCTGCCCCCAGTCCTTCCTCTCTTTCCCTATGGCCCACACTAATGGAAAGTTCGCGTAATTTGTCAGCAGACCATAAAAATCTACATATACGTTAGCCCGGAAAAAACTGAATTTGCCACATTCATTTCCATATATGTATGCGAAAGTGCAGTTGGCAGAAAAATGTTAAATGGTTGACAGGGCATAAAGGTGTACAGGGAGAAATATCGACAGCTCACGAAATTGGCACTAAACAGTTACTAATTATTGTCGGTTTTACAAACATAATTAAAACCTAGATAAAGCTTAAAGTATAGAAACTGGAAGCAATATCTAAAATAATTGTCGTTATTGAGTAACTTTTTTTCTGTGTACATGAAACGATCGACTCGGCTTGCGGGGTTAAAGTTTATTTGCAGGGTCACGCCTGGCAAGCAGGGAGCTGTCTGTTTGTCTGGCCTTTACTGTTAATTAACGCCTGAAAAATCATCATCGCCATCGCATCATAATTTTCTTCCATCTTCCATCTGGGTTTTTGCATCTCTTCTGACCAGGTGACGATGACATTTGTGGTAAATTGATTAATGATTTACGGAGATGAAAACTGTCCGCAACTCTTGACATTAATCTAAAAGGTTTTCCCAAGCCAGTCTACCAGCGGTTTCCACTTTACGCTTCCCGCAAACAAACTAATAAATGCCATGAAAATATTATGTATACGCCACATGGCCAACATAAATATTCATTTCGCCACACGCACTCCTAGCTTAACTCTGTAACTGTGTATGTGTGTGTGGGTGGGTGGGGAAGCCATTTTGCCACTTTAATGACCGCAAATACATCACATGACTTTTCATAAGCGTCGTCCGCCACTTGAGCAGCTCCAGGAGCTTTTCTCTCGGTCGCAGGATATGTTTTCCCTAGCCAAGGACAAGGATGTCTTCACTGCTGCTGCTGGCAGTGCTGGTGGAAAAAGGGGAAATCATCCTTGGATTCCCTTTCGCCCTTCTTCTTCCGCCGTCCCTGGCACGGACTTGTCATATTTATGTGGAATCGTTTAAGCCAACTTGGCGTTGTGAATTGCTGTTGGTTTAGCAATACAAATGCGACAATTGCCAGGAGAAAAAAAAGCAGCATCCGTAAGCTGCTCAGCGCTGAATGTTTTCCAGATTGAAAGAAGTTACTTTAATGATTCCAGACACTTCAAGTGGGGACCTTCTGGGTAGCTTTTCCCCATGTGTTGTCGAGGACATTTTATTTAATTACTGCCATTTGATAGTTGCAACCGATGTCAGATAGCAGTTCCAAGAGCTTATTAAAAGAATGGCAGCAATGCGAGGGTAAACGTCAAGGATATTCAGGCTAAAGGCCGAGGGGTGAGACGGAGCAGCACAGTGCTTCAATTGCATTAACATTTAAATAGAAAAGCGTGAGGGCGGTGGGTGGCGAATTCCATTTGGAATTTGTTGTGTCGTGGCCCGTGACAGGCAAAAATGTTTTGTTATGAATTTTTCATAAACCAAAGTGAAATGTGCGATATGCTGCTCCAGCCAGCGGGAGTGAGGTTTTTTACGCAAGAGGGCCAAGTCTGAGTGTGTTGAGGGGAATTCTCAACATGCCAGGCACGTTCCTCCAGGACTTAGAGCCATGTTCAATGATATGCAAAAGTTGAAAGCGAAAAAGGAATGCTCTAAAAAATCTCACACTTAAAGAGGGCTTGTTTACATGAAAAGATGGGCCATATTAGTAGACTGTAAAAGGTCAATGAGTTCATATATTAGCGATGCATAATTCTTTTAAAGCCTATAAGGGAAATATTCTCAAAGTTATAAAATCAAACATAAACTGTTCCTCCCTTAATGAGTTAACAAGGAGGCATAGTGGTTTCTCGGCAGAGACCACTTGCATTTTTTGTAACTATTTATGCAGTTTTTTGCGGGCCATTAAGGGGACCGCAGACTTTTCATAAAGCTTGTCTCTAAGCAGGCAAATAAAAAATCTCCGAGCTGCAATTGCCGAGATGCAGTCCAAAAAGCCGCCAGAGGGGCCTGATGATGAGTGTTTTTCAGCCAGGTAACCGCACATTATGTTAATGAGCTTTTTGGACGTTTTTCGCCGCCCCATTTCTGTTGCTATTTTTGCAGTTCGCTACAGTAGGATGCTAATTATGGAAGGCGCTGATCCCTCAGCAGCCAGGGCTAGCTGACTGACCTGCCATGGGCTTTGTTGCTGCCCCATCTGCCCCCACGCCCGTGTTATCCGCTCGGCTGACAAATTAAGCGCTTGAAAATATTTCATTTTGCTTTATTTTATGTTTTCGTTTCCTAGAAAAAAAAATACACAAAAAAGTCAAATAAAACAAAAAATTTAGCATTTTCTGCGGTTTAATTATTGGAATGTTTTCATTTGCCGCCATGCGTTTTGTGAATTTTAAAATGAAATCTTTTTTGAATTCATGTCCTAAAGCTAATTAAATTAATTGCGAAAATCTGGTCATGCCGTCCGCCTGAGGACGCCAGTTTATTGTTGAACCATGGATTGCGGTTAAACCGCAGATTTAGTGCAAGAGCAGCTAGACTTGTGAATAAACGCTGGTTTAAAGGGATAAAGATTTATGCACAAAATAAAAAAGTACCTGGCGGCAATTCAAGATTTATTAAAAAATTCATCAAAGTCGAAAAGTTTTCGTATGGTGTGTTGAATTATATGTTGTTAAAGCACAAACTCAATGTTAGTTTTTGAAATTTGTTCCTCCAATAGGACACAATTCGGCACTACAGTGACAATTGAAAGACTACCAACAAATCAATGAAACTTGTGTTTTCAGCTGCTGCCACACCAGTCTACACCCCCCTCGCTCTTGTTGTCCTTGTGTCAGCTTGTCAACGTCAATTTGCCAACGGAATGACCAGGCAGGGTTAACCTCCAGCCCGTCATTTACCCAGGACCTCCCCCCTATGACATTCAGCAACGACATCCTGTACAGTTTTTGCCTCAGTCATGGCCGAATATTTAAATAGTTCTCGATGAGGACGCACGCTGATTCACTGTGATGCATCATTAAATGATTGGGCAACCTGATTAGGCAACGTGATCAGTGTGTTAGATGTGGCGTCTCCTCGAAAACAGCCGCAACACGTTGCGTATACGTAATGACACTTTTCACCCTATCAATGGCAGGGGGGGCATGATGAAAACAGCATATGCAGCAATAGCTCCATTGAACTGTGGCATTTATACTCCAATTCGCTATCCCAAATTGGCTCTTATCTTACGTGCCGCAGCCGCAGAACGTTGCAAATTGCAATTGAAAATTAAATCGGGAAAAGGCCGCAAATGCTGTTGGTTTTTCATTTATGTTGACTGTAAAAAGGGAAAAAGTTAAAATCCGGACAAAACAATTGTCTTTAAACTGCTCTCTCTAAGTTAATTTTGCAATAGTAGAACCAAAAAAGGCCGGAAGAGTGTGAAGATAGACAATAGAGCAAACTATAGCGCTAAAATACAATTGAGCGGAAGTGAACTCTAACTAAGAGGCAGCAACGACATTAGCCAGTAGAACTGCAATTGCCAGTAGAACGTATCTTGGATTGTTGGCACCCTTTGGCAGATAGATTCTGCTGTGAAGTAGCCTGCAACCATTCTGGATTTTCAAAAACACTCGCAAACAAACACACTCCCATTCCGATAACAATGGCCACCAAGCGGAACACAAGCAACAACGTGCAAACTGCACCAGCAATGCGAACGGCAGCAGCCGCAACAGCAGCAACATCAACGACAACAACAGCTACGGCAAAAGCAGTTAATACTCGCAACTCCAGCGGCCTCACATGATTAACCAAGCGCAGATATAATTGTAATTGGTTTTTGTTTGTTGCTCGAGCTGATGATGGTTGTGCCGTGGCTGCTACTGCTGCTCCTGATTCGGCTACTGATATTGCAGCTGTAGTTGTCGTCCCTGTTAGACATTTGTTGCCGTTTGCTTTCGCATATTTCGCAAGTGAATTGCATTCCTTTCTGCACCAGTCTAGAACCATTTTTGTCCGACCCCACCACTCGCTCCTCTTCTGCACTGAGCGCACACTAATTAGCGCATATTTCACCTGCAGAGGGCCAGGCGAGGAAAGTTAAGCCAAAAAAGCAAAAAGCTGATTTCCTTGGCTGGCTGTGATTTTGTGTTTCTGCAAGGGTTTGGGGCTTGTGCTTTTATGTGCGTTGGTTGCTTTGGTGCCGTGTGTGCAATTACAATTGCAATTAACGTTGCCCTCCTGCAGTTCACTTTAATTTTGATTTGTCAGTTTGGTCGCATTTTGTGTGACTGTAATGGAATTTTTAATAATGCCCAGCACCATCCTTTTGGCCCGGTTTCCCTGGAAACCAATCAAATGCTTATCGCACTGGGAAAAGCAGACAGAAAGTGTTGGGCACAATTACCAAGTTCTGAGAGCAGTAAGGATTCGGAATGAAAAAATATAATGCATTACACAGAAGCATTTTTCCTTTTAGCCCTCTATGAAATTTATTAGCTATTCACTGGAAACTTTAATTTTCCTGTTTAATCCATTATTTATCTGACAAATTCAATATTCGAACCCAAAAAATTCATTAGACAATGGCCAAAAAATAACTGCTGGCAAAGCAAATACGTATGAATGTTTGAAAAAGCAAAAAGGCAATAAATGAAACTAGAACAACTATGTACGTAGGTAGGACACCCAAATATGGATTAAATTCATAACCAATATTTCAGTTATTTGTTTTAGGGTAAAATATTCGATTTGGGGTCGCAATGCGTTCTCGTCGATGAAATGGGCGCAGCACTACTGACTTTAATTACGAGGGTGCAGCCGCAGCAGCAACTGCAACATCAATTAGACATCCCCACCCAATTTGGAGGCCAAATTATGTCACGTTTTGGTCCAATGATCGTCGTAGGGGCAGATTTCACAGTGATTAGCTGCTCACAATGCATGTCAGACGAGGGACGTAGAGGAGGGGAGTGGAGTGAATGGAAAATTGTGAACGGAAAGGGCGTGACTCATTACCATTTGCTATCGGCGGCAATTAATCGGTTGCCTCCGATGAGAGCCCTGGCACTGGGGACTCAATTGGCGCACCATAAAATCATTTATGTTAAACATCAAAAAGCCAAAATTCAAATCCACGGAAACCTATTTTGTATATTGCACAAATTGACGCGGCTCAGAAGGCATGTGGGGCAACATCAGTGGAACGGAAATTGGAAACCATTGAAACTACGAAGCTGGATAACTCAGAATATAAATTTAATATTCTTGCCGGATTTTAAATTACATCGAATAATTTGTAATCAAATTTTGACTACGACTATTCTACCTATAAATTAAAGCTCTCAATCAGGAAAACCTTATTAACATGTTCATTCGATTTCAAATCCTTTTTCCCGCCGCATTTGACTCTCTGAAAGGTCACATACAGAAAAATTAGCTTTCCTTCCAACTGATTTGCATTTTTTCAATTTATTTCACTTTTATTGGGCGGCCGTTACTGACATTTTTCATGTTTTTGTTTGGCCTCGCTGCGCATCAGCCTGAAAATATGCATCACAAATTGTTATTAATATTTTAATGCCTAAAGTGATTGCATGCGAGAGTGAGTGTTTGAGGGACATGGGATGGAGAGGCAGGATTTTCCACAGAGATTTCCCTTAGCTCTCCAAATATTTGGGTGAAATTTGTGTTACTGCCACGAAATTTATTAAATATTCAGTTTGAACGGCCAAAGCCAAAATCAAACAAAAATGTCACATAAAGCCCTGAAAGTGCAACTTTAAGAGCTGTCCGTGTTGGGGGAAAAAAATCATTTACGCTGACAAATAATTTCATTACAAGGACATGTCCGGCAGTGAATTAAGAGACCGATGGCGAAAGGGCAAAGGAAGCGGAGAGCCAAAGCCTTGTGGCCAGGCGAAAAGTAAGAATTATGCATTCGCTCAGGAAAAACGGGAAAAGCGAAGGAGTTGCCACCCAGCCAGCAGCCAGTCAGCCAACCAACAACAATAATAAATTATTCCCCAGCCGAAAAAGGTGCAAAACCATAGCCGGCAGAGGAAAATCGAATAAAACGCCATCGTCAGTTTCATTTTATTTTATTCTTTTTTTTTGTGCTTGTCGTTCGGGAGCCAGTCGAGCATGAAAACAGCAGCGTGAGCCACATGCATCCATTCTTGGAACTCGAAAGGGGCAGTCAACGGTATAATTTCTCATATACATGTCACGCGCCCCCAACGAACCGTACCAAATGTGTTGAGACACTTGCCTGACGGACTCCTGAACGGGGCTGAAAGTGGCAGGAACGTGGAAGTGGGTCGTCAGGATAATGCGGGGGAGTGACTGGGCCCAGTGGTCAGCTAACGAAGCCTCTCACACTGAAAAATATCCCATTCCAAATTTAAGAAACTATTAAAAATAATTAAAAGTTTCTTAATTTGCTCAATAGTTTAGAGATTTATGAAATATAATTGTTTTTAAAGGAATAATATTTTGTTGTTCCTATATATTTTTTTCCTAATGCTTCCCTGAGTTTTTCATAGTGGCATTTGTTTCGTGGCGAGGTTTGAGCGAAAAGTTTTATGCGGCGCATTGCATAAAATACAAAATATGTTGTGCCAGGCGGATGTGAGCCGTCCTGAGCACTGAAACTGAGTAGCTCTGGGAGGGGGCGTGGAAAAGTGGCAGGACACCCTCGAACAGGACAAGCTACACCAACGACGAGGACAGTTATTACCCGGCGGTTGTTGTACATGTGTCCAGAGAACGTGCGTACCAAGTCCTGAGCGCTCCCTCCCGGTTATCCTCGACCCTCTTTCGGTGGCTCTTTAAGCCCGGACTGCGGGCTTCAACACAGAACTGCTGCTTATTTATGGCAACTTTAACTCCCATTAGACACATTTCAATGCATATGCAAAAGATTTATGCGACAATGTGCATACCAACAGAGAGTCCGTTGGATGGTGGATCTGAAAGATTTAAGAGGCTTAAAGTATGAAAGCCATGCTTTGAACTTTTTACTTTTTACTCTCTGCTACCTTGCTAACTATTTCCAGAAATGCACCCAGCTTTTCCACATAAAAATATATTTTAAGTCATAATCCCCGATAGTTCACATCGTAATATGAAAACTACTAATTCATTTTATTTTTCTCTTCTCGTTTTAGGTATGTACATTTTACAAAATAAATTTCATTTATTGCGTCCATCTGTAAGTCCGCCAAAATACATCATGCATTAAAGGCATATAAGCACATAATTCCCCGCCGATCAGCCGAAACGAACTCAGCGAAGGGAATGTGTCGGGCAATAAATTAGTCGCAAATTATTATAAATGCGAGGACATATATCGCTGTCAACGGTTTTTGGTTCCACCGCCGCCGACAAGTGCAGAAATGTTGCACATATGCGAAGGGAGACAAGTGGCAAAGACAGAGGCCAAGACAGAAACAGAGTTCGCTAAAGATTTGCTGGCCCCGTGTCGGGGTCGCTGATTAATTGCAATTTGATGCTAAAAATTGCACACAACGTTTGGCATTAAATTTTCGTTTCTTGGCTTGCCAAAAATCGAATTAGCAATCGGCGACAGGAGTACAACTCGGGCCAAAGGTCTGCCAAGTGGCAATCTTCGGCTTTTTGGGGGCAAGTTCGTTGAACTCGTCTTTGTGGTGGGATTGCCAAACAGTTATGCAACAATATGCTCGCGAATTATATAATATTAATACTTTCCTCATCGTTTGTTTAGTGCCCGTTGCAAGTTGTAGGGATACTATTTTTTGGGTGTTTCATGACAAACTACTTTGTGCCCACGAAGCTGGTTTCTGTCACGTGTTTTAGTTTGCGGGTGCTCTACTTTATGCCCGGCGGGTAAACCCCCAATCCCTTTATTTTCCTCACACCCCCAGAGTGTGAGCTGCCCGGGCCCCTCCGCTTTTTCAGATCGTTTTAGTCTTTTTTCGGCCACGTCGCTTCATGTTCGCATTCATGACATGTTTCGGCAAGTGTTGAAAATTTTGTTGCACCACCGCCGCAGCCCCCTGACTATTAATGCACCCTCTACTGGGGGCGGCACCTCCACACTCAACTTTTTGGCCCATCGAGCTGGCTGGTGTTGTTGTGTGGAGGCTATTAAATTTTCGTGTCTACCGAATCGCTAGGCAACTCTGCCGAACATAACCCTCCCTCCTCAAATTTGATGGGGTTTTTGGCGCCTGCCAGCGCCTTTTGTTTGTTGTTGCCATGGTTTTCCGCTCATCATGGATACAAAATAAAATCGGACGAGCAAAAAATCGCCTGACAACATTTCATCAATAACATGACAGCCAGGCAAACATCGTGGAAAGATGTTTTTTGTTTAATGTTTCATGAGCCGCTGAACGCCTTGGGTGGGTTAAGGAGCGCCTCATCCTGCTGTCGCCAGTCGTTAAGTTTCCGTCAACATCTTTTATGGCACTGAGCGGTTTAAAATTTCGCATTCCTTTAAGAAAGTATGGTCGGGCGGTGGGTGACGGGATTAACCCCAGTTTGGACATTTAATGAGCTCAATGAGGTGTTACGTGATTTGGCATAGCGGCACGTTCCGTCAGACCTTTTATCGGACTCGAATAAATAAATTCTTGGACGAAACTTCTGCTTAAAGTTGTCACCTTCAAGTTTCTTTCGAACTTGTTGTTTTTCTGCCGTTAGCAGGCCAATTTCCATGTGGCGGAAAATCCTTTGAATATTGCAGATGTCGTTGCCCGCTGCTGTCGCTGACGTCTGCCCAAATACAATTTGGTATTCGCTCCGATGCCTGCCACGCCCCTTTGGTCACTGTGGGCTGTTGGCAAAATTACAGAACAGCCAACAAACTGCAGGCCGCAAAAAACTGGAATATTGCGAGGGGTGGAGGTAAAGGACGGAAAAAAACGCAAAACATTTCCTGATCGAATCAAAGCAAAGTTTGCAAAAGAGTTGCACGAATTGGGGGAAAAACGCCAAGTGCAAAAGTGGAAAACTTCAGTCAGCCAGGCAGGAGCGGCTGGCAGGAGCCGATTGGAAATCAGGGATGCATATGGGAACTGGCTCCTGCCGGAGCCTGACACTGAAGTTGATGGGTTAATGCCATTAGTCGGCATTGATTTGATTGGCGTTGATTGGGAAATGCCATCAACTCGTCGGAGGCTCGCGCCGGTGTCACAAGAAATTCTGCGGCTGCAATTTCCACCCACTGCGTATACGTAATATGAGAAAATCAGCCATAAGTAGCTCGGCGGAAATGTAAAGTTTATGGTGAAATTTCTAAGAACTATTTTCTTTTCAAGAAACAAACCTTAAATAAGCCTTAGGAAATAATAAATATACTACCATATAGCCCAATAAACCTTTATTAATACACTTTTCATTGAAGTATAGCAGTCTGGCGCAATATCACGCATACGCACCGTTGCCACACTGTTTTTCGCTTATGATTTCCACTTTTTCAGGCCGTTATTAAGTTGATTTATTTGCACATCAATCGTCAAGCGAGGAAACTTGATTAAATTTCTCACCTGGCGAGTGGCTTCGAGTGGATCACGCACAATCGCCATTTGTTCGCAAGCGAAGGACGTTGCCATTAGCTACCTGAGCATAGTTATGGCCTTTGATGGATTTCGAATCATTAAGAATTAGAGTGTGCTGTGTTCCGATATGATATTGTTGGGTTGCCGGAATATATAACACTTAGAAGCGAGCTGCGAGCGTAAAGTAAAGCAAAGTTTGCAGCTTATACTTGCGAAATTCTTTTGAGACTTTCTTGCGTAAAACCAATAAAGCCGGGACAAGTAAAAACCGCACCAAGAAGCTTGCACATGTCGCGCACTTTGGCTTTCTTGGCAAGAAAGTATTTTCTTCCAGAAGCAAAAACCCAAAGTGTGATAAATGCTGGTTGGTGCATAACATAATTTTTTGTGACTGCCTGCACTTCGGGGTGCGTTTTTGCTGCGTTCTTGCTCATAAGAGTTAGCTTCATTTGCCTTTTGTTGCCTTCTGTCAGGCGTCAGGAAAATCCAGTCTCAATCCCCTTTCTCAATCCCTTTGTTTTTCGCACTCAGTTCTCTGCTTGACATGCAGCTGACAGTCCCTCGTAGAGCCTTGTTGGTTGCATTTTCATTGTCACTCAATGTCGGTGGCTGCCATTCGAATCTCCATTTTATATATTTATTTATACTTTTTGCGGGCTCCTGGGACTGGGGCTTAAAATGCTTTGGCATGAAAGTTACAGCATCATAATTCCAGATCCCGCAGGAGGTGGCAGCCAAGTCATGAAAGGCCATAATATTGATGAGGCGGTTTGAGTTGGGGAAACGTGACTGGGTGCTCAACCTGATTCCCCAACTGCTTCGAGCGCCTGCTGCGCGAAATTCGTGAAATAAGCCAGAAATCGCATAAAAATCAGGCAGGAACTGCTGCAGTTTGCCACGACTGTGTCTCCAGGGCAAAAGGATTTCCAAGTTGTTTGCCAGGACAATGAGGAGCAGTTGTGGCAGTAGTTGCGCCTACTTGAGCGAACGTGCTGAGCCTGAAAATATGGGTCGAATTTGCTGCTCTGATCGGAACCAGTCGTAAAACTCTTTTCCTCGCTGGAGTGCCGCTCCTGTGCCTGATTTAATTTTGAGTTCATTTTGTAGCCAACAAATAGAAAATAAATCGTTCAGTGTTTGGCCAGCCGGAGGCTCCTTTTAGACTCTTATCGCCGGCAAAAGAGCTCTAGCTCAGAGCCTAGTCCCATTGCTTCCCTCGCGCCTCGGCCCCTGGCAGATAAATCTGCACAAAAGCCGAAACTCCAGGCGATGGCGGCACAAAAACAATAAAAATTGTTACAAAACGTCGCTGGGAAGATAAGCCAGCAGATGGATAGGGCGGTGGCTGCTGGTGGTCTATCAACTCAGCCACGTTAAGCGATAAAAAAAATGGCTGCCCATAAAAAGGCAAAAGATAAAATGCGGCAGACAGTCAGTCGAACAAACATACAAACCAACAACCAAATGCGCGCAGGGCGACATTCCACAGAAATCACAGTGCCGGCGCGTTATCCTTGAGGCCAACAAACACAGACACACACACATGGAAGGATAAACACTCCGGCACATACACGGATGAAAAATGTCTTCATCTTGTGGATCGAGATTGAGTTTTGCAATTGTCGGGGGGAACAGTTGAATGTGGTTACCCAGCTTCAAGTGGATTTTCGCTTTGATAGTTGCCTCAAACAATGCTTTACTAGGTAGCTTTTCAAGGCTGAGCTGGAATTTCCCATCCCAGGTGAAAGCCAGGTGCAGGAATGATTTGAAAATATCCTATTTTGAAAAGAAGACAAGGGAAGTATTTACTTAAAGCTGCAGTGGCTTCCATATTTTAAAACCATGAATTTATTTACCAGCTAAAAGGATTACTGCTTAGTAGTTTTGTCGTGTTCTATTCGTTTTAGCTATTTTTAAAGACTCTCAGTGCATTGTTTTGACTTTGGATCTCCCCTTTTATGGCAACATAATTAAATTTAAACTTATGTGATAAGAAGGGATATCTCGGAGATTGTATTGCTAAGTCATCTTCATCCGGCCAAGCATTCTCCCATTTTGTGGCTTTCCTCTTAATCTCACACTCATTCTCCCTTTGGTGTTCAGTGCTGGAAGACTTGTTCAATGCTTCTCGTTCGTTCCATAGATTCCATTTGCATTTTATTATTTGATTAAATAATTCAAGCAATTATAATTGCCTGGTCTTGTGCAGTGTCGTCGTTCGTCGCATCAGTCGACTAATGACAGCAGATGGATGGACTCATTCCCGCCGGCATTGTTATTGAGTCGACTGGTGAATGCCAATCTAGGATCTGCTTTCCTCTGCCACTTCCTCTTCTCACTCCGGGTGCATTAGTTATTCGGAGCATTTTAAGTGCTTTGGCATTTTGTGTTTAATCTGCACATTTGTTGCATAATTCATGGCACTACGTCGCAAACTGCAACTGAAATTGCACTGCCACTGCACCACACCACAACAACCACTGCGATTGTTGTTTATTTCGTTTTTTCCACTGTGTGTTTGTGGATTGCTCGCTGAGTGATACAACGTCTGTGAAACTATCCTCGCGCTCCTAATCTACCCTGGTTGGGCATCTCCCCGATGATTTGAATTTAAAATAAAACTCTCCCCGCCTCGCTGTAGCTTCCCTTTGGCCATTTTTTATATTTACGCAATTTATTTTAGAGCCAAAGATCAAAGCAAATTGCACAATTGGCCACCAGTCAGTCGGTTGAAGGGCGCACTAGTGTTTTCAATAGATTTTTATTGGGGGTTTTCTTTTAGTTTCTTTGTGGTGGCTGATGCGTTGAGTGTTGTCAAACAGAATTTATTTGTCAATAAAGCTGTCACTTCATTACGCGCATTTTCCTGCGTCCGGCAGCCAGCGCGGTCCTCCAATAACTCACCCGGTAGCTACTCTTTGTCCTTTAAAACCCCATCCTTTTCGGCGGGTGTGCATGCAAACCATTTAACAATGGCGTCCAGAAATATAAACTTGGATTACAGGAGGTATAGGATGGGAGTGGAGTGGAGTGGAGCTGCAAGGACCGTCGAAACTCCAACAATACCTTTCCTCTGACATTAATGAATTTGCCGCTGTCAATATGGCCAACTACTCGGAAAGAGAAATGAAAAAGGATGGGCCAAAGGGGCCGCCATGGTCGGGAGGGGGAAGTGCATAAAAACAACAAATGGGCGGGACAGGGCTTCCTGCAGGATACACTCAGCCATGTTATATCCACACTGCCTGACGAAGCGGACGGATTCCGGGAACAGGACGAGTCCGGGTTGCGTTTGCCGAAATGTTCGCATTACAATTTTCATTTTTGATGTCTATTGACAGAACGGAAAGGGGCTCCACGGCGTAGGGGACATGGTCGGGAAGGGACAGGATGACGACAGGATACTAGCTGTCATCACGATTGTCGGCCAGCCAATAAAAAAATGTTATTTTATACACTCATAGAATAAAGTGGAGAGATTACTTTACGTCAAAATTTCATTGAAACTATCAAGAAGCTATATAAATTTTTTTATTTTTTTAATGAATACATTTTACTAAAAACTAAATTAAAAGGTATTTATTAATAATACATTTTATTTTATAACAAAAAAAAAGTGACACCATTATTTTTTGGGTACTTTTTCAAAACAAACAACACCTGTACACACTTTTCGATCAGACGCTTAATTTTTGTTTGCCCTGCTGCATTTTCGGGCTATTTGACCTGCCCAAGAGCAGACAGAGGGGGTGTGCCTGCAGTGCAGACTCAATTACGCGCTTGTTTGTGTCGATATTTGCGCAATAAAAACTCAATTGGATGACCATTTGGCATAGAACTTTTATTATCCTCACTCCTGTTCTCTGCCTGGCGAAAATTTTAAGTTACCTTTGGCAACACTGAAGCTGACAGCTTTAACGCCAATGACTGACCACATTTTTTAATTACGACAATAAGAGGAATAATGAAAATAAAATTAAATTAAAATTAAAGTCAAATATTTGTGCGTGTTGAGGATTTTAATTTAATTCAGCTGCAAGTCAGCAAGGAGAAAAAAACCTGAAAATGCATAAAAATACAATTCAACTGCTGCTGAACATTTAAAAAAAACAGTAACAAATGAATTAATTAATTTCAATTAATTTGCATGGTCAAGCAGAAAAAGGAAAATAAATGAATGAATAAGTGCAACGCACAATATTTCAAATTCAGACCCGCTCCTCTATTTTTGTGTGTACTCAATCAACTGCTCCCCAGGCTTTGCAAACATTTACTCCAAGCTGCAGTTTATGAATAAATCAGAGAATCACTTGTCATTTCTGCCCGTTCCCGGATCAAATAGCTAATTAAAATCGTTGGCCCCTAACCATAGTTCAGCTCACCCCAGTCGCTAATTTCGAAGCCAGATTTTAGTTTCCAATTTGCAACTCAAATTGAAAGCTGGTTGAAGTGGCAGAAGAGGCAGCCGAACATTTTAGCTTTTTATGAATGGGTTTAAGTTGAGAAACTCTTTTGGCTATAATGTTAGTTAATAGACTAATTGAAAAATTGAATGGAAAAGTGTTGCAATCTCATATCATCTTTACTACTATTAAACATTAAATACCTATATTAATTAATGGCTTAATATGAATTACATTTGGAAATCTTTTAGTCCGATTTCGTTTTCATTTAAAACAAAAAGTGATTACTTCATTGAACTCTTTAAAGCGCTAACGTTTTATCAACAGTTATGAATCCGGTATAAGTTTCAGCTTTTCCCAAGCATAAATATTAATGTGGCAGCTGAAGATTTTCCTGTTAGTGTTGCCGATGTTTTTCCAGCTATTTTCCCGCTTCACTTACACATACACACGTCCGTATAAATATTCATACTCCCCCACACATCCGCACACACAAAAGCCCCACACACACACACTCGCCTTTACAAACGCTGGATTTGCCTTGGCGTTTGCATTTCATTAGCCAAAGTGGCATTGTCAGGGTGTGTGTGCGACTGTGCACCATCTACTCGCCCCCTCGTTTCTTTTATGTCCCCCTCTCTGTCTTTGGCTCAAAAATAGAGCACATTTAGCAAACAACAGTAGCAGCGAAAAAGAGAGAAAGAAACGGTAGAAAATGCAAAGTATCCAAATAGACTGAAGGACACTTGAATCCTTGTGTCCAAGTGTGTCTGTCCTTCTCTGGAGCTTCGAAAAAATATGCTAAGCGCTGGCTATCGCCGTCCCCCTCCAGCGAGTGCCAGCTGAAGTGTCCGAGTGTGTGGGTGGGCGTAGTATTTGTGCCTCTGTATTGTCACACGCTGTCAAACCCGTTTTAGCCCCAAGTCATTTTGAAGCACTGTGTCGTAGTCCTATGCCCCAGCTGCTGTTCTTATTTTTAGCCAACCGGCTAATTGTGAATGACACTCTGGAAAGAGAAGGGCCAAGGCAGAGGGTGTGCGAAATAGACACAGAGACGGAGGGTAATCCTGGCCGCATCCAACTGTAGATGCGTGTGCACATCAAGCGGGTGTGAAAATTGCTGTCCCTCCAGATGCCTCTATAAATAGCCACTAGAAACAGAAACCACCAGCCATGAGGAATAGCCTGAAACACGGGCATTTAACCAAAATACGCCTGCAACAATTCCTGTTGCAAGTTTAAGATTTCTTTTGTTTCCGCCTGGCCACCTGCCAAGCAGCTAATAAAGTTCCCCACAAATGCTCTTGCAAGAACCACAAATTGGTGGCAGGGGGAGAGGAAAAGTTCAGCCTAATTTGCGGTTGCAATAAAACCAAGAAGAGCAGAAAGCTGCTAAAAAGAAAAGACTACCCTTAGAAGAAAAAAAGTTAAAAAGTAGAGCTAAATTTATAAATTATAAGAAAATCAATAAGAATATAATTTATACAGTGGCTTTCCGCATTTTCTTGTTTATATTTACCTGAAATATATAACTTTATGTAACTTTTAATAAAGTCCTTTCGAGCAATTTTCTTTGGCTGTTTGCCTAATAAAATTGTGTTTGCTTTGGATATTTATTCTGCGTCATATCAAATCAGCAATTCAAATAGTTATAGATAGATCAGGCCACAATGGCTACTGACAATAAAAGCCCCAACCGCCGCATTTATTCATCGCCAAGCCCAATGCACTTAACCCAACCGAATGTGTAAATAACATTTATAAATATTTAATTGCATATTTGTGGAGCAACATTCTCCCAAACAGCAACTAGACAACAATGTTTAATTGTCAAGCAGATACATCCCGATACGTCCGCTCTAACGGATGCCATGGGCTCTGGATAATTGTCAGCTTTTCAATAATTCAGTGAAAATAGCATTGTTGTTTTGCGGTAAATGCGAAATGAACTCCTACAAGGATGCGAAAATGTGTTATTATTATTTGTGTGGGATGGTGTCAGCGGGGACCCACTAAAAAATGTATACCATCAAAATAGATTCGGCAATAAAAATGTTGTATTTTAGAAACAAAACTAATTATCAAAAACAATCAGTAGCAGTGGCACAGGCTACATAAAACTAAATTTGTAAAGGAAATGCAAATGTTTTGCATTTCCGCCGTCCCAGAAGTATGCAACGAAACGAATTGGAAAGAATCATTAAACAGCCGCATTGAAGTAGAGCCCTGGAAGTAGGATGACTGAGTTCTCTTATGATTATATACTTTTATTTTCTCCTCTCATTTTCTCCACTCTTCTGCTGCACTTGAAGCAAAGCTTTCGACTGGCTTTCGACTTTGATTGAAAAGCCGCAGCGCTGCTTAGGTCAACATTATTTATTTAAGAGGACCAGCGAGGGGGAGACCTATAGCCCTAGCGTGTTTAATATGCGTACCCTGTTGTTTGGTCAATCGGAGCAGAACAGGACATGCCGGAGAGTAACGAAAGCGGCAGTAGTGCAGGACGGGCGCTCGTTAGCCCGGGTATAACCGAAAAGATGGCTCAAATCTGGCACAAGCCGTGGGTAGAGTCGCAGTGAAAGAGACGGCTTATGAAAGGCTGAGTGAGGCGGAGGAAAACAGACGGAGCCGGGGTGCGGAGACTAGGCACGTAGTCCATGTCCTCATTTCTCTCTTTGCTGCTGTCTCCGTGATTGACCCAAAAATGCGATGATTCGTTTTGATTTTTCACTCTGTTTTTCGTTCCGACCCTGCTGCTTAAACAATTTCCTCATAGGCTTGCCAGAAAATTGAAAACAAAATATGCCAAATAATATGAAAGTAGGCAAACTTTCAAATTGGCCCCAAAGTTCAATGAGCGAATTGAACCAGAACAATGGATATAAAGGGAAACTGCCAAACATTAGTTAGGCCGGGTTTCAATTATGGTTTCCGGGTTTGATTTTTCTCAATTGGCTGACTAGAAAATATGGCTTAAATAAGAAGTTCTAAGAGAGCAGAGCCATGTTTATCTGTGGCTAAAAGCAGCTCTAAACCTGCCAGTTAACACCTTCACTCTAACACCTGCAACACACTCGCACAAGCGCTGTCAGTGCAGCTTAGCACAGTTTTCCCATTTCCCTTTTCCCTTTCCAGCACATACGTCGTACATCTCTCACATGGTGTGCTGTCTCTTTTTTACCCTTGCGGCATGCCACAACATACTTTTGGCATAATAAATTAGCTTCTCCGGTTGCTGCTGCCACTGCTCCTGGCCCCGTGCTGCCGCCCCCTCCGCCACTCCTCCTGGCACTGCGGCAACTTCAATCTTAATTAACTGATGTCGACGCAGTTTACAGTTTTCCAGCGTTACTTCTGCTGCTAATGTTGCTGTGGCAACACATCACGTATACGCCGCATATGCAATTTATTAGAAGACTTTAAAGTTGAAATCGGGTTTTGGTATGATAGGTAGCTTGTAGAATTTTCTACAAATATTTATGGCAAAGTTATAACGTGTCACTCTTCAAATAAAATAGTTAAATATTTTTGTAGGCTAAAAAACTATTTATTTTAATCTGCTTAAGAGCAGCTCTTTTTCTTTGAACATCGTTTCTTGTGAAATTTCCTGGCAATTTATTTGTTCTGTGAATATCTTTTTCTTAGCTGCCTTGTGCTATTGTTTTGTCATTTCTCTCTTTTGCTTTCTGGCTATTTTATTCCTTTCTGCCTCGCTAGCGGAAACAATTTGTTTTTTTTTGCCTACCTTGGCCTAAACGCTGAATTGTTTAGCAATACTTTTGTGCTGAAGGCCTTGTCCTGTTTTTCAGGGGAGACACATTTTGGTGGAAAAGCGAGCTTTGGAAAGGATATAGTTTATTCATTGCAACTACGGAAAATCTCATAAATTAAGAGGACAGCTGCTGTTCTCTAGTTCATCCCTAATTAATAAGAAGGCACACTGACGCAACACCCAAGCAGCTCACCGCCTTTTTCCCCCAAAAAGTGTGCAATGTATCCGCCCAGGAAAAGTCATCGCTCATTTGTTATTTAATCCTTGTCCGGCCAAGGGGCTCGGGCCTGCTTAACCCTTTACACCACTCAACCCCTGCAAGTGAAAGTGTTAATGAGTTTTAATTATTAAAATTTGAAGTTGCTACTACTGGTGTTGCATTTTCAAGGGAATCAGGGCTTTATTTATGGATATTATACATTTCACGGCAGATACCCCTTTTCGTGCCTTTTCCTTAGCTGCACCAATTCCCACTCGCAGGCACTTTGCTTCCATAAAATGGCTTTTCTGGGCTTATCTTGTTATACATCTTTGTTGTTTTCAAACTGCTAAGCTACAACAACGATAAAAACAACGAGCACTATATATTTTACTGCCGGCACCAAACTTTTGTCAGCCAGTGTATAAAACTCGGTGGCTGTGTGCGTATATGTGTTGCAAATAATTTGCAATCAAAACTTGCCGGCAACGAAATTTCCCCGAGAGTGTGTGCACAGGTTTGGGGGCGTGTTGTCAGCCTCAAGCTATTTATCTCCGTCCCTATCTGTGCTCCACATTTCAGCTATTCAAATTTTCAGTAAAATTATAAAATAAGCTGAAAAGACACCAGAAACGAGCCAAGCAAACTTTTTGCCGATTTGTTTCCTTGGCAATTAAAATATTAGTTTTGGGCGCCGCTTATGCGAAGATTTGGCCAACACAAATAAACTTTAATTAATGCAAAATGGCGACAGGCGCTAATTATCCGCAGTACTCCCCCGATTGTCTTGTTAAAGAAAGAAAATCGTACAAAGAAAATAAATAAGTCAGAGGGGGGAGAGCCAAGAAACAAGCTTAAACAATGGCTGGAAGCTGAGCCAAAGCCAAGAAAAAACAAAAACAAAAACAAACCATGGCTAAAACAACAAAACAAAAAACGGCAAGACTGTGAAGAGATTAAAAACTCGACCAGGCTTAATTGAGCGGAGCAGAGGGGAGAAAGTGGAGGAGTGGTCCAGCAGGGGCGGCAAAGCAATCCACATCGCGTATACGCGATGTTTGCCCGACGCGTGAGCTAAATGCCAAGCCAGAAAGGCAAACGAAAGGAAAAATAAGCAAGAAACACAAAACGCTTTTAACATTCTGATGCAGTGGCAACGCAAAGAAATGCAGCATCGCGACAGAGATAGGGATACAGTTGGAGAAAGGCGAGTAATTTGGAATTCTTGTTCATCCTTTCACCGGCTTCTGTTCACATTTTGTATGCAAAATGCAGAATGCGCCAGAGCAAGAACATCAATGGCCAAGAATAGGAGCAACAAAGCAACCAGCTACATTGAAGCAACAAAAGTCAAGCCACATGCATTCATTCATTTGGTTTACTCATTTAGTTTCAGTTCTTTTCTCCCATTGGGCCATTCTTTTCCATGTTCGAGACTACAATGAAAGTTAAGGCTGCAGAGAGAGAAACTGCAGGCTGCAGACGAAGCTAATTGAAGCAATTTGTTTATATTTTGCCAAGCAATAGCGGAGACTAAGATACACATTTTCCTTTGGATAGAAAAATGTAAATAAAATAATATACGTTTTGTTTTAAGCGTACCTTTCAGTCACTGTTGCGGCACACTTCAGCATTTGCCTCGGATGCTTTTGCAGTTGCTACCATTATTGTTATTATTGTTGTGGCGCTGCAGAGAGCAAAGAAAGGAGCAGAGAAAGCAAAGAAAAGCTAAGCAAACACAAGTAGCTGGCAACAATAACAAGAGCAGCAGCAACAAAACAACAATAACAAAATGTAACATAAACTTTTAGCTCCTGGCATTGCAGTTGACTAAATGCTCGACTTAATTGGCCAACAGTCGAGAGTGGCCCAGAAGAGGTGAAGGGAGAATCTGAGGCCTCGAATCATATGAATCAAACTAGGAAAAAAAGAAAATCTGCCAAATAAAAATTCCAAATAAAAGAATAATAGAAACAAATAATAATAAATCCCCATCCATCAATTGCACATCAGTGTTGCTTTTTATTCTCGCTTTTCCACAGTCGCCATCAACTATTTGCATATTTCAATTGCCATTTAATTGCCAACTATTTATAGAAAATATAAATCGCTGGAACGCTGCAGCTAGCTTTGTGAATATGCCGCCAAACGATAAAAATCAGCAGCAAATCAGCTTAAAAGTTGATCAAAAGCTTCTATCGTTTATGGGTGAGCAACATGGAAATATGCAAATGGTGTAAGGCTGAATAGCTTCAGCGGCGACTGTGAAACACGTTCGAGTAATTGGAGGCTACTTTGGCCAAGCAAATAGTTTGGTTTTATATGCCATTGCCACGCCCACATAACAAATGAATGGGCGTAAGTGACTGGCTGACTTTATAGAATTTACATACATACATGTATGTATGTACATGTATGTATCGCTGTCATGCTTAATTATTGTAAGTCAACACTTGACTGCCGAGTGATTTATAAGCGTTGTTATTTGCACTGTTTATGCTGGCCAAACTGAATGTTGGAAGACAAGGTCAACTTGTTCATAGCACCGGCACTTCATAGACCACAAAAGCCCTATGGCCTACCCGACGTATGCGCAATGTCTGGAGAATGCACTTCGAGTAAATCACCCGAGTTGCTACATCTATTTGCGGGTAGTCGGAAAGGAAAACAAATGGAATCGAGCATAATTATAAACAAAGTTTGGCCAAGGAATATCAACTGAAAAAGGGGAGACAGGGCGAAGTCAGGGGACCGGGTGGCATTGCGGCAAATGAGAGGGCCATGGATCCAGAGGGCGCCAATGGGGGAAGGCAGAACTTTAACTTCTTGGCAACAAACAGCAAACCGCAAATAGCAAACACAAACAGGCAGAGAGTCAGACAATAGAGGGGGAGGGATGGTGCATGTTTAGCAAGCCAAAATCAGAGCCAAGTTGCAAGGTTGACCAACAGACAAGAGCAGCAACAACTATTTCTACAACAACAATATTGCTGTATTTAAATGGATTTTGGCAACGTGAGTTAGACAAGCCCGCAAAGAGCAGAAACAACAAAAACGAGCTGATACAGATACAGATACAGCAACGTACGCCCACGGCATCCAAATCAGTTTTAAAAACAAAAGACACTGGAACAAATTAAATTGAAATGAGCATCCGTTTAGTTCTGGAATCATTACACAGTTTCCAGTTTTGACGACTCCTAACGAAGCCCTTTTATAAAATAATTTTTTTACATCCCTAACTTTTTCTCAGTGTTCTTTTATTGTGACGCTTGCATGTGTAAGCCAAAGTTTGCATTTGAAGTTAAGAGTTGGCCGCTGTAGTTGGAGTTGCAATTGCAGTTGAAGTTGCCAAAATACCAAATGTCTATCCGCAATGCCCACAAGCGCACACAAGCCAAATGCCACACCCACAGCGGCATGGGAAAGATAAGGAACTAGCTTCAGGGAGGAGTAAGAAGCACAGCCGAAAAAAAACAAACCCTCAAGTCAAAAAAGAAGGATAATAATAATTTAAAACTTGAAGTATTTTTCCCACTCACCTCAACTTGATTCACACTTTTGGGGGCATTTAATAATTGCATTTCAATTGCCATTAGCCGGAAAGCCTTTTAACAAAGCCACCGTCTTGCGCTCCTTCCCTAATTAGCCAGCCCAGCCTTTGTTAAAAGGCTGCCTTTTCCACCCGCAGACTCATTATTGCCTTCAATTAGCCAAGTCCGTGCGGCAGAAACCGCTTACTGCATAAAAATTAATTTAAATTGCTATTTAACTGACCATGCCAAGTCGCTTGCCCAGCCTAGCCCTCAACGCTTTTCTCCCTCCTCGGTTTTTCACATTTATTTGCTATTTTTTGGAGAAGTTTGAGGATTTGCGAGGCAGGACTCTTGCTAATTAATTTGCGAAAATGTCTGTGATGGGAAAGCTCTAAAATGGTTGATGCTCTTGCCATGTTCTTATCCATTTTCTGCTGCACTTGAATCTTGTCGGGAACGGCAGGAATAAAAGAGGTTCTCGTGCCATATGACACCTTCTCTGCTTTGTCGTGCGTGGCAAACTTGTATCGCTATTTTTATACAGCCAAATTCAAAACACACAAGGGCAGAGTTTGCAGTAGATAACGAGAGCAGCGACAAAAAAGAAGGTAGATGGCATTGATAGAACACGTTTCAATTTTGAACCCAGACCGGGAGCTCTACTGGGAGGGTAGGAAAAAAAATTAAGCTGAGTAAAATGGTAAAAAAAAGATTTACTCCATTGTCAGTGTTGTTGTGTATTCTATATGGGAAACTGTTTACAAGAGAAGGAGTTTAAATTTTCAAAGAGAAATATTTTGAAAATAAAACAGCTGGGGCAGAGCTAATACAAAATTAATTGATTAGGCAAAAAACGTTTAATTTACATAAAATATGAAACAGAATTTTCTGTAAATATGGCATGTGCCAATCCCACTTTCGAAATCCATTAATAGTTACTTAAATGGTAGCCAGCTTTTTAGTTTAAAGACCCATTACCAAAACAACGTTTCTAATTACTTTAGCCAGCTAAAAAGCCATTTGGAAAATAATAAGCATCTGCTGTGGAAAAGCAAATGAGCTTTAATCGTAGCCAGTTTGGTTTCTGGGTAATATTTTTCATTTCACCCCTGAGCTAATGAAGATGTGCTGGGCTCCAACACCTTGCCACACTCGCAACAAAGTAAATTTACCCTCCCAGCATATAATAATACACGCCCGAAAAAAGAGCGAAAATGAAATGAAAAAGCGAGAATACACATCGCTCAAAAGTAACTCTTGCCACCTCAACTCAAACATTTTCGCCTAGGTGTTAAAAATAAAAAGCTGCAAGAGCTAGAGACTCATTTAGTCCCGGCAGCACACAAACACATGTCCCCAGTTACCTGGCCCCTTATCCGCCCGAGTGTCACTCCGCCCCTCCAGCTCCGCCCGCCCCCAGTAGAGTCACGTCTCTGGCGTTGTCATAATGAATTCAGCGTTTATGGCGCTTATTCCATTTGGTTTCATTATCAGCATGTACATGTGACCCCTCTGCCACTCCCACTCGCCCCAGCCTTCGCTTCTAGTGCGTGAACTTTTTGGTTAAAGAGCGATGGGGGGAGGCCTAGGACGAGGACACATGTTAGAGCAACATTTGAAGTTGAAAATTGAGGCTGAAAGGTTGTATTTGTGTTTGCAGAATAACGTGACGCTTTCAACTTAATTACGTAATCATCGGAAATTGGTTTTTGTGAACTGGCAATCATCCACTAATCCGCTCTGTATCTCTCCGATTTTCAGGTCCGCACACTTTTTGTCAGCGGTTTGCCGATGGACGCCAAGCCCCGTGAGCTTTACTTGTTATTCAGAGCCTATGAGGTGAGTTATTAGTTGATTAATCACCTCGGAAAGTGTATATTTTATCTGAATTAATTCCACTTTAACAGGGCTACGAAGGATCTCTCTTAAAAGTAACTAGCAAAAATGGCAAAACTGCATCGGTAAGTAAAGGCCTCATAATTCTCTTCCTCTGAAACATTTTTTAATTAAATGTGTTTTTTGCAGCCCGTTGGCTTTGTGACATTCCATACACGAGCTGGAGCTGAGGCTGCCAAACAGGATTTGCAGGTAATTATTAAGCCCAGCATACTACTATGCATTTTACCAAATTGTATAATCGAAAGAACACCGACAATATATATTTTAGCAATTTTTTGTGCAACTCAACCAAAGAAAATCCCAAAAATCTATTCTCAGCGACTGCATTAATAAACCAACACCTTTGATATAAAAATTGTAAAGCACCTAAAGAATATCGAAGGCAATATAAAAACATTATACTTGTATACTCGTATCGCCTGGCTTAAATACAGTTAGGTCCCCGATGCCGCTGCTCAAAAAAATGGGAGCCTCAAGCTCCTTGCAAACACCTCACAATGAATCATGAACTACGGCAAAAAAAAATCGTACAAAAACTAAGATCCACAAAACACATGCTTGCATTTGAAAAAATACCTTTAAATTCCACCAAATCGCATTAAGTGTTTCCCTCTCTGTCTAGATCTCGTTGTCCTGCCCCATCTTCTGTACATCCTCCTCTCTCTATATTTCTGTCTCCCATAGAGCTATCTATCTTTTTGTTTTTCCGTTTATGCATCCACTGTCCATATTATTTGCTCATTCTACAAAGACTCCATGACACGCGAAGAACACGAAAAACACACACTCGTAAACTGGAACACTCATCACACTCACAAACAACACTCACACACCCCATCTCTGGCAACAATAAAAAGAAAACTCTGCAATGGCAAAAGCAAAGAGCACCACCAACCAGAACTACAACTACAAAATGAAAGCAACGTCTGAAGCCTGTGGTGCATGTCCCCTCTGCCACGCCCGTAAAAGCCACCCCGCCCCACTGGAAGAGCACCATAACGTTCTAGCAATGACTAGTTAAAATCCTTCGAGCTTTCCATAACCCCTAGAACCTCCAGTCGCTATTAAACATCAGTACATTTTATTTTGGAAATAATTAGTTAAAGTCAGACCTATGATAACTAAGGAAATTGAAGACTAGGTCCTTTTAAGGCATCTAGAAACACAGATACCCTTCAATCCGATGAGACATCATTTAATTTCAACCAATCCCATTTTAGATCTTATTAAAAACATCAAGCCCCACAATCCCAAAATTAAGCTCCGATTACAGCGCAGGCACCATAGCAATAAACGTTGAATGTCTCCCGACCCCACTCTCGAGCAAATATCTTTCTAAAGAATATGAATTGTACCACAATTTCTTTAACGATTACCACCACGCGACATTCAAAATTATTTTTGGCGAATTGTTGCAAATGAAAAAGTTGACAAAACGTTACATGAAAAGTCCCTCCGATACCTTTGAACTTTGCTAAATTTTGAACAATTACATAACAAAAACATAGAAAATACAAACCGCTGTATCTTGATCTGATCATTTACAGCAGGGTGTACGCTTCGATCCCGATATGCCCCAAACAATTCGCTTGGAATTCGCCAAGAGTAACACGAAAGTGAGCAAACCCAAACCACAGCCCAATACAGCGACAACAGCCTCACATCCTGCATTGATGCACCCACTCACTGGACGTAAGTAAAAGAAAAAAAATCTAAAAAGAAAAAGAAACCAAAATGAGAACTCGGCAGCAGCTAATTTCTATAATTTTGTTTGATTTTTCTTTTTGTGTATGTAGTTGATATTTATATGAAAACCAAAACTATGTTTAAGGGTACAAGAGCTCCTAACCGAAGGCGTTAAAAAACATACGCTGAGCACCTCCTAACTTTCAACACATAACACACACACACACACCTTACACCACTCTATCCAACAGTTGAGCAGTTGAAAATATTGAATATTAAATCAAACAAATTCAACCAAACCTGCTTCAAGTGCACACAACGAATTATATCGTAAATACTTTTGTATGCCATATCTACCATACCTACGAGTTGTTATCTTTGCAAACTTGAGTCGCCGTCAAGTTTTAAATACATATACCTTCCCAACTAGGTAAAAGCAATAACGAAATCAACAATTATATTTAATGTAATGCACCTTAATCACTTTTAACACTCTGTGCAACTCCCACACACGCTCCAAACACACAAATTCCATAAGCAGATACGAATCAGAAAAGCCTGAGCTGCTGAAGTTTTTAAATTTTTAATTCCATATTTATGTACTTGAGTCTGTTCAAGAGAACCAATTAGTTTAAAGTTTCAGACAAAATTCAAAAGCCGGCAAAGAAATTTTTTGAAAGGCATTCATTCCTACAACCAAATAAATAAAAGACTCAGAAAACAAACTTTCAAGATAGAAATTAATTCTTTATGAGTACTTTAATTTTCATTTAAAATTTTTTGTCTTTACCTTTTATTTTTTGTTAACTAAAACCTATTTTTTAAAATCTAATAAATTATGTCTAAAATATCCTTCCATTGGACCTAACCAAATGCTTTTCTTCTTGACCCACAGATTTGGGTGGGCCATTCTTTCCGGGCGGACCAGAGCTTTGGCATCATCCGCTAGCATATTCGGCAGCCGCCGCCGCCGAATTGCCCGGAGCTGCTGCCCTGCAGCATGCCACACTAGTGCATCCAGCCCTGCATCCGCAGGTACCAGTGCGCTCCTATCTCTGACTAAATACAGACAAAGTAATGGAGCAGCCAATGCATCAAGTGAGTAGTCGATTTAAGTAAAGAAATATATGAATTTAAGCTTTTAAGGGATAGCTAGTGCACCTCCATGCACTCCCGATTTAAAAATATTAGTAGTGACTGTATTTTCCCCAAATTTCAGACTCAAATGACAATGCCGCCACATCATCAGACCACTGCTACTATTCATCCGGGAGCTGCAATGGCTCACATGGCTGCCGCTGCGGCAGCTGTAGCGGCCGGTGGGGGAGGAGGTGCTGCCACCGCAGCCGCCGCCCCCCAGGCCGCTGCTGCAACCGCGGCGGGTAATGTGGCTGCTGCCGCTGCCGCCGCCGCTGCGGCCGCCTCTCATCACCATTTTCTGTCCAGTCCGGCCCTGGCCAGCCCCGCTGGATCCACCAACAATGCCAGTCACCCGGCCAACCCCCAGATCGCAGCCAATGCTCCCTGCTCCACGCTGTTCGTGGCCAACCTTGGACAATTTGTGTCCGAGCACGAGCTGAAGGAGGTCTTCTCTAGGTAATTTCTTAAAACATGATTTGCTAAAACAAGAGGTTCCTTTATTATTGACGACACACAATGAAAACAGCACTAAGATCACAGGATACCACCACCACCCCCAGTAAAAACCATTCAGCCACAACAGGCTATAAAACCACCATAACATTCACTCTTGATAGCACTTTGTAAACTCTTTTAACCAAAAATACTAACCGAAAACTTTTGCGTTCTCTTCCTTGGTTCGTTTGTTGCCCACCATCCCACCCGATCACTCTTCTTGTATGATACATGATAACCGACATATATATCTAAAAAAAAATTATATATATATTTATATAATATCCAAATACGATATATAATATGCACAGTATGCCTGGCTTTTGTCGCCTACGAATGCACACAAAAGGTACGCACCCATTCACAAATTTTATGCCTCTGACTTTGTCTTCAACTCTGACCTCTTCAAAACCTTCAAATTCAACTTCCTACTCCACAAATGCCCCTGAACCGTCATCGCCAGCAGCAATGGCAGCAGTAACTGGCTCAAGCTGCTCCACCAGTAACGGGAGTGGTGCAAGCGGTGCGTCGCCTCAACATCCGGTGGCGTTCATCGAGTTCAAGGATCCACCGAGCGCATCTCAGGCCATGCAGCAGTTGCAGGGCAAATACCTGCTCAGCTCGGACCGCGGCTCCATTCGCATCGAGTTTGCCCGCAACAAGATGATCAATGAGGTGGCCATTATGAACATGACCCACAAACCACCACCACCGCCGCCTCCAGTGGCCGCCGTTTCCGTAGCACCTGCAACTGCACCACCGCCGCCAGCAGCGGCACCTTTGTACATCTTAAACGGGGGCGTTGGGGTGGAGCAACTGCTCGTCACTGCACCACCGTCACAGCCGCAGCTTCAAATGCAGCAACTGCAACAGCAACTGCAACTCCACCAGCAGCAGCAGCAGCACCAACAGCAGCAACTACAACTGACAGTGGCAGCACCCTGCACCACAGCAAGCACCACCACCAACAGCACCACCACTAGCGTTGTTGTTAACTCACTACAGCACCACCAACTTCATCATCCAAATCAGCACCACCAAAATCATCTCTTTAGAGACGTATGTATTATTCTGGGTGAACCAAATGAACCAAGTTACTTCTAAGTCTGTGTACTGTACAGTAATCTAACCCTATATGAAGCCCCCACCGTAACACCGCTCACCATTATCATTAGTTGCTCCACTAACTGCACACACTTTTTAGCCCATAAATATTAGAATAAGCCATTCAATCCGCAAAAAGGTTTTCTTCGACCCGAAAATCCCTCATATGCACGACCCGAAAAATACTCCCATGCCGGAGAGCCTAAAAGTATAAAAACGAACCCCATTAACTATTTATAAAATTTTGCAAATTGTTATTGTTAAGCCTGCTCGTTTACTTTGCATGCAAACCACCATCACCACCAACAACAACTACACCACATCCACAACAACAACAGCAGCAGCAACATGAGCAGCAAGCAACAACCAAGCAGCAATCAGCAACAACAAGTAAGAACATACCTAGGGGGATGCCCACAAAATAAATAAAGCCATTTCCACACATATGTGTGAGGGAGCTTAGACTACACACACACGCTCAGTCATAACCATAACAATTGGAGCCGCATTTAAATACAAATTATAACACACAAAAAATTTAGAAACCGTAACAAGTTATGGCCGCCATAGAAAAAGGTTCTTCTCGAGGTGAAGTTTCATTTAGCAAAAAAAAATTGGGGAGGGAGCAAGCTAGACATCCGCTATTTAAATGCCAGCTTCCGAAAGGGTTGGTGGCATTTTCTGGCCACCACCCGCATTAAGCACAACTATATCTCACTCTCACATGAGTGTGTGTGAGCCGAGTGATTCACGTTTTCTGAATGCTAAGAGAGCACATAAATTTATTTTTCAATTTGCTACAAGAAAATGCAGCAGCAGCAAACACTTTATAAAAAATGCAAAAAATTAACGCAGCATGCCACACCCGTATAGCCACAAACTCATAACCAACTTGACTGCCCCAACAACTTATCCACGGCAGCAAAAAAAAGCAAAACTATTTTACAAATTCAAGCTTTAAAGTACTTTATTCCGAGGCATGAACTTTTCTTTGCTTTTTTAGGTAGATTACCGATTTATATGTTACAAGGGTAAGATTATCAACGAAATAGTTTTTCAGATAAAAAAAAGAGAGGGTTTTCCCCATTGTGTATCTTCAGAGTTAAGTTTAATTTTACTTTAGTTTTAAGAGTAAAATTTCAATAAAAATCTGATTTTAAAACTCAATATCGCATGCTTAGAGTCTTTAAGTCACAAAAAAATCAGCATGTGTAGCCACCAAGCACCACGAAAGACTGTAGCTTAGCTAGAAATTTGGAAACTATTTTACAATTGTTTTAAATTATTTTCAGAGGAGCGGGTATGGAATCACGGCATGATTTGCTCGCTAAAAAGCTAGAGCGGGAAATGCAGCAGCAGACGCAAGTGCACCACTCGGCGCATCAGCAGCCACAGCAGCAGCAACATCACCATGCTTCGGCGCAACAGCACTACCACCATAGCCACCAGGCAGCGCATCACCACCTCCAGCAGCAACAGCACCAGACTACACCACAGCAACAGCAGCAGCAGCACCTGAGCCACCACCTGAGCCACCATCATCAGCACCACCATCAGCAGCAACAGTTCTTGATGACGCCGACAGTAACCTGACCCGGCGGCAATGCGAGCCACCATTACGCGACGGCGCATCACCACCACCTGCAGCACCACCAGCCGCACCACCATCAGCAGCAGCCGCAGCCGATTCAGCCGCAACACCACATCTACTCGTACGTGCTGCCCGCGGTCAGTCACATAGCAGCCTAATGAGATCACATTTGAGTTTGAGTCGCAGAAAGGGCGAAACGCTCCGCATGCAACGGATTCATGCGAGGAGTAATACCTTTAGTTATAGACAACAAAAAACTACAAAAAAAAATACAAAAAAAAAAACAAAAAAGTAAAAAATGAAAAAATAATGTTAATTTATACATGTGAAAGAAAATAACAGATCCCGTAACCCAGTTTAGTGAAATTTTTCGACAGGCAACAAAAAAAGATTGTAGTAGAAACCAAAAATAAGAAAATGGGAAAAACTTGTAGTAAAATATACAATTCACGATAGAACGGAAGCTGAGCGAACTACTTAACTAAGTTAGTTGCAATACAGCCGATATGCCCCTATTAACGAATACATATATATACACAGCCTATATATAAAAAAAGATATATAGAGGAAGCTGATTAGAATTTGTTGGTCACTTTACTCCTGTTTGATGTTTTTTAGCTTGACAATTGATTTTGTTTTGACGTTTATGCTTGAGTTTGTTCTGTTGTAAAGCTCTCCCATCCCCATCCATCCCAAAATCTTACAAATGGAATTGAAAACATTGAATTCGTATTTGTTTCTATCCTTCTTTTTGAATATTCTGAGTTTCTGATACATGAAGCAGAGATCCGTGCTTGGGAATAAAATATTAAAAAGTATATTTAAAGTGAAAATTAAGTAAATGGAAAAGGAAAATATATAATTATAGCTTAACCGAATGTGCCCTTTAAATAGCTCTCTTTCTAGAATTATGAAGAATACGAAACAAAACCAAAAAATTTAACTGTATGCATTAATGTAATAATTGTATAACTAGTATTGTAATTTTCAAAATGTTACTCAACAAGAAAATTTACCATCAACGATAACAACGAGTAGTCGAAGTCATCGTATAAACTTAAATTTATATTGAGGATTACTGAAAGCTGGTTTTGAAATTTATTTGTTAAAGCCGTAAGAAAAACAAAATTTAAATGTGAATTTGAAATTATTCGATAAGACCTATCTACGACTTGAGATGAACGTTGCAGGTGCGCTCTAGTGAAGCAAAGACTCGACAAAGAAAACACTTTATAACAAACATAAAAAGCTAAACCTTTAATAGAAACTGGCACAGGACACTCTAAACTTTCCGCCCAAAGAATATGTTTTCTTTCGCCAATTTTTGTTTCGAATTTCTGCGTTCCCCCTTTACAAAGACTTGAACTTTACTAGAGGGCCCCCAACCAAAAGGACTCCAAATAAATAATATTCCTAACTAACTTTCGAAATGCTAGAACAATCAAATCACATTTCTTGCTAAACCAACGATCGATTTAGTGGGGGAGGGGAGTGAAAGCGGAAGGTAGAAAGCAGAAGGGGAAGGAGAGATCAGTAGGAGAGGACGTGTGTGGAGGACGACATGTTGAACAAGGACGAGAGGATAAAATCAATTGCATATCATCTTACGTAGCAAGCATAAACCGAGTATGTATACCTAAAACGAGGAAACAAAACAATTTGAATTGTAACTAAACGAAAAAAACAGCAGAAAACCCAACTACAATAAATGTTGAAGAGCTAACTTGAAGGCTAACAAACTATATATAGTTAATGTGAGACAAATGATAAGCAGCTTTTTACATAATAACGTTCTAATATTTTGTTTAAGAGTTCGTTCAGCCTTGTTTTAATCAATTTTAGTACATATACGTGTATATGGATAAAATCTTTACATTTTACCAAAGTTGTCCTTACTAATTTAACAATTTACGTTTACAACTTTACATACAATTTGTTAAACAAAGACACAGAAAACGAAAAACTAAAAGACCTTGAGTAAATCAGCTAATTTTTAATGTTTATATCTAGTTTAGGGTAAATGTGACTAGACATACCAAAGGCATATTTGAAAAAAAAAAACACAATTGTTAAGAGAAAATATAAAAAAAATAAGCTGAGGAAATCCTAATTGATTGGTAAAGTTTTAGCCTTTCTCTACACATTTCTTTCATTAAATATTTAATTATTTAATTTTTTTTCTTATTTTAGTCGAATATAAAATGCATATTCCGTCCAATTACATTTCTTGCTTTCCTCTTGCCCGAAATTTCATCTCTTCGCCAGCCTCCCGCTGGTTTGAGAACCATAATTCGAAGCTTAGAACAGAGGTCTACTTATAAGTCTGTAATCCTAACACACACACATACACAACCGAAATACACACACACACAAGACAGTAAATTAGTTGAGGTCTTAGTCTGTAAGCAGGGAAAATGTTTAATTATATTGTACTAATGCATATCATAAAATTGCGCCTTCAAAAAAAACATTGAGAAGAAAAGCCCATGACGGTAAACAAAAATATTTACAACTACAACTAAGCATAATGAAAATAAAAGTTAATAGTAGCTAAAGTATGAAACAAATATTTTCGAAATTAATTTTTAGAACCTAAGTAAGAAGCGGCGACTACGCCTGGAAGTATGCAACCATAAAAGCAATGGAAATTTTAAAAGTTTAAAATGCAAATTTGTGAGAATACTTTGTGTATGTGTGTGTATCTATAAGGAAAACTTGTGCAATTTTCATTCAAGGAAGACGGCAAAGAAAGTGAACCAGTGCGGTGGCGAGATTGTTCATTCCCCGCCCCCAAAAACCATTTTGAGGCTTGATTTCCAAAACATTCTTTAATCTAAATTTCATAGCTACGTACATACATATGTGTAAATGTACACAGATTTTGCAAATCTGAAGAATGCAAACATTGAAACAAGATTTCAATACGAATATCTCAACAACAGCAGACGAAGCAGCAGCAGAGGAAAATGTAGTTTTTAAAAATACATAAGAACTAACGAAAGCAAAAATGAATGAATGACAGAAAAACTAAACTAAACAATATGAATTATGGGAACATTATATGAATATATATACACACACATATATATTAAAACATTTTTGAAACAAAAACTAAACAACAATTACAAAGGAAAAAAAACAACAGATACATATCAGCAAATGGATAAAGAACAAAACGAGAGAAACTTTTACAAGAAAAATTATTAAGAAATAAAAATAAAACCGATATGTTTTGATGTGGTTTTTAAATTTTTAAATAATGTAAACTTAATAGGCAGAAAAGCGGCTACCAAAAAGGGGAAAGAAAGCATAACTGAATGAAAGCTTAGTTATAGATTATCGACCTATTTATTATTGCCTAGGCTATATGCTTACATAGTAAAGGCATATCCACATAAAAATGTATATATGTGGAAACAGTAATAGAAAGACAGTAAACCGTAAAATAGCGATAAATCAGTAAAATAATGTTCTATTCTCTGGTATTTATTGTATTCGCTATGTTTCCCGTGTCGAAAGAGTTTCATTACGTATTTGATTAATTCTTTAATTTAAGTTCCCAATTCCCAATTGATTGCCTTATGTTTGCCTAAAAATGAATTACAATTAAAAACAATTTAATACTAATTTCTAAGTTATTTATATGTATATGTATCGTATACCTCTATTATAAACCCCAATATCAATATGCTTATATAATTTGTGTAGCCTTACCATAGAACTTTTCAATTGACGGTATTAATTATACATAATAAACATTTATATTTTGTTCGTTAAATAAATTCATTATTGTTTCATTCGAACTCACACATACGAGATAAACCCAAACCTTTGAAGAAACGAATTTTAAATTAGTGAAAATTTTTGAAAGAAAATTAAAACCAACTATACAATTACATATATTATACTACATATACATATATGATTCTCTCCCCCACTTCAAGTTTTTGGGTCATTTGAGGGAGAGCCAACTAGAGGAGCATTACACTCAATTACAACTGGATATAAGCTGAGCAGAGAAAGTTCGCTGTAAATTTGTAACACATAATACTATGCATATCTATATACAGGCGTACATATGTATAGTATATATAGGAAGTTAAGTAGGAACGCAACTGATATTAAATATTAAAAATATCATGGCAGAGAAATTGCAACAACAGCAGATAGATGGAGGTAACACAAGTCAAAACATATCAAACTCGTGCCCGATTACAACTATATATACACATATATATACACTATATATATATATAAAAGAAAAGCAGCCACAAATTATGCGCAGCAATTTTCGATGGTAAAAAAAAAGAAAATTATAATAATATTGATAAAATTAATAAGCAGAAACCACTCGAAGTCGAACTCGAGGTCAAACGGGAAATGCAACTTTTATTTGCATAACTCAAAGTTGAGTAAAATTTTATCAGTAAATAATATGAAAATAACGATTAATATTATTAAAAATATTAAAACTACAAACAATGGCAAATAATTGTCTATTTTGAGGCTCATTTATTTAACATTTTTCAAACCCAAAATATGACTTTCTTTTTAAAAATCGAACAAATCTTTTGCTAATATTGTAAAAAACAAATTGATTTTTCAAAGCAAATGAAACAAAAAACATATAGCTAAATATTATTATAAAACTTACATAAAGCAGAAAAACTCGTATATATATATAAATATAAATATCAGCCTTGTTCTTTATATATATATATATTTGAAAACAAAACAAAAAAAGAAACCATACAAAATATTAATAAATTATTAACTACTATAAAAAAAGAATACAAAAACATAAAAAATATTTAGCGAAAATATTGTATTGTGAGTTTAAATGTATTGTTGCATACGAAACCAAAGACATAAAAATCGGTACAGTTAAGTTATATGTGAAACTATATATGGCAATACCAACCGATTGGCAATGAATGATTATTGGCAGAACGGAATAGATCAGAAGAACCGAACCGAGAGAAAGGTGAACCATTTTTCACAGAAAACAACCAGCGATAAGAGCTAAACAAAATTGAATTCAATTAAAATCTCCAAACAGTTTATTTCAATTTCAAATACATAGCAGAAGGGAAAGCCCAGCCCGCGAACAGATTATACAATTTGATAATGAGATTATTTTCAAGCGATCAAGATCGGGGAAAGCACAAAGAGATCCCCTGTATCTAATGAGAGAAAAAACAACAAATCGCAGTTTGTAGCCGGCGAAAAATTATAAAAATAATAATAATACAAATAATAAATAAAAACTTTAACAATTGTTTTGTGTAATTGTAAAGAAATGGAATTTGTTGTGTACCACGTTGGACATGGTTTTTGGTAATTCTATGGTTGCGTCGCGGCTTTCAAAACACGCAATCGGGGGAATTGTAGCATAAATTATATGTTTCAATATATAAATTACCGGCTCTGTACAGTATAACGTATAGTTGACCACTCGTTTAAATCAATTGAAAGCGAATTAGTTCAATTCAATTGCTTATCGCCATATGTGGCGTTTCAATGATCTTTGAGATGTAGTTCAGAACCCGACAATGTGTTGATAGTCTGGACGGAAAAGATCCAAAGAAGGGTCATTTGCTTTAAAACCAGCTGAAGGATAAAAGAAAAAAAAAAGGGACTCAGTTTTTGTTTCCTGTTCTCTACCTGCAGCCACTTATGAGGAAACAAAAATAATATTTAAAATTATTATTTATTGATTGATGATTTCTGGGACACCCTGTATGGGCCGAGCTGTGCATTGCTCTGGACTACTTATCTGTTAGTCAGTTGAGTTTGAACAGAGCGACGAGAAGGTTGTAAAATGAGGTTACTTTTCTTTGGGTTGCTGCTTGTTTGGTTTGCGAGCCAAAGCGAAGCTAAAGAGAAAGTGTCCTGCAAGGATGAACAAGGGAACGACGTAGATTGGTAAGCAATTCACCCCTTTTTAATCAGGTTTCGCATTTTCTTAAATATGCGAATACGATGTTTTATTTTTCTATCAACATGATTGTCAGTGAACTTTACTTGACCTCCGATTTAGAAATAATATTCGGTTGAGTTGATAATTTATAATTAATCTTTTATTTTCGACTACAGGTGGCACTTGTACAAGTTGCCCAAGCACTACCAGCACAACGATTTAGGAAAGGACACCACGGGGCTGCGATACTTGTACTTGACCAGCCAGAGCTACAGCACTTGGCAGTTGTCTGGCAAGAGGATTAACGACCCGGAATCCCTGCCTGCCAAGACTCTGAACCCCATAAATGCCGATCCCAACCACACCCTGCTTGCCGTCTATAGTGATCAGCAGCCGAATGGCACTGTTTTCAGCACGGGAGGACACGCCAAGGGAGTGGTGGCCAGTGATGGGGAGACTGCCATCTGGCTGGTGCACTCAGTGCCCGGATTTCCCACCGTACCCGACTACTCGTATCCCACCACAGGGGAGCAGTACGCCCAGAGTATGCTTTGTGTTACGCTGAAGGCGGAGGATCTAGAGAAGGTGGGCCAGGTGCTGGTCTATAACGAGCCTCACTTCTACTACCAACGGAACCCCCTCTTCGCAAACTCCGACGAACTCTTCCCGAGTCTGGAACGCGCCCTGCACGGCCAGTGGCGCACGGAGTCTCCTTTCCAAAAGGATGTAGAGGTGCGCAGCTTGGACGGCAAGAAGTTCCACCTGTTCGGCAAAAGTGGGCGAGCTAATGTGGAGCTCTATGCTGATGTGGTGGCCCCTGTCTTAGACGTAAGCCTCTTTGTGGAGGCGTGGCGTGATGGAACTGGCAATCTGCCGAACAGCTGCGAAAAGAAGGACAAGATCCTTAATGTGGAGGCCATCGCCAATGAGCAGCTCTCGGTGAACTTCAAGACCACCCAGGATCACTCCAAGTGGGCGGTATCCCGTCCCACAGGCATCCTCATTTACCGCTGGCGCGTAGGCGGTGGCGACTGGATCTGCGTGGGCGACATAAACCGGCAGCAGGGACAGCTGAACCGCGGGGGCGGCACGGTGTGCCACAAAAGCGCTAGTGTCTCGAATCTGTATCGCCAAATGGTGGCTAACTGGGACAAGTGCGCCGAGGAATAATGGATGCATACGCACAAATGTACTTTTTGTTAAAAAAAAAAAAAACAAAAACGGAATTAAAACAAATAAATAAAAATTCTATTGCATTTAAAGTTCGTCCCATTTTCCCCTCAACTATTTTGAAAATGTTTGAAAGGACAATTTGGCCCCGCGATCGTCCTTCGCCAGTTTCACTTCTTGAGAAACTCCAGACTCTTAACAGAAATACCTTAATCGATTTATAGATCGATTCTCCATTATTCTGCATTAAAATCTAGGAACGAAATATTTTTTCGATTTTTCGTCAAAATTTCTAGGGATCCCCATTAAATATTTTGAAAATGCATGGAGGGTCAATTTGGCCCCACCGCGATGGCTATATCTTCGCCAGTTTCCATCAGAATCTTGAGCGGAATACCTTAATCGATTTGTAGATCGATTCTCCATTATTCTGCATTAAAATCTAGGAACGAAATATTTTTTCGATTTTTCGTCAAAATTTCTAGGGATCCCCATTAAATATTTTGAAAATGCATGGAGGGTCAATTTGGCCCCACCCCGATGGCCATATCTTCGCCAGTTTCCATCAGAATCTTGAGCGGAATACCTTAATCGATTTGTAGATCGATTCTCCATTATTCTGCATTAAAATCTAGGAACGAAATATTTTTTCGATTTTTCGTCAAAATTTTTAGGGATCCCCATTAAATATTTTGAAAATGCATGGAGGGTCAATTTGGCCCCACCCCGATGGCTGTATCTTCGCCAGTTTCCATCAGAATCTTGAGCGGAATATCTTAATCGATTTGTAGATCGATTCTCCATTATTCTGCATTAAAATCTAGGAACGAAATATTTTTTCGATTTTTCGTCAAAATTTCTAGGGATCCCCATTAAATATTTTGAAAATGCATGGAGGGTCAATTTGGCCCCACCCCGATGGCTATATCTTCGCCAGTTTCCATCAGAATCTTGGGCGGAATACCTTAATCGATTTGTAGATCGATTCTCCATTATTCTGCATTAAAATCTAGGAACGAAATATTTTTTCGATTTTTCGTCAAAATTTCTAGGGATCCCCATTAAATATTTTGAAAATGCATGGAGGGTCAATTTGGCCCCACCCCGATGGCCATATCTTCGCCAGTTTCCATCAGAATCTTAAGCGGAATACCTTAATCAATTTGTAGATCGATTCTCCATTATTCTGCATTAAAATCTAGGAACGAAATATTTTTTCGATTTTTCGTCAAAATTTTTAGGGATCCCCATTAAATATTTTGAAAATGCATGGAGGGTCAATTTGGCCCCACCCCGATGGCTATATCTTCGCCAGTTTCCATCAGAATCTTGAGCGGAATATCTTAATCGATTTGTAGATCGATTCTCCATTATTCTGCATTAAAATCTAGGAACGAAATATTTTTTCGATTTTTCGTCAAAATTTCTAGGGATCCCCATTAAATATTTTGAAAATGCATGGAGGGTCAATTTGGCCCCACCCCGATGGCTATATCTTCGCCAGTTTCCATCAGAATCTTGAGCGGAATACCTTAATCGATTTGTAGATCGATTCTCCATTATTCTGCATTAAAATCTAGGAACGAAATATTTTTTCGATTTTTCGTCAAAATTTTTAGGGATTCCCATTAAATATTTTGAAAATGCATGGAGGGTCAATTTGGCCCCACCCCGATGGCTATATCTTCGCCAGTTTCCATCAGAATATTGAGCGGAATATCTTAATCGATTTGTAGATCGATTCTCCATTATTCTGCATTAAAATCTAGGAACGAAATATTTTTTCGATTTTTCGTCAAAATTTCTAGGGATCCCCATTAAATATTTTGAAAATGCATGGAGGGTCAATTTGGCCCCACCCCGATGGCTATATCTTCGCCAGTTTCCATCAGAATCTTGAGCGGAATACCTTAATCGATTTGTAGATCGATTCTCCATTATTCTGCATTAAAATCTAGGAACGAAATATTTTTTCGATTTTTCGTCAAAATTTCTAGGGATCCCCATTAAATATTTTGAAAATGCATGGAGGGTCAATTTGGCCCCACCCCGATGGCTATATCTTCGCCAGTTTCCATCAGAATATTGAGCGGAATACCTTAATCGATTTGTAGGTCGATTCTCCATTATTCTGCATTAAAATCTAGGAACGAAATATTTTTTCGATTTTTCGTCAAAATTTCTAGGGATCCCCATTAAATATTTTGAAAATGCATGGAGGGTCAATTTGGCCCCACCCCGATGGCTATATCTTCGCCAGTTTCCATCAGAATCTTGAGCGGAATACCTTAATCGATTTGTAGATCGATTCTCCATTATTCTGCATTAAAATCTAGGAACGAAATATTTTTTCGATTTTTCGTCAAAATTTCTAGGGATCCCCATTAAATATTTTGAAAATGCATGGAGGGTCAATTTGGCCCCACCCCGATGGCCATATCTTCGCCAGTTTCCATCAGAATCTTAAGCGGAATACCTTAATCAATTTGTAGATCGATTCTCCATTATTCTGCATTAAAATCTAGGAACGAAATATTTTTTCGATTTTTCGTCAAAATTTCTAGGGATCCCCATTAAATATTTTGAAAATGCATGGAGGGTCAATTTGGCCCCACCCCGATGGCTATATCTTCGCCAGTTTCCATCAGAATCTTGAGCGGAATACCTTAATCGATTTGTAGATCGATTCTCCATTATTCTGCATTAAAATCTAGGAACGAAATATTTTTTCGATTTTTCGTCAAAATTTCTAGGGATCCCCATTAAATATTTTGAAAATGCATGGAGGGTCAATTTGGCCCCACCCCGATGGCTATATCTTCGCCAGTTTCCATCAGAATCTTGAGCGGAATACCTTAATCGATTTGTAGGTCGATTCTCCATTATTCTGCATTAAAATCTAGGAACGAAATATTTTTTCGATTTTTCGTCAAAATTTCTAGGGATCCCCATTAAATATTTTGAAAATGCATGGAGGGTCAATTTGGCCCCACCCCGATGGCTATATCTTCGCCAGTTTCCATCAGAATCTTGAGCGGAATATCTTAATCGATTTGTAGATCGATTCTCCATTAATCTGCATTAAAATCTAGGAACGAAATATTTTTTCGATTTTTCGTCAAAATTTCTAGGGATCCCCATTAAATATTTTGAAAATGCATGGAGGGTCAATTTGGCCCCACCCCGATGGCTATATCTTCGCCAGTTTCCATCAGAATCTTGAGCGGAATACCTTAATCGATTTGTAGATCGATTCTCCATTATTCTGCATTAAAATCTAGGAACGAAATATTTTTTCGATTTTTCGTCAAAATTTCTAGGGATTCCCATTAAATATTTTGAAAATGCATGGAGGGTCAATTTGGCCCCACCCCGATGGCTATATCTTCGCCAGCTTCCATCAGAATCTTGAGCGGAATACCTTAATCGATTTGTAGGTCGATTCTCCATTATTCTGCATTAAAATCTAGGAACGAAATATTTTTTCGATTTTTCGTCAAAATTTCTAGGGATCCCCATTAAATATTTTGAAAATGCATGGAGGGTCAATTTGGCCCCACCCCGATGGCTATATCTTCGCCAGTTTCCATCAGAATATTGAGCGGAATACCTTAATCGATTTGTAGGTCGATTCTCCATTATTCTGCATTAAAATCTAGGAACGAAATATTTTTTCGATTTTTCGTCAAAATTTCTAGGGATCCCCATTAAATATTTTGAAAATGCATGGAGGGTCAATTTGGCCCCACCCCGATGGCTATATCTTCGCCAGTTTCCATCAGAATATTGAGCGGAATACCTTAATCGATTTGTAGATCGATTCTCCATTATTCTGCATTAAAATCTAGGAACGAAATATCTTTTCGATTTTTCGTCAAAATTTCTAGGGATCCCCATTAAATATTTTGAAAATGCATGGAGGGTCAATTTGGCCCCACCCCGATGGCTATATCTTCGCCAGTTTCCATCAGAATATTGAGCGGAATACCTTAATCGATTTGTAGTTCGATTCTTCATTATTCTGCATTACAATCTAGGAACGTAATATTTTTTCGATTTTTCGTCAAAATTTCTAGGGATCCCCATTAAATATTTTGAAAATGCATGGAGGGTCAATTTGGCCCCACCCCGATGGCTATATCTTCGCCAGTTTCCATCAGAATCTTGAGCGGAATACCTTAATCGATTTGTAGATCGATTCTCCATTATTCTGCATTAAAATCTAGGAACGAAATATTTTTTCGATTTTTCGTCAAAATTTCTAGGGATCCCCATTAAATATTTTGAAAATGCATGGAGGGTCAATTTGGCCCCACCCCGATGGCTATATCTTCGCCAGTTTCCATCAGAATCTTGAGCGGAATACCTTAATCGATTTGTAGATCGATTCTCCATTATTCTGCATTAAAATCTAGGAACGAAATATTTTTTCGATTTTTCGTCAAAATTTCTAGGGATCCCCATTAAATATTTTGAAAATGCATGGAGGGTCAATTTGGCCCCACCCCGATGGCTATATCTTCGCCAGTTTCCATCAGAATCTTGAGCGGAATACCTTAATCGATTTGTAGATCGATTCTCCATTATTCTGCATTAAAATCTAGGAACGAAATATTTTTTCGATTTTTCGTCAAAATTTCTAGGGATCCCCATTAAATATTTTGAAAATGCATGGAGGGTCAATTTGGCCCCACCCCGATGGCTATATCTTCGCCAGTTTCCATCAGAATCTTGAGCGGAATTCCTTATTCGATTTGTTGGTCGATTCTCCATTATTGTACATTAACATAAATTATGGACAATATATGGAGAATGTACATTAAAATACGGGAAGATTTACGATTTACCAATTTTTTAAGTTTAAATCTTAAATAAAAAACTGGTGGTTAGCCACCTATGTTTGAAGTTTAACACTAATAGTATGCCCATTACTCGCAATTTCAAAATTGGAGTTGGCAACACTAGCCAGCAATAGTGTTACCAAGATTTCTTACCCTAGAGGGCGCTATTTCACCTCACCTTTGGCAACGCGAACCTAAAACAAAAACAAAGCCAAGCCGTAAACGGCAGAAAATTAACATTATTCGCAAAATCCATATTATTTGCGGCCTACTTTAGAAATCGAAAAGCCGCTCGGAATGTTCTGCTGCCTACGCACATGTCTCAACGGAGGGCAGCTACGAAAACCCGCGGCAGCTGCCAGAAGCCATGAACCCGAAGTCCATCTCGACGCAGCGCATATGGGTAAAATTTAAAAATAAAAACACTATAGTGTTTTTTAGAAAAAGATAAAAAATTATAGATAACGGTGCGGCTTAGTCGTTACCACGGAATGACTCCATATTTACACGAAACACCAATATGGCAATATGGAGCCACTTCCGTTTCCTACCGACACAAAATTTCCCTTTGAGAAGTCAATATTTCAAAATATGTTTTTTAAGGTCGATAATTTTTCCTTAACATTTAAACTTAGAGGGTAAACAATCAAATTCGTTAATAATTACCTCCTTTTTCTCTCCCCAGGTCCAGACGTGATCCTGCTGTCACACCAGCTGCGGGTAACAGGAACGGGAGGTGTCCTAGCTACGGCTCCCTTGGTCCAGTCCAAATCCTACTTTGAAGTTAAAATTCAGCAGGGTGGCAGTTGGTCCGTGGGAGTGGCCACTCGACAAACGGATCTCAGCCGGAAGTGCGGTGGCGGAGACCGCGAGTCCTGGTGCTTGTGTTCCGACAACGCCACCCGCCACAACGACCAAGAGGAGTTCCAAGTGGTGGTGCCTGCAGCATGCACCACCCAGCCATCAAAGACATCCAACGGAATCCTGAACAGCAGTGCTGCTAGAGCGGCAGGACTCATCGCCATAGAAGATTTGCAGCAGGAGGATCTGCTGATGACTACGGGAGTTGCTCCACCAGAGGATAGCATCGGCGACACCTTAATTACATCACCGAAACGGGATTATCCAGACGAAGGTGATATTGTGGGGGTGGCCTTTGATCATGTGGAGTTGAATTTCTACTTCAACGGAAAAAACCTGGAGGTTCCCTTTAGAAATGTACGGGGAGCAGCACTGTTTCCCGTCATTTATGGTGAGGTTTTTGATTTCTCAAATATCTTTACAATATAAATTCATCTTTTCTATTCCAGTGGGAAATGGCGCCATCCTGGACATTATCTTGGATAACTTTTCGCACGGTCCTCCGCCTGGCTTTGAGCGTATCCTGCTAGAACAGTCTCTTCTTTAGAAGGCTACGCATTAAGGAAAAGCATCAGAACAAAACATTCAATAAAATAAGAAATAGAAAGTGCGTTTTAAGATTATAGGAGGCTAGTTTTCAATTATACCAGCAAGAATAATAAAAAGAATTATTCTTTAAAATTTATAAAGAATTTTTGAAAAAGTATAACAAAAACATAAATTCTAGTCAAAAATTATAAAAAATCGCCATTTCAAACTTTACCAGATCCAAGTATTCAGAACCTTGTAGTTGTAAAACGCACTGCTCTATTCATTTGAGAACGATTGTATAAACTTGGAAACTTCTCTAGTCCTTGTACTCCCAAATCCAGAATGTGTTGTTTTTATTTAGTCGTGTTTTTGTTTTAGTTTTGTAAATTACTTACATAGCCTGACCCTGCGACTGCTTTTGTATTATACACAGATCTGTATATACCTACAGACGTCATTTTTATGGATCTATATAGCTCTATATAACCAAATCACTTAGCCATGTCTCACATTCCAATTTACAATGGCCATGGACCAGTCCACTTACGTATTCGAGCACGGAACTACCTAACTAACTCTAAGATGCATCTGTATATCTGAATAAATTGTATCTACATATATCTACCGCTTTGAAAACTGATTAATCCGCGCGCGGACAATAAATCTATGTTATGTACTTGAAATTATTTGACTGAGTCTTCATAGTTTGCCTTGTCAATGATATAAAAATTGTAATTTTTTTGAATGGATTATTTCTACGAAATTATCTGTAAAGTTTAAGAGATGATACATGGCTGGAAAGGGCGAGATCATCCAGATCCACATCGGCCAAGCCGGCGTCCAGATAGCCAACGCCTGTTGGGAGCTCTACTGCTTGGAGCATGGCATCTTGGCTAATGGAAGAGTGATGCAAAGGCCCATCGATGATGCGTTCCTCACATTTTTCGAATTCACCAGCGCAAATACGTGTGTCCAGCCCCGCATTGTCATGATCGACACCGAGCCCACGGTTATCGGTAATACATTTGAATCCTTTTTTTGGCTTAGGTATCTCAAGTTTTTCTTTCAGACGAAATCCGCACTGGCGCCTACCGAAATCTTTTCCATCCGGATACCCTTATATCGGGCAAGGACGATAGTGGCAGTAACTTCGCCAGGGGCTATAATTTGATGGCCAGCGAGCTCCTAGAGCGCTCCATGAATGCGATTCGCCGGGTGGCCGATCGCTGTCGGAATCTACGAGGCTTTCTGGTTTTTCGAGCCATTGGTGGAGGATCAGGCTCCGGTCTGGGTACTCGAATAATGGAAAAACTTTTGGATGACTTTGGCACAAAGATGACGGTTATAGAGTTTCTGGTCTATCCATCGCCTTCGTAAGTCGAAATTTATTATTAGGATTAGGAACATATTTTATCGAAGCGCTTTGCTTGGGTTTCTGTTTTTTCAATACACAGATAACAAAACAGATATGAATGATAAGAAGATTACCTTATCATACGTTTAAGTAATGAACTTTTCATATTTTCCTTGTGCATGCATACTGCTTATATTTTAGATAAAATATACAACATTTTAAGAGGTATATATTATAATATATTTCTGTTTTTATTCCCCAGGATATCCCCTGTGATCGTAGAGCCGTATAACGCCCTATTGGCCGCCCACTTCTCAATGGACTGCGCGGATGTTTCCTTCATAGTGGACAACGAGGCTCTCTACGACATCTGCGCCAACACCCTGAATGTCCCCGCTCCCACCTACACGAATCTGAACCGGATTATTGGGCAGGTGGTTTCCGGATTTACAGCATCGCTGCGATTCGGCGGAGGGTCCAGCGTTAGCTTCCAGGAGCTCCAGACAAACCTGGTGCCGTACCCGCGTATCCACTACCCTCTGATCAACTACGCACCTCTGGTGCCCATCTCCCACTCCCAGTTCGTCAACATGTCGACGGCCCAGCTGACCGGGCAGTGCTTCCAGATGAGCAACCAGATGGTCAGGTGTAACCCCTCGCACGGCAAATACATGTCGTGCGTCCTGCTGTATCGCGGGGAAATCGCTGCCAATGAGATCAATACGGCGCTGGAGAACATTAAGCGGACAAAGTCGTTTCGGTTCGTGGACTGGTCGCCCACGGGCTTCAAAATAGGAGTCTGCGGTATGCCGCCGATATACGTTCCTGGCGGCGATCTGGCGCCCACCAATCGCGCCTGCGTCGCCATATCGAACAACACCAACATCCGGATAGCCTGGTGCCGGCTGGTGAACAAGTTCGACAAACTATATCAGAAGCGAGCCTTCGTCTACCACTACGTGGGCGAGGGGCTCGAGGAGGGAAACTTTTCCGAGGCCTCGGAGAATATCTGTCAGCTGGTCCACGACTACCTGGAGGTGGATGCCTCTGCTCCAACTTCCAACCACGATTCCGGAGACGACGAAGTCTAGTGAATATCCACCCGAAGCCCTTTCCTCCTTCAGCATCTGTGTTGTCGTTCGAAAAAATTATTAAATTCCCCGTGGCACATTTTACTTATTATTATTTTATTTTTGGTAATTGACGTACAATTTTTTCTCTCGATGACTTTATCAAGCCACGAAAGAGTTTGAAGGACGGTTTGTAAGAATACTCTTCGAAAAATACAATGTATCCATTGGGTATTTCTGCTAAGATTGTTTTTGAGAGTTTTAATAGAAGAAATGATATAAATACTAGAAACAGGGATCAAGTTATTTTAAGAATCTTCTAAAAGATTAGTCCCTTTTTCCAGGTGCTGTCTCATGATAATTCCAGTATTTTATGAGTCTATCTTTTGAGAGTACTTCAAGCTTCGACCTGATGGAAGATACCTACCTTTCTTTTTTCCTTATTTCATTTTTTGCCAAAGCTTTCGTCAGCTCGAAACCGTTGGCCAAATTAAGTATTTATGGTTGGCTAAAACAAACATTGACCCAGCCTGTAATTTGCGTTGCTTGACCCCGGCCCCGAAGAGCGGCAGTCGGGGTCGGGAAGAGGGCGGGCAGTATCGGGCTGGTGGGCGTGGCCAGCTGGGCCGATATGGGGTATAATTAAAATGATCGCAGCCCGAGGGTTTAGCACGTACCGAGGCAAAAGTCGCGCTTATCGCGATCGCACCCAGGGCAAGGTCTTCCCGATCCGCCGATCCTCCGATCCGTCGATGCAGCATCTGCGGATGATCTTCATTCTGCTCCTCGGGGCTCTCCTGAGGTCCCTTAACCCCTTGGTGCCCGATTCAGTTTTCGCTGTGTGACGTGACTTACGCACGCTTAATGCTTAATGCGCGATTATCGATTAAGGGATCTTGGCCAGCACGCAGCAGACCGCTCACTTGGCCATCTTATCAGCTTTTGGTGTGGTCCTTTCGCAGGACCACTGACCGCTGTTATTAAAGGCATTATCATTATGAGATCCCGGTTCCTGGGCCCCTTTCTGCCAATTCCTTTGTGTGTTAACTGTTGCTAATCTTAAATTGAACTCCGGACGGTTGCTTTTGTTTTTTCAGCGTGAGAACCGCTGCGTGTGGCTCCATCGGAGAAGGCTCTATCCTTATTTTTCAGGGGGTGTTAATGAGCTAAAGGAAATGCCTAAGGACCACCTTGGGCCACAAAGCAGTGAAATGAAGACGTTCCACCGATCGACGTGAACTAATAAAGCAATTCTCCGAGATGGCCAAAAGGAAAAGGTGCGTCAACCGGAGGGGTGGAAATAAAAAAAGGCAAAAGGCAGGGAGGATTGGCAGAATGGGGAGATAGGCAGGACGACCTCTGTGCACCACAACATTTGAAATATCTAGTTAACTCTGGGGCCGCTCTGACCTCCTTTATTTATGCACTAATCCGTGGGAAATGCTGGCCAAGACACCTGGGGCCGATTTATGCCATAAACGAAACGAAACGAACCAAAAAAAGAACAACAACCAATGCAAAAACCCGCACCCGCAACAAAAGACACATGAATGCAAAAAAATAAGAAATATTCATATCAAAGGTCGATAAATTAATTCCCTATAATAAAACAATTATGTCATTTTAAGTTGATAGTTACCTAGTTACAAATTCAAGACTTTTTCCAATAAAATTGAGCTTAGTTGAAAATCTACCTTTCGCATTTCGAAACTTCATATTTTGTCCCAACGACCTGTTGCCTCAAAAACTTGTAAAGCTTTTATGTAACTGCAAAAGCCTTTATTAAGATACTTGAGTTTTAGACAAATCCCCACTGAAAGATAGTGTATACTTTGGAGGTAAAAATATTAAACAACCGTCGAGTGAATTAATAAAGCGCCTCGCGAGGCGGCCACGCATTAAACGACACACTCCGCAGAAAAACATTACAACGAATCCAGGCAGGCCGAAAGGCAGGAAGAGCTCTATTCAGAGGACCATATGGCCACATGTGTGCGGCTACGTTTACGGATCCGCAAAATGAATAGATGCCACATGACTGACCACTCCAATGTACTGCACTCCACTTTTGTTGTTGCCCGGTTTTTTCGCCGAGGGCAAACATTTTGGAATTGCAATTTTCGACTTCATTTCCAGGCTTTGAACGCCTGGGCTGCATTCGGTTTTATTTTATTTTTTATTTATTTTTTAGTTTCGGGAGAGGAGTGTGGCAAGCAGACTGAGTTCGAGGCAACACCTACCGAGGCAACACAACCACCAAATGGGCAAACCAACACAGTTCGCTAAGACATCGGTGGGCGGTTGCAACTGCGGCAAGGAGCTAAGGGAAGTGGTGTTTACACTACCAAAAAATCAGGACTTTGTTAGGCTATTTAAATAGGAAAAAAACAGATCCATGTCTTCGATTTCCTAAATACCTTTACATTATTTTGCAGGATATATCCTAGAATTGCTATTAGATTTGTTGGGTCTACCCAACTTTTTTTCAGACGGTGTAGGTCTACGCAGCAAGTGTTTCGATTTATGTTTTTGCGCCTCAGCCGCCACAGCTAGCTACATGCCACATACCCCGGCTCTGAATCCGAATCTGGCAGACTCGGCTGCGGCTGTGGCAGCGGCGTTTTCATTCAAAATGTTTAACCAGACCCGGCACGGTCGGGGCCGGCCAGAAGACCACTTGTTGCTCTTTTATTCATTCAATTTGTCAGTTTTGCACTAGCACAAAACGAAAGCCAGTCCAGTGCAGTCCCGGCCGAGATCCCTTCCCCACTTCGGGCCCCGGCCAGAGTCAAAAGGTTATCGCCACACTTGCTGCATTTATAGTGCCCCATCATGCGGCATGTGATCATCACGGAGATGATAATGACTCTGATCGTGGTCTCTGCTCTGGTGCTCCTCTGGTCATGTTTACATGGCAGAATTATTAGTGGTAATATTTGTGAAATATTTGTTTTCTAATCTGTAAACACCAATCATATTAGCAATTTGAATATGACAGCGCCGGCTCCAAACAGTAACAGGCCTTGTTGTTGTGTTATTTGAGCTTTTTGAGAAGGGTATTTCCATTTTTGGGAGAACTTTGAAAGTGGTTTTTATTCTGATAAGAGGGTACAAGCTATTAAAATCATTTTAATAGCAATTCTAGAGAAGTACTCCAAAAGCAATTACTCGATTCATCTTCCGGAATAAACCTAATTTTAGATTTTTTGTATCAAAGAAACTTCTTGCAGAGTCCACTTTATAAATTCTAATTCATTTAAATTTAAAGACTTTTTGAAAATAAAATTGAAAAGAAAGAGTATCCTATTTTGTGGATCTACATGTTGCCACAAATCTTTGCATTTGTGGTCAACGGTCAGTGGCTTGTGGCTAGTATTTTGGTTATTATGTTGGCTTGGCCGACGGGTTGGCACCGATGGGTGGGTGGGTAGGTGGGGCGTGAGTTATTATCTATTCAATTGTTGCACTTTGCTGCTTCCTATTGCCTTGGGACACGGCAATGAAACCTCCCCCTGAATCACTCTTCCCTCTGGAATTTCTGCTGTGCAGTTATGAGAATGAGTGCCATGAAATTTATGATAAATGCCATGATCTCCGCGGCTTCGACGGCTCGAATTCGACTCGGCTCGTTAGCCGTCGCTCGAGCATCGTTTACAACACTTTAAGAGGATTTTACAGCCTCGACTCCATTGGCAGCCATTAGCGAGGCAATTGACATACTCCTTGACAGTCGGACCGAGAGGAGCTCTAAGTGCACGAAATTTATCATGGACGATGGATCGGAGGGGGCGTTTGCCAAAAATGGCACAAATAACGACATAATTTGGCCACAGATCTGGCCAGCATCGGATATCAGCAGCAGCAGCAGCAGGCAGCAAGCTGCATTTGAGGCAAAATGCCAGCCAACTTGCAACTTGAAACGAAAAAACAAAACGACAATCGACATATGCAAATTGACTGTGAAACGCAGACGACGCACAGCCAAAAATGGTGTTCAAATCGTTAAGCCACTTTGTAAATACACTCTGCGAAAAATGCCAAGACTTAATGGCTACAAAAATGTGGCTAAAATCTGTAAAAAGAGTTAACACAAACACCAAGCCTATTTGAAGTACAAACCGTTCCTTTTCCCCAGTGTTTCCACAGTCGTGAATGGCAAAGCTGGAACATAAATAATTCAATTAGTTAAAGTAGAAATTAGTGGGCAACACAACATTTCGTACAAAGATTTGCCAATCTGACAGTCTTTGATCTCTGGGGCAGATGACATCATCCGGCGGACAAGCAAACGGTTAGATCAAATAGATTTTTAACAGCCGGACTAAATGGCTAAATGCTTTATTGGCTATCAGCTGGCATATGCGAAATGCAAAGGCCATGATTGAACTTGAAATTCCATATTAAGTGCATTTTGGAATAGAATCGAGTGGCGAAACTGAGTCGGGTCTATTGTGGAGATCGGGGCTGGCATGGTAATTACTCTGGCTAAAAAGTCTCAGCCCCTCGGACGGCAGTGCATTGCAATTTGAGCAACAAAAAAGTCAAATTCTGCACTAAACGCAATTAATCAAGCGCCTTGGGTCGTGCTTGGCCAAATGTTTTCCACTCCTAATGATGCCGTGGTCATATACTCTGTACCCCATTGTGCCTCAACTCCCTCCTCCTTGCCGCCCCACCAGTTGCGCAAATATGGCCTGGGTCGAAGTTCAAGCCGACCGCATACTGTGCTTAATGTCTCACTTATGGCCAAGTCTGTAAGCCAAAAGCCAAGCCTCTCCAGTTGCCGTTGCGTGAGAATGTTTGTGGTGGAGCGTTTGTCAAGCTCTAATTTGTGGCAACTCGGAGTCACGTGTCTCCCGGGCCAAGTCAATATCTTGATGGATCGACTGGCCGGATATCGCGATTGGGGAGTCGGGCATTATATGGCCTGATAATTTGGCTTAAACGCGTGGCCAACTCCACTCAACGGCTACAGGTAATAACTGACTGAATTAATTTATTTTTTTATTCGATTTTCGACTTTCAGATACCTGTTACATATATTTTTAATTAAATTAAAGTAATCGTATCCCGGATTCTAGATATCAACCATACCCCAAGAATATCCACAACTAATGTTACTTTAATAAAAAGGATTATCAAAAATATATTAAAACAAATATACCCCTGACGCCTAACAACTACAGGTAAGTTTGGATAATAACTGTCTTTGGCAGTCGTTCCTAATCCTAATCAATTTTGAACGCCTCACGAGGCGTCATAAATACGTTTTTCGAAAGATAAAGACGGGATGGGTCGAGGATAGGCGACGGAGCGAGACCGAATGAGGTTGTAATTTTTGCATTTTTAAAAAACATTGCCAAAGTGTTACAATTTCCATTAGTTACAGTTATTTGGCCGAAACAGAGAGTGAGGCAACTCGGCTCGACCGGGCAGGCACAATTATCAACTTTTTGCGTTGATTACGATGATGGATTATAACACTTTGCCATTGCTCCAGTGGTCCGACCAGTGGCGGCCAGAAAAACTGGACCGACCGACGGACCGTCCCACCGCCCGACCGACTGGGAAAATTGAATGAGTAGAGTTGGTGCAGGAATGGCAGCACTTGGGGGCAGGGCAACAACCGATTGCCATTCCGCATATGGCATTTACATACTATGTTGTCTCGTATCCTCCACTCGGAGGCACAGAAATTAATTTAACAGCTTGACAGGATTATGCGAGAACAGGGTCAGCAGCCACCGTGGCCAAAAGCCGCTGACAGCCAGCACGAAAACTGATTGGTCACAAGTCAAAATCGGAATGGCAGCTGGAGCGACCCTTCGGGCCATGGCGAATGATGTGGCCAGAAGCCGGCCACTGTGCCCAATTAGCGGATCATTTAACACGTGCTCCTGCTCTGGCCTCCGGAGATATGGAATGTACTCTATAAGCCGCACGAACACAGGTGCAGTCGCTCCATCTGGCTGTCTCCCGGTGTGCTAATTGAGCTGGGATCTATGACAAACATAAATGCATTCGGGGAGGACCCAAAAACATGGGCCATTAAAATATATAGACTCCGTTGTTGGAAAGCAAAATGCTCTTTCAAAATCATAGCTAAAGGGGAGGGTCTTTTAAATGAGTTTATTCTCAGGCGTCTTAAAAATAAAGTAAATAAAAAAAATAAAGTCTAAAGTACGAATAATCATACCGAATAGATTTTGGAAAGATTAGCAAAAGCCTTGGCAATATATCGGCAACCCGTTTAAAGAGTATCACAAGTCAAAAGTCGGCTTAACGATCATTGACTAGACCATTTGCTATATAAAGTGGCATATGCAAATATGCCGACGATTAGGCCTAGTCAGTGGCCTCAACTTCGACTGGGACTGGTTGGTGGATCGGATTGGGCAGACTTCTGGCTACCGACTTCAGACTACTGGCATCTCCGACTGCCGCCGGCCGATTAATCAATGATAAATCCGAAATAGATAAATGACCAGGCACATGGCAAATGTTGTGTGGTCCCCTTGCAGGACTGATCACCTGCTGTTGCTTCTCCTGGGCTTGGGGTCCAATTCTTTGGCCAAACCCAATGGGCCTGCTCTTCTCCCCCTGTCCCGTGTAGCGGGTGCAAGATAAATGCCCCACTGATGATGCTGACAGAGAGCTAGTCGCCCTGCAATCGTCTGGAATCCAGGGTCCATCCCCTTGCATCGTCATCATCATCAGTATTCACCCTTTTTGGGCATTGTCAATGTCCCGGGACGCATTTGCATCGTACGGTTAATTGTGACCGCTATTTGTTGACCAATTGTGGGTGGCAGCAGCACCACAGAAGCACTTCAGCACCACCACAGTGGCACCACCAAATTCGATTTGTTCGGAGGAGGCATTCTGCATATGTCAAAAAACTGGGAACTGGTTTAGGCTGCAGTTCTTTTATTCGCAATTCCCTTACACAGAGCATGTTAGTTGGCCATAAAGGTAGCTTTCAACTTTAATTACAGAAAAACTTTAAGGTCTAAAAATATTATTTGTTTATTTAAAGCGCCAGCAGTTAGAAGAGGGTCTCCTTTAGGATTTTTCAGTAAGGGTAATTGCCTCTTCGTTGCTAGAATCTAACGTTGCTGTTTGTGGCATTTGCATGGTGCACTATGTGACTCCAAGTCCTGGCCCAAGTTCGCACAGGTGGCACTGGAGTGGAGAGAGCTAGAACTGCAGTGGCCGGGTCCTCTTACGAGCTTTGCCCTCGTTAGCTCAGCACGTAGCTGTTGCAGCTAGCCGGATATCTATATATAGCCAACTGGTGTGATTTTGATTCATGGCGCGATTATATGTGCGCACGCAGTTTATCTTCTTTTCTTTTTTCTCAGATTTTTCGAGTTTTTTTTATTTTAACAGCACAGTAGCTTGGACTCAGCATGAAGGCTTGAAATCTGAGGAAGAGGCTCGATCCTCTTCTCCCCATTCCCGATCCCTTCCTTGTGGCACTTAACATTTTATTGTTAATAAAATATATTACAAGGCGCAATACAAAGGCCAACCAGGCTGTGTGCCAGCCCAGCCAGTTTTGCGCTGCTTTCAGACCCAAATGCGTTAACGAAATCATCTACCGCATCCTCCGGCCTTTTGGAGAACCCCCCTCAGGTGAGGATCGTAGCCCTCTCCATCCTCCGCCCCTGGGAATGTCGCGTGAGTTCGTGTCGTACATTTAACGCGTGACTTCTTTTGAAAATTGTTCATAAATTTTGCGTTTAACAGTAGCAGAAAGGCAACGGAAAAAGGCCCACAAAAGTGAGGCCAATACAAGACCGTTGAAGGCTGAGAACAGGGAACTTGGCCACTGCAGGGATGCAACATTTGGGAAATTGCACTAAAAGGTATAACCTTACTATATAAGCTGGTTACAAAACTGTTCAAAATATTTATGAAAGGAATATGAAAGAGGAAAGACCTGACCAGATCTGTAAAAATGAACTACTGGATCTGCTCATCACTGGCTGCCTTTCGCTCATTATAATTCAAATGCAATATAAAGACCCGACTGAATATATGTACATATATACGAACATTGGAGTATTTCTAATTAATAACACACAAAATGTAATCAGCAATGTTAATTAGGCACATCCGCTGCTCAACTCATTCAGCGTTGTCACCTCCACTCCGAGTTTCATTCATAAAATCTGACGCAGTCACAGTTTTCGTTCGACTGCTGCCCACATGGCAGACTGTTAGCTGAATTTGCATAGTTCGCCAGCCAAGTCAGGTAATCGCGGCTGCTGTAGTAAAAAAGGCACAAAATCGTTAAAGATTTTGTGTGCTTGTTTTCGATCGTTTTCGATTCAAAATGCCGTTGCCGAGAATTGCCAAACCGGTTTACCGGTTATGAAACAGTTTCTGCATCAGTGTATCGGTTTGTGGATTTTGGGTTTTTTTCGAGTTTGGTGATTTTATGAATGAAAGAGCGTAAAATTTGCATTTGAAACACGTGAAGTGTCCCTCCAGATTACTCATACGCCCCGGTGATCTTTCAGAGGAAGAGCAGTTCAGTTCCGCTAAGAGATGTTTGCGGGAAAAAGCTGATTCTATTATGAATCAACATTTCTCTGACAGGTGGGCCAAACTGATTCATCTCTGCAGCCACAACACAATTCCACTTATTCAAATAAGCTAAATGAATTATTATTAATTTATTATTTCCGGTGCCGCTCGAATTAAATCGCTGCCAAGCTCAGACAGATACAAAAATAATAATAAATGGATGTGCCTACATATAGAAATGTTAATGTATCTAATGCTTCAAGCACTTGTCAATGTTCTCCCGCCGTCTGTTTGTTTCTCTCAATGAGTTATCCCCGCAAAAACCCCCAATTATGTCGGTGGCGAAATGATACTTCAGCTGGTCCGATCACTCCGGTCTACCTTCAGCTCGCCTTTCCAAACAAAAAGCCCCAAAGACGAGGTCAGATCCAAGCTATGCAATCGACCAACTGGCTGACTGACTGACGGCCACGATCTGGACGATCGACGTTAGACAGGCAATTTGTAGACTTTTAAAATAGTTTCAAATGGAACCCACCGGCCAGCCAAAAGGCACTCGGCCAGACAACCTGTGCGCTGTCCGATCGCCAAAAGCGATTGACCACAACAAACACTACAATAAAGGAGTCTGATTTGCAAAGATCGAGGCGTTCCATACTCTTGATCGGAGGACACTATAGACCACTTTATTTAACTATTTTTTGAAAAATAGATCATTAAGAAGGGCTCCAATTCTTTACACTAGAAAGAAACTTTTCGATAAAGCTTCTCCATAGGTAGGTTAAGTTAATTGTTTATGACTTGGAATACCTTTTGGAAAGAGTATGAAAAGCGCATGCAAATTAATAGCCAACTTTGGCCAAAAATTAATTGATCACTCGAGACAGGCAACATTGCAGAGATTGCAGACCAGCCGAAATGGACAGATCGACAGACCGACAGACCAACAGAGCGACAGACGATCGATCGATGGCTGGCTGATCGCAGCGAATTATTTCTGGGGGGAGTCTAAGTGCCCGCATACTCGAGAGCTGATCACAGACTTCCTGAGGTAGCCAGCTTGCGATTAAGTTGGTGAAATGTTTTTTCATGGCTGCATGAACAAATTTCAATTAACATATTCACGCAATAATTGCAGGGGTCTCTCGGCCCACGTAGCTTGTGGTCAGAAAAACAAAAAACAGAAACATCGAGGCCCACGCCGTAATCCCCGGCCGACACGTGTCAAACTTCCGATCATTAGGAGGAGACGGTCGCTCATCGCACCACGCCCACTCTGCGCCGCCGGCTTGGGTCCTAATTAATAAACAGACAAAACAATTTTTAGGGCCCCTCCAATGGAGAGAAAAACATTCGGATTGATAAATTATCGAAAATGCAGTTTAGCGTGTGCCTTAGACAAAAAGATATTGAGATTAATCATTGGTCCATCATCCGATCAGATCCAATGCGTTGGCGATCCTCTGCAGTAATGCCGCCTAATTAATGATGCCACGCATGGAAGGCGATGGAAACTTGGTCGTATAATCCAGTGGGTCAGGGGAAAATAAAAATAATAAAATCAAGAAGCTGTCCATGACGGAATATCCAATGGAAAATATTTGACAATTTGATACGGCGTCGGAATCTTTCGAAAATTTATTAGATGAGGCCATAATAAGATCGATTTGAGGATTTGAATGGCAATAAAAGAATATTTATACATTTTATGTAGTATTTTCTATAGTATTAGAAATTAAATTCTAGTTCAGTTTTTTTGTATATCCAAGAACCATCCATATTCTATTCAAGAAATAGATAGACATGGCTTTCAGTTTATGTTATGAATGGCATCCAAATCCTAAATAGATTTAACAGGTTGATCAATAAATAAAGTATTGAATTGATATTCAGACTGTTGGCTTCCACACCCACATTAAGTCATAGCAATTACCGTTGATCTCTGACTTAGACCGGCTCATAATCAAGACACAATTTTTAATTTAGACTCGCCCCACTGAATAGTCCACGAGTATCAAACACAATGTTGCAAGATCGCTTAGATCGCTGCCCCGCCACATCCCACAATTGTAAGTCGGCCAACACTTGGCCCCTGGCTGGCAACTACTCATTGCAAATACCCCTGCTTGCCCCCGGACCCAGGCTCGACTTGAATATCGGACACTCCACAAATCTCCCGCAATTACAATACTTTATAAACTTATTTTTCTTCTGCCATCGAGGGGCTTGTATTATCGTCTAATTGCATCGCCGACGCTCATGGCATTTAGCGCGTCAACAAACGAGCCGCCAACGCCGCGACCCCAAACCCCCAGCCACCAGCCCCCAGATCACCACCCCCACCCCTTAATCCAGTCGCACCTCGGCTAAAAACAAAAAGTAAGAAACATAGAAAAAAACTAAAAACAACAGAGTGGACCGCAGGCCGTTCCATTCATCATTTTTCGTTTAGTGACGCGCGTGCCTCGTGCGCCTCCAATCGAGTGTTATTTTTTTCACAGATTCTCAAATTGAGACGTCATGATCTCCTCGTCGTCGCAGTCTTCGTCGGTTTCCTCAGTTCCCCTGGGTTATGGTTATAATGCCTTTTTTTATGAATACGTACAACATTTATTGTTTCATAAGGCACTGCGGGGCATGCAACTAACTCTAGAATAGAACATTGTTGTATTTAGGAGCTAAGAGTATATTTAAGCGAGTATAGAACTGCGAATACTACAAAGATCAGTACAATTAGAAATACAACAGAAATACAACCGAGCCTTATCATTATATGTAATATTATCTTAGGTTATAGCTAAAATACTTATCCAAAATAAAGTCTAATTCGAGTTGCTACTATTTTTGGTTTAAGGCCTTTGGTGAGTAAATATAATGGATTTACAGGCTTACAAATAATTTTATATACATTTCAGGATTCCTCCTAGCTAATGATTGTGATAAAAGTTTTATCAAAGATTCTCTTAGAGTTTCCTGTAATCGTTTCTTCCCGAAAACTTGCAAAATGTACATAAACATCTTTCGAAAACTTTCGTCGCTATTGGATACTATTTTTGGGGAATCCCAATCGACATTAATTGTACCACTTTTGAAGGTTGTCCGTCTCGTCCTCCTCCTCGTCACTTGTCGAGGGCGGCGTGTCCAGGTTGGCAATATCCACGTCCAGATAGTCCTCCTTGGCCTGCAGCAACTTATCCATGTACTCCACGATTTCCGTGAAAGGCGGTCGATCGTCGGCGTTAAAGTGCCAGCACTGTCGCATCAGCATGTAGATGTTCATGGAGCATTTCGGTGGAATCTCCATTCGCTGCCCTGACACCAAGTAGCCGTAGAGCTCCTCAGCATTAATCGTGGGATATGGCTGCGCTCCATAGGTCATGATTTCCCACAGGAGAATACCATACGACCAGACATCGCTCTTGGAGTCGTAGAACTTCTCCTGCAGGGACTCGGGTGCCATCCATTTGATGGGTAGCCTACCGTTGGTGTTCTTCCTGTAGTAGTCGGTGCTCTGGATGTCCCTCGCCAAGCCAAAGTCAGCTATTTTCAGGACATAGTCGTCGGTCACGAGGACGTTCCTGGCTGCCAAGTCGCGGTGGATGCAGCGCCGGGAGGCCAAGTAGTCCATTCCCCGTGCGATTTGATGGGCAAACTTGATCAGATCCTTCTCAGTGATCACGTGAGCCGGCGGCGAAGGTGGCGCCTGCAGGTTATCCCTATCCTGATCCCTTCCAAAGGGTCGGTTGTTGAAGAGAAAGTCCTTGAGGTTGCCATAGGGAGCGAACTCGACGATCACATAAAGCGGACCGTTTTGGCTGCAACAGCCCAGGAGGTTGATGATGTTGATGTGACGGCCAATTATCTTCATCACCTCCATTTCGCGCACCAGGCTGGCTATGTCGTCATCGGTGTGACCCTCCTTCACCATTTTGACCGCCACAATGGCATTGTTGACCTCCGCCATGACCACGCGTCCAAAGGCGCCCTCGCCTAAGGTGGCGCCAAGAACGAGCTGACTTCTCGGAAGCTCCCAGTTCGAGTCCAGAGGGAATTCGTACTCGTTGAAGGGTGCCGGCTCATTGCCGCTCTGCAGGACGGTGGTGCGCTGCTTCTGGATCCTCACCACCGGCATTATCATGGTGTCCATGGAGCCGCTGGAATCGCCGCCTCCCTCAGGCTTGAAGATGATCACTTTCTTGGTCCACTGGTGCACTGTCTCAATGCGCTGTTTCAACAGTTTCTCGTGTTTCATTTTTCGAACCGCATAGAACAAAAAGAAGCTGATCATGAGGATGAAGCAGAATCCTCCAAAAACTATGAAATACATGAGGCTGGTGCGGTCCGTGCCACTGTTAAAGCCCGCCTCGAATTGCTGCAAGCTGCGCACCACCCGCAAATACGCAGAGGCGTTGGTGCGGCCCAAACTGTTGGTGTTGACACACCAGTACCAGCCTTCCTGCTCCTCGGTGACGTTAACGAACTTCAGCTTGTCCTGGCCCTGTCCCATGACAGTGCGATTCTGGGAGCAGTTGATCATCGCCTTGCACTGTATGAAGATCCAGGCCTTGGTGCTGGTCAAGTCCGACAGGTATTTGCACTCCATCTCCCCGCTACTGTTCACCAAAAGCGTCAGATTCGAGGGTGGCAGGGTCAGAATGGGTTGGTGGTTGACCCGATTCGTCACTAGCACCTGTGTCTCGAATCGAATGCAGCCCATGTCGTTGCACACCTTACAGGTGTAGTTTCCAGAGTCATCGGGCACCAGGTCGCCCATCGTGAGTGAATAGCGTTTCCTTTTGACGCTGTGATAGCTGCGGGTCCACTCGCTGGTGCCGTTGCGGTACCAAGTGATATTCGGCTTGGGTTTTCCAAAGGCATCACAATTGAGCGACACCATAGATCCCGAAGGTCCGGTGTACAGGGCACTCATCTTTTTGGTATTCCGCCAGGAGGGCTTCGTCCACGCGCTTCCCGTCAAATCGGGAGTGTGGTCATCGTCGTCGGCGTTATCATCGTCTGCATCGGCAATAGTTTGCTTGGCAGGAGTAGCCTCGCTGTCTATTCCCGGGCTGGGCGTGCTGGATGGACTCCTGCCACTTTTGTTTCCACTACCATCGTAATCTTTGAGCAGCTCCTGACTATTGGCGAGCTGACGCCGGGCAGCAACCTGCAATGGTGGTTGCAACAAGAACAGCAGAAGCATCAGCAACAACGCCAGCGATCCGTTCGTCATTATGATCAGTGAGCGACTGCTTCGCCAACTCCAGGCAGCAGCCATTTTTAGGATATTTATTTTTGTAACTCTTGCCAGAGGGGCAGCACCCTAAGAATGCAGCGGCAACAGTGCAACTGCAACTGCAACAGCAACTCCCTTGTCGGAGTTTGTCGCATGTGCTGCGTTGGTTTTTTATTCACCGGAAATCCACTTTAGAGTGCTCCGCTCTATATGATGGCCCTTCCCTTGCTCTCGCTGCGGAAGAAGATCACCGATCTCTTCTAGTTTCTAATTTATGATGGAAAAAACAACAGTTGCCTCTTTAGTGCAGGGCCTTTGAAGTGATCCTCTCCCACTTCAATCCACCGACGATTGCAATCGGATGCCGATGTTGAAATGATGATGAAGACGATCCTCTTGATGATCAGCGATCGTTTGGGTGTAACGGAAATACACTTTCCCCCAAAAACAATGCCGCCGGATTTTAATTATTGTTTCGGTTGCCGTGCGTGTGATTTACTCAGTGAGTTGATGGATTTATGGCAGCCATCTTGTCACCAAAAGAGCTCCAATCGTGGGTGTAGATGATCGGTGATTCTATAGATCATTTGATGGCACGGATGGCTGGGGTGGCTCCCTCGGATCGTGTTTGATGTGACAGCAACACCTGGAAGAATGCATACGATTAGATTTATGGTCACATCCGTTGAGTGTATCACATCCCGAAACCAGAACTATCAACCCCCTAACAAGTGCAAAAAAAAAATGTTTAAAGGAAAAGGATGTGTATCTTGCTATCCACAAGACACATCCGCTGATGTCTTCGAGTCAATGAATTTCCTTTCGAATTGTTTATAGAAAGCTTTTATTTTGAGCATTTTTCGCAGAGATTCTTTTTGGACTTGACTTGATTAAAGGCCATTTTCATTTGGTGAGCTTAATTAAAATGTCGCGCACATTTCCGGTAACTTGTTCGGCGTTCCTCCTTCTCTTTCCCGCTCTGATTTGGATGTCCAGCGCGTGCCATAAATTAAAAATGGTCCAAAAGAATGAGCTCAGAATGTGTGGCAAGAAGTCCAACAGCATTAAGAAGGAAAATCGGCTGAGGTTTTTCATCTTTAGTGCGTTGCATATTTTATTGATATTGAAAATAGCTTTATAGCCACGGGGCACATAAAAAATTCGGCTGTCGCTTTTTATACCCCATTAAATGGCGACCTGTCTGTGGGTTTACCTTTTGCGCCGCGAGAGAAACTTTTCACCCTTTTCAACTTGTTGTCGGACGTGAAGTAGGGATGCGATTCTATATTTACTTCGCCCTCAAATGCACGCACTACTCTTTTAAGATCGATTCTATTTTTTGCACATTTCTTCGCCGTTTCCCTAGAGGGGGACGAGACACAGAGGTTCTTCCAATATTTTATGCGCGACGTGAATGTGGACGGAGCCAGACGAAAACTGTTCCAAATTGGGCTGCGTAGTCCGATGTACTGAATGTGCCCAATGCCAATTCCCATTCCCAATGATCGCGTATGATCTCCTCGCTCTTTCTCGCCTCGCCGACGCTCTCTTTCTCCCCCTTTCTCTCAATTTCTCCCACCACACGAGATGTCCTACTCACTGCGCCGGCGTCGGGACAGAACGACTCAATTTAGTGGGCCCTCGAGCTGCTTACACTTCTGCCGTTATATTTCCAATGCCTGCAGCTTGTTATTGCAATACCCTGTAGGCTCTGGGGTATGATGATTCTATCGAAAAGAAGCTTCCCTCCGAATAAGACTAGTTTGCCAATATTTTTACACTTTTTGTATTGATTTCTTTAGATAGAGTTAACTAACTTGTTAAAAACATTAGATATTCTTCCCAAATCTTCTTCCCAGATCTTTATCCCAAAAAAATCTATCTATAATATATCTCTCTGAATGTTATCTATCTGACAGATACCAATCTGAAAGATATCTGACTAAAAGATATGCATCTCAAGATGAAATCAAGTGAATTTCTTAGTTGGTTTTTTTCTTTATAAATATCTATTTAATTATAATTATTTATTATAGATATTTGACAAAAATACCTCTCAAAATATCTCTCACCTCTCACCTTTCTACCTCTCACACAAGTGTATTATAGTGAGTATCTAATATCTTATGCGAGTATCTACTGGACTAATATCGATCTTATGGATCCTAAATACAACTTCTTCCACCTTTATACCTTGAAAAGCTAGAAACAAGGTACCCTTATAGTCGACAATGAATTCGTCGAAGTGCACAAATGTGGCTTTGTTGCCTTCGGGTCGGTTTGTTGGCCGTTGCCTTCTGCTTCCCGCATCTTTTCGCTTTCAACGGCAGCCTTAATTTTTCACATATGCTCGCCGCCCGCTGCCTCCCCTCAACCAGCCTCATTTCACTTTTTCTCTTTTTCCCCGGGTGTCTCTCTCGTCTTTAATTAAAACAGACACAGTTGCTCTCAGTGCTGCTCTGATGATCTTTCCAGTCAAATTCAGCCCACATCTGGCACAGAACAAAAAATTAAAGAAATTAAAAACAACAAAACAGAAAACGTCCGGAGGAGAGACACTGTTGTCTGTTCTCCGGCCTTCCGCCCGCCCCGAGCACGCCCACTCCCGGAGTCGGACGCGGACGCGGACTCGGAGTCGGAGACAAGGGCAAATATTGTTTCGGTTTGCATTTGGTGCTCTATTGTTGACTGCAACATGTGGGCACACCATCAACATCGGCCAGGGAATATGTGTGTACGGAAGATACATCTACCTAAGATCGTGCCGCATATGTTGCACAGACATTGTCCCTGCAGCTCGCCGGCGACGCGTCGAGGGGAAAACGAGACCGACTGAAAGCCGACTCCCGCGGAAAAGGGGTTGGGTTATCCAAAACAAAAATTTGACTTCCAGGAAGGCATATGCCAAATCGGAAATGGCCGAAAAACTTTTTCCCCGTCCCACTACCGGCTGACCTTCACCCCCGGATCGGAACCAAAAATACAGTTTATAGTATATTTCCTGTACAGCCCATCCAAAATTGCCGAAATTAAAACAAAGTGCAAAGTATTTGCAAAAGTATACACACAGCATTCATCACCTATTGGTCCAAACTGACGGTCAGATCGCATCCCCATCGCACGGGTTCACCAAGTGACGCACTTGGTAACCGCAACCTCCACCTCTGGGTACTTGTGTTTGCAATCCCAAGTGGTGGAGATCGGCACGAGTCTGTAATTTTGCACGGTTCGCCGGCAGGTTCTTCCCATCCAGAAGTTCGTCCATCCATCCAGCCGGAAAACGCCTCCGTGTACGTGACACCGCGAAGGTTGAATGTTTCTCAGGGAAAGTCGCCAGTACTACAAAGTATGAACTTGTAAGGTCGGATCGGCTAATAAAAATGAGTAAAAACTAACTTTAGAATTTGGCGCCTATTTCTATTCCTAAGCTTGTTAATGATTTTGAGTCTAAAAGTCTTTACTATCTTCTTACTAATAGTGCTAACCTAACCTAATAACCTCAAAATATATTTTACTCCAAAAAGTTAGTGAAAACTAAAAAATTCAATGAACTCAACAAAGAAATTAAAATATTTACAAACATGATTGGTAAATTCTTGTTAGATCTTAATATCATTCGATTCAGTTGGTTTGATTCGAAAACTTGTTCCCTGATCAAAAGACTATCCCGATATACCTGGGTGATCACACCTTGCATCCAATACCAGGAATCAGCCAAGCAATTAGCTAAACAAACGCAACCTTTATAATGATTTAACAGAGGGATCCCAGATCGGCGGGCAGAGAACGCCTCGGAGAAAATTGAGTGACTGCCAAAGGCAGAGGAACAGACACAGTAGCTGAGAGAAGATGGCATCGTAAAGCTTCCCGATCGACACAACAGATACCAGATAAATATACAAAAATATCGAAAGTTATATACGTACAGATATAGAACAAGTCGGACAAAGAGCAGACAAGTTGAAATGTTTGTTTACACGGCTAGAAAATATTGCATGCTGCCTATCGGGGGCCCAGAATCGATGCTAGTTAATAAACAAATGCCACAGCATGGGTACCAAAGCCGAAAACTAAATTATGAATATGAAATATTTTCTGGGCCATGCCCTGTGCACTGCCCTGGGCTGCCCTGGTGTGCTGCTAAAACAAATTTGTCTGTTCGTTCGTCTAAAACAAACAGAATTGTGGACCCAGATTGTGGCCGTATCCATATGTATGTTTTTGTATTGGGGGTAGCCGGACAACAGATAATTGAACGATTGACTACACACAGCGAGATAAACGACACAAATTGCTTTGGTTCACCAACATGGAACCACTGCAACCCATTTTACACTTTTTGGCCTTTGGGTGAAAAGTCAAATTGCTGTGCTCGGTCAATCAAAAAGTAGACCAAACAAATGATTTGCGCAATTACGCAAATGGCAAAACAAAATAAACCAAAGCCTTGCATATACACGAACACATTTATAATAAATAGTAACAAAGCCATATATTTTTAAAGACTTACCTCACATTCGTGCTGCTCCAAAAAAACAAAAACCGAAAAACCAAAAAGCTTCTTGCCAAATCGCCCCGGTATCCAAGTATCCAAAGTGTCTCTGCCTTGGAATTTCTCTTGCCTTCGGTTAAATGTAAATGTTTCACCAAAACACAATTGAGAAAGTTCACAGAATTCGAGAATGTTTCCACTTAAAATTCTTGAAATACTTTAGTACGTATTTATGCGGCACTTAGACACTAAAACAGAAACCGAAACGACTGCACACTTGACTCTACGTTCGGCCGCTCTAGGTTGTTTCTTCAAATTTTGTGTTAGTTTCATTTGCATGAGTATGTGTTTGGACAGTGCGCAATTTCTAATAAATATTAGCCACAATTATTGAGCGATATATTGGCAGATCGATCGACACTCTCTGGCCGCTGTTCGCCTCCCAGTTTCCTCCGATTTTCCAACTATATTCAGTTGCAGTCCGATCGCAACTGAAAAGCCATCGCCAGCCACGTCGAGCCAAACCGAAGCAACCCAAGCGAACGCCGCAAAATAAATCTCTTCAATTAAAGAGGGAACAAATGAAACGAATTCACATTCAAATTCCCCCATTTGGCTGGAGAATACAACATCTCTTCAATGTGTTTTTGCGGCAGCAGCATAAACAAATACACAAAACACGAAAACTGAACAGCCACCACACAATGTAGATCCCCAGAAAGAGATGAAGGGGAAGGGATGCACAGAAAAAAAATGTTAAAATTAAGGATTTGATATGTATTGTTGAAAAACATTTGTTCTATTATAGGGTTTCCTTCCAAACTGTTTGATATTTACGATTTAAGATTATTCTTTTCGGAAACCCTTTTTTCAGTGTATTGCGGAGCCTATAGGGGAACGAATAGGGGATACATGTGTGTATCTGAATGGCGGCCTTCCCTTGGAAAGTAAATTGTAATTGAGTGCAGACCGCCCGAGTTCTAAAATCGTTCAATTGAGTCAAATATTATGGTCTCAACATTTCATTTCCCACAAAAATGTTGCATATTTTTATGCGCACTGAAAAAAAAGTCGTGCGTGTGATTATAAGGGTCGAAAATGCTAAAGATCTTTCAAGTATTACTCCATATACTTGAGTATCTAAGTAGATAGTCTTGAAATAAGTGAGAGTCTGGCTTAAACTATAGAATTTTAAAATAGGTTTAAGGCCCTTCGGCTGGAAAGGTTTCAATTAAAGATTTCTCGAATGTCACGATAGGCCTAAAAATTATTTCAAAGGATTAACATTTGTCACCTGGGTTGGATTTGAAAATATTTACATTTGCCTTCAGTAAAATCCAACTAGAAATTCGATACAAGAATTAAATTTGAATTTTCGTCGATCTTTAATCTTCACCCGACCAACAAGCATAGAAAATATATAATTTGAAGAAACCTTTGGACATTCTTTAACGCTTCGTTTGCGGCAGAAAATCCGGAATGGGATTCATTAGCCGACACAATGGAGCGCTAGGTGAGTTAGCAGTTATTAATTATGATCTACCAATAGTATCTGCAGCCAAATGGCCAAAAGCGGTGGCACAACCAGTAGCCGACTGGAGATAGAAGAAAGCCTGTCTAATGAATGACACTCGAGGAGAAAAAGCCATCAAAGCACACACGCTGCGAGCCAAAGACAATGGCATCGTTTAGCGTTTAGAGCTCAGCGTTTAGTTTTTGTCGCCAGGCAGCCCATAAAAGGGTTGGTCGCCCAAACAATGGGATCCGAGGGGATTTTGGCCGAAAATCGACAACAATTAACGATTATTGACTATCAATTGTGGCCGAGGAGCCCGTTTTGTGCCAAATGGCGTTACGCCTGACTGATTAATTGATGCTGGGACCCGGAATGGGAGGATCCCCATGAGTGGTTAGCATAGTTTCAACAGTTAACAACCTCGTAAAGCCGGAGAAGCCAGCCGCCGGTGTATGGTCATAATACTTAAATTTTATGCACTCCTGGGCAAACCTCCTAACTCCAAGCTTCGATTCCTCCGGCAGCAGATTCCCAGCTTCCGTATGGCTTTTCAATTTGGCTAGAACGAAACGCAAGTTGTTAGCGTTTCGAACATCGAAATAAATATTGGAAAATTGGCTCAAAGTCTTGAGGCCTTTGGCCATGGCTCTGGGAATGGTATTGGTACTGGGTCTGGGACTGGGACTGGTACTGGGAAATGCGAAATTGGAATGGGAATGGGTGCCGACCGGCTCTTGGAGACACGATCTGGCGGGCCGAGTTGGGCGACACGATCTCGCGGTGATCTCGTGCAGAGCAGCCAAACAGCATAAAGTTAATTGCTAATATGATTAATTGCACATTAACATGAATTTTTATAGCCAATTATACGCGAAATATGCCAATGAGAAACTTTTTCGACCAGAAAATTAAACATCCAAAAAAAGGTGGACATAACTGCTCTTCTTATTGGAGAGCGATAGATAAAAAAAAACTATGATGTCATTTTTTAAAATGTTGTCTTGTAGGACATTCAAGTGGAATTCTTATTTTCATAAAGCACCTAATCTCCTCTATGATCTATTCAAATATTTTCCGAAGAGTCCTAACAAAATAAGTTACTTCCTGCTATCTTCTTACAAAATAAAATTAATCGCTTTAGTAGAACCAAAAACCGCTCCTAAACCAGACCAATTCCAAAGATGCTGCCAATAATTTATGCAGAAACTATGCGTGGCAATTTGGCATCTTCTTGAGCCGAGTGGGTTGCTGCTGGCGAAATTATGCGGGTGTGTTTGTGTTGCCACAAGGTTGCTAGAGAAATAAATAAATAAATGAAAATGCAATAACCCTCTAGACAGACAGAAAACAAAACTCAAATCACATTTAAAATCACTCAAAAGCTATTGGAGATTTGAATTTGAATTATTGGCTCCACCTTGCCTCCAACTTTGGATTCGGCTCGAGCTCCAACTCCAGCATTTCCGGCCTTAAATCTTTAAGCGCGTGAGCTAATCATAACTTACAATGTGGTCCGGCAATTTGACAGGCGGGTTGCTGGCTGGCTGGCTCGCTGGCTGGTTGACTGGCTGGCTGGGTTTCTAGTCCAGTCGAGAGATACTATGCACTATGTACACCAACCTGAGGATCATGGATCATGTGGGGCTGGAAAATGTTGCCATCGAATAAGCTCGGGGCTCGGCAAGCTGTGCGAGCTGTCAATGAACTTGTATGCTCTTGATTGATTTATATTGTGTTGTGTAGATGTATCTTTGTACTCGTATCTATGGTAAATCAGCTTAAGCAGCCCGAAAGATGTACCCCCGTTGATACCTAGCTTTTAACACGCTCCAAACGGAACGAAACGAAGCCAGATACCCCGATTGGAGTCGGCGAATCTAATGAAAGGTGTATTAATTATATTAGATATCCGAGGCAACACGATCTTCGCTGGTCTCGGCTACTGTTCGCCCAAGCCAGGCCCAACTGCCTTTATCCACCTCTGGGCAAGGGCCTTAGTCTCGGACCGAGACTCGATGCCGGTCTAGGCCATAATTTAAAAGTTGATCTTGGAATGAGGCGGCTAAAACTGGCGCTTAAAAGTGCGTTTAAACAGACCTCTCGGCCGGATTGGGCTTGGCGTGCGGGCGTGGCCTTTCGTATGTTCCTGTTTTTTGTGTTCCTTGGTCCCCATAATCCCTAATAATAATCATGTGCTGTAATTGACGATTTATGCTAAGCCCGATATAATTTACGCCGTTGGAAACATTGAGGCCTCACCTCAAACCGTTGAGCAGGAGGCGGAAAAGGAGTATCGCATAAATCATAACTGCACCTGGGATAGCCAAGGGCAAGGGGGCTAAGGAACCATCTGGGGATACTGCCATCTGAGTGCCTGCTACTGGCCATGGCCCGATGGCTCGATGGCTCAACAAATATTTCCCACACACGCCGCGGCGTTGCTTACATGGAGCACCAGCATGGCTGCACACCACCATACACGAATGTCGGGCAGGTTACACACACAATGCAAATGCGTTCCCATAAGTCAGTTAAGGTAATGGCCCCGCAAATTTGGCTGCGACATTTTTATACGCTTTCAGTTGGTACCATTATGTGATCTCATACTGACCATCTATAAATTGGCTTCAAAAGTTATCCAAATTATTGGAAAAGTACTCGGGATGATATTAAAAAAAGGGACCATTGGAAAACCCTCGAAATAGATAGCTTTAGAGGCTGGGCATCTAAAGAGGCTAGGCTAATTAAAGGTGGGTGGGTTAGGACATTCGAATATCGATATTCTCTGTATTCCTTAAACAATAATAAAGATTTACTATAACTTTTATAACTTAAAAAATGTAATCTGTATTATTTTATTTAATTTTTTTAAATGAATTAAAGCATACGGCCTACCCTTTCTCAGCAAACAGTGTACGAAAAAGTGTTGGCACGAAAATTTATTGTTGTCGGTTGTCGGTCGAACCGCCGTTTTGCGATCCGTTCCGCAAAAGGCTACCGTATTTGATCTTGCCCTACTCCGCCACCAACCCTCCGGCTCCAGCTCAGGCCGCTCCCTGCCCCCGCAATTATCCGACACTGTCAAAAAATGCCGGGAATTGGGGGAAGCCAGGAAGGGGGAGGACATCTTTTGGAGCTGCGTGCCAGTGCCAGTTTGTCTGGCATTTGGGCAGCGGGCCTTCCAAAAACATCGCTGACATAACTGTACCACCAGCCTGCCAACCACTGAGCGGGATTGCGTGGTGTGTGGTTCAGTGGTTCATGTGGTTCAGCGGTGGCTCCGGTTGTGGCTTTCAGAACCGCAGCTCCTCGGCAGCAGGCCCAGATTTTTTCGGCGAACGCCGCTGTTTTTGGCATCAAACACATGTCGAGGCACATGAATGGTCTGCAGAATCTGAATCAGTATCTGCATCTGGATGTGGATGTGGTTGTGGATATGGATGTGGCCGGGTCTAAGGCCTTGCATGTTTGGCGTTTCAATGCGCATTAATTTTGCATCGCAGCCTGTCGACACGAATGGCTATGAAAGGTTAATAAATCAAATGCATATGCATGACAACGTCTGCACCTGAGTTGGCAAGAGTTGGCAAAAGTTGCTCGTCGGCGACTTGGCTCGGATCCTGGAAGGCAAAGCTCTTTTCCTCTTTTCTTTGCGTTTCCCGGTTTATGCGTTTATAATTTCCTCAATGTCCGTTTATGGCCATACCGGGGGCAATCAAAATCAGCGCCTTTTGTGACCGAGCCGCATTAACACCAAATTAACTTTGATTTTATGGTCAGACCTCGAAAGGAAATTGGGTCATCTTCATAGTCGGGCAATTTTGTTTACGATTCCTTGGCTTGAATGAGCTATAAGCCACGCCACTTTGGTGCACTTAATCGGCGTTTTATGACCCAGTTGGATGGCTCTCGTCTCTTTGTTACACCGGTCACGTACTGGGATTAATCACTAAATTAATTGAAACAATTTTCTAGCACGGCCGACAACAGCAGCGCCACAAATTAATCAGGCGGTCTCCAGATCTCCGATCTCCACTTCTCCAGATCCCCAGATGCTGATCAGCCCGATCACGATGATCGTTTCGCTGGTGTTGATCGCCATGTTCGTGGCCCGTACGTGTCTGGCATTTTGAGTGCCAAAGCACGGCCAAATGAGTTGTCCAACGATCTAACACATGTCGCTCAGATCATCAACCGGCCATCGGTGAGCACTGATCAGTGGTCGTTGATCAGCGATCAATAAGGTCTGCCGATTGGCGGCAGGCCGCAATTACCCACCAAAAATTGTTGAGCCCAAATCGTTTCCCATATCTATGGCCAATTGCCAGCTACTAAATGTTCGCTTTGAACTGATCAGTCTTCCATTAATGGGGGGAACCACTGGAAGCCTGCTAATAACTTTTAATTAAATTAAAACTCCGCCTATTTGCGCTCAGCGCTCCCCAGATCGTGATCATGGGTATCATCATCATTATCATTGTACCATCATTGGCATTGGCGTTAGCGGCTAAACAACAAATGCCTTTTCACACCACCGATCGGCGGCGACCCTCACAAAACGGCAACCGTGCAACAGGTGCAGGCACGATCTGCGGTCTTTCTTCTTTCTGTTGTTCAAATTTTTTTTCTTTTCCTTCTCATAGCTCGCAGAGTTGCTTGTTTTGGCTTTAACCGTTGGCTTTTGAGTCCAGCCAGATGGAGACTGCAGCTCCACCCACTTCACGGCCCACACTTGGGAAAAATATTGGTAGGACATCCATTTACCATCTTTGCAAATTTGAGAAATAAATATTGTTTTCTCTTAGTGCACTCCTCCCAAACCCTGCCAGCCGGCACTCCACCCCAAGACCCCAATCCAAAACCGCCCGAATGGCAATCACTTAAATCGTTGCGATTATGATCAGCAACAGGCATCGCTCGACATCGTTATGTTTCCTTAAGCTGGACCACTTTGGGCCTCGGCTTGTAGTTGTGGTTTCCTACTATTGCCGCGGTTACTACTGCAGCTTTGGGAGTTGCAGAGAACATAATTGATCAATTAAAAATTAATACCAATATTGTTTGGCTTTAGGTGCTCGAAATAAACTTCCTCATTGGGCATGCAAGTATGTTGGCCGTTTCAAGCTTTAGATTTGCCAAGATAATAAAAACACAAACAATATTTGCACTCCACACTTTCATTTACAAATTACACTGAATATCGGTTTATGAACAGATTCAAAAATGCAGATATAATATAAAACTATACAAATTGGCAAGCTCTTAAGCCCTTATGATTGGAGTTATGTTAAGTTGGCCAAAAAGGAAACTTTTGATTCACCTTTTAGCCAATATCGTAGATATTTTTCATCGGGTTTGAAAAGGGAATACCATTTAGGAATCAGGGCTTCAAGAACCTTCGATCTGCATCAAAATATCATAAAAGTCAAGAAATAAAAATTTGGGTCGATTTTTGGCAAAAATCACGAAAATGGGGTCAGATTTTAGATGGCCAGGTTTTGATTGAAAATGATAGTTCTTGAAGATCTAAGACCGGGAAGGTATAACAATCGCCGATCGGACCATTATTAACAAAGTTATGACATTTTTCCTGAAATAAATCGATGCGGAGACCATGTTGACCAAGTTAAGATCTTTGGGTGGCTAAAATGCAAGCTTTTGAGACACTTTTCAGTTAATATTTAAGCCAATTCGTATCATATCCAAAAAAGGAATGACATTGAAGATCCAGGGTTTCGAGTAGCTTCGACCGGCATTAAAATATTGGGAAAATAGAGAAATACAATTTTTGGATCGATTTTGGCCAAAATCATGAAGTTACCCCTTAGAAAAATTTCGAAAACGGGGTCAGATTTTCGTTGGCCAGGTTTTGATTGAAAATGATAGTTCTTGAAGATCTAAGACCGGGAAGGTATAACATTTGCCGATCGGACAATTATTAAAAAAGTTATGACAATTTTCCTAAAATAAATCGATCGATAGAACATGTTGACCAAGTTAAGATCCTTAAGTGGCTAAAATGCATTCTTTTGAAACACTTTTTAGTCAATATTTAACTAATTTCTTATCGGAATTAAAAAGGGAAAACCATGTAAGAATAGAGGCTTGGAGTACTTTCTAACTACATAAAAATATCCTAAGAATCAAAAAATAAAATTTTTGGCCGATTTTTAGAAAAATTAATGATGTTGCCCCTTTAAAAATTTCGGAATATCTGGTCAGATTTACGTATGCCAGGTTTTAATTGGGACTTATGGTACTCGAAAATGCAAGATCGGGAAAGTATAGTGTTCGACGATCCGATAATTATCAAGCAAGCTATGCACAATTTCCTATAAAAACCTCGTTGGTAGGTAACTCCACACGGTGGCTGAAATGCAAACTTTTGAAGTCTCTTGAAGAAGCCCATTTATTCTAAAGACATTAATAATTTACCAATCCAAACTAGGCCAAACGCTTGGGAATTTCTCCTCGTTGGGAGGTCTTTCTTTCTTTTCGGGACCCCACACAGCTGGAGCGACTAAAGCATTGTCATAACAACGAGATGGTCGGCTACTTAAATCAAATGAGATAATGCCACCAAAACTTCTTTGACGCACAACGTGTAAACAATAGAGCAGAGCTTTCGGGTCTTTGATTTATATAGAAAATCGGCGGAGAACGAACCCCAGCCGACTTGGCTCTGGGCCTTAATCCTCCCGATGGTCGTCATGCACCGACTTTGTTGTGCTAATCAGCGTTCAAGTTTATGTGACATTTTAAAGTATGCCACACACATGGCTGGACGGTGATCTGATCCAGCGAACGTCGGAACCACCGGTGGTTATAGGATGATGGTGGTGCGGCGCTGTTGAGGTGTCGTTGCCAACGATCGTTACAACTTTGGATAGACTTTGACTTCGATTTCGGCCACTTTCCTTGTCCCATTGATAATTCAATTTCTTCTAACGTTTCCCCCTGTTGTTATCTTGACTTAATTTCTTGGGGACCACCAGCGATCATTATTTTTTTTTATCAGGGCGGGGGGACAGCAGCCGATCATAACAATCGTCACTGGATGCTGCGGGTTGCGTGTGGCCTTTGTCCAATTTATGATTCAATTTTATTGTTAATTGAAATTCAACTAGTTTAGTGTGTCGATCATCGGAGATGGCTGGGTGCGGCGGTCACAGCCTCCTTTTGTTTTGACCCTTTGGCTTATTTTGGTTTTGTTTTGAGCGCTGTAAAACTGTCATCCAAATTGAAATGTTGCCCTCACTCCGACTTCGACTTCGAATTGGGCTCCGACTCTGACTTCGACTCAATTATGGGACCGCATGGCTCTGGTGATCCTGATTTACGATCATCACCAGCATTGCTGCTTTATGACTGGGGGTGGGCGTTTTGAAACAGTAGTCGTCTGGCCATAAATCCGAGATACTGGGCTTAAGACTCCTTTCGGTTCCCCTACTTTCACTGCGGCAGCAATTGAAAGTAGCTCCCTCTAGTTGCGGCTAATCAACAAGTTAATGCCGAGCAGACGCCGCTTGGCAGTACATTATAAGGGTCTAACTGTCCAGTTCGTACCGGAGAGTCTGCATGGAGGAGGAGTTCGGTTCGGTGCTCATGCAACAATTTCCTGATTAACACTTTGAGCATCATTCTCCCGCCGGCGACAGTGTCCACATAACAAACAGCCAGGCCAGCTGAATGGATGCGGCTGCCTGCATCTAGTGCAATATACTTCCAGAATAAGAGCATGTGAAATGCTATTTGTGGGGGATTAGACTCGAAAAGTACCTTAGAAATGGTTAAAGTACTTACAGATACAGTCTAGAATTTATACTCTATGTAATGAATGTTGAATATTAGACGCAAATCTAATTAATATGCATAGAGATCATACTCAAAATATTTATATTGAGCTAAGAGTTCAGCAAAGTTGACTCCTATCTCTTTTAAACAAAATTTTTTCTTAAAAAGTACCAGGTATAGTCCCGTCTCATTTCAGTTTCAATTACAGTTCCCGTTCCCTGTTTTCGAACTCAATTCTCGTTCATGGCGCGTGCGCAAAGCCGCCGGCAGTCTCAGAGACAAATTCTAATGCTGGATAACAGCGGAGAAATTATTTCAGAAGCCCCGGTCATCTCCGGGCTCTGGACTCTGGATTCTGGATTCGTGCTGATTGTCTGTAAGTAGCTGAGGGCAAAACTTCTTCAAAAACCGAAGAGTGCACATTAAACAAAGTGAATTGCAGTCGCTGGTGCAGTTGCGTTCACGTTTTGTATTACTGCTTGAAACTAGTTGCTGGTTGCTTAGTCGCGGCTTTGGATTTTCCGCATTCCTTGGCTAATTTAATGGCGTGAAAATACATGTTCTACGCTAGGGTTAGTCACTGATTAGACTTGATTATGCGCTATCACATTTCGCAGACAGAATCATTGACAAATGGCGCCGGCGCCGTCACTGGGAGTTTTAAATGAAAGTGAATTGCTGATGTCTGGTGAACTTTGAGTTGAATTGAAGGGATTTTATATATTTAATAGTTGACATAAATATTAAATAATATTTTTATTCATAAGTTTTATTATAAAGGAACTTTTAAATTATATCGGTTAACTAAGCCAATAGTTGTTTCTAATTTAAAAATAATTTATTTTGAAAAGAAACTTAAGTTACTAAATTAATAAATATATTTCAAATGTTGCTTCAATATCCAATAAGCAAACAAGGCTTACCAGAAACCAATTCGAATTGGACTTCTCATCAGACTTGAATTAAACTCTCGATCAACCAATACGTCGATCGTCTCTCTCTCCACCACAGCGACTTAAAAACTCACCACTGTCGCTTTCTCCCTCTCCGTATGAGAATTTCCCCTACTTCTGGTGCATTTTTCGAATTTCGAAATGCAACTCTCTCTCTGGCTTAGAAATTTCCCCTTTCAGAGGCTGAGGTCTTCAAGCGGTGACTTTTGACTGCCGGTGGATGGATGGATGGATGCAAGAATGATGGCTGAGTGACCAAGTACCACCAGTAGCTATAAAAGTCCAAAATCTCCAAGCGGCCGCTTTTGTTTAAGTCATAAAATGCACTACAAAAAATTAAAATGTTTCTGTGGCTTAATAACCCTCATGGCTTAGTCATTAGGCAAAAATAAATAAATTATTTTATTTATTAGAAAGATGTATTAGAAAGTATTTGTTTCCATAAATAAAATATTTTGAAAGACATATCCTTTAAATTTTATTTTCTGTGTGGAACTACGACCAAGACTCGAACTGCAGAGGTAAGAAAAGGCCAACGTAGGAAAGAATTTATTTACGAGTCGAGCTCGCTGGCAGCAGGCGGAACAAACAACTATTGATTTTGGCCCCAAAAGCGGACAACAATTAAACGGAGCTCCCAGCTGTAAAGCACTGTTAATGGCTCACTCGAACCGGAGTTTTTAGTTTTTTCCATCTGTACGATTTTTTTTTCTTTTTCGGAGTACGGCTCTGGTAGCATGCAAATGATGTCATTTGCTAGGAGGCTCTCCCCCAAGAAGTTGGCTCGAGTTGACAGCCATGGAGATTGGACGGCATTTGGCAGCTCGGCGAGACATTTATGGTCAGTCCGTCAGTCAGCCGGGCTTGGTCGCTGTTATAAAGTTGTAAAATTGCCTCCATCAATCGTTTATGATGGCATTTTGGACTCGGGCTTGGGTTTACTGAAAGCTTTCGCATACGACTTTTTTTAGTTTCTGTTCTTTTTTTTGGGTTAAGCTGTCCAGCTTAACCTTTGGCTGCTCTCTGCGCGTGCCAAAAGGCAACAAACGAGCTTTTTACGAGATGCAGACCTCCCGCCTCCAGGCTCTCCTCGTGGGCCACACCAACAAACCCAGCATGGATCCCCCGGACCATGTTGAACTCGGTTCACAGATTTATAACAAAGATATCGGCCTGCAAAGCCGACACGCTGCGTCGTCTCCTAAGAGACCCTGTACACAGAGAAAAAAGTATCTTCCGTGAAGACTGCCAGAAATGGATATACCAACAGTCCCAGATACTTACATATAAAAGTTGTTGTAATAATTTGAATGACTCAATCCCACCTTTTATTTTATCAGTGGAGATACTCCGTCTAGCCTTACCTCATGCTATGAGCTATTAGAGTTCAGCGAAACCAAGTCAGGGCCTGGAGAACCCGCCGCAGTCCAGGCAATCCATTAGCAACAGCGCTGTTTCCTTCCCTGGTGCTCTTCTCTGGGGCTTTCTCGGTGCGTTTTTGGCTCTCACTCTGTTTCTGACTTTTTGCATCGTCGGCATCTAACAAATCGTTCTGTAATTTGATAGCTCAGATGTTTATGACTCTGGCCAGGCAGTTTTTAATGGGGTGGCTTACGGTCCTACAGAGAGTCTCCGCGTACGCCGAACGGACTATGTTGCCCAAATGCAACTCGGATATCGGCCGCAGGAGGGGAGGCCAAAGACTTGGCAAATCAATGCGGCTAAGACAACAACTCTTTTACGCCCCGGAAAAACTGGACCTCGAATCCAGCGTTCGCTTCTGGGCCAGAGTGGTAATGTGCCGGTGCCGGTGCCGATGCCGGTGCGTTGATCGCCTGCCAAATCGCACAAAATATGCTAAAAGGTTTCGCTAGATCAATTTAAAGATTTTTTGTTTAGATAAGCCCTCGTTTATTGGCCAACCAAATGGTTAGAGCCCGGCTAGTAGACGTGCAGACTCGTAGACAGACCCCAAAACATGTTACTTAATCTCAAATGGCGCTGGCTTCGACGATACGGATACCCTCCCGAAAATATAAAAGAGGGGCAGCCGGATTGGGGGCCAACATATGTTTCTGGCTCATATCAGATCCGAGCCAACGGCAATGACAAAGCAAAGCCAAGAGATGGCGGCTCAGATGGAGCTGGACTTTTGGCGACTCAGGTGCAGCAGTAGGTTCAGACTTCCGGAGGCGAAAAGGTGTGCACTGAGAAATACAAAAAACCATTATAAATTATTGTCGATATTTTCTGTTCCCTAAACAATAAATATAGGATCTTCTAAGGACATCCTTCTCTTATAAGGTTATATTGAAATTAAAACAATGTTAAACTTATCCTTTAATTCAAAAGATCATCAAGTTTTAGGTGTCTTTCTCTCAACGTGAATCTTCCTAAGCTCACATATGCATAAGGATTTTGCCTTATGACTAGTTGAAATTGACATAAAAGGCCAAACCCATTGCAGATTGCATAACCAGTTGACCAGCAGCCCCCACTCTCCAAACGCCCCCAAGCCCCTGGCCATCCACCAGCCCAATCCATTTCCATCTTGATTAATGAGCGGGTTGTGTTTTAGCCGCAAGAGTTTTGCCATGTTGCGACAGGGGCACGTCAGTTTAAGCTGGAAGAGATCTCTCCCTGGCTCCTCCGGCTGCGATGATGATGCGGTGTCAGGTCAGCATCAAGGAGCTGTCGGCCGCCTCTGAAACGCCGGACAGCGGTGCAGGAGTTTAAATGTTTATATTTCCCCGTCGCCAGCCGGTGTCATACGACAAAACAAGAAGGAAAAGCTGGCTTTGAAATAAAACGAAGCTATGATTGCCCTGAAATTGAAGCCCCATTACTAAAGTAGGAAATTCAAGTTTGAGTTGAGTTGATGGGGTAACTAAGATTATATATCTTTTATTACTTATTCTTATGAAATGCTGCACCCTAAAACCTACATTTATTTTGTTGGGATAGTCATTTTATTATAAAATAAATTAAGATATGAATTACAAGAGCCACCGCTTCTATAAAAGACTCCCATCAAGGGTATATAAAAAAGATTTGCTCGCAAAAAAAATATAAAAATAAATCTCAACTTAATTAAATGAAAATATATACTTTTCCAAAGCGATCTTGTTGAGACCTCCCTTTTCCATCTTTCCACCTTGCCAGTCGTCGGCTTTGCTCCTGTCGCCTTGCGTGTCAAGTGAACATCATGCGTAGCGCAGTTTCTCCCCTTCGGAGCTGTATGAATCCCCTCTTGAATCGCCGCCGCCACCGCCCCTGGACAGGCTCCCCCCCCCCCCAAACTGCTTACATGTTACACCAATTTCAGTCTGGAAATCCTTGTCTGGTCTTAATATGATTTAGTAGCCGCATGCATGGCTTGACAAGTGTCCATTTGAATACTCATTGGCTCAACAAGCAGCAAGTCCGCAGACTGGCACTGGCTCCTTCTGGACATTCCCCCGATCCCACTCCGCATTGTCCCCCAACATTGATTTGTGTGTAATTTAATGAAATTTACATAATATTTTGTTTTTAATGAGGCCTAAGGTGATGTTTAAATGCTTTGACTTGGCTTAGTCGCCAGTAGTCTGGCGGTAGCTCCCAGTCCTGGTCCGGTTCCTTTGCTGGTTAGACTACCAGTTTGGAATAACCATATTTTTCGGACTTTAAGCCCCCGACCTGCCACAAGAAGTGAGCTCGGTCTTGCCAAGCAGAAAGCCCACAAGCACGAAGGTGCTAAATTTCCAAAGGAAGTTCCTTTAATTGTCTGACAAATTGGCTGCAACTTAATTAAAGGGCGATAAAGTTGGCTCGGCTTTCCCCAGCTAATTAAGTCACTTTGGCAACACTATCTACGGCACATATTTCATGATGGGTGACGGAGTCGGCCCGTACAGGTTGCCTCCCTGCTACTTGCCACTTGGGCCAATCAAAGCCGGCCAAAACACCTTTGCAAAATGCACTCGAGTCCTGATAACTCGCAACACCTTTTGATCAGGTGGGGCAGGGAGGCGATAGGGCCCCGGATCCCCAGGAATGGCATTCCCTTTGGTGCCCCGTTAATAAGCGTAGATTATTTATGTTTATTAACCCTTAACATGTTTACATTTTGTAAAACGAGACTCTTAACGTGAACTTTATCAGTCCCGGCATTTGCAATTGAATTGAGTTGGGCTGTTCCACTACCTTAAGTGCGGTACAAAATAATAAATAACATTTTTTGTATTACTCCTTCTTAATTTTGTAAAATTGTTACTAAACTTATTGCAAGGATATTAATCCACTGAAGATTTCAGCAAATTATAGAAAAAGTTCTGGTAGGGCATTTGGAGTACCCCAAAAGCCCATCAAAAATTCAACGATAAGTGCCAATCGCTCTGCTGGATTCTGCCTGTCAACCGCTGGAGCGAACCGCTCCTCCAACCCAACAACCCAAATACTATATACTCGGAGAACCTAACCCGATTCCATTGATTTGACGGCGGCGCTCCTCTGCAGATTGCCTTAATGATGCTCCTCTGGAGGGGAACGAGGCTCGAGGAGCTCCGTTCTGATGGCGCCCGGATCGAGGATGGTCGGTTAATGCATTTTTTTTTACATGATCATACGCGTTTATCTCTTTGTCCCTCGATGGCGGCCGGTTATCGGCCGGTTTTTGGTGCTTTGGCACTCATTTAATAAGTTTGTTCTGGCTAAGAGATTACATGAACCTGCAGTGTTCAATCGCAATCATATTTTTTTTCAGCCCGCCACAGGTTCTTCGGCCTTCAGTCCGCCCTCCTCCTCCAGGGTCTCCTCACTCAGTGTTCTTCAGGACGGTTCAGATCGGATCGGTTCGGTTCCCTTCCATATCTGTCGCAGGGTTTTCCTTTATTTCTGGATTTTTGAGTTGGGTCCGCGGAGTCATTCGTGTTCTGCGTTTCTCATTTTGGCTCTTGGCGTAAAGTGTCGGCCAGCGAGTATCGTGTGACATATCGAGTGTGAAGTGTCAATTTGAATTTATTGATAACGCTCTGAGGTCGACTTCCTCCACTCGACCACTCGTCCCGGCTCCGCCGACAACTGGAGCTACGGTTTTCATTTCTGGTCTAAGGAGCGAACCCAATTACAGGCGCATAAATTGCCGGGCCAAGTGCTTGGCCATTTGCTGGTGGAATTTATGAAACGCTGATTTTGCCATCGCCATTGCAATCAGGCCGAAAGCTCCGGGGGAGAGAGATTTGGATTGGAGCCAAGCGGCCAGCAGCCTCGGCCATAAAAGTGTCCTCGTACGCTCATCATCGAACCTCTTTCTGGCCCGCAAATTGTTATTTATCACAGGCAACTCTATAAATTCCCCAAGCAACGTTTTCATATTTCGCTTGGTGGGGGGTTTGGCATCTAATCAATTTTCGGATGTCTAAATCAATGATTAAGAATGTCCACGTTCTTAAAATTGCAGAATTAAAAAAAAAATGTGGGGAAACCTCATGTCTGATATGGGTTCTTACTGAGCTGATCACACTGCTAAAAAATATTAACAAAGCCTTGCTGACTTTAATTTTTGTTCGGCAGTTCCTGTCAACCCAAAAGCCAATAATCAAATTAATTAAAAATCATTTTCAAATCAAAATATTTCAATCAGTATCCATTGTTTTCCGAGTGCATATTGACAACAATTCGATGGGGCTGCGACGACAGGAAACATCGTGTAAAACTAGCTAAAGGTACATGTTGTGAACATGAAAGGGCTCGGTCTGGGCCACAGAGAACATGGCTCTTATCGACGCCAACAATGAGAGCAACAACATTATAATGGACAGGCCAAAACTGAATCCAAAAATAAAAGCAAAGCCACACGCGCGATCGATGATCCTGTCCCTGGCCCTGCCCCAGCCCCAGCCCCAGCCTCTGCTCCTGCTGCTGCATCTAATCCCCCCGCTGCTTCGGCTTCCGCTCCATCTCTGGCGACCTCCACATTGGACACGCTGTGCACTGGCCCCGATAAATAAAAGCGGCGCTGGCTCAAGAGCCGAGATCAGGCCAAGATTCCCGACTCCAGAGTCCAGAGCCCAGACCCAACATCGAGGGACAGGGCCAGGCGACAATGAAACGTCTATTTTCGCCACATATCCCGACATCGCCACATCTGGACACCCCGACACCGGGCCAGACAATCCAGCGAGGGGCTAATGTACACACGAATGTGTTGCAATTGTCACGCCAAGTGAAGTTACAAATTTATGAATGCCAAAAAGGCGGTCCTCCTCCCAGTTCCCCATACCGCACCATCCATCCACCCAAGCTCGCTGGGCGTCTGCGGCTGAATCTGTTCCCCTGGCCAAGTATCTGCGAGGTTGACTTGGCACACGGCACGCGGCAACACAAAAACCCATAAATATGTTAAGAGTCAAAGTCAAAAGTTTGCTGGTGCTGTGCGGTCTGGCAAAAATGAATAAAAAAGAAAAGACGGATTCAACTTTCTCATTAAGCAGAAGAGTTCAATTCGATTCGAGGGGCAGGTCACAGTGCCAAAGGAGTGGAGACTGCAGGGCAATAACATTTAAAGTTTAGGCACAAAAATATGCTTTGAATTTATTTCATTATGATTATGCATCTAAAGCAGTGGGTTCTTTAGATCCTAACAAAATAAATCATACTTCAAGTTATGTCTGCCGTTTCTGGGTCTCCCCACCCACTTTGCTTAATAGGCAATCTAAATGAGATAATGCCGCAATTGTAATTAAATGGCAACGAGGATCATGAAGTTCTGGCCTGGTGGCACACCGAGGCAACCTTTCGTCCAAACCCAGGACGAGGAAGAGGAGGCTATCTTCAAACTCAACTCACACTTCCACACAAACTGAAGACTTTCCAAGGGGCCCTGGCCTCATCAATGGATCGCAGAGCTCGGCTGGGACAGCGTTTCCAATGATTTATTGAATTTAAATCACTTGTATTGGCAACAGCCCCGCTGTGAATTTGTGACATTTTGGTAAACGAAAAATGTCAGTTACGATTTTTTATTGACTACAGGCCCAGAGAGAGATGCTGGCCTTCGAGGGCCTAGGATCCACGGGAAAACTCAGTTACGGCGTTACGGTACACGGGGACCATAAAACCAGCTGAAACTACTGTAAAATATAGTTCAGACTCATTTGGAGTTGTAAATTCCGACGGGGCCCCATTAAATTACAGCACGCAACACGACGAAGAAAGCCGCGGTGCTGCTAATAAAGTTATTAACTCACATCAAAGTTTGGCTTGTTAAAGTCCCATAAAAATTCAAAATATATCAGCAGACGCTTCGAGGGAGCGAATCAATAAATGCATATAAATGCCTTCCGAGATATACATACCTTTGGCTGGAGCCAGGATGATGACGATGACAACGTCGTTCATTAATTAGAAAGCGAGCTTGTCGGAACCACAGGCGCACAGTTCCCCCAATTAGAAATCGGCCAGAATGACTTCATTAGAAAACTATAACAGGCTTGTTAACATTGTCCCAACATGCGGGTTCACGAAAACCCTCACCTCTGGCCTAATGAAAGCATTGGATTGGATTCGTTAATCTCAAACTGTCCTAGACTTTTCTCGTTTGTCGAGTAGTACTTAATTATTTTATGGGGGAACAAGCTTGGGCCTGTCATAAAGTAGTGCCTCCACAGGCTCTAATACCCTTTAAGCCAGGCTCATTATCGCGGCCAGGCATACCAAGAGACCCCATAAATCGCCGGGCACCGTGGAAACTGGGAAATCAAACATATTTATATGACAAGCAAATAACTCCACCGGCCCGAGGCGTTCCAAACCAACACCTTCTATCCGCCCGATCTAACCACGAGGCAATTGAATTCAATTGGCTTCGTCGCCGATTCCGGCACGACTTGAGCTAAGAAAAAATCAATTTTTATGATCAATCTCACTTGGCGTGCCTCGAAATTGGCAAATTAGCCCGGAAAATTGCCGCAAACAATCTCCAAAAGGTTTTCATTTATGCCTCTGCCCGCCCCAGACCACCCGTCGCCGCCCGTCCCCGTCTTCCCACCAACAATATATTAGACGGCAATTTATTTTGGTTTAAACTGTTCGCCCCATCCGCCTCGAAAATGCAAAGTGGAACAAAAATTAAAAGGCCAGGGAGGAAAAGGAAAATATTTTCGATCAGATTTTATCGCATTTTTATTTGGGGCTGTATCTCTTTATCTCGATCGCAGAGTCGGCATCTCCGGGCGACAAAGTGAAACATTTCTACGAAATAAAAGCAACGCACAGAGGCATACGAATACCTAATTAATTGACCTCCCTTTTGGCCCGACCAGGCTGGATGCTGGACCAGGCCCAAATGACTTGCTTTGACACTTTGGCTTTGTCTTAGAGACGAAACTCCTCTTCCAGCCGCCATAAATTCAACGGCAATTATGTCAGTTTATTTGGAGCAAAGCGTATGTTAATTTATGTAGCCCCAAACTTATTATGGATCCCTATCCGAGCCAGAGAGTCCCAGCCAGGGGCGGAATATGGGCAGTTCACAATTAGATGTTGATTTCGGCATGTAAACAGCAGGTGTTAACAAAGCCAAACAAGAGCCGGCCTCAGCTCGCTTCGTAAATGCTTTGTTAATAATGCATATACACAGTCGATTAACAAAAACAGCTCCACTATTTAACATTCATTCGTTTAGTCGTAGCACAGCATGTTCCAACAGAAACTAGTTGAATCAAAGAATGCCAGAAAGTAGCTTAGAAAGTATCTTATATGGAAAGGCTCATAATTTATTGGGATGGATTAAAGTGCAGTGCGGATCTTGGAGGGTCTCCCATGGATAATTTCAGTGCTCATTAATTCACCCTCCGCCAGCTAATGATGGCACCTCAATCACTTACACGATTTACAAGCCATAAACATGTGCAAAATGCGAGGGGACCGCCCTTGTGGATAGAGCACCCTTGGGGCATCTTGTTCTGTTGCCACCCAGGCACTTGTCAGCGATGGCGCCAAGTGGAAGATCACGAGAAATGGGGCTATCCTTCGGGGCTGTGCCATGAGCCTGGGTGACTTATTAGCAATCTAATTAAGTTGTTCCAAATGAAATGTGACGTATGTACATCATGCCACACATGTTCTACTGAAAGGGTGGCAAGAATAGGGGTCCTATATTGTATCCTTTTCAAAAGACTGGTGTTTTTTTAATCCGTTATTATAATATATGTTAGAAACACCTTTTTTTGCCGTTAAATAAGTCAAGCGTGGCTTTGATTTCACCTGTAGGTTTAGTCCGCCGACAGGTTTGCTCCACTTGGCTTGGTCCAGTGGCACCGTCGTCCTTCACACTTGGCCATCATAAATTATCCTCGTAATGAGACTCTACAGGCGCCGCCGTTGCTGCTGCTTTGATGCCCCTTGCTACCCATTGCCGCATTCGAATTGCATTTAAAATACATTTAAAAAAGCGCTGCCCCATTTATCATTTTGGCTTATTTATTGCAAGGCGATCGCTGTTCCTCCCAGGCCCTGCTGCTGGCCTGCCTGCTGCCGTTTGTTTGCGTCCCTCCCGATGAATAATTGCTACCATCTAGACGGAATGTTATCAGCGCCATAATTAAATAACGCCAGGAGGCCCTCGAAAAATCACCCTTCGTTGAGTTATGTCTAACACCTTCGAAGGGCCTGTGATCGGCGGTCATGTTCTTTTAATTGCCGTGAACGTGCACATTATTTTCGGCCAGATTCGGCTAGTCATGGCATATTGGTGGATTAATAACCAAATTCATAAGTGAGTCAAAACAAAAAATCAATTAAGGCGAAAGCAACAATCGATCAAAGCGGAGAGTGCCAGATAGTGATCGCTCGGAACCTCTGTCTGCGGAAACTCCACCTGATCCCGGTGGAGAAAACGAGTCCCAGTCGATGGAACGAAGATCGAGCAACTTCCAATTAAACGTCACGCTAAATGAAGCGTAAAATTGCCCGTTGCTGCTGGTCTTGAATGCGGTTATTTCCTCTTGATTCCTTTTTTCATACACACTCGAAACGGAGAGGAGCGAGAGGAATGTGCGATCGTCTTCTGCAAATGTGACAGTGTAATAAAAAATCAATTTCACAATAAATATCTCTCGACGCAGCGGCTGGGCAGGAAAACCAGAATATCTTATCACATCCAGGCATCGCAGAGCGTGAAGAGGTACTTAGGATGAGAGTTGAGGATCGAGAATCGGGAATCTAGAATCGGGACGATTCGAGGGGGACAAATGGAAAGTGTGGTAGCCCAACTGTCAGCGATTGATGTAGCAGCCCTTTATCATTATCACATCTGGCCCGAGGGCAGGTACCAGACAGTGACAGAGCCGCCTCGTGTCCCGCTCAGGACAAATGCCTAAGCAGCCCGTCAGCGTCAGAGAGTCTGCCCCAGATCCGTAATGTCTACAGTAGTGCACTGAAAAAAACTCTATACCTGCGAGGTATAGGTAATTTTTTGAAATGTTCTCTATAATCACCTTAGTTAAGAGACACATGGAAGGATAAGGGCTTGAAGATCCAATCCATGCTTGTTCAAATCATTTTTTCCAGTGCCTGCATACCAAAAATATTGAGCGTGTAGCATGTCGTTGTCTCTGTCTGCTGTCTGTTATCTTAAAAACCTTGTTGTCGTCTTAATTATTGCATTAATGAGTTTTCTGTTTGCTCTTCTTGCTCCTCTTAGCCAACCCGTTCTGGCGGTCAGCAATACAGCATCTCGTGCTATTATCAATCAATCGGCGATCGGCGATTGTCGATCGTCGATCGACCGTCGCTGTTCGATCGCTGCCCGGATCGCAATTCCACAGGAGGGATTCTGGCCTGATCATAAGCCACGATAAGCGGCCAATCTACAATATGTTTGTATAATAAATAGTGTGAGTGCTATCGCCTTGCAACTGATATTTATTAAGAACCGACGATAAGCGATCTTACTTAGCATGCCGCACTGGAATCGCGAAAACACACAAACAAACAAACTAAAAAGAAAGGAAGGTATGCGATCTTAAAGACCGACAGGATACGGATTTCCAGTAGTGGGGGGTCACAGCTTATGGATTTCCATGACGGAGCAGATCGCCCTCCGGCGGCCCAGGTCCCACATTTAATTAGCATGTTCAATTATACTCTCACATATCCATCCACAACTCAACACAATGGATCAATAAACAAATTATCGGGGTGTGCGTGTTCCATTTCATTGCCTTCACTCCAAATTCTAAATTGATTAATTGTGGGAGCCAAGATTTCCCACTGCGAAGGGTTCTTATTTTTCCATCGCTCTACGTCGACTTCTACGATCTCAGTGTGGTTTTCCAGCCCGATCCCATCAAGAAACTGGTGAGCCACTCAACCGTCTAGTTCACTCGGAGGAGTGAAAAATTAATGATTTGTTGATTTATGAATTGGAACGGGAGGTCAAGTCAAGTGTACAATGATAAACGAAGGCGAAACCCAAAATATCCAGACCTAGGAGGGGACAGTCTACCCGACTATCTGTGCGGTCTCTGCGGTGAAATTTGTGTTTGTGGGTGAGTAATTGAGGAAGATCACTGGACAGGGAGGATAAGTTGGTTTCTATACGTGGTTTTATTATGGGAACTATTCTGGATACGAATAAACTGAATAATTCTGCATAACATGAAGTTTCATTGAATCTAAGGGGGGCGAATCAAGAAATATTTCTTAAATCTTCTCTCAAAGAAGCTACCAATCAACAGACCGAAACCGAAAAAGACCACTAAAGATACTAGTTTTGTAAATAACCCAAATGGAAGCCAAGTTGAAACATTCAGAAGCATAACAATCAAAGCTCTATAGAATTGAATTGTCAGATCAATAAGACAGTTAAGACATTCAGAAGCAAAACAATTTGCAGTAAAACAGCACTAAAATAAATTCATTCTATCATCAGCATCAGATTCGTTCCGATGCCGAGACAATAGATATCCGCTCTTTGGGGCCAAGACAATGCTCCTCATCTGGAGTCCATTTGGGTGACATCAAGTGTTGGTGATAATTTCGGTTGCATGTATCTGGCTATTTTTTTGTCGGGGGGACACACATTATGACCGAGGAGCATTTGTGACTAAATGCACCTGGAACTGGGAGCGAGCTACCAGCGGGCAGGTTGGACGCATTCTTATGCAAATCGCCTTTGGGGTGCCAACAAAGGAGATCACAGTCGCACTGGACCGTATGGTCTACATTTTGTTAGCGATTGTTAGTAGCTTATTGTTTGGCCAGTTTATGGATCGCCAATTTACGACTGTTAAGAAGGAAACGCGGTTCAGAGTGTCGGATGACACAGAGGGCTACCAGCCATTAAAATAGCAAATAGGAGATGCCCCGAATCCACACCCGAGAACATGTTAATTTCCCAATTGTTTGGCCGCTACTAGGCTGTCCAATTTGTTTTCACTTTTAAGCACAGTCCGAACATAATTGCAACAACTTAAGAAATCACAACAAACAAGCAAAAAATACTCAAATTCGACCAAAATGGAAACCCCAAGGCATTCAAATTGATTACACACACACACCTTCCCGCCGAGGTCCGAGGACGGATCCTGCTCAGGTCTCCTGATAAACATGACTCGGCGAAAACTTTTATTCAGTTTGTTTGGGCTGATGCTTGTTTTTATTGTTTAGCTCGTTATCAAGTCAAAATAATCAGCAGCAGAGGCTGCCGGCCGACTGCGGCACTAACAATTGTCATTGTTAAAGGCAAGCCGAGCTCACAGGAGCCAAGTTCAAGTCCCTGGCAAATGTGCCCCATCATGACAGAGACTCTGGCCGTGGCAGAGGTTGGGGCCCATAAAAGTGAGGCTCCTCATCATCGCCACCGAAACAGAATCAAAATCAGCAGAAGCTAAAGCAGCAGACGCCCGAACAATGCAACATGATTCGCGAATTATAAACACCACGCGCTGATCCAAAGCAAATGTGAATCCTACGAATTAAGTTTACTCTTGAATCAATATTCAATGGAATTAGAGGGGTTGCTTTCTAGTTCCTTAAAAAGGATATGCCTTAACTCCCAAACGAAGGTATTTATTAGGAATAGGAAACTTTTCACCTCAGTGGGCCTGGTATATAATCTCGGAAAAAAGTATTCAAATTCAAAGTAGTTCATTTATTTTACAGTTCAAAAACTACCCTAGCCTAGTCTCCAAGCTAAACGTACTTTCGGCGGAAGTGTATCTTAACCATCATTTTCGTATATTTCTGGAGCAATATAATCGCAGACTGTCTCAAAATTAAGCAGCCGCCCCAGACGGACTCGGGAGTCTTCTTAGTGGATCCCCGTCCCGGTAATTGTGGCAAGTGTTGCGCCTCTAGTGCCCGCTGTTGCAGCTACTGCTTTTCAGCTTTCCAGCTTTTCACTTTAACCTAGCCAAGTTGGCAACTGCAACTGAAAAAACCGCAGCTAACAACAGCTCCACACAGAAGCCAAAACGTGTCGTCCTTTTGAGCCACTTGAAGTGCTGCCCCTCAGCTCAAGAGCCTGTCTTGTAGTGCTGTGTTTTTTTACGTTTGCTACTGCTGCTGTTGTCATCATCTTGGTACGTGTTGCAACTGCAACGGCAACACCGCCAGCAACAACAACCGCAACAACGCTGTGGCAACAGCTTCGTTTTTAATTAAACAATGTAAGCAGGAGGCAGGGTCGGTCTGAAATCGGTGCGAAGTGCAGTGTTTGCTGCCGAACAAGAAAAGCCAAGTTCAAGTTGGCTGTGTCTGTGTGAGTTATGAGTTGCGCAATCACGACTTCTTGTCTCCCCAAAACGCAGTCTTCCTCTTTTCGCGGCGTCTGATTAAGTTTTAGAACAAATGAATTAAAAAACGTGCGCTTCGTACTTTTTGTTTCTGCCCGGACTGCCACCGATCGTGTTTGGAGGTGCGAAGTAATTTGGTCAACCGGCCTTTACCTGATCGAACAGCAGCTGCTCATGATCTTGTTGTATTTTTTCGGTTTTATGGCTATCGGAATTCCAGGCAGCTGCTTGGTAAGTTCTTCAAAACTTCTTTATTTCACTTACCTGAAGAAAAAGACCCGAAAAAAAGAGAGACGCGTTTTAAGCTCCAACGATCTCGGTGTAAAGATAAAATATTGTAATTCATTTAAATGAACAAATCAAAGAGGCTGAGCGAAGTCCACTTGGGAGCCAGACAAAGTCGAAAAGCCACAGACTCCACGGAAGATTGTTGTGATGTGATTACGTCAAAATTATTAAAACAGTCTCGAGTCCCCAGACTGCAGTCCCTCCCCATCTGCATACCCCATATGCCCCGTATCCGTATGTCATGTTTCACAATCACAATTCGTCTGCTGGCTTGATCGACACTGATCTCAGATAAGACAGTCAAATAATAAACCAAAAAAAAAAATTATAGCCGAAAAACCGAACCAAGACAAGTGCATTTGCATCCAGCGGTCCCAACTGGCTCACAACCTGCGTGTGAAGCAACATTTTCCCAAAAAGCCAAACCGAAAAACAAAGACTCGCTGAGAATTTATGAATATGAGTTTGAACACTGCTCAGCAACTTGTTGAAAAATATGAACAAACGAAAATATTTTCACCAAGCCGACCAAAACATAAATGTGCATTATATAGACATTAAGTTGCCTTGCCGGCCAAGATTGTCAGTATTGTCTGTTTCCCAGTTTTATGCTTTGACAGGCCATAGACACCCCAAAGGCTGACAACAATGCCATTAGTCCCTGACAAAGGTGATGCCACGACAATTGACAACAACGGGGTATCCAAAAGTTATCAATGGGCATCGGAGGGAACTGCTCAAGATTGGTCAAGGAATGGTGTGAACCTTCCAAAGAACACTCACAGAAATTATCTTTTCTTTCTTAATTGAACCAAAAGTATGAAAATTAACAGGGAGTATGCCTAGATAGTGTTTATCCTTTGACAGTATTATAGAATTTATATTTGGTGTCTTTATATTTTATTATTTATGCTTTGCTATTATTTTGTCGATAAAATAAAAGCTATAATATATACTTTTATATTCTTTTCAGTGCACTGCCAACTCAACGCTCTCAATGGTGATTCCTCTAATCGCTTGCTAAGCTGGCAGACAAAAAGACACAGCTTTGATTATTAGATCGCTGGAGCTCGTCACTGAATCCATTCTCAGAGTGTTCTTTTTCAACGAGCAGAGTAGCTGAGTTGTTAGCATTTCCTAGAAGCCGAATACCGACTGGTGACCACGTTTTGTCCATCGCATCCGGCCCAAAGTCTGGACTGGAGCTGGGCGAGGAGGCATAGAACTGGGAACACGTCTGGGTCCGTGTAATATGCAAACTAGCGAGACGCTCTGCGATAACTGTACAGATAGGGATTTTCCGCAAACACACACAGGCCAGCTTACAAATTGCATCAGTGCTGCGAGGGGCTGCGATTTATGAGGACTGAGAAATCAGGCACGATCCTCCCGATCTCAGGTAGTCTGGCCCAACCTGCGAAAGTTGTAAACATTTAAGCGTCAGCAGCTGTGCGGCAAAGGATTAGCCGTTGCCCAACTTTCGGATAAGGATAAGGTAATCCACCCACTAACTACCTGCCTCACTCCCTAATCAGCTACCTAAATTTGCATAAAACCTAGGAATCGCGACACCAGCAGCACATTCAAACGACAGCAGCCTTCAAGGAAGCATCATCCCATCGAACACCCAAAGACAATTCGAAAGAAAGCATTCTTAAAGAACATACCTATTTTACAACAAAGACAGTTAAAATTAATTAAATTGCCAGTATGTCGCAAATGCACAACACCGCCTTCTACAAATCGGCTTTGGATGCCCAGCAAGTTGCATTGCCACCAGTGGAGGAGCGGGAGCCAAACTACATCGACAACCTACACATCATATTCTTCGAGCAAATCTTCGACGCCATCGACAACTTGAGTGACCAGGTCAGGATGGCACGAGCCTATCCCCAGTTCGTTCCCCAGATCCTGAAGATCTGGCAGAAACGTCTACACTGCATCGTGGGACCAAACACCGCATTCCTAGGACTCCTGGACATCGAGGACTACGTTTTCTTCATGGAGCACATGGCCGAGCTTTTCACCGAGATGCACGTAAGCGAGGATGGTGTCGGGGCCTTTGCCGAATTCTACGATTACATCACACACTTGTGTGACATCAACATCACCCGATTCCCACAAGTGGAGACCTGCATCATGGCAGGAAACCCAAACACAGTTGTCGATGATGACATCAGGGATCTGACAGTTATGCTGCCGAACCTGAAGTGCCTCATGACCTGCATGAATCTTTCCGGCGTCTACATACGGGGATTCAGAAAGCTAGAGGAACTCATTTTCAACTCCCTGTACCACTCGGTGCCCCTGGACAGCCGCTGGATGCAGGAGATCTGCCTGAACATGACAACATTGAAGGTGCTCGACATCACCGACCAATTCGACAGCCAAGTGCGCCTCACCGACATCAAGCTGCCCAACCTGGAAGTCCTGAAAATCAATCTCAGTAGTGTGGAGTGCATCGTATCACAGGTCCTGCAATTGCCGAAACTAAAGAAGCTGTCAGTGCGCTTCGACGACTCCCGCCAGTTGAATGCCGACCAAGAGACCATCTTCCAGCAAATCGTAGTGGCCAAGAGCGAGAAGATTACCAGGATTGCCCTGAACAACGAAGTAGTGCAGTTACCCTGCCGCTGGCAGCACAGCCTGGTCTTGGAGTTACCGAAGCTGAGGAAGCTGGTGTGCGAGAACTGGTACCACGATGAGTTCTTCCTGGATCGCCGTCACATTCCCTGCCACCAGATGGAGGTGCTCAGCTTCACCGGCTGGGAGATCGTTCGCGAAAACCAGCTACTCGATATGGTCGCCCAGTGCCCCCAACTGCAGCACTTGGCTCTGAACGGCTACCACTGCAGCTGGGAGAAGCTCACCAAGCTGCTGAACATCCGCAACCAGGAGAAGAATCCCCCACCACTGGAGGTGTTCAGCGAACTCATGTGGGCCAACTTCACACCCGCCGAGTACCACCACTGGCTGGCCAACAAGTACGTCCAAGTCACCTGTGATAACTCGGAATACGAATACCAGGAAGAAGGCTTCGAGTTCGATTTCGAGTAAACCCATTGCTCGATCACGGCATATTGTAAATACACGGATTAATATTGATAAAAAAAATTCTAATTTTCATCACGTATTGTAATGTTTGTAAATATTCAGAAATATTATTATATAAATTCAACGCACTTGCAAAATCTACGCAACGCACATTTTCATTCTCCCCGAAACACTCCCAGATTTCAGGCAATTTTCCACGAGTCCTCCTCTCCTCCGAAAACGTTTATTTATTCGCATTTCAGCGCTTTAGGGTCCGGCAAATGGAAAAATCAACACAGTTTATGGCCAGCCAAGAGATTTAACTGTGCTCTGGGCCCCGAGCCTCCTGCACCCTGGACTCTCCTCACACATGGCCTGACCTCCACTCACGTGGCCAGTTAATTTCGCGAGGCATAAATTATTTGATTTGATTGAGTCGGAAAATGAGTTCGCAAAGTGCCCAAAGCTCTTTGCCGACTGTTTGCCAGCCACTCCCTCACCCTCCTCGGTTCCCAATAGTTTCTATTTCCAAATGGCCAATAGAGGTAAAGTTTGGTTGTGATTTGACTTTGGTTTTAGGTAAGTCAGGGAGGCTAAGATCATGTTCTAGAACCAAAAAATATTTCCAAGAACAGAAATATTAGTATATTTGTAAAATGAAAAGAAAAAATAATAGTTAATAATAAAATATGGATAATATCCTTTCCATAACACAACTATTAATTGATCCATCCCTCGATTTTCAGGCACATGCGTACTTGCATGCGAAGAAAATTAAGCAATTTTCAAAAATGTGCAGTCACAAAGTGATTTACATAACTTTTCTCTCCAAACCAAAAATATGGCATAGAAAAACAGTATTTTGGCTTTCGTTTTCCAGCATTACGTGAGCCGAACACTGTCCGCCGGTCTAAGTTATTGGCCGCACTGGCCAGTCAACACAAAGTCGGCTCTGGACTAATTTGTGGCCCCCATCGCCCAATCGAAAGATTAAAATGCAAACGAAGGCAGTCAGTTGGCTTCGGGCGACTTGGCGACGACAGTTTGAAGTGGACAAAAATTTAGAAATAATGGACTATTAATTTATGGCCACAGAGGTAGGGAGCAGAGATCGACCGACCGGCCGATCGATGCAGTTGCTATTTTCGAAAGGTCTCCGTTGGACAAGCACAAACCTTTTGGGAGGCTATCGACATTATATTTTAGCCGTATATTTATGGGTTTTTCATTAATTGACTAATTGCAGTGGCAGGAGCCGCACAACACGAGGCCTCTATGACAAATGCTCCACTTAAGGGCCAAAACTAATGCGACCCAATTAAAGGCGGTCCCCACCGTCTCACTTTGCTATCCAAAGCCAACTCTCGCGCTTTGCCTAATTTCTCAATTAATTTTATTTAACATGACACTGCCGGGCACACAATTCGTCATGGTATGTTACGAACCTGCAGCAATCTGTGGCAAGTGCATCGAATTAGTAGGTGAAATTGGAACACGACTGGGAGGATTTCCCGAGCTAGGTCTCCCTCACCCATTCGTTCGACGCCATAACTATATGGATTTGCAGAGTGAGCCGAATTGGGCGTTGTTAATGAAATCGAATCGAATCAAATTAAACGAAATGAAGCCGACTCGCATCAAATGATTTTACCATAATTAAATTAAACATAAAAGATCCAAGAAAAACGCTGTTAGCCCTTAAGTGGTGTACTGTGTCGGATAAGTTGGATCGCGTTGACCATAAATACGGCGATAAGACGATGCGGCTTGTGTTTGATATTTGACTTTCGGGGTTTGTGAAATTCAGTGGCTACTATTTCTACGGTTTCCAGATGAAATTAGAGCTTGTAATACACGGTGATTAGGGCGTAGTGTGTTAAAGGTTTTTATAAATAATAGTAAGTAGTCTACTAGTCTAATAGTTTTCACTTCATAAGGAACAGAGCCTGAAGCATCGAAATAAGACAGTTTTTTATTTATTTTATTTTTTGGGTTTATTTATAACTTCCTGCCATTGATTGGCCAATCGATTGGTATTCTTCCGCGAAGGCTTTGCCGCAGACTGGCTTTCCAGGTGGTCTGCCAAGTTGATTTGCATTACCATCGAACCACAGAAAAAAAAAACACTGAAACGAAAATAACACAAAACATTAACACGAGTGTCAACAAATCTTAACGAGCTAACAAAATGTTTGGATCCGGTGCTGTTTTTCCCCTCGATACAACACACGGCGCATAACTAGCTAAACGTTGACAAATCGTTCGGTAACTCAATACTTTTGTAATGCAAAAAGAGAAAAGTAAAACCCTATTTTTGGTCTACGCACAATACAAAGGCCGCGCATACTGGCGAACAACAACGCCAACGAACTACAAGATAAATGCTTACAATTTTATTGCCAAACCAAAAGCTTGACGTCTTGTCGTCGCCGGCGTCGTTGGTTTGTTGAATACCTGGTTGAAGTTTCTTTGCCGCCTGCCATTTGTTTTCGGCCAAAAGAGCAAATGAAAAAAAAAATATAGGAAAAACAAAAATGAAACAAAAATTGCATCTCCGAGCTGAGGTTGAATTGACGTCTCATTGATTAATGCCAGGCGGGCCGGACCTAGACGGTCATTGCGGCAATTTCTGCGGCTCGATTAATTTGTCACTTGGCAAAAACTTAATTACCCCGAAGATTGTCATAGCTGGCTCAGTTGGAGGCCACTTTGATGGCTCGAGTCTTTCGAAAATCGCGTGACATATCATAAATTCCAAATGATTTAATAATGTGAGCGAGTCAAACTCAAGCCGCCTCTCAAGTGGCAGCTGAACATGCACAGAAAAAATCTTTTCAAAATGGAATGGTTTAGTTTTTTACACCAAATATAAATCTAAAATTTTCGATAGGCAATCGTTTAATGATAGTAGCATCCTTCAGCAAGAAATATAAATATTTCTTTTAAGTGCAGCCCGAAGAGAGGCTCAATCGACAAATGATCGCCTGTTTTATGATGTGCTATCAATGGCCTATCAATGGCGGCGATTTTTGTTCTATCCGCTCATTTGTAGAGCCATCAAAATGCTAATTGAAATCGCTTTTCCTTACCGCTTTTTCCTGAGATGTCGCCGCCTTTCATCTGCTGCCGTCGCTGCACCAGAAAATCAAACACGCTTCTGATAATGCTCCAACTCGAGGTAATTTAGTAGCCGCGGCGGCATCGCTTCAAAGCTATCGCCAACTGTAAACTGTCAAATTTAATAACTGCATCTAACAATGCTTAGGAGAAGAGGCAAAGTGCCCAAATTGAATTTCTTTTGGGCCACATAACGATCCGATGCACTCACAGGCAGCTCAGATTTGCATTTAAATCGTCTGGCTACTGCCGATGCTTTTTTTGACAAAAAGTTTCCCTGTTTCACTCAATTAATTAAAAGCGATCTATCGGGTTATTAAAAACAAATTTCCAGCATTAAACATGCTTATCATTGGACGTCGCTAATGAAGCCATCAACGGAGGCGCTGCAAAACAAAAGACTTAGGTGACGAACTTGACGAACCCCATTTGGGGCTTAACGCACACCAGTGTAGTGGGTTGAAAAGATGATGTTCAAGGAAAGGAAGCCAAATTTAGATACATTTTTAAGAAAAGAATCTATGCTACAAAAAAGTATCTTTTATGAGCGTTGCCAGATACCCAAATAAAATAATGCAAAGCAACACGCTTTCACGCCAAAAAGAAGCCTCGCCAGGTTCGTTAGCAAATATTCTAGTAGACTGTGCTATCCGTTCAATACCAACAAAGTTCTTCGTCTCCGCAGAATCGGGCACCAAATGCAAAGAGTGCAACATTTAATAGCTTGAGGGCACGTGCATGCAATTTTCATTCATACATTATTCATTCATAATGCAGTTGGGCTTTCCACGAGGCTAAAGTCGAAGAATTGGGAAACTGTGGAAGGGGAAGACGAGGGTAGAGTCGACTGAGGGACAACCATTCACATATGGACGTCTGTCTGGGCCGCTATTTACCATTTAACTTTTGCTTGTCTCCGAAACAGACAAAAAATAATTGCCAATTTCAAGTCAATTGCCTATTTACCCTGGTTATGGCTAATAGAGAAATCGTAGGGGCAATCATCCATGCAGAGACAAGAGTTATTCGCAGATGCTAGGGAATCCATTTGCATTTGCAGAGCCAACAATTGAGGTAATGGTGAAATTTTCGTAATTGGAACCAAACTGGCAATTACTTTTACACCACAGACCAAAATACCAGGCTCAACTTGTTGACAAGCGCATTTTGAGGTGGTAACTCAATTTATTTATTTAAATTACTATTTTTTGTTGGATTTTTTTCATATTACTGTGGCACAGGAAGTGAACTGCGCTAGCTGACGCCAGTCTGAAGACAGAGGTCCGTGTTGGTTATGATTTATGTGACATAGTTCCCTTGCGATGCAAACGTGATTTCGAGGGCGTTGCACTAATTGAAATTGCAAATGTTGGCTGCTCTGGAAAATTGATAGAAGTTTTATGCGGCTCTTCGGTGTGAAACTTGTGTCCCTGCCAGTCTTGAGATTTATGAAGCCAAAGGTAAGGCTACGTCACTTTTATTAATTGAAGAATTATAAGCTATATATCCAAGATGCGACGGTTATGATTATTATGAAAGATTTTCGGCGATCGAAAAGATATATAGCAAAGCGGTAACTTTAGACCCTCGACCTGTGTGGCATCTTCAATAAAACAATATAAAATGGGAACGAGCCCAATAAATATGACCAAGAAAAGAAAGAAAAATATTTCTAATAAATTTTCAACTAATGAAATTTGCATAAAATGAATGAAACGAGTTATCGTAAATCACCTCGGCTAGCAGGCAAATCAGTTCGAATAAAAGTGTCACCTTATATATCCACTTATTAGATGTATAAAAGTATCTAGGCCCAAGATGTTGACGATATTGATGATGATGAAAACGAATGCCGCAGAGCCACACACAGACAACAGGCCAATTGAAATGTTTTTCGAAAATTTACGACCAGAAAAGGAAAATTTTCTTGGCTATTAAATTATCAAGTCGAATCAGCGGACCACCAGCATGAATTTGTAAGTGGATAGTCCGCATCGGATAGTGTCTCTTTACCAAATGGACTCTAATAGAAAAACAAAATATTTCAGACTTGAATTTTAAGTTATAAAGATTTAATTCGAGATCAGAAACTGTTTGTAGCTCTTTTCATTGCGATACATAATAGGATTATATTCTTATATCAAATTCTTTTTTTGTAGCCTTTAGATTTTATAAATAAATATGTGCCCATTGAGAGACCTTTTCAGCAAATTCTTCAATTAAAACTTACACATTTTATTAACAAAGCCTGGCCATAGCCAGCTAAAAATAGAAAAAAAAGACTACGTCAAGGAGTTGTCCAGAGTAACCATCCAACAAGCAACAACAACCATTCAGTCAATGCTAATGAATGGAACGCGTTTTGTAAATTGTCTGCCAAACGATGGAATGAATGAATAAGTGACTAAATGAGTGACTGACAGGCAAATGGCAGAGGAGTTGGCTTTAATGAGCAACCCCTTTCAGCCATTCAACCAGCAACAGAAGCAGCAGACGATGTCGTCGCCTTTTGGCCAAAAGAATCGAGAATATTTTCAGACAGCGGGTGCAGGAGGACTCGAGAGTCTCATTAATTCATTAAATGGTGTTAAAAAACGGAAGCCAGCGTCACTTGGTGTAAAAATAACTTCAATCAGGCGCAAATTAAATTCCCAAAGTGAGGATGTGGTCAAAAGTCAAGCGATTTCTCAAGAGAAACTAACAAAAAAACTTAAAAATATTTTAGTAAATTGTTATTGTGACAAAAGAGTTGATTCTTTACAGAAGAATTTATAGTTTGATTTAAAGGAATTTTGACTTGGAGTTTAGATTTAAGGTACCATAAATATTAGTCTCCTGAATAGCAGTAGATAAATGTATTTTCGTTTCGTCATACGTAATATAACAAAAATGTAGTGTTTAACTTTGAAGTATTATTATTAATGCCAATTGGTAAGATACGTTTTAATTAAGCCCATTAACATTTCATGCTTCATATTTCACGATAAGCCTCTTAGGACAATAAGCTTTGCAAAAATCCAGGTCACCATAGTTCTACCTATTGTAGTGCCTGTTCTCCATTGTTTTTCGCTGAAATATCATGTGCTGTATAAGGTGTGAGCTAATATTGCTGGTTTCTGTAATTCTGTTCCCTGCCTGACACTCTGAATGAGCAATTACAGTTAATAAGACTACAAATGTCAAAGCTGCGTGTGGGCGCAACGGCTAAGTATAATTAATTTGACTCGGGCTTTACGTTTCGTTCAGTGTACGGCACTTGAACTAATTGACAAGTTTCCATATTTAAACATTTTGTGAATGAAGTCGCGTTACGACGGCGAAGGGGCCGAAGTATGGGGGGAGGGAAATATGAAAATTATTAGAAACTGATTGGTGTGTGTGAGTGTGAGTGGAGCTCAGTGGGCGTTGTTAGGTCTGGCTCTGTCCCGCTCTGTTTGTTACTCGGTCCTTGTCCGACGAACGACAAAAATTTTCATTCACAATCTAATGGTGAGCTTGATCCACACCCACGTCATTTAAAGTGGAGCAGCAATAAGGGGGCTCTCCCTGTCTCGCTCCCTCTGTCTTTATGCCCGGCTCTGCCTTTCTCTACCTGCAAGTTCGCCTCCCACCCACCCTTTCCACCGCCTCTTGCCTCTCTTTTTCTCCGCGGCACAGCTGCAGTATTTTGCAATTCAATTTGCAGTCAGCTGAGAGAGCGCGAGATAGAAGCCAATTTATCAATGAAGCCACCCACGGCACCCCCGGCACAGTACCTTTGTGTTTAGTATCTATGTGCGGTGTGTGTGGTTGTGTTGGACTGTGTGGGCGCGCCGATTTCAAAAAGCTCTGCAATGGAGGAGCCTCCAAGCTTTTGGAGGGCATCCAGCTTTCGTTGGTGTTATTTTTAGCTTCGAAGCTCTCCAGCTGCTCGCCAAAAAGCTTACAGGATTGATTGATGAACTTTAATTGTTACTGATTTCCGTGGAAAACCCTGGAAGTTCGCTGCAATTGAGTAAAATTGGATTTAGCTTGGGGACAACTGCAGCAAATGACGCAAATGCAAAGGAATCGTGCACCCAAGGGTTAAAAATAGCCCCAGGCATAGGGGGTTTCGAATCAGCTTTGGGGGTTGAGATCAACAGTTTCCAACGAATGTGTAGGTTTATGGACTCGCTGTAACCATGAAGTAAAACCCACACAGTACCTCTGGAATACACTAAAATAAATTGTTTTTAACATAGAAATATTAAAAATAAAGATGCCCATCAAATAAAAACACTATAAACTCTATTTTAACAATTTTTGGAATAAAATTCCAGCTTACTTCTTCTAACTAAAAGTTTTTCGTACAGAAAAGGATCTCATATCCTTTGACATACATCCATCATCCAATACATCCGTGAACTTGTAGGACTTTAATCTTTTTAAGCCTGCAACTAATTTGCTTGTTATGGAATGCCAGACGCTTTTCTAATTCTAAAAAATATTTCAAAAATTCTGAAAACTGTTTTTGTGCGTGTAGGAAAACGGATAAAAAGTAAAAAGTAATCCAAAGGTGTTACTGCGATAGAAGCTCAACCAGAGAGAAAAGCACTTTGAGGTGATGATGCGGGGGTTGTGTGTGTGGTTTGTGGTGTGTGGTGTATGGTGTGCGGTGTTAGGTACCCCACCAGCAATCCTCAAATCGTGCGTGCGACAAGGACGGCTGGCTGAGCTCCACTGTGTGTACAGTTGTGCCCACACACGGCAACAACAACCAACACCATGCCGAGGCATCTCAACTGGGCGACAGATCTCTAAGTAAGGCGATGATCGGCCCACGATTTTAGCTTAAACTCAAACACATACTGAAATTACACAGATACAGATACGGATACAGTGAAGCCGAGTCGGCACAGCCAAGGCAGTGCTGCAAACCAAAGCACAAACTGTTTTTTATACCGCCGACAGCCGGACGACGAGTCGAATCGCAAAAAAAGCGCAACCGGAAGGAAATTATCGTCTAAAAAGTTCGGTAGCTACGTACATCGATGTATGGCCCGATTTACGCGCCCTGTGCATGAGATCGTTAAGCGAATAAGCCCAATATCTTGGCCAGCCCATCAAATTGCGTGTTTCAAATCAAAATTGCATAATCTGCAATCCGGGGAACGAGTTTCCGAGTTTCGGAGTTGCCAAGATCGCGATTACAGCCAACGGGTATCTTTCGCGTAATCGCAGTAGCTCCTCGGTCGCTTCCTTTGACTTGGCCACGTTCTATGGCCAGGTCTTATCGCTCCCTGGCCATCTGTAGCTGCAGTTGCACTCGCAGCAGTTGCAGTCGCCGTTGCAGTTGCAGCAGCTAGTCGCGCGTGCGTTCGCCTTTTGGCCCGCCTCGTAATTAATTACAAACGCAGTCGCAGCAGATCGCGCGCTTCTCTTTTTGCCGGCATCTCCTGAGGAAAACTCCACCGCTCCACTGCCCTGCCCATTTACGCGCCAAATCTTGATTCCTTGGGTTATAGACCAACAACTATACCGACAAGCTTGCGTGCTCCGTTGTCGCCGGCTCTTTTCTCCTCCAAATCGACGACATCTGATTGCCTTTTTATGGCTGGTAAGTAGCTTGGCTCAGAGTATATTGCCCAGGCTTAGTCTTCGACATCTAAACAAGTATATTAATGGTTTAGCTGAGCAGGGGATTTTTCAGTTTTGCAGTTGCCGGGGGAGAGGCGACGGCGATTATGGCGTCTAATGGCACTTAATTGGGCATAAAACTGAGCTTTTCCAAACTGATGGTGGGGAAATTCGACCATATCAAAGGATTCAGGGGCTTTATAATAAACTTTGCAATCATTTTATTTACTTATATGTTATAGTGAACAATATTCATTAATGCTAATACATCCCCTGATGTTTTATTTAATAGAGAAGTGGAGGTAATTTAACCATATTCATAAATTTGAACAATTATATGTGCAACTGTAAGACATAGTTTTGTTAATAGCCTTGGAATTATTTGGGTAAAATATTTCCTGTCTCTTATAACAACTGGAAATCAAAGTTTTGTATTTAACAAGCCAGATACTTTACGGTTACCACTGCAAATAAAAATTTATAAGTTGCAAATGAAAAACTCAAATGCTGAAAGCCCACACACAGAAGTCGTGTTCCAGGAGCTTGTCATGTGCATTCAACAAATCAATTAGCGAGACCTCATCCAAAGGTTAAATGTCGCACACACACGAGTCTAAGCAAATAAATGTACTCATATGTGTTTGCTACTCCTGTTGCAAAAGGTCAACTGGCAATCGGCAGTGCCGCAAATTACCAACCTGCAACAAGTTGAAGATGTTGGGCTAATTGAAGAGTGTGAAAGTAGCTGGCAGCTCAACGCTTTCACCTAAAGATCCGAGCACAATTATGGGGTCGAAACGAAGTCGCAGCTGACATTTAGTCCACTGCCAGCAGAGGTAACCTGGGATCCTGAGAGGGAGCTGGACCCCAGGCCCGGGAGCCCTTAAAGGCCAAAGTTCAATTGGACAACAGAATCAAATATCTATTTGCTTTAACGGACTCTTACATGAATGACATTACAGTTAAACTGAATAAATAATATCCTCCATGACGTCACGGGAGCTTTTCATTGATAAGCTCTGACCATTTTTCACTCATTCATATAATTTTCGAATATGGTTGAGTACTTTTCGGCAGCCAGTTACCGACATTTCCCGGCTCCTGTTGCTCGCGGCTACCGACAGAGTCAGGGGCGGAGGCAGAGGCAGAAGCAGAAACAGAATCGAAGGTAGCAAAGAGCAACAGGAGTAACGGCGACAGCCCACACACGTGCCGCAAGTCACAGGGAAAAGGGCAAAGTACCATCATCCTGTATCTATGCTCCCATAGCTCCTGTCAAGTGGAAAATTCGAGCAGCTACTAGATACACGCATAGTGGATCGAAGGCGAAATAAAAATATATGATTTGTTTTTTTAAGCTTAACGATGTGCGAGTTAAAGCATTGTATGTTTTTTTTTAAGACAAAATGCCATACTATCAATATTAAAAATATATATTTAAAATTTTAAAAGTACTTAATATATCAAAATCCCTAAGCATCATTATACCAGTTGGCTGGACTATCTTTCGAACCAGCTCAGTGCCCACCCTCCACAATTCCTTCGCTGTCTCCCAGTCGATGGTATCTGACAATGTGGGCGTTTAATCGCATCTATTAGCATCCCAGCCGAGAATTTTGTTACACGCCCCCGCCAGAAAATTGCTTCCTCTAGAAAAGTGAAGCACAAGTGGAAAACATTTCACAGATCCGGACGGGCAATCAACAGGTCCAGCTCTAATCTCTAATCTAAATGGGCTCCTCCTGCTCCTCAGGAAATATTTCTGAGCCAGTTTTTCCACCTGCCAGTCGCTGTCCTTTCATTACAATTATTATTATTATTGTTCCTTTGTTTTCGCCGAAATGGAAAACAAAGTGGGAGAATATTCGTAACATTTGGCTTTCACTTTTCTGCCTTTTGATTGATGCTCGCAACCTTTAACCTTTAAATGTCATCGCTGGGACGGAGCCAGAGCTTCCTGTGTGCAACTCTAATTGCCATTTACTGGAGCAGCTGCCGTGAAACTAGTGTGGGTGTTTTAGCATTTTGCTTGCCGCCTGTTTGGTTATCTTCCTGAAAATTGGGTGTTTTCGTCCTGCGAGTGTTTGTATTTCGTGGAATTTACAAACTTTTTGAGCAAATGTCAGTTGTTAAATGAAAGGCATCCGATGGAAGTTTCCACTTACTGGTAGAACAGAACTAATAAATCACCATCTGCCAAGAAAAAATCAGTCAATTAACTGAAAAGAACATTAGCATATTTTTTTTTGAAATTTTATCAATTTTACAAGTTCTATGTCTAATTTCTAATGTTTAAATGAATATTAAATTTTAACGCTAAAATAGGTTTTTTTACTAAATAATTTAAAGAAATACTTGCTTATTATAATGTAAATAAAATTAGAAAAGTTCGAGATAAAAAGATATCACTTCTGTGCAACTAGGCGTATGAGTAATTTTATGAAATTTATTACTCATACGCCCCGTTGTGACGCCAATGGAAAGTGAAAGTGAACATTTTGGCAGCTTATCGTGACTGATAATCGAGACATTCCCGTGCAATAATGCACAACTATTGCGTAGATATTGGCAAGTTCAGTGACAATTTCCAGCTCTATCCTTCGCTCTTTGCCGCTCATCGACTCTCACACTCTCTCCTTCTCGAGTGCCACCCACAATTGTTGACTTTTCTCCGCGCCGATGGGAATCGGAAATGCGGGCTTCCACTCTCGCTTGGTCGGGGACACCCACACGGCCAGAGAAAAATCGAGCCAGCGAGAGAGTGTGAGAGGAAGATATGTGAGTGGGCAAGGACAGCCGAGAGACAGATGCTTCAGTACAAATAAGAATCAAAGCTACACGCAGACAGAGGCAGACTGTTCGGTTCGGATGGCAATATATTGCCGCTTATGACCACGGCCAAAAGCTAAAAGGCCAAAACCAAAAACAATTTCTGGCATTTCCCGACGCTTCCGACGCCAAACGCCGACGCAAACGGTAACAGCGCAGCCGATTTGCCGCTGTTTTCATGATGTTTTCACCGATGGCCCGAATTTTCCCATTTTCAATTTCAATTTTCACCGCTCGCGCCAGTAGCTTTTCGACGGCTCACCGGCTCGTCTCGCAATTTTTGCCAACTATCAAAAAATCGCGCGGAAAAAACTTTTAATCGCGCGCGCTTTTCAATTTTTCAAAGACATTTGTCATTTATCTAAATAAATAGCAAAATCAAATATTGTTGCTTGAATAATAAGTGTGCTTAACATAATCCAAAGACATCTTTACCGAAATTATCAAAAAAATCCAAATTTTATCAAACCTATAAATTAGTCAATTTACCGTCGGCAGTTTAGTGAATATATATGTCGTATTTTTGATCAAGATTTTTAGATCCATTTAGGCTAGAGTTTTAAAAGTAAATTTGAGGAAATCCTACAGTTTTAAGTGTCTATGTGATTTTAATGTCTGAATGTTAATCTACTGTAGTGTTTTTAATGTTGGACGTTTTTTATAAATATTTTTGGTGTTTAAGTGTACACAGAATAGGTGAAAAAATAACTACTAGAGTCTTAGGAGGTAAAGATTAAGTTATGAATTATAAATTGTAAGCTTTTCCATCAAACGCCGAGACTTATATTTCTCATTTTTCCAGATGCTTCCAAATCTGCAATCAAAAATTTATAATCAACGAAATTCATAAAGACTGATATGAATTTAAATAAAGATAACTAAATAAAGATAAAAAACCAATCAGTGAAACTCAATCAAGCTAACCGCAAGTGAACAAAGTACAAAAATATTAAAATGTGTCAACTGTATTTAAGTGAACCGAAGAGTGATCGCTAAACAAACAAATGGAGTCTCAGCTTATTAGTTTGTGTTTAAATTTTTTGTTTTTCGTCAATTTTATTTTATTTTCCCACCGGCCAAAGTGTAACGCGTTCAACCACAAAAATGTTGCTGACAATGCGGCGTCAAAATGAACTGATCGTAGGCAGCCAACAGCATCCATCAGTAGCAGCAGCAGCAACCGTGGAATCCACGCCTCCACCAACAGGACAGAGTCTCAGCTTAGTGCCACCAGCAGTGGCAACATCCTCGACATCAACATCCCAGCAGGATTCTCTGAACACGCCAACGACCCCCTTATTGGGACTCAGTCGCAATCCTCTCCAGTTTGCACCACCGCCTGCACCACCAATTGCCGTGCCCAGTGCCCCTGCTTCAGGACCTGCTTTCGGTTATTACCAGAGCCAGAGTGCAGGACTACCCATTCATCCAATTCCATCTTCAACCACAGAAGCTGCAGGAGCACAACCCCCACCCACACCCGTGGAGTTGGACGAGTACGTGGACATATTGCAAGTGCAACAATTGCTCCTGGACTCTTCGGCAGCCGCTGCAGCCGCCGCAGTAAGCCAGCCACAGACAGCCGAACAGCAACAACACGAACAGTCCTCAGCTATACAGCAGCAACAAACAACATTGCAGCAATCTCAGCAACAACAAGTTGTTGCCAAGCCGCGACCGCGAATAAATCTGCAAAAGGCCTCGGAATACGCTGCTCAACTAGCTCAAGGTAAGGAATCAAATAGAATGCCCCCTGAATCATTCAAAATCAATCATTATCCGCAATCATTATCCTCTTAGCCGAGTCCTCATCGCCTGGCTCGCGTCGTGTCCTGCTTGATTACCCGAATCCTTATTTGTACGGCAATCATTATCACCACCATACGCCGCCAAGTGAGGACCTAGTGGCCCTTTGGTTCGGCAGCAATGGCTCAGGTGAGTCATCACCTTAGTTTTTCATAAAAATTAAAATAGTATTTGATCCAGCTGAGTCAGAAGTTCATATTTTCCAAAGCCAATCGTAATACTAGATAGACACACATTAATTGACCAATCCATAGCCCCATTAAAAATGCTATATATTTATTGATCAGACAGCTTACATGATACTCACTTAGAAGAGAAATTCCTTACTTGTTGATGTCAATCAACAATTTAAGCTATTGCCTTCATCTCAAATAATTTTAATGGTTTAAAAGTTTGGTACAATTAATAAATAACTCACACCGATCAGCTCATTTTCCCAGGGTATCGTGGCATTTTTGTTAGCCTGTCGCCGAAATGTGAGTCAATTTACTTTTTTTCGTTTTGGCGATCGGGAGTCTTTAGGCTTGCATAACTCCCAGTCTCCTCCATCTCCGCACTCCATGTTGCAAATATGTCCATGATGCAGTTACTCAAAAACTATCTCGCCGGCTATAAATTGCCAAAATTAATCTGTGAATGAGCTGACAGCTGTACCCCCCTCCCTGGATCGGCCGTGCTGGGCCCCTCTCTAATGGCTCAATAAATAAAATAGAAATAAAATGAGATTTTCGCGCACTTTAATGCCGCTCGCTGGTAAATTTTCGCTGGCGCCTTGGCGCCCGCCGTCTACTTGAGTTGCGTTGAATTGAGTTGAGTTGGCCGGCCTGGTCGCGGCAGTCAGTCGCTCTTTTGAAACGCTGCCAAAAGCCTGAAATTGAAAATTCAGCTGCAAATGATGCAGTGCGTCGGATCGTCCGGCACTCGAAGTCTTGCTCCGGCTGCGCCCTTTCAACAGGTGGTGTGCGCACCGCCATCGCACGTCTCATCGATTACTCGCCTCACATTCGACGTGAGTGCCGCGGATCGACTCTGCCTTTTGCTTTTATTTCGCCTTATTTTTTTCGTGTTATGTTTTTAGGTTTGCCAAAATTAAGTCAGCGCGCCAAGACCACCCAAAGTGTGTCAATGTTGGCGCTGGGCTGGGAAGCGCGCCGCAGTGCGTACAAATTAAATTATATGTCTTGTGGTTTCGATCGAGGCCTAACGGTGCTATTTCCGCTTCAAATTCAATTAAAATCTTGGCTGCGAAGCGCCCAAATGTCAACCATGAAGCGGAAGGGGTTGCATGTTTTTTTATTTAATTTTAAATAATACTATCTCAGAAACTTTACAAAGGTTGATCGTTATTTTTTGACGATACTTTACTTTATTTTACTTTATTAACAACATTATTTAATATTTTTCTACTCATTTTTTTTTACATAAGACACCATTTTTTTTTTTTTTTTTTATTTCAAATCTTTGGAGATGCCGATGGGTCAATGCGACCCACCTTGAAAGCAATATCTTTGCTAATATTTATCAGATTCTTGACCGGAATGCCTTAAAAGATTCGCAAATCAATTTCCTAACAATTTATGGCAAAATCCGAAAACAAAATATTTTTTAGATTTTTTGTCATTTTTTATAGGGGATCCATTTCAAAATTCGGAAAAAGCATGGGAGGCACTATATGACCCACCTCAAAGGCTATATCTTTGCGAATAATGATCCGATTTTGAAGTGGAGTGTCTTAAACGATTTGTGGACTTTGTATTCTCTATCAATATACATAAAAATCCAGGAACAAAATTTTTTTTTGATTTTTTGTGAAATTTTGTGGGGCTTCCCCTTCAAAATTCGAATAATGCATTGGAGGCACAATATGACCCACCGCTAAGGCTATATCTTTGCGAAAAATGATCCGATCCAGGAGCGGAATACCTTAAACGATTTGTGGGTCGATTCTCTACCAATTTTCATCAAAATCCAGGAAGAACATTTTTTTTAGATTTTTTGTGAAATTTTGTGGGGCATCCCCTTAAAAATTCGAAAAATGCATTGGAGGCACAATATGACCCACCGCGAAGGCTATATCTTTGCGAAAAATGATCTGATCCAGGAGCGGAATACCTTAAACGATTTGTGGGTCGATTCTCTACCAATTTTCATCAAAATCCAGGAACAACATTTTTTTTAGATTTTTTGTGAAATTTTGTGGGGCATACCCTTCAAAATTTGGAAAATGCATTGGAGGCACAATATGACCCACCTCGAAGGCTACATCTTTGCGAAAAATGATCTGATCCAGGAGCGGAATACCTTAAACGATTTGTGGGTCGATTCTCTACCAATTTTCATCAAAATCCAGGAACAACATTTTTTTTAGATTTTTTGTGAAATTTTGTGGGGCATACCCTTCAAAATTGGAAAATGCATTGGAGGCACAATATGACCCACCTCGAAGGCTATATCTTTGCGAAAAAAGATCTGATCCAGGAGCGGAATACCTTAAACGATTTGTGGGAACAAAATTTTTTTTAGATTTTTTGTGAAATTTTGTGGGGCATACCCTTCAAAATTTGGAAAATGCATTGGAGGCACAATATGACCCACCTCGAAGCCTATATCTTTGCGAAAAATGATCTGATCCAGGAGCGGAATACCTTAAACGATTTGTGGGTCGATTCTCTACGAATTTTCATCAAAATCCAGGAACAAAATATTTTTTAGATTTTTTGTGAAATTTTGTGGGGCATCCCCTTCAAAATTCGAATAATGCATTGGAGGCACAATATGACCCACCGCGAAGGCTATATCTTTGCGAAAAATGATCCGATCCAGGAGCGGAATACCTTGAACGATTCGTGGGTCGATTCCCTACTAATTTTCATCAAAATCCAGAAACAAAATATTTTTTAGATTTTTTGTGAAATTTTGTGGGGCATCCCCTTCAAAATTCGAATAATGCATTGGAGGCACAATATGACCCACCGCGAAGGCTATATCTTTGCGAAAAATGATCCGATCCAGGAGCGGAATACCTTAAACGATTCGTGGGTCGATTCCCTACTAATTTTTATCAAAATCCAGGAACAAAATATTTTTTAGATTTTTTGTGAAATTTTGTGGGGCATCCCCTTCAAAATTCGAATAATGCATTGGAGGCACAATATGACCCACCGCGAAGGCTATATCTTTGCGAAAAATGATCCGATCCAGGAGCGGAATACCTTAAACGATTTGTGGGTCGATTCTCTACGAATTTTCATCAAAATCCAGGAACAAAATATTTTTTAGATTTTTTGTGAAATTTTGTGGGGCATCCCCTTCAAAATTCGGATAATGCATTGGAGGCACAATATGACCCACCGCGAAGGCTATATCTTTGCGAAAAATGATCCGATCCAGGAGCGGAATACCTTGAACGATTCGTGGGTCGATTCCCTACTAATTTTCATCAAAATCCAGAAACAAAATATTTTTTATATTTTTTGTGAAATTTTGTGGGGCATCCCCTTCAAAATTCGAATAATGCATTGGAGGCACAATATGACCCACCGCGAAGGCTATATCTTGCGAAAAATGATCCGATCCAGGAGCGGAATACCTTAAACGATTCGTGGGTCGATTCCCTACTAATTTTTATCAAAATCCAGGAACAAAATATTTTTTAGATTTTTTGTGAAATTTTGTGGGGCATCCCCTTCAAAATTCGAATAATGCATTGGAGGCACAATATGACCCACCGCGAAGGCTATATCTTTGCGAAAAATGATCCGATCCAGGAGCGGAATACCTTAAACGATTCGTGGGTCGATTCCCTACTAATTTTCATCAAAATCCAGAAACAAAATATTTTTTAGATTTTTTGTGAAATTTTGTGGGGCATCCCCTTCAAAATTCGAATAATGCATTGGAGGCACAATATGACCCACCGCGAAGGCTATATCTTTGCGAAAAATGATCTGATCCAGGAGCGGTATACCTTAAAAGATTTGTGGGTCGATTCTCTACTAATTTTCATCAAAATCCAGGAACAAAATATTTTTTACATTTTTTGTGAAATTTTGTGGTGCTACCCTTCAAAATGCAGAAGCTGCATGGAAGAGAGAATGGGACCCACCACCATGTTTATAGCCAATAATTCGGTTCTTGCCAATAAATTATATATTCTAAATGTTACACACACAAAACGAGCTGTACCTATGATCTGTTAAAATTTTCCCAAGAATATTTCTGCGCAGTCACAAATTTGTCAGATTTAGATCGCACATAATTCCATTCTCCTGGGATCCAATGCCATTTATGGCAAATGGAAGACAAGCCCATGGCTGTGCTCGTATTTCCCAGATAGAGACACGCCACACAAATTGTCTTAATTAATTAATATCATAAATATGCGACGGCGCTTAATTGCCGATGGAGAGCAGGCAGCAAAACCAAAAGCTACCAGTAGCACTGGCAGTGGCAGCAGAAGGCAAAAGAAAAACAAATCTCTCATGGCAACTAATTAGCCAGGAAATGACCCCGGCTGACCGAGAAGCATTCAAGGCACTCGTACACAGCTGACTGACCCTAATCGACAGGAAGCTGACTCAATCTTGGAGCGAGTAGCTGCAACAGCCCAGGAACCCAGCAAAGCAGGGCCATATTGCGGCAGCCACATTTGGCGATTGGCGATTGCCACTGGGTGGTGCACTTCACTTGCAATCAATATTCATAAATCTCTTGGCACGGGTTAACCAATTAATAACGTGACCCGTTTATTTTATTTACCTCGCTTCTCGCCTCCTTTTGTCAAATCAACCTGGGTGATCGGTCCGATCCCCGTTTTCCAATGAAAATCACTGCGCCAGACTTTCAGCATTGGGGTACAAAGCCTTTCAGCATTTGTCAACGAGAGGCGACGTTGACATCGCCGACAACAAACACGAATGCGAGCGAATGAAAGCCAACAGCCAAGAAAACTGCAAGAAAATTAAGGCAGCTAACCGGGCTCACTGCACACCATTTCGACCGTAGTAATAAAGTATTGACTTATGGGTGGTTTCAAATAAAAAATTGTCAATTTCCAATTGATTAAAATGTTACATTTAAATTCAAATAAAATTAGAATTAAAAGAAAAATCTTTTGATTTTTGATAAAGATGGTCAAAGATAACTTTCTTATTTTGTAAAATTTACTATTGTGACACCACTGTGCTGCGGCAGTTCAACCTTTGTTACCTTGCGCCGAACGGAAATCGCTGACATGGACCACACCACAGCAGTCAAGTCAAGCCAAACCGAACTGAGCCAAAGAAAACCAAGCCAAGCTCAAACACAATCTCCAGAAGCTTGGCACTCAGCGAGGCTTGCCTAATGTTTAATTAAGGTGATTGCTGTGCGGTCACTTGGCGATGTTGCTGCTGCTGTTGGTGTTGCTGCTGCTGGTGTTGTTGCTTGGCAAACGACAACAACACCTCACGATCACCAAATTGGTTTGTAAGGATAAGCTTCGGTGAGGTAGAGGGACAAATAAAAGACCTATGTCAAACGCCTGGGCCAAAGGACATCTTCAGAGAAACTGGCAGTAGAAGCAACAGCAGCGGCCTTAATGAAGATTAATTGCAATCAGTGAGCCACTTGAGTCGCGATTAATTGCAGGAACCAGTGGACATGGAAATGGAACCAAACTTCCTCCTAGACTGGCTGCTGATGATGATGATGCCTTTTGCCTTTGGAGTGGTTCACAAGTTCACGACTGGGACGACGGCAACTTAATTGCCATTTACATGGGACCCCGGACTATCCGTCCTCTAGACTGTTGTGATTGCTCCCGGCCAGACTTTGTTGGTGGCACAATGCAGCTGATGAATTGCATTGGGGCCGAGGAGTCCCTCCATTTCCCCGCCACTCGCATATGCTAAACCGAAATTCGTCATAGCGGCCAAACGAAATCGAGACCCGAAATGGTCCAAATCAAAAGTTGCGTTTAGACCGCGCCATTAGCATATTACGTGTGGGTCGAAAAAGTGTGCCACAAATGGCTTCGTATAGGTCAACTTGATTATTATTATTATTTGTTTTTGCATTGTCACCTGCCGCCGCGGTCTGGGTCTGGGAGTTGGCGCCAAATGTCCGCGCCGCTGGCCAAATCAAATCAAATCGATTGGAACTCTAAAATGTTTATATCGAAAAAAGTGACAAGGCGGGGCCCGGCGGAAGGGGGAGAAAACCACAGCATGTGGGCTGAGTCTTGGTTTCTGTGGTTTCCATTCGAGTTAAGTTATAATTTGTGTATACTTTTTGACAACTTTCAAGCAGGAATAAATTGCCATCACGAGTCTAAAAATACACACTTAACTCAGAAGCCGAAGGCCTGAAAAGATCAACGAATTAATACGCTCCTAATAGCCATTTTAAAAGGCATTAAGCAATTGCAACAGTTTCTGTAATCGACTTATCGAAATGGTGATGTAACTTTATTTTCCGCAATTTCTTTTCAGATTATTAGATATTTTAAAATAATGTTAATATTACTGTTATATGTATTTAAAATCTTAAAAAAAAATTACAAAATAGTTTAATTTATAAAAACTATATGATCAGCGTCCACTTCGTACTCCTCTTCCTCCTTTTCATCCTCGGCCAAATGACGGAGCACCCTCTGGCGCGTCTCCTCGTCCTCAACCAGGATGTTCGGGTGCAAATAGCTCTTGTTTCCGCAGCCCACGACCGGACATCGGATGCTAATATTCTCCTTGATGATTGTGAAGACAGACTCGCGATCGTAGACATGACCGCACTTCGTGTTACGCACGGGATTCAGCATCACCGCCTTCGACCAGGGGTCGAATATGGAGAAGAAGTCGCTGTTGCCCTGGATCTGGATGTCGTCGTCATCGTCATCCGCATTCGTCGACTTATCCCTCTCACTCCCGCCGGACGTTCGTAGGTTATTCATGTTGGCCGCCACCTCGATGGCTTGCTTAATGTTCTTGTACTCGTTCGTGTTCTTCACGTTGATCCTACTTTTCACTATGGCCCCTTTGCGCTTTTTCCAGCCGCTCCTCCACTCCTGGTAGTTGGGCAGGTCCAGTGCGGTGTGCATGGCCTGGTGCGAGCTCCTTATCCGGATCAAGGATTCCGCGTATTGCACCCGCTTCCGAGTGCTGGTTTCATGAAGATTTTTGATCTGAGCCTCATACTCACTGGGAGTTCCTTCGGCCAGGTCCTTAAACAGTTGTGTGTTATCCGGCAAAGCAGCAAGTACAGTGTCTATCTGTCGGATCACTTCCATAATAGGTTATTTTAGCTTCGTAAATGTAAGTTTAAAACTGAAATGTAAGTTTTAATAAAACGATTTTAAAATGTAACAGGTACTTTGAATGATGATTAAAAAGTCACTAATCTTATTACACTATCAAGGACTCAAATCTCTATAAAGATCTAGCAATCTCCGCGAATCTGTAGATATGAACTTCTGTATTAAGTTCCGCCCACGCCTCGGGGGTCAACCTGTTGGCGCCTTTTGGTGGAACTCGGTGGCAACCCACACATATGGCCAAAAAAAAAAAACCTAAAAAACTCACAATCGAAAACCACAATCATTTAAATATAGCAAAATCAGAATGGAGCTAGAAAAAAAGCATCACGCTGAGCTGATTGTGAGTTCAGTTGAAATTGGTTGGATTTTCGATGAAAAACCGCAAAACGCGTTTTTCATTTGCATAAAAAATTGTCTGTGCCAGGCAATCGAACATGCGGCAGACAGACGAAGACTGTTGATGCCGGGGCCCAAGACCGCTGCGACCAGGCCCCGGAGTTGATTTCATTCATGAGGCACAGCTCCATTCATAAGCTGAGCATTTCTAGTTTAAGGTAAGCCACACTGGACACCTACGATCCGATACGATCCGGCCGACTGACTGCAAGCTGAAAAACTGCAACTGCACATTATTTATAACATTTTGCCGTTTTGGGGTCACATGTTGGCGTGTGTTGCAAATTAAATTTGCAAATTATAGGCTGTCGCTGGGGGTTTCCGGTTAACGACCAAAGTCAGGCCAGGCCATGAGCCACTCTCCCGCTCATCTCGTGATGCTTCAAATGTGTTGCAGCACAAATAAACTTCAGAAAGCCAAAAAAAAAGTATTTTTCATAAAAATCTTGAGGCCAGCTCAGCTGCACTTCATCACGCTCTTTTTCGGCGGCGGGGGTCCTCTCATGACAACCTCAATGGATATTCACACACAGCTGGGCCCAAATATGGTGCGTCCAACACAAAATGGTCTTGTCTAAGCCGTGTTTTTTGGCCACATTTGAACTGTCATGCCCGACCAGCAGCCAGCATTGTACTTGGCCGGCTAGGCCAGCAAGTTCCAGGCCATCTGACATTTTGAAACGAAATGTCAGTCACCGCTCAACATCCCGCCATCATCTGTCCGTCGGACCTTCTGTCCAACGGCTTCACTTCAGAGCCCATGAGCTCTGCTGGTGGTTTACTGGTTTTTCGGTGAGCGGGTAACGGCCATTACCACGGCGGCTCTCCCAAGATGGCTTAGACCGAATCACACAAGGAAATGCCAGGAAACGAAGTCCGAATGCCCTTGAATTTTGAAATTTTAGAAGATACCAAGTGACTCCCAAACAGGTTTGGCGACCATCCGAATCGATATTGCCATTTTAAGATAGATCTATGCCGAAAACTTTCACAAAAGCTAAGATAATAAAGATTCCAATTCAGTAAATGAACCAAAAATGAAAAAATTGATAATAAATTAAAACAAATATTTATTCGTCAGTATCCTTTTAAATGGTAAAATCCAATAAAACAAAAACGATTAAATCTATAATATTAAATTATTAGTCTAAAGATTCTGAAGTCTGAAATGGTATTCGAAAAAAATATACAAATCATAGTGAGACTCGAATAGTGGTTGGAAATCCTTGGTTTCTGAATAATGAACCCTTGAGGTAAAAGTAATCTTAACCCAAATTTGAGGCTCCAACTTGTTCGTAGATCCAACTTTTAAAAAATCCCCCAATTCAACGTTTATCTTTTCGAATACATCAATTCTGCTGCCACCAAGCTCTCCATGCAACAACATGCCCTCCTCCTTCATTGAGATCTCTCGTACATACCTTGCCGCACATCAAGGGTACTCCACTCATAAACGGGGGCAGCCATCACCAACCATGATCAGAGATCACAGATCACACAAGATTTCCAACTAAATATGGTAGCCAAATAATTTACATCAGCTCTTGTGCTCTTTATTGTTCTGTTTGCTGTTGTCGCTATATCTTTTATTGTGGCTGTTTGCGTGATTTGAAGTTTTATGTTATAGCTCTTCTAGTTGTTTCTTGGCTCTAGTGGGCGTAGCGCGCGCCTTGCTGCCCACTCTACTTTTGCCTTTTTTAGTGCCGCTTTTGTTTTGCATTTTTGTTTTAAAAAATTTTTAGTTTTTTCCCCCCCGACCAAACACAGACAACGAGTAAATCGATTGGTGGTCAATGTCTGGTAGCCAAGTTTCAAGTGCGTCCCTCTCCATAAAAACAAATCAACGAGGGGTCTGCTCACGCCACTTGACACATTTCAATGGAGGGAAACAGACAAATCAGAAAATAGCTCTTCCCCGGTCCATTTTCAGAAGCCCGAAACTCACAAATTACGCGCATATTTTCTAATGAGCTCAGCCATGCCGCAGATCGCCATGGTTCGAAGCTCTTTGGCTCTTACGGAACAACGGCCAAAAAAAATTCTAAAGGAAAAAGAATAATTCGGAAAAAATATAATTTTCCTCAGCATGGCATCAAGATTTATGCGTCTCCATCCGCCGTCCGCCGGCACACCCCTTCGCAGCTTATCCCCCTGGCCCATGGGTTTGGAAAGGAGAGCAATTGGTGCCAACTGATGCCTTGGACAGACACATATCGTTAGCACAAAAGCCGAAAACTGTCCCCTGGCATTTTCGGTTCCATGTCAAACGCTGAAAGATGCGACAATTTGTGGCTCAGGCGAAAAGTGGACAGGAGGGCTAATTAGTGGGAGGGTGGGGGCGTGTGCAGATGTGAGCCAAATTCGATGAAAACTGTTTCCATTGTATGTTTGTTTTTTGGCTATCAAAATAGTCGGACCAAAGGTTTATGAAGGAAGATTCTCTAGGAAAAAAATTATAGCTTCCCAAGACATACATATGTGCACAAAAGCAGTGGCCTACTCCTGTAACCAAACTTACTTACCAACGAGCCCCCGCAAAAAAAGACTAATATAAAATAAATAAAAATAAATAAAAAATAAACTGCGCCAGAAGCAACTTTTCCAAAAGCGACACGCGTTGACTTTGGGCCATTTATTCGAATCCGAATCCGAGTCCGTCCGTCTGTATCTGAGCTGTTTGTGGAAGCTGTAGCTACTTCCTCGGACCTCTCGCTCGCACAGCCAAACAACAAGCACAAAACTGCGACAGCAGCAACAAGAACAACAACCACACCACACAACGAAGGCGACATTGCATTTGAACAGTGGAACAAATTTGCAGCTGATTTATGTAAATCGCCGACGATTTTTATTTAACTTTTTGTTGCGGTTGTTGTTTTCGGGTTCCCAATCAGCGTATTGAATGCTCCCGCTTGTGCCCCGCCCCGCCCTCTCAGCATCCCCATCTCCAGCCGCCCACCACTCCCTAATCCTCGCTGCCACTTCACGGCGACTTTCTTCGCGCCCCCCTCGGCTTGGCATGGGTTTTTTGGTTTTCTGCTTTCGATGCCGTTACTTGGCCCAAGCGCAGTGTGTGCATGTGTATCTGAAAGATACGAAACTGCAATTCATTCAGCGAAAATTTTGGTCGTTATGAATGGAGCAACCCACGCTCCGATATTAAAGTGGCTGTTGTTGTTACTGTCACAGTGGTTGCTGTTCTTGCCGCAGCAGCCTCAGCAGTTGCAGTCGAAAACGAATATTGTACAGAGTATCACAGTTGCTGCACCTTTGAATAAATTTCATTTTAAGGCCTAAACTTTTACTTATACTTATGTAAGTGTTAATATTTAGCCACTAAAAGTATTTAGTTGGCTTTCAATAATGAATCCCTGTCGGGGAAGTCGAGGTGCAGGGTAAATGGAATCAAACAGTGCCCCAGAGCTGTCAGACATCGTGACAGGCGGCAAAACCAAAGCTCAAGCCAAGCTCTAAGATCAGAGACAGGCCAGGCAATGGTTTGCGTTTCCTTTTTTTCAGCTCTGCTGTTGGCCAATATTCAAATGCAATTTATGTCATCGCCGCTTGCATTTATGCATTTATGACGTCAGCCTGACCATGGGATCTGGTTAACAGTTGTTGCTGTGCTTGTTGTTCCTGCAGCAGATAGTGTTGTTACTATTATTGCAGCTGTGGCAAGTCGTAAAATTGTAATGGCCGCAAAAAAGAGACTCTCAAGCGGAGGAGTGGGAAATAAGCCATTCACGGATAAGATTTTGCGACCCATAATGAATAGCGCAAAAGTGCAAATTAATTACGAAAAACCTTTAGCCAAGACTTTACTAGTTGCAGATACTTTTATGGCCAGAGATACTGTCAGATAGGCCTCCCCATTTAATGGGAATTTTCTCACATATTTAACGAGATACTCCCCCCCCTTTTATTTTGGGAAATCAAAAGATACATTCTAGTCCGGGAAAATGGAACAATGGTAACTGTTGACAAACGCCTGAAATATGATAGTTCCGATCGAAACCGTTCTCCGGACGATTAGCTAGTCTCCTACCCACTGAGCTTTTGAACAAACATTTCATTCACGGGCAGAAATAAAACGAATTATGGAGAAGACGTTTCGAAAGATGTTTTCATTTGAATGCATCTCGAATGAATGTTGAAGCATTTGACAGTTAATTTGTTTGCATTGACAAAGCCAGGGAGAAACAGTAAAGTTTCGGCTTTTTCCGGTGCCCCGGATCTCGGATCTCGGACATGCTAATGCGGTTCCGGTGTGCACGGCTAATGGCCAAGAGGCAGCGGCAGCGACAGCGACAGCAAACGCACAGCATCTTACCATCAACATCTTAGCCATGGCCATCAATTTGCATTTGCTGCCCACATTTACGACTCGCGTGCCCTTTTGGCACCTGGGGTTTGGGGTTCGGTTCGACTCGGTATTGGTCTTGGTTTGTTTTTTCGGAGTGGCTTGGCCCAAAAGATTCCCATTCATGATTTCATCATCGAGCTGCGACGTGGGCGCAGTTTACTACGATGCGTTCAGTTGGTCGTTCATTCATAAAACTCTTCATTATCAACGCGTGCCTAGCCCTGAACCATTCCTTATACCAACTGCCAAGTAACCCAATACTCGACGGAGCTATTGCTTTTATTTGGTTAAGCTCGACTGAGGGAAAGGGGCACGCGATCCGCTTCTGGTTGCATCTTGCGGCTGCTTGCCTCGCTTAATTTTAGCAACATTTAACCCAGTTTCTGGCCGCTTCGCTGCCGCTTCTTCATTCGCTTAATTTTTTGTTTGCTAATGAAGTGTCAACAACAAATTGAATGTCTAACATTTGTTGCATGTCGCCAGCGGAACACAAACAACAGTCGGCCAGAAACCAATGGTTGTACATATGTCTGTGTCTTTGTTTAATGCTTTAAATAAATAAAATGTGCATGCAACTGCGAAAAAGGCGACAAAAAGTTGGCCTGAAACTGCAAGTTGTTTGCGGATACTCTGTTGAAACAAATATTTTTGCTTTAAAAATATCTGCCTCTTAATAGCCAAAGATTTTTTTTAATGAAAGTTGAGAAAGTAAAATTTAAGCACGAAATAGCTAGATATATTTTAACTATCAAAGATGCAAAATTTATGCATCCTTAGATTGCTTTTCATAAAATTAAATCCTACTCAATCGAATAGCTATTGAAATGCTCCATTCAAAGTGCATTAATATACAATTTATGCCAACACGTAGCCGCCACGTAGGCATAGGCAACTGCGAACATGCCCTGGCCCAAGGCACAAACCCAATTCATTCATATTGCAGTTGCAGTTTATGTTGTTGTTGGTGTTACTGTTGCTGTTGCAATCATCGAACATCGCTTGCCAAGTGTGTCGACGCCGATGCTGGCAGAGCAGCTACTGCAAAACAGCAACAACTCAAAGAAAACTAAAGTTAACATCGACAACAACATCTAGAGGAACGATCAATTTGCATACAACGGCGGCCGTTTTGTGAATGAAAATATTTTTTTTTTTTTATTTTCTGGTTTCGTTTCGGCCAAATAACAACAACAAATTAAAGCAACAAATGCAATAAATTGTTAAATTTTATTATTCTGCGCCGCAGATACAGGGTGCTGCCGACTTTATCGTCCTACGCACAGTGGACACAGTGGCAACCCACACAGCAAAGCCAGCAACATCAGCAGCAGCAAAAACAACAGATACTGCGACAGCTACAGCGACAAGTATCTGTAAGATACGCAAGACAAACTACGAGCTGTTAGCTGTTAGCTAGCTAGCTGCGACTGTGTTGCGGCTAATTTGATTTCTGCATTGGCAAACGCTTTGCCAAGTCAAAAGCTGCCGATTGTTGTTTCTGCGGTTTCGGACGCCAACACAAAGATACAGCAACAGATACGAACAGATATCGATATTGGGATAGAGCTGGGCTACAACTTGGCTTTGTTCATTGATGATTTACTCGTTTTGTTTCTCTTCGATCGTTCGCGGTTGATTCATTCATTTAATTTTCTATTTTCTGTTTCTGTTGCTGTTTCCACCATTTACTTTTCATATTAATTGCTGCCGATGCCAAGACGTAAATGTGATAATAAATTGTTACAGCAAAAGACATTTACTGGGTGGGCGTCCATTACAGAAACACCAGCAACAACAGGCCAAAACCGACACACTCAAGTCAAGTTGAAGTCGATGTTGTTTGGAGCCGCTTGTTGCTTTTGTGAACCACTCGGCTCAAGCGACTGTTTACTTTATTCATTTTAATTAAATTCATAAGAAATATAGTTACACAAAGTGCTTCCTGTAGCCGTTGAGTGAAAGAACCACTAAAAAGAACCAATTAAAAATGTGGAAAAAGAAATTAATCTGCATATTGGCAAGGCAATCTAGCCTATTAAGTAGGATTTCCATAAATCAAACTGATTTATAGAAAGGGAACATACGACTTAATCCATTTCACATCTTAGAAACACACATTTTTAATCTACCACGAAACCTTTCACTTGCGAATAATTCGCTCATATTATGTGGCGTCGGTGGTGTAATGGTTAGCATAGTTGCCTTCCAAGCAGTTGACCCGGGTTCGATTCCCGGCCGACGCAGTATATTTTTTGTTTATTTTTATTTATTTAATTACTATTTTAAAATCATAAAAATTACTTTAAAAAGTTATACTATAGTTTACTGGTTTTTTTTATCTATTAAGTTACTGCCACATACTCGAGACTTTCCAAACACACGATATTAATTTCGATTAAAAGATAGGCAGTTATATATTTAACGTTAATAAAATATTTCAATTAAATAAAATGAATATAATATGAATGTAAATGTTAGACAAATAAAAAGAAAAAAGCTATAAACAAAAAGAAGCTATTTATAGTTCTTTAGCAGCATAAAAAATATGGATCTTCACTTAGTCACGCCAAAAACGTGGCGTCGGTGGTGTAATGGTTAGCATAGTTGCCTTCCAAGCAGTTGACCCGGGTTCGATTCCCGGCCGACGCATGGTAGCTTTTTTGTTTTAAAATATTATTTCTCTTAATTTTTTACTAACTAATAAGAAAAATGTATACTGTAAATGTCTTTAGTATTTACGGCCAAATTTTTACTGAAATATGGTTTATAGACAACAAAAGTGTCTGATTATTTAGCATTTTGAACTAATATTACGTATACGCTTAATAAAAATTGTCGAAATTGACCACTTGCATACCCAAACTGATCATCGGCAATTCCCATAATTTCCTCAAATGCTCAGCAAGTTGCATCCGAAATCCGGTACGCTTAACGCATCAGCTGCCTTCGCCCAGCAAAACGCACTCACACAAAAAATGATGACAAGCAAAATGAGAATTTATATGGGAAGCCATAAAGAAGGCGACGCATAAATAACAAGGCGTTCCAACTGAAGCATGGAACCTGGCATTGGCAACCGGCAGCCCGAAGATCCGATCCCACCAGAACGGACCATTGGGAGACGTTCTCGCACGCGCAACTAATTAAATTAAAGGCGATCGGCCAGGTCTCTGGGATCGGTACATTTCGGTGGCTGTGGTGCTGGGGTGCCGGGTTCTTGGGCCCGTTATGTTGGGTGGGTGGTGCAGTTTAGTCGCCAGCCAAACTACTTTGTGTGTGAAATTTATGTGCAATAATTTACAAAACAGCAGGCGGCGGCCAAAAGTTCCCACACCCCCACTAGACGAAAATTGATCGCGCCTAAGCGAGTGTGCATATTAAGTGCACCCACTTTCCATGCCAAAACCAAATTGGCAAAGACAAGCCGGGCAACGCCTCCATTCTCCGGAAGATCTTACGTTACGTTTTGTTTTGTTATTGTTTTTATTTTTGTGTTTTTTTTTTTTAGTCATGTATGTATGCCGCCTTCTTTTTATGGAGCAAGTTCAGTTGAGTGACCCGTGGCAGTGTGTAGGACAATGTGGCACGCGACTCTCGACCACATCTCGGGCACAGATCACGTGGGGATACTCCTCCACCACCTCCACACAAAAGCGAAAATTCTGCGTGCGATCTTGGCATCGACAAGTGTAGGAAACGTACGGGTGACGTCGTAATGTCTGGTCGCGAAAATGTTTGTGGCCGGTTTTTGTTCAGTTTTGTGTGTGTATTTGTGCGGGGGTTGTTTGTTTGCGTTTTCACATCCACCCACCTGAACCACTGATCTGGCAAATGTCGGTCAGTCATGAGAATGCGAGTCCGAATGCGTTCGCGATGAGTTCAAGGGCGGACTAAACCTTTTGGCGCACGCCACGCTCGCTAAAAACAGCAAAAATGTATCTAGAAACGAAGGCGTTTTTGGCACGCTTCAATCTGGAACGCCTCTTCGCCATTTTGGCCCACGTATTTCTCCGCGCCAGCAACTTGCACTTTTTCCCCCGTGGATGCGTATGTCATTGTCGTCTGGTCGTGTGCCGCCTCAAATAAATCAACATGTTGCTGCCTATCTTAGGCATCCGGTTCGCCCAGGCTCAATACCTCAGCATTTCTGCACAATATTTCTTATTACCTTTATTTTTTTTATTATTATTTTCGCGCATTATGCAAACGGCGACTCAATCAAGTCATTTTATTAAGCATTTTCAGGGGTTTTAATTTGCACCGGCAAAGTCGCAAAGTCGACTGGCATTGTTGTTGGTTTGGCTGGTCGACTGGGGTTTCTTTTTTTATTATTTTGCTTCTTTCGGCCATGTCAGTGTGAGGCTGCAGCCACAAACATGGCAGTCAACAAATTTACGACATAATAATTTACATTTATCTGCTGCAACGAGGCAGTCACACTGCCATGGTAATAACAACAACTGGATCGCAATATGAGTGCGTGTATATTATTAACCAGAAAGGAAAAGTAGCTATTCCCATGGTCGAAGCGAAAATGTCCACTGCAAAGGTACTGGAAAGTGAAAACAGTCGATGGTTATTATGGATTTCCATATCATTTCAACCGTTTTAGTCAGGACAAACATTGAAGTGAAAGTTATTTTATATAATAATAATCCTTTACAATTTAAGGAAAAACTCAATAAATACTAAATAATAAGCAACCCGAAGTTATGTCCTTAGGTTTCTGCAGGATAGAGTATCCAAAACGAGCGCCATGTTGTTTAAAAAGTTACCTTCGTGCGATATGTCGACGTCAGACGCAGACGTCGCCTCTTTATCAGTTTATTACTTGGCAAACTTTTCATTTTAATATCATTCGCATTTGCGCAATGAATTTTGTTTTTGCTGGCGCTATTTTTTTTTTACTTTTTTACTTTGCAGTTGAGAGACTTTTAATTTTGAACGCCTTCTTGGCAAGGCCTCAGTACTCGAATCGGGTTGGTTGCGCGACAGAGACGGCTGGGATGATAAATGTTTACCGGTTTTGCAGGCTAAAAAAATATATGTACATACATATATGTATAAAAATGCAAGTGAAACAAAACAAAGAAAAGTCCTGGAATACCGGCTGGCGCACTTTGAACCTAGTGCCACGTGTCATCTAAGTTTTCTTGGTTCAAAGTCAAGGAGGCATAACGCTCCCCTTCTCTCGAAGGATTCTCTTCTCGGAGAATTTCGAAAATCGATAGAGCTAAAAATTGCCGGCATTGTTCTCCTGCGAGTTCCCCAAGAAGCTCCTTTATGTGCTTGCGTAAACTTGGTCGAGGGCCCGCTCCGTTTTATGAATGAAAGCGACAATGTATAGCATACTTAGCAGGGCGCCTGCGTTGCCTCCGTGTTCGGTGCGTCGGTGTGCGTGAGGGTGCGCCTGTCCGTGTGATGGCGGAAGTGGCCGATGACGAAAGCAAGGCCCAGCAGTGTCCTTGACTGTGGAAAGTTTCACACACAGACAACAGGTGGGATTTTTAAAATGTCTGTGTCTGCTGGCCGTTTTTTGCTTCATTTTCACTTTCGCAGAGGCTCGCTTGACGCAGTTTGAGGAAAGCGACTCATAAATTCCCATTATTCAGCTGTACAGTTGACACTGTCCCTAAAAATAGTTACTTAATTGAGGGCCAATGAGGAAAGAGGAATTTCAGGAAATAATTTCACTAGAAATCTTTTAGGAAAACGGTATACCTTGGTTTAAACTTAACCTTATCCATCCTTAGCTGTTTTTTTGGCAAGCGTTGTTGAATTTAAAGCAAGGTTAAGCTTCAAAAGATTTGCCAAGTTTTAATTTTGAAGAGCAAATGCAAAAGCAGAAGCCACCCAGACTAAATCCCAACACGTTTCCAGGGTGAAATGTTTCGTTAAAAATAGTCGGCTCAGAAGCCTGACGTGGCTAACGATGATTAAGCCAGCCATGAAATTATTAACTTGTTTTTGCGACTCTCGACACAAATGTTACCATAAATGGCCCGTCGGGAGGGAGAGAGAAACGCAAAACCGCAATTAAGCACAAATCACAAAGTTTGCCCAAAATTGGTTAAGACCAGTCAAAGGGAACCGAGATACAAACAAAAACAGCCGAAAACAACAATGCCAGCCGACGATGAGATGATGGTTGCTTGAATAAAAACGAAGAAAAAACGGAGCACAGTCGAAATTTGTGGTGCCTACTTTTGACCAAATTTGGACGAGACTCTTTTATGAATTGTATATATGCTCATACATTGTCTGAGCATTAAAATCATTTTGTTACTTGACCTGTTTTTCGACTTTGGCTTAAAGAGTGCCAAATAAAATTACTTCTTTAAGTGTCTGACATTTCATTAAAAAGTTTTTGGCTTTTTTTTTCGTCGCTGACTGAGGAGACTGGAAACTTTTGAATGGCGGGCATACAGATCTTAGACGCCTGTCCTCGCCACTGGGTGCAAGCAACAATTCGGTTTTAATTAAGAACAACACTCACTATGATTTATTTTGATGCATGTTAAGACTTTTCCACTTCGTGTTGAGCATTAATTTGCTGTGAGACTATCAACATTAGACCTGAAGCTGGCACATTAGTGTCCAGAATCAAATTCAAATCAACAAGGTAAAAGTGAGTGAAGCCAAGAAGCCGAGGCTTTAGTACTCTGAAAACATTACTAAAATGTTTCCACACTTATCTTATTTGTTATTCGAACAACCTTTTCCTAGTGAAGCATGATAACAATTTAAAAACTTAAGTTGTCAGGCTGCGAAAAGAAATTTCGTGTAATGCTTTGGGAGAGCACTGAAAATCAAATAAACTATTTGAAGTTATTTCCGCGCAACTTGGCCTGACACTCGTCTGTGTCATTGTTGTCCTGGTGTTGCATGTGGCACAGTTGTTGTTGTTGGTGTTGCTAAAGTGTGCTTGTAAATTGTTGCATGCCGCAGCAGAGAGCGAACTGCAACTACAAAAAGTGAGGCGAACAATGTAGGCGTATTTTGATTATGATAAACTGGCGAATTATGTTGTCACTTTGCATTTTTCTTATAGAATGAAATTATATTTTATAAGCGCTCCGCAAGTCAAGAGAGTTGTTCTGCCTTCTGACTTTTGGCGTTGCTGTTGCTTTTGCTTTGACTGTGCCAGAAGACTTGGAAAATATTTACATGTCATGGCATTTGAAGGGATTTATGTGGCCCCAATGAGACCTGCCTGACTTGTAGACAACGACACATCCACCCCGGACTTTCCGGCATGAAAAATGACGAAAGCCAAGAGATAAAACCAAAACAGAATATACTTAGGATTGGTGGTGGTGGTGGCGGCGGGGTGTTGAGATTGGCGGCGTTGGAGAATCACCTACCAAAATAAATACATCTTTGCACAAATTCCAACAACACTTTCCATTTTCCTCTCAACTCGCCCCATTTGTTTGGCTTGGCCAGGGAGATCTGAACTATATAGTGCCCATTCCATGTGTGGCCGTTCCGCGGCTAAATATAAACCCACACGTACTATTTATATCGTTTCACGTAACGAGTATTAGCTTCTGATTATTATTGAACAAGAAGCAAAAATGCTTTCAGCTAATTATTCGCCGACGCCGACGTCAAGTTCATGAGAAAAGTGTATATCTCGGGCAGAATACAACTATGACGTCGCTATCATCTAAACAAATCGGAGCACTGAAATGTGGGGGAAGAAGTAAACACGCTGTTTCTAAATATTGGGCTAAATATAGGCTTGCAATTTCTGGTTCGTCATGGGGGAGATGAGCTCTATAAATACTCTGGAACGAGGAGGGACGGAAATGGGCCACTAAATCAATAAAAACCTCCAACACCAGCAACGACGTGGCACACTTCAGTTCGAATCAAAAATTCCACTCGACAACACTGCGAACATTAAAAATTACAAGATATATCAGGAATGTCTCGGCCTCTTCCCTCCCGACTCCGGCACCACCTTCCCCCCCTGGCCAGGGATATATCTATATAAATATAAAATTAATGGCAATCTGGCAGCGTAAACACGACACGAATTTGTTCTTGCTTCTAGCCTTCTAGCCGTGTGCCTCGGCCCATTGTCACACAGAGCCAGATAGTTTTCTGTCATTAGCCATAGATACGGATGCGAGGGCCTTCCATTCCGAATGGCAGAGCTGGGGCAGAGATGGAAAAGCCGAAACGAAAACTGAAAATTAATGATGCAACTGCAAAGTGTGTCACGGATGCCCCGGCCAGAAACCCCAAAAAAATATTTCCTCACTGTCGCACTGGCAAGGCGAGGAATCTGCTCATTAGCAGCTGACAATATTGGAAATTGGTTCACGTTTGGCCTGGCCTGGCCTGGCCTGGCCAGCTCAGTTGCCAGGCCCCCTTTGTGCTTTTAATCAAGCGGATATATATCCCGATATCGCCAGCCATAGAGCTATAACATATACTATATGGATGCCATGACTATATTTAGCCGTGTGACATCCATATATCCATGTATATTATGTTGATTGACGCACAATGCCTTTGAGAGCGGGTTCTATGACGCTGCCCGACTTATCTCCAGGTTGTGGAAACGTAAGCACATCTATCTGATATCGGCTTACAATAATCTGTGACGTTCATCATGATTGATAAGGTGCCAAAAATATTTGCCATTTCCGATTGGGAGACTCTTCGACCCATATTCGTATCGGGAGAAGGGGAGCCGAAACAAAAACTATTCGATAAGAAACAAAATTTATCATCAGAGAATAAAACAAAGATCTTAACTTTGGACTAACACCCAAAATCCACCAGGAAGAAAAATAACCATATTAAAGTCTCAAAGAACAATGAAAATCAATCATAAAATGAAAAACTAGGATCACTCCGGCATATGCAGCCGTAAAAAGTTGCGCATTTGTCACAATTCTAAAATTAAAATGCCCGAATATCTTTCATTCTCCCCAGAACAACAAATCGTAATATAAACTATCAACGGCATTTAGTGGGATTAACTTTTTGTGGCCGAGACACAGTGTCATAAATATCCAAAAGCGAAAAAAAGCGCTGCCCATGCACGCCCCATAAATAAAGCCATTAAAGTGGAATTCAACGAATTTTCAGCGAGCGGCAAAATGCATCCACACAATCCATCAAAACCCAGCAAAGAGATAGGAAAAACAAATACCCAAAATTGCAACGAAATCTATTTTTCGACCCAATGAGTTTTGCCAATCATTGTTGGCTATTTTCAGTCTCCCATCGCCCATATAGCCCCATTGTCGGTGAAGGGGCGGCGAAGTACAAGTAGTGTGCCTAAAATTACCTTGACCGAGCGTTGAAAATAAAAAGTTTCTATTAATAGACACAACAACAACTAATCCGTATCCAAATCTGAAAACTACGAGATCTACGTGAGCATCTAAAGCGGGCGAAGCTGATTAAGCGCCTCAGAATTTATGAACTTGACGTGGAAAATTTATTTTGTAATTATTTTGCTGTTTGCACGCGGCGCTTTTCACGTCATCTCCGCGGATCGATGGGGAATTGCCATTTAAATCTCTTTGCAGTTAATTGTTTACTTACGTATCCAGCGGATAGAGAGATATTAGCCAAGAGAGCGCCGGACCCCCTGCTGACTTTGGCCAATTTAGGTCTTGTTTTCCTGTCCGGCGAAACGAATGTATTTGTAGCATCTTTCTCTCACAGATCTTGGTGGCTCTTCCCAGTTTATTTTATTTTTTTGTGCCAGCTGATTGGGCATTGTGGCCAGTATTCGGTCTTCCCCTCAGCATCTGCTGTCAATCTCTGTGAGCATCCTCTCTACGCCATGGGAAAAATAAATTAAAAACGAAGAACGGACGAATTTTGATTTGTTTTGGCTTTGATTTTTGTTTTTTGGCTAAATATGATCATCGACGTGCGTTTTTAAAATTAGGTAGAGTGAGGCACGCGTTTTATAATTAGATGATTGCCATGTATTGGCTCGAGGATCGGAAATAGAGCACAAGTACTTATCGGACACATTCGTGCAATCTATTTTCGATGCCATTTCGTTTGACACACTTTCACCGGGCCAAGCAGGCTCCAATAGAGTTGAGCAGCTTATTCCTAATTGGGACTGCGTTGAGTTATTGTTTATGAATATTCATGTTTTTGTGGCAAAACTCATAGAGTCTGCAATTAGACAAAAAACAGTCGGACGGACAGTGGGCAGGTGCTAGACAATTGCCAGTCAGCCGGATTTTCGCTTTCCAAAATCCAAGACTGACAAACAGAGACAGGGCGGAGCGGAGAAAGCGATGGCTATATTTGCCGAGTATTGTTCAAAGTCCTTAAAAAATATTCATTTAATTTGTGGCCCATAAATCGTCACCCTCTAATCAAGTTAAAGTCCAACGAATGACATTCTACAATATATTTAATTCCACTAATTACCCTACTAATTTAATCAGTTTTATGCACTTCTTTTCAAATACTGACAACTAATAAAAAACGAAAATCACAAAAATTAAATTTAATTCTCACCTCATTCTCGAGCAACCTTTCATCGCCGTTGGAAAATGGCGCTGGAGATGTCTCTCGGATCCCCCTAAAATCCGCCCACTCCATGTCTATAGTATATTTTAGCCAATGGAATATTTTTCGGGGTTTCCAAATGTTTAAATTTCTAATTTGTGTCTCTGAACAACAATATTTCCCCCCAATATCACCCCCTGGTTGTTTTTTTTTGCTGTTGACTGCAGCAATTTACGGCAACATGCCAAGATCATAAAGCATATTATGAGGCCCATAAATTAAATGAAATAAAATATAGAAAAAATCAAAATTTTATTTATGAATTTTACAGGGAAAACGGCATAGCGACAGAGTGTATAAAATGGAGCCTCTCTGAATTTTCTGATCTGAATTTTTGTTTATCGTCCTGACAATTTACAAGAGGTGAAATTTAAGCACCATCAAAACGGTCACAGGGGCCATAAATCCAAAATGAATATATGTTAAATATATATAACAAAAGTCGAATATAATTTTATTCACACCTCGATTCCGAAACGCCCACTTGGCCATTGGTTTATGGCTCTCACCTATGGAGAAAACCAAAATGAAGTTGGCTTGCGCAACAGCAGCTGCTCGGCAATCAAGTGCGTTTCAATCAGGCCAAAAACTTTACAAAGCCCCCATTGGCAGTCGACACGGCGAAAACAAAACAATTTCAGGTCCGAGGGCAATCCGCAGTCTTGCCAACCAATAACAAGTGAATAGAAAGATGGAAAAGGCAGCGCCGCTAACTCAAGTGTATCTCATAGATACTCGAGAAGTCGAGTGCAAGCGGGACGGCAGCAAACGAGTTGCATTGCCAGTCAATATGCTTTTAATTACAGCCTACGCGAGATGTAACTCAAAAGTTGCCCTAACAAAACTTTTCACCATTTACGGCAAAGCGCGGACCTTGGATTCAAAAAATATATCTAAATAAAAAAAAAACACACAGACAGAGACAGACAAGCTCGGTTTGGCATTGATGCGCTCGCTCCGCCAATGTTTGTTTGTTTTGTCTGTCTGACTGTCGTGTATCTGGGCCTATGCATGTGAATACAAATGTATCTGTATCTGTGTGTGCTCTGGGCGCGTGCCATGTGTCATCTGGCTTGCGACTTGCGACTATCTAACGCCTCTGCCTCATCAAGAGGCAACAGTCGCAGCACTCGAGTCTCCCCAATTGACCCACGCACGCTCGGCAACGTTCTCAATGAGATAACACTGCTGAGAAAACCCACACGATACACGAACCACAAACACATAGCCATAGAATTGGCATATAGACAGATATAGATATCAATACAATGCTTTATATTAAGATGGCCAAAGAATTAAGAGCAGAACTCTGGACCAAAAGGGTTAATACTCCGGTGGAGCCATGGTTATAGGCGGTAGGTCCTTGTAGCCTTTCCCAAACTATTGCACTTTTATTATGACATAAATGGCCTGAAAGAAATAAACTGAAATATTTCAAGACTACCACTTGTAGCTCCAACTCCCAAAGCATCAAGAAACATTAATTAGTTTGCTAATAATTGTTAAAAAGACTCCAATGACTCTTGGCAAATTTATTTGATTTTTTGTTTCATTTGGAACACGTTTATTAGACAACCTACCTGTCCTGGGTGTGCTGCTGACAGTGCTACCAAATTGAGGAAAAGGTGCAGTACAGCTGATTGAGTCAATTGGGGGCACAGCTTCCAGCTTCCAGTTTCCAGTCATCACCTAAGCGCTTAGCCGGGCTTATGGCTTAGCCACGTAGCACGCCCCCCACCAGAAACCCATCCATGTCCATCTTTGGATGAACGGCAATCAGACAGGCAGCAAATAATTTACAATCGCCACAAAAGTGTATTTTTAGATTGTGCCAACTATTTTCGTGGGTGTTTTGTCAGGGGCTGGGCCGAAAACACCTCGCACCTTCCGCACTCCTCCTCCCAGCGAATAATAAAAGCCAAACAACAACCTCAACAACGTCACTAGAAATCGGCGATGAAAATTTTAGAAATTGTGTGAATAGATTTAGCTATATTTAGCGTAATGAGTTTTCATTTTCTTCGCCTCTTACTAGATGAAAATCTCACAGAATTTTATTGGCGTTCGTTGGCCTACAGGTGGCCGACGGCCTCTGCCTGTCCCTTTCAATCACACTCGTTTTGGCCAATTCCCCCTCCCCAAATAGGTCCTCCCGGCTCGGCGGTCAGCATCATGTGAAGGTTAAAAATAATCGGGAGCATATGCGATTTGTATTTATTTTGTTTGGCAAAAACTTTCACAAATGAGGCAAAGTTCTATTTTTGGGTGGGGGCGCATGTATCTGTACATCTATCCGAATCCCTTGTGTATCTGCTAGATATCTGACGTACTCTGTTGTTGTCTGCTTCTGAACTTTTTACCGGCAAACGAAAAAAAAAAGAAAAATCATTTCCCAGGTGGTTATTTTTAGGGCATGGCGTGTGCTCCAATCAACACAAAAAACGGTGTCTGGGTTATGATGCGACCACTAATATCACCTGATCACTCTGATACTTCCTAATGGTATATATAGATACACTTCCCTTGCCACCCCAGCCCAGCCCCAGACCCATCCCAGCCTGCTGAGAATAAGGCTCGTAAAATTTCGTGCAGCTTCTTTTCTGGCATCTTTTCAATATATGATTTTCGCACTATTTCTGACTGCAATTTTGTTTATGTTTCCCAGTAAAAGCAATGCGGAATGCACATTGCACAACTGACGTGCAACCTTGTCCTTAGCACATGAAAACTTTTGTTTGGTTTACATTGTGAGCGAATGATAAACATGTGAGCCGAAATTCCAAATGCTGTCAATGCATTTTTGGAAATCAGACAGAAACGTGCGCTATGAGGAAGCTACGGTCCAAATTTTTCAGAAATTTAAACATTTAATTTTCAAACATAATTTGAATAGTGCATATGTATATTTTTATTAAAGTCAGTATAGTCAAATAGTAGTTTCAAGAACAATAAATTAAAAGTATTCTATTATTAAATCTTTGTTCTCCGTCTGGTTTACAGACCCTTGCACCTTCTAGAACCTTTCAACGTCAAAGGACAGAGTTCAGAAAGTTTTAAAGACAGCTCCTACTTCTTAAATATTAGATTGAAGCCTTGAAATGCCGGCGGGCAGCCAACCCTGACCTTTTAAAAAGTTCCTCACAGACACAACCATCCAAATTGACTCAACATACTTAATAAAACAATCTCAATTACCCGAAAATCGCCCAAACAATACCCCTGGAGTCCCAATTAGACCAAACAGACACTTGGAAAACATTTAGTGAGCTATTTGGCAAACAAACTCAGCCCACCCTGACCTTTGCCGCCCGCCCGGAAAAGTATCCGCTAGACAATGCCCCGAAAAACTGTCCATAAATGGTCAAGTGAATCATTTTGTTTAGGAATCGGCACATTTCTGGCGGCTGGCTCATGCAAACAATTCAATGGATGGTCGGATCCCGATCCCGATCCCCATCCCGGTGTTTACGTCGATGCAAAAATTGCTGCCACGGTGCTATAGTTTTGCTACGGCTAATGGGCCGCAATTTTCGCGCACACCGATGACGTATTTCGGGAAATCATAACATTTGCCAGCCGCTAAAACTCTCACACACCAGTGCAGGAATCGATACACCCATAGATATGCTTACGGGGGGTACCTGTTGTATTTTTACCTCACCGGGGATTCGAGTTCGAAGAGCGAGAGCTAGCGAGGGAGCTCTCGAGCTCTCTCCCTCGCCAGAAGAGCCAGAAGAGACCCCAGCCGTAAACTCACCACGCCGGAAAGGCCTGGCAAACTGTTGATTGGCTGGAGTGCGCGTGCGCGATGAAAATGGCTGCAGCGAAGGGAGGCAACCGAACCTACGATTGGATCGAAAACCGGCCGGCTACGTGATATTTGGTTGTCTGTGTGCCGTGGTGACGTCGGCGAGCGGACCGATTTCCCCACTGGAGAGCCGTTGGCTTTTCGAAGTCGATTGTTGGGGCGCGTGCCGTTCCGATGGGGCGACTCGACGATGTTGAGTTTCATTCATAAAAACCGAAAGAGTGCGCATCTCGTGCCTCAGTTGTGTTCGAACAACGCGGCGGAATAGAAGAAACTGAAAACAAGCCAGCCAGCAGCCAGCTAGCCAGCAAGCAAGAAATCAAACAGTGAAGAAAGCAAATAGCAGCAGTCTCCGGTGAACATTTAATAGATATTCAACGCGAAATAAAATATATATACGAGTTGGAAAATCCCAAGAGCTAAATATTTTATTAAATCGTTTGTGCAGTGCGCAGTGCCAAAGAACAAAAAATATACAAAGTTATCACAAACAACAAAATTCGGGATATTTGCATAAAAAACTGAAACTAAAGTAAAAGTGAAAGGATATTCCGGCAGGGCGACGGCATGAATGAAAGCCTTAGGCCCCAAAAGATGCTTACACGAGCGGTGCTTTATTGATTTTTGCCTCGCAGTGAGAACGAGATACTTTCGTGCAATCCACTACAGTGAAACCTAACGCAATCTAAGTCAGCCAGACACACGGCCGAGAAGGCGAGAAAGGCCAAAGGAAAATCCCTTTGAATTCTTCTGCAAGTGCCATTGCGATCCAGGTGGGTGTTGAACGGTGATACAAAAAATAGTGTCCTAGCTCTTGTGGCGAGTGGCTCAAGTGATTGAAATTTTATTAATTCCTCTAATAAATTTAAAATTTTTCTTGTGAATCTGCTTGAGTTATTGGCCAAAACATTAATTTATAAGATGCCCAGGAGCATATATATTTTGATGTTGATTTATGAGTTCTGTGAAAAAATAATAAATAAAATTAAAAATGAATAATATCTTTTCAGATAAAATGTGATTTTTTTATTTTAAAGTTTTAGTTAGTTGCAGCCGAAATAAAAACTAAATAAAATAATTTCTTTTAGAATAGAAACTCTGTAGTCTGCCCTCTCCGTTCGGTGGGTTTATTTTCATAGATTTTGTTGAAAGATATAAAAATTCATTTAACGCTTAATAAAAATTTCTGCACGTTATTTAGATAGCACCTGAGAGCAGACAGGAAAACGGCAGAATTTACGACCGCAACTATGTATCTGGGCATTTATGCATCCGTATCTAAATCTGAATCTGAGCACAAGTGTAACTGCATTAGCTATTTGCAGTTTTTGTAATTAAATTATTGTCATACATTTAGCGCTCAATTAAAAGAGCAATCTGCTTATTTCAGATGTTTACAATTTAATGGCAAATTTTTGGTCCGTCTGCATTCCGTGCATTTACGTTCCGGACCAGCCGTGTCACGCCCCCCCTTTTCGCCACACACACTTGCCACAGCTCCGCCCTCGGCCACTGAGACTAATGCATTTTCTAGTAGCACCACCAAATGGAAAAACAATTAGCAAAGTGATTTACATGCAACCTCCCATAACCAACGAAAGAAAATAGTGGGGAAAAAAATAAATGAAAACGAAAATACGCTGGGCGGAAGATCATTTATCAATTTTAGAGTTTTTCCACCGGCTTTTCGTCAATTTTCGCTTTTTGTGGTATTTAACAAAATAATTATGAGATCAAAACAAAAAGCGCCGACGGCCGTTGACGACGGGTCGTAGAGTTCATTTAACACTTGCCGCAGTTGCCAAATGGCACTTTGACATCGCCCCCGTTGCCAGTCCCCTCTCACCTTCCAATTTAAATGGCCAAGAGCTTGGAAGTTGCCGTCGGGATGGGGAGGGAGTTGTGTTGTGTTGTGTCTGCCAAGTCAAACAAGAAAATTTTCATTTAAGTGCCCACTAAAATGATTTCGAACAAAAAACCAAAGAAAAAATATCGTTATAAAAATATACATATTCGGTGTGGTTGATGTTGTTGTTGTCTGGCCTGCGGCTGTTTATTTTCATTAATTGTTCTCATGAGGGAAAACAGCAACAAGAGGCAGCACCAGCAACAGCAACAAGCCACTAGCTAGCTGTTGGCATGAAAAGTGTGACAAAGTGTTACGCATGCAAAAGTCGGCGGCAAAAGATACATTTTCCATCCAAAGCATCAGGCTGTGGTGTTGTTGTTGTTGTTATTGTTTTTGCCGTTGTCCATGTTAACTTGTTGGACACTCCTGGGTAAGGGACCCGAGAGGGTGGTGCATGTATGTAGCTGCTCCCGCTGTGTGAATGATGGACTTTGTTGCCGCCCGGCCATTCCATCATCTCCGTGTCGCATGCAACTTGCATGTTTTCTATCTATGTATCTGCAAGATACTTTTACTCCTCACACACCCGCCCAGTTGACTAATGATCGCCATCCCTTCTCCCTCCCCGACTCCTTTAAACGTTTCTCCAATTTCTTTTCATATTAATAACCAAAAGAAAACAACAAAGACCGTACATTATTATTGTTATTATTAATTGAGAAATAAAAATACATCTTTTGGATATACCCAGCTATAGATCCGTCAAGGTTGGGAATGCAAATCTGGCGATATACGAGTGCGGATAGCATTGCACAAGACATAAGATCTCGGGGGACAAGTAAAGACAACAATCTTGTAGTTTATTTTTGGAGCCGTTAAGTAGCCAAAGGTCGCTTGACGCGTCTCAACATTTAATCCTCAATGAGGTCTTCAATGCTGCCAATGAAAACAACCCATCAGCTCTGGCCAAAGCCTCGGGTTCGGGTTCGGGTTGGGGTTTGGGTATGGGTATGGGTCTGGGTCAGGTCCCCCCAAACACGACCGCCTGCCATCTCATCATCTGCGTGCCCCCAACTCGCTTGCCAAAGCAAACAAATTGGCGCCCATCTATCGAATTGTTAACACTCTCGGCTGCTAGGAAAAATAAAAGATAAAGCAGCATAGAACCGGAGAGTAACTATGGAAATGGCAGCAACCGGTTTGGCAAAACTTAATTAAAATAATATCAACATAACAATTTTTTTCATGCTTGGCGCTTTTTTCTCTGCCACACATACTTCTTCCCCATCGAGCCGTTAAATGTATCTCTCGGATATCCATCTCACTCTGGCCCACAGGCCACTGCCAATATTCATTCATTCATGGCAAGAGGTCTTGACGTGTGCTGTTGTCTGTCCTACTACACTAAAAACAAAATCAAGAAAAATGCTATGCAAAAATATGCAGAGTGAAAGAAGTCAGGGGACCGGAGTCGAGCCGGAGACAAGATTTACAATATACACCCATAACCGTAGACAGCGCTGCGGACAGTGGCAATTGCCTAATGCGAACATTTCCGGGGAGACCCCGAAATACTCCTTTCGTAATATTCATAGGGGGGCATCAGGTTTTTGGGGATCGTCTTAGCTAGTTGCCACTGTAGATAAGAAACTAACACAGCATCTACGGCTTGGCTTGCCGTTGTTGGTTTTTCTTTATTTTTTTTCTTTTTATTTAAGGGAGTGTCAATTGTTAGCCAAGTTATTAAGAACCAGGGGAAGACAAAGACCGGGCCAAGAAGCCCAAAGAAGCTGAGGCAGGAGTTGTGGAAGTGGAAGTGGATTCGATGCTCTCCAACCAGTTTTCAGACTTTGAGAGGTTCGAAGTATTGGATTTTTATTTCGGCCGCCCGCGGATGATTCATGTGGCAAGTCGCGCATTCAGAAAAAAAAGATACAAATCTTTGATCGACTGTAAAAATTATTGACTCGAGCGCATAATTTTATGAATGAACAGCAGACAAAAGGCACACAAGCCCAGCACGCGCTGGCCCAACACAAATGTATCTGTATCTCTGTAGCTGCGGGTGTGTTGGGTACCTCTAGGAGTTGACTTGTATCCGAATCTGTGGCATCCGACAGAGACCCAGTCTCCGACTCGGTTCGGTCTTTGGAACGTAATTTCACTCGCTGCCCGTCTCGAGTGCACTTTGCCATGGAAATTATGCGTGAAATCAAATGTAAATAAAAAAGCAAAAGTGCCAAAAGCGGGATTTCTTCAGCCCTCCCTCTCCCGCTTCGGGTCTCTTCGTATCTGTCGGATACACCGTGGCACGGTAGTTATTTTGGCGCATAGCTGCCTGTCAACACAAGTGCACTTGTAATGCAAATCAACGCGGTCAAGCCTTCGCCCCACAAAAAATATACACACACGTATGGCCAGCCGTACATATGCGGAATAAGATAAAACAACACTTCAGACTTTGATGACGCCACATCGGCCAGATCGAGGAGTGGGGCAGAAATCAAGAGACAACAAAGATGGAAGACACAGACTCTGCGCCGCAACATGTTGCAGATGGCAATCACTATTTCGGTTAGTTTATCTGTGATAAACATGCAGATAAAGCCACAAAATAAATAATAAGCCAAGTTTATTGGACACTTGTTTAAGAAATATTTGCCACTGCCACTGCTCGCTGATCAGGCTCTAATTGAGGCGAGTTGCACAAGTCTGCGTCGCGGATTGCGTAAGGTCACCCTGTCGGCCTGACCCACTTCCCGGGAGCCCGAAACCTGGCCCATGATCCATGGGAAAAGCGCCTGTTCTACTTCTCAGGGCTCAGAGCACTAAGTGCTTAATCGATCTTAATTTAATTGCTGCCGCTCGTGGGCGCAGGAGGCGAAAGTCTGCGACAGTTACCAAGACAACACTCTATGGCAAATTAAATTGTTAAGTAATTTCCCCACTTGATGACCCGGCTTACTCAGCCGCTAACTGGCCGACTGACTGACTGACTGACTCGCTGGTTATGCAATCGAACAGCTGTCGTGGCAAATCAATTGAAAAGCCAAGAGCATGGCATTCGCAGCTTGATTTTGCATGAGTGCCTTGATGGTTACCAACTCTTATTAAACTCGGCCAATGGCAATTGGTTTGGGATATCATTTCTAACAAAATGGGATCAAGGGTTATCCTTATACGCTCCTTATAGTAAACCTTGCTAACCTTTCTATTCTCTTTTTAGGCGGCGTAGCCCCTGGAACTCCATCAGCGGCCATGATCATGGAAGGGCTTGAAACCCTGGTGGCGCCAACCCATCACGCATTCCTGCTCACCGAGTCGGCCGCGGCCGCCCACTTCAATGTGCTGAGCTTCGACACCTGTCTCTTCAAGACGAGCACGGCGGCCCAGAGCAGCGGCAGCCCGTCCACAGCGGCGGCGGCCACCTACCTGAGTCCGGCCCAGTTCGGCAGCAACCCCGGCGGCAGCACCTCCTCCGTCGCCACAACATCCTCGTCCTCGCTACTCCACTACAGCAGCGCCTCTGCTGCGGCTGCCGCTGCCGCCGCAGCTGCTGCAGCATCCGCCAACAATTCCGTTCTGCGTGCCCGTAACCAAACGGCCACGCCCACCCAGGGCGGCAGTCCCGGACACGTGGCTGTGCAGCCGAGCGCCAGTGCCACCACCAGCAGCGGCAGGAGCTCCGCCTCGCACCTCAGCCTGTTGAACACCAGCGGCCAGCAGAGTCCTTCTTCGGTGGCCGTCGAGCAGCAGGTGGAGGCCCACAAGCAGCTGATCGAGGCGCTGCCCGGAGACCTCAACACTCCGGTGACCACGTCCAGCGATATTCCATCATTTTTCGGCCCCAGCACAGTGGTGGAACCACCGCCAATTACCGGTAAGTTACTAAATACAAAATACTAAGTTATTTATTTTGAAAAACAACTGAAAAGAAATCCCATAATTTAATTATTTCACATTATTTTGGATTTAGGGCATGTATTTGGCATTGTCAGGCTAGTTCCATAGTTCCTTTTCATAATACTCGCTATAAATCTTGGATAAAAAAGCCTCAAAACATTTATGGAGTTGGGCTTAGCTTCGGTTTCGGAGGCCATCGGCTGGAAGAAACCAGCACCGTGGAGTAGTTTCTTTATCTGCTGCTAATGGATGCAGCTTGCCGGCCGCAGCTGCCACATGGGGCAGTGGCAACGCCGGTTGCAGAGACTGCAACTAATCCGTTGTCAGTCCTAAGTCTCAACATAAATCAGCCTCAGCGGAGTAGTCCGCAGAAACTGTCGTTATGTTAGCCGATATCTTGACTTACTTCCCTGCCACTTCAACATATCTTGACTTTGTCTTTCTCCGTACTTCCACCTTTGTACTTCACCCTTTCTTTCTTTTGGGCTTTGGCCCGAATAACAAGTTCAAAATCTAAAACAAACATTCGAAAGAATTGAAGTACCAATTTTCGAGATTTTTTTGTTTGTATTTGGCTGTCTTTATGCTTGATTTGTTGGTTTTCCTTTTGATTTCTTTTTGTTTTGTGTTTTTATATTGTCTTAATAATTTCGTTGTTATTATTAAGTTATGGGGCATTTCGCGGCAGATACATATTTCCAGCCAAAAATACCCACATTTATCGCCTCTATGTATATTCCGTTTTTAATTTGGCCACATAAATATAAATTAATAAAAACGCTGACATCCCAATGGCTATATCAGTGTACGGACTTCATAAAATGTATGTCAAAAATTTTGTAGAATTTTTGTTTATCTTGTTTTCGCGCTCACTTTTCATTAATGTCAAATAAAATTGAATTTTGCAATACTCGCGAGTCGCGACGCAGCGCTCTCATATTTCTAAGACTGCATAATGAAAATAATAAATAAAATAGAAGAAACAACGTCGCTTAATTAATCTAGAAGCCAGAGCAACAACAACGGCGCATGTATTAAACATTTCCGTTCAGTGTCAATGTTTCGAGCGCAATTTTCTCACTCGCGGCCGCCTCAAGATACGCGGATACCCAGCATGCCATATCAGACCTACATACCCCACAAGTATAGCTACAGACATATGGAGCTGCATTTCTAATTGAATTAAGGCAAAGCAAATAAAGTATACTAGATTTTCTGCCGCTATCAAAAACAATTGAGTTTAATTGCTCCCCTTACCCCAAAAGAGACAAAGCCATTTTCGGTCGCCGAAGCGAGGCGAGCGAATGCCAATTGAAAATGCATAAAAAGCCAATACCGCATTGGTGACTAAAATATGTTTCATAAGCAAGTAAGTCTTGGATATAAAGAAATAGCACCGCCAGAAGCCAAAAAAATGTCACTCATAAATTCTGGCCACTGCCCACGCAGGCGGATAAACTTTGGCCAGCGAAGAGCGAAAGAACAAAAATCATAGACATGGGCAATTCTCAAATGAAAATCCATTAAAACAATTTGCATGACAATGATGGAGCTGCTTTTAATCGCCAAACTTGGCAAGCTGGCCAATCTGCTGGCCATGTCTCACTCGGAGTCTAGAGCTCGGAAACAGTAATATATAGACGAAGGCTCCATATTTGCCAGACTAGATAGAGTGCGTCTCCTTTTGGGCCATCGGCTATGGACTATGGGCTGTCAGATGAGGAACATATATACATATATAATTTGTTGCCGTCTTCCTTTTATAATTTTTTGTTTTGGCCACATAATTTGCCCTGACAGCATTAATGGGGCTTGCAAATATATGCGACTAAGAGAATAGAAACGCTATCGCTATAGTTTTCTGTGAATCGAAGCGCCCTGCCCTCTTCTGCTGAAAACCAGATTGATGTCGCAGCACATTAGGCGCAATGCAACTCAATCAATATCCAGACCAAAGCTCAAGTCCCAGGCGGCATTAATGACGGCAATCGTGAGCAGTAAAAAAAACGCGAACAGAAACAGAAAAAAGGGAAAAGATTCTCTCGGCTTGCTGGTAGCCAGCCGCGTAATTAGTCTTCTCGCCGACACTTCTGCCTGGCCCCCAAGTGCAACTGTCTTCTGGACTGGTGGACTGTTGGACTTCTGGCACGATGAGCGATGATGCGACCTCCCGTGTCGTTCGATTTCCGCGAAATCAAAGCGCGCCCAGCTGCAGTAGCCCAATGCCAATGCCATTCAAGCGAACTGTGATTGATATCGCACGCTGCCGCAGCAGCAGCGGCAACAGCAACAGCAGCAACAGAAACTGCAACACCAGAAGAACAACCAACGTTCAGGGAAAATATTAACTTTTTTGTTTGGATTCAGTGAAATAATATAAATTTAAATTAATTTTATAATCCAATAAAATAGAATTTAATCTAAAACCACACTTTTCTGCATTTTATAATTCCAGGATCCATTGAATCTGAGGATCTATCGCTGGAGCCTCAAGTCATTTCGGTTGGCAGTCCCGTGCTATCACATTGCAGTCCTTTGAAGGAGGAACGTAGTACTCCGCCGGCTTTAACCATTGTCAAGGAAGAATCAAGTAATAATAGTTGTAATATGTACCCCCAACACAACAACAACAACACAACATCATCATCAACAACAACTACAACAACAAGCAAACAGACAACAAGCGAAAGCAACAACAACACTGAGGGAGTTGGCTCACCAGGCAACAACAACAATACACAATCACACCAACAGCAGCAACAACAACAGCTGCATCACAACAACAACAATAGTAGCAGTAATGCGAATTGCCATCACAGTCACCAGCAACAACAACAACAACAACAACAGCCACACATGAGCTCCCCGCAACATCAACATCAATACCAACAACACCAAATATTACACCAACAGCAACAACAACAATTGCCACATCACCACCACCATCATCATCATCATCACCATCATCACAATCAGCTACAACAACACCAACAACAACAACAACATCCACAACAGCAGCAACACCAACAACAGCCCCTACACCAGCAGCAACAACAGCAACTCCAACACCAGCAGCAACACCAACAACACTATCAACATGCCATCCAACAACAGCAGCAACCGGCTAGCAAAATCTCATATCGTGGCATTTTTACCACCACAGGCAACGCGATGAACGCAGCAGCCGCAGCAGCAGCAGCGCAACAGCAGCAGCAACAACAGCAGCAGCTTCCCTCCCCGCAGCTGAGCGTTCTGCCCGGCCAAATGTCGCCGCCCTCGAACAGTCTGGGCAACAGCTGGGGTCTCCCGAGTCCGGACAAGGCTCTCTTCCAGCCGCCCATGTTCAGTCTGCCCGCTCACTACGCCACCACCATGCAACAGCAACAACAGCAGCAGCAGCAACAACAACAACAGCAATCAGCCTCGCCCTACGACGACGGACGGGCCGCGGTCGCTGCCGCAGCACAGCACGCTGAGCTTCTGGGCCTGACCATGGACTGCACGCCCCTCTTGCTGAAGCAACCACCTCCAACCTACGCCGGATCCACCGGATTCGCCAGCCTGGCAGAACTCCAGAGCAGCCACGAGCAGTTGCAGCAGCAGCAGTACAACCGGACTGTGCAGCCAAAGTACCAGTGGCTGGACTCCCCAGCGGACTATGCCCAGCAGCAGCAACAGGTGCAACAACAACAGCAGCAGCAGCAACAGCAGACCCTGGTGCTGCCGGGACCCACGTCCTCGGCGAGTTCCAGCAATGCCGCTCTGGGGGTGCTCATTCCCAAGCAGGAAAGCTACCCGGATATGCAGCCCAGTTCTAATGGCACAGGCTACTCTGCCGGATCCGGAGGCAGCTCCTCAGCCGCTGCCGCCGCCGCCGCAGCAGCAGCCGCTGCAGTGCAACTGGCGGAATACAGCCCATCCACCAGCAAGGGACACGAGATCCTGTCGCAGGTCTACCAGCAGAGCACTGTGCCCTTGAAGCTGGTTCCCGTGAAGCCAAGGAAGTACCCCAACCGCCCCAGCAAAACACCTGTGCACGAGCGACCCTACGCCTGTCCGGTGGAGAACTGCGATCGCCGATTCTCCCGCTCCGACGAGCTCACCCGCCACATACGCATCCACACAGGCCAGAAGCCGTTCCAGTGCCGCATTTGCATGCGGAGCTTCAGCCGGAGCGACCACCTGACCACCCACATCCGCACTCACACCGGCGAAAAGCCCTTCAGCTGCGACATTTGCGGCCGGAAGTTCGCCCGCTCCGACGAGAAGAAGCGGCACGCCAAGGTGCACTTGAAGCAGCGGATCAAGAAGGAAAAAGTACGTGGCGAGCAGCAGCAGCAACAGCAGCAGCAACACCAACAGCAACAGCAGCAGCAGCTCCAGCAACAGCAGCAACACCACCACCAGCAGCAACAGCAGCATCCGCAGTACCAGCACTCCCATCACCACCTCCTGCAGGCCGCCGATCTGGCTATAGTGACGTCGAGTGCGAGCATGTAGAGACTACCGAATTCAGCATCCGCCGAGGACAAGGCCAGGGATAAGATTCGCAAAGTGAATCTGGCCCTGGCCTTGGACCTCGACGAGTGCGCCTTTCCCTTCGAGCTGACCTCGGACTATGGCACCCTCTCGCCCCTGACCAGCCCAGTGCCGTTTAACTACGTGCTGGTGGGCCAGGACTCCAGCCAGCCATTCTTCTACAAGGACCGGTCGCCGGTCAATTGAAGGGTGTCCGCCAAAGGGGAAGATCAATCGCCGATGCTGAATAATCATAAATAGTATACCGATAGTCGTAAAACGGGGTTGTGCTACCAGCTACCAGCAAAAAAACAAACAAAATCTATGCAAGACATTAAATCGTAAAGAAGCAACACAATATGCTACAATTAGCCTAGTTAATATCTCGAACACACAACTTACTAAATGGAGGGTTTAGCAAGAAGCACGCAGAGCAAAGCAAAGCAAAGCAAAAGCAAAAACAAAACAAAACAAAGTTACTAACCATACAAAGCCTAACTAAAGCAAGTTAATCAATAATAATATTATTCGATAGTTATGAAATGGGAAAATATTTAACTTATGTCTCTAATACTGTGATCTCATGTGTAATAATTATTAATTTTAATTTCTTTACATAACTACAAATAACCAGAAATAATTTTAAAAATTATAATCCTTTCGCCTTTGCCTAGCTAATGTTCATTTTTAAAAAATGCTAACACAAGCACACACACACGCACACACACACACACTAATTTATTGCATTTTAAAATATTTATACAAATATCTATTATAATTATTAACTTATTGTCTTAATGGTTTAGAGTTAGGTTTTAACAAGCAGCAGCAGTACATTGCAGCACTACACACAAATCTTAGCATATCATTTTTCCTCTAAGCATTATGAATTGCATAAGTTAGAAACAAAAGATTAATTTTAATTCGAAAAGCGGAATATTCGTGTGCTAATTAGAAGCGAAGAGGAAATCGTCTAGCCAAGTGAAAACTGAAAATTGATAAACGCCCCTTGTACTTCCCTAATTGATTCGAAATCAAAGCGGAAAAATAATACTTAGTTTTATTTCATTACATTAAGTATATGTTCAATCTACTGTAGAAACTTATTTCTCCTTAGTTCTTAAATCGATTTAAGTTTAATTTTTACATTATTAGTTTATTTTACTTTTGAAAATACATAACAATTTTTAAAAAACATTTCTTTTGTATTATTTTCATTTGAGTTACACTCCTAAACACTGGAATATTAAGGTGCAAGCTAAGGAATGGTTTCGGAGCGCAGATCGCGGCAATAAGGATCGTGGCAAGAAATGTGGGTTTCGTGTTAGACAATAGGAAGAAATCTCGGTCCTCACTCAGTCAGGACCTGCTCTCTAATCTGAACTTTTTTACTATTTCTACTAGAACCCATTGCCCACAGCTATATATATTTTCATATGGCTTTGAATGACACTGTATACCCAAAATGTATGTTAGGCGTAAGAATATTTAAAACTAGTTATCGTATATAATGTTCAGCTTATTCTGAATGAGTCGGGCAACTCACAAACTACAGCCTAACGAACTTGAATCGAACTAGAAAGTGAATCGAAATACAAAAATGTTATGCAAATGGAACTCTTGTGCCACATGACAAATATATTTGTTGATGTATACAGAAATATACCTATATAGTATATACAGAGAGAGCAACGAAGGTAACGATTGCTTATAATGTTTTAAATTCAAATTTATTTTTTAGCAAAATAATGAAATATATATTTTGCATAGCCGCTAAAATCAGACACAAACTAGCATTAGGATGGAAAAAGGTAAAATCTTACGAAAATAGGATTAGGAAATGGGCGGTGCCAAGGAAATTTCAAATAAAATAAAAGCACTTCCCGCATTCAAAATGGAGCAACATTAATGTTTATATTTGTATTGAAAATTTGTCATTTCTTAGCTAGAGTAAGTCACAGAGTATCCAAAGTAGAAAGGTGTGTGTGAAACTTATGTGCCATGGTAAATAAAGAAGCTTACTAAAATACAAATAGAAAAAAAATGAATAATTATATTTAAAGACAAGATTTTGAAATTTTAAACGTTGTGATTTATATTGTTCACTTGATGCATGGTTCAGTGTTAATAATTATTAATAATTACTAATCAGAAAGCAGAAACCCCATAGTCAAGCAGTGCTAAGGCCTTGGATCTTAGGTGTATTTAATGTGTATATATGTAGATGTGTTTATGACTCAAGTTGCTTATGGACAGTTTTTCTTCCATACATACAATACCTAAACGAATATAGCATTCACTCGAATAAATGTATTTTATTGATGCATTCTTAGCTAGACAACAATTATTCGTAGCTAAGCATATTAAAGCCAGACAAGAGACAATTTAATGCTCAAAAGGGACGCTTGCAGTGTGTTTTTTGTAGATTACGAAATTGCATTGCGAAAAATATGTATTTTAATTGTGCGTTAAATGCGTAGACAAATTATCGATTCTTAATGTTTTTTGTGTGCACATTACGTACTTAATTACCATCTAACATATACTCTAAGTAACCTCCCAATTCTTAAGCTCTAGTTTCAAAGACTGTCTTTGTGTTTAGATCGCTAGCTCTATCATCCCGAGGGGGAGGCCTGAGCCTCTTCGTCACTATATCAGTTATTTGCTACAAGTTTAACATCTAACATATATCCCCTAACTATAAGTTTGTATTTTATGTCAATGTAATCTAACTATATTCTAATTACATATTATACACATAACTATAAAAGCATAATATGCAAATTTGGCAACTACTTTTTGAACAAATTAAACAAAATTTAAAATTCAACATTTAACTGCCTTTTTACTCTCAATATCGCTCGCATTCCCTGCGAATTGTCTTCGTTCTGGCCATATAAATTAGTTAGGCATTCGTTTCAATAAGCCATATCGTGGCCATATATAGCGAAATGCAGCCCCAATAAAAAGCGCAATAAAATTGAAAATAATAGCCAAAGCGGAGCGTCTGACGACGACACGGACGATATATGCCAGCACTCAAAACTAATGAAATGTTCCAAACTCCAAAGCGATTGCAGCCTGGTGGCTAGAGCGCCAAAGCGCGCCACGAAAGTCGATTGACCAGAAACGCTTCGCTCCTCCATTTCGCCGGTCATCTGCCCGCCCGGCCCACCTGTTCGGACGGAAAAGTCCGAAGAACCAACTGGGCTGCCAGGAGCGACAGGCGCATGTCGGGCCTAAAATTCTTCAGATTTCTGCTTCCCAAAGACGAGCAGCCAATGTCGGGGACTTGGCAAAAGTTATGAGCGCAATTCTCTCGTAAAAATGCAAAAAGGAAAGGTACCTGAATTCTGGCTGCATGACTACAGGATGCTCTGAAAAAAAACATATTTTTGTTATAAAGTCTAGTATTGTTTCACGTCAAGTACTTCGTTTAACTTCTGACTGAAGTTAGCTTCAAACTTATTCTAAATAAAATCGTATTAAAAATCCCAATAATACTTATAGAACTGTAGGTACAGAAAATCCATGAGACTATATCGCCCCTAAGTATAAAACACCTATTTTAGACCAAAACCTTTTTGTGCGACCTGAAAAAATGTGGTTCCCCCAAGCGTGTAGGGCACCAAAATGCAAAATGCTTTCACGGCGGCAGCTTCCACGTCTTCGGCCTCTTCGGACTGCCCGACTGACTGCTTGGGTTTGAAACTAGAAATTCTTGTCTGCGCAGCAATCATCATCGAACAAGAGCGGCAGAAGGAGATGGAGCTGGAGCTAGAGCTGGAGGTTCGCCTTGTGATTTGTGTGCTTGCGGTACAATTTGAGCCGCGAGCTGTGGCTACCAATGGCCAGTTGTTACCCGGGCCCAGTTGTTCGGCTTATGACAGGCGCAAACAAAATTATTCCGAATCCAGACCAAGCCGAGAGCAGTAATCCCAGGGCCCCATGCCACATGCAACCTCAGCGGCAGGTGATGAACTGTCGGCAATCGGCAGTAGGCAGTATGGGGAGGCACATGTGTAGTTGTCGTCTTAAGTGCGCCTACTTGACATGTTTAGGTGTTTAGATGGCATGCCCGATACGGTCCAAATTGATTTCGATTTGATAAGCTGCCACATTTCATCTTAGCCATTCGGTAGCTTCAATATATGGACACCAATGTGGCTTATCGCCCAGTGGCCAAGATACCAGCCGAAGCAGACGACAATATTGTGAGAGTCATGAGATTGCGGCGGAGGTGGGGGCGCAACCGAATGGGGAAGTGGAAGTGGACCAGCTATCTGCCAGCGAGGTGTCGCTGAACAGTCACTCAGCAGCCAAAAGCAACAGCAAAACCAAAACCAAAAGCAACAACCGGCAATATCAACTATCGAAACCGGACTCGTTTTTATTTTTATTTTTACATTTTCGAGCCACAAAAAGGACCAGAGGAATGTCATGCAGCCAATCTCTGTACTGCCTCGGCTTAATATCTTTGCTTAACTGCTAATGAGTTGCCGTTAGTGATTTATTTCGTAAATAAATAGAATTGCCAGCAGTTAAGCCAAGTTCAACTTTGCATGCGGCATGCAACACACGGCCCAGACACGAGCTCTCCTGCCACACTGAACCGATCAAAAGCAAAACTTTCTTGGCTTTGGCCAACGAATGTTTTCTCCGACGATTCTTGGCCAAATGTCACAATTTTTTATGGGATTCATGAAGTACGAGTGTATATTATTGAGGTTTCTCGTTATTATTATTTGATATTCATAGTGTGGGAATAATAACCATTTTAGCATCCGTATTAGACACACTTCTGCTAAGACACTAAACCTGAAACTGTTAGTCCCAGACCCTTGATTTTAGGGCGTGCCCTTTGGGAGATAGGCCACCCTAAGGTCGAAGGCCCCCAGTGGTCGGTAGCGAAGTGCTATTAATAAACCCGGCCATATCGCACTGTCTGCGACATTTGACTAATTGAAAAGCCCTGATATATTATGGTCGAATCAGCGAAAGTTGGCAGGGAGCAGCGCGGAGGAAGTGCATCTGGCCTAATCAAAACTAATTCATCATGGATGCTGCCGATGCATTAGCAGCCTCAACGGCATAAGGGCACCAGACACCAGGCAGGCACTGGGGACCATCATCCCAGCTGCAGCTACCTGGGCCGAAAGTATTCTCCGGTTTGCATATCTATGGCCACATATTTCATCGTCGTCGTTGTCATCGGTCGTTGTCTCTTCCGCGACTCCAGAGACTGGGACTTGTGTCGTCGGACGATGCACAGAAGCTTTCTTGGCCATAAAGAAACTAGATCAATTTAATTTGTTTTCGTTTTTGGTTCTTATTTTTCTCCTCTACACAGACACACACATTTTGTGAGCCAGCTCGCTGGAGAACCCGCCGACTGGGTTCGATCCACTTTGGAGACACTTTGCGGAAGCGTGCCACTTTGTCACAGAGCATTGTGCCGCGGGCGTTTTGCATTGGGCCAAAGGCGCCGCTGGACACTCGATACTGGACCAGTGGACCACTGGACCCGAGACCAGGAACCGCCCAAACAGAGTTGGCAAGTTTTTAACAAGCCAAATGTTGAGTCTTTATAGGTATTGACTTGATAAAACAATTTCCTTTTTATTCTCAATCAAATAAAAAATAAAATAATAAGTATTAAAATGACCTTTTTAAGCACCTACTAATATAAAACTCTCCATTTAAAAAATAGCTAAAAAAAATAGCTAGACTATCCAAGCATCACAGCGATCTCAGGAATTCCTAATTAATGCATTGGCCGTACCTTGGGGTCCCGCCTGGCTTATCAGTGTTTGTAATTAGCGCATTTGCATTAAAAATAGCAATAATTTCCCATAAAAGAAATGCCCAACATCAATGTACATATATATTAGTGCATTCTTCTCCGATCTACTCTATTTTTATTTCACATCGTCGTCCAGGAGTCTCTTCTCCTTTGGGTAATTATTGCAAAGTGACAGGAAGTGGCACAGAATTAAAGTCGAGGCATTAAATAGATAGCTGACATATCGCAAGTCGCGTCGCAGACATCAATTAAATTTGTCTATGGTTTCAGCCTTCTGCTTACCGGAGGAGCAGTACCTCCCCACCGATCTCCAGGCAATTACCAATACCTGCCGTGTAATATTCTGGCATTAGAGATGGCCTATAAGGTTGGATACTTTTAAGGAGAATGCTTGAATTTTTTTTAAAGGAAAAAATTAGGAAAATATATTTTATAAATATTTCTACATTTCTGTATAGTTTATTGGTAAGTGAGAGAAATAACAGACGCGAAATATTCATAAAATATATTTTCTATAAATATATTTTCTTTAAATGCTCATAATTATAGTTTTTAATCCACAATACATATTTAGACTTCAATCTCTATATAGTAGAGACTTTCATATCTATACTTTCCCAACGATTGTCACATGGAAATAGCCAGCCGTATCTTTATATTCCAATTAATCTTAAATCTAGCTCTGGCAATTATGCTCACTAATTAATGGGCTTTTAAACAAACTTGGCAACGCGTTCTGCTCACGTTTGAGCCAATTACCCGAGCTAAGACCACGCCCCCACCGCCCCTCAACTAGCCGGTGCAAGGCGTGCATTTATTGATTCACAATTAATGTTGATTATCGTGATTGCATAGACCAGACTCGCCACTCCGATCAAATGACACGCCCCGAATTTAGAGAATGCAGCTCATCTTCATCTTTGGATGCTTTCCCAATCGCTCGAATATTAATGATGAGCGTTTTGCCAGCTGGATTTTTCATTTTTTGGCCGCAACGATCGCGAATTCAGTAGCCGCTTCGACTGCCTAATAATGGCCCCCATTGCCAGAGCCGATGAATTATTACGCTAACCACAAGCCATGTTAGCACAACTGGTCCAGAAGTCTATTATTATTTATGCGAAAGCCTGCCAACGGTTGATCGCTCAGATCGCACGGATCGCTGAATCGCCGGATCGAACCACATCTATCTCCGATCCCCTATTTCCTATCCCCGATCCCCCAACGATCTACGGTCGACGATCAGCAGCCGCCGTTAACTGAACTACGCGGCCATCAATCATGAAATTATTGCCGCAACATTTCCATGGATTTGCATTCAACGTCATAACGAAAATGGTATATTAAAGTTAAGGGACCTTCAAGTGATAATTATTGAGTTATATCACACAATAATATCAAATAATAAAATAGTCATTATAGATTTGTGATTTTGATTAAATTGATTTTCAACGTCATTGTCAGAAATCATCTATTGGCTTCCTTGTGGCAGAGACTTTGCCTCAAAATTAATTAATGGCTGGTTCAATTAAAATTGCAACATGCCGTTGAACAGAGCATTAGGGAATGTGTTGCTGGCCGCTGGCGGAGAAGTCCTTGTCCCTGTCCCTTTGGTTTTGGATGCTTCCATGTACATGTTGTAGCTACAACTTGCGTGCGTCGTTCCTTGATGAGCACCAGCAACATCAGCAGCAGTAGCAGCATCACCAACAGCAACAACACTACTTGCCGCAGCGGCAACAGCAGCAACATGTGTTGGTCACTGCTAATCTGGCTTGACTTTAACTCGAGCCACACACTCGGTGTGTGTCCTTAGGCACATACACTTGAAAATTATTGTTTTTTTTAAGCCAATCAATGCTTAATAACTTGTTAAATAAAAATAGATGTCTTTAGCATGGCTTATACATTTTAAATTATATTAAAAATCTATATCAGATCTATATCAATTGGAAATTAAATATTTTTCAAGTGTACTCCGACAGAAAAAGTCCGACAATTCTCAAGTGTAAAAATCAATTTAGTTTTTCCACCTGCATCTCCCCACCTTAGCCTATTTCCTCACGTCCTTGGAACTTTGTGGCGAAAATGGAAAATTGCTGTTCAATTATTGGTTGCCATGTAAATTTGTTCCATGGCCCAGGTGACAAGAATTCTAATAACTTGCTTAGGCCGCCGCCAAGAGCTTCTGCCGCGGCGCGTTTTCTCCTCCTTGTTGCCTGAATGTCTGAGAGCCGGCTACTTACCATACACTTATCTACCATTTAGGCAGAAATTTATTTTCGGCTCTTGGTCTTGATTTTTTTTTTTTTTTTTTGGTTGTTTCTGATTCGACTAAAACCAATTAGTTAGTTGGTGGGGACCACACACGCGTCGGGGAATTAGCATTTCTTTACAAATTCCCCAACGGTATTTAATGTAAGAGCTCGCAGATAACGAAACTCACTCTCCCTCCACTTAGAGGTATTATCTGAAGAAATATAAATAAAAATAACTTGAGGTAATTATCACAACATACCAAAACAAAACGCACTTCCCTCCCCGGGAAATTAGCATTTAAATTGTCGAGAGCTGAGAGGTTAGTTTCGGCCATGGTTTAGATTTCGTGGGGTCTGGGTGTATTTATTGTCTCTGGGCTGATAAGAAGCCGAAAATGGTGCACTTATTGACAACTTTAACGAGTTGTCGACAAAAGCAGCCACGAATCGAAATCAAAGAGATTTCTTTACCGAATATGCATATAAATGATTTTTGGGTCAAAAGCTACCAGCATAAACCAACCTGTCAGCTGGTTGAAACCCAAAGGCCTATTCCTAATTCGAATATGGGGGCGATCTTTAGACAAACGTCAAATGGTGAGCCACAAAATGATGCAAATTGATGGACAACCTAAAGAGCCAAAACAAAGGCAGCACAGACCACCCACTCCCTGCGAGCCAACAGACTTTGATTAACTGCCTTTCGTTTGCGACAAATTTCAAATTAAACGCTTCACTGGCCACTGGGAAAAAAACACACACAAGATGAGAAATACCGAAATAAATGCAACAAGTGGACGTCAGAATTTATGATTCCATTGTCTTGGAGAATGATTTCCCTGAATATATACCCATATTTAACGGTTCAATTGAGTTGTGCCGTGAGCAAGTATTTACCCTCTTCGGGCAACTGGGCATAACGACGAAATCAGCCAGGAACGGCCGTCTTAACGTGGCTGACAACATAAAAACTTTTATGTGCATTCCTTGACTTCAAGTTCAACTCCAACTCCGATTCCAGCGTCAACAAGCGACAGCAGGGCAAAAAAAAACGTAAATAAAATAAAAAAACATAAAAACAAAAACTAAAACCAAGCCAGAGTGAAGGAAAAAAATAAGAAAAGATCAAAACATGACAATAAAAATCAGGACTCTGAAACGGGTCGGACGCTCTGGTCGGTCGTGTGCCTGTTTTAACGCCAAAAGTGTGACATATAATTTCGAAAATGACACGCGGCAACAAACACAACACCAGCAACAACAAGAACAGCGAAAAGCCATAACAACAATTCAACAACCAGAATGTCACCAAAGCGAGACACGCAAAAAGGTCCAACTTTTAGGCCTACCGATGCGACAGAGCAACGGTTAAGACAAAGAGTCTGCGGGCCCGAGGATTTCCTACTGGGTTCCCGGGCTCCCGGGTCCCCGGGGAGGATGAAGGCATCCATTGGAACCCAGTCTCAGGTCGAACTGATCATTTACTTTACGACTGCCGTGTGCCGATTTTTACCTCTTCTCTTATTTTGAATGGTGTTTCTTTAATTTTATGTCCATTTTAGACACGCATTTACAAATTCTTCTGTTTAATCAAAAAAGGGTTAACAAAGGATGTCTAACTTGAAGGTATTTTAAAAGTAATCATGACATCCATTTAATTTTAAAACTAATTGCTTAAAATTGTTCAAAATGAAGACTAACTTTTCTATATTTTTCTGAAGGCCTTCCTGAAGAACATATAAAATATTTTTGAAAATCAAAATGTACTTCAAAGATTGTCTCTTGCTTTTAAGCTGAGATCTCGGTCTTAACTAAAAGTCTTCTGTTTTCGACGCCCAGATAAGAGCTGTTCCCTGCCATCTCGCTGGATCTGGAACGGGCCAAGCGGAAATAGAAAAAGGGTTTGGCACAGCCGTGTGGCTGCTGGAGCAACCGATGCTGATGCTGAAGCCGAGATGTTGATTTTGATGCTGATGTCGTTTCCTCTTCTGGTTCCTAAAGGAGTGACGCCGAAGGCAGCAACAGGCATCTGGCAACTTGTAGAGGAGGGAACACAGCGTTACGTTGGACATCCCGACACGTCACCAAAGCAGGCTACAAAATGGCTAAAATGCATTTGCAACGCTCCAATGCGTCTGCTTGTGTTTGGTTCTTTTTTTTTCAATTTATTTTGTGCTTTTTAGCTTTCAGCCATTCCTCGTTTTAGCCCTTCAGCCAGACTGAGTTCATTACTAGCGCAACGAAAGTAAGTTACTTGTGGGAGACACTGTACCAGGTCAACGGCCATGACTTACAGATCTACAAAGACATTAAAGTAGTAGGGATACCGAGTCAAAAATCTTAATATAATATCCTGATTCTGAACTTGTTTATTTTTGAAGATCAATGAGCAAAGATAGGTGCTGTTGGGAAATAATCATTTGAAACATCGCAAACAAAAATTAATTAAAAATACAACATTTTATAGCATCGTCTGCAGCCCTCATGTGGAGCAGTCTAGGGCAGCGGCTACATTGCCGAGATTATTTACATTTACACCTGTCCAGGCGTCGATATCGGGCCCTGACACTGCTCCACACTTGGCACGCTAATGAGGCCCTTAGGTCCGGGGCAGTTTGACATTTTGACCAGGCTGAAAACAGAGGTACTCGGCCACGACCGGACCACCAGCCGAGTGCGATCATCTGGTGATTTCTTTTCGATGCTTTTCTCTCCTCCACGTCGATGGTTATCAGTTTTGGATTTTGTGGTCACAGCACCGGAGATCTGATCAGTTCGGTTAGCTGTACCGTTCCAATCGATTCAATTAATGAAAATGAAAATCTCGGAGCAAGTCGCGACGTCTCTCCACAGATGCTTATCGCAAAAATGCCGAAAAACCGATCGATTAATGCAAATGCAAAGGGCCCCAGGCCCCGGACAGAATAACTTACAATTATGCTAAAGTGTTGAAAACGATTTGATTGTTTGATTGGTCTTTGATTGTTTTAGTGGCGACGAAGATGCCACGACGACCCCTGTTGCCGGCTGATAAGCCCAGCCATCCGACTCAAATATTAATTTCTTTACACTTGTCTCGGAAAATAGGAATAAATTGGTTGCGGTCGATCTCATCGGAGGGGCTTGTTGGCCGGAAATGAAGCATTAATCGCCAAGATCTCAAGTCAACTGTACTCGGCTCAGCTCGGCTCAGTTCAGTTCACAATTTGTCAGGCCGAGAGCATCTATTCACCATTCATGGATGCCATCGTATAACTCTGAATGAAAATTGAAAAACCCACTAGGGACAAGGGGTGGATGGGGCGGGTCAGATCGAAGCCCTCGAAACAGGCCTTTGTCCGCGGTGCTTGTTTATAAATAGAAGTAAATTAATAACATAAGTACCTAATCCAATCAATCAAACTGGTAAATCACACAGCCAGTCTATACAAACGCCAAACGCCAAAAGCCCAAAGGTAACTCAAACAGCAACAGCAACAGAAACAGAAACAACAACTGCGGCATCGGGGGAACAACAGCCATGACAACAACAACTGTGACTGACTGACTACAAGATAAAAACATCAACGGCAACAGCCACAACAATCGCAACAACAAACCCATTCTGTCCGTAAAGTTTCAGCTGTAACAAAAATCGGATATGCCCATCCCTAAAAAGGCAACACAAATAAATATGAAAGGGAAAAGTCACATTAGTCTTGAGTCTTGAATACCCTTAATATGGACTTAGTCTTACAAAGCTTTAAAAATGTGATTTTCAAAAGCTAAACTATCGGAAACACAAAACATGTTGGGGGAAGTGAAATAAAATGAATGGAAAAAGATTGGACTTTGAAGTCGAAACTTATTAACATTCTTATGAAAGAAAACTTCAGAGTCTAAAGCCTAGTAACACCACCTCCTCCACAATGAACTCCTTTAAAGGGTATTGGAAATTAAGAATATTTTTACAGGCAGATAAGTTTTATATACCCTATTTTCCTCCCCCTCGGATTTCTCCAGTGCCCCGTATTGCTTCCTATAGAATATCTATAGAGGCATGTTGAGTTGAGGCTGATGCTGATGCTGTCGCCCGGCGACATTGCGGAACTGTAGCCGACATTCAGTCTTTGGGTCTTCGGTCGTGGGTCTTTTTTTTTTTTACCCCCAATCATCCCCCCGATTGCTCCGTCTATCTGGCCGTAGAGGTCCGATTGCTTTCGTTGGGTTCTTCAGTCCAGTTTTTCAGACCAGCCAGATCTCTCGGAGGCTGCTGATGTTGCTGCTGCCTCACATTCGCACCCGCAGCCCCAGTCCGGCCAATCCTTTTTTCTTCGGGTATTTTTTTTCTCTCTTGGCTTGGCTTAGCTCGAGTTGGGGGCTCCGGGTCCCGGGTCCCTCGCTGTGGCTCTTTTTATGAATATGAATGGCTTAGCACGCGCCTTTTAAGCCACCAGCTGAGATGACTTGTGGCTTTTCAATTTCTCGTTGTTGCGTTTTGCTCTTTCGCTTGTCGGTCGCCTGTGCTTGGCCCCTCTTGTGCAAACGTCTCCGTATTGATCATTTTATTTTCGACGTCGTGTTTCTTTTCTTACTTATTTTTTTGTGAATTATTGAGTACTTGACGGTCTGTGGGTCTCCGTCTGTCTGTGGTTCTGAATCAGGTCTATCCTCGGCTTAATGACTGGGCGCAATTTCTTAGCTCATACATTTTTTTTTACCTGAGACGCTTTTGTCTTAGCCATCAGCTAACGGACAAGTTAACCAAATAGGCAGCAATAGGGTATCCAGGAGCTCCACTCACTTTACTGAACTCTACTGCTCTGCAATTGCCTTTGACAATATCGTTTGAGATGTGCGCCGGAAATGAGTAATCAAGATTATGCGATATTAGCAAAAATAGATTTTCGATTTCGGTCCACAAGCATTGATTGATGAGGTGAGACAGCAGCCTCCGCGCGATTGAGCCCAAAGATTTCCTCTTCAAATTTGAAGTTTGTTTTCGAAATCCGATTCATCGCTGCAGCCCATAACTCCTTCTGTACAAGTCATTCAGGTATTTTTCGGAATGCAATTAATGGGCTGAGTTATGAAGCATTTCGAGCAGGTGAAATGCAAGACAGTATAATCGGGCCAGATTTATTGCGCTCTGGTAGCCCAACTGCACCTTGTCACACACACCATGGCCATGGAAAATCTGGGAGTATCGCTTACCCATATCGGTTTTCCACCAACAGAACCTACAGAACCAACTGCTCCAAACTGGTCCGCAAAATGAACTTAATCAAGTAATGACCGGGTTGATGAGGAGCGGCCAGGCCGGGCCGGCATTTCTTCTGCCGTTCTTGGACAGTAACATGAGTAATACATACAACAGATACAGATCAGTAGCTAGACAATAAAACCAAAGCCCAGACATGGCTTGGCCCATTGCCATTAAAACCGACTCTCCGAGTCCAAGACCCTGTCCCGCCGCAGCCCTTCTAATTGGCGCGTTCCTCATGAACGAAAAAAAAAATGCCCGCTCTCAAAGTGGGGCATAAAAATCAACATTTTATGTAATGTGTTCATTAGAGACGATAGCCATAGCCCTTCCCTCCGACTCCGGCCTGAATAATTGATCCAATAACACAGCGTGCCGTTGATTTTTTACAATCCAGCGATAAAGTTTACTATCACTGATCGATATTATCGCAAAATAGTTATTAATTGAGGCGTCTACACCAGAATTGGCCCCAGGCACTTCCTTTGTCTTCCTGAAATCCATTTTATGCCCATGCGAATTACCTTAATTCCTTAATTTGCATATAAAAAATCGGAATTTTTATTTTTATGGATCTATATAGGAACGGCGACACGAAAACGTTTTTCTGGTATTTTGTCTAGATCTCCCCCCCAAAAAAATAAGAAATTAACGATCCATCTGTATTGAAAAACCTTTGGACATGGCCCATAAAAATGTTGGAACCATCAAAATGGTAAACGCTACACAATGGACCTTTCGAAAGGCAACTCAAACATTTGACGATGTCTTTATTTTAATTGTCTACCAAATCCAAGTCAGAAGGGACTACAGGGTATGTTGAACTTAAATATGTAACAGGCTTAAAGAAAATTAAATTATAAAAATAATAAACTACCATTTGAGAAAAATTATCTCCTATATTAAGTATACGTAAATATTAAGTATACGTAATTAATTATTCCAGGGTACTTTGGTATGGCCCATCATAAAATCTTTTTAGATTCCATTCCTCCCGCATTTCTTTTTCCCCAAATTAGTTTTGAAATAGTTTCAAACTTGATTGCAGTTTTAAGGTGTAAATGGCAATTAGCCTGGCCCAATGAGCGTGGCCCAATGGGGGAAATTAAAAGGGAGAGAACTGGAGGTGGCGTGCCTGTCTTCCAGGGCAACATTGTCACCTGGCTTAAGGCCTGTCATCTGGGCTGACAGTTCGACGTAAATGCCACACGCACGCCCAGCCAATCCCAATTGCCTGCTGCGGCCCGATCGGGTCCGGTTTTTAATATTCCTGGGCATCCTAGTCCTGTCTTCTTCCGCACTCTTGCCCATAAAATCGCGAAGCGATGCGCTTACAGTTGCTATCATTATTATTACTATTATTGAATGTTGGCTGGCGCATAACATAAAGTAACCAAGTCCATGTCTGTTCGTTAACCGGCAAACAAAATGTTAGTCCATTCGCGTTTTCCGATTCAATTGGCGCTCATAATCTGGGATAACATTCCGTAAGCCTCTTTTAAGTTCCTGCCGCATAAAAACGTGGTTTATATAATTCAAATGGAGTTCATAAATCAAAACCAACGAGTGGCATGGAGGATGTAGGATAAAGACTTTTAAAAGCCAAACGACACAAAGTTAAAAGATTCAACGTGATTGATAAAATGTTAGTCATCTCAAGTCAAAATATGAAGTAAGACAAAGTCTTACGGTCATGGCCCTAAAATATAAAGGGTTTCTCCAATCCCCCTCCATTCATTTAATAAATCAAAGAGCTGCCATTCAACGGAATTCAGACTGCAAATTAAATTCCATGCACACCAGAGACCTCCTATTTGTCCAACCTGGCCAAGGCACATCTTCTCAGTTCTCATCGGGCCGACAGTAGCTCAAGCTTATGGCCAGCCGAGACTGAATGCAGGTGGCAGAGCCCTGGGGGCCGTCAAATTACCAGCGTTGGCCGGACGAGCGATGGCCCTGCTAATAAAGCCGTAAAATTAAACGCCAACAGGCCGGGAAAATGGCAAGACGACCGAGTCGGCCAACTCGAGAGGCAGTGATAAACGCCCAGAGATGTTTTGAATTGTTTATTCGCGTGCAAATAATTGCAGTCACTCGGCGGTCCCCGGTCTTGGTTGGCCAATTGGCTGCGCATTGTAATCAGATGTTTTCAGTCATCCTCCGAGCCCCCCTCTTGGCCACATTACAGACAGCTCCCGGTGTTTCGGGGCGTGGAGGCGTCAATTGGCCGGGCTAATGAGCCGCTAATGAGAAAGCATCGCTGCAGGTCCCGGCGATCAAAGGGAATTGCACCTGACTAACTTTCGATGGCTGAACCCATTTAATCGGCGATCATATCTCACGGCTGATCACAATCGGATGTGGGGAAATCTAGTTGGAGGGGCGTTGCTGAGCAAAAATAATTAAAATATTTACCCATGTGCCCCAGCCAACAAACCAAATTTCGAGGCATTTAAACGGGTTGCGGCCAAAACCAAATGTAAACGCCCCAAATGCGGGCAGGCACAATTTGTATCTGTGTATCTACAGTTGTGTATCTGCAGTTGTATCTCTGCCTCTGGGCCCACCCGACAAGGCCATAAACGTTTTCTGCCATTCAAGCCAGGCTAAAGCTAGTAAATGAACGAAGAAATAAAATGTTAAGCACTCGCTGATTGGGCCCAGGGGAGTGAGATATACATAAATGCTGTAAAGTGTACAAGTTCCGGGCGATTTTGTATTTGTGGTATTGGTTCAAAAATGTTTACTATTCGAAACTATATGAAGGTGAAACTTATATTTCATGACACTAAAACGGAAAACTTTGTAGCCTGGATGCCTTCCCCAAATCTAATCACATCCACATCTGGGGTGGGGTTTGAAAAACCACCCAGCGGCAAGATATTTTTTTGTTCGCCTCCTCGAATACGTCCAAACTGTCAGAAATTGCAGGAGTTGCAGCGGTTGTCGACAACAGCTAGAAACTGAAAAACAAAAATGTGGAAACAAATTTAATTAACTTGCATTGGAGCTGTTGAAAAATATTAATAAAACATTTCAATTTTCGTATTTTCATCCGCCAAACGCAGCCACACACTTTTAACGAGTTTGTCTCTGTTTTTCCATAGTTTTCTTCTTCGATTCGATTGTGGAACTTGTTTTGGGTCGCCGGTTTCGGGCTGGCAATCGCTTAATTGATGCCACAGCAAAATGTTTTGGAAACAAAAGCCGAGATATGGGCAAGCAAGTGCCATAAATAAGCTCCCCAAACAACTCATCGGCTCATTAGCGGAGGGCTACGGTCATCTGCATGGAGGAGATGCCGCGACGCCCCACCCGCCCCAGGCATTGGGAAAACTCACCTGGATTGGATGATTGGAGTGACCGAGTGTCCCCGTCGATCAGGTCTCGGCACCATGCCTGGGCCCATAAAACAAAATCAGTTTGAAATGAAAACATATCCATGGCTCGTTAGCATCCGATCCCAGCAGGGTGGTAGCAGTGCCACAAGTGTTATGTGGAAGTGGTGCATGAAAATATTTTCCAACGATTGTGACTGGCAAGATTGTTGTGTAATAGGAGAAATTATTCGCAAGGTATTCGGTGAATTCAACACAAAGTAGGCAGAGGATAAATAGGACACAATTTTTTGGATAAATAAGTAGAAAATTATAATTTATTTTTTAATCTAAAACCATGACACATCGCGGAAAGAAGGGGAATTTGAGGAGCAAGGATTTTGAGTTGAACAGCAGCGACTCAGAGACCGACAAGTATGACACAATTCTGGTGGGCAACATCCTGAAGAAACTGACCATCCAAGAACAGGCGTTCATCACCCAGAAGTACCAGAAAGTACCAAGAGGTCTCGTAACCCTGTGGAAGAAGGACTTCTCGCGTTTGGAATTGAGAAAAATGCAGTGGCAGTTGAGGGGCGAGAACTTGCATTGCTTTCTGAAACTAATGCGGGTGCACTTCCAGAGTGTCCACTTTCGCTGCGAATCGTTGCAGGAGGAGCTGAATATCCTGGAAAAGGCAGGGATTGGAGAGTTGCCCAAAGTATCATCCTGTGTGATCAATCGGGGCAATCACGTGGAGTGGGAAAAAAATACCAATTTTCAACAATGGCCTTTCCACGCGCTGCCCAGGCTGTTAATAAACCTGAACGACCTGGAGATATTTTCTCCGATTTATGCTTGCTTTATTGATCAGTTTAAAAAACTGGAAACCCTTAAAATCCACGAAGGCATATCCAATTCAGCCTTGAAGGCTATAATGGAGAGTGATATTCCTCTTCAGACCTTGCATTTTTACAGCAAAAGACTTCACATCCTTAAGGGCATATCCATGCGCACGCACCTCGAGAAGATAATGGTGAATCTGAATACGTTTCAAAAATGTCGCGAAGAAATCGTACAGCTGCCCAACTTGCTGGATATTCAAATTTATGACACCTCGGATCCTGAGGAGACACTCCAGGCCTTAATATTTATGATCGATCGCAGCTCCATTATCCTGAAGAGGTTCAGGCTCAACTGCGGCTTTAGGGTCCACAGCGACTTTCTCAAACAGTTGAACTTGAATAGATGCTGCGCCTTACACGAGCTACATCTGGTCAACTGTCAGTTCAACTACGAGGACATTACCAAATTCAACCTGCCAGTCTCCCAATCCTATGCCGCATTTTTTAACTGTCCCGATCTCACCGATGTCCAATTACTAGATTTTTATAAAAGTTGCCCAAATTTGAAACAATTTATACTCGGGAGTTGTCCACAACTGACGGGAGAACTATTGCATAATGTGTTCAAGGTCAGGTGCGATGAAAATTGTAATCAGGCTTTCGTATTCATGGTCGCAGACTGTCCCATACTTTGGAATTCATATCAAGATAATGAAAAATATTGGGAACGTAAAACATCCATTTTGAAAGTGGAACGCCTTAGAGAGGACGTTGTACCAGCACATTATGTACATTTTTATTTTCACAAATATAATCCAGACTCATGGACCCCAGTGTAATATTAGACAACTTCTATGATAGATTTCTAAAGAAGTTTTCGTTAAAACATAACATTTATTTAAAAAATAAATTACGAAAAAATTGGATTGTGTCTGAAAGGATTATTCTTTCATTTAATTTGGTGATCCTATACTCCTTGGGTAGCTAGGAGATCAAAATATTCTCCACATAAAGAAGAAGCCAAGCTTGGCTTCTGCAGTAATTAATCTTAAGACTATCAGGTGCCATCGAACCAGTCTGAACGGACTTCTCTTCTTGCTAATTGGCCGCCTGCCATGTGGCGATTTGTCATAGTCACCGACTCCACCACGCATGCGCCACGCATGTGGCAGCCTCCCTGCCTCCCGCCACGCCCCATCGATTGGCAAAGCCACACGCAACAGCTACACGATTTTCAACAACAAAATTTGTCATATGTGACGATGGCCAGTCGGACATTTTTTTTGCCGGCGTTGGCTTGGCTTTTCTCAACTCCCCTCGATTTTTCCACAGCTTTAGTGCGTTTCGGCGGGGCTCTGGGCCATTTTGTCGGCGGCGACCACCGTTGTGGAATGCAAACAAATTTGTGAACATGACGCAGTTTACAGCTCCACGGCTGCCCGGCCCACCCATTGTTATAATTATTGGGCGCCCATGTGCAAGTGACAATTTAGCTCTGGTTCTCCGCATTTGGCATTTGTGGAGCAAACAGTAAACAAGCAACATGTGTTGAAAGTCTGTCAGGACAACTGTTTTTTAGCCAGCTACTTATACGTAGCAGGAGAAGAGTTTAAATTCCAAGATTTGCAATAAATTGTTCCGATCTTTAGAAACATATAGATTCACTTGGAAATCCTTGAGTACAACAAAAGGTATCCTTTTAACAAATATTATAAAAATTTCAACCCATCTACATCTATTAGAAATCACATACCTCGAAAGCTTAATAACTTTTGCGACCTCTGGTCTGCCCTCAGTCCTCGATCCAGAGTTTTCTGGACTGTTTCTGGTTCCCCGATCTCGGGCACTAATTCGTTTTCACACTTTTCATGCATCGGACAGGTCGGAATGGCTGGCGGCGTATTGGCAGCGCCTAATTTCATACGCCACGTCTTAGATCCCCAGACCTCCCTCGCCTGGTTCCCCTCCCAGGCGGCTAATATTTATATTTGCCCTGCATTTCTCACTCTCCTGCGATTGCCGGCGATTTGATAAGCAAATGGAAATGCAGAGTCGGCAGAGCCGGAGAAAGAGCAGCGCAGAGGCAGAAGGAGGCCAGGCCAGTCAGACGATGGCGGCGAAAGGTGCAAATAAATAATTTGCAGTAGCCAGGCGGCTAGCCACTCGACGACCCACTGTTGGCCTGCCCCACACTCACACTCTTTTAGCCAAGTTCCAGCGACCGAAAGCGACGGCCAGACAAATATTTTATTGCAAATTTGCTGATATTGGACGACAGGCGGCCACTGGAGCAGTTTGTACTGCTGCGCAGCCTATTCTGCTGCTGCTGCTGCTACTCCAGTTGTCCGGCTGTTTTGCATATTAAATTTATTTTATTGAATATAGACAAAGATTTAGTTAGATATGCGAGGAGAGATCTATAAGTTGTGCCCACTCCAAGGCAATTTTATAGAATTTTTTACAGAAAAATAACACTGACTTCATTGGAAATTAAATGATTTTTTTAAGAAAGAACACTTTATATTTTGTCATATCTTGTAGATATTTCTGGCTTAAAACAATTAATAATAGTCTTAAACATTTAAAAAAATATCTATCCATTTATTATATTTTCCATTCAATTACTAACATTTTCTCCTATAAAATTTCAAGAATTTTTCCCCTGCAAGGTGACTATTCCTATCGACCCTCTTAGTGACCAGCACTCGCAGATTTCCAGCTCATTGTGCTGCTGGTCGTCCCCCCTTCAAGCCGCACCACCCCTGAGCTCCGACCCGCAGGGTGGCGCATAATTGCCATCGGACGCCATGGAAGGAGGCCCAGCGGGCGATGAATTATTAATTGCCGTTGATTTGCATTGAGATTTGCCCGGTCCGGGATCATTACCGGGACCAGCAATCTCGGCCGGCAATGGTCCGCGTAGTGTAAACATAATAATCAACGGGCATTATATGCCGATATATGGCGATCAGCAGAATGCGCTTTTGCAAAAATGGCCGCCGGTCACCGCGGCCCCCAATTGACACCTGAGCAGTGGAGTTGCCTATTATTGCTATTATTGTTCCCGCTCCGATTCCCGCTCCGGCCATAGAAGCCACAGCTGTAATTGTTATTTATGCACTTGCATTTAGCCGCGTGTAATGGCATGTGACCGCCATGCCCCCTGGGATGGGCGTATATCTGGCCATTTGCACTGCCCCAGTAGTGCTCTGGATTACATAAGCGCTTGGCCAGCTTAATTGTGGAGGGAAGTGGATACAATGATGCCCAATATCCATGAAGTATCGCCACAGCCATGTTATTAAATCTAATATGATTTCCCATACTTCCTTGAATCTAAATTCATGGTCTTCTTTTTTATTTTAAATTCATTTTTATAAATAAAATTCAAATCAAAAAATATTTCCATTGGAAGGCAAACTCTCCTACACACTCACACTCTCACACAGATAGGCGGAATGGCGGATTTCAAGATGGCCGCCGGACGTGAAGAGCCGAAAAGGAGGGGCGAGGAGAAACAAACTGATAAATAAATAAACCGCCTAGGTTTGGGCAGGGCACACACGCTTAAGATGAACTTGAGCCAACAAAGTCGCAAAACAAAAGACTCGAGGAGGATGCCGCGCTGACTACTGTGCGATCCCTGGAATTTCGAGCGGGGCTTAAAAATACAGCCAGCCGCGCTTTTGTTGCACTTAAACTCGGTGTTAAAGCGGTGTGTTGGCTTGTCAAAATTGCACCACTACCATACCTCTTCCCTTCGAGCCTCTTCCGACATCGTCTCCGCTTCTTTTTTTTGTGTGTTAAGAAGCCACAAGAGATGACGCAGTCGAAATGGCCAAATGAATTAACCCTTTTACTTTGCCCACAAACACACACATCCTACTTGCATGTAACACGGTGGCTACAACAACAATAGAGGCTTCAGATTTGTTTCTCTTCTCTTTCGACTTCCTTGGCCGTTGTTGTTGTGTCTTTTGGGCCAGAAAACAAATTAAAGTACACCAAACCGAAAATATTTGGGCCAAGGAGGCGCTGAGAGAATGCATTTAATTTATGAAATTATGAAAAAGACTTCTATTGAGGCTTTATTAACTGGGCCTAAAACTTGTCCAAAGAAAAGATTTTCATTAAAAAGAGTCTACTAACATTTTGGCTCTGCTGTTGGCGGTCGTGTGTGCAGTGAACACACATTTATTTAAATGCTCACCGCTCCGACTACGGCTACCAGGTCTCGCACTTGAGCTGAAGCACGGTGGAGAATTGCGCGTAAATTCGTTGCGGTCTCGCGTCATCAACGTAATCGCCGTCAACAGCAGTCAACAGCATCAAACTGGCAGGCAAACGTTGCTACTGTTTCCAGCAGCCGCGCCACCAGGAGGCAGACGCAGTCCGTCCAGTGTACAGTACAAGAAGCAACAGCACCAGCAGCAGATGTGAAGTGGTTTTTTTTTATGATGAGCCCCAGCCGAGCCCAAGAAGCACTTTCCATCCGAGAGGACGGAGCCACAACAAAAGCGTGTCGTGGTCGGCAATGACAAGTATTTGTTCTTATATATATCTGCACCTGGATACAGATTTTAGGTATTTACCTAAATAAACATTTTTTCTTGGGTTTCTTGGCCACTTTGTATACACTACATACACTATATACACTTGGTCAAAAATGATTTTAAATTGTTTAAAAATTCTATTTCTTTAATCTTTGGCCAAAAAGATGGCTCTTATTCAGATTATGCTATATTTCTGATCACAAAATGATCATATAGCAACCTCTATAATCCTCGAAGCTGACATTTAATATTTTATTTCTGTAGTCTTTTTTTTTTTTATAAACAATAACTTTGGACAAAATGAGGAGCTACCTTTGCCAAATGCGACCGGTTTTGTTCCTATTTTATTTCGTGGAAATCTTGATCAATATGTTCCTAATGTACTTCCATCTGACGGGGTTTATTTTCATGAATCTGGACTTTCTGCCGCTGACCGACGAGCTGTGCCACTACTTCTATCTGATATGTTACTATGTCTTCACCGTACTGACCATGTTCGCGAGCGTGAACATGTGCACCGGCAACAGCACCCGGATCCTGGAGGAGGTGCTGCGGCCCATGGCGGGGTTCATAGTCTACACGATCTGCTCCCTGCTGACACTGTCCGATGCCGAGTCGAACTTTTACAATATGCATTCCCCCAAGACCGTGCAGCATCTGAATCTGCCGGAAGCGCCAATGCATCCGTTTCTGAGTCACATGCGGGGCCAGGCGGTGGCCACTTTGGTGTGCAGTGTTGTATACTTGCTCCACGGCCTCATTGCCTTGGATGTCCTGCTCTCGAATGAGGATTCCGACAGCGAACGAGAGACTTCCTCCGATCCTTCAGATGATTTTGTTGCCCAGACGGACTATGTGCCAGTGCGCCTCTATGTGCTGGGCGGCGGGATTCAGGAGTGGCTTGAAAACTTTGAGTGGTTTCGGGACTTTATCAGCCGTAAGAATCCAACAGTTTAATCATTTTTATGACTCCTTTGAAGTGGTGGTCTTGATGGTCTTTTTTGTTGCCTACTTTCCGCATAAAAATGTACACCTTCCTCTACTAATGCTCAGTACCCGTAACCAGGCTAAAATATTGGCATATGCTTTTTTTATCGGGAATATAATGGAGCTTCCCCGTCGACGCTCTTGTGACGTCAGTGGGAAGCAACAGTTAGGGGCTGCAGCGGGACAAAGCTCGTTGACGCCAATATGTCAACGATAAGCAGCTGGAGCCGCAACCATATCTGTATCTGTATCTGTGTATCTGTATCTACTCGAAGAGTGTGCGCAGGACCGAAGAACGAATCGATAAATTATAGGGCATAGCGGCAGTCAAGAGCAAGGTGAAGCAATGCCCTGGGATCTCTGCTTTCCACCCAGTTGGGTGTTGGGTGATGGGTGTTGGGTGCGGTACTTTCATTCATAAAACCACTGGATGTACTGGTATGCTCCCTGCGGCCTTACTCAAGGCTATTTTTAACTCTGTCCAAGCTGCTGCCGGCCGGATATAGAGGGTTCAAAGTTTCTCTCTGGAGCACGGCCATAAACTATGCCGCACGTATTTGCAATGCAATTAGTGCGTCAGCCCGAAAGTAAACAACCAATTTTCCCACAACTTTTCTCGCAAAGGATTCTTTGATTTTTATGCAAAGTACTGGCAAATAAATGGATTATTAAAAATACTATATTATATAAGAATTTATTGTTTATTTTATAATTTATACTGTTATAATTAAATTATTAAATTTGTGCCATAAACAAATACAATATACTTTGCTTTTCATTTCTTCTGGGTTTTTAAAATCCCAAACTTTTATAAGCTTCTATACATTATTTATGTATATATTTTTATAAACTTTATATAACTAAATAATTAAAAAATATTATTAAATTTGTGCGAGAAATAAATACAATGTATTTTGCTTTCCATTTCTTCTGGGTTTTTAAAATCCAAAACTTTTATAAGCTTCTATACTTTATTTATGTATATTTTTATGAACTTTATGTAACTAAATAATTAAAAAATATTATTAAATTTCTGCCAGAAATAAATCCAATCTATTTTGCTTTCTATTTCTTCTGGGTTTTTAAAATCTAAAATTTTTATATGTTTCTATACATTATTTATGATTATATTTATATTAACTTCAAATAACTAAATAATTAAAAAATATTATAAACAATTTAAGAACTAGATTTTCTTGATAAAAGCAATCAGATGCAGAAAAACTCATCCACTGATTACATAACTATATTATAATGAAGTCAAGTCCTAAAAGTCTCATTTAATTTCAATTAAAATCAGTTTTTTATGAAAAAAGTGAAAAGTAAATTGGCGAAGTGAAACACCTTTAAACCCAGAAAACTGAAATAAATCTTGGCAAATTAATTTAACACGGAGCAAATAAATGATTCTCGCCCACGCAGAAAGCGAATGTGAAATGTACATACTTAAATGCGAAAGGGAAAATCGATAAGGACGCCATGCCGCGGGAGTGGCGTGTCCTTGAAATCGAAAAGGGAAAGAGCCATTCATGAAATAAGCAGGGCATTTCATGAATGAAAATGGCCAGCGAGGTGACTGGGGAACCTTTCGGCGTTTGGTGAGCATGCGCCTGGCCAGCTGCCACGCTTCAAGGATCAGAGGGAGCCGGGGCGAGGGACTCGGGACTTGACTTCGAAACTTCCCCTCTTCAGGGCACTGACGCAACCACAATGCGCTGTTCCAAGGTCAGCGTAAAATTTCATTCATAAAACTGATACGCCCCGTGGTGCGGCTGTGCGTGTGTTTGTGCGTACACGCGCGTGTAAGTTCCCGAGGGGTGCTGGGTGGTGGGTGGACGGGAGCCACCGCTCGTATTTGGAGCCAAGAATTAATGGAGGGATGTGGGTTAAACGCGCTGCTTGTTGATTTTTCTACGCGTGCAAACACAAACAAAAGCGGGAAACCATTTCATTCATAAAACCAACCGGGGGGCGCCACACTCCTCAATCCCCACCCCGAGCTCCAGCTCTCTGTCTTATTTCCGCACCCGCGGGGGGAGAAGGCCCGGGGCTCAAAAACAACATTTTTGGAGCAAATCCAGAAAACAATTTCTCTCTAAGCTGAAAGCACTTTTTGCCTCTAGGAATTTTCGCTAAACTTGGTCATTGGATTTTCTTCTGGCGACTGAATCCGAGAAGTGCCATTTATCTAAGCGGAAAAGGTGAAAGGTTATGGGATGCTCACATCATGGTTACACACAATATAGCTTTACGATGCTGTTGGCTTAATAAGCCTTTGCGATAAGGACTCCATTCAGAGAGGTTCTTTGGTTTTAAGTTACTTTTCAAGATTGCAGGTTCAGATACAATAAAAGATTTAATATATTTAAAATTTTTAAATATTATATTTATCTATTATTCATTTTAAAAAGAAACGGTTTCAATTTAATACAATGTACTGATGGGCTTTGATCCTTGGATGTCTATTCTGACCACCCTGACCCCCTTTCTGGTCCTCCTCGACCAGAGCCCTATTCCTTATATCCCGAACACGATCCTTCATCTTTTGCTTATCCACCTCGCATCCGGTCACCGGTTGGATGGTGGGCTCGGAGATCAGACGCAGCTGACTGTTTCCCAGCAGACAGCGCGAGAGTAGCTCCAAAGGCTCCTTGAGATTCCATGCAGCCTTACAAGATATTTCGCAGTAGTGGATGTTCCCGCAACGACGAAGCAACAATTCGCTAGGAAATGGATTCAAATCCGCCTTATTTCCGCAGATCACTATGGGCAGATCAGGTCCGCAGATCGTCTCCAGCTCTCGCACCCATTCCGACACACTGGCCGCTGAGGATATTTCACTCAGATCGAACATTATGATGGCACACCGGGCGTGGAAATAATACCCGTTGTGTAGTCCACCGTGCTGACAGTCGCCGGCCACGTCCCACAGCTCAAGAGCGAGTGGTTGGCAACTAGTTTCCAGGAGCAAGGTGTGCACCATGAGTCCTTTGGTGGGCCGATGCTCCTCCGTGAAGTTTCCGGTGGCTAGAAGGCGCATGAAGGTGGACTTTCCCACTCGGGTATTGCCCAGCAGCAGGCATTTGTACGTATATTGACTTGACCAATTTGGCTTAAAGTTCATTATCTCAAAAAAAATGGAAGCAAACACTAATGTGTAGTTATGTAGAAATTATAAAATATATTTTTGAAACTCAAAAACCAACGACTTTTGAAATTTCAAAAGTAAAAGTTAAGTGACAGATAAATCAAACTATTGATTGATTTAAAGGATAATTGCAATCACAATCTAGTCTTCCTCCCATTTGTATTACGAAAGTAAGGGGTCTAAAAATATATATATTTATATTTCACATTTTAGACAAAGAGTTTAAATTTAATTGTATTCATTAAAGAGCTCAATAACAGTCCATTTGGTTGATTTAAGTATAGATGTTGCCAAAACTGATTTACAAATATTACAGAACAACCTTATTGCAAACCATTTAAGGGAGTCTCAGGCACTCTTCGACTTTCTAGAGAGAACTTGGAAACAACATTTCTGAGCTATCAACTAGAATACCTGCGCGCTATCCATTCTTACTTATACTTACGGATTCTATTCAAATTACCAATAAACAGAATGTAAAAAACGCAACTACATATAAAGTAACATCAAATATATAATAAACTAGCATCGATTTATGGCTACAGTTGAGTCGTTTGATTGCCGGACGGAAGCGCTGCTCCTTTCTCCGTCAGACTGGGAATGCCCGGCTCCGACTCGGAGCGCTTGTGAGTTCGCTTGGGCAGCCGATGGATCGCTTGCTTCGATTTGTTGGGACTTGCTTCTCCGCCAGCGGAATTGTTGAGAAGCATCAGATCCGGCTGGCTGCGAACCAGATCCTGTTCCTGGTAGATCTCCTGGACGGCTGAGTTGGCGTTGGTGTTGGTCACCTGCTCGTTAAGGCACACATCATCCAAGTCGACATCGCTATTGGAGAAGAGAGCCGTGGCGCCCAGTTCCAGTGAATTGGTGACGTCCAATTCTTGTTCGCTGACCGCCTTTTTTGGCGTCGACGTGGAGGTAAGCGAGGCACGCGTGAAATTGTGACTGACATCCAAATTCCCGGCACTTGGTGTGGTCAATAGCGTGGGGACGCCCTGAGCTGGCTTTGAGCCAATATTGATGTTATTGTTATTGGTGTTCGGTCCTCCGATCAACGAAGAGTTCGAAGCGGTAGCCCCCAATACCGGCACATTCGTCATGCTGCTTGGAGTAGAGCTATTCTTCTCAGTCTGGTGCTCTTTCATTAGCTTGCAAGCCTTTCCCAGGGCACAGATGGTCAGACAAACGCGCAGTCCCATCGCAAATAAATAGGCTAACAGGAAAAGAAGCCAGGCGGCCAGACTTTTAAACGAAACAGCTGTATAAATGGCCTTGATCAGTACCACAGCCAGAGGAAATGGGATGAAGCCCATTCGCCGGGCAACCAGGTCCGAATGATCCGAAAAGGCGTGCTTCTGACGGGTCTGGGTCATGTCGTAGGCCAAACTGGTCGTATACTCCCTATAGATGCTCTCCGGCAGCTCATTGAACCGCGTTATAAACGCATGCTTTACCCAATCGATGAGAATCTCGGTGAACAGAACAGAAATGCAGTCGGGGAGCATGACACAGAACTGGGTAATGCACCAGTCGAACTCCTTCATTGTTTGGATCACCACGATGAAGAGCAGCACCGACAAGTGGAAGCGCTCGCGCACATCGCTGCAAGTGAGCTGAAACAGGTTGTTTTTGTCAAACTTTTTGAACACAGATCCTTTGAGCTCAACAAAGTTGTTCGATATCATAATAGTGAGCAATCCTTTGTTGTTGGAATTGACGGCTACGTTTAAGCAGGTGGCCTAGAATGGGAATTCTCAGAAGACACTGTGGATGCTAATGATATTCACGCTTACCTGAAACATAATCAGCCCACTGTGCAGGATCACATAGATCAGAGTAAATAGGGTGTGCGTAAAGACTCCAAAGTGTTCCCGCTTGGAATTCTTCGGTTCGGTGGCAGTCCAGAAGAGAGCATCCATGGTATCCTGGCCGAATGCGGAAAGCAAACGGTCGCCCACCTCCAGCATATTATAAAAGATATATAACTTAATTATAGACTGTGACTTAATGATGTGATACACTCGATTGGTGTCCACCAGCAGCATAATGAGCGTTACGATTATCCAAATGACTCCCTTGAGCAAATCGCATATTTCTGCCGGCGACAGCAATCTCTGGCCGGTACTACGAAACCGAAAGATGCGTGCTACTGTTCTCGAGAGCAATGCCCAAACAGCCATCAGGAATCGAACCGGCAGAAAGGTATGAATGTATAGAAAAGAATCTGCACACTGCATAATCCCGTAGACCATGAAACGCTCCAGATCCCGGGGTATACGCATAAAGCTATATATCTTCTGACGTCGCGCCGAGTAACGCTCCTCATCGTGCTCCAGCATATATCCCCGTGTCAATTCAATTTTGAAAAAGTCAAAAAACGTATTTGTGCAGGTCTCGAAAGTTTCTGGCGAAGAAAAATGGCATTGGATGATAGTCACCAAATTATAGAACAAAAGTTACCGCTCTGGTTTCGCTGGTGCATTGCTCCCGGTGTTGCCGCCGTAGGCACCGCTGCAACGTCATCCTGGCCAAGCGGCTTTGGTAGAACCTGATGCTTTTGCTTGGTATCCTCCTGCAGGCTGTCGTGGACCGGATGCAGTTCGACCACACGGTTGTGGGTGCTCAGGTCGCCGCGAAAGCGCAGCTGCCGCTTGCTGCCGGCGGAATTTATTGAAGTATTCATTTAGTACGAAGTATCCCCATGAAAAATTAATAATAACAATGAGCCAAGTGTCAGGGGAAACTGTATGACAAATATCTAACGCCAGACAAAATACTAAAAGGTCACCTGGGAATATATCGATAAAATACTAGCTTCGGCTAGGGTATCGCATATTCAACAACGATATATATCGCAAACGGTGACGAAAGGAAATAAAAAAAATTATCGCTGAACTGCCACCTCAAAATAAACGCTCGAATTATAGTTAACTAAAAGCGAAAAATATGAGCTGCTCAGTGGATTTAAGCTCTTACCGGGACCAGCATTTCAAGGTGAGCTTTGTCTCCGGCCGATTAAATCTATTCTAAATAAATAACCCAACACAGGGCTCCCGTTCAGAACAAGAAAGATCGCTCCGTGACTCGACTACGCTATATGTTGGAAATCTGAGCTTCTACACAACGGAAGAGCAAATCCATGAGCTGTTCTCCAGATGCGGCGATGTCCGGCTGATCGTCATGGGATTGGACAAGTACAAGAAGACACCATGCGGTTTCTGCTTTGTGGAGTACTACATGCGTGCGGAGGCGGAAGCCGCCATGAGGTGAGAAGCGTTTCTCTTTAGAGCTATCTCGTTTATAGCCTTTCAAGATACCCTGTATTGATTATGGACTTCTAGGGTATTGTTGTAATTGTTTTATATATTATTTTGCACACTTTTTAGGTTTGTAAACGGCACGCGCCTGGATGATAGACTAATTCGGGTGGACTGGGATGCCGGCTTCATTGAGGGCAGACAGTACGGACGCGGCAAAACGGGCGGCCAGGTTCGAGATGAATACCGCACAGACTACGACGCCGGACGAGGCGGCTACGGCAAACTGTTGTCCCAAAAGATCGCTCCCAACACAGACAACCGCTAACCTAACGATAAGATTAAAGACTAATCCCATAACTAGATATTAAAACACACATTTAAGATATAACATCTCTAATCGCATATATTGTACGGGCTACATACATAGTTCTTTTCAAGACGTAATTGATATCATTGCGGCCTAGTGTAACAGTATGAGTTTCAATCATTTACGTTGACTGGAAGATCCTTTTACTTCTTTCCAATGTTGTTAGCAAGGGAGCAGCTGAGGCCAGTGCCATCGGGCTCCACGTTCAGCTCGGTGACCTTGCCGCCCTCCACCACCAGGGAGTAGCGCTTGGAGCGCACTCCGCCCAGCGGAGGCAGGTCAATGGTCACGTCCAGGGCTTTGGTGAAACCACCAGCTGGATCGGCCAGAAGGCGAACTTTTCCAGCAGCGCCGTGCTCCTTGCCCCAAGCAGACATGACGAAGGGATCGTTGACGGAAACGCAAACGATCTCGTCCACGCCTTGCTTGGACTTGAGCTCCTCAGCTGAGCTCACGTAGCCGGGCAAGTGGGTCTGAAGAAGTAAGAAAATAATTGAGTTGAATAAAAAGAATGAAATCTTATGAAACTTTTTTAAATGGAAATTGCACGCACCTTAGAGCAGCCTGGGGTAAAGGCACCGGGCACTCCGAAGATGATCACCTTCTTGCCGTTGACCAAGTCACCGGTGTTTATCTTGTTGGCCGGGGAGTCCTCGAAGAGATCCACCGAGGGCAGGGCATCACCTACCTAGAATATAAATCACACACATTTACATGAAGTGTAACCTTGAGTGCATCGCAAAGTCTCTTCCGCCGCAATCAATATTTATGCCTCCACCGGGACCTTATGTAATTGAATCCGGCTGTTCCCCTTATCAGTATCAGATGTTTTTATCGACTCTACTTACTTTCACCATGACTGGAGCTGTTTTAGACAGGGATCGCACCGAATTGATTTGTTGGAAGGAGTTTGCAACTCGGCCAATAAATTTGCACGACAGCACTCGCATTCTCCTCTCTTTCTCCTCTTCTCACGCACACAACTGCACACCTGCCCGCAATGGCCGCTGCATCTGTTTGCAGCGCTGCCAGATCCTCTCAAAAAAATATATTTCATCTAAGCTGAATTTAAAAATTGTATTTATTTTCCATTAAATAATAGTTGGACAAATCTTTCTTTTATTAATTTGCAAAATGTCACTTGTAAAGAAAGCTTTACAAATATAGAAAGTATAAAAATTCTTATTACCAATACTTGCCTGTAAATTACTCTCTTGAAATAGAAAAATACAAAAATTTTAATTTTTCAACCTTTGAACAATATTTTGGACTTAAAATATTTAAATCTTATTCTTAGTAAAAATGCCGATTGTGGTCTCAGTCAAGTTTTATATTTTTCTACCGCATGGGGGGGATAAACAATAAATTTGCATAGTCAGGGAGGATGGGGAAGATGGAAGAAGCCTATGAACTAAGTGGGCACTCTGCTGACTATACTATCTGCAAATCTCTCCAGATCATCCAGGCTCTGTTCAGTTAGTTTCCTTTCAAAATCGGCCATGAACTCGCTGGTCAAGCGCTCCGCCTGCTGTTCCGGAAAGTGCTTACGGAATCCCCGGAGTATACTATCTTTGAGGCAGGGCTTCATCACAACCAGGTTTAGTTTGGTGCCCTGCTTGATGCTCGGATAGGAGGCAATGGTCTGGTCGTTGTTCAGAGGACGCCCCATGAGCAGGAGCTTCTGATTTGCCGCGGAAATTTGGAGCTCCCCTTCTATTTGTTGTTTCACCTCCAAAATCGTGGATGTCGGCGAGACCTAAAAAACGGCATTAAAATGTCAATCTGTTTAGTACAAACAACTAATACGTACTTCCAGCAAGCAGTCCTGGCCCTTAAGCACTTTGATTGTGATCTGCATAGCAAATTTGGTAGTTTCTATAAAATTAAGCAAGTTATTTGGCTCGCAAGCAATATAAACAATTCCGCTAGAGCGTTACCACCTGGCTGACTAAACAGTGCTGTCAAAAGCTACCAGTTTATCGTATATTTCTTGTAGATCCCTTTATATTATATTTGATTGTATAAAATAAATATACATTTAAGTGGGAACTAGGGTCTGGGCAATTTTATTTTTATTCGAAGCAATAAATTGAAAAACTATCGAAGCTCTAGGTGGCGTGGCAACCCTGCAAAGCTAACCGAAGACCTGGCAACTCTAGTTTCTATTGAGCAGGCCCGACAACGTTGCGTGAATAAAACAGTTTACATAAATTATTATTTACAATTGCACAAGCCGTTGATGTTGAGCATTCTCGAGCAGAAGGTGAACTTGACCCCGGTGCTGATAGCCCGTTTAGCCGCAAAGTGCGAAATTCGCGAGCTAGTCTTGTGAAATTCGCAAGCGAAAATCACGGCAACGATCGAAGAAATTGCAGCGCAAATAATACCTAGCCTCGAGTGAATTAACGCGGTGTGCGTGCGGGTGTGTGAGTGTGAGCGTGCGATTGTGGCCGTGTGTGTGTGTGTGTGTGTGTGCGTTTTGTTAGAATTCGCATTTTTTTACGTAAAGAGCAGCTTTTATCAGCAGTCCATTTGATGTTGGCGAATATAAATCGCAGCAAGGGAAAATTGAACAAGTTCTTGCAGCTTCTGGCGGTAATGAATCCCTATTGAAACCTTCGACCTCGCCCTCACCACCCTCCCCCCCGCCTGAAATCCACGAATAATCCCCACTATCGAAGTCTATATATTTATTGTGACTGCAAGTGCAACAACTATTAATTATGCCTAGTACACATTTTATTTATACTCTCTGTCATTGTGGTCTCCTCCGCCTCTTTCTACATTTTTTTTTTCTAAAACAATATTTGTTGTTGAAAAGTGCTCCTACCTACCTCCCTTCTCCATCCCTGTTCGTGCCCTCTTGCACCTACACCATCACCACCCAATAAGCGCTCTTCCCGTTTCGACGGAATCTTCGACAACCCTAGGCAATGGGTTGTCGCAACTTGTTGCTCGTCCCTCACCATTGCTCGCTCTCTCTCTATCTCTCTCTTTGTGTGTGTCTGTGTGTGTCTGTGTTTTGGCACATTTTGTTATTTATTTTCGTTCAGTGTAAGTCTCTCAAACCAAAAAATAAAAAAAAATATTATTTTTTTATGAATCTTGATGTTTGATCGTCGACTGATAATGCGATCCCTAATAATCGTCACCTGTGTGTTCAGTGAGAAGCTAACGCATTCATGGAACGCTGCATGATGTGGAGATGCCTGAACGAACGTGTTTCAGTACCGTTTAGAACCGGATTCTGGTCAGCTTGGCTAGAAAATCATGTTGGGACTTCTTGTGACAACTTTGGATTCTGATTCGAAGCGGTTTTCTGCCATTAAGGGGCACCACTTCCAATTGGAACTGTGGACCAAGTGTGTGTGTGTGTGTGTGTGTGTTTTTCTTTTTTTAATCGCATGGTTTTCTATTATTTTTTAGTTATTGCTACGTTAATTTCTTTCTTTCGACACTCCCACAGTGCAAATATAAATTTTCAGGTAGCGATCAGCCGGCTGTTATTTGTTTGTTTGTTTGTTTTCTCTCGCTGGTCTCGCTGTGGTGGTCGTAAGTGTGAGCAGTTAAGGACCGGATTACGATTCAAATTATAGGCCCTGAGAGCTGACTGCTGCGTATTATGGATAACGAGGCGTTAGAAGCAACATCAACAGCAACATCTGAAGTTGCAACAGCACCGGCCACAGCAACAACAACAGCAGCATCATCAGGAGCAACAACGGTAGCAACAACATCATCTTCATCGTCGTCGTCATCGTCGTCAGCGAAGAGCGAAGCGGCCACAAACAATAACAGTAGCAGCAGCACTAGCATAGTCGTAGCCACTAACGGTATCAAAGAGAGTAACAGTAACTTAAGTACAACAACAACAACAACAACAGCATCGGCGCCAGCAGCAGCAGCAGCAGCGCCGGCAACAACAACCATACCATATCTGGTCGGCGTTCCAGCCAGTAGTGAGGTGAGTACCGTGATCCCTCCCCCCCCACCGCCCTGAAAGCTCTCCACTCTCACAGTCTCCCACTCTCTCTCTCTCTCTGTCTGTCGCTCTCTTTCACCTGTTGCCCTTCGACCTACGCATGTGTAACAATTTTCATCCCAAAAAGCTTTTAGATTTTTTTTTTTTTTATTTCTGCAAAAAAAAAATATATATAATTTTATTATTTTTAGAAATTATGCTTGAAAAATAAATGTATTAAATATTGGTAATGATTATTAGGCACTTTGTAGGCCAAAGCACTTCCTAGCACCACAAATCGCAGCCTCTAACAATATCTAATCTAATCGCTCCTCCAATTAGATTTTCAATGTTTCCAATCATGAATGTTGTTGCTTGGATAACAAATCAAATTATAAACGTATTAAAAGCGCCAACAAGCTAACAAGTGCTTAGCACTCAGTCCATTCTTTACTAGTTAGTTCCTTTTACTTAATTTTAATTAGGCTCAGGCTAGGCTCAAAGGATAATAGATGGAATGCCGCTTTTTAGTGCCTGGTATGAGTATGATACCTAACCCAGTAGACACCCGGATAACCCGATTACCCCCTCGCCCCCGTGCACATCTCTATGTTCGGTCTAACTAAACTGAAACTAAAACCCACACCCACAGGCAGCGCGGCTTAGGCGTCAAGGATTCGCTCAAAGTCACAAGGTAATTGGGGGCGGGCTAGCCGAATGAGGCAGAAAAATCAACAATCGAAGGACCTAACGACCTCTACTCTACTCTACTCTACTCTACTATCATTTTGCAAGTTTCGACGTTCGAGTATGCTTTTGTAAATGTTGCTTTGCTTTTGTTGTTAAAACTATTTCCGTTCTCAATTCAATTCTAATCACATTTAACTCGCCTGCCATGGGAAAAGTACACAAGAAAAACCGCCATTGTGCCCAATTGCAGGCTAACAAAGACAAGGACAACACACCGCCCCGAGATGCACCGCCGCCCACGCCGATCACCAAGGGGCTGAACCTCACCGGCACCCCCATCGTCCGGAAGGAGAAGCGCCAGAGCAGCGCCCGCTACAATGCATCCAAAAATTGCGAACTGACGGCCCTCAGTCCCCTGACCGAGAGTGAGTAAAATCTAAATAAACTTAAGAATAAGATTAAGATTTAGTTTTAAGTTAAAATTAAAAAAAAAATGGTTTCTTGGAGAGGCTTTCTCAGGATATTCCCGGTTTGTAGCATACTTTTTGGGGTAATGAGGGGATAGAGTTGCCTAGTAGTTCCAGAGATCTAGATATAAGAAAAAAATAATTTTAAAAATAAAATTGTATTTATATAAATAAATTATTGTTAGATAGGGGTTTTCTTGGGTTAACCTGGTCTATAGTACATTGTAAATAAAATAAAAATAAATAAACTTCTAATAAAAAAAGATTTCGGTTAACCGAAAGCGTATATTTTAGTTCTTATTTCCTTCGATTATTTTCGCTCAGCTGTTGCAATTGTTTATTTTTTATTAATCACGAACGTTAAAGGTCAAGGGATTGCCATCTGATTAGGTGGGTGGCAACACTGACGCACGAGACTGGTGCACATACACACACTCGCATACCAATACAGCCCCCTTACACCCGCGCTCTCTCATTTTACAGCACATTCTCCCCAATTTCCACTCATGCGCTTTCTCTTCACTCTCTTCACCCTCGGCCAGACCAGCCAGGCGCTCTTAATGTCATCAAATGATTAGTTATTGATTGTATTATATTATTATTGCTAATTGCTGTGGACATTTTGTGTATATATTGACACAAGAATCGTATAAACAAATTTCGCGTGTTCGATTTTATTGCTCAAAGCCGATAGCTTTGTTTTGTGAGCTTAGGCGTTGTTATTGTTTTTGTTTCTCCTGCTGCAGCGGGAGAGGGAGAGTTGCCCCTCTCCCGGCTCCAAAGCTCTCAGCGGCTGCTCTCTTTCCGGGAATGTATCGATTTTTCCGATTGCCGCAGCAGCAGTTGGAGCAGCAAAATAGTTACCGTTAGGCAATTGCAAGACGCAATAACAATCTTTTGGGAAAAAAAAACGTATTTTTGTTCTTAATTTGGGTTTGTTAGTAGCTGGCGAGCCCCCTCTCTCTCAACCACCGGATAGAAAAGTAAGTGCATCTAATCCGTTATCGAGAAAAACATTTTTTGCGGAGGCGTTGTCATTAGCATTTTCATTTTCCATTTTCAATTTTCATTTCCCGTCGCAGCTGCACATCATTTCGCTTTCGGCATTAATCCAAACCATTATCTATATTGAAATTCCATTACAGATCCTATAATTTCCTATAAGTAGTGTAATAATAGTCGGTTTCTGTTCTGTCGACCTCCACGGCGGGTGGTTCCGTATGCGTTTTCGTGGGTCGCGTAGTTGAATGATTGCGTTTCGATTAGAGCCGCCCTCCTCCGAGTGCCGTTTCCATGAAAAGCGCTCACCAATGAAATGGTCTTCGGTGCTATGCTACTATCGGGCAACATAAGCGGCCCAAAGAAGCAACAGGAACAACAGCAGCAGCAACAACAACAACAGCATCAGAAGGACGACAATCCGCAGAAACCAAAACCGGCCGAAATCAAATCCTCCAGAGGTTTCAAGGATCAGGATATACAGCAACCACCAGGCGCCGGGTATTATGCCCTCGGCATTCGAATTCCCAAATCGCCATCCTTCCATAGTGGACTAGACCAGCTGGCCGACGACGAGTTGGAGGACCAGGATCAGAATCCGGATCAGGATCGCGAGCCAGCCGGCAGCAAGTTCAAATTCAGCAGCGTGGAGGAGCTCAAGGCCAAGTTCGAGGGGCGGAAGACGCCCCTCTCGCCACCCGAGGCGGCCGCAGGACCGACGGCTGCTGCCTCCTCATCGCCATCTTCCTCCTCCACCAGCTCCAACTCCTCCGCTTCGGCCCTGTCTTCGCTCTCGCAGGCCGGCTCATCATCGCTGGCCTCGGCGGCGGCCAACTCCTCGGCCTCGTCCTCGGCGGCCACGTACGGCGGTGGAGCCAATTCGGCGGCAGCTGCTCTGATAGCCTCCTCGCCCTTTGGATCGCAGTCCTCCACCTCCTCGCTGTCGGTGTCCTCTACTGCCGGCATGCCGAAGACAGGAGCCACCACCACGGCTGCCTCAACGAGCGCCGGAACCTCGCTGGTATCCACCCTGGCTCAGCACTTTTCGGCGGCCACTTCGGCGGCTGCCTCTGCGGCAGCTGCAGCTGCTTCCTCAGCTTCCGGGTCGACAGCTTCCGGCTCATCTTCTTCCTCGTCTAGCGGCGCCAGTAATTCATCCGGCTCCATAGCCGCCAGCAAGGTTTGCAGCTTTAGTCCACACACGCACACACACCCACCGCTACCACTCTACACCTGCACCACCGCCAACCCAGCAATTCTCACAAGATCGCAGGATGCAGGAGTTGCAGGTTTTATTTTCTTAGTCAGGAGGCTTCTGTGGGAGATTGAGAGTCCCTCTGGGATTTGTAGAATTTGTCAACTTGGACCATGCATGGATTTGTATAATTTTATTATTGTTTTTTAACACTTTTGTAATTATTAGCAATTAGTTAAAATATTTAGAAAGGAAGGGTTCCACCTTAATAAATGAAATTGGGGGATTAATGGGTCTATCATGGAAGGTTTATTAGGCAATTAGGGGATGCCATCACTGGGGCACACTCGCACAAAAAGGGGTAGTCTCATTGGACGAGAGTGTTAGTGGACAGTAGGAGTCGCGATGAGTAAGAGGTTCTCCAGCAATGTCTACCAAAAGGTAACAGAAAGTTGAATAGCAACTAGAAGTTAGAAGCAGGGATCCACAGATACCCATTTACACACCAAACTACATACCCACCAATCGAACGAGCCAACAAATTTTAAAACCAAAAACTACTCTGCTCTCATTTCATCGCCAACTCATCCTCCAGTCACCGGTGAGCGCGGCCGCGGCCATTAAGAACATACTGAATGCCACCAAAAGTGTCGGCAACAGTGCTGCAGCGGCTGCTGCAGCAGCGGCGGCGGCCACCTCCTCATCATCCTCATCCTCCACACCAGCCGTCCCAACAACTAACAACACCACCAACGCCATAGCCACAGCCACAGCTACCGCTCCCGCTCCCGTCACCGTCACCAGCACTGGCATTGGCTCCGGCCCCGTCGTCACCGCCCCGTCAAACAACGAGGCGCCCGCAGAGGAGCTGCGCCCAACGGTGGGCCAAAATCTGGTCGGCGGCATTAGCATCTCACTGGGCATTGGCCAGCGGAATGGCAGTGCCACACAGACGGCAACAGTTGTGGCCACAACCAGCTCCACTGTGGTGGTGTCCTGTGCATCCAGCTTGACCATCCTGCAGCAGAACGGTGACCAGCATCACCAGACGCTGCAACAGCTGACGGGCAGTCCGGGAAGAGCTCGTGACCGGAATCTGTTCCATACGCCACCCACCGCTTCGGTTGCCCTGGCGCTGCCTGCACTGCGAGGTTGCTATCCATCCAGCCCAAGTGGCATCAAGTCCTTGGGCTTGGTCCTTTCTGATCTACATTCTGGTTTCATTTTGAGTTTCGCTTGCTCGCTTTTGTTGGTCGATAAGTTGTATCTTGAATCTTCTTCATTCTTTCGTTCTTGTCGTCAGTTTTTTATTCAAATTATTGTAGTTATTTAATTATTGTTAGTTCTCTGCCTTGATCTTGCATTTTAGTTTTAATTTTCGGATGATTCTTTCTCAGAAACGACGGCCGGCGAACGGGAGGATTTGTTTATTCAAAAGATCCGACAATGCTGCACACTCTTCGACTTTTCGGAGCCGCTGAGCGACCTGAAATGGAAGGAAGTGAAGCGTGCGGCCCTCCACGAGATGGTCGACTTTCTCACAAACCAAAATGGAGTGATTACCGAGGTGATCTACCCGGAAGCGATCAACATGGTAAGTAGATATCATTGGAGCGAGTTCTTATGATTGATTTCCTTGGAAATCCTTTACAGTTTTCTGTCAATCTGTTCCGCACTTTGCCGCCATCGTCCAACCCGAATGGCGCTGAATTCGATCCCGAGGAGGATGAGCCGACGCTGGAGTCATCGTGGCCACACCTCCAACTGGTCTACGAGCTATTCTTGCGCTTCTTGGAGTCACCGGACTTCCAACCAAATATGGCTAAACGATTTATCGATCATCAATTCGTATTACAACTATTGGATTTATTCGATTCGGAGGATCCACGTGAACGTGATTTCCTAAAGACTGTTTTACATCGCATCTATGGAAAATTTTTGGGCCTGAGAGCATTTATTAGGAAGCAAATCAACAATGTCTTTTACAGGTTAGATCACACAACTATCCAAGATACAATTACTAATGATATCTTATAGATTTATCTACGAAACTGAGCATCATAACGGCATAGCCGAGCTATTGGAAATCCTGGGCAGTATAATCAATGGCTTTGCCCTGCCGCTCAAGGAGGAGCATAAACAATTTTTACTTAAGGTATTGTTGCCATTGCACAAGGCTAAGAGCCTCTCGGTCTACCATCCGCAGCTAACCTACTGTGTGGTGCAGTTCCTTGAGAAGGATCCCAGTTTATCCGAGGCCGTTATCAAGTGAGTTATGGAAGTCTCCAAAATAGTAAAGATTACTGATAAAGAGTTACACTTTACAGAAGCCTGCTTAAATTTTGGCCGAAGACGCATAGCCCCAAGGAGGTGATGTTCTTGAATGAGCTGGAAGAGCTACTTGACGTAATCGAACCGGCCGAATTCCAAAAAGTAATGGTGCCCCTGTTCCGCCAAATAGCCAAGTGCGTCTCCTCGCCGCACTTCCAAGTGGCCGAACGGGCGCTATACTATTGGAATAATGAGTATATCATGTCCTTGATAGCGGACAACTCGGCGGTAATACTACCCATCATGTTCCCCGCCTTGAATCGCAACTCCAAGACACACTGGAACAAAACAATACATGGATTAATCTACAATGCGCTTAAGCTGTTTATGGAGATGGATCAGCGGTTGTTCGACGACTGTAGCAAGAACTACAAGCAGGAGAAGCAAATGTAAGATGGGTTTACCTAAAATAGTAATTGAATCAATAGCACTGTACATCCATAGGGAGCGCGAGAAGCTGTCGCAGCGCGAAGAACTCTGGCAGCAGGTCGAGAGCTTGGCCAAGACGAATCCGGAGTGGTCGAAGGCGCGCCGCTTCAACGACTGCCTGTCGCCGAACGAGAGCGACCGCAACCTGTACAATGAATACAATGAGAATTGTGATCTGCTGTACGAGCAGCAGAACGAGCAGCAGCAGGCCCGCCAGCCGCCGCCCCCGCTACCACCCCAGAAACAGGCCCTGCAGGAGCCCCGAGAGGTGAGACAGGCACTTGCCACACTAACCACACTAAACAACTACTAATCCGCCGCGCGTGATCTGTGGTGCGGCGTGCCTAGCCAAGACCCACCCCTGGCTCAACTCTAATTCTAATCGAACGAATGTCTGTTAAAATAATCACACTCATGTCATTAAAAAAAAAATACATATTTGTATATCTTTAACTATTGTCTATTTATTTATTACTTATTGGTTCTCTCACTGTCCACTGGCCATCCCAAGTCTAATCCCAAGTATGACACTTCCTTGATGTGCCCTCCGATCTGGCTCACCATCATGCCTCACCTCATGTTGATTAATAAAATAAGTTACTGATTTCCCTCGTTATCGATTCATTCATGAGCACTTTTCGAGAGGAGTTATGACTATTTACTTTGATATTTCCTTAAAAATTACTCCATCTGATTGTAATACGAAGTTTATTTGTTTAAAATTAAGTAATCTGCATGATTCGCAACACCCCTATTCCAAATTTTGTGATTTCTAAATCAAAAAAAGTGTATTCTCAGCAACAGCAAGTCCTTAAGTGTTCACATAACTTTATCATTTTATTATTTTTAATGTATCTTCAGCATGTCATTTATTAACAATCACCACAGCATACTCTTTCGCTCTGAATGGGTCTGTCTGCAATGTAATGTTGTGATGTCCTTGTGGTGTTCACATGGGTATCCAACTATAGTTCGACTAATAAGCCTCTCGATCTGCACTTCAATATCGTACACCACCGTAACGTAACTCACCTGTCACCAATCGTGTACCGTGTGTTGAGACTTGTCCCTAGCAAGTCGATTTTCTATTTGCCACCTTGCTTCCCGTTCCACACAGGTGCGGGGCGAGCGGAACAAGCACAAGCCGCTGCTGCGCCGCAAGTCGGACCTGCCCTCGGACAGTGGGACCGTGAAGGCGCTCATCGAGCACAAGCGACCCGACGAGTACCTGACCACGCCGCCGCCGGATGGGAATCTCTAGGCTGGGTCCACATGCCAGGATACAATTCACAATATGCACCCCAACGCAACAACACTCCAACCCTAGACAGAACAAGAAATTGAAGACCACAGAGCCCCAGAGAGGAACCAATAACTAGAAAAGAATATATATTATGCATTTGCGGGAGAGGAGGGAGCGTGGCTGGCAGCTTCCGCGCTTACAAAACCACTTCTTTATACCAACCCAAACTATACCCTATTTCTAATGAACAACATAGTACGAATAAAGATCTGAAATCCCAGTTGAAGGCTATAGCTAGATTGTATGGAATGCAATTTTTGTAGTTTCTTGCGTTGTATGCATGCCACAACAGTGAAGCTTAGACTTGAATGATTCCCTTATTGTTTCCGCCTCTGCATGTTGCTGCAACCGATCCGATTCTAATCGCTCCGATTTAAATAATCATTGGTATCAAAATTGTGCTCTTACCATTTCAGTGAAAGCGCGATAATAAAATTGTACAGTTGAATTTGAAATTTGAAACTTAAGGCGTAGAAGATTACCACCTGACCCCCGAGTTCTGCCACACTATTCGACATAGCTTGTTACCTATGTACACCATCACCATCGCATTCACATAAATATACAATATAAATGTTAAAACTACTCCGCAGCTAATGTTTACAAGTCTTATATATGCGATTAGCCTAGCCCTTAGCAGCTTACCTATAAATATTTATATTTTGCAAGAGACCCCCCAAAGGACAGATCACGATCTATATGTTAATCTATATACACATATATTATATATAATGTGGGATCCGTGCCAGCCAAATGAGTGGAGTGGATGTTACAGATACTCTCAACACTATTCTAGATGACTTAAGGATGCAGGAGCCGCCGCAGCCGCAGCCGGAGCTGATCAAAATTCAACCACTTCAACCACTACCAAGTGCTGTACAGGCCAAGAAAACGAAAGGCTTCAGTTTAGCTATAGACACAAATATATATTATATAGAGATGTATTTACATATTTTTGGCAAAAAAAATATATATATATTATTGTATGGCAAGGTAAAAGGGAAAGTACATAATTCGCAGAAAGGTCGATTTTTTCATACAGGAGACGGTGAAAATCAAACTTTTCAATATATAATAATAAAAAGAATATAAAAATTATTTTAAAAAGATCTATAAAAATATATATGTGTATATGTATTTATAAATGTGAAAACAATAAATAAAATGAGTTATACACCCCTAAAGAAATATATGTGCAAGTTGTAAATGAAGCATGTAATTTTGTAAAATTATAAATAAAAGTTTATCATGTCGAGAGCTGCCGGACTTTCACCAAATGCACATAAAAGAAACTATTTGCTTATGCCTGGCGGCAAAGGTAACTTAAGAACGACAAACATTTACAGAGCTTAAATACAAATTAAATACAGGGACAGAAACTATATCGGGAGCCTGGTGAGGACAGAGACTGGATTTGGCCGCTTATCGTGTTAATTGAATAATTTACTGGAACTTCTCGGTGAGTCCTCGCGTCTTTATGGCCATCTCCGAGAGATGTTGTTGCAGCAACCGCTTGTTTACTTTTTCCCTACAAACCGGAAGATAAATTAGTTCATTTTTATCCCATCAGAGTGTTCCATTTGCCACTTACTTGATTATTAAGGTAGTGTAGCGTGACTTTTCGGCATCGCTGATAAGTTCAGTGGGGAAGTTGGGAGTCGCCATTACGGTCTTCAGCCAGATAGCCATTTCGGCCGGGTACTTCTTGTTCATGGCCAGAAAGACGTCGGCAAACTTATCGACCTGCGACCGCGGTGTCAAATATCCCACGCAGGTCATCACCGTGTAGAGTGTCTGTTCGCCGGTGGCCAGGATGACCTCGGTGATGTGGGGATGGTTGCGCGACTGCATCAAAAAGTGGGTCATAAACTGGATGCTAGTGCGGATAGCTCCACTCTCCGGCAAGGTCATGCACCGTTGAGCGTAGTAGACCAGACGATCGTAGGCGATAGTTTTGTCCTCCAACGTCTGGGGTATCTTCTTCACAATCTGCGACGAGCAACCGAAGAAGGTCTCCATGGTGTCCGAAATATTGGAGAAGTTCTGCTGGGGCACGTTCTCAAATACTTTGAAGCTGTGCTGGATGAACTCCCTAAGGAGTTGTTGCATTAGCGGCTTGCAGCTCTCGTCCTTGTAAAACATAACGATGGCCTAAGGAGGATTAAAAGAATGTTATTGTGAGTTTTGGGAATCTAACGCCATAACCCACCGTTTTAGATATCTCCATTGTTGGAGCGCAGCATCGTGTCTGGAAGCTTGCCACAATAAAGAGGCATAGGTCTTGCAACATGGGTTGAAAGCTGCCTCTAAGGTTCATAATCGCGTGCTTCATGGCACTACAAGCGGCCTACAATACTTCAATGTTTAACTTAAATCCAAATGATTTGAAAAGCACAAGTACCTCAAGAACATCAATCTCCTCAACCCAGATCTCGGCAATTCGCCTAAAAATGGGCATGGTTCGCTGCATGACAAGGAGAACTGGCTGCACAGTGGCATGCTCCTTGGACTCGTCATCCAAATCCGTGTTTAGCGAAGAGAACAGAGTGGAGATCATGTTGAGCCGGAAAATAGTGCGAATCCTAGCGGCGGGAGTTTTCTGCAATGCGATTACAATTTTAACTTTTTGTTGACCTCCGCATCCTGCCAATAACATACTGTATTTGCTTCACAGATGACCGAAAGCTCTTCGAAGCACGGGCTGACGATGATGTCGAGATACTTGGGTATTTGATCCGGCGGCAGCAGGCTCATCAGCTTCCCAATGCTAAACATTAGTCGCACAGAGTCCGAGTTCTTCATGCGTCCGGTGATGAGCGAGGAGTGACAGGCGTTGAGCAGCGGCTCAGCATACGGCTTCAACTGCAGCTGGCAATCTCGGCACAGCTCCTTGAGGCCCAGCGTGGCCTGGGCGGACATCGATGAGTTCAAGCCTCGCACCAATAGGTTAATAGCCGGTGGTATGAAGGACGGGTTCTCCATTAGCCAGTTGCAGTACGATCCGACCGTTTCGAGAGCGGTGCCCAATAGCTTTACATTCATCTTCTCGTATGGGATCTCGGCCAGAACGCGCATCAGCCTGGGTATCTGGCGCGACTCCTCGCCGCCGAAGTGCTCGGCCACCGACTGGAACGAATAGATGCAGGCCTCCAGCTTTGTCCAGTGGCTGGGGTGTCGTTGCAGTTCAGCCAAAGCCTCATCCAGCATGGCTGCTAGGATTTCCAGAATGTAGTCGTGTAGCACATCGTAGCAGTACATCTACAAAAATATTACAACTCTCTTATATAACTTGAATGTTTGATTCAAACTAAAACCTAAAGTATTTTATGTTCTGGAACGCAGTTAAAATCTGCTTTACTGTAGGCACTCACAAAGGTATCGGATATATCCTGCCTGTAGCACCTAAAACACTCCAAATCGTCAGAGCTCCACTTGTCCAAGGACCTCTCGTCCGGCTGCTCCGATTTGCGCACCAAAATACTCGTGAGATGAGCGTAGAGAGGCTTTATGTACTCCCAGCACTTGAGCTTTTGCTCTTCGTTCTGAATGGCGAAGACCTCGTCCTGGAGCATATACCAAAAGGCCAGGGCCATGGTGCTGCAGGACTCTTCGACCGGGTAAATGCCGGGTTTGTCGGTGCAATGGAGGATCTCCTGCACTATGCGGTTGACTAGCACGGCGAGCTCCGGGTCCGACGATGTGATGCCACTAAGCAGAAGGGTGGAGTGACGTTCCACGGCCGACACGAAAAGCATGTAAATGTGGACGATAATGTCCTCGTTGTCGTTATCCCTTTTCCACTCCATCTTGGTGATTTCGCTCAGTGAGTCGAGGAACATCTTGATTAGTACAAAGGACGTCTTCGGGAAATTGTGACAATCCGGTTGGATGATGATGGTCACCATCGTCTTGAGGCAAGCCTCAGCCAGTTCGTTCTCATCGGCAGACATGCAACCGTCGCCGGCGCGGATGCAGGGCCAGTAGCATTTGTTTACAACCTCCAGGAGTACGGCTGTAATGGTCACACAGCCCTCAATGGAGTAGCCAATGTTTCTAGCGGAGATTGGAAAGCGATTTCGAAAATTATATAGAAATAGTTTATAGTCTAAGCCTTTGACTTAGGCTGTAAGAGACAGTTCAACTAGCAAAGAGATACTCACTTAATCCAAGTGCCCACGCACTTGACGGCTCTGATCATGTTGCTATAGGTTTCTGCATCCCAAACCCTGTTCATCTGTTGCTTCAGATACGACTCGTTGGTCTGCAGTACCAATGGAACGCGCTTGCCCAGCTCGGCCCGCAAAGTGACGCGCTTGACGGAGGTATGGATGACCTGGGCCTCCTCCGGAATGGCCTGCAGCACCTCGAGCATAATCCAGAGCTGAATGTCCGAGGTGACGTTGGGCATCCGCTGGTTCTGGAAAGTTTCGATCACCTCCTCAATGGCCCTCGGCCAATCGTCGAGCATGTGGACAATGTAGGCGCCCAGAGCGATGCACAACCGGTTGAGAACGATCTTTGGACCTCGTGCAAACTGGACGATTGTCTCAAGGATCTTCTGCTTCAGCTCCTCGCGGTTCTCGGGGGGCACTTCGTGCCAGTGCTTCATCAACTTGGAGTGCAGCGTAATTGCGCCGAAGAATTGCACTTCCTGACTCTGCGCGGGAACACAAAGCGGAGAGATGGGGTGGTTAAAAATGGGGTGGCATGAGGTGGTGCGTGGGTGCATGTGTATACACAGCGGATTAATGTGGTGCATCGATGCGCAGGTCCTGCGAGGTCCTGGGATGCAAAGAGAATGTATTGTACACAACTCACCTTGCCTAGCTGCATAAACTGCCAGGAAAATTGCCAGGCCTGGGGACTGGCCTCCGCATCCGTAAGCCATCCGTGGGTGACCGCCTGGTCTTGAGCGTTGACGCGGTAGAAAGCGATGACAGCCTCCTCGAGGCGGGCTATGTCGATGGGTTCCATGCTCCTCGCTGTGGCTGCTGCCGCTTGGCAGCTTCCTTCCATTTATCCGCTGACGGTGGTGGTAGATTTTTCTTCGCCTGGCTCCTGCTTCTATCTGATGGTAGTGTGTGCTTAAGAGCTAGAGGGTTGCCGAGCGTCGCGACATTCTCGCTATCGTTTGAACGATATTTTTGTAGTTTCTTTAGGAGTTTGAGTAGCTTAAATGATCTACATAGTGTGGATGACTTAATTTATCCATGTTTTAGTTTTACATTTCTTGCTTGCATGTTTTTATTTCAGAGGAGCTGTTTGTTTTTAATGCGCTTTTATGGTAGCCCTGGTGTAAACGTAAAGGCTGGTCACTCTAAGCCTTTTTGGAGGGATTTTTAAATCTCTAAAACTGATTTACTTTGTCGAATTTAAAATATTTATTTATGTATGTATTTCTGGTTATTTAACAAACTAGTTTCCAAAATAATATCTTTATTAACTTCGTAAAGGCAGAAAAATAATAACTCTATTAGCTAGTAAAATAAAAGGTCACATTTATGAAATTTATTTAAAACTGAAGAATTTTTCTAAAAATAAATTTTGAAACAATTAAAGTTTAGCCGTCGAGATGGACTTAGATTCTTAGATTACACACAATTCCGAATAAAGCAAACAAGTCATGGCTAAGTGAGTACTTATAGTAAGTCATGTCAACAGCTCCCAATTAACGTGATCAAAGACCGTCTCAGCCTGCAAATATTTTACTTTGAATCTCCAATTTGCCTTAGTCATAAGAGCTAATGCTCTTCAAAGTAGCATCCAAACACTGAAATAATATCTTAGTTTCAAAAAAAATATTCTAAGCCTATGGGTACTCTTAAAGGAATTTAATATTAAATTGAAACTTTTCATCTTTTTCTCAGATGATCAATTTATTTTATTTTTTACAAAAAAATATAAAAATTATAAAATATATTATAATGCGTAAGGTAAAAGATTAAACAAAATACTGTCTTCAATACTGTCCGTAATGCTCCATCCAAAATATGATTTGGCAATTGTTTCAAGTTCATTTATTACAGCCCCTCCAAGATCAATCTAAATGCCACTCATCTTTTATGGCGATCGTTGTACTCCCTTGTCCGCACGTCAGCCAGACTCACTCGGAGCTTGCTTTTTGGCCACACACTTGACACCCTGAGTGCTTGGCTCGATTCCAGCTCTTGGCCAGTCTGATCCGTAATCATAACTTTGCAGAAAAGCATTTGCCGTTGGTCAATCATAGGGTAGGGTTTATGGATTGTGGGTGCTCCATCATCGGGGCTATTATTATTGCCTTTTTACAGGCAGTGTATTGTTTTATTGGGTGTTTTTTTTTTATGCACTCTGGGCACGTCTTCATCTGTGTGAGGCACGTGATTTATGAGCACCCCGTCAGTGGGTCGGGGTATATTTAGTGCTAGTACCAGGCCCACTTGACACTGAAGGGGTTTTATGGCCCGCCCGCCCGGCAAGCGGTGCTCCAAGCCGTAACAGTGACTGTTGAACTTGATTTGTGATTTGTGTTTATGCCGCGATTTGTATTTGGTAATTTGTATTATTTGATATTTCTGTCTGAACTGCCACCGTTTGTTGTCTTTGGCAGCGGAGTGTTAAATCGTCAACATTTGTGTGGGAAATTAGATCGCTGAGCGCGTTACCTTGACAAGGTCATTTGGCGCGTACTTTGGGGAATGCTTGTCCGAGCGATTTCCATTTATATTATTAGATGTGAGTCACTAGGAGTGGTCTATAGATCAAAGTGACATCGGGGTATTTTTATGATCCAAGTACATTATTTGTTTGTTTTAGCAAATTTTTACACCTGACATTGGCAGCCACTTGGTTTAGCTAATTTGCAACTCGAGTGTGCAAAAAGCACACACTTTTTATGGGTCAAGTTGTGCTAATTAGAAGAAGGTTCTTTGGATATAGAGAATTAATAAAAAAAATATAGAGTATATTTATTTCTCTCAAGATCAGCCTCAATCCTTGCTCTGGGACAACTATCACTTTGTGGGTAAAACCACCCACGCGATTATCCATTTTTTTGGCTTTGTTTAGCAGTTAAAATTTAATTAGCAAGGCACATTATGGCCAGCCATTTGATCTTTAATCAATTATCAGGTCGCGGATTGTATGGACTCCATAACTCCATCCGGGGGAGTGGGGCGAGCTGGCCAATTTTACAGTTGCCGAGTCATGCCACATGAATATGCATAAAAGCTGTTCAAATATCAGCTCGGAGCTGGCAAATAAAGCAACTCCACCGAGGCAGTGCAAAGTGCATTCAAACCGATTTGTTTGCTTTGGGTCTGGTCTATAAAAAGAAATAGAGCCAAAAAAAATGTCTGTACTCAAGGTCAGATTTTTAGCGATTCACCGAAATTGCCAAAAATTAGAGATTGGAAGATAAAAAAAGCAAAAATTGATTATGAAAGTATCTGCGAAATCGGGCGAGCTAGAGCCCGAAACATTTTCAGTTGGCCATTAATGAAACGATTTGGACGTGACTCGTATGCAAATGAGACTGGGTCAAGCAGTTGGAAGAAACCAAGCGGGCCATTTGTAATCTGCTGAATGCCGTCTTAATGATCTCCGGTTGGTGTAAGCCAACCGATCTTGTGAGGCCATCTCATATAGCCGCTTCGCATAGCCGGCCAAATGCGAAGCCCGGAAAAGCGAGGTTCGGTGCTTGACATTGAACTTCAACAGAAGTCCAATGACTTGATCCATTGTAGTGCAAATAATCGGTTGATAGGCAATAGCGGAAGCACTTCGATTCACCCACAAACACACTTTGATTCGTTCGCACCTCGGCGCTAATAAGTCAGCGACAAATTGCCGATCATCGACTTGCCCAGTGTGATTAGGATTACAACCATCTAACTCGCTAATCAATATGCATCAAATTCCCCAAAAATAGCCAATAAAATGCTAATGTAAGCGCCCATAAGAAATCAGCGAAAAAATTTGCAAGTTCACCGGATGAACTTGAAAAAGATGGTCCAGTGAGAGAGGCAAACAATTTGGTATCTGGCATCTTGTATCTTGTATCTTTAAGATTCGTGCGAGACTATTTGCCATGATCGCTCGAACGTAGCGTGTTGACCGAATAGCCCGGCAGCTACCCGTATTGTTCAATTTGTTGTAGTCTTGTGTATTTTTCTGTTTTTTTTTTATCTCACATAGGCTTCAACGTTGCAAGCCGGGCGGCGACGTTTCATTTTAGCGTCGGACATCAACGGGCGCGCATGCGCATTCGAAAGAAAATTCGGTGAATCGATCTGGAGTATCTGACAAGTGTATCTATTTAGTATATGAGTATCTATTATCGTGGCCCACTTATATTCAGAGCAACCGCGCCAACTTCGTAAGTGCATTATTTTGGCATCGATTTGCATTGTCAAACGTGTTTCGAATTTCACAAGAGGATTCGAGACATTTTGTGATCAAGTGATCAGTGAGCGAGTGTGTGGAGTAAACCTACCAACCTAAGCAATAATTTAGCTATTTCTGAGAACAAGACTGGCTTGGCAGGCTCAAAAATGCAGTTGCACAAAAAGTCTAACGCATGGTTCATATTTATGAAGTAGATTTTGCTCTTTTGGAAATTCTTTCTACTGAAAATGTGTGTCACATTTTTGGTGTTTGTCAGTGAATTATAATACTAATAATTCTAACTTTTTTAGGATTAAAAATGCCTTAAAATTAAACAAAAGATTTTAATATAAATTTGTATTAGTTTATATCTTAAAGAATTTTATTCTATTTGTTAGATAATCTTCATAAACGTTTCTTGTAAAAGTTTAAAATATTATACCATAAGAAATAAATGGAAACGAGTTGAGGAGTATTACCAAATTAACCAGACCATTAATTTAGGTTATCACCTTTATTAGCCTGATGATTTAATAAAGATATTTATTAAGTAGCCACTCAGATTTGCTAAGCTTTTTAATGAGCCACTGTTTTAGGCATAGCTTTGGAAACCGACACAGTATATTTTGTGATTTTTGATTTTATAGACCCCAATGTCTTAGTTATCGAGATCGTCAAGCAGCACGTCTCGGCCAATTAATTGCGGCTTAATGGCCCGTATTGATTGCCGTAGACTTGATAACCAGAACATTAATGCAACGCCCTTCGGAGGGCGGGCCTGAAAGTGAAACCAGCATGACCGGGTTCTGACTGAGTTGTAACCAATCGACTGTGTCCAAAGGCAAGGCCAAGGCTAGAACTAACTAGAGCCAAGAAAATTCGGTGATATCTGTTGGTCAAAAAAAGTGTATTTTAAGCGGCTTTGAAGTAGACCTGGCTATTGTTTCGATTTACTTTTGAGCCTCTTAGCGGCCCTATTGAGGTTAATTGTAATGATTTATTGACATTGGTGCAATTTTATTCCCTTTTCGAAAAATTCCAAATGGAAAAAATTTGCATACGCAAGCATTTGGCGCCCACTGCTTTAAGTAATTTAATTTAAACTTTTTTTTTTTTTTGTTTGATATTTTTGGAAGTGTCGTCTTCGGCTTTATGGACATCCGCGTGCGGTTTATGGGTCAACGCTTAAATATTTGCTTGGTCTCTTCGATCGATTTATTTTTTCAGCTTTTATTTTTTGCAATGTTTGCTTTGATTCGGTTTCTTCTTCATTTTGGTTTTGTTTTGATCGCAAACCGGTTGGCTAGCATTAACTTTATTGCGCTCCTTTTGCAAAGTCATTATTTTTATTGGCGTTTTCGATTTTCTTGTAACCCCAAAACCCGTTGAACTTGAGCTCAAAACGCGATCGGGACGAGCTGCAGTGGATGGGCGTGAATATCACTCAGAACAAAGAAAGGGAAAGTGAAATCATCAAGGCTGCATTCCAGAACTCCATTCTAAATAATTGACTTAAAACCTGAAAAATATATTGTTGTCTTGACGACAAAATAAAGAGAATTGAACACAAATCGTTTAAGATATTCTGCTCAAGATAAAGCAATCGCTAGGGGCCATATTGGCCTTCCATACACTCTCTCCATCTTTGAAGGGGATCCCCCAGAAATTTTGATAAAAAATGTTAAAAATATTTTGTTTAGAGATTTTGATTCAGATTGATGGAGAATAGATCCACAAATCGTTTAAGGTATTCCGCTCAAGAATCGGATGGAAATTGGCCAAGATATAGCAATCGCTGGGGGCCATATTGGAGCTCCATGCATTTTTCACTATCCTTGAAGGGGATCCTCCAGAAAATTTGATGAAAAATGTAAAAAATATTTTGTTGTGAGATTTTGATGCAGATTGATGGAGAATAGATCCACAAATCGTTTAAGGTATTCCGCTCAAGAATCGGATGGAAATTGGCCAAGATATAGCAATCGCTGTGGGCCATATTGGAGCTCCATGCATTTTTCACTATCATTGAAGGGGATCCTCCAGAAAATTTGATGAAAAATGTAAAAAATGTTTTGTTGTGAGATTTTGATGCAGATTGATGGAGAATGGATCCACAAATCGTTTAAGGTATTCCGCTCAAGAATCGGATGGAAATTGGCCAAGATATAGCAATCGCTGGGGGCCATATCGGCCTTACATGTATTATCCGCTCCCAATGAGGGGATCCTCCAGAAAATTTGATGAAAAAAGTAAAAAATATTTTGTTGTGAGATTTTGATGCAGATTGATGGAGAATAGATCCACAAATCGTTTAAGGTATTCCGCTGAAGAATCGGATTGAAATTGGCCAATATATAGCAATCGCTGGCGGCCATATCGACCTTCCATTCAGAAATGTTAATGCAAAATTTAAAAAACATTTTTTTGTTAGATTTGGATTAAGAATGGTAGAGCATCGAGCTGTGAAGCTTCTAAGATATTCATTTTTTTGAAACCTTGACCCATAATGTCCTTTTTGTGTATTCTTTAAACATCGTGATTGGAGCCCACCAGAAAATTTACAAAAAATCTAGATAGACCCAAAAATCTTATTGGAAAATAATAATTAATTGTTTAATTTTGTGTTTTCAGATTATTTTTTGTGAAATATGCGATTTCTAAAAGGAATAGTTCTTTGGTTGTGCCTTTATCACTCCTCTTGGGCCCAACTGTTGGTGGACTTGGCCCGTGACTTCGAGACATCTCTGCTTAATACCAGAATACCTGACACAACTCGCTTTCTGCCGGAATATGATTTCATAATAATTGGAGCCGGCAGCGGCGGATGTGTCCTGGCCAATCGATTGAGTGAGATTTCCTCGGCGAGTGTTCTTTTGCTGGAGGCAGGTGACCAGGAGACCTTCATCAGCGATGTGCCCCTCACGGCGGCACTCACCCAAATGACCCGATACAACTGGGGCTACAAGGCGGAACCCACACCGAACGCCTGTCAAGGTCTCAAGGGGGGCGTGTGCAACTGGCCCAAGGGGCGAGGCGTGGGCGGCACTAGTCTGATCAACTTTATGCTCTACACCCGCGGTCATCGGCGGGACTACGATGAGTGGGCAGCGGCCAATAATACTGGTTGGTCGTACGACGAGGTGCTGCCATACTTCCGGAAATCAGAGAGGGTTGGAATTCCAGAGCTCTACAAGTCGCCGTATCATGGCCGCAATGGTCCACTAGATGTCCAATATACAGACTACAGATCGCAGTTACTGAAGGCCTTCCTCAAATCTGGCCGAGATCTGGGATACGACATCACGGATCCCAATGGGGAGCACTTGATGGGCTTCGCACGTTCTCAGGCCACCATTCGGAACGGTAGGCGCTGTAGTACCAGCAAGGCATTCATCCAGCCAGTGGTCCATCGCAAGAACCTGCACATCTCCATGAAGAGCTGGGTCACCAAACTGATCATCGATCCGGTGACAAAAGCCACCACTGGAGTGGAGTTCATTAAGCAGCGTCAGCGATACGTGGTGGGTGTCCGGAAGGAGGTGATCCTTTCCGCGGGAACTATCGCCAGTCCCCAACTGCTGATGTTGTCTGGAGTCGGGCCGGCGGATCATTTGCGGGAACTCAACATCTCCGTGGTGCAGGATCTTCCAGTTGGGCACAACCTTCAGGATCACATAACACTTAATGGTCTGGTTTTCGTGGTTAACGATTCCACGGTCAACGATGCCCGGTTGCTTAATCCCTCGGACATCTTTCGGTATATTTTCGCCGGTCAGGGACCTTATACGATTCCAGGAGGAGCCGAGGCCTTCGCTTTTGTCCGGACACCCAGCTCTACGTTTGGTGAGTACAACTTTATGCCACTATCATCAAAATTTGAGAAAATAAGTGAAATATTTAAATTCAGCCAAGGACTATCCGGATATGGAACTGGTACTAGGAGCAGGATCCTTGAGCGGAGACCGCTTCGGCACCATGCGAAACCTACTGGGCATTACGGATGAGTTCTATGACACAATGTTTGGGGATTTGCAGCATAAGGAGACATTTGGACTTGTTCCTGTCCTTCTTCGCCCCAAAAGTCGTGGTCGTATCTCTCTCCGGAGTCGCAATCCATTCCACTGGCCGCGAATGGAACCCAATTTCATGCAACACCCTGACGATATAAGGGCCATGATAGAGGGCATTGAAATGGTAAGGAACTACTGCTTAGATATTCCAGAATTATTATGATTAAAATTAAAATTTTACAGATTCTTCAGCTGGCAAAATCCAAACCTATGGTGAAGATGGGCACTCGGTTTCACGCCCGCCCATTTCCAGGATGCGAACATCTTAAGTTCGCCAGTGAGGAGTACTGGAAGTGCTGTTTGCGGCTTTATGGATCGAGTTTGCAGCATCAATCGGGCACCTGTAAGATGGGACCCGTGACAGACCCCTCGTCTGTGGTGGATTCCGAACTTAGGGTCCACGGCATTAGCGGTCTCCGGGTGGTGGACGCCTCCGTAATGCCGAATGTTCCGGCTGGACATACAAATGCCATTGTGATAATGATTGCCGAAAAGGCCTCAGATATGATCAAGAATGCGTGGCGCATGAAAACGACTCCATTGGGCTCATAAAATAATATTTAAGCAGTTATTTATTTTTGTTAGTCTCATGTTAAGATAGCAGAGTAGGTTTGCATGTGATCGTTACGATAGTTTTTATGTTTTTACTTGGATTTCTAGGGGCCTGCGGGACCAGCATTCAGATATGGAATGTATTCTTTTCAATTTGTGATAGGTGACGAGTTTTCTCTAATAGTAAGTTAAAAAACCTTCGCAATTAATAAAAAAAATTAAATAATGTTGCATTATTAATGCTGTGTTATTGATGTATTCACTACATTTTAAAATCGCGCCAATAATAAGAAAACTTTACACTTTTGCAGCAGTCAGCTTTTGTTGGTTAGCATGAAAGCTTTCCAAAATAAAGTGACCAAGTTTACGTAAAATAGGTGTAATTGGCTTTAAAAAGACTTTTTAAACCGCCACTTTATTTAAATATCCGGAATATTTTTATTAAAAAGAATAACTAAAACTGGAAAAAAATCAAATATTTCAAAACATGCTAGCCATAGTGTAAAATATTTATGGAAACATGTAGAAACCACAATTTAATGTATTCTTATCATAAATCTAAAGTAATTACTTTCCTTAAAGTCTCCAAAAATGTAATTTAAATTGGGCTACTAAACGAAAACTGTAACATCTAAAGTACTATTTTTTCAGCGAAAAGAACAATGTCACGCACAGGCATATTTTGCTTCGCATGGGACTCGGCGGCTTTGCGTGCTTTGTTGGGGATTGTTTTTAATGACCGCCGCCCGCCAGTAATTGCTGTTCGCCCCTCGGAGCGGAGACAAGTCCTGGCCTAGCAACCGTTGCGTTTTAGAGGTTCCTTAACCCAGCAATAAAGTTAACCTACTTTGTCTGGCCAGAGTGCGTATGTGGGAGCTTGGCCACGTGGCGTATGAGCAATAAGTTTAATTAAATATTCACATTGTAGATAAGTAGGCGTGTTTAATTAAATTTAGCCCGTCGCTATGGTATGGTATTCTAATTTTAGATATTTTATTGCTTACAAATCTTGACAGTAAAGCTGTTCACTTTTCCTTTTTAATATTCTTTTAATTGTCGTTGTGGCCCATAATGAAAATATAAACGTTTGAACAAAAATATTTTGCTTTGGCATACATTTTCAAACAAAGAAATTCAAAGAGATTCCTTGGAAAATGCCCACCTTTCGCTTTTGTATCGACTTGTCTACAAAACGTAAGCATTTTAGCCATCCCGGCCTGGAATTATCGAACGTCAATGTGGGCGGATACTTAATGCCAAACTTGCAAAGCCCCCGGAGCTTAGAACAAGCATATTTTGGTGAAATATTCGTGCGGGTGGACTGGGCGCGGACTCTTGGTGGCCTGTTCAAATTACGCGGCTGCCAATGACGGTGGTCATGGTTCAACAATGCGACATTTTGGGGCTCAGATTCCAAATTCATGCTGCCTGCCGCAAAACAATCCAATTACGTTCCCGGTTCACTGCAATTTTCGTACTAATTGCTTTGAAAAATAGTGGGGCTAACAATGAAATGGAACCTGAATGATGGCCGGTGTTTGTGTTTACGTTGCTGTGCGGGCAAAGTTTGGGACATAAAAGTGCAGCATGTAATTTAAATTTTTCTGGTTTTGTTTTTCCAGTTTTTTCTCACCTGGTTCGCTTAAAGAGATTTCATTCGAAATGGTTTTTTATCTGTTTGCTTCTGTGGTGGTCCGAGGGGAAGTTGAAACGGATGCCACTCAAGGCGAGCATCTTAAAGATAAGGCCACCAAATGCTCCACTTAAAAGTTGCGGGAGGAAAGCCGTTTCGGAAATGTCTGCTCATCGCATGCAAAGTGGCAGCTCAGTGGCTTGCCCTATCTGCTGCCCTCGGCTGATCTAATTAGGAATCTTATGACGTGAGAAAGCGACTGGCATGCTCCACCGACTGTGCCATCTAGGGCGTGTTTGCAACTTTGCAACATTTTGCATGCCATGGACTTCTTTATCTGCATTCGCTACAAACATGCTTCAGTGGCGCTCAGGAGATTCAATTTACTAAGGATCTAGAACCCTTGGAATAGTTTTTTTTAAAACTATTTTTGAAAAGAGTGCGAAGAATTAAACAAAATATTCATGGAGTTTGGAAGTTTACTTTGAAAAACTGTAAGAGCGGTCAGCGATGACTGAAACACTGGCCGGTCATGAGCTTAATGAAAGGAAAACAAGTTCAGGTTTAGTAAAACCCAACAAAGAAAATATTTCTGCTAAAGGAGGAAAACTTTCTTACGGAACAACTAGCCAAGAACAAAGGAAAAAGTGCGAGGAAAGTTGTGAACTTTCGAGTGCAAATATGCATGGAAGTTGTTCGTGAGAACTTCCCTTTGCAACTGAAATATATTCAATAGCTCTTCAACAGTTTAAAATTGTTTGGATCTTCAAAACCGTAGAATAGGTAGCATACTATATTTTAATTAATAAGAGCTTTTCCAATTAGGGTTTGACCCTCTTATGTAAGAGGATTTTCGAGTAGAGCTCTACTTTATTTTGAGACAAATGCCAGCAGAGGGGAAACTTTGTGTCCTTTTGAAATACAATTTACGTTATTTAGGGAAAATTGGTCCAACATATGTTGGTTTGCTGAATTTTAGCAAGTTTACGAGGCAAACCAAGTTAAAGTCATTTGGCAAAGTACACGTCAAGCCGGTAATTGCACGAGAAATATGGCAGCCTAGGCCAGAAGGGCGTTATAATTTATGATAAGCCAATAAAAATAATTGAAAAGCATTAATGCCACACAGCCTGCGACTGGCAGCGGTTAATGGCCAACTCACATCAGCGAGCATTGAACCTACTACCACGGTTCAGAAATGTCCTTGTCTGGCTGAAACAAAGGCGAGTCGTCCTGTTGCCGTTCGCCGGCTCCTTCATCGATTTCTCACTGCCGGAGAATCGAAGTGAAATCGGAGCTGGCACTAACCAGGCTACCGGAATATTCAAGTAATGGCTTGCAATAAAAAAGGAGCCATAAAAAAGCGAGAGCCAGCTGAGGGGCAGGCAGGAGAACATGGCAGTAGCTGGAGCAGACCAAGTCAAAGTTGAAGGAGGCCTCCTTGCATCTCGGAGCTGGGTGAAAGGTTTGAAATAAATAAAATATTAGATGTGGAAACTGGGGTACATATCGATTTCAAATAAAGACACTTTAACAATTTGGTCATCAGGAGTTTTTATTTTTGGGAGTACGATGTCCACAAAATATTTTTTTTAATTAGGAAATGGTTTTTGCCGACAACTCTAATACGATTTGTTCAATAAACAAACCATTAAAAGAGTCACTTTGTTATGAAATAGCAACTGATTGACAAACAAATTGATTGGATATCGAATTCCCCAAACTCGAACTGGAATATTTTTGAAAATAAAGTGAAATGTAATACCAACCTGTGGGAGGAAAATTTAATTAAGGCTGAAAGAGAACATGACTTTTGAAAAGCTTTTAATTAACAAAACATCCTTCCGAAAGCTAACTCTAAAAAATATCATAACATTTTTGGACATCCCCATCCCTATTGGAATCGCCTCCTAACCCTTTCTGATTTTCACGGTGACAGGCACCTGACGAGAGGCTAGTGGAACGACAAACAATTTGGGGTTGTAGGGCGGCGCTTTGGAGCAAGTTTTTCCTCCTCCTGGCCACATCAAAGCTTCAAAAAAAGTTTGATTGAAAGGCCAAAACCAGCTAGGCTTGTTTGGCTAAAACAAACCTGCAGATTGGGCGGTGGCTTTAAGTTTTCTGCTTCTGTCACTTGGCTTTGCTTTGGCGTTTAACATTTTTCGGTTAAAAAGGAAAAAGCCAGTCCCGAGTACGGCAATTAGCTAATTAAAATCGTGTGCGAAATTGGGGAGAAGCCAAAAAAAGGATGCCACACAATTTAATCTTATTTATGGAGGCGAATCCTTTTAGGATGTAACCCATTATGTGCTAAGCTCTTGGCTTTCATCTCTTTAACAAAATACAAAATGGACTTTCAAAATATCACGTTTAAGCTGTGCTGGAAAATTGCGGCATCGGAGCCAAGGCCATAAATCAAAACCCATACATTTTGTTATCCCTCGCGAATATTGCTTTATTTTATTGTTGAGTTTTAACTGAGCTAATGCAGCGGTTCCCAGGAGTACTTTTCGTGTTGGGGGCTTTTCCCCCAAATCTCCCAAGCGTCTCCCAAGCACACAGGCATATTTATTTTCGGAGCTTTTAATGGCAAAATTTATTAACTCCGTAAAAAATGCGAATCCGAGATACCTTTTGAATTATTTATGGCGGCAGTGGGTGTGCAATAAATGCCGAAAACCCACTGGGCACATAATAATAATAATCATATGATTTGCTTAAGGAGCTGGTGTGTGACTAACACTCATCGAGCCGCACTCGTTTTGGGCCAATTAGCGGACCATTGTCGGAGTTAATAGTCGGAATCATCAGGCGGAAAATTGGTCAATATCACTGGCCGGCTCTAAAGCAATCAACGCTAGTGTGGCTTTAATGCAATATAAATGGTAATTTCCTGTTTTAATTCATTCCGAGTGTCCATATTTGCAATTTGGACAGTTGCCATTTTGTCCCTGGGCTCCCGGCGGTGCTGTTCCAAATAATTTATGTCTAATTCATGGCCTGATTTGTGAGTGTTAAGGCCACAGCCTGTTGCTGACAGACAGGAGCCACCAGAGGGGGGCGCAATAATTCAATCACATCAAACCCATCAAAACTCGAAGTAATTCATTTGTGGGGATTCTTTTATCCTGCATATGGTAGAGTTCTGGCTGTGAAGGATGCCTCAGATATTGAGAGAAAACGAAATGAAATTTCAATTATTTCATATCGAGTTTTTGGCTGTCTGCCTAATTTTGATAAATTATTCAGCTTGGGATAAAGTTTGGGCTTAAAAAACATTTAAAGCCTCCCATTGTGAGAGCCCCTCTACCCAGCTGACATGGGAGACCAGAGCAAATATTTGCGTGCCGTATTTTAAATTAGGGATTTGGCAGCATGTTTTACTTTCACCGCAACTCACGAACACGTGCCCAATTTTGTTCCGGTCTCGTTTTGGGATCAGGTGGCGTTAACCCTTGTAGGTCCTTTGTTGACTCGTCGCCCGGCGCCTTTTCATTAATTTTCAGATGCAAATGCAGCGTTTTTTGTTGCGAGTTTCTGTTGTGAGTACATTGCCCAAAATGGGACCGGCATCTCCATCCTTTTTACCTTTCATCGGCAGAGTGCCTTTGTTGACAGTCCCCAAAGCGAAAGGCAGGATTTCCGTAAATACCTGGATTTATTTACATATCTTTCACTTCACTTTCTTCCGAAAAGTATTTAACATTTCTTTGGGATTTAATTAATCTTGGCTGCTATTTACTAAGCTTTTAATATATTAAATTAAAGGTTAGCCAGCAAAGTGAATAAAACTAATTACGCCAACTGCTTTGGGTAATTATAGTTGCATCCTCTATGAATTAATACAATAGGCTTTAGTCCATTGTTAATGGCTTATGATTTACTGTTTCAATTATGGATAATTTAACTGATTCAGGAATTAATTTGGCCAATTAGTCTGTCAGCAGCAGTCGGTGTCGGACAGGTAGGCCGACAAGGACTACTACTAAAGGCACATGTGGCCATAAATATTTCCCCAACAGAAAAAAATATATTTCATGTGGAGTATCCTTGAGACTGCTACGAGCATGCATCAGTCATAAATATTTGGGGTGTCTACCTTTAGTATGTGTTGGCATCCTAATTACATTTTAATGCTTCGGCATTTGGTAGATTTTATGCCAAACGGTAACGAGGTCCTTACACGTCGTTAATGACAATGATGATGCTTTAGAAGCTGAATATTGAGGCTAACATTATGTTGCGGAAGTTGCCTCAAAGTTGGATATATCTGTCGAGTAGTAAACTGCAAATTTTAGAGAGCGTCGAACTTTCTTAGAATTTTAAATTTATGATTTTCCCCTCGTTCGCAGAATCAATTTGATGGCAGGACTAAGACCGTCTTAACAATCAATGAGTGAAAGTGACTCAACAACTGCCACGAATCAGTTAAGAGCACGATTGCCCGCAGCCATCCAATCAGCGAAAGTAAAAGCAAAGTGCTGTTAAATTATGAAACTTCCCTCGCCTCGCATACCAATGAGGTGAAAATATGTAATATCTTATATACATACGTATCCTTGGCAAACGCCTCTGGGTGAGAGCGGATTCAATGGGATGCAAATTTGGCGGAATTAGTTGAGTTGGCTTGACACTGTCTTGCTTTCGCTCTGAAAGCATTTCGAGCTCGAAAGTGTTTAAAGTTTTATCGAAACCATGTACCCAACGACTGCAATTAAATATGCAAATAAAAGTTGAGTTAAGCGAGCCGTCGCAGAGGCATTCGGTGAATGCTAATTTTCCGCACGAATTTAAAAGGAACCGCAAGGTAAGCTGGATTTTCCATCAAAGGAGCAACATTTTCCATTTAGTTGAGTGGAAAATACATGCTTTCTACGGCAAGCAAGGAAATATACTTGTTGTAAGTCCCTCGCATGGTAGATCCTTTAATTTAATAAAATATATGAGTGGCAACTAGTTAATAGAATTGCTATTAATTTCCAGTTTGGTTCGTTGCATCGCACCCATAAATTAATTATACGCTCCGTTGGTCCTTCCAAATTGTATTGAGTGCGACTCCAGTGCGGTCCCATGGCTTCATGTGTTTATCTAACAAATTGACGTTGCCTGCAGCATCCGTAAAGTGGAGTTGGGAGAGATGGGCCGGCGAGGCAAATATTTGCCTTTGGATGCTGCAGGCTGTTTGCATTTGCTGTTAAAATTTGGATAGTCATCAAGCTGCAACCAGAACAACAGCCACAGTGATCCGTTTAATAAAGTGTATACAGAGTTAAGGCTGAGTCGACATAACTATCTTGTCAGCGAAGCTCATATATAATTTAACATTTTCGGGTCACCCTTTAAGGTCAGCTTCATTGGTTTATTCATTGATTTGAACTGGCTATATGAACTTTTTAAAGGCCAGTAAGACCCAAAACTATGTTTGCAAAGGGTATAAAATACTGCAGGAAACTGAATACTTATACCATCCAGCCAGCCCTTGAGAATACAGTGGCAAGTCCGACCCAAATTCGAAGGGCTTTTCCGTCCGCTTGTTTGTCTGCCGCGAATTATACAGTTTTTCTGTTTTCATTCTGTGTCTCTTATTTTTTATTTTTTTGTTTCGCTGGGCAACACTTGGCGAAAGCAAAGCAACATTCTTTATGGCCTCTTGTTTGACCCACTCCACTCGGATGTTCAAACAGACGCCGCTGTCAACAGCCCCGAAGGCCCGAGGCTCGGATCTGGGCAACTGGCGCACTACAACGTTGGACTTTAAGACTGGCTGGCCTTCAGTTCTGGGGCTACAAATGCTGGAATGTTCTTAAATACTGCCTTCGACTAATATTCACAAAAATATTTTACAAAAATGTTACCAAAATCAATTGAAAATGTATATGGAAGGTGACCTTTTATTAATTCAACAACTCAAAAGTGCTTAAGTTCAATCGAGCCACTTCGTTGTCCTCCCCGTCGTCTTGAATTGATTTATTGTTGGCACCACTTTGACTGAGACAATGATAATCTGAACATAATACCGAATTTCGGCCCAAGGAAGGGGCCTAATGATTAAGCACTAAACAATTGATGGTATCAGATGCTTTCCATCGCTGTTTCACTTTCCTGACAAGGGTTCACGATGTCAGAATCAAGGCCAAATCGTTAGATAGCCAAGATTTCGGTAAGGCTTCTTTGGTCAAAACGCCTCTATGGGCTGGTCAGGAAGAATACATATTAGGGCTTGATTTTGTAGGGCAGATATTTAATTTAAAGAAAATATCTTAGCTTATTGCTTCTTCTTTCTTCAAACTATGTAAAACCTTCATGGTAGTCAGATCTATTTGACGCATAAGGATGACTATCCTTTTTTCCTTTTTCCACACAAACCACTTCCAAATCAAAGGCGACATTTACATCCCAATGCGCCCATAAGTTTCTATTATTATTCCACGAAGCTGGTTTAAAGCCGTCGCAAAGGATTTACGGAAGCAGAAAAAACACAAGCATATCTGTCAGTTGGAATTATCCTTTACGGTTTATCCTTTGCGGCGCATTTGCTACTGACTCCTGCCGTCTATATTCTCCGGGGCAGGAGGAGCGGCAGGATCTTCCCACATCTGTCAGTGACTGCCATTGTTCATTAAGGAAAGTGCATTCAGGAACAGCATTGAGAGAATCGCAAATAAAAACACAAAGCAATCTTCTCTGTTTCTATTCATTATTTCTATAGATTCGCTTTTAAATATTTCACTGAATTGGAAATACTTGAAGTTTCTTTAAAGTTAAGCACACTTGCCATTTATTGAATATTAATTTTATTCCAGCAAAGAGTATGCGGATTGATTTAAATCAGATGCGGACACAATTTGGACATGATTTTCGGGGAAATTGTCAAACTTTTGGGCTGTCTAGAATACAAATGAAGCGCCAAACGGCATCCTTAAGTAAATGTCCTGTTAGCAGCCAATAAGGCGTAGCCCTCAAAAACGGAATCCATTGTAATGTCTCATTATGCCGAGTACATTCTGGCACGGACTTTTATTGTCCCGAATGATTGTGGCAACATCTGGCTGAGAACTACCACACAATGCGCTCGTAATTGTGGCGGAATCGACTGAATAGAAATGGAAATATGCCATGTCGTCTTTTGGCTTCGATCCAGCTGGCAGAGCATGGAAAAGCATAGTTGAGCTCTGGCTGGAACTAGCATTGAACCATTTTAATATTTAAAATATCATTTACCTTTTGAGAATGGGACGGGAATGTCGCTAAATTATTCAGCATCTGGCCAGCTGGGAAACGACTAGAAACGCCCCCAGTCTTATTACTTTGAGGACTTTTCATATGAATATCGAAAAGAAAAGCCATAAAAGTAAATAAAAGCCACCACTTCAAGTCCTAAAAAAATATTATCAAATGGAAAAGAAAACGAACTTTTTAATCATAATTTAAATCTTTAATAAATATAAAAATTCCCTTCTAAGAAATTATGAATGTATTTTGATTTAACGAGAGATTATTTCATCGCAACTTCATTAATTATTCATCGGATTTATGTACTTCGCGTCCCGGGACAACAATAAAGTCCTGCTCCTGAGCCAGGAGACAACCAAAAACAAGATGAAAATAAGCCAAATTAATTCTCACGTTGTTAACCTCCACGAAGGAGGAACAAACTCGAGATTGCCGCAGAGCGTAAAGCAGATTAGGGTCCCTGACCTCAAGGAGCGGGCGACGTGCTCGTTGAAAACGGCATTAACTCCCACGAGTGTAATGACAAAAAGCGTCTCCAGACCTTGAGACAGAAAACCAAAGCAAAGGACATTCCATTCCATAGAATTTCTCTCCAGCAATTTCCCCCATCCAGCTGTCATTTTTGGGCATTGTAATTTTGATTTCTAATGGACTGACGCTGATCCCCTTTAGATTTCGCTTAATCCTCCGATTATTCCGCTTATTCAAATTATCACGCATATACATCTTGAGCCACTTAATTGTGGATAATGCCAGGACTTTTCATCCTCATAGGGAGCTTGGCATTAAAGCATGCCAGGAACGGCTGCCTTCGAGCTCAAGCGAAGTACAATTTATTATGCGTCCGACCCGAGAGGTTCTCATATTCAATCTGACACTGATCAATGACGGCGATTTCTCACCTGAGCCAGGTAGGCGAAGTGGAAACACGCATTTCGAATTGATTGGGAAAATAGCCAGTGTGGATAATGGAAAATAGGTTTACAGACCATTCTCTACTAATGGTTTTTAAAACCACAATGTGAAATTTATTACCATTGTGGTAACTCTCAGATGAATAAGTATATATATTTAAAATTGAATCCATTATGGTTTTCCATCCTCAAGCTCAAGTCAAGTACTACTTGTGTTTTGGACAATTAACACCTTCAACCTAGTTAAACTTTCAACATAAAGCGCATGAAGCATAATTTCAGGATGGGAAATGCATCCTGACAGACTTTCTTCTTGGACAATGCGCATTCCTTCCTGACACTAAGCAATGTGAGCAAGTGTCAGGCCAAGGAACAAGGATATACGTTCTGAGTGAGGGATCAGAGTCCTCCGGCATTTGGCATGCAGGCAACGCCCGAAGCAACAGCAGCTGTTCCCTGCTCCAAGCTCTGGGCTCCCATTGGGCCTTTATAGGAATTCTTGAACACTATCGCTGAAATCAGTGTGGCTTTACCAGTCAGCCCCACCTTTGTCTGGTTGTCTGCCTGTTGTTAATGATGATGACAACGAAAGTTGGTTGTGCTCCTGTCACCATCCACTTGACATGTTCAGCACTCGCCTTGTCCTCAACTGTCTGTGGTCATATCGCCACAGACATATGTCAGCCCAAGTTTGAGTGACTGTGGAGCCAAGTCACACATGGTATCCGGATGCGAAGATGGTGGCGAAGGCATGTCACGGATCCATCATAACATATTCAAGTGGCCATCCAATCATTTAATTTTAATACAAAGCGTAGCTTTGAGAAAATCAAAGCAATTGCAGTAGGGGATAGATTTTAAATTATTTTGGGATTTAGAAATAAATATTTACCTTCTATTTGAAATATAATATGTGAAAAAGTGTAATAAAAACCATAATATTAATAAAAACCTAAAACCAATGGTTTATTTATTTATTTCTTATATTCAAACTCTTAGTGTTCAATATTAATAAATAGTATAATACCACAACAAATATATGTAATATTATCCATTATGTTTTTCTTATTTAAGGGCAATAAAGAAAAAATATATTTTTATTCTTTACTCAAATTTATTAGAATGTGAATTATGAGATTCAACACCATAACCGGGTTAAAGGTGTTTTTATTTATTTGCCGTATATCCTGCGCAGACTCCGTTTCCGAGTCTATGGGCAGCGCAGCTCCTTTGCTGCCTGCGCCGCTGCTGGCGTTGGCAGAGCAGGACATGAATGAGAGTCGTAAGTTCCATGGAACTTTAGTAATTATACGGGCTTCAAAGGCATCGTATCATAAAAAGAATGGAGCTTCCATTTAATATAATTTTATGTTTGAAACACTCTCGAAAACGACGTTAGTTAACTTAAAAACGTTTTATAATTTATAATTAACATTATATTATGTTTTAGTTCTTAAATATATCCTATAGGGTTCTTAGAAATGGAGAGAAATGTAAAAATCTATTAATGTTACGTATACGCCTTGTTGAGCAATAAGTAATATGTTTCGCTCAACCTCATCAAAAAATTTAAACAAAAACTTTACAAAATCAGAAAATGTTCTGTCGTAAATGGTTATTTCTTTAAAATGTCCAACAGATGACAGCCCAAAGCATTTGAAACGTTTTGATTATTTAACAGTGCATGAACATTGTTCATGCTTTTTTGTGTCAAAATCAGTTGTAGTGTTCTGATTTTTCAATTTGTCCGAAATAAAGGCAGTCTTGTTTTTTAATTATGGCTGTGTACTTTTTCACCCAGTACAGGAGCATAACATGAAAACTTTATGCAATTAAAAGTAGAAAATGTGTTTTGGTGGAAACCACAGAAGAACATGGTAGAAATGGTGGTCACAAAAAGAATGTTACAATGAGAAAAATATATAATTTGTATTTTATTAAATAAAACATTAAAAACTACTTTACCCACCACCCAAATATAGTATGTAGGTCATGCGATATGTATTTGGAATGTGTCTGCTGACTTGAGGACCTCTTGTACTCGTGACATGGTAAAAGATAGTTGATAGCGCAGAAATTGCCAAGTAGATGGTGACAACGAGTCCTACATTAGCATCAACATCCCCTACCTTGCGCCGTCATCATCATTAACAACGGCGACCCGACAAGGTGTGGCAGGGAACAACGCTGATTTGCCACATTTCAGCTCAATCGCCCCGCAAAAAGAAACAAGCCAAGTGCACCCTGGCTGCTAGATCCTGGGTGCTGGCTTCTGGCTCCTCGGCATCATGCTTCGGTAACAGCTGCTGCTTACTGCTGGAGTCTGGGCCATAATGATGATGTTGCTGCCCCAAGAAAAGCTAAGGGTTCGAAATGCGGGCTGGGGACTGCGAAATACGTGGGCTTACAACCCGCCCTGCCTTGACATGCACATATAAAAGTACAAACACACATTTCTCAGTGTCAAGACGGCTTGGAGGAATGCAGAGACCGTTTGTTGCTTTGTGCTGCTGTCATTGCGTCACTTTGTCATTGCCATCTTCCTTGGCTTGGCCGGGCTATGAAATTTGTTCCACGCATCCTGCATGTTTTGCCACGTCATCTGATTTGAGTTGCCCTTGTGTATGACTCGACTGAAGTAACAGATGGAGCATAAATCCCCAAAATCCTAAAGCAACATTTGAGGCTTTTTTAGAACCCGGAATTTAGAACCCGAATAGAATTTATACCAATTATTTTCGCAGCCATTTGTGTGGCACATTTGAGTCTATGCTTCTCTCAGTTACAAGCGACTATTGTGTTCTAATGGAGCCTGAAGCCAAATTAGATTTTTCCATTAGGTTGGTTAATTTAATCGTCAAATTCCATTGAAAACAGATACATTTAGACCAGCTAACCGCAGAAGCCCTTGCCAATCCCGTTTTCGATTCCGGCGCTGCAACAATGGCAATTGCCTTCACAGGTATTACCCGACCAGACCAGAGACGTGTTTATCATTTTAACAGCCGGCAATTTGAGGATTGATGGGCAAACGTTTCAAAGTGCAAAACAATTTCCAAGCATTTTCCCAACCCTTATGCCACAAAATAGATTTCGAAATTGAAGCGAACAGGTGAGGCAAAAACAAGGCTGCTCTATGGCAAGTGGCAGGTGAAGGCTGACGGATTCCTGTTTTTTCCCTGCCTTTGCCGTTGGCCTTAAAAAGGATTTCCATGCTGAATGTGCGAGTTTATTTCTTGGCAGCAATTGGATTTCCATGTTTCCACATTGTTTGCGCCACTCGGGTGAGAAATTGACATCATTGATCGGTGTCAGATTGAATATGAAAGCCTTTCGAGGCAGCCGCATATCAAATTGAAATGTATTGATGGGCGTTCTAGTGGTTTTCTATCTGTTCGGCATTTCAATTTTATTTTTGGCGGATTTAAATTTCAAGTCAAGTGTTTCTTTTCCCCTTTGATTTTTAGGACGAAATGTTTTGATTTCACAAGTTGTATGTACACAATCTTGTTTCATTGACTCCGTTGACTTTCTCTGGTGGGGAAGGTAAGCCAGAATTCCTGAGCTTGGCTGTGGGAATTTATGGATTGTAGTTTCGTACACACACTGTGAACCCACGCGGCGTATGCGCAACTTTGTCGATTTTCTGTTTGATGAAAATGTGTGCATACAGAGTGGCGCCCACAGCTCGTGGGCGAGCCAAAAATTAGCATTTGCTGCCCGAATTCACCCAGCTGCACTTTAATTTACATACTTGATGGAGCCCCATAGTGATTCTGGCATATATTCTTTGTACTCCGACGGCGGCTTATCACTTTCACGCCACTATCCTTCAATATCCTACCCGCTGCCTGTACAGGCTTAAGGAATATGCAAAGCACTTTGGCCGACAGGATACCTCGGGCATATCCCTCCTATTGTTATTGTCGCATGATGAATTATTCAGAAGCCTCGGTTCATGTGAGCGCCCTATGCTAAATGGTATTTTAAATATTTAAACAGATCCATGTTAATGGGAACGCTGAAAAGTATATCCCGCTTTGGGGTTAACTTAAATATTTTAATTCCAATTTATTGTGTTTGACTTTGCTTAAATAGGTTCTTTCTGACTAGAGATCCAACAAGGCAGGCAAAAGAGTTTTATATAAAAGACTTCTATTCAAACCTTGTAGTGTTCTTAGGCTAGAACAAAAATCTTCTGTTGGAGTTCATTGTCCAGCAGATCCTAAAGATGTATGGCTATATGCTAGGCCCATTACTCAAAGGCTTGGACACTCCGAACACAACCAGGAGTCTTGTCTTGTGTCCGGCACGTATTGTAATATATGAGCGGACACGAGGCCTCGGAATGCCAGATGCTGGCCATCAAGTGGAACTGGGCCATCTGGGCATCTGGCGCACTGCCATTATTAATGATGCAATTGACATGCCCTGCATGGACTGGCCAAGAAATATGGCATCACTTCGAAGGCAACTAGTTAAGAGTTAAGAGTCGTTTGTCAATGGTGGTGGAAATCTCTAAATAGTTGAGAGATTCCATTGGTAATCTCTACTAATGGAATAAATGTTATTTTTGCTAGAGCTTTGCTTGGAATTTTTACGAGCCAAGAGCTAATTCTCTTATGATATTGCAATATCCTTGAGGCGAAGTGTAAGGATTCCTTAAGAATATATATGTTTAAGTTAAAGAAGACATTAGAATAATTATCTTTTAATAAAATATGTATGTAATGAAGGTATAATGACTATCAAACATTCGACTACCTCTGTCTCCTTATCCTTTTGGCCACTTTTTTTGCCTGTACTGTTTCATTGTCTGAACTTTTTCTCTGACTGTGTTTACTTTGGTAATAGTTTTTGTCCCGTTTTTGGACCATCTTTCCCTCAGGGCGTTGCGTCACCCTGTAACTGTAGTCTTGGGCGTCCAATTCAATAAAAAGTTAGTACGTGTTGCTTGGGTTAATCGATGTTTGCCAGCGATGGCCATTGTTTTCCTCCAGGATAATCAAAGCTCACCAGCCTAGTCATTAGTGTTTGCTTTTGTAATGTGTTTGCCTAATGGTCTCCCAAAGATTTGGCTAATAAGATCACATGTGCCTATTAAAAGGTTCCTAATGGAGAAGGCAAAACCTGAACGGAGTTATGCTAATTCCGGCCTGGTCAATATTTGTTACACAAAACCGGGATACATCGAGGCGGTCCCTTCTATCTTTGTTCTATCTGGGCGATGTGGATGAGTTTTCTGGGTCATATCTTCGCCGACAATTTTACAGGCAGGACATCAATTCAATTTGTCCGACCAGGGGACAAACAGGGATCTCAAAATGGAACGTGGCACAACAAGCAAAGTAATAAATTGCCAAGGAGGTGTGGAAAGGGGGAAAGAACACAAGCAAGTGGAAAATGAGCTGCAGCTTAGATAAGTGATGCTGTTAACACTTATTCAGGCTATGGGGCTGGCAGGACCCCGCATAAATTCTAACAGGATTAAAATGGCGTCGAAGCTGCTGCAGTGATGTTCTTACTGAAAAACCTTAACTTGGGCAAAACAAACATAAACATGCCCAGAAGGTTAAAGTTGTTGCTCAGTTTCCACCGACTTTTTCCAAAGTTATTTTTTCGATTCCCCGGAAAACAGGCGGGCAACGGGAGGAGCCGGAAAAATATACGGAAAAGCAGGAAAGTAAAGATTTGGCGCAACGATAGCAATTCCTGCATTTTCCAATGTGCAGGACGAGGTGTTTGCTTGGCGTTGTTGATTCTAGCTTCAAGGAGTAAACTCTACAAGACGATGTCCCGTATGGGATTTTGTTCTGTTGGCTCACATTGCAAGCCTTACTTTCTTCAGATGTTATGGTGTTTAATTAGAGATTTTATTCATCTCTGATTTAGCCAACAGAGCCAACTTTAAAGCTTGATGTGTAAACCTTTGTAATTATTTCCAAAGTGATACTTCTTCAAGAAATGTGGCATTACAAGACTGCCAGAAGATTTAGCCATTTAGCTGGACCTATTATCTTTTGGCCAGGTTTGTCAAGCAGCCATTTCCGCTGGCTGCCAATTCCCAACACGTTCTGGCCATAAAGCTTAAGTCAGTAGACCAATGGCAGAGTGTTTCTAATTGAAATTGAAGGAGCTGGCAAAAGGAAATAAAGCCGGGCCAGGAAAAGCAAGGTTTAGCAAGGGGTTCTGCACCAAAGCGGATATAAAGCGATTTGACTTGGTGACAACTTAATTTCCTCCTCTGCGCTTTATACTGCCACTTGTGGCAGAGACAAGGTGAAACGGCAGCTCAAATTACCAACATTAATACGGCCAGGTAGCGACTTGTGGACTTTGCAAGGAGTCTGACAATTTAATAAAGTGCCTTTTCATAACTCAAATCTTTTCTCTATCCATTTGCGTGTGTGGAATGAAGGCAGCTCATTAGAGTCGAAAAGTTGTTGACAAATAGGGTCTTATGCAAACGAGAGAACTGCGGTCTCTGGCAATAATCTGCATTAAACGGCCTAAAGTAAGAGAACAAAGGACAAGAAATACTATGTAGTCTGGAAGGGGCTGATGAAATATGGGTACTACCTTCACATAATTTGCTCCAAAAATGAAAGGTCTGGGCCAATGGCACTTGAGGGGAAATGGCGGCGGAAGAGGAAGTTGGTAAGCTGACTTACAAATTTGCATTGTGCAGATTGCTTCCTTGGGGGAATGGGTTTTGTGTATCATCTGTAATAAATACACACGTTCGAGGGCGCCAGAGGGATGGGACTACCACCTGTCCTACCACCTACTTTTCCTGAAAAAGATTCAACGCGATTGGAACTCGAATGGCTTTGAATTTAAAACTGGTTTCACTTAGTTTATGAATAATTGTGCCAAATGGTCAGTGTTTATTTAATTTTTATTCATCCCACTTATATTGGCGCTCGCTTTGTTTATTTTTCAGCTGGCTATTTTTTGTATACATAGTTTTGTCTATTTGAGGGGTTGATTTAATTTAATGGAAATTTTAAATGTACACACAGTTTTTTGCAAACGTGCCAAAGTGATTTGAATAGTACTTGAATGCTTTTTGGGAAAAATATCCATTCATAATGAAAAATTCGTTTACTCGAACATTTTTAAGGTCAACCTCAAAATTCAAATTTATAAATTCAGTTCTTGGGGAGGTGGGGATGTTACTGGAAGGCCCATTATAATTTGTTTTATGTTTATTTGAACGTTCTTGGTTTTGGTGCTCAGGTGATTCGCCGAAAAACATATCAGAGCCTCCGTAAATATAATTTAAGAAAATTTTTGTTTGTGGTTTTTGCGATTTGCTTAGTCAGAGTAAATATTTGTATAATTTGTTTGTTCATTATTTTTACTTGGGATTTGCGTCGTTTTTGGAATATTTGTACAATTTGATGAAGAAAATGCTCAGATACCAAAGCTTGTTACAGAAATCGTTCTGAGTTATACTTTAATCTGGCACTAACTTCTGGAGAGCTTAATAATTTTAAAGCTGAAACACTTATGGAATTAATTTAGTCAACAGGCGTATAATTGAAGATTTAGAGCCAACTGACCGTAAATTTGGTTTACTTTTGCAACAAAATATGACTTGGCCATTATTTAAAATGCAAATTGCTAAGCTGGAAATGGCCAGGCAATCGGGATGGCGGGAATTGCTGGGTGTATCCTTTGGCTACACAATCTCGGTCGGAAGTGCAGCTGCTTTCCACTTCATCGGTGGCCGGCCAGCCCCCCTTGGAGCCCGGCAACATTGTGACTGCTAAATATAATATATTGTTGGCAGGAGAACTATAGCCGAGCCGTAAATTGTCCCCCTTGCCGTGCATAAATTCCGTTCCTCCTCCTCGAATATCTTACTGAAAAGCATTTAATTGCTTGCATTCTAGTCCTTTGGCTGCAGTCCTCGGGCTTTTGCTCGCCCGACTGCCTGCAACTATTGGATTTTCATTTAAATACCATGACTTGGCTGGATGCTTTGGAAATTGCTCCACTCAGTGCTTAGCGTGCAAAATCATTTTTGCCAGCATTGCTGACAGCTGCAATTATTGGCTTAGTCAATGGGAGTGGCTGGTCCAATATTTGTTTAATATTGCACTTTAATTTAGCTCGTGTTTAATTAGACACAGCGATTCCCATCGAGTCTTCAGTAAGCTTATTGAAGGGAAGAAAGTTTTCACAAGTTCTTCGAATTTAATGAGCAAAGTGTCCCTGGCAGAAGGTACGAATGTTTGCAAGCATAATTTAATTAATTAAAACGAAAGTTTCAAAAGCATCCTCATTATTCTCATTCACCGTTGGCTTTGTACTTTCTGTAAATTAGCTGAAAACCGCATTGAAGAAGCCAAGAAGGGAATGTGGGTGGCAAAAAACAACAACCGTGGGAGCGGTGGGTGAACTGCAAAAGGCAGACCAGGGCGGGGCTAATTTATTAATTCACTTGACCGACTGGCAGAAGAGCAGAGTAAACCGCCCAGGAAAACATAACAATTAAGTGTGCTTTCTAATCCGTGGGTTCAAGGAGAGACTGGTCTTTGAATTAGGAATTAGGATATGCCTCTAAGTATTGTGTGGCTTGAGGAGCTTAGCTTTTATGAGCTTTAGGGGCTCAAATATGTGTTTTTATTGGGCTATTTCCTTTTGAATAATAATGTAATTGGTAAAGAGGTAAATGCTATGCCAATTTCTATATAGGCCAAAACTTAGTAAATATAATCTTATAATGCTAGTGTAAGTTTACTTTTAAAAGCCAAAAACTTTGATCAATGAAAAAGTAGCAGTAAAAGTACATTGCTTTTGTTGCAAATATTTGGAACGGAAATTGTACTTGCAACAGGGGTTGCAGCATGTTCGTGGTGTGATAATTAAATTCTCATAAAAAGGGCGAGCTTGGAAAACTTTTCTCATTGAGTCTCGGATGCAATGCGGCATGCGAAAGTGTGTATTGCGAAAGTTGGGCGACCTATGGGGCAAAAAATGACTGAGGGTCGCAATTAGCTAAGTAAACAAGTTTCTTCATTGAATAAAACTTGAAAACATTTACAAGAATTTAATAGGAAAAAAGCATCAAACGTGTCTCTGCAGTACTTTCAAATTAGTTTCTAAAAACTCACTACAAAGAAAACTCTATGAAACTTAAAAAAAATATTATTATTTAGCCACAACTTTCCTGGTAACTTTTTTAATAAGCCGCAGCAACATGTGTCTTGGCGAAAGCCAAGTACTTTCAAACTCAAGAAAAGTAATTTGTTGCAGAGAAAAAATTAACAACAAAATGAAATCTTGTCAAGATTTCTGTCACGCTGAGAATACTTGATCCATTACATCCTTCCACAAAGCCAATCAAAGCAGCCCATCTGAGTCCCAGTCCCCAACTTTAATATTTATCAGATATATGTATGTACAAAAAGGAAAAAGTGCCGGAAGGCATATTCAATCTGATAGTGATCCATATTGTCAATTTGTTCCAACAATACCGAAGACAAGGTGAAAACACGAAAACTCCATTGCTGCCAAAAATAAAACTGACAAAAGGATACAACTTATTGGATATATTGGAAAAAATGTGTACAGTTATGGACACACTCCATACCTTTCCAGTTTAATTTAAAATTTAAATACAATTTTTACTTATACTCCCCAGGTTTGTTATGCTGTCTTGCCTACAAATTGATTATACGCCGCGTTGGCTTCGTGACGATTTCAACTGAGTCTCCAGAGCAATTCCCGTTTTTTTTGGGCTGTTTGTCTGGCAATTTGACATTGCCCGCAGCGGAAATTCGGAACGGACGGGGAAGTGTCAGTTCCGCAAATGTTTGTCATTAGAAGCTGCGGGCAGCTTGTTCACTTTGTGTGACTTGGCCAGCCGAAGGCAAGCCTGCAAATCATATCTTCTGCCAATAATATAAAAAATTTATAAAATGTTATATTTTATAATATTAAAATTAAATAGAATCTAAAAAATAAATGAAGCAAAAGAACGGTTCAAATTGGCATTATTTTTGCTGACAATACTTTCAGGTTATATAAACAGCTTGGCAGGTTAAAGGAATTGTAGAGAAGCTTTGTAGTTGACAGTCCTTTTTATTTCCTCTTTTATTTAGTTATATCTTTTTATCATGTCGAGACCTGTTGTGTCTTGGAACTTCTGTTCTACTTATTTAATTTTCCGACTCTGCTTTATTATTAGATAAGAAATTGTGGAAGTCGGGGGAGTCAACCTTCCTTCCTTATTGTCACGACAACGGTTATGACAAAGCGGAAAATGCGCTAATAAAATCTTTCTGTACTGGGGCTTTTGTTTTGTTCTTTAAATAGTCATGGGCAGACCATTCTGTCTTCATTGTGCGTCAGCAGAAATATGACAGTCGAGAGATCAACTCTTCGAGAAGGCTCTACATCCCAAATAAAGTATAAAAAATTTTAAGTAAAAATGTGGTTTGTGCAGGTTTATAAACATAAGACAGAAGCACATTAAGCAAGCCAATTAATTTCATGTTCTCTCCGCATTTCAAATTCCAATGGCGCGGCACAAACATAAGCCAGTTAATGCGCCTGCTCAAAAATTCATTCCCACGTGTGTACCGTGAGGAAATTAAAATTTCACAGAGAATTTTCGAAAATTATATCTAAGCACTTAAGCAGGTGCTTAGAGCCCAGGGAAGAGGGAAAACTTGAAAAGTTAATGCCTGTATATCCGTGTGGGCGTTGGAGTTTGTTGGCGCAATGTTCTGCCTGATGTGGGGCTCCAAATGAGGTTTCCTGTGTTCGTTTTGCATATTTATTTGAGTACTGTGTTGTATCCCTGTTCCTGTCTCGTTTTCCGAGTTTATCTGTCAGTGGTGTCTGAGCTGGGAATCGTTTTGGGTTAAAACTCATCCAATTATGTTGATAGTCACACGTACGCTTAGGGTGATAAGCTGTGTGCTTAAAAATATTTTGTGTATAATACCGGATGGGTTCTTTTCATGGTTTTTTGATGGCAAGTAATTATTTATTGACGCTGTTCCAACCACAAAATGCTGTCACCGGATTATCGAAAACGGTAAATTTTAAATTAGACGAAATATTTTATTTGTCACACAGACAGTAGCAGTGAGATCAAATAATTTTTTTTTGTTGATGGTTGACAGGAAGCCGTGGTCTAAAGTGACGTGTTGGAATTTCCACTAAAAATTGTATCACCAAAATGATTCGATATCTCTATATTACGGATTATCGAAAAGCTAAAAAATAGCAAAACTAGACCACATATTGTAACATGACACTGGCTATGAAATGACATATTTCAGTGGTTGGATGGCTTTTTTGAGGTTTTAACATGTCAGCTTAATAAATGATATAAAATTCAATTGAAATATTATTTATAAAATGAATAACAGCTCCATCATACTAAAAGAGTTCGATGAGAACTCAACTTACTTCTGTTTTCCTGAGAAAATCAAAAGGAACATTTTGATAATCGCCCAAGGCGACGAAAAACTCATGCATATCATTTCGTTTTGAGTCATCACATCCTGCAAGTCAGCTCTACCTTGTCCCCATATTAAAATTTGAATTTCATCAAAACGGCAACAATCAGCAGCAAAGCATAAAGTTTCTGTTTTTTTTTTGTTGGGGTGTCTCTGCAGTGTTTTTATCCTTTTTAACCTAATATCTTTCCTTGCCTGAACATACCATCTCTCTTTGCGGAGGAAGTAAATTAGAATTTCGACGTGCTTGGCTAGGAAAATTTATGGCTTTTGGCCTCACACAAGACCATGCATGAGACGGCAGAGTCGGTGGCTTATGTTGGCCTTGAGAACACGCGGCGTATGCGCAACAAACGCGAATTTTCCGTTTGATGAAAACGTTTGCATACATTGCGGGGACTTAGGCTCTTGGGCGAGCCAAAATTAGCATTCACTGCCCGAGTCCGCCCAGCTGCACTTCAATTTACATTCTTGACGGCGTTTGGCCAAGAGCCCGGAAAATCCACTGCCGTTCCAGCTGGGCGCGGCATTTTCACGCTCCCTATATTGTTGCTTTAATAATGTATACAAAGCTGTGCAAGCTCGCATATGTTGAGAATTTTTTTTATATTTTTCTTCTCTACGATTATTTTTAATATGTTCAAACCTAGTTGGTTTTATTCTTTGCAATATTCATGTGACATTTTTCAGGATCTTGTTATTTCGTTTTATTAACTTTAATAGAAAAAAAGAGACAATAGAACCTTCATACTTTAGTTAAAACGCTTTACACTTTTTTAAATTAAATTTTTACACCCTAAAGAAGAACTATCCTAAAAATCACTCTTATTTAATCTCAAATGACCGTGTAATAGTTTTTAAAAATGGTAAAAAGTAAATTACATTTTTCTTCAAAGGCCTTTAGGAAAGTGTTTGAATAAATTGCAGTATTTTGTTGCCCTTTTTTCATTTTACTGCCTGTGGTGTTTATTTTTCGCGGAATCGGGCGTGTCGGCGACAACAAAGGGGTTGGTCCAGACAGAACCTATAGTATATAGAATATAGTATACATTAGCACCAAGCACGACTGCTTCGGGAGTTGAACGGCCTTGGTAATTGAATAGGGAAAAATGTAGCATAAACTTGCCTTTTACTGCGGGAGGTTCTGGCTTGCTTCGCTCATTGCTGACCCATTTTCCGCTGCTATCGATTTTCTTCCAATCAATGACAACAAGTGAGAGCCCATCCGAAGGGCTTGACCCCTTCGATTCCATTGTTGAGGACCTGTTATGGCCATAATCGTGTTTGCGTTTCATTCAATTATCCCTGTGTTGCCCTGGTGCCCTGACTTTTGTCAGTCGCTTAGAAACTAATCCCAGTTCCTTGCTGGCCGAGCTCAATTTGAGGCCAACTAACTGGACTAACTCTGACGAGTTCATTTCCCCGGACCACTTCAAAAACGAGCAACATAAGCAGCCACTCTAGTTCTAGTTCTTTGTGGCAGCTTGGCCAGCTCATTAATTTTACTCAACCGAAAATGAATAATGATGCCAGACGAGGGGCTATATCAGGGAGCCAAAAGTCTCCATCTGAAACTATAATGCTTGGTGGGTGAGAGTGTCTGGGGTCGGGGAAAGTGTCTGGAAAGCAATTTCACAGGAAATTTTACTGGCCCTGGTCTGGGCATGATTGTTTCCCATTTTGGCAGCTGTTGCTTGTTGTAGTAGTTTGCTTTAGTTTGCTGTTGTTTGCTCTGAGGAACTACAAGTAAAATATTTATATTTTGATTTTATTTTTTGCCCTAAACTGGAGCAGGATCTAGCCGGTTTCGTCCTGTCACCATCGAGGGGTCTCGATTACAAAAGTTGGAAATTTTGTAGTTGTTCCGTTTATGCCTTTGCGCTCTGTTTGTTTATGCCTCTGCTTATATTTTACGTTTTGCCACAGTTTTGTTTCGTTTCGCCTTTAGCAGAAAGTTTTTACGGTCAGCTTGGGTTGGTTGCCCGATTTTTTGGGCTTTTTTTACTTTTTCGTCCGCTTTTCCACTCGACCTGTCCTAACTGGTTCCTTTAAATCCAATGAGTAGACTTCTTTAATATTAAAATTCAGGTACAAAATTTTACTTAAAGAAGTCTTTAATAATAGAGCCTTCTAGATTTATAATGAAAACCAAAAGATGAATCAAGGAAGCTTGTAAATCAGCTCCTTGCTCCTTCCTTGCCTTTAAGTAAACCTTCCAAATTATTTTGATTAACTCCGCACATGGCAGCCATAAACTTTGCTCTTCATTCACAGAAATGAGAAATGTTCGCTGGGAAATGTGCCACCCAATTTCAAACACTTGGTGCCATTATTAGGGCTTTAACTTGTTCCACTTTAAGTATTTAATCAAGATTTTGAACTGATATTATAAAGCTGAGAATTAAACCACTATGCTGTTTTTTTTAAAGAAAGTTAAATTAAATTTTAATAATTCAACAATAGTGTGAAATTACCCAACGGGTGACATAAAAATGCGATTTCCCATGACAGGTCCACTCTCTCATCCAATTTCAATTTTTTCACTGCCCTCACTACGAAAAATGTAGCATGCCCCGTGGACAAGTTACACGTACATGTTCCACGATTAAATTCCATTAAATTAATGATAGAGCCACAAGGTTTTTGCAAAAAGAAATGGAAATTCTCAACGACGTGCCAAACAATTTTGGAAATAAACCGCGACTCCCTGCAGGATTTATTTCAGATACGTAGAATAAAGGAATGTATGTCGATGCTGCACAATATATAACTGACATGCAGCTATTGAAAGCTTTCTATTCGCAGAGCGACTTATCCACCTGTCGCCCAAATTCTAGTCCTCACCCCATTTGCATTCCATTCTCCTGCACCTGCAGGATCAGCCGTTGCACTCAAATTGCAAATACCTTCACACAGCTACGTGCCCAAAATACCTATTTTGCCACTCGACTGCCATTCGAGTTCCGATGCAGCTCGAGTAGCTCCGCTCGTCGGCCTTTTAATCAAACTTTGCCGGGCAGCAAAGCCGGGATAGAAAGCCCGGATGAAAGGTAGAGGCTACACTTCTGGTGCGGTCGCAAACTTTCTGCCGCAAGTCGCAGCCCCGGGAGGAAGGTGCTCGATGTCTGAAAAGTGCACAGTCGGCTAAAAATGACAGCAGGTCAGGTCAACTCCAGAGCTATAAAAGCTGCACTGAAAAAAATGATAATCCTATGAGTGTGGGAGTATTATTGTGAGTATTATTGTATTGATAATCACTTTCGACAACAAAAAAGCTTAATTAAAATAGTTTAAAATCAAAAATAAATAAGATTATGAAAGGCAGACTACGCTTAATGTATATAAATTGTATAATAAAATAAAAACTCTGTTCAGTGTGTGTGTTTTTATAAAGCATTCTCGTTAATAACAATGTCAATCATACCGCGCTTTTGTTCACTTTATTCATATCAGAATATAAAACGCTGCGACTGGTGGCCTTTATTAACTAAAATATGTTTTCGCCCCAGTTGGTCTTACATTATGCAAACACAAAAGCAAAAAAACACAAAAGCTGTCGGCTTTTGTTGAGCTTGCAATTTTTAAACAATTTTATGGCCAGCCACAAAAGCGGTGTAAATTGAAATTACATGAAATTTATTAATTTGCCGCATTTTTGATTATGTGGTTGAAATATTGCATTGCCCAGTGCTTAACCGGATAAAATCAATAAATGCTTTTTAAATGAAGACTTCCCCGAAGGTTCATTTTAAACAACAATTTAAATTTTAGCCAGAAAAGCATCAAAATGTCGAGCTGTGAAATTTTACGCGCTTAACTTTTTGTGGTCTGCTGGTCGGAAAAAACAAGACTCAAGTGGCCAGTGCCACCAGTTGGGGCTGTCGGAGGAGAGTAAAACTTTAACAACCTTGTCCTTAAATACGTCAAAATGAGAGAATGAAGACCCGGAAAAAACGACCAACAGGAATTTGTACTTCTCTTAACAAGTAATAAATTGGGGGCCTTAATAAAGACAATTTACAACCGTCATAAAAGGTATAACGCAATAAAAACTTATAGAACATGAGACATTTTGAGGCATTTGAGAGTTTAACCGAAAAGGCAAATGGTTTTAAGCAAGAAAAAACCTCTTAAAAACTAAAAAACATTCATTTTGATTTATGCCCTTTGATTTTCCGATCAATATAAATGTCTGTAGAGGCTGAGTTCATTATAAAAGCGTCAATAACATTGCCTGCTTGTGTGCAATTATTTTTATTGGCTCGTCATAAATTATAATGTCCTGAATAAGTGGCAGTCATTTTCTCCTCCCCTAGCAATGGCGTACATATTTTCACAACCCACCCTTCATGCACATTCTCTTGTTTTTGACACTGCTGCTTATTGAAAAACTTTCTCTTATCCCAGCCCCTAGCAGCGTCTTAGGGTGAAAGCTTTACTTAATAGCACCAACTTTCTCAACAGCATTTTATATTCCACGCTTACTTTACAAGGATTTTCTTCGAAAAAAAAGAGAGAGCTTAATAATTTCACGGAACAGCTTAATATTTTAACCAATTCGAGAACTTAGCTAAATGAAATTTTGTTCCTTGCTCCTAAGTAAGAATTTAAATTTGTTTTCCAATATTTTGATTTTCAAGGAATTCCTATTAAAGTAAAATTAAGCTCTGAACTAAATTGAATTTTACTTTAGGTCCCTGTTGCATTTCCAGGATTAGGCTAATTAACAAAGCCTATTAGCCAAAAGCAATGGAATTTAATTAAATTAATTACATTCGAAGGGCATTTTTTATTGTCGCATGTCCATTTGGAAGTCGAAATAAGAAAAGTCCATTAGTCTATTTATACAATACCCACAAAACAAGAAAATTGTTAAAATTCAAGAATTAATTGTGTTTTCTGAGCTTTAATCTTACAAGGTTTCCAAAATTAAATTCTATGAGGATTTTCAAGAATCTTTTAAAGACATTTTAAAATGATTTTACTTATTCTAGAACTACATGGAAAATATGTATAATTCAGCATAATCTGTTTCAAGAATATAATTTCACTTAAAACCTTAATTTTTTCCAGAAAACTTTAAGAAATCTGTCGCAACTACCACTTCGATGGTCAAAAAATAAATGGGACAAAACCAATTTGTAGAAAGTTTTTAGTTTTTGTGTGGAAATTTTTGCTCGGAAATTGCAATTGCAGCTGCTGGAACCTCCGACAAGCTCTTCATGCTGCGATAATTATATTGCAACAAATAGCGAAAGTACAAAAAACTTTTGGCATAAAGTTTCGGATGCACTGCGGCATGGAAAAGTAAGTAAATGGAAATTATACTAAAACGTGGCAAGCGAAGGCTTCTGGTGGTGGGCTTGCAGAATTTATCATGTTCTCCTCTTTGAAATTTTATTTTATTTTGAAAGTGATATTGTTAAAGGATAAATGAGGAATTTCTTAATTGAAAGGATGACCATTAGAAACGGTTTACAGCATTCCCAAACCCTTTTTCCCCTCCCTTTCAATTTTTTTTACCTAAACAACAATTCTTCGGACTTCTTGGCCAATTTCCATACGATTTTATAGCATTCCAAATAAAGCGATTTGTAAATCGAATCCCTACCAATCTCCAGATTGGAGCATCCTCCGTCATTGCCCCATCGATGGCCATATCTTCGCCAATTTCCATCCGATTCTTGAGCGGAATACCTTAAACGATTTGTATATCGATTCTCCACCAATCTGCATCAAAATCTAACAACAAAATATTTTTCACATTTTTCATCAAATTTTCTGGAGGATCCCCTTCTAAGATGGGGAGAATGCATGAAGGCCCAATATGGCCCCCATCGATTGCTATATCTTGGCCAATTTCCATCCGATTCTTGAGCGGAATACCTTAAACGATTTGTATATCGATTCTCCACCAATCTGCATCAAAATCTAACAACAAAATATTTTTAACATTTTTCATCAAATTTTCTGGAGGATCCCCTTCAAGGATAGTGAAAAATGCATCAAGGCCCAATATGGCCCCCATCGATTGCTATATCTTGACCAATTTCCATCCGATTCTTGAGCGGAATATCTTAAACGATTTGTAGATCGATTTCCCATCAATCTGCATCAAAATCTCACAAAAAAATATTTTTTACATTTTTCATCAAATTTTCTGGAGGATCCCCTTCAAGGATAGTGAAAAATGCATCAAGGCCCAATATGGCCCCCATCGATTGCTATATCTGGACCAATTTCCATCCGATTCTTGAGCGGAATACCTTAAACGATTTGTATATCGATTCTCCACCAATCTGCATCAAAATCTAACAACAAAATATTTTAAACATTTTTCATCAAATTTTCTGGAGGATCCTCTTCAAGGATAGTGAAAAATGCATGGAGGCCCAATATGGCCGCCAGCGATTGCTATATCTTGGCCAATTTCCATCCGATTCTTGAGCGGAATACCTTAAACGATTTGTATATCGATTCTCCACCAATCTGCATCAAAATCTCACAAAAAAATATTTTAAACATTTTTCATCAAATTTTCTGGAGGATCCTCTTCAAGGATAGTGAAAAATGCATGGAGGCCCAATATGGCCGCCAGCGATTGCTATATCTTGGCCAATTTCCATCCGATTCTTGAGCGGAATACCTTAAACGATTTGTATATCGATTCTCCACCAATCTGCATCAAAATCTCACAAAATATTTTTTACATTTTTCATCAAATTTTCTGGAGGATCCCCTTCAAGGATAGTGAAAAATGCCTGGAGGCCCAATATGGCCCACAGCGATTGCTATATCTTGGCCAATTTCCATCCGATTCTTGAGCGGAATACCTTAAACGATTTGTGGATCTATTCTCCATCAATCTGCATCAAAATCTAACAAAAAAATATTTTTAACATTTTTCATCAAATTTTCTGGAGGATCCCCTTCAAGGATAGTGAAAAATGCATGGAGGCCCAATATGGCCGCCAGCGATTGCTATATCTTGGCCAATTTCCATCCGATTCTTGAGCGGAATACCTTAAACGATTTGTATATCGATTCTCCACCAATCTGCATCAAAATCTAACAACAAAATATTTTTCACATTTTTCATCAAATTTTCTGGAGGATCCCCTTCAAGGATAGTGAAAAATGCATGGAGGCCCAATATGGCCCACAGCGATTGCTATATCTTGGCCAATTTCCATCCGATTCTTGAGCGGAATACCTTAAACGATTTGTATATCGATTCTCCACCAATCTGCATCAAAATCTAACAAAAAAATATTTTTAACATTTTTCATCAAATTTTCTGGAGGATCCCCTTCAAGGATAGTGAAAAATGCATGGAGGCCCAATATGGCCGCCAGCGATTGCTATATCTTGGCCAATTTCCATCCGATTCTTGAGCGGAATACCTTAAACGATTTGTATATCGATTCTCCACCAATCTGCATCAAAATCTCACAAAAAAATATTTTAAACATTTTTCATCAAATTTTCTGGAGGATCCTCTTCAAGGATAGTGAAAAATGCATGGAGGCCCAATATGGCCGCCAGCGATTGCTATATCTTGGCCAATTTCCATCCGATTCTTGAGCGGAATACCTTAAACGATTTGTATATCGATTCTCCACCAATCTGCATCAAAATCTCACAAAATATTTTTTACATTTTTCATCAAATTTTCTGGAGGATCCCCTTCAAGGATAGTGAAAAATGCCTGGAGGCCCAATATGGCCCACAGCGATTGCTATATCTTGGCCAATTTCCATCCGATTCTTGAGCGGAATACCTTAAACGATTTGTGGATCTATTCTCCATCAATCTGCATCAAAATCTAACAAAAAAATATTTTTAACATTTTTCATCAAATTTTCTGGAGGATCCCCTTCAAGGATAGTGAAAAATGCATGGAGGCCCAATATGGCCGCCAGCGATTGCTATATCTTGGCCAATTTCCATCCGATTCTTGAGCGGAATACCTTAAACGATTTGTATATCGATTCTCCACCAATCTGCATCAAAATCTAACAACAAAATATTTTTCACATTTTTCATCAAATTTTCTGGAGGATCCCCTTCAAGGATAGTGAAAAATGCATGGAGGCCCAATATGGCCCACAGCGATTGCTATATCTTGGCCAATTTCCATCCGATTCTTGAGCGGAATACCTTAAACGATTTGTATATCGATTCTCCACCAATCTGCATCAAAATCTAACAAAAAAATATTTTTAACATTTTTCATCAAATTTTCTGGAGGATCCCCTTCAAGGATAGTGAAAAATGCATCAAGGCCCAATATGGCCCCCATCGATTGCTATATCTTGGCCAATTTCCATCCGATTCTTGAGCGGAATACCTTAAACGATTTGTATATCGATTCTCCACCAATCTGCATCAAAATCTAACAAAAAAATATTTTAAACATTTTTCATCAAATTTTCTGGAGGATCCTCTTCAAGGATAGTGAAAAATGCATGGAGGCCCAATATGGCCGCCAGCGATTGCTATATCTTGGCCAATTTCCATCCGATTCTTGAGCGGAATACCTTAAACGATTTGTGGATCTATTCTCCACCAATCTGCATTAAAATCTAACAACAATATATTTTTTAGATTTTTAGTCAAAATTTCAGGGGGATCCTTCCAAATTCTAACAATGGCATGGAGGGAAAATATGATCCTAAGTAATGGCCTCATCTTAACCAACAGCGCTATTGGTCACTTATTTGCTTAACATCATAATTGTTTCCAATATATAAGGAAAATATATTTACATTGTGTTAAAAGCATTTTTAAATTTTAATGTAACTAAAAAGAGTGAAATTTCAAATCTCCAAAGCTTGTCATTGCCTTGGGCAACTTTCGATTATACACAATCCGAAATTGGCTAAGAGAGCGCTGCACTTTATGGCCAGGACGTGCGTGGAGTTTGGCAGCAAATGGTGGTGCTTGCAAGGCCACTGAGATGCGGAAAAAAGTTTGGGATTTGTGGAACGAGAAGTGAAAAGCAATCAAGTGGGATTCTGCGAGTGATGTGTGATGGATATGGGAGTTGATTAAAAGCACGAATAAACGTCAAAATTGCTGGTGTAGATTTATTTTACGCAACTTAAATATTTCATTTTTGTAATAAATGCCCATCAGCAGTAGCTTAAGGTATTCTTGCCAATTCCGTGGCCTTTTTAATAGTTCGGTCTCTTTACCTTAAAAAATAGCAAGAGTCATTTGGATGCCACTTCCCCACCATTTCTTTGTGCAGGCAGAAGGCAATTAGGGGATGTGTGGTGTGCCGGGATATAGGAATGATTGCAGTGGACCTCTGGCTCTTTTAGGCCGACTTAGAACGGACTAAGCCGTTGTCGTTCGCACGCACAATTACGTGGGCGAAAAGCGCATCACGGAAATGGCAGAAAAGCCCCGCGGCTGGGGAAATTGCAATAGACGCGACCGGAGGAAACTGACAAGCGGGTAAATGGACCGACTGCCAAACAAACAGACTAACAAACTGATACACCAATCGACCGGTCCTCGGCGTATGAGCAATTTTGGTGGATCTCGGGATCGGATGGCACACAAAAGTGTACGGAGTGTACACAAAAAGAAACCCATTTACTGGAAAGCTTCTGACATCACGTGCCAAGCATTTCGTAAAGAAATGGTCTTTTAAAGTAACTTCTGTTGATAAAAAGAAAACTTGTCTGATGGCCACGATATGCATTATGTTAAAACATTTTTATATGTCTGTCTATAGCAACATATATATACATATATATATGTATATCGAGCATGCAACAGATTAAGCCAATTAGATTTAGTTCGGCGCGTCATTCCAAATGAAAACTTGCAACTTTGCACGCCATTTAGTTTTCAAGTCTTTTTCAAGATGCATGCAGAGTTCATCGCTGGCAGACATGCACTCCGATTCAGTTTTGATTACACTTTCCTTAAAATAAAATATAAAAAGCCAAAAAATATCTATATTGCTTCTCTGATTAAAACATTCAATTTGAATGCCATTCAATCCAAGCTTTGAAGCCCTAAAAAAAAAGAAAAGCCATTGGCCCAACCTGTTGGCGCTGGAAAACACATTGAAAAGCCTTTTCATAATCTCATATAAAGCCCGCAGCAAAACCCATCTGTCAAAGACCGAGTCTTATTTTTCATTGGATAGAAAGCACGAAGGCTAAAGGAAATACACACAATAAGAATAAAGCCATAATACAATTCAATTTGAGGCTTTCATGAAAGGTTTCTATTCAATGTGTCACAAGGCAATAAAGTCGATTTATCACCTCCGATACGATTGTATGGACAACTGATTGAAAAATCATACGGCTTGATACATTTTTTAATAATCCTTGATTGAAGGAAATATGATAAATGCTTACAATGTTAAAAACAAATACGTGAATGAGGTGGATCCTTATCAAAAACAGAACTTCCTTTAAATTAGCATACAAATTGTTATGAATTCAATTCCCCAAAAAATCAATTGCCACAAATTTTGGCCTAAAGTCCCCCCACGAGCCGTGTCACATGTAATTTTCGACGGTTAATTCTTCTGGGAATAAAATACATGCTTGAAAGCACAAAAACAAAGAAATCATAAAAAGCGTAATAATGAATACGAAAATGCGAAAGCGCCCCAAGAACCGACCGACCACATTAACATACAAGGAATGACAATGAAGGGAGCCGTCAGGACGAGGGGCTGATGGCGTAAGGGACAGGGGTAAATGGGGACTCCAAGGGGCCAAGGCAGTTGCAAATGCCACGGGTTAGTTCGCTCGCGTTACGTATACGCAGCGTGAACACAAAAAATTACGAATAGTCACGTAGCAAAAGTAAATTCAACCCTCCTCATTTCACACAGCTGTGAGTGCGCCTTTATATCCTTGCTGGAACATTTCTGTGTGCATATGGGCGACTATTGTTAGCCATTTTAATAATTGCTGGGACAATTCTCGGCTACTAAACTCTCCCTCATATACTTGTGGTCAGCTGAAATGTCAGCCGACGAAATGGGTAATAGAAAAAAAAACACTCAACTGTCTGGTCATAAACTGTCTGGCAGAGAGCTTGCAATAATAAAATTCAACAGTTTCATATGCAAATAGTTTTGGAAATCTCACATATTTGCTTTTAATTTTCCTGCCATACTTGCATAGCCTTTTATTTCCATTTAGTGGGTTTATAAAAATTTTTGTGAAAAAAATATAATAAGTCTTAAATGGAATAATTTAAAATACTATTTGTATTGTGGTTGAGAACAATTTATAATTCTCTGAAGCACTAAAGCTAGAGATAACTTTAAACATCCATTGTCCACCCCTTTTTGTTCGATCTACAATAAAAAACACTTTTTATTTGTTCTGTTACCTCTGAGACTGACTACACTTGGTTATTCAAATACTAAAGCTGACAAATACCCATGCCCCGGGGAAATCTGGCTTAAAAACTGACACAATTCCCATTTCAAAAATATAGGAAATTAAAAATAGTAATAACTACTCTGTTGTAAAAGGGATTTATTTTTCCCTAAAACTGAAGCTGCTATTATTTATTGTAAATATCAGCTACCCTTATTGAAAGAAGTTCACTAGATGGCTTCAAAAGCCAATTATTGGTAAGAAATCAGAGAAAAAACTTTACAAACTCTACCACTAAAAGTTTATTTTCCACTTCTCAAGCGTCAAATTCAATCCATTTTCAAGTAGCAACTTCAATTGAAAGTTCGAAAGCGGTTTTTGTTTGAAAATTACATTTTATAAACTTGACAGAAGTATTTATAAAATAAGAGACCCACATCCATTATTCCAGAGGGAAAAGTTGAATTTGGTTTATTGCTGCTTTGTGTTTTATAAATTATATTTTATGTATGTAAATTTCTTACCATATTCCCCCTGCCTGGGAAAGGAAAGGAAACCTGTAGACATGAGCTCATTAATTCGCTTATTTAAAAATTCAGTGCAGGTGCGTGAGGAAATTAAAATTTTACAGAGAATGTGCGAAAATTTTGCTTAAGCACTTAAGTAGGTGTTTAAGTGCCCGAGGGGAAAACCAACACCAAAAGTTAATGCTAATGTTTCGGCGTCGGTGTTCAGCCTGATGTGTGGCTGCTAAGACAAAGTTTGCCTTCTGTCACCTGTGGGATTTTTCAAGGGTTAAGGTGGGTGGAAGGCAGTGGTGATGCGGGATGTCTGCGGGATGCCTGTTTTCTGTGGGCATCGTTTTCATTGTACAAATATTTAAGAATTGCGGAAATCTCTGACACACGCTTCCTCCCGGCTTATCTGAAAAGTGTTGTTTCAAACGATGAGGTTTTTCTTTTTTTATTTGTTTACAGGCTGGGTGGGCTTATCTAATTATGTTAATCGCCTCACGTACAAGAGAAGCTTAGAATACTGGTTTTAAGACTTTATAGTTTGAGAATTTAAGAAGATTTATTTAAATATAATAACGAACTTTAAAGTTTAATATAATGGTGTTTTGAACTACAACATGTTCTCTTCCTGGTAACCCTTTTTGTCGCAGTCCGCACATCCTGTGGTGGAAGTTGGGAAATGTCCAACAACCACGGGGACTGACGACGTAACCCTGTCAAAAACCCATTCAACAAGTTATTAAAGCCATTAACCAAATTATGAGTTTGGTCTACAATAGAAAATTAACGAGCACTCTTTATTTAAATACATTTTTACTATATTTCTTTATTAAATATCATATTATTTATTTTTATATCTAATATTTGTCATTAAATAATTTTGAACTTCCTCTGCATTGTTATATCAAAGCTTACCTACTACTCCTTAAAAAAATAATTTTCTCCAGCTTTTATTCAGAATAAAATGAAAATAAATGCTCTTGTGGGGAAATTAAAAATAAAATAAAAAATTAAATGCAGCTCTCCAGCGTTTATCTCTGTGGATTTCTCGATGTTGGGACCGACAGCACTTGGGTTAATGAACAATCCCCGCCAGTCTGCATCCGTCACTTATTCCCAGGCGCCATTTCCAGGTTCTCTGCATCAAAAGACCGTAAGGAATAATGCTCGTTGACATATATTTTTCTTTCTCCATGTTTTTCTCCAGCTGTTTGCCGAGGAATAATTATTGGTGAATTGAGGACTTGGACTCGGAATGTTCCGGAGTAAGTCTGCCTTTGAAAAAGTTAATGGTTAAAATAAAGTAAAAAATAAATGGTTTCCATCAGGGCGAAAAACATGTTGAAAAGTGAATTAAGTATCCCTTTCCGAATATTTCGTAAAGATATTATAAGTAATTATTTTTCTTTTGATGAAAGAAATATTGTTTCCTTTGTGGTGCAAAGCATTTATAAACAAAATATCATAGAAACAACTTAATTGAGAATTAATATCAAATATTCGGCAAATGTTTTCGTTATTTTCCTAAGAATTTTCCGATTCTCCGAAGAAAAGAAGCAGTACTATTTGATTGCAGAAAATCAAATATCTCACCAGACTGTTGCTTTGAAGCTATTAAAAAAGCAAAAAAAAATATTATTTCGACAAAAGATAGATAGGTAAGATAGACAGTGTGTCTGGCCTCTAAAAAAGTTAAACTTCAAAATGAAAGCAAATATGGTTCATGGCCGGTGGCAAGAAAATGTTCAAATGCACTAAAGGACATAAACAAACAAACAACAAAAAGGAAAGCGACAACAATTTGCCAACTTTTGTAATTGGCAGGAGACAAGCCAAACAGAAGGAGACAGGGACGGAAGGTACTCCTTAATGGTAGCCTGGTAGCCACCAGACAAGTTGAAATGAAAAATTCGAACAGTTTGCTTTTAGTTTGATGCAACAACCAACCAAAAAAGGGAAGTAAAAGGCATAAGACAGCAATCAGGCTCGGGCGACCAGGACAACAGAAGCAACTTAAAATGTCCTGCCCCTTCTATGTGCCTGTGTGGTCGGCAGACTTGGTCGGCTGGCCAGCTTGTTGTGGTTTAAAATGCAGATTCCCGACTTGACCACCAAGTACGGGCATGTATTATGTTCTCTGTGTCCCAAAAACCGAGCTCATTATTCATCCCCGGTTGAGTAAAATTAATTTGCATGGCCAACCGCTGTAACCAACTTGGTAACTAAAGGAAGTTTATTCTTTTTATAATTTTGAGAGGATCTATCTAGCTAGTTTATATTTAAATATGTTACTAATAATTTTGAAACAAACAACGGACTGCAAATTAATTGATCCGAAATTCGATCCGAAATCCTGTAACATACACTCGAAGCTACCAATTATCCTGGATAATCACTTTCCCACATGTGTACAAACATTTTTTCTTGCTTACGTCTACTTTCGTTAATTAGGTTCATTAAAACATCACCTAATGTTTTCTGAAAGTCATAAATATAGTTAGAGTACTTACATCTGTCCATACGAGGTAAATGGTTTCCTTTTTTGTTTCCTACAAAGTCAGTATACAAGCTTTAAGTGCTATATTTTGACGTTATATTACTCTTTATTTTTAATATAATGTAAAAAATCTGTTAATTCTCCTTAGGTGACAAAAAAAAATATTTAAAATACTGAGTACACGCTTTATGGCAGCGTAACATGTTGACTTTAGTTGAATAATTCAAAAGACAACAATGAAAGATGAAGGGGTAAGCATGTGAATCCACATTATATAGTCTGTCCTATAAGCCTTTGTCATTTACATATGCAGATAAGAGATGATATGTGAAACACTGTAAATATGTAAAATCAAATATATATACTTTTAAAATATGTATTATATTAAAAGTCCTGCATTTACCCATAACAAATGATGTATAGCTTCAATTTTAAAGTATGTAACCTACAGATACATTCCGCTTTCAACAAAATTGAATAAAAGTAGAAGAACAAAAGATCTTGATATACTCACCACAATGTAAACAGCCAAAATTAAAAATAGAGGAGCAAAAACAATCCAAACACAGAAAGCTGAATTCCAAGCTAAACAATGCACAAAAAGTACAAATATAAACAATTCACTCAATTAAGTTCCAGAATATGGTCCATATTATGGAATGTACTGGAGAGGTTACTCACGGACCTATTTTTAAGTGAGCCGGAAATATAAATCACTACAAACATTTTTTTTTAATTGTTTAGACTACAAATTTTTGCAAAATTAAGTGTTTAACTAAATTAAGATCAATAAAAACTAAATAAGCAATTTTAAAATTATTAAAAAATATATATAACTAATATATATGCATATTAATTCATAAATCTTTGAATTTATTTGTTATTAAAACTACTGTTGCCGCCGTACGGGTTAATTTTGTTTTCATTCACTCGGCGTTTTTCGTGCGCAGACTCTGCGATTTTCCGAGTTTTCCAACAGAGCCGCCAGCGTCGCTGCCCCAGTCGCTGCCTCAGTCGACGTAGTGGCCGTGGTGCTCCATCGGCGAAATTTCAGTTCTCATGCGGCTTCCATCGGAACAGCAACACGCGACGCCCCAGATCGGATCGAGATATAGCCGAGTGGCAAAACGCTGAAATACGTAAAGGACTCAAATCAGACACGTGGGTGTGAAAAACAGGCTAACAATCGCCATTACAATTACAAATACAATAAGCAGTGGCATAGTAATGAATGTTCGTAAAAATAAAAAGCGAAAGTAACACGTCCTTGGGTGTGAGTGCTTTTGTGGGTATTAAAGGTGTCAGAGTACCAAAGCTTGGAATAAAATTTACGCTACCATCGGGGGTCCTATAGGACTCCCCTCTTTTTAGTTTAGAGCAATTAAGTTGTTCATGCCTTCACGCACACGAAACCACACACTCACCAGGCACAACTTGTTTTATTTGCGGACATTTTAACCCACAATTACGCGCGTGCTTAACTCTAACCCAAATCCGAGGTGGAAATATTTTCCAAACTCAGAAACGGAATAGAACCTAGCCAGATATCGGCTCTCCAGTTATAATCCGCGTTTTTTCTTTAATATTCGCAGTAAAAGTCTTAGTGTGAACTAAGCTGGCATACATTATCAAAAGGATTTGAATCAAATTAAAAGATTAAGTCGCCAAATTGCATGATTAATGTAAGTATTGATTTGAAACTGAGCACTTCCCAAGATAGCCTAGACTGTAATTAAATGAAATAGATTGCAATTTAGGACGTGCCGAGAATCACTTAATTAGTCAAAGCCTTATCTTAACAAAAATTCAATAAGAGAAACCTTGAGAAATCCATTCATACAGTGGCCCTAAATGATTTGCTTGAGATATTTTGCCCTGCTGATTTCCTGTTAATCAATTTGGCAAACTCTTCCCGTATTCCATTAGGGCTGTCTTTCAACCCTGGCTCCCTCGCAGACGCATATTTAATTAGCTGGCAATTCATCAGAGAATTCCTCGGGTTTTGTTTACCTTTGGCAGTGCAATTTGTGTCCAACATAAAGGGAAGTGCATGAGCGCACACGAAAAAAAGAAATAAGGCGGCAATAAACAATAAAAATAAAACAATAAAAAGCCCCCAAAAACTCGACAAAATGGCCTGGAAAAGCAGGCAACATTATCGTACCGGTAGTAACGTGGGGCCCGAAAGGGGAGCCGCATAAATGGCGAAATAACGAGGGCAAAGGCGACAATGGGCGGGAGCTGAGGGGCGGGGTGAAACGTCCTGGGTGAAAATCCATGTGAAAGTTGATGCGCCACTGAAGCCATCGCAAATGTCGTGGGTTAGTGTTGCGGCAGGGCCATTTAGTTGGGACCGGCGTCACATTACGTATACGCAGTGTGCACGAAAATTACCGACAGTCACGTACCAAAGCAAATTCCAACTCCACGCTTTCGGTACAAACGTGTGGCATGTACTAGCACATGTGGAGGGGTGTTTGTATGTGCGTGAGGCTTATCAACCATCATAATAATTGTTTGGGGCAATTTTCCTGCCAAGTCCAGCCAAGGTCCCTTCGCGTCCATTCCGGCATTCGACAGGAATAATTACACACAAATTTGGCTGTCATAAAAACCAAATTTGTTGAAATGTTTCAGGCGAAATGACGGCACAAAACATTTACAACATTTTGTTTACATTCCCCATCCACCATCCACAAGTCGCCTAAATTTAAACGTCAGCCGTCATTTCAGTTTTTGCATTTTTCCATTTGCCAAAACAAAAATGTCTTAATTATAAAATTGAACATTCCATTTATATTGCAATTCGAAATAGTACACATTATTCAAATAAACAGTTTATATCAAGTAAGTCAAAAAAATCAATTTCCCTTTAAAAAATCTTAAGCACCTGCTTTTCTACTAATAGAATTTTTAATTTTCACCTTGTTTCCGCTTCTTAGGATATTGAAACCAATGATTGATATTCAAACGGCACTCTGAGTGCTCTTCCAAGATTGGTAGCACAATCTATACAGTATTATGAATAAAAAACAAAATATAAATTAATAAAACCAACTAAAAATTAAAGCAAACTTTTTGCCTTTAATATTTTCCTTAGCTTTCCAAATCTGCCAAAGTCTTTTTGTAAAAGGCCGACGGCTAAGCATTTAACTTTTTTTCAAATCCCAAAAAAAAAATCTCATGCATATAATTTTGTTTCCTTTTATTTCATTCTGGAACTCAATTCAAGTTTTCATCTCGCTCGTAATAAAATTTGAATTTCATAAAAGCAAACAAAAAACAAACAAGCAGTAGAGAGTGTGGTCGGTGTGTTGCCTTCTCGCCCGCCTTGTGCGAGGAAGTAAGTAAAGAATTTCGTGCTTGGCTAGGAAAATTTATGGCTATTGGTTTCACACAAAACATGCACGAGACGCTGGAGTTGGCGGCTTATGTTGTCCTTGGGAACACGCGACGTATCCGCAACAAACGCATACAAACGAATATTTCTTTTGATGAAAGTGCTTTCAATGGCTTTAATTTGCCAAAAAAAAGCAAACATTTGACAGAGAATTAAATTCCAAATTCAATTTACATATTAAACTATGGTTTGGTCTTTTCCTAAAATATCTAGCTTTAAGCAGAATCTGATGCGAATATCCTTTCAATTACTATTGTCTTTCCTAAATTAATAATTAGCTTTGGATTCTCTTCTCTCAACAGGGTATAATATTTTAAATATTAAAACGGAAACGGGTCCCCCAAAAACCCATCCCATCCGGGTCAAACCTTTTCACTCCTCAGGTCTGGCTATTCTCGTTACAATTGCCCTTTCGTCCTTTTTTTTCTTCCTATGTGGTTTCCCACCAGCTGCGGCAATAATCACGAATTGTAATAAAAGTCACAGTGTGTTTCACACAGTACTTTTATGAGTATGTGCTACGGGGGCTTTATATCTATCGTTAAGTGCCATTTCTGGCTACGAGCGAGGAACATGATAAAAAAAATGTTATTACAGTAACAATTAAAAAATATTATTTTCATGAAATTATTGTGTTATATATAGAGTAAGTGTATGTGCAACATACTAATCATTTGCCAGCCACTCAGCGATGCAAATCACGTTTAAACCTCAACACTTTTACAGGGAATTCCAATCAAAACAAAGCCTCTCCGATAACTGGTGGTCAGTTTATTTGGCATTCTTTCATTTTTGGTTTATGGCCCGAAAATCTCTTGCTATGAGGACCGGCCATTACTCAAAAGGACGCACACGCATACTTCGGTAGGACTCCATGTCCTCTCGTTAGATACATTGCGGCACGTGATGTAAGCAGTCATGAGCCATCTAGAAGCAGAAGCCCATCTGGCACATTGCCATTATTAATGATGCATTTGGCATGACTTGGATAGGAATTTTTGTGATTTTTTTTCCAGTATTTGATAGAAATATATAGAAGACACTATTTTTCTACAGTGTACCTGAAAAAAATCAGTAAGTCCTACAGAAATCTCTGACGTTCAACGGCTGACCTGCAGTCGACAAAGCTCTCATCTGCAAATCCTTTACTCCGCTTCGGGGAACCCAAACCAAACATCACGTATACGCAATGGTGTTTGCCCGCCGGCAGCGAAATACTTTGTTATCCTCTTTTCTGCCCACTCTCAGCTGATGCGCTCTTTGCCCGCGTAATTGTGCGTGCCAACGACAACAAAGAGACCAGACGCGGACAGGATATATCCCTTTATTTCCTTTAGTCCTAGGACTACACAGACCCCGCACCGAAATTGGCCAACTTTTGCAGGGCTTCTGTGCGGGCTGAAGGACCTTTAACAGGACACTGGTAATTGAATATTGAGAATGTGGTATAAGCTTTTTTTCATTACTGAATGGGTTCGCTTTCCGTTCAGCCACCGGCGACCCACTTTCCATCCATATAATGATATCGATTTTCACCCAATCAATGACAACAAGTGCGACCCAATCGACAATTTCAGACCCTTTTATTGGCCGTCTGATCCCTCTACGGGTTGTGTTGCTGCCTTTGATGGCTTCTTATGGAGGATAATCATGTTTGCATTGCATTCAATCAGCGTCTTAGTTGCAAATGGCCCAGCTTCCAATCCTGCCGATCTCTGTTTGTTGCATTAAGCCCGGCATTTCAAATGAATTGGATGTTAATGGGAATGTCCGATGACGTCGTTTACCTTTTAAATTTCGTTCCTACAGAATGGTGACAACTTTATTTCATTTCCTCCCCAGGCCACTTTCATTTAGTATGTAAATTTCTGCTGGACAAAGAAAAATGGGGACTTAAGTTGCGAACATTAATGTAGCACTAGCGCCACCAGCCCCATTTTAAAACAAAGTATTTGACATTTATTTGTCGCTGATTTTCCTCCTGGGCCGCTAATAGACTCACTTGCGTGTGGCCAAGGAAGTGGCCCATTAAAGATGAAAAATTGTTGACAAATGAAGAGTTAGCAGTGGAATAAAGTGCCTTGTCAGGAGCCTACTTCAAATAGCTACCTGTCCGGTGCAAAGCATTATGCAAATTAGATGAAAGGGAAGAGAAGCGAGAGGTACAACCCTGACGTCATTGTATTAAAAAAAGGACCTTTTTAGTTACAATTGCCTTAAAGGAATTTGCCTGAGTTGGGCGAAAAAAAAAGTTTCCAAAAACCTGCTCCAATCTTAAATTCTTTTTTGAATTTATTCTGATTTTCCTTTCTCGCTAAATTTAAGGTCAGGATATAGGCTTGGAAAGACTGTATAAATAAGTTAGTTTACTAGCAGTAGTTCATCTTCCAAAATCCAAACTTTCGCATTGAAAATCTCGAAAAGTGCACTTTATATTTGTTGCAACCTAAGCCTCTTTGCGTACTGGACTTCAAAACCAAAGAAAAGTGTCTAAAATGGATATCCTTTGCTGCCACAAGTTGTTTTTTCATCGCAGAAGGCCTTAGGGGAGAAAGAGGCATCGTCAGCCAAAAATGACAACGGGTCAGGTCAATTTGGGGCCAAAAGGAACTAAACAGCTACCCGACGTTTAAAGCCATATTTTCATGGTGCCGTTAACAACAATGCCAATCATCTGATAGCTTTCTTGCTTTTCGTTTTTTGTTCACATTGTATAAAGAAAATTAAATGTCGACCGTGGTGGGTGGGTTGTGGTTTTCATTAAGTGTGTTGCTTCCTCCGATGGGCTTTCTGCACACAAAGGCCAAAAAAAAATGTGGGTATCCCGCTTTTGTCGAACTCCCCTTTTGTGTACATTATTCAGTGCTGTTTATTGAAATTATATGACCGCGTTGTGAACGGAACAGCATGATATTTATTAATGAAGCTGCAAGCTTTTCCTTAAATGATTAAAATATTTCGATATATAAAAGGACATACTTTTTTGACTCTACCTCAGACATCACTTAACAAATCCAGCCGAAGTCTCTGGAGAAACAAATTCGGTGGCATAACCCCTTGAGCATCAAAAGTCAAACATCAATCGGTCGTAAAATACTTATTTTTATTTCACCCGCAAAGGCGACAACGTCGACTGATGTTTTATTTATTTCAAACCTTTCCAACAGCTGCAGGCCTCAGTTTCCGTCACCAACGGCTTCCGGTTTTCCTTTGCTTTTTCCGCCGGTTTTTTATTTCTTTGCTGGCTTTTTTATTGCGTGCCGTCAATCCCTCAATAAACTTCGTGCCCATACCTTTGTTTGCGGTGGCTTCGATTTTATTTCGATTTTTTTTGGCCTGCAATCGGTGAAGGCGGTTGACTTTCGTGCTTTTCCATTAGGAAGAGGACGTCGACTCAGTTGGGTTCATTACACCGAGTTCCGTTCATGTTGCTGTTGATTTTCAATTATTTTTATTGACTTAAGCTGTAACGTATTTGTGGCCTTGATAGCCAGTTCTCCTGATTACTGGAGCTGTATTTTTCCAGCTTATGGCTTTCTAAAGTTGTGCAGTCCTTTCAGTTCATCATGCATTTCACTGAAGTCCTGCTGACTTGTTTTTGGCATGACCGCTTATTGAAAAACTTTTCCGCAACTTCTTGAGGCTAAAGTTTCTCTTAAACGGAAGAAACTTTTGCATTTTCAACGCCGTTTTATAATTTCATGCTATTTGCACTGCCTGCCAGCCTGCAGAAGCTAAAAATGTTGGGCAAGTTCATTATTTCTTCACAACAAGTCGTAATTATTTCAGCATTTTTGCGCGAAGACGAATTGAATTGTCTGTCTTCACTTCATGACTTGTGAATAATTGCTGTTCCAGGTTTTTCCGGTTATGAAAGTAAGAGTTTGAATAATAAATGAGACTAATTAGTCTTCCTTGAAATCTTTTAAGATATTAAATATTTATTTCGATGTTCCTATTTTCAGCTCATATTCTCAGAAGAAGGAAAAATCAGTTTCTCTGGAAAATATACCCACAAAAGAAAAACTTTTTATCACTTTTGAAAAAATAAAAAAGTTGGGCCAGACTGAATGGAGCATTTCATTAGGCTGCAAGCTTGAAAAGGCTACTCCGGACTCCGGAGAAGTATTTTCCACTTTCAGGATGAGAACTCGCAACTATTCACAGTTTCCACTTGCATACCTTGCAACTGTTCGCCGAAGTTTGTTTGCAATAAGTGGCTGAAAAAATAAGATATCTGTTGTGCCGCCGAGCTGGTTGAAACTAAAATAAAATGAAACATAAAAAATACAGACAACAGGAAGAAATGTTTTACGGCTTACTGTGCGGTTAGCCCATTGCAGCTTCTAAAGTTCTCCCCATAAAATGTTTTTAGTTGTTAGTTTGTCTGAATGCTTTCTGTTTGATGAGAAAACTCCATCAAAAGTTTTCTCGCCAAGAACTAATGCAGTTTTTTCTCATTTTCCCCTGCCATATGCATTTGCATTCAGTTCATGAATTAAATATGAGCAATTATAAAGCATTCCCTTGGATATTGCCAAGGAACCTTTCAACAAAAAGATGAATTTCAGGATGAAGTGGCAAGTTAATTGTGTAAATGAAGTTAGCCATAGTATATTACAGTAAAGGTGTTAATTACAATCAACAAAAACTATCACCCACAAGAAACTCATTCCAGACCTAGTCTGCCAAAGAGTTTTCCAAAATTATGTGGATTAACAATGGGGCTGGTGGTGAGCCACTTGTTTGAACCCTAAACCACAATAATGCCACGCCACAGAACAGCCATTCCAAGTGGCCTCATGTCTTGTGTAAAATTTAAATTCACCCAATTGCGAAATGGTTTTTGTTTTCGGTCAGAAGGGCATTAATTAACTGAACTTAACAGTATGGTATGTGGATATCCCACAGGAAATGGCCCCAGAGGTGTCTGCTTAAAATGAATTGCCGGGCTGGTTAGAAGGAATTACGTTCCGTTTTTCGCTCTAAAAGTTTTCCCTTTCGTCGGTTTTCGGGAGACAACTCACTCAGTTATTTAATATGGCATTCAGTCATGCCAGGACACATGCCCACATTCAACTTTAAATTGACTTTCTTAAGCAGAAGTTTGCAACAGACAAGGAAACAGCCAAGATATGGAACTTTTCCTCCTGGCCTTGGTCTGCTTTTGAACAAAGCGTTGATTGCTATTTTGTTATTCATGGAATTGCTTAAAAATTTAGATTGCCTTGTAACTTATAAGCTCAAGTGTGTCGCCTTCGCTTTGCCTCTCTTCACTTTCAGATGGGATTTGAGTAGCCGCAAGTAGAACGAAAAAACAATTAACTTAATCAAAGTCTAACAAAGTTTAGCCCAAGATACAGACGCTGATGCTCAGTATTTTCACCTGTTGACTGCTCCCTTTGACCGCTCAAGCGTGTGAACACGAATACCCAGCTTATAAAAAGCCCAGCCCGACGCATCGGGAATGAGCATCTGGCAGTTGGAAGGAGCAGCCACGTTGGATGCTCAACAATTGCGGTCGAGAGTCATTGAACACTGCATAGACACACACTTGTGAGTATCTCAAATCGATGTCAATGGCTGTGGAGGTGGCACATTGGCCATTCAACCCATTCACCATTTGCCATTTGCCAGGAAAAACACAAAAGATAGGGGGGTGTATACTGTACACGGTAGAGTGTATTAGATTCGTGCTGCGCTATTTTGCATGAATCTAAAAAAGTTTTCAATCCCGGGGAAAAGGCACTTCAATGCATTCGTCTGGTCTTTTAGTTTTATCTTCAGTCGTGGCTATTGGAAGCGAAGTGGCCATTTGGGATCAAAAGTTGCGGCTTTAATATTTGGTACTCCATCGTTGATTACGTTCTATCCTTCATTGTGGCTAGTTTTCATGTGAATTCCGTACACTTTTTTTCGAGAATCAATGTTTGGGCTCTCGCCTAATAGGATTACACGAGTTAATGCCATGACTTTGTTGAAAAAATATTTAAATTGGCTCGTACGACAGTTGCATTGATTGAAAAGCTTAAAACAAAAATGCTTAAACACTTAACTGACGGTGAGCATGGCAGCAATGTCTCTCGAAGCCCCGAAACCCCGGATCCCACTTACGGATTCTGTCACGCATATGGGACCCATATCAATGTAAGCTCTTTGGCTGACCCGGACATAAATCGACGTTCATTCCGGTGACCAATTTGCCATTGGCTTGCGTTTGCGTGTGTCCCAAACATTCCGGCACAGTTCAGCTGAGGGCTGTTAAAAGGTTCCCCAAAAAGAGCACGGCCCATAAATAGTGGAGGTCGTTAGAAGTTAATTGGCCTTGAAAGCACATGCCCTGGAATTATGAATTACAAGCTGCATAAAACTTAAACGCTGCCATCATCTTGGCCAGAGCTTACAAACATTTGCCAACTTAATTGATTCAATTTGCATTTTGAGTAGTTTTTTGGCATGGCTATTATAAAGCCAAAAACACGATTTTAATCAAATTTTATCAGACAGCCTCCAACATATTTTTTCTTTTATGAAATTTCATTTTAAGTCATCAAATCTCAGCGGAAACATGGACTTCAAAGCGTGGTACAGTAACAGAAAGTACACTACGGCTCATGAGCGTCATAGTCATGAATCTTTTAATGTTTTGCACAATTTTTCTTAAATTCGATAAAGCGGAAGGTCCTTCAAGTAAAGTTTTTTGATTAGCAGCTGGAGTTTATTGCTTTATGGTTATGGTAACGCAGAACACTGCAACTGCAATTCCCTCCAACTGCAGCTGCAAATTGCAGACGAAATTCGCAGTTTCCATCCCCACGAAAATTGCTCTAACGCTGCAGTTATGCAAATTCAACTCAAATGAGACTTTGTGTGCGACTGCCTGCGGCGGGGTGTGCGCAATATAGTGTGTCCTATGTGTGTGTGGGGACGATGCGTGAAATTAATTTCCCCCTCGAGAGCACCTGGTGCAACCGCATTAAAGGTGAGCTGCCATTTAGGTGTGTTCGAGTGTCCCGGAAGCCATAAAGTGTGCGGCTACAATTCCCAAAGTCCATTTCGAGGGATTACAGTTTTAGGAATGAAGTAAAAAAAAAAGGATAGCATTTTTGGGACTCACAATGTCAAAATCAAAAAGGACAATCACTTGTCAAAAGCAAGACCAACTTTACAAAGTGCTTGCAGCATAAACCCAAAATTTAATGATAACTTACTTTTTAACTGATTCCTTGAATTACCATAAACTGTACAAAGTTAGGACTTTGAAATCTGGACAAAAAATGCCCATAATCCCTCATCAGTCAACGACAGGAGGCGGAATGTGTTAGCCCCTTACATCGATTGATTATAACCTAATGGCACAGGAAGCCTCAAACCCATCCGAATAAACAAAAACTCATAATAAATCATTGCGACAGAAAGTTGAGACAAAAAGTGGACCATCCAAAAAGGCCACCCCGAAAAATGCTCCATTTACTGCCATGAAGCTCTCCAATGTTCCTCTAGGTGTTTGTCGCTCAATCAAAGCTGACCCCGAGCCTAATGAGACCCCCACACTCCACTTGGGCCTGGCTTGCCATTTACAGGCAGATTAAGAAATTAATGGCCTACAATTGAGCGGGCTACTTTGTCAAGGAAGGAAGATTTGGGGATAACTTTCCCTTCATTTTTCATTTTTAATGTTCGCCACGGGCAAGCTTGGGTCCATGAATACGCGATTAGGTTGCAAAAACTTTATTAAAAATTCCTAAAAATGCAGAGTCGGGGATGGGAGATTTCAATTTTGTAGGGCAGACTAATTTAACGTCCTGCCAAAGGCTTTTAATTGTTTGCCAGCTCGAACACATACTTCTACTCAGGCCAGGCCAGGCCAGGCTCTTTATTGGCTGCCTTCGGCTTTGTCATAAAACTTTTCTGCCAGCAGCTGCCAAAGGAAGTTGACGGCTGTACGCATGGCTGCCTTCGTGGCTGATTCGATTGTGGCCAAGTCGGAGCGACAAAATTAAGTAAGTACGGCAAAGGAGCAAAGGCCACAAGCAGGTCCTGCTTCTGTTCCAGCCGAAGGTCATTAAACGGGGACAATGGCCACTTTGCGTCCTGGCAGGAAATGAAAGACAATGTCAGTACAGAGAAAATAAAGCAGATTTATTAGGAAAAGTTTTTAAAAGGTGTTTAGAATCATAAATATTTTCTGTAATCAAGTTCTATTTAAAAACTCTGTTATTATAAGATCCTTACTGATTTAATATTTAGATAATTACCATCATTTTTTCACTGTGCATTTGTGTTTATGCCTCAGATACCAGAAGTATAGTGATGCATATTGAAAGCTGGCAAACACAATGAACAAAAGGTAAACTTCATTTGGCAGAAGACAAGTCGTGATAAGGGGGTGCAGGACGGAGAAGCAGCTTCCGTTTCCGTCAACACTGGCAGCGAATGGCGTTTCCGGCCAACTTGGCTCCCAGCCAAAGGGAAATTGGCTAGGAGGAGGACAATGTGTTTGGCAGCTCGTTCGACTGCTTAGTGGCTAATTTGCAAATAGATGAAAATGCGCCACACAATTATAGCATTGGCAGCCGCCAAGTCCCGGGTCTGATTGGAACTCGAGGGATTTAATTATAAATTTCTTTGCGGACCAAGTTTATTGGCCTTGTTACTCACCTTAATGGGCCTTTCTTGGTATGTGTTTTTCGCAGGAATTACCTCAGTCCGTTTAATGACGAATCTTAATTACATTACTGGATAACACATACAAATGGCACAGTTCCACAGGCTCAACCACAAATCTCCGTTGGCAGTTCTGATGGCAACACCCACAGCCGACACCACACACACCCACTCAGAAACACTCAAAATCGCATAATTAACGCACAGTACTTGCGGCTATTCCGGGCAGGTCCGTTGTTGCACATACGCCCCGTGGGCCGACACACACACCGAGAGTGTGTGGCAGTGCCATAATTGCAATAAATATTGATCCGCAGCTGGGGCAGAGGCAAGAGCCCTGTTTCCTAAAACAACGATTGATAGATGGCTATATCTATTTGGTTTGGCCATAGCCCACAGCCTGCAGTTCCTCGAACGATAATATTTATCCGTCATGATGACAGATTCGTTTGAATTGATTGGCAGTGGTTGGCAAATAAAGTGGCAAAAGTTTGATACAATTATTGAAGCGATTTCCATGGTCGTTTAAGCTGTCAGATAAATTCTGCATTGACTCTGCCACTTTGACTTTAAAGCCACAATGGGTCACGCCCAAGTTCGCTTTAAGCCACACGCTCTGGCCCCATAAATTGTGTTTCAAAAGCTTAGCTACAGTTTCAGCCCGTAAGTCAGAATCATTTGTCATAATTCGAGCTGCCCCCAGGAAGAGGGAACCCAAAATAAAACAAAAAAACAGAAACAAAAGAAAAACACTACCCCAAAAGTTGACCCAACAACACCTTGGGCCATCGAAGTGGCCATTAAAAGTGGCAACAACCACCAGCCAGCACAGAAATTGGTGGCAACGGGCGGGAAAAACAAGGAGAACGAACATTCGACACGAGAATCGACTGAAAACCAATTATTTACACTTCGGCAATAAAAATATGGAACAAAAAACGGAGCCGGCAACTGGGAGTGTGGGAATGAAATGTGTCAAAAATGCTGTTGTGCAATTTATTACCTTTAATTTTTCTTGGCCGACTGCTGCTGCTGGTGTCCTTCTTACCCTCTTTGTCATTTTCTGGAATTGCATTTTTGCGGAATGTGTATATCATTTTTATGACCATTGCCTTCGTTTATACTTTTACTTTACGTTTGGCTTCAACTTTTTTATGAGCTCACCGCCGCTGATCCCGAGATCTCAGCGGAAAATCGAAAAACTTTTAAGAGGCTTCACTTCGCTTGTTAATTTTAATCCCTTTGAATCGCTCCTTCCTTTGCAGGACCCCGCAAGGAGCAGCGTGAATTGAAGCCCAAGGAATGACCCAAATCGGTCAACCTGTGAGTGTGAGTCCTGCGTGAGTGTTGGTAGATTAAAGGATGGCGGCGTCCAGCTCAATTATGGAAACCGTCACCATTTTGGCCCTGCTCCTTGGCCTATTTATCCGGAGTGGTAAGTAGAATAGTTGGTTGAAACTGAAAGATTAGGGATAACTTATTACTTTTAAAGGCTACTGCATAGACTGCTTCAAGTGCGTATCCTATAATGGAGCGAATAAAGCCTGCGACGATCCGTTCCACAACAACTACTCCACGGCCATCCTCGAGTCGCCCTGCATGGGAGGACGAAAGGGCCGTGATGGCCTGTTTCCGGCCACCGCCTGCATCAAGATCGCCGGCTATTACGGTAAGTGTGGCAACCGTCTGACGAATGAGCAAATGCCTAACCTTTTACTCTTCACCTTTCCACCCGCAGACGAAACCGGAGAGACGATAACGGTGAGGGGTTGCGCCCTGGACAGCGGCACCCTGACCACCGACACCGAAATAATAAGGATGTCGCATTGCGGAAAGTTCTACTACGATGATAAGTGAGGGAACCCATTAGTTTTGTCACTGCACTTAAAGAAATATTTAAATTCTAAGCTTGGAAAATGATTTAGTTATAATATTATAACTTAACTTCTTGCAGTGTAATTTTAATAAGTTTATGCAATGTTTTTTTCCGGCCCACCCCCACAGGTACGTGCACGGATGTCTGCAGAGCTGCAGCGACGCGGATGCCTGCAACTCGGCCAAGAGGCATGGCCACCATGCCGCGGACCTGGAGTCGTTCATGCGGCACCTGCTCAGCCTGGCTGTGCTTTCCCTGGCCGTCGCGAGGTAGCAGTATCAGTAAGCGGAGGAATTTCTCGAAGGAAACAGGGAAATGCGGCAAACGAAGTGAGGCAGCGTGAAAAGCATTTAGTTAAGGTCGGCTGCGCGCGTGGAAATCTTTTCTTTAGGCGTCTCTCCTCTCTACGAATCTATTTCAGTGTCTAAGATTGCACCTACAATAATGCACAAGAGCAACTTCAAAAGCAGCAAGGACACGCGGACACAACACAACCACACACTATAAACCCACACACACATAACATTATGGAATTCATCAAGCAATTATGTGATTTATAAATGAATACTTAACAACTATCTAACAATAATTGATGAACACGAACGGAAACTATTTAGATGCTAAGCATTCGAGAGTCGAAAATCAAAGGAACACACTGCAAACTAAATTCAAATTCTAGCTGCAATTATTTTTAGACTCTAAGAACGAACCTAGACTTTAAACGCTGTCGCTGCTAAGTTTCGATGGAACAATATTATAAATTAACGAAAGCAGAATGTTTTACGATTTATATGAGATCTGTTTTACCTTAACTCGAATTAGTATGTATTTTTCGCCTCTCTAGATGAGTATTGTACATATACAAGAGAATATTTATCTATTTGTTACATGAATGCTGAATTTTGGGCAAATTATAAATTTAAAAGTAATTGTATGTAAATGAATTAGTATGTAAAATTAGCAAACGAAAACTGTGAGCCAAGGGACTATCCTTTATTCACTTATTTAAGTTTAATTTTTGATTTAACACTTTTAGGAAAGTATATTTTTTACATCTATGAGTCAAAAAAAAACTAGGAGATTATTTTATTTAGATTAAACTATTTTCTGAAGTGGTTTCCTGAGTAACAGTCTTCTTCCAAAGAAAATAGTTATGATTACTTAAAAATACACCCAATTCCGGCCCTGCTTATGGCTCTAAATCATGTCATAAATGCCGGCCATAAATGATACAATTCGGCACTTTATAGACTTCTGAATGCAGACCATAGTCTGCTATGTGTTGCCGCCGGTCTGATCAGTTGATTCACCAGCTGATTGGCTATCTGGCCATTGCCGGATAACCCGATAAGGTGGATGGGCTACCTAGAAATACCGCTTCCGATTAGAGCTCTTCAGTACATTCTAGCAGATCGAACAACATGGACGGTAAGCAGGAGCGCATAACTCTAAAGAGAAGGATTTAAGCATCCCGATCCCTTTCAGGACACAACTGGCTTCACTACAGCCACGGGGCCATTCCCCAGGCAGCCGTTGTTGCTGGCCACGATTCCGACGGCGACACTATCTTCATCGGTCGCGCCTTCTACTGCAACGACATGTTGCCGGCCAAGATCATTCCCAACAAGGGCAAGGCCTACGTGGCCTACGCCAACCAGGAGGTGGAGCTGGAGAACTACGAGGTGCTGAGCGGCTCCAACTACGAGTGGCTGCCGGCTGAGAACGGTGAGGTGCCCCCCGGAGCCGTCAAGGTGGGCCAGAACGTCGATGGCGAGACCCTCTACGCCGGAAGGGGCTACCACGCCGGCAGTCTGACTGTCGGCAAGGTGCACCCATCCCACGGCTGCCTCTACATTCCGTACGACTCCGAGGAGGTGAAGATCTTCGCCTACGAAGTTCTGTCCCGTCTCAGGGAGGCGCGATAAGTGCTCCGCCCGTTACCTGTTAATCACAAATAAACTCGACACCTTTTTGTAGAAGCTCGTGGGCTCTAATCTTTTCTTTATAGCTGGTCCTAAATTTCCACGACCTTATCATATTTATTTTTAGTGTTTAGTCTCTACAATCTATATGTTTTTAAACACTTTCGTTGTCCTACTTGAGTGACAAATTATCTATAGACTTTTGAAAGAACAAGGTCTCTTGCGCTTGCAGTTTTCGCTTTTCGCCCCCTTTATGCAGGAAACAGTTCTAAGTTAACAAAATCAAGTAAAGTAGCATCACTCATTAAAGACTACGTTCTAAACTCGGCAATTACACGTATCCTAAACACTTAGTTTTAAAGTCTAACTATATTTCGAAAGGGGGAATGATAACCAATAGGACCAAACTAAACAAAAGCAAGTCAAACACTATGGCCAGGCTACCAAATGATAATTGCAAGAGCGAGCTACTCGTAGCTACTTGCATCGGTTTTCAACTTAAACTGTTCGTATTTAGTTTACATTTTTACGGACTAAGCGAGCTTGCAATGGTTTCCGCAAACGAAAAATCAACAACTATGTATAAACATGGGGAGAAGTTTTTGATAGATCTCAATGGTTTTTGCTGAGGAGGAGGAGCATACAAGCAACAAACAACATCAGATAATTCAAAGTTTTCTCTGCTGAAATCGCTTGCTTGCAACACAACTCAATGCAAACTAATCAAAAGTAACACAAAACGCACCTTATCGGCTAGCAGGACTCCAGCGAGGGAGTCCTTTCTCAAATCTCTCTCTCACACCCACACACACACTCACACTAAATGAACGACCAAGCAAAGTTTGTAAAAAGAACACAAGAGTACATTGAACGTTTCATGGCAAGGCAATTGCTAAACATTTTTGAATGCAAATGTATTTAGCACATAAGGAGAACTTTATACATATACAAGCGAGGCGCAGCGGAGTGGATTAACGATAATTAGATAATCTAGATAACGACGCTAATTGAACTAATCAAATTAAATTTAAAATTAAAATTGTTTCTCTTGCATTTAAATGCGTGCGTACAACTTTTTCTAATGCAACATTTTTGGGCAATGGAAGCATTACCCAATGAACTATCAGCATTTCTGAATAAAAACTGCATACATATATTGAAATTTCGATATAGCCTACGATTTTTACTAACACTACACATATTTACAAACAAGAAAGGGGTATAGGGATGTGGGTCTTCAATCTAACAGGCTCTTCACATAGGCGGCGTCTTCTTGGACAAACTTCTCGGCCTGATCGGCCGGCACTTCCACTTCGGTTTTGTAGTTGTCCAGTACAATCTCCTCCTCTTTCCTAAAGACAATAAAAGCTTCTTAAAAATGGATTTCAGTGGAACTATTTTTTAGTACTAACTTTATCAGAATGTCAACCACGTTCTCGCAAGCCAGCAGACAATCACTGTCCCTGCCCACTTTGGCCTCCCACTTGTGGTACTCCCGCAGTATCTCGTAGACGCCCTTGGCCCGCAGGACTTCTCGACTGCGACGCGTGGAGCACAGCTGCAAGAGGCACTCCAACAGCATTTTTCGCAGATCCGGATCTTCCTCCCGCGTCTTACTTTCAGGCAGATACTTAAATATACAATTTTTGTTAATATGTTCTTAATAAAAATGATGACAGGCTACCTGTAGCTCTATGGGTAACTTTTCATTGTCCTCATCGCTGTACTCCTCTGGCCCGCAGAGCGGCTGCAGAATAGCCACCAGGATGCTGTCCTGTTCGTTGAGAATCACGTCATGGTACACGGCATCAAAGCAAACGTTTTTTAGGATGCCGATTGTACCACCACGTCGCACCACACTGGCCTCAAAGGATGCGAAGGGCAACAGTTTCTCCAGTAATTGGTAGCGGGCCTGACAGCACAGTTCCCGACCTCGTTGCACCTGAGTTAGGTTGCAGAAAATGGGCGCTAGGTAGTGCAGCTTCGATTTCTTCTTATTGTAATCCAGCTGGGCGAAAGCTTTGGCTAGGCGGGGAAGTGTCTGCTCGCTGCTTTCCAATATAGCCAAAATCTCATGGACCAGCGACTCTACGCGTGTGAGATTGCTGAGAACCATGCTCCAAGGGTCGGCCAGATCCGACTGATCATCGCAGATTTGCTTCGCAGCGACGTTAACGATTTCGAAAGTCTAAAATAATAATATTTACTAGATTACCTTTAAATGTTATCATTAAAACAAATCCAACCGGCTGCACTTTCTTGGCCAACTCGAAGACTTGAACTGCTCCCTGCTCCTCGGCCGTCAAGTTTATCAGACTCAGAACCGCATCCTTGGCCACTGTGTGGTTGTCATCATATGTTAGACCGAAAATGGCCAAAAGCATATCATCCAGCGACAGTATGGCCTCTTTTCCCTCCGCACTTCCAGTTAAACCTAAAAATAAGTAATATTTATTGAAGTTTGCGGCTTTGTGACGTCACTGTTGACCAAAAACAAACGCACGTGTTGGGCGCTTTCAGTTTGTTTTTACCTAAACTCACCCAAAACGTGTGTTAGGGCCACCGCCTTGAGGTCGAGTCGTTGATTAGGCTGCATAAATTGCACCAGTTCCTTTACCGTGTCCATTTTGTGCGTTGTTAATTTTAAATTATTATTTGAAAGTTAATAAAGACGAGGCGCAACAATAATAATGGGAGCAGTGTAACCGTAGATCGGGAAACAGCGACAGTGTTGCAAATTGCAGAAACTATATTGCCCGCTTCATTTAAATTCAAAGTTAAAGCTTCCTCTAACTTAAATCTTAAAGTCTGGTTGGCAGATATGTTCCTCAAATAAACATTTTAGATTGTTTTCACATCATCCAGATATCATATTTTAAAGAAATACGAAAATTTTTTAAATACAAATGTTCTATTCCGTCGTTCCCTTCACATCGCCATCTATTGCAAGGTAGAAGAAACTAATAGAAGAAAATATTAGAAATGGCGCGCAAATTTAAAAAGAAAAGCAAAGTTTTCAAAAAATTAGTAGTTAGTAATTAGTAGTTTTTTCAAAAATATTGTAAAATTTAAATATAGTTACTGCTTTGAGTTTTTTATATCCTTTAGGACACTACGCTTTAAAAACCTGGATAGGAAACCTTGACTCTAAAAAATCCCCTAAAATTAAATTGAAAAAAAACGCAGTCTCTTTTGTTTTGTTTTGTAAGATGTATATGTTTATGTATATTTAAATTTAATTGGAGTTTTAATTCTTGTTTAAATTAACTAAGCTTAAACACTTAAACGCGCGAGCGCAATATAATATAATGTAATGCATTATCGTTATAGAATTTCTGTAGCTCGTATAATCGCTTTTTCTGGTTTTCCTGTTCAGTATTTCCAATTAAAATCACTCAAAAACCGTGCTTCACATTCGATACTAAACCCAATGCAATCCAATTCAAACCAATCTCGTTTCCTCGCCGCGATCTATATTCATGTGGAGTAATAATAAACAACGAGAGAGAGTTAGAGAAAGAGACACACAGGACACGACATCTATAGCTAGTAATTGTAATAAAAGAGTCGGGAGGCCAACGGAGACAAAGAGATCAATAACCACCAGCGCGTGCCACCACCGTCACAACTCGTAGGTGATGTTGTTCATGTGATCGCGCATCTTTCGCGCCTTAAACGGTGCCGCAAAGTGTTCGTACGCATTCTCGGCATTGTACGACGAGCATCTCCTCAAGCGGTGGTGCTGCAAGGAGCTTCTGTACGGAGCATTGCCGTGTCCGGCACCGCCGGCTCCAAAACACCGCATAGCGGCGCACAAGAAACTGCACCATCTCCACGACGAGGTAAAGGCGTAAAAATGACGACTTGCCCCGCCGCCATCGACATTGCCCTTGGACAGCAAGTGCTGGCGGCTGTGGTGCAAGTAGGGATTATAATTCGAGCGGAAGCTGCCGCTGTCGCTGCTGTGGCCGCTGTCGTCACTGCTGCTCTCGCTCCGCCGCAATCCCAGCCGGAAGAGATTCCCGTTGTTGTGAGCAGCATTGGCGAAGTCTTCAAAGTCCAGGGGCGACTCGTATTCAAAGTCCCGATCAATGGATACGGCGGGTGTGATGATCATAAATTGACTATATCTCTGGCTGCGATTAGGTCGCTGGTGTTGCTGTTGCTGTCGATTGTTGCGCTGCTGGTTGGCCAGAGAGTTGAGCAGCGTCTGGTTGGTGTCCACTGAGGAGTAGCTATTGCTATTCGACACCGGCGACAGGTCATTATTATTGTTGTTCACATTGCCACTGCCCGGGTTGGCCGAACTCGAGTTGTTATTGTTGTTGTGCGCAAAGACGCCAGCTGGGGCGGGTTGGGTGGTTGTAACAACCGTATGGTGGTTGTGTTGCGGCTGATGGTGAAGGTGTTGATTCTGCTGCTGCTGCTGCTGGGGCTGATAGTGCTGGTACTGCAACTGCAGTGGCGGCTTTGTTGGCTTGGCACGCCGCTTCTTGGCAACTGGAGCTGAGGTCTGCTGTTGTGGTGGTGCTGGCAATGGTAACGGTAATGGTATCGGCAGCGATCGGGGTTGTTGTGGTGGCTGGGATTGGGGTTGCTGCTGCAGCTGTTGTTGCACAATTTGCTGCTGCTGTTGTGGTTGTGGTTGTTGCAACATCTGCTGCTGCTGTTGCAGCGCCGGGGATGTGGTTGTGGGCGTGGAGCCGACAGAGGGCATCCATCATCTTGTATCTTCCGTCCCGCTACTGCTGTCATCGGGTTTCACGATCTGGTAGGTTATCAAGTACTCTGGATAAGACTGCAACACGAAAAATGATTAAAATGTCTTGCAATGACACACAATTGTGCAACTCTCACCTGTTCGCCCCGATAGACAACATACTCCGCGAAGTGCAGGCCACCAGCCGACGGACGTCCCACCACCGAGTGGTGGCCAGGTGGTGCATGGGCCATCTTCATGGCGCTGTACTGCAAAAAGGACTTGCCCAAGGCCACTCGGCACAGCAGCAGTTGCCTGCGAATCAAAGTTTGATTATTTTTTCAATATTTTTCGTGGAGTATGAACCACCCACCTAGGACACACGTAGCAGGACTTGTCTTTATGCGAGGGACACCCAATGCCGCCGCCAATTCCGTACACATACTGGTTGCTCTTCGAGCTGTGCTCCGCGAAATAAATGCCCGCCCCGAACATGCCACCGATGTAGGCGTGGCGCTCATCAAAGCCGCGCTGCACAATCGCATTGATGAACGGACTGCCGTGGAAGAGCATCCGCTCGTTAGACTGCAAATAGTTCTCCTCGGCGATCTCCTGGCGGCGATGGGCGTACCGCTCCCAAAGCTTTCTATTCTGCACCTTTTGAACCTGCAACCAAAGGCCCAATCTCTTATAAGGATACTGGAATGAATTACTAGAAAAAGCCACATACCCGAATAATGTTGTAGCGGGTGAAGTATCCTCCGGCCTGACCGTTGTCTCGATGCTCACGGATCGTGGCCTGCATCTCCTCCTCGACTGCCACGAACTCCTTGTCGTCAGGCAGCAGGTCCACCAACAAGGTGCACAGATTAACGTTGTTACCAATGCCTGTGGGATAAACAAATGGATGAGAGATTCTGACTTCCATCAGCGCCACCAAATCTTACCTGTGGTGGCCCTGAGCTGGGCAATTCCCTTAAGTATCTTGTGGCGGAAGCCATAGGCAGAGACGCCCACCTGCTTGAGATCGTCGTGGCCCATTTCGGCCAGTATGTCCAGGGTGATTTGCTCTCGCTCGAACAGCTCGATGAGGTGGTGGAGCTGCTGGCTACTTAAGAACCCGGACACATTCGTGATGGATTCGGCGTCGGGCAACAGGTCATCCGAGGTGGATGCCTCCGCGCCGTGAGCTTCAGCACCCTGGGCGGGACTGATGCGCGTAGACAGCGGCAAGGGGACGGGAACACTGAGCGTCATGGAGGCGCCAGTGGGCAGGAGGACCGTTTCCGTCGTGGGCGACAGCATTGTGGAGGAGGAGGTCGATGTGGTGCCCGCAGCAGAGGCGGCCGCATCGGGGGCTGGGGAGCTGCTGCTCAGCGACTGGGTGGAAGCGCTCAGTGCCTGTTGGCTCAGGGAGGTGGCCATCGCGTCCTGCAGCAGGCACTTGACGTCGTCGGCCGTGGCCAGCTCGATGGGCGTCTGACCTTCTTGGTTCTTCAGATAGGCGTCCGCTCCGTGGGCCAGAAGCAGGGAACAGAGCTGCGTACGACCCTTCTGGGCGGCCTCATGCAGCGGAGTGAACCCCCACTTGTCGGTGGCGTTCACCACCGTCTTGTGCTTGATCAGCAGTGCTGCGATGTCCAGGTGGCCATAGCTGCTAGCGTTGTGGAGGGGAATCAGACCGCCCTTGTCCTGGGCATTCACGTCCGCTCCGTGCTCCAAAAGGTATTCAGCGCACTCGTAATTGTTATACCCAGCAGCTAAGTGGAGTGGCGTGGAGTTCCTGCCCTGAGCATCCCGGCAGTTTATCGTCTCGGCGGTAACCAAGCGCTGCACCCGGGCCAAGTTGCCCTTCTTGGCGGCATCCAGCAGCGCCGATGGCCCCCTCAGCAGCTCCGCCACATCGTGGTCGGACTCCTTGACCAAGTCCGCCGGGGTGGCCCCGTCGCGGTTCTTCTTCATGGGATCAGCGCCATGCTTCAGCAGCAGCTTGCAAATGTCGTACTTTCCCTTGGCAGCAGCCTCGTGGAGCGGCGTAAACTTCCACAGGTCCGAGACATTGACGTTGGCCCCGTGCTTGACTAGCAGTTCGGTTACTTCGTAGTGGCCATACGAACAGGCGTTGTGGAGGGGCACCAGGCCGCCCTTGTCCGCCGCATACACCTCGGCGCCGTGCTCCAACAGAAACTGGACCACGGGCACGCGGTTGAAGCCGGCGGCGAAATGCAGTGGAGTGGAATGTCGTCCGTCCAGGTCCCGGCAATTGACGGTGTGGGGATTGTTGAGCACTATGCGACGCACCGTGTCCAGGTCGCCGGCCTTGGCCGCTTCCAGGAGATGTGTCTCGCTGTCCGGTGGATTCTTGAGCAACTTCAGCACGGTGTCCGAGGCGAGTTGCGAGGCGCTGAGTCCCTCCAGGGACACGATATTCGTGTCGGCAGCGTACGAGAGCAGCAACCGCACCGCCTGCTCATCCCGGGCACACCTATGCAGCGGAGTCTGCCCAAGACTGTCCAATGCGTTCACCTTGGCTCCCTGCTTCAGCAACACTTCCATGGCATCATAGTGGAGCAGTTCGGCGGCCAGGTGCAGTGGAGTGAGGAATGCCTTGTTCTTCTCGTTCAGCAGGGCTCCCTTTCGCGTCAGCAGCTCCAGCAGCTGCTTCCGCTTGCCGTCCGGACAGACCACGGCCAGGTGGAGCGGAGTGTCGCCCGTGTACGGATGCACGAAGTTGACAATCTCCGCACAGATCAGTTTTTTGGCACGCGACACGTCGCACTTGCGACAGGCGTCTAGCAGACAGTGGCCTTTGTACTCGACTGGAAAGAGGATGGAGTGGGTTAGCATGGATATTCCATATTTTTATACAAACTTTAAGATTAATGTATTTGTTCAAAACAAGATAAGATAGAGGAAATCCTAGTTTAGCTTTAGATTTAGGCTAAGATTATGCAGCTACTGGTTCCCTATAATTCTGGGGATGCTGTCCCCCAACACTCACAGGCTATCCGCTCGCGTAGCTCCCTGGTGGGGGCCGCATCTATGGCCGACTTGCTGTGGCAGTTGAGGAGAGTGGGATCCGCTCCGCGGCTCAGCAGAAGACTGCAGACTTCGACCCGGCTCTTGGAGGCCGCCTCGTGGAGCGGCGTAAACGCCCAGAGATCGTTCGCATTCACGTTGGCGCCCGCCTGGATGAGCAGCTTGGTGACATCGAAGTGGCCGTACGAACAGGCGTTGTGCAGCGGCACCAGGCCGCCCTTGTCCTTGGCATGGACGTCGGCTCCGTTGGCCAGCAGGATCTCCACGATCCCTATCCGATTGTAGCCGGCTGCCAGGTGGAGGGGAGTGGAGCGCCTGCCGTCACTGGCGTGGCAGTTGACGTTGAGGGGCGTGAGCAGGGCCAGCAGACGGTCTTCGGCACCGGAGCGGGCAGCCTCCAGGAGCTCGTCCTTGCGATACTCCCCGGTCAGGACTGGCCGTGTCGCCTCATCGGCCAGCTCCAGGGGCGTCTTCTGCTCCGAGTTGCGGATCGTGTGATTGGCGCCGTGCTGGAGAAGGGCCAGGCATACGTCCACCTTGCCCTTGCTGGCGGCTTCGTGGAGGGGCGTGTAGTTCCAGTTGTCGGTGGTATTCGGGCTGGCACCCGCCTTCAGCAGCAGTCGCACCACCTCCGCATGCCCGAAGGAGCAGCAGTTGTGGAGCGGATGCAGGCCGCCCTCGTCGCAGGCCTGGATGGAGGCGCCGCTGTTCAGCAGAAATTCCACCACTTCCCGCCGCCCATAGCCTGAGGATCAATAAGCCAAGAGAAGAGAAAGAATTAGTCTTTTGGCAAGCCGTAGAAGTGAGGCGGAAAGGTCTTGTCACGGTCGGGTTCTCTCCCACCTTGTTTCGTGGAGGGTTGAGGCCTCAGGGTTAAGTCGCTTGGAAGTCTATTCCCCAAGAAATGTTTATGGAATATCTGATATCTACACTGCTGAAGGGCCGATAATTAAATCAACAAATACGTGGAGCATCTGATGCGACGATTAAGCAATTATCTCTTCAAAAAATAGCCACTCCATCGGAGGTACCTGAGTCATCTGAATTTTGACAGCCGCATTAGTCACCGCAGAGCTTAGTGTCGGATCTATGGCCAGGTTTTAAGTGAACTGCGAGGAGAACCGGAGCCAATTACAAATCTGGGCAAACAAAAGCCCGAGCCACCCACCAAACTCGACTTGCCCAACGTCTGGGCCGTTCACTTTTTTGTTGGCGAAACAATTACGAAAGTTTTGCATTAAAAATTAATAGAATGGAAAACTTAATTCCGACAGTTGTGTTGCTCCGAAAGAGGGCGAGGAGCATAAAGGTGATCCTTGAAAGGGGCACCATAACTTTAAACTATAACTTGAGAGATATTCGTTCGAAGGTTGGGTTGGCCAACAACAAAAGCCAGTTTAGTGCCTCAAAGGAAGGTCTAGTCGGGGGGCTTTAGACTTTTTATTATCATTATTTTTTATGAAAGATAACGGTACAATGTCAAACAGCTGATAATAACTAACAAAAAATAGATATAATTTTTTAAATTATTAAATTTTGTCACGATTGGCAAGCTTCATAAACTCCAGAAGGTGAAAACAAGCCTTCGGAAGATCTCACTTTTTTTTTCTTCACAGAACGTGACAATCGGAGTGACGACAATAGTAATGGGAAACCAGTTTACGGAAAGAAAGACCCGCCGAGTGATTCATAGGCCACCAGATAATAAAAAAGACGACCAATTTAGAAAGAAGTCGTCGCCAGCAGTCAGAGGCCACATTGATTTGCTAGGAGGGGCTTTGCTGGGCAGAAACTCAAAGAAGAGTGGTTTGGAAACAACATAAATCGCAGTGCTGGGTGCTAACTGGGCCAAAGTCACAACAATAGACGCAGAAATATGAAGCCAAAGACGTCAGCAGGAGGGGCCATGCACCACAGCAACCCCAACAAGTTGTCCTCAGCAGGACAACTACACTACGAATCACATCCTGAAGACTACTCCTTCAAGCTCATTAATTTCGATTTATTTTTTAATAAAAAAGCATAAACTAGTGGCTGGAGGGGAGTGAGGTGCTATTGTTTCCACCTCGACTGTGTGCATATTTTCTTTTCCAAAATAGAAAATATTAAAATGCAACACGCACAGTCGCACAAACAGAGAGACGTAGAGAGAGAGAGTTCCGGAAACATGCCCCAAACACACCGAACAGAACAGAACTGAAAGCACAGCAGTGCAGGGGCAGAGCCGAGCTGAATGGCAGAATGGAAACTAGGTCAGCTCTCGACGCCATTGGAGCAGGCGAGTGTCCGACCGAGTGCGACAATGACGCCCGTCACACCCAGGCCCCAACTAGCTCAAGGCCAGTCGTCCACAGTCGAGCTGTGAGCTCTCCATGCTATTGTGGGGTGTCCTTCAACCTTGCTGGGTGCCCACCGATGGGAGGATGATGGTACCAGATTTTTCGGCTGCCTTAAGAAAAAAACACAGAAAAGTGACTATTTGTTTATCCTTTTTTGTAAAGGATACAGTCTCATATTCATGTTAAAGGATGAGTTATCCTGAATCTTATTGGATTCCAGTTGGAAGGCATCCTTGAAACAATTGGTTGGGGAGAAGCCCCAGACGTCCCTGACTTCGTCATGTCCTTGGTCTCATTTTTCGAGGCATCCTGACGCATCCTGGGGACTACTTACCCGCTGCAAAGTGCAGAGGCGTGGACTTGCGACCAGCCGTGTCCCGGGCATTCACGGTCTGCGGCGTTATCAGCTTCTTCACCTTGGCTATCTCCCCCGTCTTGCAGGCCTCGAAGAGCTCCCGCAGCGGATCGTTGGCCATGACCGAATCGAGATTAACGCTCAGTATAGCGCGACTGCGACTGCTGTTGGCCATTTTTGAAGAATCTGTTTGCTTGTTTGTTTACTCGCTCGTACACACACACACACTGTGAGCCCCAAAAAGCTTAGGAGACGCCACCAAAACGCTATGACTTCGTTTTCTTTCTATTCGAGCAGCCTCCAATCCGATTCACTTCCTGCTCCTGCTCCAGTTTGGGGCTTGCATTTCTGGAACGATCGAGCTGGCCGAGGGGCAGTGGGTACGACAACCGAAACAGGAGCAACAATTTGCCACGGCCTGCCACGCGCCCAACCCTCGTTTTTCACTTAATATTTAATGCACAATTGCAACCCAAAATCAATACGATTTTTGGGGCGTCACTTTTCGTTTGTGGCGCTCGCGGCCGGACACTGTTTGCTGCGCGGTTGCGTTCGGGTCGACTCCCGGACTGCCTGGCTGCACTATGGCCTCCAAGCACTGCTGCCACCGTAATTATTTTCCAATTAAATCACACTCCCCCGCAAATCGGAGTCTTGCATTGTTTTGTGATGGAATCGGAGTGACCAAGCGCAGGTACTTTGGATTGTTTTCAGTTTTTGGGGTTGCCTTTTAGCTCCAACATTTTATGGGCCTTCTCAACACTGTTTTACCACTTGGCGGTATTGCAGAGTGACCGTTCTATAAAATATACTAGATACAAAATTATTTGAACTGTAATTATTGGGGCGGGTGTATTTTATTACTTTCTTTATTAGTTTCTTTATTAGTTTTATCAGATTGATATTTTGCATAAATATTATAAACAATTTCCTGTACCCTTTTTAAAAAACACCTTACCTTAATGAAAATTTTATTTATTATGCTAAACAATTTATCTAAAACATCCCCATGAAATATTTATTGATTTTTTATGAGTTGGTGGATAGAAATATGTTTTTAATATTGCATTGCTTATAATAACAAAGCGCAATAAAATTAAAAAAGTATTTTTATTTAATTTTAAATAAAAACATACCTGAAAAATACCAAAGGTATTAACCACCTGCTGTCTGGCAACACCGTCGAGTACAAGTGCATGCCAACAACAATGCGTGTGTTTGTTTTTCGTTTTTGTTTAAAAATCCATAAAAACGGAAAGATTGTGTCGCAGCCACAACAAAAAGAGTGCACGTGAGCCAGTAAACAACCACGGAAGGCAGGTGCCGGAAGCAATGAAGAAAACACCAAAATCGCATTTAATAAAAAAGTGAATCAGAATTTTTCCAGTACACATACACACACTCCAGCACGAAACCAGTTGTTGTTGTTGTTGTAAATAAGTGCAAGTGAAGCAGAAGCTGAATCGGAAAATCTAGCAAAAGAAAGGGAAGCAGAGCAGAGAAAAGTGGAAAAGTGCATCAACAGCCCCTGATAGTCGAAACGCTTGGCTGGGTGCGCGACAGCAGAACGCCAGTCGAGCGTCAACGCTTTGGCAGCCGAAATCATTAGCCCAGTCAGTCAGTATAGGCCCCTTGCTCTACCCCCCAACCACTGCCCTGGACGCCAATTCCGTGTGAGCGGCACAAGAAAGCAATTTTCTGGTAGCGGCGGCAATCAAGAAATAGCAATAATCGTTCTGCGAGAGACAGCGTCGGACAATTAGCCGAAATGGAGCTGAAAGTTTGGGTTGAGGGCATTCAGCGGATAGTGTGTGGAGTCACAGTTAACACGACGTGCCAGGTATGTAATTGGTATTGATTTCTTCCCTCATTACCGATAATAATGATGCATGTATCATCTCCATTGCGGCAGGATGTGGTGTTCGCCTTGGCACATGCCACCGGCAAGGTGGGACGCTTTACGTTGATCGAGCGATGGCGCAACAATGAACGCCACTTGGCACCCAACGAGAATCCCATGAAGCTGCTGCTCAAATGGGGCGAGTATGCAAACGATGTTCAGTTCATATTGCAGCGATCGGAGAACAAAACACAGCAGCAGACGGCGCAACAACAACAGCAGCAGCAGCAAAACAACAATAATAATAATAATAACAACTATGCTGTGAATTCAACGAAAAAACCGCTGGGGCCAAATAACAGCAAGCCAGCGCCCACATTGCAAAAGCAAAAATCGAACGTCGAGCTCAGCTACCGTTCAAAGGAATTGAAAAAGAGTTTTGGGTGTGTTTCATTAACCTTGTTTAAAAATGTATTCGTTTTTTTTTGGTTGAACCTAACGCTGGCTCACGCTGGAATGGGGCCATAGCATTGAATGCTTCAAAAACTAGATATAACTAATAATCTTTGTGTTTCCAGGGGCTACGATGCAAAACAGTTCGACAATATCGGAATAGTCAGAGGCATTCCCCAACAGCAGCCTCCACCACCGACCTCAAAGCCTCCTCCAGCCAGCTCCTCGCCAGTGGTTCCTACAGATCAGTCGCCGACGCAAGAAAACAACAATCCTGCTCCTCTTGTGCCAAAGCATGAGAAGTCATTATCCAATCCGCTGGATATGACCAGCACTGGCAGCACTCCACCGACCGTCGCAGCCGGCTACAATGATTTCTATAACAATAACAACGGAAACCAGCATATCTACAGCCAGTTGAGCAAATCAAGCAATGAACTCCGACGTTCCAGCCCCAACGAGATGTACTACAATAACAACGCGAATGTCAACCTTAACAATAATAACAATAACTCGCCTGAGATGTACAAGCAGACACCAACGATTTCGGCCAATGGAGCTCTGGTGCCGCCGCCATATCGTGATCCACCGCCACCAAGGAACAGTCCCATGTGCCAGGGCCAACGCATGGCGATCAGTAATGCCGACACCATGTCGAATGCGTCCTCATCAACAAATCCGTTTATGAGCGACTATGATCAGCACAGCACTCCAAGCAACATGAACAATAATAACAATGGCAGTCAGGCCATGGACGAGGGAGAGAACATGTTCCAGGCCACGCAGTACAACGATTTGATGCAGTTGATAAAGTTTCAGCGGGAGAAGATTACATCGCAGCAGATGGAACTGCAAAAGGTAACATTTACTTACCTTTTTTATTCAATCCAGCATTTAATCTCTTTTCTTACAGTTCGATTCGGAAATAGTATTTTTGGAAAGCAAAGAACGCGACCATGCCCATGAGTTGGAAGTAATATCGCGAGAGATCACCAAGGCAGATCAGATCTTTCGGCAGGGCAGCGAACAGCTGCAGACTCTCCAGTACGTCGAGGAGGAAAACGAACTGGTCAAGCAACAGGAGAAGACGCTCAAGTCTGAAATCGCTCTGCTCCGCTCCAAGTTGGCTAACTGTGAGACGGAACTGCTGCAATGCAAGAACAAAATGCGACTGCTGATGGACGATATAGAGATGGAGCAGCAGCAGCAACAGCAAAACAACAGGTGAGTATCAGTATAAGTATCGTGTATAACTTTATTGACTTTAAAACTATTTCTAGACAAACTGTGGAGCGAGACTTTTTGATGGAAATGGAACGGATACAAAGCGAGATCGATCAGGCTCTGCACAATACCGATTCTTCGAACAAAACCGCTGATAGTTTGAAGAAGGAACTGCTGATGATCGAGCACGCCATTGCCGAGAAGAAGAGGCAGGTGGAACAGTTGGTCAACGAGATGAAGGAAGTGAATCTGCAGAGCCTAACAGTGACCACCACGGAGGAGATCAAACACTTGTTGGAGGGGCCCAACAAGCAAGGCAGCAGTCGTCGCATCATTGGTTCGCCGCGGCAGCTTGAGACGGCAGTTCCCACCAGTAAAAATCCACATGGAGTTTGGGTTTAAAGGAGCTTTAGAAAAAGAACATAATATTTTTCTAATCGAAGTCCTTCGTAAAAACAATTTTTGGGAACAAAATTTATGAACATATCGTTAATGCATAATGGAGTTGGCACAAAACGGATTCCATATGAATATCACAATTTTATACAGTCTTCACAAATTTACAATAATCTATGTGCTCGAGAATTGTTCTAGAAAACTTAATTTCCAGCCACACTATGGATCTCTCAAAGCAATGACAAATGATACAAGTTTCGACACACATTTTTAAATGCACGCGAACGAACTCTACACCGTTTTTATTTTGTACTCTAATGTAGTTAAAGACTCTAAAAACATTCCCCTTGTTTTGAACTTTGTGTGCTATACTCTTATTTAACTTTTGTTGCTAGTCTACATGTAAACAAAAACCGTTTCCAAACCTTATATTTCGCCATTAGTTGTTACTTAAGGGGAACTTTAATTGTTGCAATAATTCGAACGTAACGAAACTTGAACCGCCTTTTTAACGTTTAAGTAGTGCACTTAGTGATTTGTCTCCCACGAATAATTCATTATAGAATTCTCAATTCGAATAACACACAAAATCGTATAGTACTTAGCAATTAGCGCAGCTTTAGCAAACAAAATAGCAATGCTTTGTTGAAAATCTTCACTTCTAAAGTGCTTAGCCTTAGCCACCGGATAACGAAACATAAACCACATTGCATTAATATACAATAAATATTTTTTAGAATTAAACTCGTATAAACAAAATACAATGAGTAGCTTCTGTGTATTATGATTTTAAATAGCAATATTACGCAACTTTGATAGAAAAGATCATTAATAACACCAACCTAATGCAATTTAGTAATTATTACATTTTACTATAAACTTTAAACTATTAAAAATGTTTAGACACAATTCTAATTGAACTATTAATTAGCTAATAAATACTTTTTATAATTTTTTCCTTTAAATCGCAAAAGGATAACGTGTTTTAACTTTGAGGGTCTTTGGAAAAAAGCATTTCAGAATGGAATATAATTGATTTATTATTTAGGATGTAAAGAAACAATACCACTTTCGCCACTGGGAGTTGAATCTTCAGTGTTTGTTGCGGCTAAGGATATTCGGAAGGGAATGCAAGCCGCAGCAGCTCAACGGACCCCTTCACGGCGACCACCCGAATCCTCGGAGGACACCCGAAGGGCCAACAGCGCTGCTGCTGCTCTGCCGCCTTTCTTCTGCGGAGGAAAACAAAATCAGCAACAAATGCTGTCACCAGCTTCAGTTGGCCGATGTCCGCGAAAGTGTTTGGTTCTACTTCGAGGAGTGCCTAAAAACATTCCTTTTTTTGGCAACGCGCGCGGCTCAAACAATTCCCGCTGATGTTTTGAACATAAAGGGTATTGCCTACTTAAGAGGGCAGTGTGTGTGGCCCAAAAAAAAGAAGAAAAAATAAAGGGAGGGACGAGCACACATTTAAATGGTCTGTTTCTCGCGTCCTATCGCACTGACACAATCTACAAAGTGGTCAAGGGAGCATCGAGTAGCCGTGGCAAAGAAAAAGGAACAAAACTGTCCCATTTTTACGACACTTTTCCACACCAAATGCTGTTCAATTGTGATGATTGCGATAATGAGTGTCCCTGTTTCGTCTTTTGGGATCATGCATGCTACAACAATGTGCCGGGATAGCTACTCGATGACCTTTTGCGGAAATTATGATTTGTCTCCGGCTGACCTTGAGCCCTCCCAGGAGGTCCTGCCTCGGACCCCCATCTCGGACTCAATTAAGCGAAATTTAATCAGCCAGAGAAGAAATGTCTCAGAAAAGGGCCCGTAAATGCCGGTCACATATTGCACTTCCATTTTGTATTTTAGTAGATTCGGCAACTTTATAACCTTGAGTTTGGCATAATGTGTTGAATAAATTAGGAAATAAAAGCGGCTCCTTAAAAGTAGAACCATATGATGGAAGCCTTATGGAAGCATTAATGGTTTTCTTTTGTAGGATTTATTTCTTCAATTTATTTCAATTCTTTTGTTTAAATCATTTTCCCAACTATTTATTGTGATAGTTTTATTCTTTTGTTAAACAGAAAGAAGAATTGTTTATAGTTGCTATTTAATCGGCACTTTAGCTCTTAAGGACAGTGCCATTAACAACTCCACAGGTTCTTCATATCAGCTTAAATAAAAATGAGCTATCCTTAAGTGTCCTTGGATAACTTCAAATTTCAATGTCCATCAAAAAAGACACTTTTATCCCATAAAATTAATTTCTGCAATGCTGAAATCGAAACCCTCCAAGTGGAAAGCACTTACCATACGAAATATTAATTTTGAAACCGCTCTACCCACTCCCCAGGATCCTTCCGCTCCATCTGCTGTGTAATCCTGGTACTTAAAACTCTTCTAAACGAGCTGGGAACATTAGCCAAATGAAGTGACAAGAAATTAACAAAAAAAAAGAAAAAAAAAAAATAGACGAAGCGATATAAGAAATAATAATATAAAAACTCAATGAGTCAGCACGGCATTGGTGTTGCTGTTGTTGTTATTCGCTGCTTTCTGCGGTTGGTGGGCGGCTGGAGGCGTGGCCGGAGTGGGAATTGAGCGCTGCTAATGATGAACTCGGTCAAGGAGCCAGTGCAGCCACGCTGGCCAGCTAATTAGATAAGCGAAGCTTTCGAAAACAGGACGAACTTGGCCAAACCGATAAATCGCGATGGTCTACGGAAGGAGCATCGCCGTGGGCGTCTGCCTGATGACCATTGTCCTGTTCCTGGCCGCTCTCATATTTTACTTGAGTCTCGGTAAGTGATCGTGTACTTGTGATTTAGGATTTAAGATACATTAAATTCCCCAAGAAATAAAGCTTAAATTATTAAAACCATTAAGTCAGCAAAAAAATACATAAAAGGCAAGGAACTCCAGTTTTTATTAATATTAGTAACATTAGGAGATGGAAACATTGTTTTTATTGCGAATTAAAGTTGGAAAGTTTATGATTTTCACATTTATCAATCACACGAGACCCCCGCCAACCGATGGAAAGGCTTCCTGAAGGACAAACAAAAACGAAATCAAATTCCTAACTGCAGAATGCCCATAAATTTTATACTCAAAAGTATTTGAAAGTAATTTGTTGTATAATACGATAAAAAATACAATAGCAAAATAAAAACAAAAACGGCAACAAACGCCTGACCATAAAAAATAAATACAAGTACGGCGAAAACTTTGTCTTGAGCGAAAAACAATTTTCGCACATCCATATTGTGTGTATAAGTGTGTATATATTTTTGGCCTCTGCTTTGGTTGGTATGTTGTGGTTCCTTGTTCCAGGCCAGGCCAGGCCAGGCTTTTATCTTGTTTTACGAGTATCAATATCGAGAAATTTGCGCCGCTTTTTGCTGCTACAATATTACATTTTTTATGCCAATTTGCGTATTGATTTGCCATACAGGCCGAGCCTGATATAGGCAAAACATGTTTGATTTATGCCATTTTGTCGCCTCGGATTCAAAGTACATGCATCACATCGCCCTGGCAAAAACCAGAAATTATTTATCTGCCAGGGAGCAGTTTCCCTGCTTAGGTTTAAATCATCCCAAGAATATGGGGATTAGGGAAGAGCCGGGCAGAACAAAGCCAGAAGCGCTATGATTTGTGTTTTTTATGTGTCTCTGTCATAGACACAATGAAATTGAAATTCTTGCTAATGCACATTGCCGGTGAACGTGTGTGCGAGAGCACGACCTTATCTAATGAAGTTAGTAAGGATATATCGGGGGAAGTGGTATGGAGGAGTATGCTTCAGCAGTAATGTTCCAAAGGAAATGGCTTTGGGGAAACGGAAATGCATGAATATATCCGAGAGCATATTAAACAATGTGTTAGTTTTAGTTTTGACTTGAACTGGTTCTGGTAAAGTTTTGGGAGAAGATAAGGGCCCACTTTACCTATAATCTTATTACTTAAGTAGTACCTCTTCAATAAAAGATCCATCTTTTATTTCGAAAACATAAAAATATCTGTCTTCTGACGCAATCCTTTCAAATGAATTAAAACCTCCTCAAGGTGCACAGCTCTTACTCGCTCATTTGTCTAATGAACTACAATATTCCATAATCTCGTCATTTGAATTGCTCAATATACAACAGGGGCCACCCAAACAAATCGTAAAAATTATAAAATGCAAGAGGAGAATTGTCGTTTCATTTTACGACAATTGCCCGAAAAAGTTGTAGGCATTCGGGCAGAAAAAATTCTTTGGATGAATTAAATCTAATAATAAGAAATCTCTGTGAAGCGCCTGTGAAATATGTTGTTAAACTTTTCTTGATAAATTAGTTTCTTTGGCTTATTAATTCCATCCACACCATCCATTCAATTGAATCATGTACTTGGGATACTCCAAAAACATATTGTTAACAAAGCGAACCTCTCAAAATGAAGCGAAAAGATTGAGAAAACTTTTTGGACATTAAGTTTAATTGCCATGTCTTGGAAAAAGCAACCAAACAATAAGCTGAACTTCTTTGTGGCAATACGGGGAAAGGGAAACATCAAAAATCCAGTTGACATCTTGAGTTTTAAGTTTAAAGTTTGCTTGTCAGCGATTACAATAATTACTCATACGCCGCGTTGCCCCTATGAACGTTGCGATATGTGCGGCGATAAGCTTTATTAATAAGAATATGGTATTTAAGTTTTAATATTTTAAATCGTCTTTTCAGGACCCTGTCCTACAGGCAGTTACTCCTGCGACAACGGCACGCTGTGCGTTCCTCAGCGACAGATATGCGACAGTCGGCCGGACTGCGCCGACAAGAGCGACGAGCACCCGGTGGAGTGCGGACTGCTCTACGGGAGCAAGGAGATGGCCGACAAGATTGTGCGTAATGCCATCGAGAAGAAGCAACAGCAGCAGCTTAATCAGCGCCTCAACCTGTCTGGCTCTAATGCGAGCAGCCTGGATCTATCACCGCGAGTGGTGCCAAGTAATCAGAGCCAAATTCTAAGCCAGACTTGTGGTAAGTGGGATAAGTTGTCTAACCTAGGAAGAGTGTGGTCTGGTTCTGGTTATTACCTGGAGGGAATAAACTTTTTTTTAACAATCATTCCATTAGATATCGTCACATATCCACGTCTCTGCAAATGCGGACAGGGAACCATACTCTACTGCGGTCGTTTTGCCAAATTACGTCGATTTCCTAAAATCAGTCCCGAGGTTACTAACCTGATCATCATCCGTAACAACATCACTCTGAGGGACAACTTGTTTGCTAATATCACGCGTCTACAAAAACTGTGAGTAAGAGTTTAAAAAAGGGATATAAGTGTCTTGTAAACAGATTCCCTTGTTAGTAGAAAATCCTATTAAATCTATTGTGTGTTGCACATTTTCTCCCCTTTTCAGGACTCTCAAATACAACAACATATCACACGTGCCGCTGGGCAGTTTCAGCGGCCTCGAACATCTGGAGCGGCTCGATGTGAGCCACAACAATATCAGCCACCTGCCGCACGGTGTGTTCCACGGCCTGCATAACCTTCAGTGGCTGTTCCTGGTGAACAACCATCTACGCCAGTTTCCTATGGAGCAGCTGCGACTCATCCGCCGGCTGGAGTGGCTCGTCCTCAGCCGGAATCGTCTCACATTGCGCAACGTGCAGCTGCCGAAAATCTCCTCGCTCTACGAAGTGTGAGTAAATCGAATTGGGTCGTAATACTGGCGGGGGAGCTTCTCTCCTATTTGTGAGATTAAATCCTAAAAAGGGAAGCCGGTCCCTGGACGTTCTGCTGATGTATTCAAGCGTAAAATGCTTTACACTGTCTGCCATTGTTAAAAGCAGCTACACACCCATCTCATTGGGTTAGTCGCGTATTGGGTGTCCTGATGGATTGACGAGGTTCCACAGTCCTGGGCCATAAGCTCACTACTGCTAGGTGATTTAGTTAAAGTCTAGCAAAACACTGTCCTAGTTGCTGTATTTATGTAGTCTGCAAGGGGTAATTGGAAGTTACAAAGTAGAGTTTGCTCAAGCTCTAGGGTTACAATGTTAAAGCTATTTACTTGACTAAAAAAAGAAAATAAAAGATACATGTTTTGGGATGAAAGCAAATGCCTGACAGTATTTATATATTTTGTCTATCTTAATCTGCTAACGAAACATTCCTCACATGTCCACACAAGCATAGAAAAAAGCTTAAGCTTCAGCAGTGCTCAGCCCCAAAAATATATAAACAAAACTAGGCCTGCAGCTTAGCTAAGATTTTTTTCTTTATCCCGCCCGCCTGGTTTTATAAATTTATCTTTCCTCCTTACAGTTATTTGGATTTCAATCGAATTGAATATATTGGCGAGGAAACTTTTTCCCAATTGGATAATTTACATTTGCTGTAAGTAAAACAATCAACTTTCCCCTTAAAAAACACCAAAAAAAAAGACGAAAAAGATGTCGGCAAGTGTCGAAAAATCTATTGAAATATGCCGTACTTAGATTTTATGGGGCGTATGCGTAATTTTTACTCTTCGCTGCATTTTGCTTTCGATTTGGCAGATCTTTTCTGTCTACTTGTTTACGTTGGGAGATTTATGGGGGTTACATTGTTGCTGAGAAAGTAAAATGGGAGTAAACACCTTTAAGGATGAGAAGGAGTATCGGCCATTCGCACTTCTATTGAAATGACATTGAAAACAATATCCATACATCGACACCTTTTTCCGGCATAAAATGGAACAACCGAATTTATGCACCAATACACATAAATTGGCACTTTAATTGTTTACGCAAATAACATATGCTAATCAGATATTTAAAGGAGGGTAACAAATAGGCACACCGAAGCAGAAATACCTTTCCATATCGAAGACACTTGTGATATAATAAGGAGAAGATGACTTTCAATATTTTATTTTTCAAATTTTAAGTCGATTTTAATGTAGGTTGATGAAGAATAGATTTGCAAATCGTTTTAAGGGGAAATAATCTTAAAAAAATATTTTGTTATTGAATCGGATAAAAACTGGCAAAGATATAGCCATCGCTAGAGGCCATATTGGGCCTCCATTCCTTTTTATACTTTTTGAAGGGAATCCCCTAGAATTTTGACGAAAAATCGAAAAAATATTTTGTTCTTGGGTTTTGATGCAGAATGACGGAGAATCTATCTACAAATCGTTTAAGGTATTCCGCTCGTGAATCGGATGAAAATTGGCAAAGATATAGCCATCGCTAGAGGCTATATTGTGCCTCCATGGGGCTTTTTAATTTTTGAAGGGGATCCCCTAGAATTTTGACGAAAAATCGAAAAAATATTTTGTTCTTGGATTTTGATGCAGATTGACGGAGAATCTATCTACAAATCGTTTAAGGTATTTCGCTCGTGAATCGGATGGAAATTGGCAAAGATATAGCCATCGCTAGAGGCTATATTGTGCCTCCATGGGGCTTTTTAATTTTTGAAGGGGATCCCCTAGAATTTTGACGAAAAATCGAAAAAATTTTTGGTTCTTGGGTTTTGATGCAGATTGACGGAGAATCTATCTACAAATCGTTTAAGGTATTCCGCTCGAGAATCGGATGGAAATTGGCAAAGATATAGCCATCGCTAGAGGCCATATTGGGCTTCCATTCCTTTTTATTCTTTTTGAAGGGTATCCCCTATTATTTTGACGAAAAATCGAAAAAATATTTGGTTCTTGGGTTTTGATGCACATTGAAAGAAAATCGATCTCTAAATGGTTTAAGGTTTTTTCACCTAAGAAACGTATGCATATTCGAAAGAGTATTAAATAAACAAAACACATTTTCGAGGACAGGCTTCCAAGACAATTTGAAAGCATTTGTCAGAGGCCTCCACATGGTGTTGTCATGGTGGAGCGTACATAATCATTAATTTATGCATCAATAGCTGACAATATAAGTCAATGGGTCGTCTGGGTACCCGACGCCTTGCTGCTAACTGAAAATAAATCAGTTACCAAATTGCACAACGTAAATAAATGTGTTAACCTTTACAGTGATTGGAAATGAATGGGAGCGATGTATTTCATGGGAACTTAAATTATTCTCTAGAATTCTTTATATTTTAACGTTAAATACAGATTGTGTTTATGCTTTTGAATTATAGAGACCTGCAACATAATATCATCTACCACATCCACGGACTAGCCTTTGAAAATTTAACGAATCTGCGAGATATGTAAGTATATTTCGGATTGTATTTCGGTTAGAATGGGAATGGGTAAAACTTGTACACCGACACTAAGCATGAATTATGGCGACACCAAGCTAATTAGCATAATAATACGAATAATGCTGGGCCAGAAGTAAATGAACTCGGTCTGTGGTCAAAAAATCAGCCCAGAACAAAGCGGCAGGATAAGAAAGTAATAATTTGGCAAAGGATTTCAACTAGCCGACGCCCCGAAGGATTCAGGCTTTGTGATTCAAAACCATATTCGATGAAAATAATTTCAGTTCATTAATGCGCAATTACGTATACGCCATGTTGTCGCAGTTCATGAAAAACTGAAGTTGAAAACTTTTTCGCCCTCAAAGAGATAAATTAGAGCTAGGGGAAAAAAGGATAACATTCTCTTCTCTTCGAGGAGCTTATTCCTTTGAAAGTCAAAGATGAAAAATATTTTTTTATTATCTTCAGCACGCCCACATTGTAAGAAAGTTTTCCTGCCCCCGGGCAACTAATCTAACCTTTATAGTCATATGTAGTTTATGGGAAACTCTAAAGCAATCTATAAACACAAGTCGTAAAGTCGTAAAAGAAAAATGAAACAAATTATTTAACGCTTTTGGGAAGAAATTTCATGGGCCTTGAACAGCATGGTGTGCGCTTAATAATATGAGGAAAAATATAGAATTTAAAGGCATAGAGAGCTTAAGGATTGGCGGCAAATAAATTCCATTTTCTTGATCGCTTTAAGCTGTGTGGCAGAAATAGGAATTTGATGTTGCTTTCTGGCTTTCATAACCATATATCAGTGGCATATTCAATAAATGTCTCCGTCAACTCCACATCCATCGTCTAGCATCAAGCTGCGGCCTTAATAAATTTACAAACCAGCCAGCATATACATCAGCATATCAAGGATGATAACACACTCCTTCACACGGACACAGACACACTCGGGCTTGACCAGATTCAGGGTACAATACACACACAGACACCACAAGAAAAAACGAATTTTGGCCAGAGCGTTGTATATCTTTTGGGACAACATGATATGCCTTTGACTTCTGGCTAACGCAGAAAGAGAGTCGAATAAACAAACATTATTATGACCAAATAAAAATGCAAATAAATTTGTATTTTATGTGAAAACAATTTCGCCAAAGCCTTGGCCAGAAAGCAGTAGCTGTAACCAACTCTGGGCCAAGTTGTTGGCCAATAATGAAGGAGTTTATTGAAATCGACTCGGGGCGGTATCCCCCAATCGTCATTGCTTCATTAGATCAACCACCACCACCCCCCAAAACAGTGAATCCTTTACGCCTGTTGATGACACCTCCCATCTCTCACTTGGCATCTCCTTGGTAACCTTTCCGCTCCCTCGAGTGCCCCTCATCGCGCCAGATCCATGCAAATAATTTCCCTTTGCTGGCTGGCGTGCGAGGAATTTCTCGGCATTCCGGAGAGCTTGTGTGGCAAGTGTAAGACTTTTATAGCCACAGAGGGGGAGGGAACTGCACAGAAATTCCGATGGCAGGGGTGACTGTGTATTTGTATCTATCAGATACGCATCTAAATGCTGCTCATGTAGCTGTCTTCCTCCAGCAATTTCTGCTGATTTGTTTTGTTTTCGGTATTCCTCGGGGTTTGGGTGGCAGCGCCACGCTGGACATAAAACAAACGAAAATATTTGAGAAATCGCTGCACTAATTTGATTCCTCGTGTCAAGCCACTGAGCCACTGACAGGTCATTACAGAGATTCTCGTACAAAGAATTGGTTTTAAAGACCTTCAAGTCCCCGCATTGTCCGGTCAACGTGGCTGTGACGTTAATTATGGTCACCCTAAGCTCCTCTCAGGCACCGCCTCCGGACGGACTATGCAACAAATGCCGCAGGACATCCGCAGGGCACATTGCCCCGAAAGAATTCACAATTGAAACGTGTCATTTGCAAGGAAAGCGTAAATGGTTTCATTTGGTTAACATGCTCTCTCCATCGAAAGGGGTACAATTGAAAAAGTATATGATTCATATATACTATATATTATATTTAAATATCGTAAATAAATTCTATATTAAATAATATACTACATGATTAGGAGAGGACCAGAATTTCATAGATCTTGAAGCAAGTTTCATAAAATAGTTACTTTTCCCTTCCCAAGCAGAGTATTCAGGGTCATGTTTGACATGAACTATACCTTTCCGTTATGTTCACCATAATTTTTTGCTTTTTGCACGTAGCGCACTAATACTACTCCGAGAGTGTAATTATTTGTCATATTCTTAAATGCGCACTGACCGTTTGAATGCCCCAGCAGTCCTGCAGTCCTTTTGTTTTGTGACGCACTTTGCATTGCCTACTTTCTGGGGCACGTGTGTGTGTGTGTGGGCTCGGGATGTGCTCCACCATGAGCAATTGGCATTATTTGGAGCTTATTTGGGCGCCCATCAAGGGACGGCAACTTGTTGCCTGAGAATTATGTTAATTGTGCTCGTGTGTCGTGTCCTCGTCGCTGTCTGGCAGCCCCAGATATTTATGGAGTTATTAAGTACGCTGTTTATGCGGCCAGAAGCCACAGGAAAAATAATGAGGGCAGCCGCTCTTAAAGGCCTGCCCCTCAATAATTAATTAGAAATTTACATAATAATTTGAACGCCAGGCCGACCCATTTTCGGTGGCTCAATTTTCGGCCGAGTTAAATATTTAGTTTAAGCTTTTCCCCGCAGATTCCCCACAAAAAAGGACAGGATTGTCGGGCAACTTTATGGCCATCGAGCAATTACAAGCAATATGTGGACGTTGGGGGGCTGAAACTGGAGGGCGTGTCCATTGTCTTTGTGCGACAATCCATAAAAACAAACTGTTAACAGTTGGCGGTTGGCGCTTCGGCATTGATTGACCAGACAAGTGCAAGCAATGGAGCTCCAGCAAAGAGCTCAACGTCAGATTCAATTCCAGCCCCCCAACTTCTGCATCAGCTGCAGCAGTTCCCAGGGACGTGACACGGTGGAACCGAAACACCCCAATCCCGGAGTGAAAACATTAGTGTTATGTCCGCATATATTAGTGGCACATGTGTAAAGTCTTTTCAAGTGGCCTCGCAACCACTGTTGCACATCCTGTCTGCCATGAATGATGCGCTCCTTCCTGCCAACTCACTTTGGCATAGCCAGTTGCATCTCTGTTAGCCAGCCATTGATAGACAATGTTTGTGCGCTGATTTATACTCAGCCAGCTATTAAATAAGAATTTTCGTTATTATGCTTCCAAGCGGGATTTTATTATGTGACTTTCAAAAGCTCAAGCTTCGGCTGGATGTGGCTGTGGCTTTGGCTTAAAGCCATGCCAGGGATATAATTTTCTGGGCAGTTTTAAAGCGTTAACGTGTGGCGGCTTTATCAGCGCGACATGCGGGCCATTATGCGGCAACGCGGCGTATGAGTATCGTGGTATCTGCGAATAATTCTGAGACGTGTGTTTCGTTTTACAGCCGCCTCGTTGGTAATCCCATTAAGGAGTTATCTGGAGAAACATTTCTGCACAATTCCAGATTGGAAGCCCTGTAAGTATAAGCCAACTTCTTTACTTAAACGTCTAATTTAAAAATGTGTTTGCCTAAAGTCTGATGTTTCACCAATTTCTTGGCTTTCAGCTCTCTGGCTCAAATGCCCCTTCAGGTCCACCGCAATCTCCTGGAGCCACTGAACATTTCGTTTCTGAATCTCACAGGCATCCGATATGATAACATCGACTTTAAGGCCATAAACTCTATGCGCAATCTGACATATATTGTCTTCGATCGGTTCTTCTACTGCTCGATGACGCCGAGGGTGAAGCTGTGCAGGCCCTCCACCGATGGGGTTAGCTCCTTCCAGGACTTGCTGAGCAAGCCCGTCCTCAGGTACTCCACTTGGGTAATGGCCACCCTGACGATAGCTGGCAATGTGCTGGTTCTTTGGGGGCGATTCATATACCGGGACGAGAACATGGCGGTGACGATGGTCATTCGAAACTTGGCTCTGGCTGACATGCTAATGGGTTTCTATTTGGTCACCATCGGAATACAGGACTATCGCTACAGGAATAAGTATTACCAGTATGTTTATATTTCAAAACATTAACTCAAATTATATTAATAATTAAATCCTTATTGCGCAGAGTGGTTTTGGACTGGATTACCTCGTGGCAGTGCACGGTTATAGGAACCCTAGCTGTCAGTTCTTCTGAGGTTTCCATGTTAATCCTGGCCTTTATGTCGTTGGAACGCTTCCTGCTGATTGCCGACCCTTTTCGCGGCCATCGCAGCATCGGAAGCCGAGTGATGTGGCTGGCGCTGCTCTGTATCTGGCTGACGGGCGTAGGATTGGCGGTCGTTCCAGTACTTCTCTGGCGCTCCAGCAGCCTGCCCTACTACGGATCCTACTCTGGCACCTGCTTTCCCCTGCACATCCACGAACCGTTTCCACTTGGCTGGTTGTACTCGGCGTTCGTCTTTCTGGGCGTTAACCTCCTGCTCCTGGTGATGATCGCGATGTTATATACGGCTTTGCTTATCTCAATATGGAGGACACGAAGTGCCACTCCACTGACTCTCCTCGATTGCGAGTTTGCGGTGAGGTTCTTCTTCATCGTCCTGACCGACGTACTTTGCTGGGTGCCCATCATCGTGATGAAGATTTGGGTGTTCTTCAACTACAACATCTCCGACGACATCTACGCCTGGCTGGTAGTCTTTGTGATCCCCCTGAACTCGGCGGTCAATCCGATTCTGTATACCTTCACCACGCCCAAGTACCGCAACCAGGTGTTCTTGCGCGGCTGGAAAAAGATCACCTCACGCAAGCGGGCAGAGGCTGGAAACGGCAACGTAGCCACTACCACGACTGGCACCGCCACTGGCTCCTCCCATCCAGACGACTCCACGGCCCTGGCCAAAGGCATGCCAATGACACTGACGCTAGCAAATTGAGGCGCTCATGTGGCTGGCGCATCCATCAGTATACTAATCAGATGTAGCAGCATTTATTTTGTCTATATCGAAAATCTATCCGTTTATATGTGTTTATCTAACCTATCAGTGTAAGTTAACCAAAGCAAAGCGTAAAATAAACTGTATGTGATATTTGTAAGAACAAATAATGAGATTCATTCAGAAGGGTTTTGTTGTGTCAGACAACCGCAGACTATGATATTATTAACATAATTTATCACATATCTTTTGTTGGGATGCATTTGAAATTATAGCTAATTCTTATCATTAATCTTTGTCAAAACCAGCTTGGAGCGGGATACACGAAATTTTCTCATTTCCTCGAGCTCATCGATCCTTACTACCCGGTTGTGGCTGCTTTCTATGTGCAGGCGCAGTCTAAAATAATGAAAAGTATTAGCATCTACATTAAGTTAACATAAGTACATACTTTGTGCGAGCTGGAAACCTTTTCTGGCAGTGCCCACATTCGAATGGCATAGCCGTATGCGTGTACTCATGATAGCGCAGCGAGGAAGACGACGTAAATTTCTTATTACAGTTGCCATATTCGCAAATAAATCGTTCTCCACTGTGCTTCACTTTTTGATGGACGGTTAGGTGGGATCGTTGGGCATACTTGCGATCGCATAGGTCGCAGGCGAAGGGGAAATCCCTTGAGTGGTAGCGCTTGTGTATCTCCAGAGCCTTGGCAATGGCAAAGACTTTGCCGCATGTGTCGCAAGTGACGCCAGACTGGTGGTGCTTCGCTTCCACGTGGACTTTAAGAGCCTGCTTGGTGAGATAGACCCTGTTACATTGGCTGCACTGGAATCGGGGTCGGTTGCTTAGGTGAATTACTTCGTGCGTCACCATGCGGGACCGATTTTTGAAAACCTTGTGACAGAATTTGCAACTGATTATTCCGGACGGCCCTTGGTGGGGCAATGGGTCTACGTCGTTTTCTTCTTGAGATTCTTGCTCATTTTCCTCCTCTTTCTTATCTCCATCCTCCTCGTGTTCCTCGTCCTCTACCAAGTACTCCTCATCCAAGTCATCGTCTTCCATTTCTTGCTCGGCGGAATCCTGAACCGAGGACTCGAATATCTCCAACAACTGCTGATTAGCCAGAGCCACTTTTTTATGAAAATCATAGGCCCACTGAAGTTCCACAGCGCAACGTTTGCACAGAGTCCGGGGCTCATGACTGGGTCTCTGGCGGAGATCCTCTCTGGTGCAAATTTCATAGCACTCATAGTAGCTCAAGCCCGATTCTTGGTCATAGCAGACAGACATGTCCAACATTAGACTGGGATTAGGTTCCTCGAGACACAGGCGGCAGTTGTTTTGGAGGTCCAGAACTGGGAAGCTCCCCAATGAGACTTCTCGGGACGCACTTTCAACAGGAGCTACAACCACCTCAGATTGCCTGGAGCATTTCAGGATTCTGAAAGTACGCGCTGCGCCCTGTTTTATCGTTTGGGAATCCATTTTTTTTATAAAATCCTGGTCCTTGTTTTTAATTCTCTTTGTAACAGTAAATTTCGTTGTGGAAAAAGCTAACAAAAATAAACACAGAATAGAAGTCAAGGTAGCGTCGTCTGCTGGCCAGAAAGAATGGAATGTGGAAATGAAATAATATGGCGCGCTTTTAAATTTTTAAATTTTCGGCTCCTCAAATAACAAACTAATATGATAATTTAGAAGAAAAAACTAAAGAGGATACATTTAAATATATTTTCAGTGCAAGAACTAGATAAAATAATTGATTTTTTAAAGTTATGTCCAACAATTTTATGTTCCACTCTCCAACATTCCTCCAGCATACCTTTGACGCTACTGTGACATACTTTTAAATTTCTGAGAGCTCTTTAGTGCAATTTACTTTAAACTTCTTTCTTGTATTGCCTTGTCAGAGTTTTCCCCAAGAAAGCTGGTATGTACTTTAAGGTAGAGACGACCACAATTGATCCTGGCGCAGATATCCTACATCCTGACGATGCCCAGTATATATGGCTGCCGATTTCAGTGCTTGTTGGCATTTTTATTCTAGCAGCTTTGGTGCGTTACTTTTCTTATCTCAACAGACGCTGTGTCTGTTTATTCAAGTGCATTTGCATTTGTTTAGCTTAACTTATGTATTTGGGACATTTTCTAGGTCTACGCCATGTCACGTAGTCGCTGTCGGTGCTCCTGGTCGTGTCTGAAGCACAGGGCTCCGCCAAGAAATGGATACATAAACGTTGACGATGAGGACTCGGATGTGCCAATGGCTTGCGGGGATGATCTCGGAGAAAGTCTTCTACAAGGACGTCTGCACATAGAGGATGTTAGTAAGATGGATAAAATATATTCTTCCATTTATTATTCCCTTTTATATTCCAACAGCGGCGAAATGATCTCTCAAATTCCTAAAAAAGAAACAAAATATGTCTTCGTTGCGAGACTTGAATAAACTTTATTGTCCACGTTGTGCTCCAGGTGGTTGTCATCGGCTTACTATAAAAACTACGTGCCTCTATTACATGTAAACTATACAACGAAAATAGACCTATTTATTTATCAGTATTTGTGGCGCCCAGTAGTCGCGTCGTCAAATCGTAAAAGCCAAAGAAGAATGCACCGCCCAGCGTGATCCAAAGAACTCTGGGCACAAAACCAGCAAACAGACTGAAAAATAATAAACATCCAGTATGTTATTAATAAATACATAAAACATGTACATAATACATAATTTCTAATCACTGAAAGGGGTATAGTTTAAGATAGTTTATACTTATTATGGAAACTTAATGTGAAAAAATTAAAGTTAAATATTTACCCGCTTAAACCTCTTTCGATATAAATGCCATGCAGTATGCTTCGAGCATTTCGTCTTCGGTTTAAACTTTCTTTCTCGGCCAGCATGATTCGAGTTTTTACCACGTCCAGTGGAGTAGTCAGGCCCGCTGAAATTCCACCTGCAACCGCTCCACAAAGTGCCACAGAGAGTGGACTGGACTCGTAGCCCGTCACTGGAGTCCATTGCAGTTTGAAGTACTCCCACAGGGGAAACTGTATAAGGCTGAAGGGTATCTCCCGCATTATGGTTGAACCAAAGCCACGATAGAGACCACGACGCAGTCCCTCAGTACGGTAGGCTCGGAGAAGGATTTGGAAAGCCGACAGTTGCTGCTTGTGACCCAAAAGTGTTTGGGAGCGCTGCTTGGCTATCTCCACAGGAACACGGATTAAACAAGCCAACTAAAAGATAAATAAATGTTCATTCATTAATCGGACTCTAATCCAAAACATGATGGAAAATCTTACCACTTCGGCGGCGGAGGCTGCCGCCATGTGGACATAGGGAGAATCTTTGGTATTCGTGGCCGAGCTGAGAAGCTGCTTGCCACATTCATATGCGCAGAAAAAAAGAGCAGCAGTTGGAGCACTTCCAGCCGCCGCAGGAGCCAGTCCTTTATAAATTCCCCGGAATCCTCCAGCCCGCCAAAATCCCAGCTCGCTTTGTAGTCTCGTCTTTACAGTATCTATGGGGAACAGGGCTATGTCCACCACCACGCCAGCCACGCCTCCAGCCTGAAATAAATAATTTCTTACTTTGAGATTCCTTTAATGAATACTTTTAATACTTACAACGAGCGCATGGAGGAAAGTAAACTTTTGCACCGGATCCTGCACGTGAAGCTGTATGGACCCGCCGGCCGTCTCCTGAGCTAAATCAGCCGCCATATCCTGGAAACTTAAGGCACACACCTAGTTTAAGTCATGCCGGGGTGATATTCACGCAATTAATTGAATAAACAAACTTTTTCAATTCGGTTGTTAACGTAACAACTGTTTGGGGGTCTGGAGTAGTATTGTCAGGTTAGCAAATTTATAGCCAGATTTCAACATTTGAAATTTAACTATTAGGTCAGAAAATGTTGAATTTAAATATTTAATTAACTTAAAAGTCAAAAACATATTCAAATTGTAACATAATTGAGCAATATTTGCTATATTTTAAATTTAGCTTTTTTCGCCTTTGAAAGGCAGCGTGTCAGCCCTGGCCAATCAGCTGACTTCAGCTGTTCTTGGTCAGGAAAGAAGAAGAGTGTGTCAATTTTGGCCAGGAGAATAAAGCGCAATTGGCCGTGATTTTCGCGATAAAGAAAGCACTTGTCCGCAGCTGCTTGAAAGCAATTAATACATTAATCCTAAATCATGGCCCTTCGCTTGACTCAGAGACTGCTGCAGACGCAGACGCCGTTCCTCACTCGCGTAAGTTTTCACGGCCGGAAAATTGGCCAACAAATGGAAATTACATAATGCGGCTGTAGGATATTTAATGAATGCGCTTTGGATATATCATTATTCCAGGGCTACCCCTTGCTGGTGACCAAGGAGAAGACCGAGGATGTGGCCCACACCAAATCGGCGCTGCAAAAGAAGCTCACAGTGGGTTGAAACCCCTTGTATCCATATGATTGAGGTTATAGTATCCCTTTATCTTTAAAAACAGGGCACTGATATTCCCTCGGCTCAGTACGGTGGTCGCCATGGAGTCACCATGCTGCCAGGCGGTGGCATCGGTCCGGAACTGATGACCTACGTGCGCGAGATTTTCCGTTACTGCGGCGCCCCCATCGACTTCGAGGTGATCGATATCGATCCCTCAACTGAAGGCAACGACGACTTGGAGTACGCCATCACTTCTATCAAAAGGAACGGCGTGGCCCTCAAGGGTAACATCGAGACCAAGTCCCAGAGCTTGACCGAAGTCTCCCGCAACGTGGCCATCCGCAATGAGCTTGATCTCTACGTTAACGTGGTGCACTGCAAATCGTATCCTGGTATCCCCGCTCGCCACCAAAACATTGATATTGTCCTCATCCGCCAAAACACCGATGGCGAGTACGCTATGCTGGAGCATGAGTCCGTCAAGGGAGTGGTGGAGAGCATGAAGGTGGTCACCGTGGAGAATGCGGAGCGTGTTGCTCGGTATGCTTTTGAATACGCCCGTCAGAACAACCGCAAGAGGGTGACCACCATTCACAAGGCGAACATCATGAAGCTGTCCGATGGTCTCTTCCTCGAGGTGGCGAACCGCGTTCACAAGGACTATCCCGAGCTGGAGCACAACAACATGATTATCGACAACACCTGCATGCAGGCCGTGTCCAATCCCCATCAATTCGATGTGATGAACATGACCAACCTGTACGGCACCATTGTGTCCAACGTCATCTGTGGTCTGATCGGCGGAGCTGGTCTCATTTCTGGCAGGAACTACGGTGATCATGTGAGCTTCTTGTTAGCCTACTTTTTATCTGTTTACTTTAATACTTCTTTCCTACAGTACGCCATCTTCGAGCCAGGCACCCGAAACACAGGCACCGCCATCGCTGGAAAGAACATCGCAAATCCCGTAGCCATGATCAACGCCAGTATCGACATGCTGAACCATCTTGGCCACAAGGAGCACGCCAAGGTTATTCAAGATGCCACCTACCAGACCATCGTCGACGATGCCATTCGCACGCCTGGTAAACGACACTGCAATCAAGCACCAATCCACATCTATATCGTGTTATATATTGTCTTACAGATCTGGGCGGCAACCACTCAAGCACTGATGTTGTCGAGAACATACTCAAAATCCTGAGTGCCAAGCGCGTGAATTGGTAAAATATTCGATTGAATTTAAAGTAGTAGTTTTTATGTTTTTCTTTCGCGCTGTCTCCGAAGTGTCGTATATTTTACTTAGTCCTTCAGTGAGAACACATCTATTGCTTGTCCCCTTTACTTCACTGTTGCTAAAGGTCCTGTCGCAGCAGGCCTGATTTATGTATTATAATTTCATGCTCTGTTACTGTATTATTTTAACTTTGATTACGACAATGAACTGTAAGTGTTATTGCCTTTATGGCCTAACTGTGTCTAACCCACCAGCACAACTCAGACTACACTTAACCACTAACGATTAACTATTCTTAGGTGGGTTGTCTTTGTTTTGATAGGTTTATTACAACTTTTAATTCAATTTTGATATTTTACTCGAAATCCTATCTCAACAAACATACCCATCCTCCTTGTTAGGCGCTTGTTGAACTTTTCCTTTGTTTTTCTGTATAATTAGTAAGTAGTGCACCTGTAGAACACACCAATCACACACACACTCCAGAACACAAACGTATGTAGTTTTCGTTATGAACGTATAACCAAATAGTCCTTGTGCAGATCTAATCGAAAATATTATTTTTTTCTCCTCTTCCCCCGATATCGTAAATGCTTACCCGCTCCGCAGGCCACATGGAAATTATTTTAGCCAATTTTAGGCAATATCGCACTACAATAAACACTCAACCAACCCGCTAACAAAACTCAGCAAGATAAACCAAATCGAACTAAGCATAATACCAAACCAATCAAAATTATATTAACCCCACAACTAAGCCAATCTGAGAAATCTTGTTCCCCAATGCATTCAGCGTTAATGTGATGCCCCAAAAGAATCGGTTTAATAAAGTTGAGGTCGAATTATTCCGCTGATTAACCAAATCCAATATTATCCCGGCTATATGTCCATTGTGTGTTCGTTCGATGTCAAAGTGTGATAATTCAGGTAATGAACAAATCGAAATCAACAATAATTATAATTATTTTTCAGTTTACTGATATTCCACTGCTATTTCAAAGATACTAATTTATTTTTTATTGTCTTCACAGATCTACTTGCCGGTCCCGCTCTATTTTTCTGCACACTTTTTTTCTTTAATGAGCTCCTTTCTACTTCCTCTACTCTATTTTACTATCCTAAGTTAAAAGAAAACATGTATAACAGAAATAACACAGTCGAAAGAAATATTTGCCCCCCGATTCGACCGAAGCGATATTAATTTCTAATTTAATTTTTTTAAAAATTGTAATATTGAAAAACAAATTCAAACAAAATGTATTATTCTGTTCGAATATTTATTAGTAAAAAAAGAGACAATTAAACAAAGACAACTCTGTGTTAAGATTTTGTTTTAAAGGGTTTTGTTTTTAGAGGCGCCTATCTTCTTTAATGATTTGAGACTTAAATTAAAAAAAATTCGGAATATGCTATTCATGTTCCTCTGAAGCTATACTTTTGGGAAGCAATGAAATCTTCACTAATCTCTACTAATCGCTAGACAATCTGATTTCTACAATTTTCAAAGACAGCTCTAAATTTTGAATACTCTCGCAGACACAGAAATAAGGCGCACATTTCACTTCGGTCATTTTTTTTATCAGAATTACTTCTTTGTTTATTAATTCTTAAAAAAAAGCGACGACATTCATCCAGCAACAATAATGAGCTTCGGCTTAGAATCGCAGCTTCTGGAAGAACCACTTGTTCTTGCCCTCCTTGTAGACAGACTCGAACTTGACGCGGGTCTGGAAACGGTGCGTCTTGCGCTTGACGGGATCCTTAAGGTCCTTGGGCGACAGCTTCTCGAAGCTGATGTCGTGCGCGGTGTAGCGGGTGGGCATCAGGTGGTTGTAGTTCAGGCTCTTCAGGAAAGGCTTGACCTTAGACTTCTTCTTCAGCTTGTTCTTGCCCATCTTCTTGGTCACCTTGCGGGGGTAACGATCGATTCCAGCGACCAGGGCATGTCCGAAGGGCTTCTCCGGGGTGCCATCGTCGGAGGTCTTGACGATGATGGCCTTGCGGCCGGCGTAACGTCCGCTAAGGACGATGACGATCTTGCCCTGTTTCATAATCTTCCTCATTTTGGCGGCTTTGTCTCGATGCTGCTGTTGTCATGAAATTAGAAGATTATAACATTTTGTTAATGACTTATTTTGAAACCATTTTTCCACATATTATTAACCAATAGATTCTTTGGGTAATCTTTGCCATAATTATGAGCCTTTTCCTAATAGATTCCTCAAATCATGCACAGCAAATCATTGTATCTGCGTTGGTTCAGCTATCGCATGGAACAACGTCCCGTGCACTACGAATCCATGCGCTCTGGTGATTTTCGTCAAAGTTTTTGCGTTTTTGCACAAACCAAACGAAATCATGATTAACTGGTGGCCACACAAAACGATTTTCAATAAATTCCCGCATTAAAATTGTATTTTCTACATAAAATAAATACAAAAAACACGTGGAAGACATTTTCGTGCATACCTTGCCGGAAACGAGAGGTTAAAAGAAAGAAAATAGTGTGGCTGCAACACACGCATAAAAAGCCAGAGACAGTGCTGCCAGAGTTTTTGAAGCAAATGTTGCTACTCTTCGAAAAAAACATGATGAAAATATTGAATTATATAGAATTCATAGTTTGAATTGTAGCATCCTAATTTTTTGACGTTCAATATTCAAATATTCAAATTATATAGTCTTATCAAAATTGTCTTAATTTTTTATTAACAGAGCACTGTTAAACGTTAGTGAGTGCTGTTATACGCTCTGAAGTGCTGTTTGGGACTAAAAAAAGATGAGAGGGACCATATTTAAAGAAAGCGCTGTAAAATACGCTCAAGAGCTGCCAGATGCATTGTATCTTCAAAAATTTAAGATATTTGAAATATACTTTGGAAATAACATTTTCACTAGGACACTCTTAACAAAATGTGTATACATTATTTTTATCAATAAAACATCGTTAACAAAATAGATTTATTTAATTTTAGTTGGTACTCGTATAGAAATCACAATACATACTAATTATTGCAATTGGAGAACTACCTCATGATTTTTTCAAATATAGTGGAAATGCCAGTCCTACGCCTTTTTCTGGATTATCTTAAACGTATTTTGCCTATTCATGACGTAGCTTAAAGCAGTGGCAGCTGTGGTCAGTCCAGTCAGATACCAAAGACCCTGAAGAGCAGGATGATCTAATAAGACAAAATAAATAGAAATTAACACACTTTTGATGATGCTTGGGTTATGCTTTCTTACCAATATAGTTCCAAATAGGAGCACCCAAACTTAAGCCAATAGTAGCTAGTTGCACACCCGTGTTTATCTTGCTAAGCAGTGTTGGCTCCAATTGAGCGGTTACGTGGGTTGCATCGAAATACCGCGAAAAGGTTTTCTATCGAAAATGAAATTTTTTAAATGTTTTTCATGGATATGAAATTTCATTATCCTACCGGCGGTGGCAGACTTATGTAGCGTATAACAAAACCAGCTCCAAGGAGAAAAACATCACGAAACACAACAATACCGGTGAGCCACATGGGCAGGAGGTCGGTGTAGCAAAGTGAAATGACCAGGGAGCCCATTAGTAGTTTGTCAGCCATGGGGTCCAGGAAGGATCCCGCCTTACTTGCCTGCGAGGGCCACCGGCGAGCAATTTGTCCATCCAACTATAAACAAATAGTTAAACTTTACAAAAATATAAGAATGTTTCAATTTATCGTACCAGATCCGTGATTCCTGCGATGGCCAATAGGTTCATGCCCAAGGTAAAGTCACCCTGGACGATCACGTAGCCGATGTAGGGCGAGAGAATGGCCCGACTGATGGTTAGCATATTGGGTATGGTCATAATATTTTCCCGCTCCTCCCGGATCTCATCGATCTTCTCGCGTACTCGCTCTTGGACTTTGTGCCGAGCCTCTCGGATGTCATCCACCAAAAAGTTTTTGCGCTCAATGAACTCAGCACGCTGCCTGTCGATAACGCCTTGCAGCAAGTGGCGGCCCTGTTGGGTCCTCAGATGCAGCGACTGCTTCTTGGCATCGGCGTACAGACGAAGACGTGCTAGTTCCCAATTGCGGCGCCTCTTGATGTCCAGGAAGGAAATGCGGATAAATCCGGTGGCTGCGGCATAGCGGTTCAGGCAGTTGACGAAGCTGCTGCCACCCACGCCAAGGACATGCTCTAAGGTGGCGGCTCCGTGGTGCAGCGGCCGTTGCACCTGCCGGAAAACTATGGCGGGCAGCATATCGTATCGGTTTTCCAATTGGTCAGTCTTAAATCCTCGGATGGCAGCTGGCTCGGAATCTGGGCAGCAGCTTCACTTTACGAGGGTTCTGTTGAACACAAAAATCCCAGTAATTAGAGCAAATTTATTTTGATCTTTGGCCTTGAGATCCACAACGTACATGTGTTGTGTGTGCAGAGATCATTCAATGACCATTGCTATCAGTAGCTTATCACTGTCATACCATTGGTTTTGTCTCCCCTATGCTACAGCTCACACTTGTAAGCTGTACGAACTCTGTGTATGATTTCAATCAGCAATCAAATCAATCCACAACATCTACCGAAATTTTGTTTTTATTACACAAGTCGGCTTCAAGTGTGACCGGCCGAGCAGTAAGAAATGCCACCCTGCGTAGCGTTGCCACATCAGGTGAATGTCACCATTGTAGTGGCGGTTTCACAGGATCATACTTTAGAATTCAAATTAAAAACATGATTAATAAGTATCCAGGACATTGGCTCAAAAAATAGTAACAGTCATAAAACATTTTAAAGGTCCCACTTAGATTTTAAAACTTTCAACTATGCAAAACACATTTTAAAGAAAATATAAATTCAAAAAGTTATCATATCTGACCCAAGATTCTTGAACAGGACCTCTTTCGCATTTTCAAGTTTTCACGATTCTCAAACATCCAAGTTAAATCTTCAAGTTTAAAGAAATCCTTTTATTTTGCGATACTCTTGTTTAAAATTCGAATAAAGCTGCGCTAAGGACGGCTAGGAACATATTTAACGAAACCGCCATTAATAAGCCTCACCGCAAGCTGCTCCGGACTTGTCAGTCTTTTAATTGGATTATATTTAATTACGCTGCCACTTAACCAAGGCGGTCGCTAGTATATTTTATGCTGCCTGCCGTCTTGGATATGCAAATTAAGTCGCGGTAACCGTTTATTACTTAATATAAACTTTGGCAGTGGCTCGGTCATGACCTGACCTTATTGTCCAGATAATGAATTTCCCCGGAAAGTAGCTAAAATCTGTTTCACGTTTAATGTCCACACTTACAGGGTATACATAATTTATATATTTTTTATATTTAATTATAGAATTGTTTCTTTATTTGTTAATTATTGTTTTTAAAGGGTCTACCGATAATTTTAAAATTAAATTAATTATATATGCTCTGACTGTCGACATCTTTGACATCTCGACATCTTAATTCAAGTTGAAGTAAAAAGACCAAAGGGCAGCATCCGTGCAACGCTTTTAAGAATAATGCACCCAGGTGTTCGGCCCAATAATGTCCATGGCGTGTCGGCTGTCATTCTGAATGTTAATTTTCAGAAACCGCACTTCCTTTTTTATATTTCTGAATGGCACTCAGGGCTACTCAGTAGGTACCTGTCATAAAAAGAAAAGTCCATCAGGTTGGTAGTTGTGGTAGACAATTTTTTTGTGATACCCTTTTCAACGCACTCGGGTTATATTAAAAAGGCACTCGTTCTAAATTTTTTGATATTTCAAAAATTATACTCTCTCGTTTTAAAGTCCAAATGTTTTGGACTTTAGTCATAAAATATTTGAAATATTAATATTAAAATAGAAGTATCTTTTTAATATTTGAATATTTATAACAAAAAAAGATCTCACGATTTCTCTTTTAATATAAATAAGTTAAAAACTTAACTTAAAAAAGAGAGTTTAAGTCTGATGTTTAATTTTTGCTTCCTTCTTGTACTATGTATATGTATGTATAATTTTTATTTGATTTTTTTTTTGTCCATCTCATTGCGCTTCATTAATCAAAAGTAATTTTCCGCCTTTCACGGCATTCTCGTTGCCCTTTACCTGCACCTCCACCGCCCCCTCATTTGTACCTGGCCTAGTGAAGATGGCAAACGTCAGCAGCAGCGGAAAAAGCGGGAAAGGAAATGGCGGTAAAGCGAAAAAAAATGATGGCGGCCATTTTGCATTAAGCCGGGACATTTCCCTTATTCTGGCGCCCTTCATGTGTATGAGTGTGAGTGGGGCTAATTAACTGTTTTACATTAAGTGGCCATAAAAGCCGCCGAACGCTGAACATTTTAGTCTATTTTAATGCGCTTCGAGTGGTTGGCGGGCGTGATCGGCTCGGACAATGAAGAAACGGCGGCCATTAGCGGCCATCTCTCTATATATCTCGCTCCCCCTTGCCCACCCGTCATGGCCATTTTCTTAAATGATTTACGACTGCTTTAAAGGCCAAAACCATAAAAGCAGAAGCCAACTTCATCTGACCGCCCAGTGCCCGGTGCTCGGTGCTGGGTGTTCGGCGTGTTCAGTGCTTGGACTTTGGTGTTTTCCTTTGTGCTTAATTTAATTAAATACTTTCTCGGATCTTTGCGCTCTGCCTCGAATGGTTAATGTGGTCAGCATAAATTGCGGCGAGCTCATTTAGCTTTAAATCATTTGCGGCCAGCTCCGACGCTTGTGGTCCGAATAAACCATATATACATGAACTGGCAATTGGTTCGACTAATGGGAGAGTAGCTCTGGCCTAGTGCTATTTTCTAGCAGGTGTGGTTCAAGATTTATCGTTGATAAGGACATTCAACACTGAGGATTCTGATGAGATATTAATACTCTTAATATTGTACAATATTCGTCATTTCAATATTATTTTTAAAGTTCCTAGTATTTGTTATGTGTTCTCCTTATTATTTTACTGGCCACAAACATAAAAAATATTTTTAAAAGCACCAGACTTTTCTGTCACCAGTGCATTCGCTCTCACAGGTAAATCAAAATTTGGCCCAAATTACAAGTTGAATTTGTGGCAGCTAAAGTTGAACAGCCCATTCAGCTTTCCAAGGCTTCGGTTCCGCAATTTCGAAAGTGCCCGAAAGTCCGTCCACAAATCACAAGCCAATGACGACTAATTAGAGAGCAGAATGAGAAAACCAAAGGCAGCTCTTCACCAGTGTAACAATGACTTTTCACAAACTCCAACTATTTTCAAGCTGTGCAAAGGATTGCTCTCCTTTTTGAAATCCCCACCTAACCATTCCGCCCGGCTAGCACCACTCCTGGCCAGAATCCTAGCCCCCAACTTGCTTTGTTCTAAGTTATCAACCCACAAGTGGCGGCAAACTTTTGCTTTACGGTGTCGCCATCTTTTTTCTAGCTTCCACTCCCCCGAAATAAGGGGGCGGGGCACAACTTAAAAGAAGATTAAACCGCAGATGCTGGGGGATTCCCCTCCAGTGTCCCAAATAAGAGAGGGATAACTTTGCCTGGACAACGACACTTGAAATGAGAACGCTTGGCGATTTCCAGGCGACACTTGTCGAAAGTTACGCGTAATTATAACAATGTGCGGGTATCCTGGGGTTGTGTTGGTTAGGGTACCCTGGTGTCCCGCTGTGGGCCTTTATTTAGTTTATGCCCCAAGCTCTAAGGGGGTAAGGGTGCTAAGCATGCGGGCAACCTGCCTCAGGGTTCTAGGTGTTGGCCGCAGGTTCGAAAAACCGCACACCAATTAACAAATGTATTCGAGTCATACGACGATGATAAGAAGAGTTCAAAGGATATTTTAAAGAGATTTTCACATATTTTCTGGTTGCTTTTTATGGGAATATATTTCAGGATAAAGATCGTTGCCAAGGCCTTTTAATTTTCGCATAGAATTAATGTTTTAAAGTCCCATCATTCCTTAGTCTTAACACAATTTCGGACACATTTTCTAAATCCCATTTAAAGCTTCTATAGTCGCAATTTAATTTGTAAAATAAAAATAAGAAGGAAACTTTTCATCTCTCCTGTTAGCACTTAAAAATAAAATTTCTCTGGATAAAAGGCAGCGTGATTTTGTTTCAATTTGAAGGCAGTGGAAGAACCATCTCCTTGGCGACAACATTAATTCGCTTTTAATAAAATGAAGCCGCTTAAATGTCAAGACAATGAGACCGGAATCTGAAATTCTGTGTCCACAGGCTGAGGCAAAGGACCATCAATCAAATTTTCGAGAAATGGCGGATGAAAAAACTATAATAAAATCATTAGCCTGGTAATCCCCAAACGTTTCCGAATCAAAATAAAATCATCAGCCCGGAATGATGATGAATGGTTGCTGGGGCCGGTAGGCCCAAGTGGCAGCGGTCATGACAAAAATGGGGATTCTTTCTGCACTCCAATCTCTTTTTAATAAACAAAACAAAATGTAGCCTCACGACCACGGCACCAACAATGTGGTTGTGTGTGGTATGCTCCAGTGGCTAACACTCAACGTCCAGAGTTAGAAACAACACAATGCGATGGCTCAACGGCGTCATTATCGGGGAAAACGTCTTGCATTTCTTGGGACCCAGTTGGGTTTAGGTTTTCTGCTAACAGAAAATGTTTCCTTTCATACCCTCTCTAAAAGAGTAATAAAGGACTAAAATGTGCAATAATAATCATTAATAACTTGGTGTTTTTAAGTAATAATAGTTCAAATAATAATTTAAAAACGTTCAATCGTCATTGGAGCTTATGTCTATGTTTCATAAAAAAATACTCCAAAAATAATAATGATAATAATTGTTGTATACAATTTATATAGGCTTCTTAATTTAATGTATAGTATTAAAATAATAATATTAAAATAATTATTTTCTGTTTTAGTAAAAGAAACAAAACCATTTTTCAAACATAAAAGTTAGTAGAACCTTTCAAGACCATTTTGTTCGTCATGAGGGTATTTTTTTGTTCTGCTTGTCTTCAACACCCCATTTATTCGTTTTTTTTTTTGGATGAAAAATGAAAATGTTTAACGAAAAAAATAAAATACTCACGTTTCTCCCAGGCGAACGTGATTCAATTTGTTTTGTTGGTTAGAAAACTAAAACAGCAAAAGCAAAAGCAAGGCTCCAAAAAGAAGCGGAAAATATAACTAAAGCTAGCATGGCAAAGCGGAGCTAAGCAAAGCAAAGCAGAGGAAAGCAAAGCACGCTGATGCGAGGAAAGCACAGTTGAGGAAGGCGAATAACAGGAAAAATTATAGAACAAGCAAAAAATTGTGGGCGAGAAGGACTCCGTCCACGGGGGGCATTAAATGTGGGCGCACTTTTGGTCATTCCGTGTGCTCCGCTCGGCCACATCCCGACCCAAAAAGAGCAAAAAGACAAACGGAAAATGAGGAAAAATGGAAAAGGCAGCTGGATGAGTCTTAAAGCCAGGATTGAGGCAATGCCGTTTGTTGGTTCTTTCCCCGCCGCGGGCGGTGTTCCCAGAGAGGCACTGAACTATGAATGGAAATTGGTGCACTGCAGTCCCTGCTGCCCCTGCTGGCCGAAAAACGCAAAAGTAGGCAATAGAAATGCGCGTGGGTTCTCATAGAAGAGGGTGGTAAATGTAGTTGCGCAAACTTTATTTCGATTTAAGCTTATATGGCTTCTTTTTTCAGTTATTTTATTAGAGAGAAGGATTTTGATATTTAGTTATAAAATGTATTAGTCTCCAGATTAAATATGAACAAAATAAAAATAATAATAATATTACGCATACGCACCGTTAGCAAAATGGGTTACAAGTTTGCAACTTTTATTATTTGCAAACAACTGGTTATGCCACCCTCGCTATACTGAATAATGTTAAGTATTTTTCGGCCGGAAACCCGACCCACACGTCTGGGGCGGCACAATTGTACATTGTAACATGGCCGGACTTTTGTGCAGACTGGCCCACATGTCGAAGGTCATTTTAAATTAGTTTTACTTTGGCTTTTTCATGTTTATTTTTTGCATCTTTCGATTTCCAGTGTGTGTTTTTCTGTTTATCCCATGCGGGGGCCTCGGTCGATCTTTAACAATGTTTGCTGTGGGATTTGGCGGCAGTTCTGAGGGTTGAAATAGAAATTCGCCCGCTCTGCGGTCCCAGAGCCACCGTTATGACAATTACGTTAGACATTTGCGTCACGTAAGTGAGCAGCACCATCGACAAAATCCCAGAATCATGCAGCTTTCCAAATGGACTTGCAAAAAAGAAAAAATAAGGAAGCGCCGACTCATGCCCAGCGTCGATTGCCTGCGAAAGTCCTTGTTGTCATGTCACTGTGCTCTCACGCACACCCACACACCTCTCGAAGCACCCGTCTGCTGGCAATGTATTTCGCCTGAGCCACGTGTAACAGCATTCGACATAATCAACAACTTCATTCGGGGAAAATGCCAGCCAATATCCCTGGGAATAGCTCCATGGCTTGGTGGTTGGGGCACGGAACTGGGGGGTTCCCCTCTCCAATTGTTGACAACTTGTGCCTGTTCCCCCTTTACCACGTTTTCAGGAAAAATAAAAGTGTCATCTGTTTTTTTAAGGTGTTTTCGTAACAAAATGAGCATTACCGACTAAAGTTTGAGGGAGAAAAATATAGATATTAATTAATTTAAGAAGCATCGCCTTTTCTTATAAGATGTTAAGATAAGCTTTTTCTTTTCATAGAAGAAGTACTTCAAGTTACTTGGAATATAGTATAAGTCCATAATCACAATGTTTTCATGTTTGAATATTTATCTTGGTTTCTGTCTCGTAGTTCGTTTCTAGACCTGCGGGTCATTCTCCGAAGTCTCACAAATCCGTCATAAATTCACAGAAAATTCACTTTGTGTCGAGTACAGGGCAAAAAGGCACATCTCACTACAGCTGACATCGCTCTGCGCCATGTCAAAATCAGCAAAAGCAGCAGGAGCATCAGGACAACGTCTGCAATGTTTCTTTATTGGAATTGTCGTAAAAGTCGATAACAGAGCCGACGGTGGAGGATGCAGGTCACAAGCAATTTAATGTCAATTTTGGTATTAAACGTGCTGGCTGCCAATTCACCTGGCGTTTCCGCCTCCATCTCACGTCCATTTCCTCCCTTCGGCTGTCTGATTGTCATCCGCATGCTGGACTTGGCCTCATTTCGCTGTTTGGAGTGCGTGTGGCAACACGAGCTCCAAAGGGCAAGATACTCAATAAGCCAATCCGACTTAAGGATACTCAGTAAGAAGGTTGGTATTATGTATAAATAAATGGAATCTAGATAAAAAAAAATTCGAAATTAATGAGTATATCCTGAATATATACTAACCAAGAAATAATATCATACTTGTCTTATAATAACTATACCCCGTATCAGGTCATAAGCCAGCAAAAACATTGGACCGACATGTGGACGGTAAAGGTCCTTCAATAATTTTGGCCATCCAATGTTGACAGACCACTGGCTTTCGATTAAATCTAATTAATTTCGCAGGATAACGAAGCATTTCGGATTTTCGCCCTAATTGCTTTCAGATTTGTTTGTTTGCCATTAACTGGTCGGCCAAAACAAAACTATTTATCTTTATTTACTCAACCGATAGGTGGTGCGACAAATTGTACTTTAATTAAATAAAATAAACATTTATTTTTGTTTTTTGTATTTATATTTTAGAAAGGACTATGCTTGTATAAGCATTATGTTGTTAGTTGACAGAATATTGAATTATTATTGTTGGAACTAGTTGCAGACCATTTTTAAAAACATTCACAAACTAATTAAATATATTTAACCGTAAATGTACAAAGAATGGCACGGAAACAAATATCCATACAGGATTTAATTTATTCATTTATATTTATTTCACAAACATTCGCACCCATTCACATTAATGTAATGCATTTTTCTTACTTTTGAATGTGACTGTTTTTCCGTCACCCGCCATTGCATATCATGTCACGCACACTAGTTAACATGTTAACAAAATGGCGGCCACACTCACTGCACACAAGCGGAGCGAGAGCGACTGCAATCTGCTGCCAACCGCAATATGAACTTTTCGCTTTCCTTTTGCTTTCGCTTCAAGTAATGGAAAAGTGAAAAGAAATCCTGCCCGCTGTGTTCGGAGGACATCTGGCGCTGGCGTTTCAAGTTGAAAATTTGCAAACAAGCCGAGAGGCGTACAAAAATTAAGTGTTCCAGCTTGAGGCTTAATCGTGGTTCTGATTATTTTACAAAGAAAAAAAAATATATATAATAGAAATTATTATAACTAGTATTTTCAAGGAAAAATGTAAATAGACAAGGTTACTTGTTTAGTTTATAAATCGTAAAATAAACTAACTCTTAGATCTTAAATTTGTATAATTTTTTCACTTTTTTTGAGTTTTTTATATAGGAACCTTTTTTTTTAACAATGCTCCATCATTTACATTGTTCCCAGCATTGTGCGGGAGCCTTTTTGCGAGAGTAATTTTACAGAGCACAAGGTCATGGTGGGAAATCGCAAAAGTTTTTCCAGCAGACCACATAAAAAGCGAAATTTAAGCCACACACGCAGAGCAGAAGACAGACGACAGTTTGCGCCAAGGCCACACTCGCTCGCACACTCCCTCACAGCCACACACACCAGGACAGGGACAGAAGCACACAAAAACATCAGAGCATTAAGTCAGATGCCGCCATTTTGTAACCATTTTATCATGGCAAACAGCAGCGGCTTACAGTCGCCCCCCAACCAAGTTCTCTTCTGTTTGTTGGCTTGAATTGTTTCGGCTTGAAGTTGATGAATTTCACTCACGCTCAGTGTCTGTCTGAAAAGTTATTTTATTTTTGTGCTAAGCACAAAGGGCAGAAAACTTTTTGGGGAACGGAAAACCCGAAGAGGATGATGAAAAGCACCGAAAAAGTCGTCACTTGATTAGTCCACACGGCAATTAGGCAAATTGCCGAGCTGCATTTTAAATTCCCACATGCTTATCGACTTCGTCTCTGATTAGCCCCCCAAAAAGGTGGCAACGGAGGGCTCTCAGGCGTAATTACATTAACCATTCCGAAAACATACCTCCAGCCGGCCGTATCCCTGCAAAAAGACCGAGTCAGAGTCGTGCAATGTCACTCACTGCTGGGCATTCAATGTGGCACGAAACGTTTCCATTATTCAGAACGTGGTGCAAACAACTCGACCGACAAGCCAACAACCTCCGCCTGCGTGTAAGACGCAGTGGGTACAGCGACTCCGCCTTCTGGTCAGCCCTCCCACAGGCCTCTTCCCAGTGCACCGCTGAAATTCCATGGCACACGCACAGCATATTTGGCAAGTGAACTTGCCTACTAACCTTGCTGTTGCATGTGCCATTCAATTGCCCCCCGGATAGGCCACAATACCAACAACAACCTCCACTACATAAACAACAACAGCGACGGACTGGAGCTGCAAGGATGTGCTAACATGGATTCTGTGCAGTGAGGCAAGGAGGCCGGGTGGGCCAGCTTGTAATTAAAGTTCACCAGCGGAGTGTTGGGACTACCAAGTCGGGATAGGGTCAGTGTCTGACACAACTTTATATTTCCATATTTTAACAAAAATGTAAGATTGTAAAAGCTGCATATATCCTTAAAGGGAAACATTTCAAAAAGAAACGAGAAAAAAAATTTAAAAAATTTACATCCGAAACTGCAATCCAGAGAACGATCAACTACAAGCCCTGAAATGCAATAGTATTTGAAGAGTCCTTTGACAAAAGCCAAAAGCCCGCCAGGATGGCGAAAAAAAGTGAAAACGAAAGATATTGTTGGCCAAAGTTATCGTTGGCTGCGCATCGCTAACAAAGTATGTTACAGCGACGCGACAACCACCGGTTAGCCATGTTTCCTGCCTCAGGAGTCGCACAGAGTCGTCGCTCGAATGCACTGAAGGCTCCTCCCTCTCCTCATTCACCCGCTCCACCGGTTCCCTCCACCCCTTTCTCTTTCATATCCCAAATCCCTTCCAGCCATACCCGATTCTGGCCATATTTCCTCGTTCTATTCCTTTTGCCCAGCTGCTGCGTCTCATTGGCTTTTGGCCACTCTGTGGAGGGGGGTTTTGTTTGGTGGCCGCCTGCGGCTGGCAAAACGACAAAATGTATGCTCTGTTCCGGCTGAATTGCAGATTTTCATCCTCAGAACCTAACACACATAGCTGGCAAACAGTTGCTTATTCCTTCTGCCTTTATGTGCAATAGGGTTGTCGTTTTGGCCATTTCCTGGGCCATGTTTGGAAGTATCTATATGATGTATAAATTTTATTTGAATGTGTGTTTAAGATTGCTGTTTGTTTTATAATTCCTTTTTATTTTAAGGTTAAATATATAGTTTTAATATTCATGCCATTTTGGTATAAACTTTCCCTTTCCAATTTCGGCATCACTGGGGGCCTGCTTTGGTGAGAATGGTCCTGGCATTCACTTTCCTTGGCGAGGGATCAGCAGGACGCTGAGGAACAATGTTTTGCCATTTGGTCGCATATTGCTAATGGAAAGGAGCTGAGCACACAGAAACACACAGACTCACCTGACACTGGTTGGGGATTATCCGGGCAGTTCCCTTGCATACTTTCGGATCATATCTAAATTGAAAAAGTTCGTGGCGGGATGCCGTGTGTCAAATGTGTCGCCTTTTATTTACATTTTATTTTCATGGGGAACGTGTGCCGGGCCGGATAATCGATTCAAATCGAAAGGGAATCCAGAAATCCGCTTACAATACACCATGCCATACGCCCTGTCGACGTGTCGTTGACAGCCGGCTGTCCTGCAAGCAATAAACAAAAATAATGTGTCCTGCTTCCAGGCGCGCTACATAAATTATATCATTAAAGACACCGATAGGGCATAAAAATCTTATTTATTCGCCAAAATCGCTGCGTCGGACTTTCCCCATCAATGACTATTCCCAGCCCGGATAATTCCCAGCCATAAATTAGCCAGACAAAAGTTGGAGCCCGTTAAACTGCGAGGGCTCACTAACCGGGCTAGGATGAAATTAAAATCTGCTGATGCTTAGTCGATTTAGCTCGTATTGCGTCCAAACAAGTCCTTTCAGGGGCGTCTAGAAAGGGGTTGATATTATACGTATAACAAGAGTTAAGAAAACGGTTCAATATTAAATATTTTACAATAAATTTATGTATTTTGATATATTTTGTATTTAATTGAAAACATATTGATCCCCTTTGTCTAAATCCAACTGAGCCACTGACCTGCAAGCCATTAGTGACTGTTCAATCCATTCACCAGGCACCTCAAACTTTGCCAGAAATGTTCATCGGACGAAGCTCATTACCTATTGATGCCCTCTCATGTGAAATAATTGCCGTAGTTGTCCATTAGCATTTAATAATTCATGGATGCGTGTCTATCCTTCTATCACTCCGCTCGTCTGGGGGTGGGCGTGTCCGTGTCCATGTGAGCCAACAAAAGTCAAACCAGTATTGGCGTTGAGGCCATTAAGTTCAAGCAATCAGGCACAATGTGCAAACCCTATTAGCTTTTCGATGCTGCCCCGATAAGCCAACAATGTACGATGATGAGTGAGTGGATTATCGTTGCAATGATAATTCAGGCGAACGTAACATATGCAGTTGATGGATAATAATGCCAAGTTGCCCAGTTGATTGATAACCTTCTATGGTCAAAAGCTAATGGGCAAGGCATTGTTCTTGGTGCGAAAAATACTTATCCTGTCGATTTAGGACTTAAGAGTGATACCATTTTTATTTTAAAACTCGTTACATTTTGTTCATATTTTAAAATCCCATTTTATTTTTCCGAATAATCTTGAATTTACATTATTTAGTAATAACTTTTCACATGTACCAATACAGATATCTAATAGTTTGTTTACAAAAAAGCATTCGGGCAAATACTTTTACGAGTCTAAATTAAAATACATTTCACAGGAAACTAAGTCGGCCGATACACATAACGTAGTATGCTCTTGTTTTTGTGTAAAATAAATTAAAATTATTTGAAAGCTTGTTTACACACTAAATAAATGAGACGATTATTAAACAAACTACAAGTTAGATGTTTTTTTTTTTAATGTATGTTTAATGCATTTAAACTGATCACAGCAAATTTTGTATAATACCCAAGAACGAAAACGAGCAAAGTTCATCAAATAATCAGTTAAATGTAAACCACTTAAAAAATGTTATATTTTTTATGTTTTATTTTCCTTGTACATTTTTCCTAAACATTTCAAATTCAATTTATACTTTAATTTGTATTTTCTAGGTATTTACAGAGATGTTGTGTTCTAATATTTAGCTAAAAATGAATCCAACTCGGTGCTAGAATTTAACCCGTTCGATCAAGATAATAACTCTGATTTATTAACTGCGATTTCTGGGAAAGCAAAAAATATACGCTACAACTAGTCACAATGGTTTCTATGTCTATAAACAGTTTCCGTTTAGCCATTACCTTTTTGATTTCACAAATGTCTCTTTTTTTCCAGCAAACTTCAACAAAATGTCTTAACTTTTTACAATTGATTTCATGGACGTGAAAGGAAAGTTGGAGTTTTGGCTCTGAATGGCGTCCTGGCTCGTTCCTTTTTTGAGTTCTTGAGGGCTTTTTAGTATACGCGTGTCTGTGTGTGTGTGTGAGAGTGTGTGTGTGGGTGGGTGAGGGTGCGTGTACGACGCCGTTAGTTGATGTCGAAATGTTGCGCCTAAAAAAAGTTTCTTGTTATTAGTTTATGGGTGTGTTTGAGTAAGTGTGTGTATAGCGAGGTTTCGTATATTCGTATGTGTGTGTGTCTGGGTTTAGTATTTTTTTTACATTTAAATTAAATTTTAAACTAGGCAACAAATTGAATTTGTTGAGTATTCTCTTCTCCCCACGCTGTTGTCTTTTCTATTTTGTTTTTGGCATTCTTTTTTCTTACTGCTAATGAAAGTTTCTTATTTCCCCTTTTTTTCCTTTTGCATTTCACTTTTTGAACTTTCATTTTGTTTAGTTGAGTTTCGGGGCCTTGGTCTAAAGGAATTTATAGTAGGAGATGCCTTTGCTGATCTCGGCCTGCGCGGCCAGTGTATGTAGGATATGCATAGAAGTGGGTCTTTGGCGGAGGCTCAGACACATTCGGTGCCCGGTTCACACAGGGGGTTAGCAGACTAGATTGGGATTAGAGAGGAATTCAATTAGTAAGGAAAGTTATACAATAAAGTAAAAAATTAAAGGGGGAACTAATAAGAATAAAATAATATTAACAACTCAAAACCTTTAAAGCAATAAAAACTCTTTCAAACTCCGTTTAAAAATGATATCCTGCTGCATAACCTGGTTGCTTAAACATTTAATTAAATCATACAATCACTAAGCTTGTGGCATGCAACTCGGTCAATTGAGTTAGCCTACTTGTATGAAAATTACATTTTTGTTCATTGTTTGCCGCAGGCGTATAGAAAATCCCTCTTAATGCCATTTTGTTCAATTCTGCGTTATTATCACCGGCCTTTGTTGTCGGCTACCGAAGGAATTTACACTTTTTTTTATTAATTAACCGCTTTAATTGAAATTGGCAACGAAGCACTAATATAATGCGGCAAGGTAAACGCCATTTAAGCGAAATATTCGCTAATTTATTCGTTCTTTCAGAGTTGCTTTCGAGGCTTAATGCAGCAGCTGTCTGGCTGGTGGATATTTTGACGCTCCACTGACGCCGTTTAATTGGCCTTTTAGTTAATTGGTCAATTGATATGCATGTTTTGATTGCATTGGCAGAACTGCAATTAGCGGACCCCGCGGCCAACGTCAGCCACCTCGACGCGGCTCGGCTCGGTTCGGTTTGGAAATTTTGAAAAGCAATGAGTCAGGACTCTCGAATGGATTATAAATTAAATCATAGAGTAATAAAATTATAATTAAATTGTACACACGGGCCAACAATTAAGTAATATAATATACCAATAATGCTCTAATGTGTATTCTGTGACCACAACTTACCGATGTTAATAGATAATTGCGACTGCGGTCTCGCGGCTCGAAAAGTTCATGGCTCGCAGCGTTTTAAATAAAATATTTGCATATTGGAATACGGTTAACTTTCATAAGATAGGTGGATAAAAGTCAAAATATGGAACTCTAACAATAGGCTAAAAAATTCACAACAATTTCCAGGACTCCCTCGACGCTGATCCTACGTCCGAACGGATTATCGACTACTTCGTGTTTCTTAACCCTAAATACAACTATGATACGCACACTTAGCCATCTATGTACAACACTAACTTAGCACCTAGATCGCCCCCTTAGAACCTCGCGTAGCTAAAGTCATTCGTATTGGTCGCCATCGGTGGGACGGACCCGCTTACCTCCTCCTCCATGGCAGTGGCGTACATGTGTGGCGTCACGTTCTTCTCCAGGCTGAAGTGATCCTCCGTGGTCTTGTGGTACACAGGATTCTCAAAGTTCATTGAGTTCACCGCTCGTGTGCAGCGTCTATATGCCAAAAATGCTAACAAAATGAGCATAACTGTGGCTATTAAACTGGATAGCACAATAATGAGTGTATATTTCGCTGGTGGTTCCGAGCCATCGGGTTTTCCCTCGGGTCTATTGGTTTCAGTCTTGTTTCCAACTGCTGAAGAAATAAAAGGAAAAGGGATTTAGGAATACGAATAATACCATCGATGATTTTTACAAAAGACAAAACATTTAAAGCCCGAAGCATGTGTTTTAATTGCATGTTGATGTTGTAGTAGAGCCCAGCAAATAATTTAATAAGATTCTCCCATAAACCATTTACAGATTTTTCATGTTTTCTAAATATAATTAAAATGTTGTCTTTGGGTTTGCGGGAAAAATAGAGAAACAGCAAATCCGTGGACGACGATGACTACATCCCGTGGCGAGTGTTTCCGCTTTTGGGTTTTTCCCGGTTTAACTGTCGACTTTGGTGCTCTTTTATTTTCGGTCCTTTCGGTTTTCTGGGGCCAGGAAGTTGTAGGATTTTTCCGCTGTCACCATAATTCGTTTTCGTATTTTCCGTTTAGAATTTGTTCAACAGCAGGAAAAAAGCAGAAAGTTAAGCGCAGGAGGCGCGCGTTCGTCTGGCAAAGGATGTGCCGCGCATTTAGCTCCGACTTTTCCTTCAAACATTCCCGCCATTGTTATTGCTATTAATTCCTGCCCTATAAGTGTCCAGATGAGGCGTGTGGCAGGGAATTATCATTAAAAGTTGATAGCGGCAACAGCTGTGCGGCATCGATTATGGCCAACTTGGGCGTGGGCGCGTTAAGATGCTGCAAATTTATTTTGGCGGCATTAACAGACAGTCAAATGGCAGCGGGCCAACACTTGAAAAGTTGCACGTTGCTGTGGCACATTAATTGCCAGATTCCTTCTGGTTTAAGTGTGTGCTTTTAGGGGGGCGGGGATATAAAATAGGCATTGGGAAATGCCAGATGTTGGCTTTGTATAAATACGAATTATTTTTTTCCGGCACTTAAATAAATACTTTACAAACCATTTTAATCTTGTTCAAAGCTGCCGCTTTTGGTCTTGTAGATGTAAGTGGTTTTCTAACTAAAGTTTTTGTTGAAATTTAAAATTTGACTTTTTTATGAAATATGTTGTATTTTTGGCCAGTGTCTCTAAAAATTTGCATTTAATCTTCGCCTGAGACATCAAGTTTTATGTTCACCTATATATGTCATCCTATATTATGCCGCACTCCTAATCTATAGAAAATGCAATTTCCGAGCCTGCCGCAGACACACGCAGAATGTTGAAACATGTAACTGAGAGTTATGCCTCATCGCCCATTTGTATAATCCTGCACATGTGTTTTCATATTTATTTCACAACTCCGACTGGGGATAATGTATAGCAGGTAATGTATGGCTCCCGAACCATACCCTCCTTTACTGCCACCAGTGGGAAACGGAAGTGCCATAAAAAGTACGACAAAATGGATGCCAAGCCACAATTTTCCTTCCCGAATGAAATAAAAACGCATAAAATATGTTCCGTCACCTGTTTGGGGATATTTTTGTTGCCGAGGAGGAGAGGGCATCTAAACAGATTAGATAGACCAACAAAAAAAAGTTTAAAAGTTTTATGAAAAAAATAAATGAAAAATAGAATGGCCAAGTAATCGTATGGCTGGAAAATAAAAAAAATGGCGGCTGGGCTGCCATGTTTGTGGAATTGTTTCTCCTTCGGTTTTTGTTCTTTTTTTTCGGGCAATATGCAGTAAAGTTAGAGACTGACAATAACAATTGCCGGACTGACCGAAATGCAGGCAAATGAAAGTCATAAAATTCTGCAAGGAGCACGACCGACAGCGGCAGCTGTTCACCCACTTTTCGCCACATCCGCCGGAGTGAGCTCGGTTTTATGTGGTTGGCTATTAAAAACGTAGCCGCTACTTCGACGGCTCAAAGTTTATGGTAACTGGGCCCAGGACCTAGCCCTAGCCCTCGTCCTCCGTCCTCTGTACTCCCTACTGGGTGTCTCTGGGGTATTTGCAGAACTTTGCCTGCGCTTAATTAAGCAATCTGAAGTGGGCAAAGATGGCCATAGAAAAAGTAGCACAAACCGCTAATTGAAATTGCAGTTATGCCGAACGGGACAGGGGCCGGGACGGGACGGGCGTCATCATCATTGGCATGGCAAGGCCATCTAATTGAAATAGTCCTTAACTAGTTTATAGTTATTTACTCGGCCGCGCTTCTGCAAACTTTTCTCGCCGGCTTTCTTTTTACTTAATTTTTCTTAAGCCCTCGGTTTCGTCATTATTCTTTCCCACTCACGAATGTCCTTCGGTCCAAGTCCAAGTCCTGAGCTGATTAGTGTTTTCCGCCCCTCGACCTTAGTAAATATTATAGCTATGACTTTTTTAAATTGGTATAATTACGCACAATTGTGTGGGCTTCTCGCTAATCTTTCCCAGGAAACTCATTTAAAAAAAAAATACTTAACTTTAAATGAATTTAATTACGGATTCAATTTAATGTTTAAGACAAACAGGATTCTTCTGTCGACTGTATCGATTCTTGTTAAAAAGTCCGTGTTCTTTTGGCAAACAATTGATGTGATTTTCTGTGCTTCAAGGAGCCATAACGAGTACCCTTTATTGGCTTTATTTATTCCATGGAAAAAGGCGAGGATAAATTTGGTTGCCACAGCAAAATATCTGTCATTCGCTTCCAATAATGGAGGACTTTGCATTTTTCAATTGCAAGTGATCAAAGCCTGTCTGCTGGCAGCCGGCAAAATTTGCGTTTATTAAAAATAATGATACACCATTTAGACGAGCACATAACATTCGATTTCGGATCAATAATAAAAGGAACACAAACATGGGACTGGACAAAAACATACAAGCGTACAAATGGCGAGTTATGGGTTGTGGTGGTGCAGATTTTTAGAAATAAACCACCGGCCAGATAGGGGTAATTTATTTTGCCACATAGCCAGGGTAAATATTTCCCTCGAACGTCGACAGTTTCGAGGTGTTGACAGTGCCAATTTGCTGGAGGATCATGATGATGGCGATGACGAATATCTGGTTAAACTATTTGCCCCGCTCCCCATCAGTTTCGTATTCAGCTATGTGGGGTTGTGGTGTATCTTTTGGTGTGGTTTGTGTACAATTTAATTTCATGGCGATTTGCCGACGATTCTGCCGCCTGTCGCAGATATGTCAGATGGCTGAACTGTTGCCCAGGCTGCCCCCCGGGTGACTGGGTGACTGGGTGCCCGGGTGATGTGGAGGCCCCCACTACCCCGTTTGCCGTTGCGGTTGTCAGCCGTTCATCATTCCCATTCCCAGCCGGATTCACATCCACATCCTCCATAACGTTGTCATTCTGTCACAGAGCAGTTCGCAAATTGCACGGAGAAATTTGCCCGGGTAAGTGGTGGTGGGACACATGGACGAGGACCCGCTTAAGTTGAGCAAGCTCCCGCTCCCTCGGAATCGGGATGGTGCTTCATTGCCATTAAACATGTCACCAATGCTTCCCTTTTGTGGTTTTTGTGCTGTGTGTGAACCCGATATTTATGTTTTACGTTCCGAGCCCCAGCTCCGAGCTCAGCTCGGTCGGCATTTTGCATGAGTGCCTGCTCGGTGGTTTGAGACAAAGTTTTGGGTGTGGTGGCCTGTGCATTTTGAGTGATTACGTCGATATCATTGATGTTGATTTATGATGATGGCGACGGTGAGGATGATAGCCCGGGAAATCGTAAAAATGTGACGACATTAAAAGAGTGAGGAGAACAGGTGAAAATGTATTTGCCACAACCAGTGTGGCAATCACACATGAAACACTGAAATATTAAATAACCCATCACCGGATATTGGTATACCAAATATTACTCAAGGTTTTAAGGACAATACAAACAAGCAGTACTCCTATAAAGGCCCAAAATATATCGCCACCATTGTAAAAGAAAGAGATCTCATACCCGGCACTTCGCTGTGCGCAATCTGAGGTAGTTCGGTGGTTGAGACTGGCGACTTGCTCGTCGTCTTGTGGATCGGTCTTCTGCTATGCACTTTCGGCACATACACTAGGGGAAAAGTAATTTCATAAAAATGCGAGAATTACCAGCTGGCAGAAGCGCGCAGTGCAGATGGCCACTTAATAGGCCGCAACCGCAACAGGAAAGCGTAGCGTGGAGCCCAGCCACAAAACGCATCAGTGCAAGTGGACAGTTCGTTGTCCGGCGCTTCAAATCCCATTACGAAATACCCTCGTAAAATACCCAAACTACAGCGACATGGCTACTTACGATCTTCGACACACATCAGGCCGTCAGACATCAGTTTGAGGCCCGTGGGGCAGGCGCAGGATATGCGAGGACTGCGCTCGTTAATCCGGGGAGCTGGCAGGCAGAGGTGGGAGCAGTGGCCGTTGACCGCCTGGCAGTGGTTCACGCCATCGGGTTGGCGGTACGGATGGTACACATGCACCACCATTGGATGTTCGAGCTGCATTGTAAACAATGTTGTTTATGAAAGAAAAATTGTATTAGCAACGCCAATACATGGAGTACATGGCGTATGAGTAATAAGGTAACCTACCATATGCTTCGCCGTAACTGCTTGCACGTCCTCCCCAGTGAACTTGTTGGCCTTGAAGACGGCCTGCTTGTCCCAGTCGGTCCAGTAGACGTGGTCCTCGAACGTGGTGATGGAGAAGGGGTGACGCAGGTATTCGCTGGAGTAGAGCACCTGGCGGCGCTGGGAGCCGTCGTAGTTGGCCGACGAGATGATGTTCAGCTTTCCGTCCACCCAGTAGATGCGCTTCAGCACCAGATCCAGGGTGATGCCATTCGGCCACTTGACGTCGTAGGTGATGATGGCGGTGCGGTGGGAGCCGTCCATACCCGACCGCTCGATGCGGGGGGAGGCGCCCCAGTCTGACCAGTACATCCAGCCCTCGATGGGGTCCAGGGCGATGGAGCGCGGAATGTCTACGGAATCCTCGACGAGCACTTTGCTCATGCTGCCCTCGAAGTTGATCAGCTCAATGGTGCACTTGTGGGTGTCGGTGTAGTAGACGTGGTTGTAGATCCAGTCCACGGCCAGTCCGTCGGAGGTCACCGAGCTGTGCTTCAGCACCACTGTCTTCTCGTTGCCCTCGTCGATCGGGGACTTGTATATGCTCTTTGTGTTCACGTCGCTCCAGAAGATCATGCCCGTGCGGAAGACAAAGTCTAGGGCGGTGGATGACTTGGTGCTGTTCACAATCGAAGTCATTTCGGGGCGGTCGAGGGCTATTTTCCGGATGTCATGGCGCCGGGTCAAAAGCAGAGACGCATGGCCCTCATTCGCCTTGCACCGTGTGTGATTGTGCATGACTCTCATGTAGCCCTGCTGGCATTCGCACTTGAAGGATCCAACCTGGTTGATGCAATGCTGGGAGCAAACGCCAGGAGTCTCGCATTCGTCGATGTCCACGCAGGTGCGGTTGTCCGGGGCCAGCTTGTAGCCCGCATGGCAGTCGCAGCGGTAACCCACGGCCAGGTTGACACAGGTGTGCATGCAACCGCCGTTCGAGGTGGCGCATTCATTAACTGCACACTTTCCAGCCGGCTCGTCCTCGCCGTTGGGGCAGTCCTTCCGCCTGTCACAGACCTTGGCGAGCGGGATGCACTGGCCGCCGCCGCAGTCAAACTCGTTGGTGGCGTTACAGGGCTTTATAGGAGCAGTGGTGTTGCAGTTCAGCTCGTCACTGGAATCCGCACAGTCTCCCTGCCCGTTGCAGATCAGGTTTCCGGCGATGCAACTGCGATCCTGGCACTGGAACTGATCCGACCTGCAGCTCACCCGCGGACAATTCTCCAAAGACTCGTCGTCGCCATCGGGACAGTCCTTTTCGCCGTCACATACCCAGCTCCTGTCCAGGCAAGTGATGCGATCACTGCATTGAAACTCGTTGCGCAGACAGATACTCAATCTGGTATCCACTTTGATGCTGCAGTTCTGCTTAGGAATACAGAGAATCGGGGTTTGAGGATTACAATTTCTCAACTTAATGGAATTTTGGTTTAAATTCATGAGCGTCATATAAAAAATGAATCTCGGCGAGCGGCGGGGATAAAGGAAGTTAACTTTACTGTGGAAACAACGCTTTGCTTTTCTTGTTAAGTGCCAGCCAAATATTCTGGCAGCTAAGCCCGGTTTACAAACACACATATTGCACCACCAGGAACATGTAGCTCCCTTTAGCCCTTTTTTTTCTGAATTTTTTGTGTTGCACAATTTTACGAGCTGCTAGAAAGATTTTCCACATTTTTATACTCTTTCGAAAAAGACAGTTTTCTCAACATTGGCGGGAAACATATTTCAGATAAAACTTTATTACAAATTTCTAAAATATTATTCAGAAAATGATTTCTAAAATAAATGGCTTTGAATGGAATTTTAATAACAAAAGATTTTGGAATTCCTTAGATATTTCAGGCAAAAAGTGCATAAAATATGCGACTTGTTGGAATAGTTTAGTCCTTTGTTTTTATTGCTTTTCGGTGGCATGCAATTTTTGGGTAACACACCACCCCAACACCACACCCCACTGACAACAAAAGCCATGCGTCATACATATAAATGTTTATGGGGAAACAGTTGCCGACATGGTCCTCGTCGTCGTTGCCAGTTTTGAATAATGCTCGCGTCCTGCATAATTTATGCTTCCGAGCTCGCCCCACACAACTACATATTTATATGCGAGGGTTGCTAAACAAGTTGCTAGCAATGTGTGTGGTTTTCTAATGTGCTCATGTCAATTTTCATTGCAAGGTGACGAAGCGACAAGGTCTTGGGACTCACCATCTCATCGGCGCCATCGGAGCAGTCTCTGTCCCCATCGCAGACCCATTCCTGAAGGATGCAGACACCATTGGGGCAGGTGAAGTCTCCCGGCTGGCACTTGTTCACCAGGCTGCAGTTCCTCTCGTCGCTTCCATCGCCGCAGTCGTCGTCGCCGTCGCATTTGTACTGATTACCGATGCAGTTGCCATTTCCGCAGGTGTGCTCGTCCGAGCGACAAGTCTTTTCTGCACAAATCCAGAAGAATGATTAGCCAGAGTCCTCCAATACTTAACTTAGCGTGCTGAGTGGGTGCATGAGTATGGGGAGTATGGATAGGTTCTAACTACAGTTACTGCCAGGCTCTGGAGCAGGATGTGTATGTGCTTTGCAAAACCAACACCATTACAAAAATTGTCAAGAAACAAAAGATGGGCAAAGTATAAGCAGGGAAGTAAGAGGCGGGTGAAAGTGACAACAACAACAACAACAACATGGCTAAAAGGAAGCAAACTAAACTTTCTCCCGTTTGCGAGTAGATGTTTGTGTTTGTTAGCAAATATTTGTGCTTTATAGCGTACAATCTTTAAGCAGGGCATTACACAATTTCCTGGGAAATGTGTGCTTGGCACTCTCAAGTGCAGCTGGGACATAAAGTATATGATAGTGTGATATAGATATAGCAACCGACACCAAGTACAGGGTAAGAGCGGGGTATATAAGCAAGAGAATGTAGCCAACACCAAGAAGCAAAGCAGATATGGGCTTACTGCACTGGGCCTCGTCGCTTCCGTCCGCACAGTCTTTGTGCTGATCGCACATCCAAGCCAGCGGGATGCACTCGCCCGACTTGCAGGTGAACTGCTCGGGCGTACAGGTCCTGCTACCTAAAAGAGACAAGATGGATATGTTTCGGGTTAGGTTCTGAAGAATTAAGAAGAGTACTGAAGCAGAATCCTTATCTGCGGCCCCCCATATAGTCCACCAACGGCCTGGATAATGGCCTGCCTTAAAGGAGGATGCTGTCTTTTGTCCTGTAATTAAGTTTATAAGCAGCTGCCAAGGGGCGGCAACTACTCTGCTAGTAATAAACATAGTTGTCATGCCGACACACCCATACGCATGTGTGTGTGTGCACCGCCATTCGGGTCTAAACAGTTGGCATTTTATCTAGGCAGTAATTAAGACATTATCAGCCAACACTCCATAAAGTTAAAACGCACACATGCGTGTGCATTAAAGCAATTATCGCACACACTCCTGCCACTGCCACTGTGAGTCTGTATTTGTGTATGAGGCTGCCTGAAAGTTTCATTGAAGTTATCCTGCCGGAGGAGCGGACATTAAACAAAGCTGACAACACTCCCACACACAGACACACACACATATACCCATTCGCATAAAAACGCTTGTGTTTAACCCTTAATGCGTATTAGTATGCCAGTTCTTTCGGGTTTCCCTTTCGTGCTTTCTTTCTCCGCTTTCTTTTTGTCTTTCATTGCCTACCCCCACCCCCGTCGCGACGGGTGACTGTGTTCCTGTGAAATGGAGGTCCTTTGTTTAGACGTGTGGACGTGTGCGTGTGTGGAGGCGCCGCTTGATTCTACTTGATATTATTACGTATACGTATAGCACATCCCGCCGCTACGCTTCCGTCCGTCTGTCTGCCTTTTGTTCCGTCCGTCTGTGTGCGTGTAAGCAATAAAATCTTACGGCCGAGCCACACATATTTGAATATGCTTTTTGGCGTTTTGTCTACCTTTTCCGCTTCTTCTTCGTCCTCCCCCAGCTCGTCCTGCAGCGTGTCCTTCTATTTGTTTACCGTTTACACGTGCATGGCGCTACGGAAATTTCTGACATCGTTGCAAATAAATTAATTTATTATTATTTTCCTCTTGGTATTCGCAAATTTTCGGCGGTTGCTTAGCATGTACAACGCGTCGTATGCGTGATATGCCTTTAATAGGAATATACTGCCACCAGCTTACAGAGTTTATTTCAGGATCGCTCTTGTTGAATTCCATCTGAAAGAGACGCACTAAAGGATGCTGAAAATTCAGTTTCTGCGAATCTCATTTTCTGAATTTTATTCATATCTTATTTAAATATATTTTCGCTTTCCACAACCAGTGCTGGAGTGTGCTTTTTCGATTATTATGCTCCACTCTTGCGACCGATTTCATTTTCAATTATCCAATATCATTTTGTCCGTCATAATTTATGGCTTCATTAAATTTTCCATCGGTAAGTGAGGAAAACATACCCTGGGGACGTTTATTTTTTTATTTTTCATTTCATCCATTCGAAGGCAACTACTTGGCTGAATGGACGTTTCGATGTCGTGCGGCCATGGGGACATTCTTATTTGTAGCCGCCCAGCTTCCAAGCTCCAAGCCAGCTTCAGCTTTTGTTAGCCACGGCAGAATCAATTTGCTGTTGTGGGGCCACAGTCAACACTGATAGTCCTTCCAGCTCTGCTCTGGCTCACTGGCCATCAGAGGCGACTTGGGCATTGTGTTCAATAGCATTTTCTTGTTATCTAACGCCAAGCAGTATATACTTGCAATTTGATTTTAATTTGATTTAAAATGCTTTTTAGACCATGTAGAGAACATGTCCTAGAAGAGTGCAACTATTGCCCCCTTGCCGCCCTCCTTCTCCACTACTCTGCCGGTTGAAAGCCAATGAAGCTTAATGCTTTTGTGGGGCAGTTTGCGTTTTGTTTATTGCACAGCTTTCCCTCCGGTCTCTATTGTCCGGCTCGAAGGCAACTTCTTCCCTCCCTAATGGTAAACAAAGTTATGAAGAGTCCGAGTGGAGTGTTAAATGGAATTAAATAACGAAGCGGGGACATAACTGAAAATTGCAATCCTTCGTAATCCTCGGTAGGGGGTTGAACTTTTTCCAGGCAAACCAACGTTAAATTAAGACCCACGAGGGTGAATGTCAACAAGGCTTGATGACAATTTTAAAGCGTATAACCGTCATAAAAGGAGTCCCTCACACACATGTACATTCATTTGGTATCCTGGAATCCCCTTAGCCGCTCACTGAGCCATGGCTCTCGGAATATAAACCACAGGCCCAATTTGGCGCTGCCTTCCATTTTTGATTACCGCCTTTTATTTTCATCAAGTATAACATCATAAAAATCGCATCACTTTTTCAATTACTCCGCTGAAATTCCTTGAAACATAAAAAATATTTTTTCGCCCCCCAGCACCACAGTGCCATAGCACCCCAGCCCCAGCACTGCTGCCGTATAGTTGGGAAAATGTGTCACAGACAATAAACCGCCAACAAGTATAGTAAGTGTGGAAAAAATTCCGCGAATAAAGTGAAAAGCGGAAACTACATCGAGTCGGAGCCCCGAAATAAAAGCATCCAGCCTAATGCATAAATACAAATTAGTTCCGCCGATGGTCACGTCGCGATACTGTCCGCAAGGAGTGACACTAATTTATGGCTTGGTCATTCCCCTCCAAGCCAAGTCGTAAAGTCCTGGCGATGCTCAACGGGCCAGATTACTTTCAGGGGGCGGGCATGCATTTAAATTTCGATTAAGTGACTCTGCTCTTCCGGACACGAAGGTTTTAGTGATGGGTCGAAGTCGTACAGTTAGTATGTAAATGTTGTATGAAAGGTTATTGCGTAATTGAAGCTTACGGGCGCAGTTCTCTTCGTCGGACCTGTCGCGGCAGTCGTTGTCACCGTCGCAAAGGAAGCTACTGTGCACACATTGTTCCCGATTCTTGCACATAACCATATTACTTCTGCATTCTACGGCATCTATACCCATCCCCGAATTCGATTAGTTTATGCCATTCCAAAAGATATCCATCAGTGTATTAAACGTAAATGATTAGGACTTACCACAATGACTTTCGTCGCTGCCATCGGCGCAGTCTTTCTCCCGATCGCAGACAAAGCCCTGGTGGATGCACCTGCCGTTGCCACAGCGGAATTCGTGCGAGAGGCAAGTCGATCCTGCAAAAGCAAACGTTAGGAATCAATTTTACATAACTGCCTCGGATAATGGCTTCGATAGAATATTCCCATAAAAATGTATATGCACGAATGTCTGTGCCCAGCATGGCTTTCAATTTTTAATGCTCGAATGGTTAAGTGTGTCAAAAATTAAATGTGATTTTTATGTTCCTGTGGCTTCCGCACTAGCTTTCGCCATCGCCATCGCCATCTCGATATTCCCCTTTGTTTTATGCTTTATTGGAAATAGTGTTTAAGCCATTTTATGGTCACTTTGCTTTATGGCCTTTCTCTTTTCGGTTTAACATGCAACAGAAACCTTCTTTTAAAGGCCAACAAATATTCTGGCTTTGTTGGCTTGTGCTGACAGGCAAAATAAATTGTAATTGATTGAGTGATGGAAATGCAATTAAACGAAACAGGGAATTATTGAGAAAGGCGCGAGCGATTGACAGCAGAAGCTCCTGAAAGCTACTGTTGTGGAAAATCATTTTATGAATCATTCATAAATGTTTTAAATTTGTGCAGGTAGTTGCTGTAAGCTTTAAGGCGCATTCCCTTGAAGGACATCTGCATTTCGTTCGGCATGACTTTAAGGGGCTTCCTGGCCTCTCCCGGGGGAAAAGTTTCCCTTGCCACCAGACCGGGAGTCGTTTGCCATAAACTTAAGCGCAACTTTTGTGGCAGTTCGCTGTAACCCCCGGATAGCGCCAAACTCGTGGCCGCATCCAAACCCAATCCCACGGGATTCAGACTCAGAGCCGCCGCAGTGCGAAAAATGCGCATCACGTTCTGCGTTCTGCGTTTTGAGACCAGGGGAAGCCCGACAACTGAAAGCCTGAATGGCGAAAACGTTCCACAACGTATTTACCTAGACAGCAGCATTTAGCGCCAAAAAAGGACATTAAAATTTTCTGAATCTGGGGACTAGTCTGGTGCCAGTTGTCCTTTTTGGTTGGCTTCAGGATTTTTGCTTAATGAGCGGGAATCGGCGGAAGACCAGCAGGGAAAGTGAATGAACTTTGCGGCCTTAAGCTTTAATATCTACATATTATTGACCATAAATTATTTTTTTTATGCATACACATGATTTAATAAATGTCGCTTAGCGTGTAAGCATGTATCTCTTTTCAAAATACTCGGTTTTTGTTCTTGTGCCTAAGAGCATTTTTCGCAGCTGCTTGGCGCTTGCCACTTGCCACACAGACGCAAACTTCATTATTTACAGTCTGCCGCGTCGCGACAACATGGAGGTGAAGGTGTGTATTCTGTGGCAGGGTGAGTGGGAAGCGATGGGAGACAGACTCTTAATTCCCGTTAGCCCAGGTGGGCGGGATATGAGGCCCCTCAGTGCAGATTATGCAATTCATTTAAAGTGCTGTGGCTGCCGAGGGGTGAAAGTCTCTCTCGACGCCACGGAACACCTTTTCCCGGCAAGTAATGAATGGCACACCTGACGCCCATAGGACATGCAGGAGGGAGAGTCTGCATATATTTCACATTTATGAAAGTTTCAGTGCAGTGCCTTGATTTGAGGGCTATCGCACAAATCGCACAAATTGATGCCAGTATTTCCAAACTGGCGGCAACAAAAGTGACAAAGTCAGTTGGCTCAAGCCAAAGCAAATACATGGAAAACTTTCCGTCCAGGCCCACTGAACTAACCTCAACAAAGTTGGCTAACAATGCAGCTCCTCCTCCTCCCTTTCGTCCTGCCTTGCCCGGAAAACTCCCCGAGCTCATTTACAGGCCGAAAGCTTAGTGATAGAAAAAGTTGCCCTGTACTTGTACTTGGGAAGTGTCCAAGGGGAAAAGAGAAAAGTTTTGCGGCCATTCATCGATTTGGCGCATTAAAACTTTTCTGATATTTGCCGTTTTCCAATCTTCGCTTTTCCTACTTTGAAATATTTGATCCTGTGAAGAATTAAAGCACAATTAAAAAGGACACACCAGAACACATTCTTATAAATGGAACTAAACTATCTATATTTTAGTTTCTGGCTCTTTAATATTTATTTAAACTGAAAAGCTCTGGGCGCTGCTAGATGAAATATTGGTTTTCAGTTTTTTTTTTTGTTTTTATTTGGGGGGTTGAGGGCGAAAGATATCCTAATGAAGTTTGTCTGTCTGCCAGAGCATAAATTGAATTGTCCGATTCATTTAAACGGCGGAAAGAAGCAAAACATAAAAAATGGAGCAGGAGGATGCGAAAGTGAATTTCATTCTACGGTCTGGACTGGACTCCAGACCTCACTCCACCTGACCCTCATCGGGACCCTCATTCCTTCCAGTCTCTTCCTGTCTCGTCTCAATAAATAAATGAAAAATTTGTGCCGCAGCTAAGGGGATTTTTCTTTTTCACTGTTTACAATTGTTTTTCTTTTCTGCTCCTTCCCTTTTTTATTTTTATTTTATTTATTTTGTTTTTTTTGTGTTGTTTAGAGAAGTATCTGGTTCCGGACACAGCGGGTTGTATCATAAAAGGCTCGCCGCTTGTTGTTTATGGCACCTTTTTCCACTTTATTGAAGTTGTACTCTGCCTCAAGTATTTCAATAAAAAAAGAGCAAGGAAATGGGCCGACCAAGGGTTTGTTTTTGGCTTGGGCCGGGCTCAGAGGACAATGCCATGCATCATAAATCATTCGGAAAGGCGGCCAGAGCAGAGATTGAGATTCACTCTAATGAGGCAAACTTTCAAGGAACTTGTTTCCATGTGGCAACTGTTGCTGAATGCAACAAATGGCCGCGAAAGTCGATTTAAATTACACTTCAAGTGCTTGGCAATTTATATGTTAACTAAGCTCGGTTTAGGAAAGCAAACAAAATGGTTACTGGGTCGGGGGACTAGGCCCGTGAAATATTTGAAAAGTAATTCCCATTTCTGTGAATTCCAGCCGAACTAAGGATCGAGCAATTTCGATGGATTGCTGCGCTTAAAAATGTGCGGCATACATAATTTATGGCTTTCGAGGAAGGACAACGGTAGGCCAAGGATGTGTGACTGGAGCTATCTAGGGTCTGCAGTCAGAGCGCAAAATCCAGCAAATACTTGTGCACGCTATAGGTATATGTATAGGCTGGTAAGCCTCCTCGTGAGATGGTTTTCTTTTTTAGAGTTTTTACATTCTTCGTGAGGGGGCGGCCGGCTTATCAGCTGTCTGATTTTTCCAAATGCGTTGCATGAATATTTATGCGCTCGATATCGGGCGCCAGCACACATATGACCATTATATATTTGGCAGGGAGTGTGTATAGTATGTGCATATTTTATGTGTTAGAGTCTGCGCTATGTGCTGTAAAAGCTGCTTAAAACTCTGACAACGTCTCAGTGTCCTTTGTCTCCTGGCGTATACGCGGCGAACGGGCAACTTAAAGCCGCCTGATGGCTACACACATTTATTTACTCGAACAGACATCCTTCCTTTGCCGCCTTGGATCGGATCTGTTGTTAATGGCCCTACTTAGCTAAGTTGCCTATAAGTTATTTATTTATTTACTGACTTCTGCGCATCCACCCGCCGATATACATTTATTTTTGTCATCTCAGTAGCTTGGGTTAGCAATTGGTTTCCCCCATATCCGCTGTGAGATAAAACCCTCGTGGGGAATCTATAGGACTACAATAACACTAAATTGAACTTCACTTGAAGCGGGTAACGTATCCGCTTTTTGTTATCTTCGCATTCCGAGGTTATTTCAGACATTCCTTAGAAAACAAGATAAGCGGAATTATGTAGAAAACTCCATAATATTTTAATTGATAAAAACGCAAGTTGATTTTTCTGAGCTTTAAGTTGAATACAAATAATTGACTTATCAGGTCTTTATGAACTGGGTTTTTCTTCGAATTAAAAATAACGTCAGAAATTGCAGAAATTGATCCGGTTTTAGCGGGTTTTAACTAAACTTTCTAACCCAATAACTAGATCTGAGCGGCTTACTTTGCGCGTTTTATTATTAATCTGCTTTCGGGAATTATCTTTCCACAACCAAATCCAATTTCCCCCAGCCTTACCGAATGATGAGATGGTGTGAGCATGTCGCGGCAGTAATCCTGCGAGGAGCAGCAGACAGGAGCATCCCAGGAAGCTCGGTATTGGTCCCATGTTAGCGCTCCGTGGGCGTAGGCTTTATGCCAAAGTGATAATGTTCTAGCCTAAGTGCTCGACTGAATTATTAAAATAAATTGCTCTTTATCCAGGTTTGTTGTCGCGTGAATGTTTGCGCTGGGCTCTCTGTTGCGAATATGTAATCATAATTATTTTAAATGGCAGTCAAGTGGTTGGCCAGCAAAATGGCGGCAAGCTCAAAAGTAGGTAACAGTTTTTCGTCATAAGCGAAATAATAATGAATTGCTTTTAAAATCGCATTTGCGAATGAGAACTGGGGCAAGTTTTTAACGAATGTGATTTTAACGCAAGTCGCATTTGATTTATTTCGTTTTAAAATGTATTTGGCTCGAAGATACATTTCCTATTACCATAAATTCATTGAAAAGGAACAACTTAAACGAAAGCATGTTTTCATAGGCATGGATAGTGTATTATGTTTAATTTATTGCTTTCATTGGGTGAACTGTGTGCGGAAATATTTCTTTGTTTTAATATTTTCGCATTTAATGCTTTAATTAAGCCATTTTTTCGTGTCGGCCTGTCGGCTTTATAGTCATAATTATTTATGCGCTTGCTTTTTCTGAACTTTGCATAATCCTCTCATTGGAAATTATTTTTCAATGTCCTTGCGGGCTGGGGATGAGCAGAAGTTAAGCCGTGTTGAGTGTTTACATTTAATTGCAATTTTGCACTTTGCCGCCAGGAATTATGACGCTGACAAACTTTTACACGCTTGGGTAAGTTTTAATGAAAATGAATAAGTACTACAAATACATAATAAGAATAATCAACAATCATTGCGGATTAAGTATTCGGCACACTTGTGGGCCAAGTGCGAATATTAACTTTGATTTGTTTGGGAATAGCTGGCCGCAATTGAAGCGCTCCTCAAGTGGCTTTGGCTTGCATTCGGTGTCAAGTTCATGTAATCCAATCCAAAACAAAAGCCAAGCGTTTTGCAAATCACAACCGAATTATGCCATCCCGTTAAGAGCATCCCGCCTCTAAGAGAAAGGCAGGAGAGTCAAAAAATGGAAATGTTACAAAAAGTGGCGCGCAGAAGCGGGCCAAAAAAATGAAATTCAACCGAAAGAGGAAAACAGACAGAGCACACGGCGGAAAAGCTTCCGTTTCAAAGGAAAAGCTGCTGTGGCTTGGACTGTTGCCTTAGGAAGCTGATACCACTTTCGAATTGCCGCCAAGGAGACGCCACAAAACTGTTTTTTTAGTTTGTCAGCCAAAACTTGTCCTTGCCATTGATTTTTGCTGGCCAACAACAGCTGTCGGATTAAGTCCACAACTTTTATCACCTTTTCCAATAAATTTAAATAAACATTTATTTATTTAAAAATATTGAATATATTTTTTTTTTGTTTCTCACTGCCAGTTCACCTCAAAAACGTTCTTTTCTGCCGTCACGAGATTTTGAAACTGAACTGAATCCTGGAATTTTCTAAGCGCGCACGTCCTTTGCTCCGCAGAGTTCGGCGTAAACTGAGTATTTCGTATTTGTTCCTCGTTTCATCTGCTAAGATGTGGTGGCATCCGTGCTGGAGCTGCTCCCCGAGCCTAAGCTTGCACTCAAATGATAAGGATTCCACTCAGAGCGCACACTCAATGGTCTTCTGCAGTCTGCTGAGTGTTGAGTGAGCGTCTGTCCTCAATAGACTCCGTTCTATTTCAATTGAGAGTCGCAATTAGATTGTGATTTGTCAGAACAAGCAAAACACCCGAAACCTTGATGACCCTAGACTGTTTAAATCGAAGCTAATCTCAAGTGTTATAAGTGGCGTCTAATTAATCGGCGCTGCGACTTATTGTCCACTGATGAGCCTCTCTGAAAAATCCCACATAAATTAATCTTCTGAATTCTAGCTGAGTCTGCCTTCTTCTTTGTGGTTGCTTTTTCCTATCAGTTGTGGGTCAAGTTTGAAACGGATTTCCTCAGTGGGTGAAACGCAATTAGAGCTATGAATGTATATAGTACTATAATTAGGTTCATGTCGGATTAATACAAGGAACTATATTATTATATAAGCAATGAAGACCCCCATTTATGCCTTTATTTTGAAGCTTTGAAGTGTTGTGATTATTATAGTGTGATAAGTCATATATTAGGTTCCTCTTGCTTTCCTTTCCATTCATTTAATAAAGATATGATTTCGAAATATAGTCTTAAGTTTCTTGAGTGTTTTAAGTGAATGAGTTTAAGCTTCGCCAAACATGTTTTGCCAAAATAAACTCCATTCTTCAATTACTAGCCTTTAAGACTTGTGAGAGCCAAGCATGATGCAATGTTTTAGTTCGATTGCACTTGACTTGCCATGCCCCCAATAAGCCTCAACTTGACTCGGCTCGAGCTGGGTTGTTGTTAAATTACCAGGGCTGAGCCGAATTAAGACCTTCTATCGGAGCAGATACATATAATTGGGGGTTAGCTGAGGTCTGTGCTCTCGCCTGAGCCGCAACTATGCCCAATATTTGCGACTGGCAGTGTTTAAAGCGCTGCTGCCTGAAAGTAGGCAGTGTACCGTTTTCAAAAAGCCGGTCCAAGCGAAACCAACGAACCAAATAGCAGACTGGTCTGCTAACCAAACTTAAATTAAATGCAGGGGCTAATAAAAAACGCACACGCGCACACTGGCCGAGTGTTAAAATTAAATGAAAATAAATTCAGCTACAGAATTGAAAGTCAGCAGGATCGCCGGGCAGTGGGGGCCCGAGGATTTCGGGTCCTGCCTACATGACACTAAATAAACAGCCAGTTGTTACTTACTCAACAACGAAGCCAAACAAATGGCAAAAACACCAAACACCGACAACCAAAACCAATACGAAAGCAAACAGCACACGCAGAGGGCGACGGCCGGAGAGAGCGAAGTAAATGGTTAGTTCTGTGACATTTCTAAATTGAAAAACTACAAATGACTGACAAAAGATTAGAGCAAGGGCGCACGTAGTTCGCAGGCAATAGCTGTGCCCTGGCATTCGCCGTAAATCCCAATCCTGAGCCCAATTCCTGGCCAAGCGCTCGACTTTGTTTGAGGAGTGGAATCCTTCCAAACATAAAAAATATAAAAAGAAAAGCAAAAAATACAGCAGCAAGGAGGAGAAAAATTGGCGTTATCACAATTCTCCCTTAAAAGGCTTCCGCAAATACACAGAAAAAAGCCAACAAACCTGGAAACACATTCTGCGGCTGCTACTGTTGATTTCCTTCAAGTGTGTGAGGCTTTGAGCTGCCGTTTGAGTATATTTGAATAAGACAACAGTTGAAGTGAAGGCCCAATCAAGGCCGGAAGGATAAAAATGGCAAGAAATGGAATGTCGAGAGGGCAAGTCTGAGCTCAGAAATTCGGTTTATTTATTGACTCGAAAACAGAAGAATAAAGTAAATTCAAAAAATGTAAATAAATATGTGGAGATGAAGTTAGTCTAACAAGAAATAGCTAAAATAATTTTTCGTTTTAATTAAACTATTTTAATTAAAGATTTCTTGAATCTTGTAACTCACCTTTGAACCTGCACTCTGGCAGCCGCTCGTCACTGTGATCCTGGCAATCCGAGTCGCCGTCGCATACAAACCGTATGGGAATACAGACGCCGGGGGAGCACTGGAACTGCTTTTCCCCGCACTCCATCCGCAGGCTTTGAGCTGCAAAATCAAATGCATATTAATTAATTAAGTTGGAATCCTCGGGTTAGCCGCAGACTATAATTAAACATGAACAGGAGACGACCGGCCGGGCGGCCGGGTGGCCGTTCTCTTGGGATGGGGGGAGGCCCTAATAAAATTCATAACTAAAATTTAAGTTGAAAACTTTGGCTCGTTAAGCACACACTGAGAAAGTGAGCCACCAGGAGGGTGGCGTGGGATGGAGAAGGCGTCTGTTGACAAGCCACAAAACCCTTTTTAATGAAAGCCGAGTCTTGACAATAAACAAAAACTTGTAAATAATGAAATCCAGCCGAGGGGCGGGCCTAACACATGTACGTACGTATTAGAGCTGGGTGGGCTGTTGTGGTGGACCGCAAAAGGACCCAAGTGAAAGGACGAAAGTTTTGGGGGAATTAATAAGCAAAGTATTTGATGGCAGGCAGTCAGTGGGAAGGTGCCTCGCCGGATGGCTTCATCAATCGTTTTACGGGCAACTTGACATTTAACACCACTGCTTTAATCTGACTTCCATTTGCTATGCTTCTCGATTAGCATATGTACATTGGGTGTACTATATGGTATGCTAAAGCAAACTGATTCTGGTTAATGTGGCGCGATTATGCTTAGAGTGTCGCCATTCAGCATGTGGGTGTGTGTGTGTGTGAGAGTGGAGCCTATCCTTGCGTCATTTGCCGTTTAATTGTGCGCATTTAACACAAATTGACAATTGCTTAGGCACCGTCAGTGTCACGCACCAGCTCGCCCACAAAGCCTCGCGCCCGCACACTGACAAGCTCACCCTAGAGTGGACCCTAAAATAATCTAGTTTCTATTTCGCTGCCTTCATGGGGTCTTGTAGGAAGGGGCTATCTCTGACAACCAACAACTATAATTATTTTATTGTAATGAAATATTTACTGTCCATAAATTATATGACATTGAAGAAATATCAACTAATCCGATTGAATTATTACCAACTACTGTTACTAATCTTGGCAAGTTTAAGATAGTGCATTACCGAATTACAGGACTTGAAGAATTTACTGAGCACGTGGCGCAATAGAAGTAATAATTATATATTTTATTCTTTTTTAAGGATTTCTTCTTATTTTAATACTTTCTTAACATGATTGCTTCTGATTACAACACAGTGTTATTGTGAATCAACTCGATAAGTAATGCCTGGCCTACATGTCGTATGATTGATTTTAAATTGTTAACAGAAATTAAGGCACAAAACTTGCATTTACGCACTTAAGTTTTATTTTCTGATAGGTCCACCCTCTAGCCTTGGTATTTAATTAGAAAATCAGACATGTCATGCACTGCCCTCAACACGCACACTCACCCCGGCCCAAGAAGCCCCACAGACACGCATTGGATGCGTTCTTCATTATGGTGGTGGAAAATTCATTGCATGCAAGGCGAATTTTCCGGCTAGTCGTTTGAAATTGTTCGTTGATTGTAATTCTGCTTCTTTGCCGCTTTTGCACTTTACATTTTGTTTATGCATGCATATGTATTTATTTGCTGAAAAACGAGTCCTTTGCTATTTGACGAGAGCCGCCTTTGATACTTTTCATTCCAGAGCTGGATGGAAATTTTTTATTAGTCCCCGTAAATTATTAAAAATGTACGCAGGTATTTTGAATTTATGAAAAGAGTTTTGTTCACTCCTGCCATACATACTACACAGTACGAACATTCGTTGGCCAAATGGGTACTTGTGTATGCACTTGCTGGGAGCTCAAATATTGCAATTGCTTTTGTAGACAAATCTGTATGTAAATGGGTAATGCAATTTGCATTTTAAGTGAGTCGTTTAGTCGCCTAATTGAAATAAATATTAAAAGAAAGTGACCCATCCGATCCATTTGGCAATGTTTAGATTAGTCGAGTTACGCAGCAAGCAATCCGAAAGGGAATTTTATTCATATGTAACATACTTCATTTGCATTCGAAATATGTATTCCAAAGTCGGCAATTGGTTAATGGAGATGCACACATTATTCTCGTCGGAGTGCCCGCTCATGGGAGTGCTGGATCATAGGTTAGGCAAACGCATTTAAACACGAAACTATAACTAAGCCCCACGCTTAAGCCATAAATAATTTTTATTGATTTCGTCAACCCTTCACTGACGTAAAACACCTCTGACCAAATTGAAACAATGTTGTAACAAAAAGTTATTCATTATGCCCTTCAAGAGGGTTCTATAACTTTGGTCAACAGTATGGAACTGTGAAAAGGATCAAGATCACGTCATGAGTCAATATAAGCATGTCTAGTTGGTCCGTCAGCTTTTATCCAAACAAGTGCATCAGTTTTAAAGCCCTTTTCCGGAAAAAATGCCTCAGCGATAGCTATATCTAGGCTTTATCTATATTTCTGTATAATGGCTATATCTTGGCCAATTTCCATCCGATCCCTGAGCGGAATACCTCAAACGGTTTGTGGATCGATTCTCCATCATTCTGCATCAAAATCTAGGAACAAAATATTTTTTAGATTTTTTGTGAAATTTCCTGGGGGATCCTCCAAAGATTGGGAACAAGCATGGAGGGACAATATGGCCCCCAGCGATGGCTATATCTTGGATAATGTCCATCCGATTCCTGAGCGGAATACCTCAAACGGTTTGTGGATCGATTCTCCATCATTCTGCATCAAAATCTAGGAACAAAATATTTTTTAGATTTTTTGTGAAATTTCCTGGGGGATCCCCTTCAAAGATTGTGAAAAATGCATGGAGGGACAATATGGCCCCGAGCGATGGATATATCTTGGCCAATTTCCATCCGATTCCTGAGCGGAATACCTCAAACGATTTGTGGATCGATTCTCCATCATTCTGCATCAAAATCTAGGAACAAAATATTTTTTAGATTTTTTCTGAAATTTCCTGGGGGATCCCCTTCAAAGATTGTGAAAAATGCATGGAGGGACAATATGGCCCCCAGCGATGGATATATCTTGGCCAATTTCCATCCGATTCCTGAGCGGAATACCTCAAACGATTTGTGGATCGATTCTCCATCATTCTGCATCAAAATCTAGGAACAAAATATTTTTTAGATTTTTTCTGAAATTTCCTGGGGGATCCCCTTCAAAGATTGTGAAAAATGCATGGAGGGACAATATGGCCCCCAGCGATGGATATATCTTGGCCAATTTCCATCCGATTCCTGAGCGGAATACCTTAAACGATTTGTGGATCGATTCTCCATCATTTTGCATCAAAATCTAGGAACAAAATATTTTTTAGATTTTTTGTGAAATTTCCTGGGGGTCCCCTTCAAAGATTGTGAAAAATGCATGGAGGGACAATATGGCCCCCAGCGATGGCTATATCTTGGCCAATTTCCATCCGATCCCTGAGCGGAATACCTTAAACGATTTGTGGATCGATTCTCCATCATTCTGCATCAAAATCTAGGAACAAAATATTTTTTAGATTTTTTGTGAAATTTCCTGGGGGATCCCCTTCAAAGATTGTGAAAAATGCATGGAGGGGTAATATGGCCCCCAGCGATGGCTATATCTTGGCCAGTTTCCATCCGATACCTGAGCGGAATACCTTAAATGATTTGTAGATCGATTCTCCATCATTCTGCATCAAAATCTAGGAACAAAATATTTGTCAGGTTTTTTGTGAAATTTTCTGGGGGATCCCCTTCAAAGATTGGGAACAAGCATGGAGGGACAATATGGCCCCCAGCGATGGCTATATCTTGGCCAATTTCCATCCGATCCCTGAGCGGAATACCTTAAACGATTTGTGGATCGATTCTCCATCATTCTGCATCAAAATCTAGGAACAAAATATTTTTTAGATTTTTTGTGAAATTTCCTGGGGGATCCCCTCAAAGATTGTGAAAAATGCATGGAGGGACAATATGGCCCCCAGCGATGGCTATATCTTGACCAATTTCCATCCGATTCCTGAGCGGAATACCTTAAACGATTTGTGGATCGATTCTCCATCATTTTGCATCAAAATCTAGGAACAAAATATTTTTTAGATTTTTTGTGAAATTTCCTGGGGGATCCCCTCAAAGATTGTGAAAAATGCATGGAGGGACAATATGGCCCACAGCGATGGCTATATCTTGGCCAATTTCCATCCGATTCTTGAGCGGAATACCTTAAACGACTTGTGGATCGGTTCTTCATCATTTTGCATCAAAATCTCGGATTAAAATATTTGTTAGATTTTTTGTGAAATTTCCTGGGGGTCCCCTTCAAAGATTGTGAAAAATGCATGGAGGGACAATATGGCCCACAGCGATGGCTATATCTTGGCCAATTTCCATCCGATTCCTGAGCGGAATACCTTAAACGATTTGTGGATCGGTTCTCCATCATTCTGCATCAAAATCTCGGATTAAAATATTTTTTAGATTTTTTGTAAAATTTCCTCGATGTCCCCGATGGCTATGTAGTTTTTCGTTCTTGCTTTTAAGATGAAACAATACCCGGTTCGAACTCAAATGGAGAAGTAGACATAGTACACTTCCATATAATTACTGGATGAGTTGCAAAGGAAACAATGTTTATTTCCTACAAACTTGTTCCCTGGCTATTATAAACAGCTTCGTTCTCTGCCCTTTCCCAGAAAATGTAAGGGGAGCAGTTTTTCTTTGAAATTGAATTTATTGTTCCGTTATTCGCTTATCGTACTTATCATTTTTCGCCCAGGCACTTCCTCCCATTGCCCCAATTCAGCTATTTAATACAAATTAAATCAGTAGGGCAATAATTTGTGATGCGGACCGCACAAACCGCAGCAGCAGGCTCGGCTTCCAACGGCAGAAGCCGCCCATTTGATTGACAGAATCACAAATGTCTGACCAGAACAAAAGCAGCAGGCAACCGGCCAATTAAATGCTTAATGCGAAGTTCATTGAACAGTTTTATTTTACTTTATTCCTCGCTTTCGCTCAGAAATCAATCACAATCACAGTATCCTGGCCTATGAGAAGAGCCCCAGCAGAGCCCCCTTTGGCCGGTCAAGAGTATTTCACATGAAAAGTTCGCACCATTAATTCAGTGACAGCAAAAGGCATGGGAAAAGGGGGCGTGGCCGGGGCCTGGGGGCTGGGCGGTTAGCCAAGAGGGCGAAATAATAAACAGAAATCAGCGCAAAAGTCAATCAGAGTTCAAATCAATATAAATGCTTTATTAATAGCTCGAAAGGTTGTCGATGTTTGTTCCTTGCCCTCTGATTTGATTACGCGTGGCATCCTATTAATAGTAGTGATTAATCAATGATTGGCTTATGGTCAACTACACGTTAATAACAGTACACCACCACGTAAGTTGACCAAAACATTTCCAGTTAATTTAGATAAAAAAAACATTCTTGAACTTTGCACTTATCGGAAGGTGTTGATAGTGCAATTTCGATAAGAAATTAAATTATTTTATCATAATAGAAAAACGTTAAGGACGGCTGTAGTCGTGCTTATTGATTATGATACCCGATACTCTTCACTTCCTTCTTTGGCAAAAATTTGGCACAAACTTGATAAGAACTCATTCCCCGCATATCTCTTTGATTTTGGCAAAAAACGCCCTGAAGGCCTTGACGGCGCCAATAATCTATTTCCACCAAGTAGACAAAAAAGCATCCCATAAAAACAAACTATTATCAGTGATAAGGACACTTCGATTTCGCAGCCCTTATCAGTTGTACGTAATGGTTGCTTACATTTCGAAATAGTTTTGCGGGCTTCTTAGCCAGAATAGACTCCGAGTTAGTCATAAATTGCTTTCCGAAAATCGGGCGACTATTCGCATTTCTTATCTGATAAGAAACTAATATAACGTAGTACTTACTACGGGTAAGTGCGTGGCCAGAATTAGCATGAATAGCAAAATCGGATTTCGGCATGGTCATAAATCGATTTTCGGCGCAAGCGGAAGGTGAATAAATTTTTCTTATCTTAAGTGGCTCTCAATGAAAATCTTTTCATCGAGGTACAAAATCATTTTCAGTTCAGTAGTACTAATATTTTTCCAGTGGGCTCTATCTGTAGTCATGCCACCCACAGTTTTATCTAATTATTATAATATTTTCGGGTGATTTTTCCGCTGCTTGGAGATAACATTTTGTTGATAAAAGTGGGTGCTTTTGCAATTAAGATAAAGAAATATCAACAAATAATTGAATAATAATGGGCTCTCATGTGGTCCGTACAGTTAGATATTTTGCCATTACAACTCCACTTCACGACTTAAGAGTATCTTGGCGATGCTCTTAAATTTGTTAAAGAGGGGCGATCACGTCACGAATGTGTTTGGCGCTTATTGGGAAAAAAGGTGGCCTGATCGCTAACGTCATACTTTAAGCAACAATCGACTAAAAAACAATAACAATTAGTCACATGGGTATACATCTGTTTGGCAATGCTGTATGGGCGGTATCATTCGAATTAAAAGTGACTCAGTGCTAATAATGAATAATGAGCCCTGCTAAGTATTAAAATAATGCTCGACAACATCGTTAGATGTTTGTTGCGATCTAGAGCTAGAGTACTAGGAAATTACCAATGAGCGCATTAATTAGTCACACGATTTGCTACCCTCCGCCAACACTGCGTATGCGTAATATTTTAATTGCAAGCCAAAATAGAAAAACCAATTAAAAAAGAGAAATTCTCAGTGATGTGTGGGAACAAGCATTACATACAAAGTCGAAGGTTAATGGGTTTTGACCATCACAGCTTGTTGGCACTACTTATTAGACGTTCATTGAGATACAGTTAACAGCTACAGCCTGCAGGTAATAGCTTTCATTTCATTGTGTTTTGCATGTGTCGCTTATGAAATTCGTCACTCGAGCACGAACAATTGCAGTGGCTGGTTAGCATCGCACTTGGTAGGCTTCCCTTAGACGCAAACCCGTTTTCGGATGACAAAAAAAAACATGCACATATTTTCGTGTCGTCCCATAATTATACGTAAAGGCAAATGCTTTTGTAATTAAGGCAGCCGGCTAAACTGCAACTGCCACAGTCGCAACGGCTTCCAGAGACCATCTTTGGGGCAGGGACAAGTGGATCCAAATTCCGGCCATAATTAGCCAAGTTAATTATAAAAGTCCCAACCAAGATGGGAGTCGGGATGCCGGAGCTGCAGGCTGCAAACTTGTTTAAATTCGATTCCGAAATAAATCAACACGCCAGATACGACACCAGAGCGTTTAAGGTCCTGCTTCCGTCTGGGAGCGATTTGCTGTCGATGTCGGAGACAGTCATTAAAGCTGTCAAGGACGTGCCCAGAACTGGCTGGCGAACGAGAGTTGCCAATTTCGTGTCGGCAATTGGACAGAATTTCATTCTACTGGCTCTAAAATGAGTTCTGGGGAAATAATTTTGTCGCTGCCTGTCATTATAAATGGTTTTGACCTATATCCTGGTCTAAAATCCTTCCAACAATTTATTTAAAGACGTTTATCGACCGATTTCCCTTTCCATTAGCCGCTTCTAATAACTGACTGGCAAAACTGTCAAATAAACACCGAAAATGCATTTGAGACTATAATATTTGGCTAGTTTTTGGAAAATAATTGATGCCCTAATGATGCAACGGCTGACACACATACATATACACGTATGTATGTGCTTATGGCGGCTAAGCGTCAGCTATAACCTTTAAACCGTGGCTATAATCATGACCCAGCGGTATTCATTTGTCTGATTTTTTGCCATCTGAAGGTTTCACTTAAGCTTTTGAATGAGGTTTAAGGTCTATCGATTTGTAGTTCCCCTACTTTGTTGACATTTTGTAGCAAAACGGTTGGCAGCTTTTTAATCATTCATCTTCATTAGTGAGGCTAGATTTATGTCCCTAGATATAGCTTTAAAAAACAATATATTTTTGTGGGCTTTGGATACTTTTTATGTTAATGTGACACGTGCTGGAGTTACTTTTCAAGCTCCATCTGACCAATGTGCCATCTCCAAGAACCAGACACTTGTTGCTCTTTTTGTTCTCTTTCTTCAAGCATTGAAGACCTTCTCTCTTCGCATGTCGTCTCTCCATTGCCGAAGTCTCCACCAAGTGGCGCTCCACTCGATGGAGATGCCGGCCGGTAAAGCATAAAAAAAATAAGCATAAAACCGAATAATTACTAAAGGGGAAACAAAGCAAGCAGAGAGGATACATCCTAAAAAAATATTATTATTATGAATTACAAAAAAAAAATAAATAAATAAAAATATAATTATTTTATTTATAGACTTTTTCAAATATAAACTTTATCTATTTTTGTATCTATTTAATAGAACACCATGTATTTTCTTCAGGTGTACTGTAAGAGAAAAGTAAAAGGCCCGCTCGCGGGGGGAAACTGAAAGAAGAGTGGCACGGAGCTGGGCTTTGGGGCGGGGTGGTGGGGGCTTAGCAGACTAAAAATCGTATGACGCTGGTATTCAGTCTTGGAAATGGAACTGGAGTTGACTGGCATCGCCAGACGCTCTGGCTTTCGGCTTCCAACCACATTCACATAAATAAAACTTGAGCCCCGTCAGCTCGGAGTCAGGCGGTGCCTTAGTTAAAATCGGAGTCGGGTTTAGTGGACCTGGAGTTGGAGTTGGAGGTGGAGGTGGAGCTGGAGCTGGTTGGTGGCCTGATCGCTAGAAATGCGAGACTAAAATAAACACTGTTGCCACTCGGACTGTAGATTCGGAACTTCAACCGAATACTAAAGAATATTTATTTATTTTAAAGTTAAGTTTAAGCTTTTTAAATGACACGTTTTGTAGAATTTATTTCACTAAATACAGACTAGACTTTCCATTAAAATTACAAAGTTTTTAGCTGCCTTAGATTAAAAAATCTCACAGCTTATGGTTGGGAACTTACTTATATCCATAGATGTTCCTAATTTCCCCGAAACATTTAGGAACTTGAAGGGATTGCCATTTAGTACAGAGTTCAAGGAGTTTCCAAAGTTTCCCATTCCCATTCCGATTCCCATTCCTGATCCGATTCCAAATCCGGGATTCAAACTGTTTGCAGCCGCCGGGGCCAAGTGCTTGAGTCTATCCAGCGGAGGGCCAAGGGTGGTGGCTTTCAGCCTCTCCAGCAGCGCAGATCCGCTTAGGTTCTGCAGAATTTCGCTGCGACTGGGCGTGGCGGCGGTCACCTGGGCGGCGTTCACCGCCGCTGCATTGCAGAACTTGCTGATGCTGAGGATGCCGGGGACTAGGAGCAGGTGGAACCAGGAGGCGAAGCTAAAGCTGATTAGCTGCTGCACTTTGCTCTGGTAATTTGTACGCGAGCTGAAGAAGAATCCATTTGTTTTGGCCGGAGGTTCCTGTGTGGTATCGCATTCCTCGTCGGAGTCTATATGCTCCTCGGAGGCTTCAAAGCGTTCCGTAAACGCGGGCAGGCAGGCTGTTGCCATTTCAACACTGACTCTGGACACTGAAAAATGACGTTAAAAAGGCACTCTAAGTTCAGTGGGTCAACACACACACTTTTCACTCCAATTCATCTCGGCCATATCTATTTGTATCTGGCCATATTATTCAATAATGAGACGCAGCGTTTGCCAAAAAATTTCACGAATTTTTCGAAAAAAAAAAGAGAGATTCGGACTAAACAGAATAAGTGTGCGGCAATGTATCGAAAGAGAGTGGCAGGCAAACGCACGATAAAAATGGTGAAAAAGCCACGACTAAAAAAAGAAACATCATACGATGTTGCAAATACATGGCAGCAGCATGAGGCAAAGGCATGAAAGCAAAAAAAAAGTGCAGACTAAGGGCGACGACTTTGGTCAAGCGAGGGTTAATTTTGTTTCTGCATTTTTTCCCCTTGAAGCTGCCGGTTTTGGGTTTTGGGTCTAGGGCCCAAGTCATGCCGCGTGGGGCTTTTTCAAAAATGAATCAGATATGGAGGGCCAGTGCTTATCAGCTATGTAAAATTCGATAAGCCAGGTGAGCTTCTGCCCATTAAGCGTGGAGCACCCCAAGAGTCATGCGGAGCACTCGCTTTCTGACACAATTTCCGAATAACATTTTTTTTGGGGCTTTATTTATTTTTTGGCAAAAGACATGCGCTGCGGAAATTTATGCTGCCGTTTCACATGATGTATTGACGTAACGGGCGGCTAAAATAGATGCCTACATTTTTTCAATTAACACTTTTGGCCTGGTAATGCTCCGTATGGGCGGTTGCGATGAGCTGGCTTTGAAACCTGGGCTTGAATTTTGTATTTGCTTTGAACTTTTGCTTTCCGAAACTTATTCGCGAGCGAAGAAGAGCGGTTAAACAGTTGAATATCGTCCGCGGTATAGCGTGCAAATGGGCGACCCGACGATAAGCGACTGCCGGCCATTCGACTAGCAGTTCACCGTTGCCCGTACTCGGGCTCGTTTTCGGCAGCACTCGGGGGCCGACGAACCGAAGATCGCCACGCGTCAAGCCGAACTTACCGAACGATCTCACCTGTGCACCATGGGCAATTTTACGCTTTTATGTCATAAAACTTTAAGTACCCATTTGATTTGCAACCCTTTTTCCCTCAAAAAAACGTTTAAACAACGGTCTTATTTAAACAACAGACGCGATTCTAGAAGAAAAAGGAAATGGCCATTTAATAGTGCCATTTCAAATTTTGGACCCATTATTTATTCCACTCAGAAGATGTAAAAATCCCCATCGTTCCATAAGACGGCGGGGGGATCTGAGAGCACTGTAGCACATGTGGGTTTGACAGATGCCGACGTCATCTGTGGGCCCGTCCAAAGAGCGCGAGAGCGGGAGCCCCAGCAAAGAGTTCGGGGTCTTCAGAGAATGCTCCCCATGTGACATTGAAATAGATGTTGCGAGAGCCAGCAGGTGTTTCTTCCGATATGCTCTCTTACATGGGTCGCTCTCTTAGATCAACCGGTGTAACTATCAATTTAGCTTTGGAGGAGTGTCACACCGTTTTTGATAGGCAATTTGTAAAATTATAGACCTAAATTGTATGTTGGCATAGGTCGAAAGGCCACGGCAACCACTTGAATACCTTAGTGGGGGTAATTTGCCTAGGCACTTAACATTGAGGCCTTGAAGAGTTGTTTTGATATTTTAGGAATTTGCTTGACCAGTGACTAAATGACTTATGTTAATTCTTAAAATGTGTCTAACATCCAAAGTCATAGTCATTTTATTCAAATTCTAATAAAAGATTTTTTAAATTTGTGTCCAAAAAATGTAGTTTTTCAATACCAAAATTCATAAAAGATTCTTATGCCCATTCTTAGGCACCTCAATCGAGAACTGAAAGTTGAGCGTTGAAGTTCAAGGCGAAAGTCAAAAAAATATATGCGCATACATTTCAGCTTGTACCCAAAATTGTATATATGTACATATGTTCCCGAAATAAATTAATCAAGTACTCAATTCAATGGAAATAGCCTCTTAAAGTATTGCAGCTAAAAATACCAAAAATATCAGCCGTAAACTCTGATTTTCATACGCACTGGTGGACGAAGTTTTCATAATCTCAAGAGTATTATGTAATTTATCTTTGTTCATGGTACCTACCTTGATCTTAAATATCCTTGGCCCATTCTTTAACCCAAAATTGTATTTTGTAATGAAAAACACAGCGAGTATGCTACACATAAGTATATCTGAGTTTATTATTAATATTTTAATGGGGAAACATATACATATGTATGTACACTTAACAAATATATTTAACAAAAGGCTAATACGTATGTATGTAGTAATATAATAAAACGATTCTGTTTTGCAAAAACAGAAATATACTCGCAATTTCTCAACTTTCTCTAGTAGAAGACCACAATCGTTACGATCTTTTTTTGTCATAATACGTACAGTTATGTTAATTAGCTTCGTTTAAAAATAATGCACACTTACAGCTATATACAGTTTGGAACTATTTAATTTATAATTAGCATTTATATTTTCTTAAACACTTTGCTTTACGTCTTCCTTTACTGCTTCTCTCTTTGTGATAGAACTCTGCGACATAGTATTTTGTACAGCATCCTTTAAGGATGCGCCTCCAAGTGATCCGCCTTCCTTGCAGTGACTTAAAATTTTAAAATAATTAATTTACACAATACACAGAGTTGCTCAGTCTTCGGGCGTGTGTTTTTTTTGTCTGCCAGGCGGGTTCCGTGCCAGCTTTGGTCTAAACTTTTCCAGCGACCAAGCGAAAGAATCAACCAATTCACATCTCACGCGATTCCAAAGGAATCAATCTAATACGAGGATATGCCTATGACGGGTGAGTACTGCAAAAAAGGAGTTGTAGAGGGCAAGGTTTAGTTTACATGAACTTCAATTACCTCCTCATCCATGACGCTGGTGTGGTCATAGATCCGTGCCGGCAGATTCTTCCGCAGACTGAAGTGATCCTCTGTGGTGGTGGTTTTGCGGTAAATAGGATTCTCGAAGTTTATCGAGTTGATGCGTCGCTTGCTGCAGTAGCGGTAGCCAATGAGCAGGAGCTGTTTGTTGTTTTGTGGAAACAATTGATTAGGATTCTGCGCCAAAAATGCCCCATGCCTGTGCCCAACTTACCACCGAGAGGAGGACTGCAAAGCCACTGAGACTGGCGATGACCACCAGCGCAATAAAGCCAGAGTCCGGCTGTGGGCTGGGCGCTGTGGTCTGTTCGATTTGGGTCTGGTTCTTCACAGGACGATGGTCGGCAACTGTGAACAGAAGTGAATTTAATTTGGGGACATTTCTAATTATTTATAGGCAAACATTAATATGGGTTATATATCATTAATATATCATTAATAAAAAACGGGATTAATGAGTCATAAATTAAGTCAACAAACCAAAAAGCATCCTCAACCGCAAATAAATTGTTTTTCATCAATTTAAATAATTAATATCCTTTTGTTTTTAAGCATACCACCAACTAACATACTATATATTTTCTATAAATATTTAAATGTATTTTTAATCTTTGTTTGACATTTATTTTAAGCTCCCCCCTTTCATTTTTTCGGCTTACAATGTATCCCACCCCTTTAAGATGGGTTTATTTTTCTTCGCACAATGACTGGGCTTAAATTCGGCATTACCTTGGCCAACGATAAACAAAAAGCGAGAAACTGTGTGAAAAGAAAACGGAAATCATTGCAATAAAAGAGCAAAACGAAAGAGGGAATCAACATCAAAATCCAAGCGGCTTAGGGCCGGCGAGACCCAATGCGAAGGGATCGCCTCCCCGCCGCCCAGGCTCCGTTTCCGCCGCCACCCACCGGCGGAGATGCGAAGGAATTTTCAATCAAATCGCTCAAAGTGCGCATTTAGGCGCAAATAAACACTTAAACGCGCTCGCGCCTTTGATGGCGCAAACTTTTATACGAGCGAGATGCGGCAGCCACCGATTTGGATTGGGAATGGGAATGGAAATGGAAGCGTAATGACATCGTTAACGCAGCGCCTTTAATGGAATTTTGTCAGCCGTTGAGGGTGTTTTCTTCTAGTCAAAACAGTAAAAGTTATCAACATTAAGCTGAGCCGCCGCACTTTAAAGCCAACACGCCGGAGGCGTCAAGCGGCCAATATTATTAACCTCATACTTTGCGGTTGGGTATCTGTGGCACAATGGCGGTGAAGAACGCGGGTGGTGGGTTATTGGATACCGAGGCGGTTTCAATTGCAGCATTGGCCCATTGCCTGCCTGCTTGTGGTGCGGTTGGCTGCAACGCTCCAAGTGGCTCAGTTCGGATGGCGTTTATGAAACTGTCAAGTATGGGGTGCTGATGATGGTGCTGGTGCTCCCTCCCCTGCGATGACGATGATTAATGTGGGCCATGACAAAGCAAATGTTGCGGGTAGATGCTGGTGGAGACGGAGGTGCCACAAAAGGGTTTCAGTTCTCTTGGCAAGGCAGTTTGATTAATTTGCTCGCAATAAATCTGAATCTCACAAAAGTGTTTATGAACAGTCCGAAAGGAAGAAAAACTTCGTGCCACTAGCTGAGGGAGATGTTCAACTTATAAATTGAGAATAACTAGCATGCTTGTCAACCCATTCAGGGGGACAAATATCGAAGGTTGCCCCCAAAAGATTATTAATCAAAATTTACGTTGACATCGGATAAAGTTTTCGTCCTTTCCGTATCTCAAAAAGCAAGCAACCTTCGTAATAAACACTTTTGGAACCCCGCGAATGAAACATATATTATGAAGACATCCATTTTAGACTCTAAGTTGGACAACACACAGAACAAAACACAGATAAAGATATTCCAATCCTACCAAACGAGGCTTGGGAGACAGGCAGATTGCTGTTCAAGTGAACCTGTTGGTTCACTTCAATCCGGATGTTGGCCTGTCCTACATGGATGCCGGATGGCAGTCGCTGCTGCGCGAAGGACGACCTGGGTCTCGTTTTGAAAGCCCGCGGTGGTTTCGTTCTGGGTGCTATGTAAAGAGCTGCATGCAGGTGCAAGTCATGCCGGGTTGGGGAATCAAGGTTTTTTTTTGGGTTAGTAATCAGAAATCAAAAGTTAAGCCATGCGGGTTAAATCAAAAGCAGAAGCGTGACTGAAAGTCCTGGAATACTTACGATCCTCGACACACATGAGGCCGTCGGGCATCAGTTTCAGGCCCGTGGGGCAGGCGCAGGATATGCGAGGACTGCGCTCGTTAATCCTGGGGGCGGGCAGGCAGAGATGAGAACAGTGGCCATTCACCGACTGGCAATGGTTGACGCCATCGGGCTGGCGGTACGGGTGGTAGACATGGACCACCATGGGATGTTGTATCTAATTGAAAGAATGTTTCAGTTACTAGGATGTGAGAAAATGGAAATTATTTTTTTCTTTTAAGGAATGCAATGTATTAAAAGTTGTAAAAGCTTTAAAAGTTGGATTTATTAGGCTGATTTTTGCTTCTGATTTAACAATGACCTCCATATTACGTATACGACATGTTTCCCATGAAGTCTGAAGGACTTTACTAAGGTTTAAATATTTTTTAGAGGAATATATTCCACTAAAATATAATTTAAAGAATAAAAAATTAAGTCCTTAAAAACAATTAAAATTAAAATTTTTGTTTTCATTTTCTTAGTTTTTTTTTCTAATAAAAAAATAATAATAGCTCATAAAGCAAAGCTTCTTTTATTTTTATTATTATATTAAACGAATTTTATAGTAATAATAATTTAAACTTTAGAGAGAAAATGTTTCATTAGGCGCATCACGTATACGACCTGTTTCCTTTGACGAATCTCCATTTCACAACCTTTTCCGAATTTGTAATTTATGTTTTTGAACCTAGATGGACTAAACATTTACCCAAGTCATTTGAATTTAAATATTAAGGTCAAAAATGAATTTTTTATACATTTTCTTGAAATTTACATTACGTATACGACACGTTGCCTTTTTTTAAAGCTCCTTTACAGGCATTCGGTCAGACATATGGTCAAATTGAAGTAGAAAGCAAAAAATCTTACCATGTGAGTAGCTGTTACGGCTTCCACATCCTCTCCAGTGAACTTGTTGGCTTTGAAGACGGCCTGCTTATCCCAGTCGGTCCAGTAGACGTGGTCCTCGAACGTGGTGATGGAGAAGGGGTGCCGCAGGTATTCGCTGGAGTAGAGCACCTGGCGGCGCTGGGAGCCGTCGTAGTTGGCCGACGAGATGATGTTCAGCTTTCCGTCCACCCAGTAGATGCGCTTCAGCACCAGATCCAGGGTGATGCCATTCGGCCACTTGACGTCGTAGCTGATGATGGTGGTGCGGTGGGAGCCGTCCATACCCGACCGCTCGATGCGGGGGGAGGCGCCCCAGTCGGACCAGTACATCCAGCCCTCAATGGGGTCCAGGGCGATGGAGCGTGGAATGTCTAGGGCGTCCTTGATGAGTACCTTGCCCATGCTGCCCTCGAAGTTGGTCAGCTCAATGGTGCACTTGTGGGTGTCCGTGTAGTAGACGTGGTTGTAGATCCAGTCCACGGCCAGTCCGTCGGAGGTCACTGAGCTCTGCTTCAGCACCACCGTCTTCTCGTTGCCCTCGTCGATGGGTGCCTTGTAGATACTCTGGGTGGTCACGTCGCTCCAGAAGATCATGCCCGTGCGGAAGACAAAGTCTAGTGCGGTGGCCGCCTTGGTGCTGTTCACAATGGAGGTCATCTCCATGTGGTCCAGGGCTATCTTTCGGATGTCATGTCGTCGGGCCAGCAGCAGCGAGGCGTGTCCTTCGCTGGCCTTGCATCTGGTGTGATTGCGCGGATCCCTCATGTAGCCCGCCTCGCACTCGCACTTGTATCCTCCGATTTCGTTGACGCAAATTTGCGAGCATTTTCCCGGGGTCTCACACTCATCGATGTCCTGGCAATTTCGCTTGTCGAAGGATAGTTTGTAGCCCTCGTGGCACTCGCAGTGATGTCCCACCGCCAAGTCCACACACCTGTGCATACAGCCTCCGTTTTTGGAGGCGCATTCGTTTACAGAGCACTTGCCAGCAGGCTCGTCCTCGCCGTCCGGACAGTCCTTCCGCTTGTCACAGACTTTGGAGAGAGGAATGCACTGACTTCCGCCGCAGTCGAACTCTATGGTGGCGTTGCAGACTCCTTTGGCAGAGCCCAGGCTGAAGCTTAGGCCGCAATCCTTTTCGTCGCTGCCATCCGTACAGTCTTTGTCTCCGTTGCAGGTGAGGTGTCCGGGAATGCAGCTGCGATCGCCGCACTGGAACTGATCCGCCCGGCAGGTGACATTTTTGCAATTGGCCGTGTGCTCGTCATCGCCGTCCGGGCAGTCGCGATCTCCGTCGCAAAGCCAGCTGTGGTGCAGGCAGGTGATTCTGTCCTTGCACTGGTACTCGTGGGGCAAGCAGGGCGTGGTTGTCTTGGTCACATTCGCACAGGACTGTGGGACATAGTTTTTAAGGAAATTTTATAAATTATAAACTTAATAAAACAAATTCAGACTCAAAAAGGTCACCCCAAGCTTTAAAAATTAAGCAAAAAGTTAAATTTGGATTCTAAAGAGAGGGTGAGGCTGATGTGCTGCACAAAGTTTCTTGGTCCCTGTGGGAAAAGTTTTCCCTTCGGACACACAGGATATTATGCACCCCCTCTAAGCATGCAAAAATGAAATTTTATGCGTGCCATGCGTTGACAACAAAAGCTGCCAAAGCTGGCAGGGCGCTGAGTTATGCCCAACTTGGCCATAATTTACGTGGCTTAAACCGCACTCCCTTCTAAAAAACTAAAAGGAAAAACGAAAGAATGCCCGGCTCGGGGCAGCCAAGCCCACATCCTTTTTTGGACTCCTCCAAAATGGAAATTTATGGCAGGCATTATTCAACTCACCCGCTCATCGGAGGCATCGGAGCAGTCGGGATCGCCGTCGCACACCCACCGCTTGGCGATGCAGGCGCCGTTGGTGCAGGTGTGCTCCGCCACGGAGTCGCAGGGCACCACCGGGCACTCCTTCTCGTCGGTGCCGTCGCCGCAGTCGTCGTCGTGATCGCACACCCACCGCTTCTGGATGCACCGGCCATTGCCGCAGGTGAACTCGTCGGAGCGACAGGTCTGGTCTGGGAATTCATTGAAAATATTCAGGGATTGTTCGACACAGAATGGGAGTTTGTGAGGAAAAACACCAAAATGAACCAAAAGCAAATGAACTTGGATGGAGTTGTTAGATGCAAAAGTTAACTTAAAGGGAGTAGGAAAGGAATCAAAAATAAAGTAAGTCCCAAATCCTTAATGGAGAAGGATATGCGCTTGGTATGTTATTGGAGCTACTTGAAAATAAATTAAAAATCCCAAAACTAAACTATTTTCCCCACCCTCCAGTACACAGACCCCCAGTTGCATTGAAGCAATCGGAATTTTAGCCACAAATGGAGAGTTTAAATAAAAGCAAACTAGGAATGAAAAGCCAAATGTACTGCGGTTGTTCAATGGAAACTAATAATTATCAATGAATTTGAAAGGATAAGCTAGGAGCTCGAGTAGAAATTAAAAAAAAAGGACTAAGTACCGAAAGGATGCTTAACTAAACTGAAACCAATTTGCTACGACTGAACGGAAATGCTGAAGTGAAACAAATATAAACATTATTTGCTGGGAGATCAAAGGAACTCAGTCATGGATAAATGGTAAGATTTTAGCCCAAAGAAAATAATTACAGAGTTTGAATGAAAACAATTTTTTTTAAGTAAAAGAGATTTGTAATTCAACATTGCTAGGAGAATGAAAAAACCATCAAAGGAACTCATGAATAATCTAGAAACTGTTGACTAATTAAAAGTTGAAATTGATTGACAGATTGTCCTTACTGCAGTTGTGCTCGTCGGAGCCATCGCTGCAGTCCTTGCTCTGGTCGCACATCCAGGCCAGAGGAACGCATTGTCCTTCGCCATTTTTGCAGGCATACTCGTCCGGTGAACAGGTGCGGGCCTCTATCAAAGTTGATGTGCATTTCAAGAGGAAAATAAGAGGAGAAGGTATAAAGTTGAGTTGGCTTTGTTCCCACACATACGTAGACATAACCATAAATTCATTTATTACACAAGATTTCCTTTGGCACCCTAAACGGCTAAAAGGGAAATATATGTTCAAATATTCCATCAGATTCAGGAGGGGATACATTTATGGGTCAGATGTCTTAGAAGTCCCTTGAATACAATCGAATGTGGCTAACAGGAATTCTTATTTTGACCAACTTTCTTGAAAATCTTACTAATTCATTTCATAACCGAAGGGCTTTTAGCTTGTTTTTATAATAAATTGTAGGAAATTGACCTTTTTCGATTTGTGTTTGCGAAGTAAGACTGTGCCTCACCAAGTATATTGTGGAAACAGCGGTATTAAGCGAATTTTATGCTACGAGTATGTTACCAGGCGCCACCCCTTCGACAACGCGTCGTATACTTGTTGTCAAGGGCTGCCATGAATGAGTACACAATGTACCCGCACACACACACACACACACACTCTCTCTGCGTTGTTTGAACACACAATCACAAGCATGCACACACCCACAACACACACAAGCGACTCTCGCTCTCAATGACTTGATTAAACTTCTAAGCACAAGTGCGGGTGGACGATGGGAGGGGAAATTGTTGCGAAAATTATGCAAGCGCCACTCCATTAAGGGTGCGTATGAGTTATGCGGCAAGTTGGTTAGCGAAAGCGATTACACGGCGAGTGGCTCGGTACTTGAGAGCCTTTGGAATGCATAGATGGTGATTTGGATTCGCTTACTGCAGTGCGCCTCATCGGATTTGTCGCGGCAGTCGGGGCTGCCATCGCAGTGCCAGTTGCGTGGAATGCACTGATCGACCGATTCGCATTTGAACTCATTGTTGGGACAGGCATCCACTAAACAGGGAAACGCAAGATGTTAGCTCAATACTGGCTAGACTTCAGCTCAAGGATATGTTCCTTGTAAAGGTTGTAGGTTATTTGTTTGTGTACTTACTGCACAATTCCTTGGACTCGTCGGAGCCATCGGCGCAGTCCCTTTCCTGATCGCAACGCCACTTGTTGGGGATGCAGTTGCCGTTGGTGCAGCGGAATTGATCCGAGGAGCAAGTGGCCTCTGCAAAGAGAAACGGAATTCAAGTTAAATTATGCGATTGAAGAGTCTTTTTTACTATAGTACAAGTATGTAGTATATCCTTAAGATATATGTATGTGTGTTGAGCTGGCTTTTGAACTCTACCAGCGACCCGTATCAGAAACAAAAGCCAAACAAATACCAAAGGAAGCAGGGGCACTTGGCAATATACTCGTGTTTATGATTGCCTGCGTGTGTGTGTGCGACCACACCCACCGCTCTTCTGTACCCTCACTCACACATAGTTATTTACACGCACTTGAGCACGTGCTGAGCAGGGAGAATATACCATAAACAAACAAAAAGGAACGTTGCAATGGTTTTTCAATGCCACTCCAAGGGGCACGAGAAATGTGTCATTTTTTTTGGCCAAAGCTCCACGCACACACATGTATAGAAATATGTTTGGTTTGTAATAGGATTAGTCACTTTTTGAATCCGCCGCTGACTTGTTGCTGGGGAATTATGAAGGGAGGCTATCGCAGAATTTCCATTGCATACTTTTCGTAGCCGTCGCGGCAATTAGACGGAGCTTGGGCGCTTTTCAATGCCCGACTGGGCACAACTTGTTTGGCAAATTTTTGGCGGCCATTTGGCAAATTCTTGGGGCAGTTTGGAGCAATTTTTACGACCTTCATAAAATAGAATTCGAAGCATTTTGGTGTAAATGATCGGAACATGGCCTGTGGCCATGGCAAATTGCTGTTGATTATGCAAATATTGGCCGGGTCCAAAGGCACTGCCCACCGCTCTAAAATTTTTAATCAATTTTTATGATTGTCGGGCGGGGGTCCTGTGCCTGCCATATCAATAACATTTTATATGATTACTTTTCTAAAACTTTTTGTGGACGGCAATGAAATGTGGCATGAACAAAAAATGTGTGCGTAGGAAACTTGCACCCAACAAAACTTTGATGTGAGCCAATATTTGCCAAAAAAAAAAAAAGAGGCGAAAGCAAAACAAAAAGGCAAATATAAATACACATTCAGTGAACAATAAAAAATTGGCTACATGTGTGGCCCAGGCTGGCAAGAATGAGTTTGTATAAAAAACCAAAGGGGGAGGGAAGTCGGTGCAAGTACCATACTTGGGCCGGCCCTCCATCGGTTCAATTATTGTCGATTCGATTTTATGTTATTTTTTCCGTTCAGTTTACGTTCAGTTTTTGCTAATATGTGACATTATTTTTTGGCTATTGCGCCCAGAGGACAAATTGGGAATTTCCATCGCTGTACACTTGTTAAAATTTGATGTCCCCACGCTCCCCAATTAACAATCAAATTACAGCAGTTTTCGCATCATGTCGCATATCACGACAAGGGGAAACTTTTATTGATTGCGTTTATGCAGTCCCCAAAAAAAAAAAAAAAAATTATAAATAAAATGATAAAAGTTGCGCTGTCATGCAGTGTTTTTTGCAGCATAATTTATTTTTTTTAACTAAGTTTAAACGGCTTTTCAGTTGATTAAAAAACTTTGGCCTTTGGCAGCAGTTGTTCCCGTGCATGCCGCCTGCTATCTCACTCGGTGCATGCCTCATGCCACCAGCCTCCAGCCTCCTGCCAATTTGTATGCAAATGTTAAGCGGCGCTGGCAAAAATATTCTGTTGCATACAAGCCATTGCTGGCACTGCTCGCAGGCTGCATAACGACTCCGGGCGGAAAAACGGGCGAAAAATGGAGAAACCGAAACGGAAAAGCTGAATATTCGGAGAGAGGGACTACTGGATTTTTGTAAAATCCAGATGATTGGGATTTTGGCATGTTTAATTTAAGTTAAAAGGTGTTGAAAACTTTCCGACCTGATAATAGTTAAAAGTTTCCCCCAACTTCACCTAGTCTAACCGAGTGTTGTTCGGTGTTTCGAGCTTACTTTTAGCTCGGACTCCCGCAGGACTGATACTACTACCTCAAGTTATAAAAAGAACCTCCAACTTTTCAAGATTTCGTTAGAGTACGTATTAAGGTGACAGAGTAAACGTTAGGGCAGTATGCTCTTGGGACTTTGATAAAAGTACAGAGTTAACTAGACAGTTCAAGATTAGTTTTAAGAAGGATATACAAATAATAAGCCATTAAATAAATAAAAACTTGTGTAATAGTTTACAAGATAATGAAAAAATTAAACTGAGTAGTTCCACAGCTCTTTAAATTAATTTTATCCAACTAGGAGTAGGCCTTAAACAACTATTAAAATGTTAATCCCAAAAAAAAAAGGTTATTTTCATACCATTTATTGCCAGGGCGCGAAAACTGTAGCCCTGTGAGTGCAGCAAGCTGGTCACAAACAATAACGACCAAATGCGAGCCATTTTGTGGCGATGACAGCGAATAATTCCGCGGCGTTCACGTTTTCTTTAAGTAGTTAAGAAGATTAAGCGATGAATATTTCAGTTGGGTTTGGCAGGTTCTTGATTATGAATTATAAATGACACAAGCACCGCACAATTTCCATCACAAAGACAGGGCCATCAATGGCGAATGGCCGATTGCGAGTGGCTCAAGAGCCTCCAAGTGACATATTTGAGGAGTTCAGCCAAGTTGCACAAATTGATTGCATAATTTCCGCAAACAAAACCTGCCCTCGGGCAGGACGTTTTCAAGTTCATTATGGTCGCAGTGGACGGCAGACAGACTATATATATAAATTGTAAACATGACACTCCATTTCTGGGGTCATCGCGGAAGTGGGTTGGGGGTCGGGAAATTGCGGAAACTCATTTAATGTTCAACTAAATGATAAATGGCCAGAGTGCTCCTGGGGGTGGAAGTCAACCCCATCAACAGTCACCGATTGACTTGGAGGATTGCTTTGAGGATAGCTGGAAACGGAGACTTCCTTGGCGTATCCTTGAGAAGCGAACGCGCCATGTGGCCGTCAGGATTTTCATGTCCTGCTGCTGGCGTTTTGTCAAAGATAAGACGAATCTTGGCAACGGCTGGCTGCTCGCAGTCTGATTAGCCTTAAATGTTCTTCGCAATTTGTTTATTCTTTGCAGGACTTAAGCAGTCTCAGGACACACGGAAACACAATTTTTGGCACACATTTACTGGCTTACTTTTTACACGTTTCTTTCGATTTTCTTTTCCGTTTATGGTTTTGTTTTTCTTTGTTTGCTTGGGTTTGAGGGGCTTTCCCCGTCTATATGTAAATTGCCTTTGAATGGGTGGCAGAGTCCTTTCACACTCGACGCGCTAACTGGTCTCGATATGGTCCGTTTAGTTAAGAGGTTCGCCGCCAACTGAGTGTTTGGCTTCGGAGTGGCTATCCTTAAAAACAATTCCGCCCAAAGTCGTTTGCAGCCTCCGCAGCCGACGAGAGACTCGGCTAAAAGCTTGCCAAGAAGCGAGTCGAGTGCAAAAATCCGACTCTGCTTGAGAGGAATTTAATGGAGTGGAGTGTTTTTGAATGAGTGAGAGTGTGCCTAAAATTGCGAATTTGTTGTGAGTGATAGTTTCGAGTCCTGAGTGCAGAAAGGATAATGTGTTATTTGACCATAAATACAACTTCCCATAAATACAATATATATTATTAGCATTGCGATAAAACTCTAAATAATTCGCATCCGCCTTTCGAGATATCTGGGGCAAAAACAAGCCCCATTATAAAATTCCCTCAAGTTCAACTGGCATTAACTTTTCTTTTATTCTCGCATCTTGCCTCATTATCAATTTCACTTGGCTGCAATTAATTCCTTCATCTCTTGGTTACATAAGACAATTGCGATACGCACCGCAAGAAACCTAAAAAGGGATTTAGTTTTTGGTGTCTGGCACTAGTTGTGCGATAAATCCAAGGCAGACGACCTCACATAGTTTCCTTTTACGAGTGGTCCGCGTAAGTCGCAAAAGTCTCGTGCGACGCAAATGATAAAGCGGCAGACAGCGGCAGAAAAAAAAGCATCGAATTGCTGATGCAACAGCGGGTGCATGTTGCACTCAGCTCAGCTAAATGCGTTGCAATTTGGAGCGGGCCCGATACAGGCGGCGGGGGAACAACTGCCATGGCACAGTTTTTGGTCAGCAGTCAGCGACAATTGCGATGCGTAAATGTTGCAAACTAGTTTCGGTTTCGATTTCAGTTTCAGGTTTGACTCAAACAAAAGGAAAACCAGCGAATGCCCCAAGCTCCCCTCCCAAATGACCACCATGACTAATAGCGCGGACGCTACTCTGGTCGATCTAGTGGACCGCATGCCGGAAAGTATGCTATGAAATTTATGAAAACTGTAAGCATGGCGTCTAAAATGGGCAGTATGGCGGATGTTTTGTATTTGTCGGTGAGAGAATCAATTTCAGATTTGTTTTCTATCTAAACATCATAAATACACAATAAACAACTGACCTTTGTTATAAAATGAATTTATGAACTCGATTAAATGTATTAATGGTAATTATATCGTCAAATACACAATAGTTTTATAAATAACACGAATTAGCACAAAAAACATTGAAATCGTATCTTTACAAAAAAATTGTATGAAAATCTGTCTCTTTTTTGGTAAAAAAATAAATAGAGGACTAATCGCTAGATTGCATTAGTGTTTTAAGAAAGAAATGAACTGAAAATGTTTGATTTTAGAGATAATTAGTGCTAGAAAAATCAGCTAATTAAATAAAATCAATCGGACGATTTAATTGTTATTGTTTGGAAAAAGACATATCCTTTTTTCTTACCCAAGAACTTGCACTCGTTTATCTGCTCGTCACTGTGGTCCTTGCAGTCGGCATCGCCATCGCAGACGAACCGAATGGGAATGCAGTCGCCGCTCCGGCATTGAAACTGCTTCTCGCCGCACTTGGCCTCCAGAGATTGTCCTGAAACGTAAACAGATCCTGGCTGTAGATGGGCAAACAAATGCTTAAAGCTAATTATAACGACTCCGAGTTGTCGACTTAAGGGCTCGGAGCCTGGGGCGACTCTCGCTCCCACAAAAGTTTTCTCATTAAAGGAAAAAACAAAAGCTCAAATTGATTAGGGCTAAAAACTTCAAAAACAATCACCAGCCGTACACACCCACACACGTATCCTTGAATCTGGCTCCTTGCATGCATATGTGTGAGTGTGAAAAGTAATTTGCATACTAAACGATAAACAAGAGGCATGAGCGGATGGCCCAGCCGGCTTTTAATCAACAGAAAAGCCCCCAACAAAATGGATCACAAACTTTTGAGCCTCCTCCCTTATATTTTTTTTTGTGTCCTTCGCCCCCGTGTCGCTCTCGAATTTGTGCAATAAACATATTTGAAACAAAACAAGCCATCACACTGGCAGTAGAAGCAGCAGCAGCACCAGGATGTCCCAAGAATGTCAACAGTCTTAGGGACCTAATACAAAATGTGACAGCCACTCACAAAGGAAATAAAAAACTGAATGTAATAGATTGCCATGTGAGACAGTGAGAGAGGGTCTGAAGTGGAACCGATGTTGAAAAGGGTGCTCTGGACCGCCTGCTGCTGACAGGCGGAGAGCTTGACCCATTCACACGACCCCCCAGCTGCTTGCATATTTCAATACCCAATATTTTACCCATTCACATATGCAGAAACCTGTTAATTGTCGTAATTGGAGTTCGCAGCGAAATCGAGTGCCTGCGGCAAAATAAACAAAGGGCCATCTCCGATTGTCGGCCGTCAATCAATAAGGTCAAATCAATTCAATTTTGTGTGCGGCCGTGTCGCCACGCAGGCTGTCCTGGCTGCCCGGGAATTGTTTTCAATTATGTATGATGACAGTCGACAAAATGTCGAATTATAATTCAGCCATATGCATGCATATATTTGCGTGGTTGGCTACGGGATAATATTCGTGTGGATATTTGCCATTCGAGTAATTTCAGATGACGTCAAGCAGCGCCAGGAATGGGGTTCTCTGCCTTAAGCTGGTAACATTTCAATAAATGGATTCAAAAATAAATTCTTATTTTAAAATGGATGCTTGATAAGGGTCGCCTATATCCCAAAATAAAACATTGCTTCTATTTCCACTCTAATCGGGTAGGTACTTATCAAAACTGAGATTAACTTAACTAAACTATTTGAGTTTAATTATTGATTACAGTTTTCCGCGATAGCCGGGACACACCCCACAGTCAGCAGGTCGGGGAACCAGTTCCACTTGGTCTGCCAGCTAATAGCCTCAGACTTTGTGGCAGACTTTGAATAAATAAATAGAAAAACTATCAAAAACCAAACTGCTTAGCATAGCTAATGATTTGAAAAAAGTAAATGCGAAAACAAGTCCACACACAATCCGGTTGGCTTAACCCACTAAGATTCAGCAAGCCGAGGGACACTATCAGGCGATGTTTCTATCAAAATCTGATGGTCGTGAGCATTTTAGCCCAACACTCAATTAATCATAATTGTGTGAAAATTAAGCATTGGTTGCACATGGCGATAAGAATACCTGAAGTTCTGGGAAAATATTACAATCAGCCATAGAGGGCAATCCAGCAATTAATGGTAATTCACATGTGAATGCCAGCAGTGATAAGCCCGGGACGGCGATTACGTCAAGTTGAAGGTTAATGGATTAGCTGATAATTGTCGCAGCGAATTGATTTTTTTTGTATAAATCAAACACAACACGTGATGCCCAAGGGGTCTGACGAAATGTTGATTTGGGCATCGTATGATGCATCAGCAAATTCCCCCAGAATTGAGTCAATCAAAACATGTTTACTGTAAACAAACAAAACAATTAAACTGCATCAACATCGAACACAACAACTAAATTAATGTAAGACGAACACGCCCACTATCAATTGTTGTTGGTTTCGGTTCCTGATACTGGCACAAACTAGTTATATATGCTAGAGAAGTCTGTTGGCACTGCGAATAAATTAAAATCTTAAATGAAACGAAATGGCATGAAGACTCAAATGGGGCGCACACATGAAAATTAAATCAAGTTCTCTGTGGCTCTCTTCGGCGACCTTGCCGCATTGCATAGACCAGGTATAAGTAAAAAGTATATATCAAATCAGACATATGCTCGTTTATCTGCCAGTATCTCTCAGATATTAAACAAGCGACCAATTCAAATCGAATCAGCCATAAATCAGCGGAGGAAAGCCTCGACAATCGAGAGAATCTACGGCCCCGAGGGGTAATGACATGTAATGCGCCACTTTACATCGCAAGCAGATTGAGAAATAGGGGCTCGACTCGGGTCTATATTTATTTTTTCACAACATGCTCGCAAAATGCTTGAAAATATGTTTAATTTTAACCAAGATATCGGTGACATTTTTCTGGACTACGTCAATTTGTGGCAAATGTATCTCAGAAATGCGCCGTGTTTTTTGTGTGCGGGAGGATCATTGTTTGTGTCAACAATTTCATTTATTTTGGGCAAAGTCCAATAGACTCAAGGGCAAAGTACAAAAGGCAAGTAATTTGCTTTTTTTTATCCAATAATAGAAGCATCTCTACACTGTTGGGAAATTTTTAAAATAACAAAAATACACATGTATTTGGAAGAACTTTTAAAGAAAAGTTGCAAAGAATAAATATATTTTATTCTGGTTTTTATCATGAATTAGTTTGAATAACTTATCAAGGACTTCCTGCATTTATTTTTCAATTCGATTTACTATCTTTATATTCACATTTTGATTTATACAGGGAAATTTCTATTGTCTGGCAGCCCTTGGAAGTGGCACTTGACGCGGAATCGCAAAATCGCAGGGCATGAGAAATGCATAAAAACAAATCGTAAAATTACCAATCGACCGATAAGATAATCCCCCAGTTCAGGGCTACAACATATCCCTTGGCCAAAGCAGGTGCCTAGATTTAAAGTTTGATTTATGATCGGAAAGGCCCGTGCCAACTACGTCACAGCCAGACACCAGGCCACTACAGTCTCTATCGCATGGCCGAAATAAGATAAAGATTGGGGAAGTCCGAGGCGGAAATCAATACGGAAGTACGATATATTTAGTACGAAGTACGATAATTTTTGGCCTCTATTTATGTGCTTTGGTACCACGGTTAGCTGTGCAGCAAGTGGCAGATTGCCGGCCGGTGATTTGCACTTTTGTATCTGAATCTGCGCTTGTATTTGTATCTCTTAACTGCAATTTTTCCAAGCGCCTACAGAGTTGTTATTGAATCAAAGGCATTAGTTTTTAGTTTTTTTATAGGCACTATTTTTTATTTTTTAGGGGATAAATCTTAAATTGAATTAATGGGGTTCAAAAAGTGTTTAAAAATAACTTCTAACATTAACTTTTCTAAGCGTTATAGTTTGGATTTTAAAATGAAAACACTCTGGTTCTCACTTTTTTCACATTTGCATTTAGCAGACAGACCCCGGTGGCTTAATTTGAATTTAAGTTTAAGACGGCTGCACTTTTACCAAAGAAATAGTGGAATAAATTAGTTATTCAGCCTGTTTAGTCTATGTTTTGGTTTAGTCCATTTAGAATCTGAATTTCAGATGACCCCAGTCTAGGGTCTTTTGAAATAAAATGGGGGAATCGAGGTAAGTCATACCTAACTTCTATAATGTACAATCTATACATGCAACTGATAAATACTTTTTTTAATATATTTTTTATAAATATTATTTCCATTTAGAACCTATATTGCCAAACTCTGTGGATCTCACCTATGCCGAGTGGTGTGCCAATCTTTCCGGATACGTTCAGAAACTTAAAGCTCATGTTGATGAAGGCCTTGCCGTCGAGCAGCTTGCTCAGCGAGCCGCCCCCTTCCAGTGGCTGTGGGCTAACTGATGTGGTGGCGGTGGGTGGCGTGGGCGTGGCAGTGCAGCATTTTCCAAAGCCGAGCATCAGCGTCAGCAGCAGCAGATTGAAGCCGGCGCAGGCGCGACTGAACAGCTGTTCGGCCCGTCGCTTGCTGATGTCGTTGTTGTGTTGCTTGGTATTGTGGTTGTTGTTGAGATTGTTGGGTGGTGCAGTTGAGGTGGAAACCTTATTAACTGTCGCTGAGATTCTGGTATCAGTTGCAGTGCTCGTAGAGCGTGACACTATGGCCATGGTATGATCTTTTACTTGTCTGGTGTTTTGTTTTCCACTTGTCTTGGCTTTAGCTTAGTATTTGTACTACCACTTTTTTCATTGATCTGACAAAGTTGTCACACTAATTGGGGCCTACGAAGAGATACAGGGGGTTGAGTGGGGGGCATGGCGACCGTGGACATAGGATTATCTAAGCAGGAAGCGTGAGATCTCCGCCAGAGATTATCTAATCAGAGAAATGGCCAGAACGTAAAAATAAACGCCAGATTCTCCGCAGAAAGCATTGACAAATCGCTTGCCAAAAGATATAATAAAACAAATAACAAACGATCTGGCTATTTCTCTTTCACGGGTCTGGGCCGGGACGCTGCTCTCTTCGCATTTCTCGAGGCGAGATGGCCGAAAAGAAACTGGTTAAAATCGTGCGACACAGCAAAAAAAAACACGGTCCGAAAAACGAGATGTTGCCAAAAACAAAAACCCGAAAATCCACGAATGAAAAATGAATCAAAAATATCGAACAATAAATACGAACGCACAAAAATAAGCGTAAAAGCCGAGCACTTCTGTGACGTTGGCAATTATAAAAGTTGAAGTAGAATTTGAATTAAGGGGGCGCGACACGCCCCTCCGATCGCGCTCGCTAATTAATTAAATATTGTTTTTGTGGATATTTCACAGTTGGCACGCGTTCGTCAGGTCTGATAAGACCTATCTGTTTATTTTGGTTTTGATACTGTTTGTGCCATTTTCAAGGTGTCTTTGAATTTGCAACACGTGCTTTTTATTTTTGATTTCTTTTCTAAATTCAAATATCATATTTTTAAACATTTACATACAGTTTATTTTGTATAAATAATTTATTAAATATAAGTTCAGATTCTTTTAAACATTAGCCGCAAAAAACGCTGCTGCCCCTGTTCGTACAACGCGCCTTTTTCAACTGAATTCGTTTCGAGAATGGGCCTGCGAATTTAAGCGAATTGGCAAACGATTTTGATTCGAGCGAGCGATCGTTGTCTGGCTGTGGGGCTGAGAGCGGTTTTTCTGCGTCTGTGTTTGTTTTTTGCGCCAATGGCCACCTCAAGGTGGCCTTATCAACATAAACTGACAAGAATACAACCTGGCCCCGTCGAAGAGATAATGCAAAGAGAAGTATCATGCAGCTCCACGATGCTGCATTCATCTTCTCTTAAGAGATCGACTTTTAATTCGCTCTTAGGGGGACCTGTTGATCGGCAAACAATTCTCACATATTCTACCTCAAGATACAGTACCAGAATGGATTATAGATTTAAGAACTTAAAAGGACTTCTTATATAATATAAACAATTATTTAGCATAAAAATCATAAGATAGATTTGGGTATACGACTGATATTACGTATACGTAGTCATACGTATCTTTAAGAAGTTTGCACTGAAGTCCGATTAGTTCCTTATAGAGGATAGATTCAAATTCAAGTGGAAAGACACATGTCGGAAGTTTTACAGCCGATAAGGTATTAGCCAATAAAAGAATTGAATATAGTAAGTAATATTAGAGAACTTTATTGCAGTATAATTCCACACTTGATTGTTCAGTAATTTAGGGTTAACTTTATTGTACCAACCTTGTGAAAAGGACAACGCCAAGGAGATCACAACTAGCAATTTCCTACAAATACGATTGTTGAACATCGTTTTGCACCAGAAGGTAGATTGTATCTGAGGCGTGCGACTTCCTTTCGGGGTTTTGGCGTTTAGAATGGCGTTTATCAGTGCGCAAAAAAAGATATTTTTTAATTAAGCCGGACGTGGAAATGGCGCGATAATCGTACGATGAACGTGACGTCTTGCATGGGCATACACACACTACCCGAAACTATAGCCAGGTGTAAAAAGTCGATTAAAATATACAAATATATGTATATATGATGGGATTCTTTTAGGAGCCGGAACGGTGCGATGCCCAGCAAAGACGGACGCCAACTGAATCGGCATGGGCCAGTGGAAGCGAAATCGCAGCTCATTAGCATTGAAAGTAGTAGTGCTTTCAATCAGACCAGGTGTGTGTGATTGAAAATAGAAAATTCGAAATTGAATTCAATGGGTTCGGATTGAGTAGAGTCGATTTTGATTTTGATTTGAGTTGAGTAAAGTCGAGTAGAGTTGAATTGATTTGACTGACGTCGATGGGCGACTGCCTGGCTGATAAGAGCTGGTCAAAAAATAGCCAGACGGAATACTTGAAACGAAAAACTGCATCCATTGGGGTCGGGTCAACATCAAGCGTCAGCCGTTAACATCTTCACAACAATCAGTGGCATTAGCATCATTCCAATCAAAATCTAAATCACAATCGCCGTCACCATCATCGTCATCGGCTTGGCGTCATCTGCATTTGTCGCAGCTTCCACTTCAAATAGGCATAATTTATGATTTACGCGTGTAAATCATTTTTCAAGCACCACCCCCGCCATATTTGTGCCTGACAGTTGCAACGCCACGCCTCCACCCTCTCCCCGCAAAAGGACCCTGCCGTGCCCTGGGCCTGGTCCGCCGTTTCTAATTGCAGACATTCGCAATCGCAGGCAAATCGGGCAGAATCGTGGCAAATCGCCTAATCAAGCACTTCAATTGACACTGCATTTTATCGCCATGGAGCCCCGAGTCAGTCGTGTGTTCAAGTTGTGTCGAGTGTTGGTACAGGAATTCACACACACACATACATATTTATCCGTGCTGCCTTTGTGTTTTTGGCAGACGTTAAGGGCCTCATCCATTGTTGTCCAATCTATAGCGATAGTGATCGCGGCACTTACACCTCCGAGTAGTATGACTGTAATCGGTATTTTTGGATTTCGCAAATTTACGACCAAAACCCCCAAGAGATAAAGCATAAAAAATAAACAAAGCCAAGAAAATTAACTTCATTTTAAGTCGTACTTGAAAAGTATGAATCATTATATCTTTGAGGAAAATAATTAATGTCAACAATTAGTTAATAGATCATGTGAATCGAAGGGTTCGAAACCTAATTACATGACTCAATTGAAAAGAAATGGTAGTACTTGAAAGGGTTCGAGTCAAGGGCTGTTATGATCACTTCCAGGAACCGTAGATACCGATCTCGGGCTTTGGCCTTATTACGCATTTGGGGTAGGTCTGATTGGAATTGGCTTCATTGGAAATGCATTTCGCTGATATTTGTAGAGTTGTTGAGAAAATTAACCCATTTTTTATTATTACAAAGTATCTATATTGTAACCACTCTAAGAATATTCACTTAATTGGCTACGTAATTGTAAATTACGATGTTTTAATGGGGTTTTATTTTATTTATTTACTTCATGATAATGATTTAACTTTTGAAGAGTTATTATTTCTTTTTTTGAAACTTCCTAAAGTAACTAATTATATTTTAATTTGCATTTTTTCCACTTATATTTTGTTTTTTACTTTGTTTTCAAACAATAAAGATAGTATTTTTTACTTTTCTTACATATTACACTATACATTTTTGAGATATTTTAAATTTTTACGATCTTTCTGTTGAATAACTATTCGATTTGCATAAAAACAACTCCGATAGGCAGTAGATATGCTAGTTGGCTTCAACCGGAAATGGTTATCGAAAGTCGCGCTCGAATGGGAAAAGTCTTCGAATCGGAATGTAAACAGCGAATGAATGAACGAAGCGTCGGCCAAGATGTAACGGTAAATTTCACATGTGCCAAAATGACAATAGAAGCTGCTGCTGGTACTTCTGCTGACGTTGCTGCCTCGGCTGGCGTCGCAGTCGCGGCGACCGCGACCGCGAAGCATTACCAGAGATTTTCCGCACTAACAATTGTGGATGCTGCTGTTAAGTTACTGTTAGCCAGCTGTCAAGAACTTAACAGTGCATGTTGCGCAGCATCGGCGTCGCCGATATCGCTCATAAACGTCATTCAATGCCCATATCTTTATGTATGCGACTGCTTTAGGGTATGCGTGCAAGGGTGTGAGTGCGAGTGTATGAGTGTGAGTGCCCAGCGAAGCGTTGCTAAATATGAAAGCATAAAAATTAATGTTATATTTATAGTGTGGCATCAAAAGTTGCGGCAGGAGGCGTTGCGGTCGCTGCAGGGCACCAGCCAAGGCAGTAGAGTCAGTACACCAGAAGAAGTTTAATCAGAACTACTCTTTATGGGAACTATCCCTCATCTGTCAGATAATCCCACTCTCCAGGATAAGAAGATATTTTTTAAGGAGTACTCTTGTGTGATTTTATTAAAAACGCTTTTAATCAATCTATTTAATAATAATTAAATTGTCTTTTATTCTCCGTGTAGCGTCAGAAGTAACTGCTCTGGCCAAGTGCCTGGCCATGGATGTGTTAGCTGTTGTATTTGTTGGTATTTCCTTTGCCCAGCGGCAACATGGTCGCTTCTGCTACTTTCCAGTCACCCAACTATTTGTGGTCCTGCCAGGGGGCGTTATAAAATGCGATGTGGAGGAGAGAGGCTCGGAAAAGGGAGCCTCCGTTTATCCTGTTTGAATTTCAATAAGCAGAGGAAAATATTTTTTGCGATAAATCGCTTAAATAAATATAGTTATGCCAGCAAAGTATAGTTATGACTCGATAAAGGAGACAGGATAATGAAGCTGTTGGCATATAAATAAGGAAACTTAAGTATTTCCATAAAAAGCTTCACATTAAGACTCCTACTTACACATTCTCTAATCTAGGCAGTTCTCCACAGTCGATTACTCACTGTGAACCTCCCCCGACAGAATTTGTGGCATGCATTTGGTGTGTGCCCCACATACGTCTCGTATGCCTCGCCAGCAGCCGTGCGAAAGGGTTGCGGCCAACGTGGCGTATGATGAATTCTTTTGTCTGGCAGAGCTTCTGCAGCCTGGCAGATCAGTTTAGTGAATGTTAGTTGATTATAGATAATAGTTGAGTGGTTTTGGTTTAGGGAATCTGCAAAATGTTCATGTAGCTATGATTTCAGGGACTAAAGCCGATTCAGGGACAATGAAGAGCTTTAAGCCTCATCCTCTCTGCTTCGTCAACTCTCTATTTTTTGTTCCCACTTTATTGCTGTGAAAAAGGTGCACTTTGATTTCTGATTGCATCGCACTCAATTGGTCCACTTCCGTTTGGACCTTGGACCAGTCCAAACGAGGAAACGAATCGCCAACAACTGGTACGTGTGCTTAGCCAGCATTTTTATTTTAAAGTAAGCCGCATCAGAGCTGTGGCTGCCACACGGGGCACAAAGGTTTTGGCCCAACCGAGCCGCAAACCAGCCGAAAAGCGGCAACGTCCCTCACATTAGCAGTCGAATAATCATACGCCGCATTGTCGTGGGCCCAGAGATTGGTGGAATGAATGGGCGGGAGGACCTGTCACGGCATCTGTTGTGGATATTTGAATGTGCCATCAACCAGGTCCATGGAAAATGTTGGCATATTACAGGGAGTGGAAATGAAAATGCTACTGGGAACGGGTGAAGGGAACCTTAAACTGCGGGGGATGGGGAAGGACGAATGCGTCCTCAGGCTGAGATAGCAACCACTGGCAGCAGTCAGGACTGCTAGCTGGCTGGTTGACAGTCCCTCTGGCCTCATCCCCATACTGACTCCTGTGTGTGCAGGACAAAATTTACCGCTAAGCATTTGCCAACAACGTGCGACTGTTCAAAGGACATCGCAAACAGTCAGAAGGCAGGATAAGGGAAAGGCATGAGGCTGGAGCTGGGACTGGCACTGAAACTGGGACGGGAACTGGGACTGGGACTGGGACTGTGGCTGACAGTAAAGGGGAATGGCGGTCGGGATCATAGGGGTCATTGTAATCATAACGTGGCTCCTTTCCCGAAACGGGACAAAAAACACGCTGAAAAGGCGCCAAATTAGTCAAATCGTATAATGGCCAAAACAGGGTGCTTAGTCCGTAATGTCCTAAGCAATGGAATAAGCAATACCAATATCCTCACCCCGTTCTCCTTTAATATTTTCATCGCTTTTGGCAGGATAACAAAAGCTATCGAGCGATGAGAGGCTTTTCCTCCTCAACAGCTTCTTCCATTCGCTGCGCCGCTAACTGCGCTGCAGCAGCTCTGCCACGTCGCTGCCTTTATCCTTGTTTCTATTTTTTTCACTGGCTTTCCTCTGCTCCTGGATGATGGACAAATGGCAAGTACGGCGAGCCAGTAAGCAGCGACAGTTTTTACGTTTCTTTCAGTTTCAGCTGGCACATTCCCAGTGTTTGTTTTGCAATTATTTCCCCTAACTTTCCCCAAGCTGGGTGTCCTGTTATCCTTTTATGGTGGTGACTAGCCACTTTTCGTACATTAGACGCGGACATTAACATCCACACTCGAACAGAGTGTGCGCGCCTCCGCCCATCTGCCTTACGGATGCCTTCCCAGCCCACCCCCCACCCGAAAAACAGTCAAAAGTTTGGTCAAATAGGCAAACAAACAGCCAAAGAACTTATCACTTTCCACCTAATTGATATCAGTTTCTGATTCCCGGCCCGAAAAGTTTCTGATCCCCCGAGGGAGCCGCGCCAAGTGTTTCCCAATGTAAATCCGCTTACAGCGGAGTGGACTCATAAATTATTGATTTGATTAGGTCACCCACTGGTCCGACACTCTCCAGTCGATAGTCAGTCACTTTCAGCAGCAGCTGCTGTCCTGCTTGGTATTTATAAAGGATCAACAAGCGATTATGTTGTAGCGGCGACTGAAGAGTCATTTAAAAAAAAAAAAAAAAAAAAAAAAAAAAAAAAGAAAAAACAAACAACAAAATAATGATAAATAAAAAAACTAAAATTGTAAACAAATACAATCGATATACATATCGGCTTTGTAAATTGGGTTTTTTTACCGATAGTTAAAGCGAAGCTTTACTTCGGGAGTTGCCAAATTGTTAAGGCGCGGGATCAGCTGCAGCAGGGAGGCTTAGGAAAGCTGCAATATCAGCTGTTCTGCACTTCCGGTAACCTAAATGGAATGTAGGTTGTTCCATGCTCGGTCTTTTCTTTCGAAACCACCCAGAAGTGCAGACGCCCAAGTAGTATCTCTCTGCAAGTGTAATTTTATCAGCGCAAGAGCAGCGCAAGTGCAGTGTTTATTTTTTTTTTATTTATCAACTACCAAGTAAGTTGCAGATCATGCGTATGTTTTTTTTTATTTTTACATGCATACGCTTATCTAGATTTGCAACGGTGATAAGGGCAGCCTAAGCCTGTGTTTGTGGGTTTTTTGTTTTTGTTTCGCGGCTTTATAAAAGCGCGACCTCGTGGTGGCCTTATCAAAATTTATCAGGTGAATATAAAATATGTTTTCTAATACCTCCAGGGTACTTATTGTGGCCGTTTTAAAAATTCAGGCGGTCCACATCAAAGCACCCCGGGAGCGCTCCTGGTGGAGGCTCCCAGTTCAGGAGCGGATTAACCTCGATCGGGTAATTCGTCTCCCCCCCATCATCATCACCATCTTCATCATCATCTTCATCTCCTAATACATTGGTGCCGGAAAATTAACACTCAGTGGCCGGAAAATTAACCGTAGGGATGGTGTAAGGGAATTTGCAGACCCAGCAAATTCAAGACCCGTTAAGTGAAAGGCCGTTGACCCCACCAGCCATGGAATAAGGAGCGAAAGAGAAATTATTAAAACCGCTAGCCAGCCGCCCAGCTCCAAACTCGTGGCGATCATTTTTTTTCTCTTTTCTCATCTACATTTCATCCCCCAAATCACATGCGTTATAAAATGTTTTAATTTTATTTTCTTTTTACTCAATAGTTTTAGTTATAAATTTAAATTTAAATTAATTACAGGTTTTTTTTTGTGAAGTGAAGAAAATGGATTTGAAAATATGAAGATCTTTATTTTTTATTTTTTTTTGTAAACTTTCGCGAGCAAAAAAATTAATCATCAGTTTATTATAAATCGTTTAATTTTAATACTCGTGCGAAAATAAGTTTGTTTTAAAATTCTATGGTGTGCAAAAGCCTCATTCCACTCATTTACAGCAGCCCAAAGCAGAGATCGATCTTTCGCCGATGGATTTACAGTGAGTGGTTTATTTACCTTTTACATATACACTGGAAAAAATTTATTTGAGTCCCACTGAATTTTAATATTATATTTAATGCATTCCTCCTTCACCTTAACATAAAAAAAAAAAATAACGAGAGCACGAATTTCATTTAAATGATTTAACTGTTGACTAATGAATACTCTATCCTAATGAATTTTAAATATTATCATTTTTCTAATACCTTTATTTGAAATTTATTTATCCTTTTAAAAAAAAAAAAAAAAAAAAGAAATATATTTACTCATACCAAAATTTTATTATATTATATATAAACCCATATCTCTTTAAACATTTACATTAATTTATATTGTTTTATAAATCTTACTTATAAGCTTTCCTCCCGTATTATTAGACTATTTGTTCATGCAAGCAAACAATTACGAATAATGTCGCCATGCCATAATAATGCCAAATTTTTATTAGTTTTATTTTTGAATTAAATCCGTTTTATATTGAATTGAATACCTCCTGTTTGAACTGAGCTGATGACTCCACGGTTGTAGGGTGTTAAAGGGGTCACTAAAGCAATGCTTTATCGGACTGTGACCAAAGGTAGGGTGGGCAGTACGCGAGCCCATTTACATCTATGGCATCGCAAACTTTCTACTTCTCTCCTCTCTCTCTCTTTCTAACTCCATCTCTTCCGCGTCGAATTAATTCTTCCGCTCTTCCGGTTTAGCCTCTATCTGTCTATCTTGTCGCCAGCACGCTCAATTCTGGACTTTATTTAATATTAAATGTGGCCGTGTTAGGATTGGTACGAAGCAAGATCTCCATCCCCAAAGCCGACGAGTTAGAGCCGGACCCTATAGCGTGCCCTCGCAAGTACGAATCCTTCCTAAACAGCTCAGAATACCGTTACACGCTACAGTTATAATTAATTAATTATTAAATAAAGAAGAGTGGCGCCCAACGTGGGGCCCGAGTGGAACTGTTTTTTTTTCATTAAGACTCCAGGATAAATTAATTCGATTTTTCAACCTTCTTTTTCTTTCTTTCTCAAAACTTCTCTTTGTGTATTAAATTTTTTTTGGAAAGCAGTTAAATGATTAGTAGTGTTCGTCACTGACCAGGATTTAAAAAAACAAACGAGAAATTTTTCTAAATTTGGCAGAAAGGTCCACAATGTGTTGGAACCTGAGGAAAACAGATATCGCGAGCTTAGGGTCGAGTTCTGGCCCGGGCTAAGACACAGTGTCACCAATCTATCAATCTCTATCATTCTAAAAGCGAAATGAATTTCACCGTACGGAATGTGGTGGTACTACTCCAGAGTAATGCCCCATCCAGAAGTTCATAAGCGTAGAATCCTTTTGGGATTACTTGAGGCTTCCGTTATGGTCTTTTGGAATACATATGAATCTGTCGGAAACAGGTCGATGGCCAAGACCAAACTAGAAGCTGGGAGAAGTAATCTCTCTAGTCCTTGAAAGAAAGGAGTAATGACTTTACTACTTCTAACTAACTATCTACGTTTATTTTCCTGAGAAGTCGAAGAAAACAAATACCTTACAATACGTGTGACATCTAGCATCAGTTCAAACACTCTTTTGATTAGATTTTTTTCCTCTTTTGTTGGTTTAGTTGCTGAAGGCAACGTATCCTTAAGTAAAATATTTGGTTTGTTAGCAACAAGCTGAGCAGCGAGATTTTGATAATTCTTTTTTATTCCTTTTGTTGATACATTCTGTAAAAGGCTTGTAGCAAATAGTTTGGCCTAGGAGGTTTGGGAGCGACTGATTGTCAAACTTTCTAGCGAAACGGGCAGGTTTTTAGTGGCAGCGCTGCTCCCCAGCGAGAGAAATGGGTGGAGAAATTTAGGACCGGGTAAACTAGGTAAAATCTTCCGAATAGCGGGCACGGGGTTCCTCGTAGCTCGCGGCTGGAAGCTCTTTCTTTTCCCATCCGGACCTCATCCAGAAAGGTAGCTTAAAACCCCAGAAGAAAAGTGAAAGAAAAGGTCTTTGTGTAAAGGCATTTGTGTAAAGAAAAGTTAAAAGCGTTTGCCTAAGAAAGTGTGAACTATTAAACTAGTGCGAATCAATAATAATTTCTGTGGTTGGCGCTGAGTCGAGAGGTAAGCGTGCGGGGGAGGAATTAGCTATTATAAGAGAGGAGGTTTAACGCCGCGTACTTTGCTTAGGTTGGAGCTCCCTAAGTCAGGAACCCTAGACGAAGAAGCGAAGCTTCGGGACTGGAGCAGTTCGCGTTCTCAAGCCCACGGAGTCGGCGTGATTCCGGAATTATCGTGGTCCCTGGTGCGGGGGCTCGTCGCGAAATCTTCTAATTGGCGAACCGTCCCAGTCGGCGACTTTTACACCTTCCGCTGATTACGCGAGGGGAAAGGAAAAGAGAAAAAAAAAAAAAAAAAAAAAAACCTAAATTCGGCGTGATTTGTAGTGCTTAAGTGTAGTTTAAGTAGTTAATATTGTGAATTCATAATTATTCTTAGTTATTAATATTGTGCCTAAGTCATGCAGTTTTAAATAGGCTCAAAAAAAAAAAAAAAAAGTAACCGCTGCCAAAAAGCCCCACTCCCTCTGCTCGTCAAAGCCCCAAACGCAACGGAAAAGAAACTAAAGAAAAAGCTCCAATCGTCGCATATGACACTCCGAGACTAGATGTAGGAGTAAGGGAGACAGGCGGAAGCGCAAGGGAGCCGTTGCGGTTTCGAAAAAAAAAACGAGAAGGCGAGAACACGCGGTGCATCCCGGTGGAGAGTGAGGGATAGAGCATAGCTCCCCAATGGTCCACTGGGGTCATTGAACTTTGGTAGAGCGGAGAGTGAGAGAGTAATATCCGTGTGTTGAACAGCTGAGTTGAGCTTAGGATAAGTGATTTTGTTACTGTAAACTAGTAAAGTAATATTTTGAATTTAGGGATTAATTTTAATTATGGTAAAGTAAGGAAAAAGTGAAAAAGCGGCAAAAGTCCCTAATTCGGGAAAAAACCCATTTTATGTGCTGATCGAATTCTAGAATTATTATTATTATTAGTTTTGGTGTGCGATGATCATTTTTTTATTTTTCACAGCGCAGCAGCCTTAGAAAGCTTTCGACGGTGGATGGCGTAATAAAAAGAGTGAGTGAGATTTTTCATCTATAATTATAAAAGTGCCAGATAATGATAATAATGATAATGAGAGCCATATTAAATTGAAGTAACCTTTTTTTATTACTCTTAATTAATTTTTGCTAAGCGACCACGCTTTACCATGGTTAGCAATTGAACCCTAGGATTAATATATTTTTTTTGAGATAAATTTTTTCGAATTCCTTTCTTTTAATTTAAATATTTCTATTATTTTATTAATCTGTAGTTTAATTATGCACATGAAATTTATAACCTCCAATACTATATCAAGTCCATTTTAGCGGAATTAAATAATTTTATAATGTCTGTTTAAAAACAAATTTTTTTGATTTCGTAAACCCGCCTCAGTAGCGCTTGCCGAAGAAGGGATCATGGGAAAACCGGTATTTAGGAGAAGCATGATCACGGTAGGGAGGGCGACACTAGCTCCTATTACATCAAGGAGCGATCCGACCAACTTTGCAAATTTGTGTCTTCCTGTTTTTTCCTGTTCTTTGTTGGTAGTTTGTCACAGTTCACGGTCTAGCTCGTCCGGTAGCTTATCTCGTCATTATTAGTACGCACGTTTCTTAAATTAAATAATTTTCATTCCTGACAAGGCACCCCTTTATTTTGGCCAAAACCCCAAACACCACGCCACCGACGAGCCAGAGCCGGAACAGTTAACGTGCGGGTCAAATCGGGGAAATATCATCCAGCCGGGTATTCGTTACACGTTACAGTAATGAATCATAATTATGAAGGAAAAATAATTATTTTTGGCGCCCAATCGTGAAGCTAGATTTTTTTTGGAAAAGTTTTAAAGAATATTAAGTCTAGGAAACTCACTAAAATTTAGACCGTAACTGTTTCTTGCTATAATCAAAATTTAACTAACTTTAATTTCTCCTCAACGACTAAATTGGGTCAGTTGTCAAAAGTTAGGTGGGGGAGGCATCACCTTACTTAGCGGCAACTATCTAGTTTCTTGCACGTCCTTTTGTCATTTTTGGTTCCTGGATCGTCAGTTGGAAAACAGGATGATCAGCCTTAGGCAGATATCCTGTCCAGTGACATGTGGGTTCAAAAGTGACGACTGGAGGAGAAAAAGTAGAGGGCTAACTGAGACATAGGATTGGGATTCAGTTGCTAAGCTGCTAGCAGCTGGCTACTGACCACTTAGTCTCAGTAATAGCTCCCCATTTCTTTGTTTATTTTTCTTTTCCTCTTTTCATAACTAATCTTTGGTTATTCTTGAAGAGCTATATAAGACGCTTGGAATGCACGTTGACTTTACTTCAAAGTAGAGCTCGTGACCACGGATAAAAGCTCTGTTGAAAACCAATTCTTTAGGTATAAACGAGCGATTGATTTGCATGGAGAACATGAGGAGTCATATTACACATATGTTTTCATGTCCACAAATCATTGTTTGTTTTCAGTCTACTTTCCTATTTTATTTACATTTTTGTGAAGACGGTCGATAGCTGGCAGCGTTACTGAGTGCGTAGGTAGAAGAAATCAAAATTACGTTTAAATTGCAATTATCAATATTTTATCACAGAATTCATACTATTTTATTTATATTTAATTAGTTATTATTTATTATTTATTTATTTATATAAAACCTTTACTATATATTATTATTTACCCTTTATTATTCCCTCATTCATTATTGGTATTAGTTATTGGATTTTAAAAACGGGGAAAAAAAAAAAAAAAAAAAAGTAGATATAAAAAAATAACAAAAGTAATCGTAGACATTAATGGGTCTGGATCGATCGCCTCAAAAAGAGGAACTTCCTCCTAGTTCTGAGTGCAGATTATGTAACTCTGAGATCAGGGCAGCTGATAGCTATAAAACCAAGTGTCAGCATGTATTTCATAAAGCGTGCTTTAGGACACATTTAGCAGTCAAAAGAACTTGTCCGATTTGTGAGTCAATTTGTATCGATCAACGTATTTCACAGCCTCCGACTTCAGCAATTCAAACTAGGCAGCGTACAAGGCTAGAAACAATTTCGCGTAGTGGAAGCGAGTTGGACTTGACAGCTTCTACCAGTCTGGAGCGGTCTAGGCAGGATCATATTACAGTCTGTAATACACCAGTAGAAGAAATGAGCCAAATCACAACAGAAATTTCTGCAGCCGTAAAGGCAATGCAAAACGAGCTACTAACTCAGCTCACTGAGAGGATGGCCAACCTAATACAGACAAATGTTGAAGCGCAAATGAGCAATATAGACCAGCAAAGAGCCACGGTAAATCCTAATACAAGTAGGAATTCCTCCCTAGAGCAGGTTTTGGGAATTAATATGCCACCCACAGAGCAGTATACAGTTCCACAGAGACCCTCTAGCTCCAGATCCCTAAACTCGGATTTAGCACAGAGACCCGACAAAGTGGGGCATATATTATCAAACTGGAAATTAAGGTTTTCGGGATCGTCAGATACTATAGGAGTAGATAGTTTTATCTACAGAGTCGAGGCTCTGACACACCAGACATTAGAGGGAAATTTCTCACTCTTATGCGGAAATGCGAACATGCTATTCGAAGGAAAGGCCTCAGATTTCTTTTGGCGTCATCATAAGGCTGTTGGAGTGGTGCGATGGCAAGAGCTTTGTGCAGCCTTAAGGAAGCAATTCAGGGATTCAAGAACAGATGTAGATATCCGTCAAATGATAAGGGACAGAAAGCAGAGAGATAAGGAATCATTTGAAAGCTTTTATGATTCCATTTTAAAGCTTACTGACCGACTTAGCCAGCCTATATCTGAAGAAACACTAGTGGAAATAGTACGGCGAAATTTACGTCCAGAAATACAGCACGAGATTCTGAACTTAAGCTTCGAGTCCATGGAGAATTTAAGGGATACGGTTAGAAAAAGGGAATTCTTTATAGAAGAGATGCGCAAACATCACGGGTACCAAAAACCATTTCCCTTAAGAAAACCGATCAGTGAACTTTGCGAGGAGGTGGAAGCCGACGATGCCGAAGAATTTGGGGAAGAAGAACTTCAAGAAGAAATAAGTGCCTTTGCTTTGGTCTGTTGGAACTGTAGAAAGGAAGGGCATAGATACCAAGATTGCGCCTCAAAAAGGAAAATCTTTTGTTATGGTTGTGGGCTTCCGAATGCTTATAAACCCTCTTGTGAAAGATGCACAAAAAACTCCCGCAGGAACACTGCAACACCGCGTTCCAAAGCAAGTGTTCCCAACCGACAGACAGGCTTGGAGGACCAGCAGTAGTTAGTGGGGGTGGAGCGCTTAGGGTAGAAAATTCCCCTTCCGGAGATGCGGGATTGCAAGTCTGGCATACTAAGCTGGAAAAGTTCCGAAAATTACACCTGCCAATGCTGAAGAACGAGGGCAGATCTGTCTCGCGAAACAGTCAGCGACAAAGGAATTACTGGAAGACAGTAAAAGAAATCGCTAGCATTAGGAGAAATTATGGCGACAATAGGCCCTACGCAGAAGTTAATTTACTAGAAAAGAAAAGAAGAGGGTTGTTAGATACAGGCGCTGCTATATCTTGTATAGGTGGGCAGCTGGCTAAGGAGTATATATGCAGTAGAAAGCCTTTTAAAAAGGTTTTAGCTGGTGCGTGTACTGCCGATGGAAATAAGCAACAAATAATAGGTAAATTTAAGACATTGTTAGAATATAAAGGAATGAAAAGGGAATTAGAATTTCATATAATCCCCTCTTTGAGGCAAGATATTTATTTAGGAATAGATTTTTGGACAGCTTACGAGCTGTTGCCGCCTACCCTAGCTATCTCAGAGATCTCAGGAGATGCGGAGCTGCATTCGTTATCAAAAGGGCAGCAACTTAGATTAGAAAAAGTTATTAAAAGCTTTCCATCATTTGCGATATCGGGACTGGGTAGGACCTCCGTTTTGATGCATACAATAGACACCGGGACAGCGAAGCCCATTAAGCAACGGCACTTTCCTGTATCGCCGGCCATTGAGAAATTGCTTTATGCCGAGGTGGATAGGATGCTAAAACTAGGAGTTATTGAGGAGTCCGACAGTCCGTGGTCTTCTCCAGTCGTACTGGTTCAAAAGCCAGGCAAAATAAGAGTGTGTCTCGATAGTAGAAAAGTAAACGAAGTAACGGAAAAGGATGCATATCCGCTTCCCCAAATCGATGGCATACTGAGTCGGTTACCCAAGGCAAATTTCATCAGTAGCCTTGACTTAAAAGACGCGTTCTGGCAAATCCCTTTGGATCCCCTATCGAAAGCTAAAACTGCATTTACAGTACCAGGGCGGCCTTTATATCATTATAAAGTTATGCCTTTTGGCCTCTGCAACGCTCCACAAACAATGACGAGGTTAATGGACAAGGTAATACCTGCCTCACTTAGAAACGAAGTTTTTGTGTATCTGGACGATTTATTAGTTATTTCCGATACGTTCGAGAAGCATGTGGAAGTTTTGGAAACAGTAGCTATACGAATCCAAGAGGCCAATTTAACTTTGAATGTGGAGAAGAGCAAATTCTGTAGGCGAACGGTGAAATATTTGGGCCACATAATAGGTGATGGGGGTATTCGAACGGACCCAGATAAAATCTCGGCGATTACAAATTTTCCGTTGCCAACGTCACTCAAAGCATTAAGGAGCTTTCTGGGATTAGCCGGTTGGTACCGGAAATTTATAACCAATTTTGCGTCGGTATCGGCACCGTTGACTGATCTTTTGCAAAACAAGCGGAAGTTTGTGATGACCCAGGAAGGTAAAGAGGCTTTTGAGAAGTTGAAGGATATGCTAGGAAGTGCTCCAGTGTTGCAGACCCCAGACTTCGATAAGCCTTTCTTCATACACTGTGACGCTAGTAAAACAGGAGTAGGAGGGGTCCTAGTGCAGAAATCGGTGACGGGGGACGAATTACCTATAGCCTTTGTATCAAAGAAATTGAATAAAGCACAAAGGAATTACACAGTCACGGAACAGGAGTGCCTTGCGGCTTTAGTGAGCATAAAAAAATTCCGAGCATATGTTGAAGGACTACAATTTACCGTCATCACGGATCATGCGTCCTTGAAGTGGCTGATGTCGCAGAATGATTTAAATACCAGATTAGCAAGGTGGGCTTTAAAGTTGCAAGGGTTTCGATTCGCAATCCAGCATCGAAAGGGAAAGCTAAATGTTGTTCCCGATGCTTTGTCTAGAGTTGAGCATGAACAGATGGCCGCAATAGATTTTAATAGCGGGTTGCTGGTGGATATCGACTCAGAACATTTTAAGTCCGCTGAGTATACCCAGTTAATGGAGGGAATTAAAAATAATTTGGACAAGTTTCCGGATCTGAAAATTGTGGATTCCCTGGTTTATCGGCGCTCCGAACACTCAAAAGGCGAACTCCTCAATGATGCGTACGCGTGGAAATTGTGGATACCGAAGACGATGATTCATGAGGTGCTAAAAAGATCGCATGACGATCCATTGGCGTCTCACGGGGGTATTCACAAAACTCTGGAGAGGATTCGGCGATATTATTTTTGGCCCGGAATGGTGAATGACGTGAAGGACTACGTTTCCGCCTGTGAAAGTTGCAGGATGACTAAAGCACCGAATACGGCGTTGAAGCCACCTATGGGAAAGGCAGTCGTGGCGCAGAGGTTTTTCCAGCGCCTTTACATTGATTTTTTAGGCCCCTATCCTAGGTCTCGTAGCGGGAATATAGGAATTTTTATTGTGCTCGACCATTATTCGAAATTCGTTTTTCTTAGAGCCGTAAAGAAACTTACCGCTGAGGTAGTTCTGAAGTATTTGGAAGAGGATCTTTTTCATACATTTGGGTTCCCAGAGAGCATTGTTTCCGATAATGGGTCGCAGTTCAGATCCGAGAGATTTCAAGAAATGCTTAGGAGGCATCGGATCACGCAAACTTTAACGGCAGTCCACGCTCCGCAGGCTAACGCTTCTGAGCGAGTAAATCGCTCTGTGATTGCAGGCATTCGCGCTTATATTCGCAGCGATCAAAAAGACTGGGACGAAAATCTTAGTAAAATAAGTTGCGCGCTGAGATCGGCAACTCATTCCGGTCTGGGATGTACCCCGTACTATATGGTTTTTGGGCAGCAGATGGTTACATCTGGGGCAACTTACTCCTTATTGAGGAATTTGTCTATGCTAGAAGATAAAGCAGCTACATTTAGTCGTGAGGACTCCCTCGAGGTAGTCAGAAAGAAAGCGGCTGAAATATGCGAAAAACAGTATGAGAGGAACCAGCGTCATTACAATCTTAGGACGCGCGAAGTATCGTATGGGGTTGGGCAAGAAGTTTATCGGCGAAATTTCAAACAGAGCTGTTTCCAAGCAGGTTACAATGCTAAGCTGGCTCCCTTATTTGTAAAAGCTAGAGTGAGAAAGAAAATAGGGGGCTCAATTTACGAACTAGAAGATTTGAATGGAAAGCTTGTCGGTCGGTACCATGGCAAAGATATTCGTCAGGCTTAGCTACAAGCGATCAGCCTTGTGGGTTGAGAAGTTTAAATGCAACCCCAAGTCTGATTTTGGTCGGGGGGGATTTTGTAAAAGGCTTGTAGCAAATAGTTTGGCCTAGGAGGTTTGGGAGCGACTGATTGTCAAACTTTCTAGCGAAACGGGCAGGTTTTTAGTGGCAGCGCTGCTCCCCAGCGAGAGAAATGGGTGGAGAAATTTAGGACCGGGTAAACTAGGTAAAATCTTCCGAATAGCGGGCACGGGGTTCCTCGTAGCTCGCGGCTGGAAGCTCTTTCTTTTCCCATCCGGACCTCATCCAGAAAGGTAGCTTAAAACCCCAGAAGAAAAGTGAAAGAAAAGGTCTTTGTGTAAAGGCATTTGTGTAAAGAAAAGTTAAAAGCGTTTGCCTAAGAAAGTGTGAACTATTAAACTAGTGCGAATCAATAATAATTTCTGTGGTTGGCGCTGAGTCGAGAGGTAAGCGTGCGGGGGAGGAATTAGCTATTATAAGAGAGGAGGTTTAACGCCGCGTACTTTGCTTAGGTTGGAGCTCCCTAAGTCAGGAACCCTAGACGAAGAAGCGAAGCTTCGGGACTGGAGCAGTTCGCGTTCTCAAGCCCACGGAGTCGGCGTGATTCCGGAATTATCGTGGTCCCTGGTGCGGGGGCTCGTCGCGAAATCTTCTAATTGGCGAACCGTCCCAGTCGGCGACTTTTACACCTTCCGCTGATTACGCGAGGGGAAAGGAAAAGAGAAAAAAAAAAAAAAAAAAAAAAAACCTAAATTCGGCGTGATTTGTAGTGCTTAAGTGTAGTTTAAGTAGTTAATATTGTGAATTCATAATTATTCTTAGTTATTAATATTGTGCCTAAGTCATGCAGTTTTAAATAGGCTCAAAAAAAAAAAAAAAAAAGTAACCGCTGCCAAAAAGCCCCACTCCCTCTGCTCGTCAAAGCCCCAAACGCAACGGAAAAGAAACTAAAGAAAAAGCTCCAATCGTCGCATATGACACTCCGAGACTAGATGTAGGAGTAAGGGAGACAGGCGGAAACGCAAGGGAGCCGTTGCGGTTTCGAAAAAAAAAAAACGAGAAGGCGAGAACACGCGGTGCATCCCGGTGGAGAGTGAGGGATAGAGCATAGCTCCCCAATGGTCCACTGGGGTCATTGAACTTTGGTAGAGCGGAGAGTGAGAGAGTAATATCCGTGTGTTGAACAGCTGAGTTGAGCTTAGGATAAGTGATTTTGTTACTGTAAACTAGTAAAGTAATATTTTGAATTTAGGGATTAATTTTAATTATGGTAAAGTAAGGAAAAAGTGAAAAAGCGGCAAAAGTCCCTAATTCGGGAAAAAACCCATTTTATGTGCTGATCGAATTCTAGAATTATTATTATTATTAGTTTTGGTGTGCGATGATCATTTTTTTATTTTTCACAGCGCAGCAGCCTTAGAAAGCTTTCGACGGTGGATGGCGTAATAAAAAGAGTGAGTGAGATTTTTCATCTATAATTATAAAAGTGCCAGATAATGATAATAATGATAATGAGAGCCATATTAAATTGAAGTAACCTTTTTTTATTACTCTTAATTAATTTTTGCTAAGCGACCACGCTTTACCATGGTTAGCAATTGAACCCTAGGATTAATATATTTTTTTTGAGATAAATTTTTTCGAATTCCTTTCTTTTAATTTAAATATTTCTATTATTTTATTAATCTGTAGTTTAATTATGCACATGAAATTTATAACCTCCAATACTATATCAAGTCCATTTTAGCGGAATTAAATAATTTTATAATGTCTGTTTAAAAACAAATTTTTTTGATTTCGTAAACCCGCCTCAGTAGCGCTTGCCGAAGAAGGGATCATGGGAAAACCGGTATTTAGGAGAAGCATGATCACGGTAGGGAGGGCGACACTAGCTCCTATTACATCAAGGAGCGATCCGACCAACTTTGCAAATTTGTGTCTTCCTGTTTTTTCCTGTTCTTTGTTGGTAGTTTGTCACAGTTCACGGTCTAGCTCGTCCGGTAGCTTATCTCGTCATTATTAGTACGCACGTTTCTTAAATTAAATAATTTTCATTCCTGACAAGGCACCCCTTTATTTTGGCCAAAACCCCAAACACCACGCCACCGACGAGCCAGAGCCGGAACAGTTAACGTGCGGGTCAAATCGGGGAAATATCATCCAGCCGGGTATTCGTTACACGTTACAATTCGTTGTGGAAAAGTTAAGATTTTTGGGAAGATGGGGATAGACCGGTCTCCAGATAAAGGAACTGCAAACAGTTCCAATTCCTGTTGTCCGATTTGTAACGCCGAGGTAAACGCTGCCGAGGTCTACGTAACGGCATGCCAGCATGAGTTTCATAGGAAGTGCATAGAAGCTCACTGGAAGAAGAGTTTACAATGTCCGGTTTGCAAGGCGGTATGCAGACCCAAAGGAGTTAAAGTAACGGAGGAGCCGGAAAGACGAACTCGAAGTCAATCCAGGAATCAGCCCATCCCCGATAACGTCGGGAGACTAACGACAGACGACATAGCTACTACTTCAGGGTCCAATCCCATTAGCAGCAATGAAAGCAGCATTTCGGCGAACGCCACAACGCTACTAGCTATGGAGCGGAGATTGCTGGAGTCACTTTCAGGAAAGATGGCCGAGTTAATCCAAAACTCAGTAGCTGACGTTTTGACTAGGACATTAGCAACTCAGAATTCGGGAATGAGTCACCCGTGTTTACCTCCATCAGAAGAAAGTCTGCAAAACAGGATAGACCTAGAAGATAGCAGAATACCTGGGAGAGATCACACATTAAGTCCGCGTTCCCAAAATTCTCAGGGAAGCAATACGTCAGATTTGTTGAACCGCCCAGATAAGGTAGTGCATATCCTCAACGGGTGGAAAATTAAATATTCAGGAAAAGGAGTGTCTGTGGACAACTTCATATATAGAGTGGAAGCACTGACTAGGGAGACTTTAGGAAATAACTATACGGTACTTTGCAGAAATGCAAGCGTTCTTTTTGAGGGCAAGGCCAATGAATTTTATTGGCGATATCATAAAGCCCATGGCGAAGTCCAATGGGACAGTTTCTGTTCAGCTTTGCGGCTTCAGTTTCGTCAGGTTAGGGACGACGGCGACACTGAAGAGATTATAAGAAATACCAAACAAAAACCCAACGAATCGTTTGATTCATTTTACGACACCGTGTCAGGTCTGGTCGATCAGTTGGATCACCCGTGGACACAGCAGAAGCTAGTGAGAGTTATCAAAAATAACCTTCGTCCCGAGATAAGGCATGAGATTTTAAATCTCGATATCCAAACAGTCAGCGAGTTAAGAGGAATTTGTCGCAGACGCGAAGCTTTTATGGATGAGGTAAAGAGATCTCAAGGATACTCTCGAAGCACGCCTTTCAAACGCGATATCTCTGAGTTTGGTGAAGGTTACGATGTTCCGGAAACGGAGCAATCCGATGATGAAGCAGGAATAGAAGCTTTCTCCCTGTTGTGCTGGAATTGCCGCAAGGAAGGTCATAGATATCAGGATTGTATATCGGATAGGAGAGTTTTTTGTTACGGTTGTGGAGCACCGAATACTTACAAACCAAACTGTAGTAAGTGTTCAAAAAACTTCCAAGCCGGCACGTCGAAGTCGCAGTTCAGACCGAAAGCTCCGAGTGCCGTAAGAAGTCAGGCCACAATGACCGAGAAATAGAAGAGGTAGTGTTGGCAACCTCAACCCCTTCCATCGACAAACAGTGCACTGATCCAGGTCCTTTGCTTCACAGCAAAATACTGAGGTTACAGGAGGAGAATATTTCAGGATTGTATCACAACCCAAACTTTAAAATGCAGCGGTCCCGAAGTTCAAGGCGGGTAAGTCAGTTTTGGGGGCGAGTAAAGGAGGTTAAACAGGGCCTTCAGTACATTAATTCCTTGCCAGCAGGATCAAGCGATCCGCGACCTTTTGTACCAGTCAAGTTTCTGAATCGTACTGTCTATGGATTATTAGATTCAGGAGCCTCAATTAGTTGTGTTGGTGGTAATTTAGCTGAGGAATTAAAAACTAGCATTAAATATAAAGTATTAGCATGTAGTGCCTCAACAGCTGATGGAAGAGCGCAGCAGATCATAGGATATTGTAAAGTTGAAGTAGAATACGGGGAAGTTAAAAAGTTAATGAAAATTTATATAGTACCCTCTTTAAAACAAGATTTATATTTAGGGATTGATTTTTGGAAACTCTACGATTTATTACCCCGAAAGTTAATGATATCTGAACTAGGGTCAACAGAAGTAAACCCAAAGCTCAACGTTGATCAGCATATTTTGTCTGAAGTGGATAAGGCCAAGTTGATGAACGTCATCAATTGTTTTCCGTCGTTCGCGCAAGAAGGACTGGGTAGGACGAATTTAATAACTCATACCATCGAGGTGGGTAAGGCTAAACCCATCAAGCAAAGACACTTTCCAGTTTCACCCGCGGTGGAAAAGGCCATGTACTCCGAAATTAATAGGATGTTAGAGTTAGGCGTTATAGAAGAGTCGGAAAGCTCTTGGTCATCCCCTATCGTTATGGTTACTAAACCCGGAAAAGTTCGAATTTGTCTTGACTGCAGAAAAGTCAACAGTTTTACAGAAAAGGATGCATATCCTCTTCCTCAGATTAGCGGTATTTTAAGTCGATTGCCGAACGCGGAATATATATCGAGCCTCGATTTAAAGGACGCGTATTGGCAGGTGCCTTTAGATGTCGCTTCTCGGGACAAAACAGCGTTTACGGTACCGGGAAGACCTCTCTATCAATTTAAAGTAATGCCATTCGGGCTTTGTAATGCTACAAGTACCATGTCTCGACTCATGGATAAAGTAGTACCAGCACACCTCAGGAACGAAGTTTTCGTCTATCTCGACGATTTGTTGATAGTTTCTTCAAGCTTTGACAGGCATCTTGAAGTCCTGAGGGAAGTAGCTTTGCAAATTAGACGAGCCGGGTTAACTATTAACATTGGGAAAAGTCATTTTTGCATGCACCGGGTACGATATTTGGGGCATATCATTGGAGACGGTGGTATACGTACAGACCCCGAAAAGGTGGCAGCAATCACCAATTTTCCTGTTCCGAAAAGTTTGCGAAATTTAAGGAGCTTTATGGGACTATGTGGGTGGTATCGCAAATTTGTGCCAAATTTTGCGACTCTTGCTGCTCCGTTAACTGACTTAATGACAACCAAACGTAAGTTCAGTTTGACCGACGAAGCGCTGAAAGCCTTCGAGGATCTAAAACGATCATTATCCGAAGCGCCCGTTTTGTGTAGTCCCGATTTCGAAAAACCTTTCGAGATACACTGTGACGCCAGTAAGACAGGGGTAGGAGCAGTGTTAGTACAAGTATCTGAGGAAGGAGACGAACGACCTATTTGCTTTATTTCAAAGAAGTTGAATAAGGCGCAACGGAACTATACAGTAACGGAACAAGAATGTTTGGCTGCAATAGTGGCACTAAAGAATTTTAGGGCTTATGTCGAAGGTCAGATCTTTAAAATTATCACCGATCATGCCTCATTAAAATGGCTGATGTCCAATCAGGATTTGAGTACACGCTTGGCTCGATGGGCGTTATCATTGCAAAGGTACAAGTTCAAGATTGAACATCGGAAGGGTGCCCTCAATCTGGTTCCCGACGTGTTGTCTCGGGTTAATGAAGAAGTGATAGCCGCGTTGGACTTGCGAGACGGACTACTTTTGGATTTGAGCTCGGAGCATTTTAGATCGGGGGAATACATAGATTTAGTGAATAAAGTGAAGGCGAACGAAACTAATTTTCCTGACCTTAAGACTGAGGAAGGTTTCGTTTATCGTAAGGCCGAACACCTAACAGGAGATCGCATGCACGACGAATTCGCGTGGAAACTTTGGGTTCCAAAGGAGTTAGTTCCCGAAATACTAGCGAAAGCACACGACAGTCCTTTGTCGTCTCATGGGGGCATCCATAAGACCATCGAAAGAGTTAGGCGTTACTATTTTTGGCCTGGGCTAGTGCCTGATGTAAAGGCTTATGTGAATGATTGCGAGGTATGCAGGACCACAAAGCCATCAAATTGCGTTTTACGTCCGCCCTTAGGGAAAGCTCCAGGAAGCCATCGATTTTTCCAACGGTTATTTATGGATTTTCTCGGGCCTTATCCTAGATCAAGAAGCGGCCATGTGGGTATTTTCATTGTCTTGGACCATTTTTCGAAATACGTTTTCCTGAAACCTGTTAGGAAAATTGACACAAGTACTGTGGTTAAATATTTGGAAGAAGAATTGTTCTTAACGTATGGAGTGCCAGAAACCGTAGTGTCCGACAATGGCTCTCAGTTCCGTTCCCATGCGTTTGGCAAATTATTGGAACAGTATCGCGTAACTCACACCTTTACCGCGGTACATTCTCCCCAAGCCAACGCTTCCGAACGCGTAAATCGATCGGTGATATCGGCGATAAGAGCATACATACGGCCTGATCAGAGGGATTGGGACGAAAATTTAAGTAAAATATGCTGCTCGTTGAGATCAGCGAGGCATTCAAGTTTAGGGACCTCGCCTTACTATATGGTGTTCGGGCAACACATGATCACTTCCGGGACCACGTATTCTTTGTTAAGAAAGTTAAATTTATTAGACGATCGAGCGCTGAAGTTAGACCGTCAGGATTCTTTGGAAGTTGCACGAGAAAATGCGAGTCGGCTAATGCAGAGAAAGCACGACGAAAACGAGAAGAGTTACAATTTGCGGTCTCGGAACGTGACTTTTAAGGAAGGACAAGAAGTGTATAGGAGAAATTTTAGGCAGAGCTGTTTCCAGTCTGGCTACAACGCTAAATTTGGACCGTCCTTTGTTAAGTGTAGGGTTCGAAAGAAGCTGGGAAGCGTGTATTACGAACTAGAGGATTTGCAAGGGAAATTGATAGGCACTTATCACGCGAAGGACATAAAACAATAGCGCCTCTTCACTCGGGATCAGTCTAGGGTACCAGGATTAGAATACCCTAGCCTGAATGTTTCGGGGGGCTTTGTAGCGGCGACTGAAGAGTCATTTAAAAAAAAAAAAAAAAAAAAAAAAAAAAAAAAAAAACAAACAACAAAATAATGATAAATAAAAAAACTAAAATTGTAAACAAATACAATCGATATACATATCGGCTTTGTAAATTGGGTTTTTTTACCGATAGTTAAAGCGAAGCTTTACTTCGGGAGTTGCCAAATTGTTAAGGCGCGGGATCAGCTGCAGCAGGGAGGCTTAGGAAAGCTGCAATATCAGCTGTTCTGCACTTCCGGTAACCTAAATGGAATGTAGGTTGTTCCATGCTCGGTCTTTTCTTTCGAAACCACCCAGAAGTGCAGACGCCCAAGTAGTATCTCTCTGCAAGTGTAATTTTATCAGCGCAAGAGCAGCGCAAGTGCAGTGTTTATTTTTTTTTATTTATCAACTACCAAGTAAGTTGCAGATCATGCGTATGTTTTTTTTTTATTTTTACATGCATACGCTTATCTAGATTTGCAACGGTGATAAGGGCAGCCTAAGCCTGGGTTTGTGGGTTTTTTTGTTTTTGTTTCGCGGCTTTATAAAAGCGCGACCTCGTGGTGGCCTTATCAAAATTTATCAGGTGAATATAAAATATGTTTTCTAATACCTCCAGGGTACTTATTGTGGCCGTTTTAAAAATTCAGGCGGTCCACATCAAAGCACCCCGGGAGCGCTCCTGGTGGAGGCTCCCAGTTCAGGAGCGGATTAACCTCGATCGGGTAATTCGTCTCCCCCCCATCATCATCACCATCTTCATCATCATCTTCATCTCCTAATACATTGGTGCCGGAAAATTAACACTCAGTGGCCGGAAAATTAACCGTAGGGATGGTGTAAGGGAATTTGCAGACCCAGCAAATTCAAGACCCGTTAAGTGAAAGGCCGTTGACCCCACCAGCCATGGAATAAGGAGCGAAAGAGAAATTATTAAAACCGCTAGCCAGCCGCCCAGCTCCAAACTCGTGGCGATCATTTTTTTTTCTCTTTTCTCATCTACATTTCATCCCCCAAATCACATGCGTTATAAAATGTTTTAATTTTATTTTCTTTTTACTCAATAGTTTTAGTTATAAATTTAAATTTAAATTAATTACAGGTTTTTTTTTGTGAAGTGAAGAAAATGGATTTGAAAATATGAAGATCTTTATTTTTTATTTTTTTTTGTAAACTTTCGCGAGCAAAAAAATTAATCATCAGTTTATTATAAATCGTTTAATTTTAATACTCGTGCGAAAATAAGTTTGTTTTAAAATTCTATGGTGTGCAAAAGCCTCATTCCACTCATTTACAGCAGCCCAAAGCAGAGATCGATCTTTCGCCGATGGATTTACAGTGAGTGGTTTATTTACCTTTTACATATACACTGGAAAAAATTTATTTGAGTCCCACTGAATTTTAATATTATATTTAATGCATTCCTCCTTCACCTTAACATAAAAAAAAAAATAACGAGAGCACGAATTTCATTTAAATGATTTAACTGTTGACTAATGAATACTCTATCCTAATGAATTTTAAATATTATCATTTTTCTAATACCTTTATTTGAAATTTATTTATCCTTTTAAAAAAAAAAAAAAAAAAAGAAATATATTTACTCATACCAAAATTTTATTATATTATATATAAACCCATATCTCTTTAAACATTTACATTAATTTATATTGTTTTATAAATCTTACTTATAAGCTTTCCTCCCGTATTATTAGACTATTTGTTCATGCAAGCAAACAATTACGAATAATGTCGCCATGCCATAATAATGCCAAATTTTTATTAGTTTTATTTTTGAATTAAATCCGTTTTATATTGAATTGAATACCTCCTGTTTGAACTGAGCTGATGACTCCACGGTTGTAGGGTGTTAAAGGGGTCACTAAAGCAATGCTTTATCGGACTGTGACCAAAGGTAGGGTGGGCAGTACGCGAGCCCATTTACATCTATGGCATCGCAAACTTTCTACTTCTCTCCTCTCTCTCTCTTTCTAACTCCATCTCTTCCGCGTCGAATTAATTCTTCCGCTCTTCCGGTTTAGCCTCTATCTGTCTATCTTGTCGCCAGCACGCTCAATTCTGGACTTTATTTAATATTAAATGTGGCCGTGTTAGGATTGGTACGAAGCAAGATCTCCATCCCCAAAGCCGACGAGTTAGAGCCGGACCCTATAGCGTGCCCTCGCAAGTACGAATCCTTCCTAAACAGCTCAGAATACCGTTACACGCTACAATGTCCTGCTGGCATTTGGCGGAAATGGAAACGGGACTGAGAGGTAGAACGGGTCGTTGAGAAGTGAGGTGAGCCGAGGTCGCAATCGAAAGTGTCAGTGGATTAGTTGACATATCAATGTCGGTTCCCGTTCCGGGATTCCATCGATTCCATCTGCTCCTCCCCCCATTCGTCCACCTCCCCCTTGAATCTGTATCTCAATCTGCGCTTGTATCTGATCCAGTGCGGAATGCATTATTGATGAGAGGAATCCGTTTTTAGCCCTCGTCCTTTTCTTGTGGGCATTTGCATGCATGCTTGACGCCAGGCTATTTATAGTCTCATCCCCGGTTAGCTCGACTCCGGACCTTGGCCGAATACTTAACCCACGCACCCCCCCAGTCCAACCCACCTGCAATGGCCTTGCCACATGTTTGCCATTTTCGTGCTGATTTCCATTTTTCTTTTTTTCCGTTCATATTATTTGAGTTGCCAAAAGTAGGGCGGGTATATAGAAATTCAGCATAAACACGATGGGAATTATTATTTTTTGATCCTTTCTTTTAAGGCTTAGATCACTCCCTTTGAAGAAATTGTAAACAAATGATATAGAATTGTTTATTAATTATTCTAAAGTTAAAAATGTTAACCAAGAGTATTTTTTATGTTTGCATTACGACTAAGATAATTCCAAATTGGGTTAGCTAACTCTTATTTATTTTTTTGAATAGTCGGCGCGTGTCTGTCTTTCTCCGCACTTTTCCACCTGTGCCCTCCATTTCCGGAGGGACCGTCCTCCATGTCCTGCTTGTTGGCCATTTGTGTGCCTGCCACGTTGGCCGGCCAGGAGCACAGCGCATTCCGTGTGTCCTACTTGGATGCTATTCTCAGATTTCGCCAAGTCCTTGCGCGGGTCCTGTCTCCCATACCGCACTTTGACAAGCTCATAATTAAACCTTCTCCCTGCTGCGGTTAGTGGTTTGCATACTTTGCGTGTTATCTTAACCAGCTCAGCCACGCCCAGGCCGCAAGGACCTTGACTCGCAAGCGCCGAAACCACTTGCCGATCCATCCCCAAACCCTTTTTCACAATGTGTTAATCATTCCACTTGGCGCACGTTCCGTCTTGACTGCCTTGGGTCACTTGAGGGTCTTCCTTTCAACGGGCTCCCCCTAGCCTTAATTTGTGTTCTTCCCTCCGAACATCCTTGGATAACCCCTCCATGTCCATGGCCTTCCGTCGTCGACCATTTGTGGACATATTTGTTGTGCGGTCCGCCCACTTTATCACTTTTCCGTCCACCGTCGCCCACGTCGCCTTTGGATGTTGGCTTTTATTTATTTGTTTGCCTTTTGTTGACAGCAATTTAAACGCTTCAATGGACTGCCACTGCCACTGCCACTGACTCCTTGCTGCCACCCCCTTGGCATTCTACCTTCCCCCTGACCGTTAGAGCGCAAAAAGGGTTTCGCAAATAAGTTTCACCTCGTAAATTAATTTCTCCAGCTCTCTCGGCAAGCAGATACAATTTGTTGAGTATGCTTCCTGGGGGTGGGAACGAACTACAAGGGGTGTGGCGTCGCTGCTCAAGACACGACCTCCGGCAAAGGTCAAAAAGCTTTCGGACCACCGCCAGGCAACTCATTAATTACCTCTCCATCCGCAATTGCAGTGCAACAAAGCACCCAACAACACCAAATTGCCACAAAATTACAAAACAAAACACCTTTGAAAAAACACAAAAACCGGAATTGTTTGGTTGTTTGCGTTTCGATTATTTTATTTGATAATTTTGTTTGTTTAATATGTAAATCGTTGCGTTTTTTTGGTCAGAGCTAATTTTCATTTGCGGATTACCGGACTGAGTATCAAATAATTTAAATGGTTTTTCGCAAGAATTCGGGATGGGTTTTGCCATTCAACGATGGCATTCTGGTAAGACCGCTTTGTTTATTATTTCGATGTAATTGAACGCATATTTATTTATTTGCATTTAAATCGGGTTTCCGAAAAGGTTTCACCCGAACATTCTAATACCTAATAATCCCTCATTTAAATTAAAAGATTAAAGGTAAAATCTCCAAATGGAAAATGATTTAGTAAACACTGTAGTTAGTTCTTAGTTTATTTAATATTAAAGTATTCCCCTTAAAAGTTTCTTTGGCAAAAAAAAGTTATGGTTTCTTAAATGTGTTGGATGTGTTTAATATTCTGGGAAATGGAAGCCTCCTTTTTATTGGATCCTGTCACTTTAGCCAAAGTCAGATTAATGTCCCGCTGGGATATGTGTGCTCCTTCTGACAGTTTTCACTTTCCATACACACTTGATACGGTGGCTGCTCAAGTCATTGTTTTTGGGACCCGATGGGCGCGTTTATGTGATTCAATTTACTTCGATTAGGAATGCCATTGGTCGGGGGAGGGTGGTGCGGCAAGGACATATGTGCCTTGTCATTGCTGACAGATTTATAGAAAGTCAAGACGCGGAGCGAGTGAAATTAAAATGGCTTTTTCCCATCCAGCCCGTTCCAGGACAGAGCAGAGGGCAGGGAGCTGTGACAGCTGCTCCGGGCGTGTGAGTTCGTGTGTGCGATATTTGGATATTAGGATAAGGCATTCCGGCAAACAGCCAAACTGTTTGATATCCGGTGGCGGCGCCGGTTCCAACTTTGCCGACGTCGTCCAGACTACACAACGCGTCCGCCAGGAACCGGTCCTTGGCCATCGGTCGGCTGAGTCCTTAACCCCGACTCTGCTTAGGGACTGTCACGTATCGTCGGATGGAAAGCTGTCAACCTTATTGGGCATACAGAGAACCAAATTTCAAATAATAGAGAACTTGACTACTTTGTGAATATATTAAAGAATTTTTGTTAATCTTTAATACTTAGCTGTATATGTAGCTACACCCATTTTATATATCATTGGCCTTCAATCGCTATTCATATTGTTTCTTAAAGAAAAGGATTGAATTATTTTTTGATCATAATTTTAAATAATGTTAAAAGAATATCCTTCTATGCTATTTATTTAAAGTGTTCAAGCAACTGTCTAGTCTGTGAATCTCCGTCACCACGTAGCCCAAAACTTCCGGCCAGATCATATTTTAACTCCAGCATATGGCGATTCGGCAGCCTTGGCTTCAGTGCAGCAATCCCGAGGCGCCTCCATTATGTCCAGGCGTTGCACGTGCCGCGAGTGTTAAGGTCCTGCGGCAGGGTGGGGTGACACGCAGGCCGTTAAGCGGCCAGGAGAACAATTGAAAAATTAACAGTATTTATTTATGATGAACAACAAAAAAAAAGGGAGAGACAAAGGGGGAAAGTGTCAGGAGCAGCTCATTCACAATTCCATGGCCGAAATACCCTGCATGCAACCACCCCTCCCACGCACCAACCACCCCCTCGTGCGTGCGTGCCGGGCATGCAAAAGTGGCGAATGCCAAGGACCAAGGACCAGAAGCAAAAGCGGCCGGTTGCAACAATTTTTTAATTGGCGCGGAAATTGCTGATGGAATTGACGCTATGAAAGGCAATTTCGGGCAACAAGCAGCCCGGGCGTTGGCCAATTTGTTACAGAATGCAACCGAATGGATTCAAGGATGGGCCATGGAGCAGCCGTGAGGCGGATAGCCGAGTAATGAAACGCTGCATAAGTAATATTGGCCAGAGACAAGTCTACAGTTGAATATTAAATTCTTCCTAAAGATAAGTGTAAAAAATATTGCTTCCTTTTGTAAATAAAATTATATTCTTAAATATTCTACATTTTTTTGGCAGATGTTAGTGGAAAATTGTTGTCTACTTTCAGGGATTTTCTAACTAAGAGGTAGTTTCAGTTTAACTTTAAAGCTGTATTCCATTTAACAAAAATACTAAAAAATATTTAAACCTTAAAAATTTAAAATAGAAGCGTCTAAATACCTGATTAATATGTTGAATAAAAAGGATAGCCACTTAAGTAGCTAACTTTAATCAGCGTCCCTAAACCATAAATTTAAAAGGTAAATGGAAATCAATGCAAAATTATAGCACATTAAAGCCATAAATAAGGTGGAAATAAAAGCGAACCCAATCCAAATGGGAATGGGAGAATCGAGATGGTCATTTATTTAATTTTTCGCACGATTTCAGCATTTGCCGTTTTCTGGCCGGAAAAGGCCGCAGGATAAGCGAAAGCCAGAGCGAGCGAGTCAGGGATGTGTGGTAAAGGAAAGAAAGGCCTGGACGAGATAGAAACATCAGTTAAATGACCGCAAAGCAATGGGAGGAGGAACTATGTAAAAGTGCTGTGGAAGGAAGAGGAATGTGTGTACGTGTGTGCCAATGGGCGGGGGTGGGAAATGGGAAGTGTGAAGTGCCTGGCAAATAAAATGGGTGGAAGGAGAACTAAGAACGGGTTACACCGTTGAATGCAAATAAAGGGAGAAAAAATTGGAAAAGGGAGGAGATGCTTTCGCACTCAAGACCGGCCGAGGCGAACAAATGAAATTATCCGACACAGACAACCAATACGGATACTTTTCCCCAGAGGAGCAAATAGTTACAATTTTGTATTTTCAATAAGGTATTCCGTCAATAAAGGTATTGTCCTACAAATCGCTGTGAGCCATAGGAGTCCTCCCCATACCTTCCCCAATTTTCGAAGGAGTCTGCCTGGAAAAATCGACGAAAAATGTTAAAATATTTTTGCATCAGGGTTTTGATGCAGATTGGTGGGAAATCGGTCCACAAATCGTTTAAGGTATTCCGCTCAAGGATCGGATAAAAATTGGCAAAGATATAGACATCCCCGTGGGCCTTAGGAGTCCGCCCCGTAGCTTCCCCAATTTTCGAAGGAGTCTGCCTGAAAAATCGACGAAAAATCTGAAAATATTTTTGCATCAGGGTTTTGATGCAGATTTGTGGGAAAGCGGTCCACAAATCGTTTAAGGTATTCCGCTCAAGGATCGGATAAAAATTGGCAAAGATATAGACATCCCCGTGGGCCTTAGGAGTCCGCCCCGTAGCTTCCCCAATTTTCGAAGGAGTCTGCCTGAAAAATCGACGAAAAATCTGAAAATATTTTTGCATCAGGGTTTTGATGCAGATTGGTGGGAAATCGGTCCACAAATCGTTTAAGGTATTTCGCTCGAGGATCGAATGAAAATTGGCAAAGATATAGACATCCCTGTGGGCCATAGGAGTCCTCCCCATACCTTCCCCAATTTTCGAAGGAGTCTGCCTGGAAAAATCGACGAAAAATCTGAAAATATTTTTGCAGCAGGGTTTTGATGCAGATTGGTGGGAAATCGGTCCACAAATCGTTTAGGGTATTCCGCTCAAGGATCGGATAAAAATTGACAAAGATATAGACATCCCTGTGGGCCTTAGGAGTCCTCCCCATACCTTCCCCAATTTTCGAAGGAGTCTGCCTGGAAAAATCGACGAAAAATCTGAAAATATTTTTGCATCAGGGTTTTGATGCAGATTGGTGGGAAATCGGTCCACAAATCGTTTAAGGTATTTCGCTCGGGGATCGAATGAAAATTGGCAAAGATATAGACATCCCTGTGGGCCATAGGAGTCCTCCCCATAGCTTCCCCAATTTTCAAAGGGGCCTCCCCGGAAAAATCGACGAAAAATCTAAAAATTTTTTTGCATAAGGGTTTTGATGCAGATTGGTGGGAAATCGGTCCACAAATCGTTTAAGGTATTCCGCTCAAGGATCGGATAAAAATTGGCAAAGATATAGACATCGCTGTGGGCCATAGGAGGCCTCCCCATACCTTCCCCAATTTTCGAAGGAGTCTGCCTGGAAAAATCGGCGAAAAATCTGAAAATATTTTTGCATCAGGGTTTTGATGCAGATTGGTGGTAAATTGGTCCAGATATTGTTTAAGGTATTCCGGTCAAGGATCGGATAAAAATTGCCAAAGAGATGAAAATCGCTATGAGCCAAAGGAGTCCTCCCATTGGAAATTGCCCTTTATAATAGAAATGAAAAATAAAGTATTGAAAATGATACTCCAGGAAGTTGGTTTGAGAGGAAAGGGTGGAATGGCGGAAATACTGATCAGGGATTGATGTTTTGGGAGAATTAATATCTAAGTGCAACTCACATGAAATGTATGCAAATGTTGCAAAATGTGAGTAAGACAAGGTCTCAAATTTCAAAGAGTACTTCCAAAAACAAAGTGCGACAATTGTGGCAAAGTGGGGTTCATCGGAATTGAAGATGAGCCATTAGGGGTGAATGAAAGAGCATTACTATAACAGCCACCACTGGAAAGGGACAGCGACATTAACAGCGCAGTCCACACCCGTCGGCAGGGGAAATAATTGCAAAACAAACAAAAGAAAAACTGGCTGCGACCGAAAAATCATAAAAACTGTCGCTGCTTAGTTGCTCTTTTGGCGATGCCATTTGTCCATCATCCCAATCCCAAAGCAGAGGAAAAACAGAGGAAAGCAGGAAAATCACAGGGATAAGCAGCGGGCAGGCAGCGCTGTGGCAGCGCAGTAGCTGAGCTGTCGGCGGCGCAGCCGGCAGAGGAAAGTCTTTGAGGAAAACAGCAGCAGCAGCAGCCGCCGCACAGCGATTGCTATTGTTATCCTGCCAAAAAGGGATGCGTAAACGAAGACTGGGATTGGGTGCCGAGATGGTTCTTCAATTACAAAATTATTTCAAATTTCTGGGACATTATGTCCTGAGCACCCCGATTTTGTTATTATACGAGTATGACTAATTTGGCGCCTTAAGGTCACTTACTTTCAGATCCACCGTTATGACTGCCAGGACCTCAATGATCCCAACCAGCATTCTTGTGTGCTGGATACTTATCGCAGCCCTGCCACCCTCCAACTGACTCTCTGCTTGCGTTGTCCTTTGAAAAGGAGCACATTGCTTAGTGGTAAATTCTGTTCCCCACACAGGATCCAGTTTTAGATTGAGGTTTTTGAGGGACTGACAACCAGCCTGCTGGTCTCTGCATCTGGGAATGCCTAATACTCCCTTTTGCCATGAAACCCGCAGGTTAGAGGTCCTTTTTCCTGCCTTATTTTCACTGCCACTCCCTGATATGCCCGAGTTAATGCTACATTCAAATATCCACAACAGATGTAGTGACAGGTCCTCCGGCCTGCTGGCTGCTCCCCAGCAGGATGAGGACAATGCGGCGTATGATTATTCGGCTGCTGGTGTGAGAGTGCTCTGTGGTCTTGGACAGTCTTTTGCTAAATTTCTGTCCCTGTTTTAAAGCACAAAAATATGGCAGCAGTTGGCCAGCTTCTGGCCAACGGAAGTAGACCAATTGAACATAGAACGCCCTGCAATCAGGAATCAGGAATCGCATCCCGTATCGGAGGTCATCATCAGGCATCAGTCGTCGGAGGGGACGGATAGCGGATGGCGGATGGCCGTCGCAATAAGCCATGGCCGGAACAAATGTCGCTGGCTGAATCCGGAGGGGATCCCCGCCTTCCGATTGGCCAAAAAGTGTTGACAATGCCATTTCTCAGTGGAACGCAGAGCGGAGGAGGAATCGTGCCTTCGGCCGGAGGCAGCTGTCCCGAGTTTTCCGAGTGCGCTCATTTTTCAGAACGACTGAGCACCAGTTTTGATTAATGGTCAGCCGGTCTAAGCCGGCGGCGACTTTTTTATTTGGCAATTATGTTGTTTAGACCTCGCAACAGATTTCGCACCTCGAACATTTTTCATGCACCGAACACGCCCAGCGCCCTGCGCCAAACGCCCAACGCCCAACGCCCAATGGACTTTGATTTCATGTTTCGAGGCTTGTCACTGGCATGCGCCGTCATTAATTCTCCCACCGGCTCCACCCTCCTCGATATCTCCTCCTGGCAATGTCTATCCGGTTCCCTGTTATAGCCGCTTTCATTTTTCAAACTGTTTTTGGCTTTTTCCGACACTTGACAAGTGTTTTCGACTTGCGGCATAAGGTGTCACAAGCAATAGACAGACTTGAGGTGACGGCCTGAAATCTGCCACAAATCGTTTCCTTAACGTATTTTCGGGGAGGCGTTACTTTATGCAAATTTTGAGTGGGGGCTCCAGCCAATAATCCCTAGTCACTGGGCTATATACTTTGTGGTATACCAATTCCTGGTCTTGGCTTGAAAGTTTAGGAGAAAAATAAAACTATAGATAAGTTAGTGTCTTCACCGAGATACGACTTTAATTCGCAACCTCAAATGGCAATCGGATAAAACTGACACGTGCCACTTCCACCCCCATAACCTTTCCCTTCCCCCAATATCCGCCCCGATTTGCAATGGTAATTAGCACATCGACTGCGGCATTAAATGGAGCGAAAAACTCGATTGTCTGGATTGCACGGGGAAAGGGTGTGTATAATTTCCGAGGACAGACGGTCGTCAATGAAACGTTAGTGATAGCCGTATTGGATTTGGTCCAAAGGCTTCATGTAGGAAACTATCGTCTGTGATTAATAGTTTCTGGTGAATAAATTTCAATATCTGGTAGACATTTATTTTTTAAGCAAAGTGTCTTTTCATCAAAATAAACTATTGCCTCTTAAATTTTGAATGAAACCGGCTAAGATCTAATCGAAAGTTGACTTAAACAGACTGCTTTGACTTCCATTCAGCTCCGTTGTGGGGCAAAGGACTCTTGATCGTGGGCGAGAGTACAGTCCAGAGTCCACGACGGCCCATCACTTCATTAAAATTCTTCCGGAATCCCAGATCGTAACTTCGGTCAGATTTTCTGATTACCACCTCATTGTGCCGGAGTAACCACATTTGATAGACAAACTTCGTGGCCGGCACCACGAAAACCATGGCGTTCAAATAAAGGATAAGAAATATGAAGTACTTTCTCTGCATCTCCTCTTGGCCACGACCCATTAGCGCCTCAATAAAAAGTATATACATTAATATTGGATCTGGTAGGGTTATGATGCTGTGGCTTAAAGTGTATATGAAATTGTAAACCAGGGCCAGCCCGGTGCCGAAACTAATGTAGAACAGTAGCCAAATGAAGTACCGATGGTTGTTGTGGCCGATGCAGCAGCCCGTAAAGTTGCAGTGGTGATCCCTCTTCAGGACGCAGCGATTGCATATCTTGCAGTGCCACGATCGGGGGGGCATCAGCAAGTTGCACGGTTCGCAGCGACTCCACGTGTACTCCTCCCCCTTCGGCGGTGTCTGCTCCTTGGCGGGCAAGCTGTCTACCCAATTCTTGGTCCTGTTGCAGGCCCACAAGTTTCCCAGAATATTGAAGACGATCCACGCTCCGAGAAATCCGTGGAAGATCTGGCCAAACGTTCCCATCATGGTTGGTATCACAATGTACACGGCGTATATGTAAAAGAAAAAGCTCAGGAAGACAACCACACTGATGGCGAGAGACTCCAAATGGGCCGTGGAGACATTTATGAGGCTGTTTTTCGGGTTGTGGAATGGCTGGCTCTCCGGACTGCCCATGGTGCGAAGCTTGATAGAGTTATCCCAAAAGTACATCAAAAACCCTCAAATGTTTGTTTTCCGTGTTTTTGTAAATTTTTTAAGTTTGATTAGTATCACATAGGTTTTACAAATGATTAGAAAATGTCTAGAAAACAAGTCCCTTCAAATTTTGAGGTGGAATATAAAATATTGAAACGTTTAATTAAAATCCTAAGAATAAAGTGAATTTTTCAGCATATATTTTTTAACACAATACAATTTTTATAAAAATACTAATTGCTTTCTGCAGTAGCACTTGTCTTATAAATAGTATGATCCATCATATTTGGGTTTATTATATTTTTTTTGACGGTTCTCCTGCCACAGGACGCCATCATGGGGCAATGGGCTTTTAATAGAAGGTGAAAGGAAAGTCCACAGGCCAGCTTGTCCCATTATAAGGTTGATGTTTTGCCGGACTCCCAGATCATATCTTCCGCCTCTTTGGTAGAAGGTCGCATTCCTGTAGATGATGATAGTTTGGTAGATCAACATAAGGCCGGCAGCTGCCACGGCGAACACGTTGAATGAGAAGATAACGTTCTGATTAAAATCGTATGTCTTCAAGGGCGAGTTTGATCCGGATATTCTGATATATAAATTGGAGAACCAGGCGGGCCCGTGGTGCCAGATATTATGCTTAAGCATGTAGAAGAAGTTGGTGACTAGAGCCACGGCAGCTCCCAAGGTCACGTAGAAGGTGAACCAGAAAAAGTATCGGTGGTTGTTGTGCCCGATGCAATTGGCCGTAAAGATGCAGTGGTGGTCCCGCTTCAGGATGCAGCACTTGCAGAACTTACAGTGCCAGGATCGGGGCGGCACCAATTCCTTGCAATCCTCGCAGTGGTGCCACAAGGGCCTCTCATCAACATTGGGAACCAGACGATCCTCGGGGAGACTCCCCACTGAGCAGTCCGTCCGGTAGCAGGCCAGCATGTTGGCCAAGACATTGTAGGCTAAAAACGAGTCCACGATCCAGTTGGCCTTGTAGAACCAGCCGTCCGTTCCGATCAAGTCGGGCAACAAATAGAACACCTCCCAGGTGAAAAAGAACACCGTGCCCACGAATAGAAAAATTATCGAAAGGGGATGCGCATATAGTACGAATTTTTTGGGGTTGGCTTTGGCATAATACACGAACACGTCCGATAATATGCACATACTCCTTAAATTCGTACAAGCTAAGAGGAAAAGTGTTGCAATTTAGAATCTTTAGTGAATAATGTGAAGTTTGAAATTAATATCAAAGCACCATATATTCATTTCTTGAAAAACTAATTAAATACAACAGTTTAATTTAAATTAAATAAAATAGCCGTAGTTAAACAATAACGTTGTTGCCACGAAGCTCTATGGGCCACTGGGCTCCGTCGTGCGGCAAAGGACTCTCAATCGAGGGCCAGAGAAAGATCCAGCAGAAACGGTTTCCCAAGACGGCCTTAAGGTTTCCCCGCCAGCCAAGATCGTACGTACGATCCAATATCTTGTTGCAAGTGCTGTTCCGATACGCCAGAAACATCTGAAGGGAGACCATGCCGAGTGCTACCACAAAGGAGAACAAATTCAGCTTGAAAACGGTGGCCACGAGGTGCATCCAGGTGATTTCATCCGATTCGGTGAAGGGTATATTGTCGGCATACCAGCCAATCATAAGTATTGGGTCTGCCACAAAAAAAGCTTTGCATTTCCAGGTGTATATACCATTGTAGATAAGCGCCAGACCGCTGCCGAGGAGCAGGTGAAAAACGAAGCATAGGAAGTGCCGATGATTTTTGTGCCCCACGCAGTTTGCCACAAAGGTGCAGTGGTGATCGCGCTTCAGAATGCAACAGTTGCATATGCGGCAGTGCCACGAGCGCGGGGGCACTTTCAACTGGCAGGTGGAGCAGAAGTGCCACAGGTGAGCTTCGCCCTCCGCCGGCTGCTGCCGACTTTCCGCCAGACTTGCCACCGAAGTGTCGCATCGGAAGGCAGCCCACATGTTACCCAGGACGTTGCTGGCAATGAATCCGGCCAAGAGCCAGTGGAAACCATAAACGAGGCCGTAAGGATCGAATATCTCCGGCAGCACATACCACATGTCATACACGATTAGGAAGATCATCACACCGAGAACGACCAGGGCCGAAGTGGTATGGAGTATGGCCAAGCCTATCCTTTTATTCCATAGCAAACAGGAAAAGATCGCCTGACACACCCGTTTTACCATCCTGCGAATGGATCTACGGGCCTTCACCTTCATTCGAACGGGAGTCTGAGTCCTATTGAGGCAACTTATTTGAATCTGAATCTTTTTTGAAATCGGAACTTCTATAATTTGGTAAAGACATTAAAAGCTTGAACTAAAGCGATTTGCAAATACATATTCAGGGCTATATATGAGGGTATAAGTGACATAATCGCCTCAGTCATTCAGTTGGAAAAATCTGGCATTATACTGGCCTTCCGAGGGCTGTGTTGGCAAATTCAATTTCTTTTCGTTTTTAAGCGGATTAGAGCTAAATTACGTTTATAATTGGTGAAGAGGTTGGGAAAAAATCGTAAAAGACAAATTAGAGGAGGAATATGTGCGTCTGTTTGGGGGAGCACGTTAAAGAATCATTCAAGTAGACTAGAAATTAATGATAGAAATGTTTAAGCCTTAAAAATGTGCACTTAATGTAAAAAAACTAATCCTTTTCAGTGGCCAAATATAAAAATATAAACCAAACTGTTTCTTTTTGAATAATCAGAAGCCACCTTTTCAGCCAGAAAAGTGAAATCCGATAGCCGTAAAGAATACGATGGTATGAGAACTCATTCAAAATATTTTTGTGAAAAATGTGCACATGTAGTATTTATGCGCTTACAAAATAAAACAAAAGAGGTACAGGATCGAGGGCCGGGAATATGATGATTTTGCAGCAGCTGTATGTTGTGCAAACAAAGGAGCCGAATATAAAAAATAAAAACAGCGAATGCATACCAAATACACAAGCCAGCTGGCGGAGTCGACTTCATTGGCCCCAACGACCGCCAAATGGCAGCTGTCAGCCAGGTTTAGACCGCAACAGCGACTGACAGACCCGGCGCAAATGTTGTCTATTTCGCATAAATTTTTATGAATTATTAATATGAACTAAGCATTTTGAATGTGGTAAGGCAGCCTGCCAGTCCGCCAGCCTGTCAGTAGAAGAAGGTGGAAAAGTCGCGGTTTGCCATTTCATGTTTTCAGGGGAGGGGAGTGCCGGCCTACTGAGAGGGTTTCGTGGGTGTCGGCCGAGTGGAATAGAGTGGAACTCTGCTTTTAGTTTGCATAAAATATGTGCAGTGGCGAGAAGGACGTTCCTCACTTCGTGGCTAAATGTGTTTGCCGTCTTTGGCCCAGACCGGAAGCAAACAAACAGCCATTTTGTGCTGTGCGGCGCTGCCATTTCCGGCGCAAAGTCCCCCTCCTCCATCAGCCCGCTGTCAATGGGTTTGTCAGTCAACCTGTGGCATGACTTTCTCCCAGTCCCGTTTCGCTTTCTCTTTGACTTTGTGCGGGCACTTCAAGTCATTAGCATTTGCTCAAAGAAGACACACAAAAAGCAAGAAAAATGAACCAGGAGAATGGTATGCGGAGTTGGCAACTGCTTTTTGGCCAACTTCTCGCATAATTGCCGAGTTTTGCTGCTAATTTAAGATGATTTTCCCTCCAGTCTCCCAGCTCCCCAGCTCTCAGCTGGTGTCTTTGTTTGATTTCATTACAAGGAGACTCTCAACTTCAGGCAGCTGTGCTGAAAAGTTTTCACAGTTCGTAGTCCGCGTTTTGTCCCTGTTCTGTTTCATATCCCAGGGTTATGCCCGGTGTGTTACTGTGTAATTTGCAAGCAATTACCTGGCACAGGGCCACGCCCACAGTACATCAGTTCCAGAGCCTGGGTACTCCTATCACCTACGGCGCGTCTCCTCCCAATGTAATTGAGTTTGAAAAATGTTTAAAATTATATATGTGTGGCCCAGGCCGGAAAAGGCGACTGATACACGCACGGAATACCTGGTGGGAATTTTTACTTCAGGTACTCGACAGGGAAATACTTAATTTTATGATACATTGAGTGGGTATGATATATTTTTTAGATTTTCTATGAATAAATATGATTTTCTTCAATTTAAATGTAAAAAAAAGACACAAATATTAAACTCCACAAACCGAAAACCCTTTCGATCCCTCTAAGCTGTATAACTCCCTCTAAGCACGCAATTTATTTATAAACAATAACTTTGCTTGGGCTGAGGAGTCTTAAGTATCACAACCGTATTAGATTCCCTTCTCAGTACTTTATTTTATGTTTGTAATTTCAGAGGAGAGAAAGATTGTAAATACTGCGACACATGCCTGCCGGGTGTGCTATTAATATTATTACACCGAATGCATACACGTGTTTTCTTTTTTGGGTTAGGGTCCTCTCGGCAAGACTCGACTCTGCTGTGCGGTGCTCTGCTCTGCAATTAAGATGCTGGCCAGGTCGGTGGTTTAAGAACAGCAGCACACTTTAATTTATTCTGCTATTTATCTGAGCTAGCGGCAAAACATTAATTTCGCATGGCTCCCACCTGCTATTGAGCTGGGAATTGCATCGTTCGTCTAAATGTTAGCTCGACACCTGGCCCCGATTTATTGTGCTCGGCTGCTTCGAGCCAATGCAGCGAGCAACATTTTAATGAACCATCAAACGGCAATTGAAGCTGTTCAATGCTCGGGGCCCACGTTGCGTATGAGTGATTTTGCGAAGCGAGCCATCTCCCAGCAGCCAGCTGCCGAAGTTCTTATTCAGTTCTTGCTGCTGTATTGGTTTCCTCCTGAAGATTTTGTTTCATATTCCTCTCGGTAGTCACGCTGTATGCTGTTTCGGGCCAAAATATGTTTGGCTGACTGGCATGTAAAATATTTGGCACTTGGCACACAAAATGGCTTGTCATTTGGGCGAAATGAGTTGGAAGTTTTACGTAAACGAAGCGAAATTTTCATTTTTTTTGTTCATTTTGGCCACGTACGTTGCAAAACATGGTTTATTTTTTACAATCACTTGTTTTTTTTTTTGTAGCCTGGCGACATTTTTGTTGGCAGCTTTTGTTTTTGCTGTTGTTTCATTTCCGTTTTCATAAATTTTTCATTTTGTTTGACAATGTTTTGCGCCTTCGACATGTGTTTGCAATTTGCATGAGGTGAGTGTGTAAGGGGGCCATTGGCTGCTGAGTGTATGTGAGTGCAGAAATGGGAACAAAAAGGACCCGCTTTTTGCACGGGGGTCCTTGGAAACAATGTTTGCTGATTGATACTCTGCGAGAAGTAAGGTGTTCGCCTTTCATAATTAAATCTGCCTTTCAATTTCAGCAGCTGTCAGGATACACTTAAATTGCTAGAAATCACTGAAACAATAGAAGCAATTATAAGTCACTCTACAATTGAATTAAAGTCTCTTAAGCTCTTTAAGCATCTCTGTAATTTAATATGGAAATACGTACAACTATTTCACCTTTACTTTGATGCAATAAAGGCAGCTAAGTTATTCTTACACTTAGTATAACATCCTGCCAAAATAAAATGATTGGCAACCTAACGCATCTCTCATTCGTAAATTTAAGAGTGTATTTTATGGTCGCACCGACCTCTCGGAGCGACCCATCCATTTCCATATTGACATCCGCCTATATGTGTGAAATATTGAAATTGTAATAGTAATCCAGAATGGCGGGTAGCACTTTGGGTTTTTCATTATTTTCATAGATTTATTGCGAAAGTTTTCTGATTACTTTCCTTTTTTTTTTGCCGCCCACCGCCTCTTTTTGCGTTTTCCTCTTATATTCGACGTATTGTTCGCGCCATTTGCAGGGCAACCATTTTCTGTTGACGTGGAGCAGACCCAATTACTGATTGACTTTTCCTCGGCTGGGCCGCCGAAAAGTTCCGAAATGGAAAATGGGAAATCTTTAGGATTTCGCTCCTTAAACGAGTGAAGTGAACTATCCTGGGCGGGGCATAGTTATGCTGCCTGAAAAGCAATTAAAAACTAATTACAGTAGCTGAAAGCCGTCGCCGAGGAGGAACGCAAAAATGCGCAAAGGCATTTAATAAAAATTTAAAACTTAATTCAGTAAATGCCAGACAACAGCAACTGCCGGGTGGGTGACAACGCGGATAATTAGGGCAAAAGGCAACCAAGGAACGGGGGAGGAGGTGGGGCAGAAGGGAGCTGCAGTAACGCACACCTGACTACCTGACTTTCTTCCATCTGGGCAACGTGGCGTATGAGCAATTAGTAGTTAATTGTAAAGTTACCCCATTTGATGTGAAAAAGGACTGGGATGGGATGGGTACAGGGGGCGGGAGGAACGGGCGGATGAACATGCAGTCGTGACATTGACGTCGGGAACGAGCTAAAGACAAAGGAAGGGATAATTAAGTAGCAATTTTTGCCACTGCAGCTGAATTTTTAGGAGGAAACGTTAGATACGTGCCACTGGTGTTTATGGGGCGCGTGTGTTTGATAAATTATCGCGTGTAATTAGCGTATCAATAGCATTTATAACAAAAGCCAGCTAAGCCAAGCTGAAAATAATAAATTACAGATAGCCAGGTGCCTGTGTCGGGTGGCAGGTGGCGGATGCCCGATGGCGTCCAACTTTGATCTCCGTAAACGTCAATTAAATATTTACCTAATAACTCAGACGGCCTCAACTACCGGATTAGCTCTCGCCAGGACAGCACTTTAAGCAGCGCTCCGACTAATTGAAACTGAAAGCCCGACTAAGAGGACTAAAGTCCTCCGGACAGGAGACAGGGATGTAGGAGCAGCAAACGGATAACTAAGCAAGGCGATTAAAAGACCAACTAACCGAGAAATGAACAATGCCCAGTGGGTAAGCCAAATAAAAATCAAACACGCAAGATGCTGAAACAAATGGCAGGAGTAGCCAGGACTCTTATGTAAGCAAGTCGAGGCAACAGCACCCAAGGACCGTTGACAAAAATCAAACAATGAAGGCGCTGTTCAATAAAAACAAAAACAGAGGAAAAGCCGGAGCCGATGCAGGATAAAAAAAAAAAAAAAGGAAGAGAGATAAGAAGCATCAGGCAGCAAACGGGTAGCCCGAAACAGGCAAACAGATGATAAAAAACAAAAGCGGGTTGGCAAGCCCGTTTTTCTATCATTCCGCCTCCTTGGGGCCAAAATGAAGTGGCAACAAAAACGGAGTTGTGGGCAAAAAAATAAGGGTCGTCTGTGCAAGGAATGTGCTGGCTAATGCTAAGGACATAGGAAAATGAAATTTAAGTCGAGCACAGCACCAACACATATACAGCAAGGACATGAAGTGTGAAAAGCACTTGACTCAATAGACACTCAATGTCAGCACTCGTTTTTTCCGAGCGCAGGATTTGAGTATTTTTTCACACAGCATCCATCCCAGTTTGAGAGAAAGAGACTAGGAGAGAATAAAGCTGCCAAGGGAGAGCTTTTGTGCAGTGAGAGAATGACAGAGGAAAAGAGAGCTGGCACTGTCTCGGAAAGAGAGCTGCGCTCTTTCGTTTCACTTCTTGGCCATCGCTCTTAGCACTCGATTTAAATTCCTTGCGTGTTACAAAGTTTATAGGATAAATATTAAAATCCTGGCCTAACTGCAGTAATTCAATTAGGGTCAGTACCTCCTCGCTCTGGCAGTGTAATATTTCCCCAGCTTCCAGACGATTGACAAGCAAACATGTAAATACACAACATAGCTCAGCTTGCCAAATGTAAATCGACTCCTTGCTGGGATCGAGTCCTGGCAGGCCTGCAGACTAATAAGTTTCCAATAACTGTCTGGGCCAGGACGGGTGGGATTTATCTCGGTGGCCCGGATGATTGCACACGGCTAATGCAATTAAGGTCTTAACCCTTTTGGCGCCCTGGTGATGGATCGGCTTCTGGTTATCCTACTGGTTTGTGTGTGTCGCTGCTCCACTAATCCGTTTTAATTTTTGCGCCTCGTCCTTTGAACTTTGACCGGGATTGCCACACCCACAAACACATGTCACAGCTGCAGCGGCGCCTAAAAGAATGCTTTGTTTGCCTTTCATCACAAAGCAATGTCTTTGTTTCTGCTCCATCTTCACTCCGGCACTGAATAAATTACATTTTTGCTCGGCATGTAATTCGCATGCCATGTGTCATTGACACCCACTGGTCCCGAAAAGGTCACGACTTGGCTCCCCTCGCCCTTGCCCCGTTTGTTTGTCTCGTAGTCCCGGCTTAGGAAACTCATTTGGTATTTGGATATCAATATTAAATAGCAATTAAAACAAGGATGGGAAAATTTAATGCCGATTGCCAATTAAAATGCAAAGTCAGGGCCCTGGAGCTGGCGCCTATGTTCCTAAATTCGTCCTCGACTAAATTTATCGATTGGCCGGAGTGTTTGGGTTCGCACTTAATGAAATCATTTAGCGCTGGAAAAAGAAAACACGCAATATCAAGCATACGCCATGTGGCGAAATTCATTGACTTCTGGCCGCCCTTTGCCAGGCCAAAATGAAAATGTTTAGTCAAGTGTTGCCTGACCTCCCACACAGGCACACACACCACAGCATCGCATACTCATCTTGGCAGCAGAAAAACACAACAAAACCAGGGAGCACAGGGCGAACACCCTTGAGGCAGGCTATTTTTAAAGGTCGATGGCTCGGGGAAAATTCATTTGCCTAGTCCGGTTCCTGTTCCGGTTCCCCTAACTGCTGTAATTACTCACATCTGAACCGATGGCTTTAAGGGCCTGCAGTTTTGACCGGAATCAATTCAGTGGCTCAGCTGGCTGCAGATAAATTGAAATTTTCGGCTTTCGGAGTGCAAGTGTGAGTGCGCCTCGGAAGTCCCGGCAAAGTATGCAACGGAAATCTCGCAACCTAGTGTTGCAATTGATGAAGTACAGCTGTGTGGCTTTAGCAATTTGCCCCACCTCTGGGCGGATTTATGGGGCTCGAGTTGATTAGATTAGAGGCAAGACTGTTTCTCATACCGGTTTCTGATTAAGTGTTGGCCACTGAGCGATAATGCCGGTGGACCAGTGGGCGCTTGGGCAGTTGGGCCGTTGGGCCGGAAGCTGCCCTCCCTTGTGACAAATAAAACCTCCGACCTTGGACTCGCCTGTAAGCCAGGTGGCCAGGTTATTAGGTAAATGTGGAACTGGCACAACTTTGGCTTCACATAAATCCACTTGTTATAGTTCACTAAGCAGGCACACCAACACACACACACACGAGAATAAACAATACTTTATTTACAATGTAACGACATATAAAATGGCTGCCGTTGCCATTTCTTCTGTCCTCTGCCCTTTGTTAGCCAAAGAGTCTGTGTGCTCGGACTGTGTTCGCTTTTTCGGTTTATTTGCCAGCGGTCAGTTGCTTAATTTCTCCGCTTTTATTTGCCACAATTTCAGATACTGCATTGCCATATGTAAGTGTATAGTATGTGTGTGGCAGGGTGGCAGTGTGGCAGGGTGGGCGTGGCCCAGCCTCCTTATTCCCCTCGATTCATTTCTCGCTCTGCTGTGTCCTGCCTTTCTTATTTATTTTCGTAATAACAATAAATTACATTTTTCTTCGGCTCTCCTACTGCCCCACCCATTGTTAGTGTGTGTGTGTGGTGTGTGTGTGTGCTCATTTGCTAAGTTGTTTTATGTGGCTGTCGCTTGTTTGTGGCTTTTTGACATTATTTGGATTAAGAAAATAAATCCTGGCCCTGGTCCGACAGCAATTTTAATATTTTACTCCACACCCCGAAGCCAAACTTTGATTTTCATTTTAATCTCGTTTTTTTCCCTTCCCAATGTCTGTTTGGTTTTTGGGGAAATAGCAAAGTTTTAATCTTTGAAATGGCTTAAATCGAATTACAGCTTACAGGACCAGAAAGTTTGCCAACCTGTGCCTGTCATTGCAGCATAAATACAATTTACAAAACAAAAACATAAATTTTCTTCAAACAATCCATTTGGAAGTGGAAGTAGTATTTTAATGCGGAAAATCTCATTTCAAAGACTAATTTGTTAATCAACTAAAGAAATTGAACGAAAAATCCTCAAGTGTGCCTGAACATTTTTTCTGAAACATGTGTGTTTTTTATTATTTCCTTTGGAAGTCACCTCAAAGAGATAAACACTGGGAGGAGGACGAGGACGAGGCACAGAACGTAAACAGGATACAAAGACAAAGTTGGCAGCGAGAATTGATGGATCAGACTGTTTTCTGCGCTCAACATCTCTGTCAGATTGAGGACACCGCCGAGCGAGATAGCAGGACATAAACAAGCAGATACGCTCACAGATACACACACTGTCAGAGCCACGTCCTGGGAAAGACAATCGTTGGGAGCATGCATTAGGCTTAGTGGGAATTGCGAAAATGTTTATGGCTCTGAAGCCGCCACAGTTTACATTTTTTTGCCCTCTTTTTTCGCCATCTGCTGAATCGTTGCCTTGTTTTTGACATCGCCCAGCGGGCTAAATGGGAAAGTTTAGCCTAATTGCACTCGGCTTTAATGCAGTTTCGAAAGCCGCCACGCCGCCGGCAGACACATCATAATTTGGGTAATTTTCCAACAGCTTGGCTGGCATTTCGCACTAAAGTTTTAATTAAGCCCAGTCCCGAGTCACGTGCAGCATTCTTTAATTTCCATACCGCTCCGCTTCTCTGACCCTTTTGTGGCTTTTGCATTTTTTCGTTTATTTTTTCATCACTTTCTGTGGCAGACACGCACTCACAGCTCGGCAGGGCGTCCATTCAGTCACTCATTCATTCCACTCATTCACAAATGCTAAAGAATTCATAAAATGTGTGTTACTATTCTAGCCTTTTGTGCTATGTGCCCTCTTGCTCGCTAGCCATCTGCCCTCCTAATCTATCCACATGCATCCAAATGTGTTGCGCTTTTGTTTAAGCCAACTCCCAGCTCCCATCTCTCATCTCCCATCTCGGCTTATAATTCAAAGAGCTCCTGGCGGCAGCCATGTTTTATGTTTATTAGCCCATCTAATTGAAATCTGAAATAAGGGAGTTTATGAAAGACCCGTGCAGGGTGGCATTCCCGCTTTATTTGGCTTAGAGGCCCTCGAACTGCCGCGGGTCCAGGAGTCCTTCGCGCTCGAATTGCACCACCAGCTGTCGTATGGAGTCCTGTATGCCGGCGTTCAGATACAAACGCCTTTTCATGTTCATTCCACGGGGCTGGTCGGAGAGCAGGGCTGCGAAGTCCGCATCCGCATCATCGGTGTTCAGTAGAACAGGCTGGAGGAGCAGACCGCAGTGAACAGCTGGTAGGACCAAAAAATAAAACCATTCAATTATTCCACCATTCTCTTATAAAGGTAACTTGTAAGGTTATACCTTAAGAGGTCTTACAACCTACTCCGACTTACCCAAGTCTTGAACATTATACGAATAATATTATAATATAATTATAAATGCAAAATAATTTTAATGAGAAGACTACCCACCGTAAAAGCGCTTCTGCTCCGATCTCCAAGTGAAACTGCTTCCGGCTGGGCAATCTCTGACCCTTGAACCCCAGTCGCCGCAGTTCCCGCACAAACACATCGTGGTACACGCACCTCATTTCCACCTGAAGGTCGCTTCGCACCCGCTCCACCGCCGACGTGTTGACCAGATGATGGATGTCCAGGGTGGGCGAGCCCCAGAAGGCGTACTGGAAGTCAATGAGCAGGACATCCGTCGGCACGCCCTTCTCATACTTGAACATCATGTTGTTTGTCCAAGCGTCGCCATGAGTCAGAACGTTGATGTGTTCCGCCTCGGGCTGAAAGCAGCGCAGTCCCAGTCCCATGTAGTAGGGGACAAGTTCCTGTAATAATTGCGCTTGCTTCCCAAAGCCCGGCTCCGTTTTCAGATAGCTTGCACAGGATTTAAGGCAGCCCAAAAAATAGGCACTGAAACTTTCGGTGTAGCGGTTGAAAAAACCACGGTCGTATTTTTTCAGAGAATTCGATTGGTCTTTGCAATTTTCTTCGAAAACTGCAGAGGCTGCCTGCATTTTGGCCAGCTTTTTGATTACCAATCGCACATGGTGCTCATCCAGCCTTTGTAGTCGCGGAGCCATCCTATATCCTTGATGCGATACGTCCTCCATCAGGAGCGCTCCGTGCTGGCGATCGGTGTGCCACACTTTGGGGCAGAGCGGCTCCCCAGCCAACTTTTGCAGCTTGGGAAGCACCTTCTCATAGATCTCCAACTCACGATTGTAAATATCGTATGGGGCCTTGCGCTTCTTGGTATCCAAGTCCTCATCTTCCAATGCGCTCTTTGCCATCAGGTGCTCTTCCACTTCCGCTCCATTGCCCAAGACGCACGCCAAGTGGATTCTCGTCAAAATGGCGCCATAGTTCTCGCCCTTCTTAAGGGCCGCTCTAAAGTCCACTGACTTGACCTTAAGCTGGGGATCGTCGTAGTGCTGGCGCAGTGCAGCTTCCAGATACTCCCTCGTTAGCCAAGCAGGTGCCGCGGCTTCCATGACTGAACTGAGCTAGTTGAGTTCCCAATCTACAAATCTCGCAGCTGCTGAGATGCAATTAAAAATGATTATCAACTGGTTTGGTGATAAGAAAATAAACAAACGACACAGTTGTTCTGCTGATATACTTTTCCCAGACTTTTATAATTGGCAACAGAGTATAAGTAGAGCTGGAGATGGAATGATACTCAGTATACAATGATACTGTTTTAGAAATAGATTTAAGCTTAAACAGGTATTGATGTATATTATTTAATAAAGATTACTCCGTCTAATTGAGTCACCTAGCATTGTTTTTCATGAGCGTCTGGTAACTTACAGATAAGAGGTTTGTTTGGCATGCTTTATTGTATTATGAAATATATATTAAAACATACGAGTAGCTTATATCACGCGGCATAGCAGCTAGTCTTACACAAGCTGCATTTGATTGGCCTATTTCCATCCAGCTTACAGTCTGCCAGAATCAGAATCAGAACCAGAACCAGATCCGGAGGCAGAGGCCTTGGCTGATGCAGCTACCAATTCTGGATCCGATTTAGGGCCCGGCAGCTTGTTGCAACTATTGCTGCTGCTGGTGGGCCGCCTGGTGGCACACTGATAGACGTAGTTGGCCAACAAGACCGCAGGGTGGCCAGCCTCAGGACCAGCATCCTCCCTGGCAAGGATATCCTTTGTTGGCGTTGCTGCTGGCGTTACTGTTTTTGCCGTTGCCGTTGCATTCCCGGGTGGCAATAATGACGGCGGACGGTTGCAGCTGGACGGAGCACCGTGACCGCCGGTGGGCGTTGGCTTTGGCTCCCACATGTGGCGAGTGCCCCGCAGACAGTTGGCCCCAATCACAATAGCTAGAACGATTTGGAAAAGGGGTCTCCGAATAGAATCTGTGGGTAGTCTAACCAACTTACCGAAAAAGTGGCTGAGCAGCCAGCAGAAAATAATTTTCCAGTTCATATTTTCCCTTGTTTCTCGTTCAATATCTAGCTCCGTTCAGACGCTCTGTATTTTCTAGTTTGTGGTTTTTATTTAGCTTTTTGTGGCAAGGACTACTGCCACTCTGACTGGGCTTAGAAGTTTCTTTGGTGGAACTTTCGACACTTGTTCTTGTTGATGTTTTTATCTGCCGGAGTTACTTCTGCTGCTGCTCCCTCAACTGAAATCCATTCAAATTGACGCATTGACAATTGTTTTACCAATTTCATTTCGCTTGTTTTTCGACAGTTGGCCAAAACTTTGCCCCTTCGTCCTCTCCTCTCAATTCCCAGCCAGCCCTGTGCTGAGTTGTTGGTTCAAGTGCCACTGTTGGCGCATTTGTTGCAGCTTAAAGTTGCTGATGCCACTTTTTGCTCGTCCTCTACTTTTTTCCCCATCTTTGCATTGCCAGAGCGCTAGTTTATCAAAACATTTCCAAGTCGGAGTGCGGCTGCAAAAACAAATGCACCCAAGACATCATCGATTTTCTCAAGTGGAATGCCTTCCCGGGGGCCCAGGAGGGTGCGGGCCCGACAAGGAAAACAACTCAATCTCAATGCATGGCACTTAAGCAGCTGGAGGAGTGACAGCAAAGGCGGCAGCTCCAGTGGCAGCTACTTGGTTGCAAGGTGCGGAAACTTCTACGACAGCAGAATGCAATTTTATGGCGGGTGGCTGCCGCTGTCGAAGGGGGGACAGCTTCTGCAGCTCCTGTAGATTGTTTGAAGCTTTGAAGCCCTCTATCCTGATAGCCAATTTGTGTAATCAGTCAGAGGCTGCTCAACAGCCATCCATTCAGCTTTCTATAATCCTCAGCTTTCAGCTGTCCAGGACCCACTTGTGAATAGCTTCGCGGTATTAATTCATCGAGAAAGTAACCAATGCCAGAAACTTTGCTCATTATAATTACGCGGATGCAGTGCAACATGCACCTCGCTTAACTCTCACGCACGATAGATACATATTTAACTTACTTTCATACATACTTCACAAGAGGGCATGTAATGCCAGGCCGAGGGTAGATACATATAAGAAGAACCTCTTACATTTGTCTTTACACTTTTTTTCATTATTATTTATGACAATAAATAGTCCTACTTCCCTTTTGATCCATATATTATGTTTCATTAATAAAATCTTAGAACCCTTTCATAGGAGTTTCGAGTGACTTCCTAGGCAACCCTCGCGCACAAGCTAGCCCCGGTCTTTGGCACCTCAGAGAACCGTACTTCGGATTCCGTATTCCGTATCCCGGGCAAACCGAAAAGGGGGAAAGGGGTGGCGGCACACAGAAGCGGCGGGAAAACGCCTGGCACGTGCATTTCATTTGATAAATGTTGTCGTTGTCGACGTCGCCTTTGCCTGATTATGCAGCGCAGCCAGCCAAGGATGCTTCTACGGTATCCGTTTCCCCTCTCTCGAACCGTGCCGCCATGGATGCCAAAAACTTGCCCCTTACTTCCGTTATGCTGGCTAGGTATATCTTTTTATTGCACACGCGCGTGAAAATAAACCGCAAAAGGTGAGGAGGGATAGCTAGGCAACTCCCCCTGGCCCAGCCCAGCCCTGTGTGTGTGGCATCAGGTTTCTCTGTGTGTAAAATTTACACTGACACGAGGTAAGTAGTCGTGTATTTATGCCAGCGTGTGTCCTGGACTGTGTATCTGTATCTGAAGCTGAGCGGCATGCGGCATGCGGCACGTTGCCGTTGTAACTTGCAACTTAAATGCGCACGTGATGCGCTGTCTGCGTTTGCTTTATTGCGTGAGCTGCTCAAAATTAACAAAGTTTTTTCCACCAGTGGCAGCCCCTTTGGACTGCCCCGTTTCCCCCACCTGGCCGTCAGTTGGCAATATGAATGAAGATGCCAGGAAACAAGCTAGAAACTCGAGAGAAGTGCGAATGGGCACGACCTAACATAATATCACGCATACGACACGTTGTCCTTGTCGCCGTCGTTCTTGTCGTTCCTGTTGCCGTTGTCGTAGTCGATTTTTTGATAGCAACTGCAATCAGCTAAGTGAGCTCCGACAATCAGCCCCATGGCACAACAACAGTGCCGAAAATGATTAAACGGAAGCTGGCGGCTGGCAGCTCGGCAGCTCTGGCAGTTCAACAGTTCGAATTTCCAAGTTTTGAGAGACAACTTTTACGAAAACCAAAAGACGCTACCCTTAAATTATAATCAAGTTGCAAGAAAGCTACAGAGAGAATAAATAATAAAGGTAACTAGGTTAAGGATACTAATTAAATGGGGCTGCGTAAAAGCTTATGGATGAAGTACTTAGGGTACAAAAAACAGAAAATTTAGCAATATTTAATATAATTAGTAATATTTTATTCGCCGTGTAGCGAACATCTTAGCCTCGCGAACAAAAATTGAAAGTCAACACACCCAAGGAGTGCGAAAGAGACCCAAGCCAGATATCGAAATCAAATCACAGCGTCGTCAAATGCATTTAGAGCTATTTGCATTGCTTGGAATTCCTTCTACTCGCTGATTTCTGCTCCCTGATTCCATTCGAATCAGATTCAGATTCAGACTCAGTACCAGATTCAGATGCAAAGCTGAGAGCACGTTGGCATGTGTCTCTGGATATTTTTCCTTTAGCTTGTAGATTTTTTTTGCGAGCATTGCAAATTGATTTTTACCGCCCGGGGGACATGCGTTCGACTCGTTTGACAGACATTCAACTTGAAGCTTATATTTTCCAAGTTTTGGGCCCATTTGCACAAGAATGTGTAAACTTTTCCTGATTTCCTATTTTTAAATAACAATTCAAATTTGTTTAAAGTAGTGTTTCACAAAGGGCATCATCGCACTCTTATTACATAATTAAGCGATTGAGCTGGTAATTTATTAATTAACCAAATGGCATCCATTTTTGGATTTAACGCACTTAATTTTGTTAATTGGAATAAATAAGAGTAAACAATCGTAAGTGTGAAAAGAGGGTTTACGGCAAAAACAGGACCATTAATAATAAATACAAAAAAGCATCATGTTTTTGCAACTGATTATGCAAATGCCCCTGAAGGCAAAAAAAAAAAATTGTAATTCATTGCAGGATTCATTGTCGTTTCATAGTCTTAATTATTGACAATAATTATGCATTAATACGGAACAAATGTATAAATAATGGCTGGGACAATTGTTTGTGCATTAAATAGTGCGCATACGTAATGAGAGCCCGGCATATGTTCTCGAATTCAGTTTCATGAAATTTCATGATCGAATTCCGACAACCTGGTAGCTTGTTTTCCCAACTAATTGTTCCAGCAGTAATACGATTTCAGGAGCTCGGCCTCAAGTCTCAAATTATTTTTAAAACAGCCTTTTGGCTTGGCCGAGGCAACACTGTGTTGAAATGAAGCTGCCGGCACAGGAAGCTGTGCCGATGAAGCCAGTTATTCCTTTACTTTTAATTGAACATTTTTAATTTATGCACAATAAAAACTGATTTACCGCCGGTTACCCGTTCGGCTAGAAAAAGTTCAACTTTAACTTTTTATGACTGACCCGAACAGGAAAAAAGTGGCCGAACGCAAAAGGAAAAAAATGATGAGCCATAAAAGCGAGCGAGGTGTGCGTTTGTGTGAGTTTATTCAGGTGTCTGTTTTGGGGTGTGTTTCGGTGTGCAGGATATCTAAACTAAACATCTGGTGGAGCGAGCAACTTTTGCTTTTTAGTGCCGGCAGCTTGCTTCATTTTACAGCATTTAAGTGGCCATGAATTTCCTGGCCAGTGAGCACTGTGCGGCCGATGGGCCACTGCCCGCCTGAAAAACGAGCGCGTGGCTCCATAAAGACCCCGAACTACCCGCTCCTCAAACCTCTGACCTCCATTCCCCAACCCCAAAATAAAACCACCATCTGCTGGGCAGTCCAAGCACTTTTTTTTTAGTTTTGCCGGTTACGGTCAGTTTTTGGGCTACGTGGACCTTCAATTGGTTTTGGCCATACTTTCGTCATAGTCATCGGCTCACGTGCGCCAAATGATTTCAGTTTGAGTTGGCTGGCGGCAGTAATTTAATAAAAGAAAATATTCCCAACTACACCAAATCACATACACACCTTTCATTCATTAAACTCCTTTTTAAAAGGCTAGAAGGCTAGAGTTTAGAAAACTAAAAGACTTTGCGATTCTAAAGCATTTAAAGTAGCATCAAGTGTTTCGAATTCAATGCGACATGGAATGTTCTATAATTTCACAAAAATGGTAGCTACTCTAGTTCATCAATAACTCTCCAACCAAGATGAGCAAACACCTGGGCATTGCCATTGTTGTGCTGTTAGTGGTTCTATCCGCCGTGAACGCCCAGGAATCGGACTATCCCCTTATATATGTCTGCCACAAGTCCAGTCCACACTGCATTCTCTTCAAGCCATTTAATGAGACGATTCCACAGGACAAACTACAACAACAAACTGAACAAGCCGGATCCCCCCCGTCTATTCAAAGTAGTCCAATATGATCTCCTATGGAAACCTTAAATAAAAAGTAAACTAAATAGCAAATAGTCTTTTAATAAGAAACTTTTCATTTAAATACAAAACAGATAAAGTTATAAACTGGCCTTAATACTTAGCTATCCTACTTTTTATTACTTACCAAAGTATATACCATTTGCAACATTATTCCAGAGATCCTAGGGTATAAAAAAATATAGCACAACGATGCATCACTCTGTCAGAGGTGGGAGGTTGTGGCATTTTGCATTGCATTGTTGTCCTGACAGCTGCAATGAAATGACGAAGACGTATGGCTGTAAAGAATAAGGGGCCAGGCGAAAAAGAAAGCTGGAGGGAAAGTAGGTGAAGTAGCTGGGAGAAAGTGCATGTTGTCGGGCTTGCTACCATGTTGCTGTGACAACTAGCTGGGACGGAGCCTGGGCGACAGTTATCCAAACAGGCGACACTCGCCCCGCCCTAGATGCCTGACTCACGGACGTCCTGGCCATCTGCATTCAGCTTGTTTCGGATTTTCGCATTTGCCACACATCCAGCTTTCACACTGACATTGATTTGACGTGCAACACATTAGTCTAATGAAAGTTTTTGCTGTTTCCAGCGAAGAGCGTGGGCTGTCCCTCCTGCCACCTGGCTATTAACACTCGAATGATTTCTGCGGCCCACCTAGCTGGCCATTATTCCATCCCATAAACGTTTAAGGCGAGGACCACCACCCTTTCATCCTTGCAGACTCCGAATTAGCCCCCAACCCACTGTTTTAATTACATTTGACTTGGCCCTGTCTTCGGGCTTCGAGGCTCATTAAAATGTCCTGCCTATTTTCTGGCGGCCCACGAAAGACATTTAATTTAAATTGCGACCATAAATATGCTGTCAGGTATCTTTCGAGTATAAAGGTGGGTGTGTCTTGTGGAAGTTTAACAGTTTATGTATTATTTCTTGCTTAAGTTTTTAATTATTTAAGGTGATTGAGAGAAGTACTAGTGCATACACTCCATGATGCATGAATATTTGATATTATCTATTTTGGACACAAAGAGTATTCAATATCTCGTATTTTATGTTATTTTCTTTGTCTTTTGTGGGTCCAAGCAAGTACACGTGCCACTTCCTTGCAAGGTAACCGGGATTACCCTTTTCCCATTTTAGGACCAAACTTTATTTTGTTTTTTAATGGCTATGTAATTAAAATGCGGAGTGGCAAACACTTCGAACTGGGAAAATTCCACCTTCGAAGGTGAAAAATTCAAAATAAAAACAGAAACTTGAGAGTGCAAAGCGATTCCGCTGGAATATCAAAGACAATCTTGGGCTTCAAGTGGCAAAGGGGACCAGTGGCCCTGATTGACTAAATGTCGCTGGAACTGACTGACAAACTGGATTTCTAAACGACTGTCAGGCCTGACTGACGGATGAACTGCAGTTGAGAGGCGAGATCTCCGCGTCTCAGTTTCTAAAGTCGTTGAGCGCTTTTTTCGTAATGGGAACTCAAACTTCAAAACAAGTTGAAATGCTTTTGGCCCTCTCTTGGCAAGAGCTATTGTCAATTCCGGGGGAATCTGCCGAGCCGGGCTCAAGGCAATTTGGAATTTGCAAGAGTGATACATCCCTACCTGATGCTTCTACCACGAGATGCCATGAAGCTGCCGCCTCCTCCAGTCATTGCCATAAATCAACCCAAGTGCCTACGCCCCAGCTGATTTATTTTTGCCCTGGCAACTCGTCAGCATGCTGGGGGAATGGAAATGGGGGAGGGAGGTGGCTTCTTGGTAGCTAGGGAGTGCCAGGGGTTAAGGCATTTGCCTAAAATATTTAACCGGCACTTGTGCACAACAATTCCAAGTTCTTCCTGGCTGTCTCTCTCCCTCGTATCGTGTGCCTTTGCCCTTGGTCCTTTTTATTCTTTTATTAAATTCTCAAGTGGCATTCGAAGTCGAATTTTGTGTTGCCTTTTGCCTGTTTTCCTTTCTGCTATTTTCCAGCCAGCAGTAGCGGCAACAACAATGGCCAAATTTCATTGTCAAATTTCGTATAATGCACAATAATAATACAGCAACGGGAGCGGGCAAAGAAACAACAACCATTTGCGGCTAGTGATTACCTTAGACATTTTGCGGCTCACAAATTGCGCTATTCCCAGTGCCGCATGGCCCAAGGGTATGCGTCCTCGACCTCCAAGCCCCCTGACCCCCTGACCTCCTGACCGCCCTTCCCAAGCCCTCGTCGTCTTAAACTCTGATTGTTGTTACAGCCGCATTTGGGTTTTTTGGGCCATCTTCCCCGGGCCGCGTTCCCCCCCAAAGAGATCAAAATCAGCACGCGAACAGTAAATTTAATTTTTAATTTCGTTGCGCATAATAAAAAAAACTTTACATGTTTTAAGGGCCATTAAAAAAAAATACTTTTCCTATATCTGCCACAATTTTTAGAGTTTCAGACGCAAACTTTTAATCGAACTTTCATAAACACGATGCATAAGCAACTACTAGCTTGTCAGTTTCTGATATCCGGTAGCTTGCTTTTGGCCGACATGCTGATTTTCCGTTGGAACGGGGATTAATTACGGAGTTTCAAATTCGGCCAAACAAAAGCTGCAGCCTGTGGCCGGAAACCAGTGCAACAGGAATAAAACATGGCAATATTCGGAGGCAAGCTTGATATGCGGATTGGGTAAATGAGTCGCAATACTGGAACCAGGTCGAACCTTGTGCTCATCGGCTACTGCAATTAGATGCAGAATTACAGCCATGTGTAATGTGCATAGCAGAAACCGGGAAAAGGTGAAACAATAACAGGACTGCCAAACTAATTATACGAAACTTTTTTCCCCGAATTTTCTGGCACAAGCTCTCCGGTTTCGGGCGCTGTCGAATTTTTGGACTAAACAAATAGACACAGCGAAACGGAAGCCATAGAAAACAGTGAACCATTACAGCCACACCCCCACACAGCCAAACGAACACCCAAAACAACTGAAAAACTCAAACAAACGCACACAGAAGCCATTTTGTGGTCTCGTGCCACGCGTTGTGCTAATGAGATTTTTATAGAACTTTTTGAGGCGGGAGTTTGAGCGGCAGCTGCCTCGGAAACTGTTGACAGTTGCCTAATTAAAAGTCAATTCCTTTATCTACCGCCTTGGCCTCATCCCCCTTTCAGCCACAATACCACCCAAAAAAAAAAAAAATACAACAAAAATCACCGAAATATTTTGACATCAACTGCAAATGCAAATTTTTGTAGTGGATCTGGAGCGAAGAATTAAATTTCGGGATCCCGGATGGGGTGCCAGTGGGATGGGGATGCCAAAGAGCATAATTTATAAGCAGCAGTCATAGCGACTCAATTTTGTTGTCATGTTGCATGCAAATGAGTTGAACGAAAGCCAAGGGACTGGCGGATATCGCATAAAGTATCGTGCCGCAGCTCCTGTTGCAGATTGAATGCTTGCCAGGCACAGGAGCAGCCCAACAGCCAACAGCGAGTGCAGCATTAAGTCAATTTTTAGCTGGAAAAAATACACTTGGCTCCACAGGCGATACTTGTCTATGCCCTTTCAAGGAGCAGTAAAGAGGGAAGGACTTAAGCCAATTTAAATATTATTCCACTTATTCATCATATATCAAAGACATTTATGATATACAATCCTGTTTCAAATCATCCATAAAAGCTTAATATAAGTTTCATCATATAATTTGCGTAATAAAATTGAAAGGACATTAGTTGCCATTTATTTCAAATTCTTTTACTGGGTATTCCAGCACTGGGTATTCTAATGACCTTCATATCCTTCGTAGGCAGTAAGTGTATTATTTTATGTCCTTAAAGTTTGCTTTGTTTAGCTTTCCTTTTTTGTATGCAACCACTTGGCGAAATAACATAAATTTCCGCATCCTTCCCCCAAACACTTTACTTATTATGTGTTTTTCTTTGCGCTTAGCTTGAATGAAAGGACTTGGAAAGTAAATGCAAGGTAGGAAGAGAAAAATGAAGAATGTGCAACAAAAGGGGCCGAGTCAGGCAGTTGACTGACATAGTTTTTCTCCCAACCACTTGGTAATCGATTCTCGAAAAGGATACAAGTACCTTTCACTAAAAGTATTATATACAACTGGAATACAAAGTAAAGCTTATTTAAAAGAGGACTATAAAAGAGGCAATAGCTTGAGACATTAAAATTTAATCATTAAAAACTACAGGGTATCTAGAGTCCCCAACTGCTACTGTGCTTCTCCAATCCTTGGTTTCCGACTCAAAGTCTTTACTTGCTGTCGTTGCCTTGGGCCTGTGAAGCATTGAAATAAATCTGCGAGAGTTCCTTAGTGGAAAGTTTTCTTCTTGGCCGGTGCAAAGTGCAGTGCAGTACATATCTATAAGGCTGGGAGCTAGGAGCTGGTAGCTGCGAGCTGGGTGGCGCTGACGGAATGAGGAATGCCTCGTCGTCGTCGTCGTCTGCATCTGTGTCTCGCCTGGGGCCAGCCAAAAGTGTTATTTACCTTTTCTCTTTGTTGGCAAGTGCCTTGGGGGAAACTATGCAAAGTTCACTTGCAGCTCCGACTCTGACTGACTCTCCATTCTTTTCGCCTCGGCCTCCGCTTTTTCACCTGCACTTTGCTTAATGTTTGTCCTGCATAATTAAACAATTGCTAGGCAAATTGTTGCAGCTCCTTGCAATGCCAAACAAAGGGTTCATTTGGCCCAATGACAGAAGGTGATCAGGGAAATGGCAGCCGCAGGACAACAAGGATGAGGACGAGGCAGAAGCCGAGCTCAAAATTATATTCCAGCTGCTCGAACGTAACTGCTGGCACACATTCCTCCCAAAGATGTTGGCAAATATTTTAAAAGCAACTAAGAACAGCCATTGGCTAAAATGAGGGTAATTAAGTTTAGCCAAACAATTTGCCAACTACAGGCGAACGTGGAGCGAGTCGAGAGAGGCATTTGGCCAGCTCTACTTAGTTGCCAATTTGATTAACCGTTAATTAATTTCATTATTAGACAAGGCAGGAGGCGGCTGGGTAGCAGCGTAATTAGTATGCCAAACTTTCAGACAGCCGTGAACGGAAGTTGTCAGAAATTTTGTGAGAAGTAATATCACACTGACAACAATGTTTTATACTTGCTTCCAGATGGAATGGAATCTCTGTTAAACTTCAGTACATAAATTATTGAAATATTTCTAGAAATATTTCTTAAAGTGCCACATTCATGAAGCATTCCATGCCAAACCTCGATTCATAATTCATTCGTTCAATAAATGGCAATAAACTGCGATTTTCTAATTTGCAATTATTTGCTTATAATTTCCTCTACCTGACTGAAATGCCATAAATTTTTAAAGCCCGGCCGCAGCTGTAATTGGTGCGGCTTGCCGAAATCGCAGCCGATGGACACAAAAGCTGGAAACACAAATTGCACAGTCAGAGAATTTAAAAGGACGAAGGAATAAAAAGTAATCCACAGAGCGCACAAATTGCTGGCTATTGAATGATGCCGAATAAAAAATGTTCGATATCGTCTGAGCGGAGGACAAAAAACAAAACTGTGCTTAAAATTCACAAATAAAAGATACGTAACGTGCAAGCTAGAAAAACAAGATAGGGGGAGGTTAGTTAGGAGCCAGGATCTGCCGGGCCGGCAGGACAGACAGACAAATACAGGCAAATATGCAAAAACTGTGAATTTGTATTTCAATTTCTGCAAGCGCACAACTTTGGGAACGGGTAGCCGCAAAAACGTAACCAAGTGGACGAGTGGCAGAGCCACCGACAGGTTGAGCTGCTATCCTACAGCCCAACAGTCCGGCTGTCCTAGCATCCCGGCATCCTTGCATCTCTGCATCCTGGCGTTCGTATTCAGTTTTCAGAAGTATGTGAAACCGACACAACTGACCGGGGCAGGGCTTTACTCCGAATCCAAAACCGGTGCCTCGACTGACACAGCGCATTTGAAAATTGATCACCGGAACATCCGTGCGCTGACCGGAAATGCACAAATACTGCCGTGATTTATGTGTGCGTGAGTGGGGTGGGAGTGCGTCTGCATGTCTGCTTCAGTAACTGTTTAATATTTGGTAATTGTTGAAAATGATTCACATGTGTCATGCCGCATAAAGTTAGGCTTTAAAAAATTATATGATTGTATGAAGGGAAGTCATCTTTAAGGATTCCTTAGGCTAAAAAAGGACTAATCTCCATCATACCTTTGAAGTGCAACAGTTAAAAGCAACTGCCCTTGGTATATTCATCAATTTGAAGCAGCAATGTTATCTTTAATTCATGAAGCTAAAATTGGATGGCAGGAAAATTACAATTCAGCAAAAACACCTCGCCCTCTCCGCCTCCTGATTAGTTATCCCGCCTCCAGTCGTCACTTCTCCGCATCTCTTGGCCAACTTTGCGCCACCTGGCCAGGAACATATTTCAGCTGCTAGTTATTAACTTATTTATGTGCCGGCAGCCCAGGCAAGTGAAACCACCGAACGTCAGTCCAGCTTGGCTCGGCTTCCTTGTCTCTGCTAGTTATCCCACTAATGGAAAATTATGTTGTGAGCTGGAAGCGAGCAACTAGCAATATGTCAAGTCTGTCCTAAAGTTTGCTTCAAGTGGTCGCTGGGCTGCTTTTTTGGTCACTTCTCTCTGCCAGCTAGAATTTCTGCTGTCGATTTTTGACAGCTGCACTTCGGGTTTCTCCAAAGTTCTTTCCCTGTTCAATTGCTGAAAAGTTCCGCCCGCCATCTAGCTTCTGGCTTGGCCACCCACCAAAGTTGGACAATAACTGACAGAACTGCAAATAAGTCCTACCCAGCATCGAGCTTTTGCGATTACGAAAGCCAATGAAAACATTAATTATTTCTGCTATAACACCAATCCGACAAACTTTCCTGACAGGCGGCGAACAATGCCGGCGATGACTCTATAATAGGCATAATTAAGCCGCACAATGTGCATTTAAATTATAAAATAATTGAGCATCGAGTGGGTTGCAACCAAAACGACAACATGCCAAAAAAATGTCAACAAAAGGATTCAAAACAGTTGCTTACTTTTGGACAAATAGTTTATGTATGGCTTAAATGGGAAATTAAACAAAAAAAGTTTACCACATCAAGAATTAGTGGACTCAGCACAATGGCTATTTTTTATAAGCCCAGTTCCAATATTTAATCAGCAACTCTGGCTACAAAAAAAAGGCTCAACGGATGGAGTTTTATGACACCTTTTTCAGGACAAAACGCTGACAATTCAATTGAAATGCGACTTCCATGGGCGGGTTGGCCAAAACGGAGCTACCATTTCGTAGAACTGTCGGCAAAGCCCCCCTCAACCAACCCTCTTGGCCAATTCCAGCTTCAACAAATGTAAGAAAAAAGCGGGAAAGGAAAAACAAAACGCTGGGAAACGAAATTAAAACGAGTGCCCGTATCAGGAAAAAATACGGCAGTAATGGAATGGGTGGTGTGGGAGGCGCGTTAAGGGGCTGTAAGGCAGTCGGAAAAAAATGCAAATATGTATGCCAATGTAAAACAGAAGCAGCAACCGGGGTACCATCATCACATAAAAGTGCCCGAGTACGATTCTCCCTCACCCCGACCCCGCCAACCATCCAAAAAAGACAAAGAATTGACATAAAAAATGTACGGATGCAGGATGGGCGGGCAGTAGAGAATAACCCTACTGAATGACATGACTAAAAACAAAAAACGCCAAACAAATGAAATGATGAGAGTGTTGATGGAAGCAAGGACGAAGGACTTGGGAGCGAGGGGCATCGAAGTGGCAATGCACTTGCCGAAAGAATAGAACGGGTGAAGGATAATTCAAAACCAAAAGAAAGCGCAAAATTTTGTGAAGGAGTTCCAACCGAAACAGAAAACTGTCTCGTAAAAAAATGGGCTAAACTGGGCGAAAATGGAACAGAGACAAGTGTACTTTTAATTAAAATAAAACACATAAAAAAAATACTCAATTAGAGAGCAAACGTAAACCAATAGCGAACACAATATAGGGAAAATGTAAGGGAGAATTAAAGGAAAAACTCTAATTTAATGATCAAGATATTCATGATGAAATTCGTAATGAAATTTATTTCATCCCTACACACTATATATTTCCCATCATTTTCCCTTTGGTTCCCTTTCTTTATTTATAAATTAAATTGCGCATTTGCTCGCTTCCGCGAATATTCGTTTCAGTGCGTTTTATACATAAAATGTATACATAAATGTGTATCTTCTCCTTTTGTGCACTATGGTAAACATACACATTTATGCGAGAACGCGGGATGCAACATAAAAAGGGACATGCAGCCAATAAAATATTGACAGTCAGTTGACCAAAACGTGGGGACCAGAAACCTTTATGTAAACACGACCGCAGTCTCAAGCCAACTGTGAAAAGAGAATACAGCGCGTCAATGGGGCGTATACGTAATTTTTAGTGGAAAACACAGCGACCACACGGCGTATGGGCTATTTTCCGTTGGCCTTCTCGTGTTTACTTTAAAAGCAAGTCTCGTAACTTGGCTGAACTGCAATTTGATGCTCATTAGCTGGATTTAAAAAAGCTTAACTATATTTCAGATGCATAAATTACAAGCTCGCAGTGCAGGATGTTGCCATAAACGGGGATTCATAAATTGCCAGCAGCAGGCCATTATTTATAACTACAACTTGACAGACAGCTTCCCCCTCTCACTTTGCACCATTTTCCCCATCAGCTTTATATTTTTCTTTTCAGCGAGAACCCCCTTTCCAGGAAAGCCAACAGGTTGGGCAGTTAAAAAATAAACATTTCCTTTTTATATATATTTATTTTTCCTTCTAATTGGCAATGACTTAGTTTCGTTTGGGGTTAGGGTCGACTAACCGCTGAGGTTTGCTTTTGAATTACAATTTTTTGCCCTCTCTGCTCGCAGCGCACGTAGCAGTTTGAGTAATTTTTAATTATTTGCTCTGCGGCAGCCTTGAAGTTAGTTTGCAGGTTGAACCGGCAGACCAGCAGACACCTGCGGCGTAATTTCCTACACTTTGCAGCATTTTTCATTCAGCACCGGCATCTTATCATTTATCAGCAGTTGGAAAAGATCAAAAGCGATGGCAAGCTAGCCATCAAAAGCAGGGATATATAGGAGACGAAAGGACCTTCTACTCCACCCCAACCCCCACCCTGTCATTTCTCACTCCGGCCTGACCTCCTCAATTTTTATCTAAGCCCAGTCTGCTATGTGGGCCGAAAAGCTCCGACTGCCAAGCCATGCCACTTGGCCAAATGAAACTAATTTTGTTGATTGTACAACCGCGGTGTTGGAATGGGGCACCAGCAGATGCGAAGCTTTATAGCCATCGACAGTTGATATATGGGCGGATGGGGGCGTGGCTTAACGTTTTAGGAACGGCTGCTGCCGGTTTAGAGAAATCTTTTCTGTCTTTCTTTTGGATGTATCCGGGGCTCAATGAGATACATTTCATGCGAGATGGTATGGGTATCGATAAGCTATTCGGAAGGAGCGGTAAGTAGAGTCATTTACATTGAACTAACCTTAAAACTGTGAAAGCTTGACTATAATTAGAGCATCATTTAATTAGTACACTTCATTGTAGAACTCAATGAACATGTTGTCAATTGAAATTTTCCATTTCTACTGAAATTATTTGCCTAAATTGATAGAAATGCCTTTGTTTGACTGAGAAAATTACTTGGACTGCCTAATCGGAGCAAATCAAAATGCCTTCCTTGCATAGTTGCTGCAATCAATCGGAATTGCTCCGTCAGGGGACATCATCAATATAGTTATTTCCATTGTCCCTGGCGAGTCTGCATCTTTGACTCCAACCAATCATTGGATCCTTCTGCTCCTGCTTCAGTCCCCTGGTTCTGCTCCTGCTCCTGCTGCACTGCTCTTTCGTTTTATGACATTTTATTATACCAATTAGAGTTTTCTCCTTTGCATTGTTTCGGGCTCATGCCTCATGACAGACATTTCCCCGGTCCATTGTTCCCATCGGACAGAATTCGCTCGTTGCCTTTATTCTCGATTCTTTTCCATTATTTTCCTTTTTCCTGGTTTTTCCTTTAGTTTTCCTTACACCTATTTCAGCTGATGACTGCTCAGAATTTACGGCTCTCGATTGTGTTTTAACATTTATTCATAGAGTGTTGTCCTGGTTGTCCTGGCTGCCCTGTTAGTTCGGGTGCCACTTCACTGAAAACACTGGCAACACATTCCTTCAAATCCTGCAACACTTGGCCCAGCCAGCTGCTGTTGCTGTTGCTGCTGCTTCATGCTCGACACTCAAATGACATTTACATTTTGAGCACATAATGTAGGTAGAATTTGTTCCTAGAACATTTTTTCACCCTTTTTTTTGTGTGTCCAGGAGAAGCACTCTTGGCCCCGGTAGTTTTTTTCAGGTGATAATTGCATACGGCGCCGTGCCCTCAACAACAGCAACACTACAAGTTGGATGTTGCTGCTCCTGCAAATGCTGCTGTAGCTGTTTTTCGTGTTGCCAGCAACTAACAACTTCCTACAGTTGGAGAGCAGCTTCATGGCTTTAATTTTGCTGCAACAAGCAAATTTCATAGGACTCAAGGACACAGTAAAAAAAAAGAATCCTTCTTTGTATCTGTCGTCAGTCTCATTGATTTTGCGTGAAGTGTAACGAAACTATTAAGTTTAGTTGGGAAATTTTTAGTTACAAAGTAAAATGGAAATGTAATACATTTTTTCACAGTGACTCTGGAAGCAAAAACAAATTATTGAAGGCACTACAGGCAGGGAAATTAAAGGGAAGCCTTCTGGCCAACGGCTTAAGCCGTTTATCAAACGAACTGACCAGCATCCTGACAGGCAATAAATTAACGGACCTAAATATAAACAGCTGATACAGTTGAACCTTTCGATGGGTGGGCGAATGGGTCGAGGCGAAATAAAAGCCCACTTCAAAGAGACTGCCATGAAAAGTGGCTTAGTCGGAATATGTATTTTCTTCGGCCGCCTTGGCGGAGAAGAGGCTTTTGGCTTTAAAAGTGTTAGGAGGAAAACGAAAGCCACTTTAGACGCATGTGATGCGATGATCAAAGGCAAGCTAAAAGCTGAGGGCAAACTTTATTGAACCAACTTTGTTACAGGTGGCTCCGCTGGAAAGAGGTCACAGAAGTGGCAAAAGTGGCAAAGGGGCAAAAGGCAGATTGTGGCCTTAAGTGGCTGAAACGCAAGTTGGATTACAGATAAATCAGCAGCAAGATGAGCAGCTAAAAATAGAGTTGCCGAGCAGAAGGCTAACAAGATTATGCACTTCACGGCTAGTTTGAAAACTTTTCCGCACAAAGCCATGCAACCAGGAAATGTCACTTTCAGTTTTAAGTTAAAGCATAAACGAAACGAATTTTCCAACCATAAAAAGTTGTTTCATAATAGTTGGAATACTCAGTGTCCGAAAGATGGGCTTGCATACATTGGTTGTGCTGACAGTTCTCGGCTTGGGTCTTTTGGGCCAACATCGCACAGAGGGTGAGTGGGTCGTTTGCTTCTTTTTTTTTTATTTTTAATAAATCTTAAATAAAGAAATATTTAAACTACAAAACATTGCTTTAGCTACATTTAGTGCATTTTTATTAACCCACGAAGGGCCACTTTAAATTTAATAAGACGTATATTTGACTTACAGCTAGTTGTGGGGATACCACCCACGACTTTTGGAAAGATGACAGCCAAGTCGATGAAGACACTTGCAGTCGTCCGCCGGAAACACCTCAGGAGGAAGCCCCCCGCTCGTCAAAAATAAATCCCCTTGACGATGATGAATCCTATCCAGAACCCAGCCCCCAAGAAGTTCGGCCACAATCTTTCATGGATACCATCGGAAAAATTGGTCTTTTTCTGTGGCAGGTCATAAAGTGGTATTTTAATTTGAAATAAATGAATCGTAAGGAGTTAAGAGTGGCCTTGGTTAAGCAGTGAAATTTTTTAGAGTGTATCAGAATCAAGAGAAGCCTGATCCATCTTAGGCTTTGTTCTATCGCTGTGTGTTTATTTTGAGGCAGTAGCATTTGTGTTTCATTTTTCTTTTTGTCTAGTTTTAGCCCCTTTGGTTGGATTTGCAATCTGAGTTATGAAAACGTTTCGTTTGGCTTTGTTGCTGAATTGTTCTCTATTGTGGCTTTTGTTTACGTTTCTGCCTTGCATGCATTTCACATGAGCCGGCAGTTTCCGCTTTCCATTTGGTTTATTGCGAATTTTATTGTTTAATGGTAGTTTATGGCCAGCGCCATTCACCAAGCCGTGTAAATATTTGTTCTGTTCTGGGCAAGCCGCTTTCGTCCTACATCAACAGTCCACGCAAGGATTCATTTAAAAATGGCCAAGTTGACAAAGGATGTGTTTACTGGACTGATGGCCAAGCCACTCGAATAAAATAGGAATAAATAATGAAATATATTCATTAAAATAATTAAATGTTTGTTTAATAAAAAATGTGAGCCTGTTAATTAAAACCCAGACAAAGAGAAAATTCTATTATTTTTTCAAAGTGGTTCTGATTATCCTTTTTTTATGTGAAATTTGTTTAAACGATTTTAGATCCCTCACTTAATAGTTAGGCTAAGCAGGCCCAAACCGGCTTATCTTCTGGCCATATTAATCTAAAACAAAAGTTAATTATACTAAATAAAGCAGGGCGACTGCTGTTCGGGCTATTAGGCTAATGGGCTTGCATAAAACTTTGGCCGGCTGAGAACAAACTGGCTGAAACAAACAAACAAACCAACTGCAGTAAAAACAAAGCGTGTAGAAATAATGTGCTAAATGAACAAAGCTCTAGTTTTAGTCCTTTTCTGGGAGGGTGTGCAAATACTTGCGAAATACAAATAAAATTAAGTAAAACTCAAACTCAAAGCAGGGCCGGAGGCCAAAGCCGAAGCTTTCGACCGAAAAGAGCACCGGATATTTTTGGAAAGCGTTCAACGAAAAACTCTGAAATAATTAAAAACTAATTAAAGGGGCGGACAGGGGTACGGTCAGAGTAGTGAGGCATGCGGCAAGCTGTTGTAAAACTTAATTAACTAAATGAGAGCAAAAACAACAAGAGCAATAACAATAACGCCACAGAAGTGTGTTGTCCGAGCGCACACACACGAGGCGTATGAGTAATTTAATCATGTTTCATGCTGTCATGACCAAGCAAAGGCGATCCGAAGAGCTGCGTTTTGTTGACACCCACAGAATGCAATTTGCGCCACAAAACAAACAAGGAAAGTCTTAGGAAAGTGCAGGAAAATGCAGAAAATGGAGCAAAATACGAGTCGACGAACAAAAGTCAAACAAAGTTATATCCCAGATTGGATTTTCAGTTCTCGGATTTCTTGCTGCTCACAAAATGCTTTTAAAATAATATGAATGAGAAAAGCATAAATATTTGCAAAATCCTTTAAGACTACATTCACTTTAAAATCTTTATAAATAATTTTCAATGTAATTCGTGTTGGAAACCATTCATTCATTATTCTCAACTGAGTTTGGATTATAAGAGGTCTTAAAGATATCTTTGCATAGCACTCCCCATGGCTTTCACTTGTTGTAGCCTCGGCCGACACATTTCCTCGGGGCAGCATACTGGTATTGACTTGGATATTTGCTTTTCCACTTCAGTCGAATCAACCAGTCGTCTCCAGCCACCTTCCCAAAGTCTCACCTGGGTCGAGGGCACTCCACGCACGTGCCATCAACCTGGAATAGAAACAAACAAAAACCTAAACCTAGAAGCCAAAGAAGCAAGAGTTCCGCACTTCTTTCTTTGCCATCTGGCTTAAGTACGGTGTGTCTGGCATACTAGCTGTAAAGCAGAACACTGTGAAAAAATAATAGTGATATTAATGTGAGAATATGCCTTTCAATAAGAAATACATTATGAAATATGAAATTAACTTTGGACAACCTTTTCAAATGAATATTGTGCATCCTCGCCATCAAATCACATCTCGCAATGTAGAGGTCATAGGTAAAGGGCTATCTGATATGCAAAAGCAACTTCATGGCCCAGGCAACTCAGTCTACGGCCAAAGAGACAGTTGGCCATTAATGAAAAGTGACAGCTGCATCGGAGGAGATTGAATGCGAAAACAAAAGAAAGCACTGAAGGCTTTCATTTCTCACAAATGCCTGTTCTCATTGAGGGCCACAACTGATTGCCGTTGGCTATAATTCATTTCCGTTGCTGCACTTGTGACCGAGTCCGGATCCAAGTATAGCTCGGATTCCCATCTGGCCCGGCATGAACACTGGACTCTGTAGACTCTGTGCACTCACATATTGAAAACGTTTTGGCATAGACAAATCTACGCCCGTTCAGGCTCCCATCGGACTCGCCCAAACCACTGACTGCAGTCCGACTTGATTGAATGACATTACTTTGGAACCTCTGGCCGCCGACTGAGCGCCTCGGATTCGATTTCTGGCTGTTGGCCGATGCCTGTCTGTCTGCCACTCTCCGCCATTCACCATCCAGTGGCCACTCAATTGGATTTCGGAGCTGGCCATTGTTTGTGGTTGTTGGCCAGAGTCCGCAGTCATATCCTTAATTGGAGCGCTATCCTTGTGAGCGACAGAGACGAAGGGCTACCGATTGGTTCAAATTCAAATAACTTAACTTAAGAAATACAAATTATAAAGTGTTTGCTGCACTATTTAATTCCTTTTATGGATCAACTTGAAATGGTAAAATGTCAAATGGCATCGCTAGTTCGGGATTTTTGAGGCCAAAGAGCAGCTCACCCGGGCGTATGCGCATTATCATACGGAGTCATTGGCCCAGCTCGTACATTAAGAGATTGGCCCTTGCAAACCCTTTTGCTGGATTGTTTGTCCCATCTCGCTACAGAAATGCAAATTACTCTAATCCCCCGAAGGTCTGTTGCCGTTTGGATTGTTGCCTTTCGTCCTGTGTACGCCTGATCAAAGTCAAACAACCGGCACATTCCTAGCTGCATTTGCCACACATTCGTATGCATATATTCCGGTATCTGTTGGCCGAATTGTCCAGAGAAATGCCTTGGCAATCCCATGTCGTAGTGTCATGTGGCTAAACTCTGACCCGACTGGTCCAGCCTCAATCCCCGCCTTGGCTCCTCATTAGCTGCCAACTGCCATTGTGGGGCGCACGTGTGAGAAAGGATGGTCAAGGATATCGCATCCTCCTCTTCGGAATTATGCAAATTACTTGAAATTTCGCATTGGATAATTTTCCTATTAGCACGTAAAGCCCAATATAAAAGCACACTTAATGCCCGAGAGGACCAGCAGTGCCATGAAGTGGCCGTCCAGCACGAATTCTCAACAGTTGTATGAATGCACCAAAAAAAAAACCATCCAAAAAATAAATAAAAGCAAAACCAAAATAAAAAACGAAACAAATTACGTCGCATTTAATTAAAAATGTAATTACCCATGCTTTGCTACTTTCCCAGCAATTGAAGCCATGCCCGAAGGCTGTTTTCGGGGAATTTCTGTAAATTTAATTGTCGAGTCCTGCTTCCAGGGATGTGGTCACTCACCGATGTGCAACAAATATTTAACAAATTTTATACCCTCCCAGAGGTTGTTCCACATTTATTCAAATGATAATCCAGAGGAGAGATATTTGGTAGATCGAAAGTAAAGGAATGCTTTTGAATTAATCTTTGACAGATGAAAATAATCCAAATTTCATTATTTATTCGGTAGATTTAGAAACTATTTCGATTTGAAAACTTTTTAAAAATTCTCAAAATTTAAGAGAAATTCGAAAATTTATTGACGATGGAAGAGCTGTCGGACGTTGAAAAGTCACTCTACCTCGCCATGAACGAGTTAAATGTCCAGAAACTGGAGGACTTCAAGCACAGCTTCGATCAACTGCACAAAAACGAACGTGGAGTTGTAACTGTAAAGGAGCTGGGCTCCATGATACGCTCCTTGGGCGTGGAGCCAACTGACGCAGAGCTGGAAGACATATTCAAGGCCTCCGACGTGGATGGTAACGGCGAGATCGACTTCAAGGAGTTCTGCTACGTAATGGCGCTTTATGAGCTCGAAGAGAAGGACGACAATCTTCAGATATTTAAAATGTTCGACAAAGACGGCGACGGGTACATAACTGAGGAGGATCTTCTTAAGCTGTTGGAGCACACGGACTTGTCCAAAAATATCCAGGCCGTGAGAAAGCTATTGCACAGTGAGAAAGATGGCCGGATAAGTTGTGAACAATTCATGTCCATGATGAGCGAGTCCTTCCAGTATCCTCAACTACACGATACTGCCTGAATATGTTCAACCCGTTGATTCCCAATAGTTAAATTTTTTCATTTTTTATTCGTCCATTTTATATCGAAATTCTGAATCAATAAAATTCCATGTTCGCCTAAAACCAAAACCACTTTTTATCATTCAAAAACCTCAGCAGGCTTTCAAAATATGATCCAAAATATGATTATAACACAAAATATTTAGTTGGCGACAAAATTTTAACCCAGACACAACAAAAATCTATTTTATTTTGGAAAATTTTTAAATCCAGGAGTGTCAATTAAATCAAGGAGTGTCAAGATTCGACATGGATGATTTTGATTTCAGCACACCACCGCCAGAGTTGCGAGTCATTCACACCCACAACTTGAATGACGAGCAGGTGAAGGACCTTGAAGGGGCATTTGCACTATTCGATAACGAAAACACCAAGGTAATTTCCATCAAATATCTGAAGGACTGCTTGCGGGCCGTGGCCCACAATCCCCCCGAAAACGAGCTGCAGGATTACATCAACGAAATCGATACGGACAACTCCGGGGAACTGTATCTCAGCGACTTTCTCTACATCATGTCTAAGAGGTACGAGGACTCGACCCCCGAGGATGAAGTTATACTCGCATTCAAGGTCTTCGACAAGGAGGACAAGGGCTTCATTCCAGAGACCGAATTCCGTCAAATAATAACCAATATGGGCGAGACCATGGACGAGGATGAAATCGAGGAGATGATCCGCGATGCTGATGCCAACACCGAAATGAACATTGAATATATCAAGTTTGTGCAAAGGATGATGGAGACTTAAAAAGGGGAACAAATACCTATAAAAAGAACTAAAGTAAGCATTAAATGCTTTTTTTCTTTTTGAATAAACTCGGAAACTATTTTTATTTAGAAATCCTTACGGAACTGAAAAAGATGGACCGAACTCGAAGCATAACCCTCCATGGTTGACGCAAGAATCTATGGTTTTAAAAGTTATTCCACACTATTGAACTTTATTTTTTATAAAACTCGACTGGAAATTTATTGTTTAATATGCTAAGACTTTCAAATAAAATGATTAATACCTATTATCTATTATAACTTTGTATTTATTTAAAAAAGTAAATAAATAAAACGCAAGTTTTTTTAATGCTGCCTTGGTTTTTACTTCGAAGCAAACATGTATAAAAAAAAACTAGTTCAAAATCGGAAGTAAGCCTTTAGTCACCTACAAAATTTCCCAGGTCCCTCCCCCTAAACCTGAGCCATGGATTTTGCGGATTATCTGACTCCGCCGCCCGAGGAGCGAATAATCCGTAGCCATAACCTTAACGCCGAGCAGCTCAAGGACCTGGAAACAGCCTTCTCACTGTTCGATCATGAACAGGCCGAGGTTATTCCCATGAAACAATTGAGGCCCCTCATGCGGAGTGTAGCCTACCATCCCACCGACCTGGAACTGCAGGATATCACTAATGAAATCGATCCGGAGGGCTTGGGAGAGCTGTATCTCAGCGACTTTCTGTATGTAATGTCGCAGAAGTATGCCAACATGACCCCCGAGGACGAGATCATTGCTGCTTTCCGGGTCTTTGACTTGGAAGGAACCGGGTTTATTCCTGAATCAGAGTTTCGCCACATTATGACGAATCTGGGCGAGAAAATGACCGAGGATGAGATTGAGGAAATCATTAGGGATGCGGACTCCAATACCGAGGGAAACATCGACTACGTTCGTTTCGTCAACATGATGTCCGAATCATGAGAAACCCTGGCAGGCTTTGCTTTAGGGGGCTGGGAGTCTGGGTATTTCAGTCTGAAAACATTATCCGCTCGGTAGCACTCATAAATTCCAAAACTTCTCCCCATCTCTCCATATCAGCCGTGAGCTTCCTGGAAAATACAAACTCCTGGGTTACATACTTTTTAGATTATTTTAATTATGACCGACCTAACAGAGGAACAGGTGGCCGAGTTCAAGGAAGCCTTTATTCAGTTCGACAAGGATGGCACCGGCAAGATCTCAACCCGGGAACTGGGGGCCGTGATGCGTGCACTGGGCCAGAATCCCACCGAGTCCGAGCTGCAGGACATGATCGCGGAGATTGACAATGACCCCAATGGCCAAATCGACTTCAACGAATTCTGCTCAATGATGGCCAAGCAAATGCGCGAAACGGACACCGAGGAGGAGATGCGCGAGGCCTTCAAGATCTTCGACCGCGATTGCGACGGATTCATCTCGCCGGCTGAGCTCCGATTCGTGATGATCAATCTGGGCGAGAAGGTCACTGACGAGGAGATCGACGAGATGATCCGCGAGGCCGACTTCGACGGCGACGGCATGATCAACTACGAGGAGTTCGTCTGGATGATTGGTCAGAAGTAGCGGAACAATTCATTTTGCATTTTACCAAAATAAAACTAACACAAGGTCACTGTTAAATGTATGTTTTAATTCCATACTTCCTTGTCTTTTATTTTTTAAGATTTAATCTTTTCAATGAAATCTTTTACCCAATTTGCAACTACAATTTTTCAGGTATTCTTCACTTAACATTTTTTGTATAAAATTTTCACATTCCGGTTATTGTGGTTGCTTTGAGAATTCTTCCGTCTCGTCCCTCACTGTGTCTCAGGTGAAAACTGCCAACAAGAAACACTCCGAGTGGTTTTAGCCAGCTTTCCCCTTTCCAGGCCAAATGCTCTCGTCCCCCCCCGCACACGGCACCTTTGTGGCCAGACGAACAATTTTCCTGTTGCTTAAATTCAATTTGCTTATGCATTAAAATTAAATTTTACTGTGGCCTCACCGGCCCCAGTTCGTCCGCTTTGCAGGACGACTCACTCGCAAACGAGACTCGTTTGCATCTCCTGGGGATCGAGAGCCTTGTGTCTGACTTTATAAATATTTCGTGTGCATATAGAACGAGTATGCCCGCCCGCATACACATGTACATATATATTTCCAATTTTTGGAAAATTTTTGGGGCAAAAGTTTCGGTTCCTTTTTCGGCCGCAGAGCAGACATGTCAAAATGCCAACTTGCTTAATTGAGAGTCCACAAAAACATTGGAACCCAAAACGAGACCTTAACTGCAGTGTGCATCCACATGAAATAAGAACAAAGGACTTGGCAGATTCCAATTTCAGATCTGACATCAATAAGCACTTACGGTGGCATAAATATTATATATAGTCGTACGTGAAAATATACATGTGTGTCTATATTGGTGGGAATCCAACACCCAATGACATCGGCACATCGCCAGTTCACCACATAGACGGCGAGAAGGACGTTGAGTCAGTTAGCAGGGCGCAGGACATTCCGATGTCCTGGCTGCAAAGGAAATTGAATTTGTGGGCAGAGGCCCTGACGGAGCATTCGGGGTGGTACCGGACCCATGAACCGAGGCCACTGCAATGTGGGACAGGATATTTGAGTGGCAAGAAAATCAAAAGCAGGCAAGATCAGATCGAAAAGTTTTCTTTGAGCTTGATATATTGGTATTCCCATTAAAGGCTTGAAACTCTTAAATGCGAGATTGGCCATTGCATATCCATTTTAATTCGATAGTAAGACATGGAAATGTATGGTCTTATCTTTTAAATCCTAACCCACAGAAACCTTTATACTCACTTGGTTGAGTATGTCCAAAAAAATCAATTAGTTGGCAAAATTTTCATGCACTTCGAACTCTTCTAGGAGATGCTTTTTGCGGTTTACCGCCCTCGTTTCGTGCTCAGAGTGTCACTTCGATGGGAAGGGGATGGAACACTTCCGCACAGGCACTTGAATGCCCAAAAAGGCGCATGCAAGTGTCGAGGTCCCTGGACAAGGACGAGAGTGTCCTGGCCAGGGCAGGCACACAAATACGAACCAGCCAACATTCACAGTTTGAACTATTCGTGTTATCTGTTAACTCTAATTGGGAGAGAAATGGTCTTGTGTGTGGAAACTTAAATTCGAGTTTGTGATTTTATTACGCATACGCCTATGGTGCCGTAAACCGAGCAAGGCTGCGGCCAAGAACCCTTTTTGGTGGCCATAACAAACTTAGCCGCTTAATGGCGGAGCTTTCTCTTCGGGCCCTCAATCAAATGGGGGGAAAATCCAGGGCTTTTCTTTCCTTGGAGGAAGTCGCCAAACCCTTTCCGGATTAACAGATCAACGCACAAATGACCCGAGCAATCGTCTTGGGCTTTCCTATTCCCTATTCTGCTCTTTTTTTTTTGGCCGCTTCTCAGCAGCCATTTCGATAAGGACGAAAGCTTATCGGGGCTGAAGGACTTTGACGACCCAATTAATTCCTGTTCAACAACAAGAGCGGCTGCCGACCGACAAAAAATAAATTGTTGCCACATGCGTTGTTAGTCTACTTTTCATGTCAGGGAAAAGTGGACAAAAAACCAAGTGAATAACGTACAAAAGAAAATAAAAATGAGAAACTCTTGAATGTTGAGTTAAATTGCGCGGAAAAGTTATGCGATGGCAGGTCCTCTGCGCCTGCCAGTTCCAAGTTTTTTTTGCCGGCCCCGCCCTTCGTTTTTTGTAACAAAAAACTTTGCTAAACATTTTATTCCACAGAACTCCGGGCACGTTAGCTTAGCTAGAAACTACTTGAAAATGTAAAAATGTTCGAGCCGGAGCTGAAAAGGCAAACTTGCAGCAACTTTGAAGGCTCACATAATTATGCGCCTTGCACCACGGTTTCCACCAGCCGTGAGTCAACTTCTCCTCCAGCTCGCCTGCCACCTGCTGCTCGTCTCAGTCACCGCCAATGCTCTCTACCCCCTTCCCCGGTCGGCACAGCACCAGAACAGGGACTCCTGCGACGACGTTCCCCGAAACTCCAAGGAGGCAGCCACCATCATTGCCCAGAGGGCTGCCCAGGAGGCCAAGATGGCCTCGGATTCCCAGCAGCCGGCCGCTTTGGCCGCCGCCCACCAGGTGCGCCTCCAGCTGGCCGACAAGGCTATCCAAGCGGCCAAGGCCGCGGAGGCAGCTCTGGCCGGGAAGGAGCAGATAGTCGAGCAGCTTCAGGAAGAGGTCCACGAGGCAGACCTCGTCGTCCAGGAAGAAAGCGCCTCCGTGGTAAACTCCCGGGAAAATCTGAAGGCGGCTACCACCTCCGCGAAGCAGGCTAGACTGCTGTTGGAGACTCTAAAGAACACCATTAAGATCGCTGAGGAGGCACTTTGCAATGCTGAGGCAGCAGCGATGGGGGCCAAGGACGAGCTGATTGAGAAAACACAATTAGTGGAGGCGGCTCGTAGCCGGGCAGAGATCCTGTTGCAACACTTGTATGCCGCCAAAGTGGACTACTCCAACACGAAAAAGGCAGCCTATAGTGCCGCATGTGCGGCGTCCGAGGCGAGGTCGAAGGTTGACAGGGATCGAAGATCCTCGAAAGGGGGACCCCACATAGCCAATGGGTTGCAGGAGCCGCAGATGCAACGAGAAATACAACCGTGGGAGTACAACGAACAGGGAAAAGCTATATTTTCTAATTAAAGACTTTTATAAAATATACAAGGTAGGTTATTGCATCATAGTTTTCGATAATAAATGTCGATTTCAAAGTACAAACTTTAGCAGAACATTTCCTTCCCGCAGCAGCTTTATTTTCAAGTTCATCTAACCAAGGACCCTGTTCAAATAGAATCCTGTAGCACATTGACACTTTCTCTGCCAAGCGCCTTGGGGACTTTCTGTGGCAATCTAACCGTCGGGAGCCAGAGGACTTTGCAGCTGCTTTGAAAGGCAGCGCATAGCAAGGCCAAAAAAAGGACACGAAACCCAATTGGCTTGTAAAACAATTTGACCAAAGCTATTTCGTTATAGCTTTTGAGTTTTGTATTTTCTTTTTCCAATTCCCCTGCTCTCGGTTTCTGTTTCGGGTGACAATGGACCCGGGCGTGACACAATAGGACGCATTACAAAACTTTCCAGCACACGTTTTCAATAATGATTAGTTTCGAACTCTCATCGGGGAATTAACAAAGGATAAACGAAGACGTAAAGTTTAAAGTTTTCCGTTGGCCTTCTCCAAACGCCAATAAATACAAGTCGGCTGTCAGCGTATTAATTTGGTCATCAGTTGGCAGCTGTAGGGATTCCCCCTGGAGCGCATAAAGTCAATAGCTAAAGGGCTCACCGAGGAGCGGTTAACAAAGCCATAAGGATATTTGGTGATTTGTGGTCTTTATTGGGAAACCAGATCCCAAAATAATACATTCGAGTGGCACTTGCTGGCGGAGTTATCAGAAATCGGCAATCAACGGAAACTACTGCTAGTTGGCTCCATGATCTGGCCTAATCTGATGTATCTATAAGATATAAAAATGTGTCCAAATAGCTGCCCAATTTATTGGTCGGCCATGTTTTAGGAGCTCTTGGCATCCGCTGTTGACAGACAGAGGAAAAGGGTTTGAATGGAGAGGCGGCTTTTGTTTCTATTTTTAGTGTGGATTTCACCTAGCTTACCCTGGCTCTACACTGGGAGAAAAATGTATAAGCTTATGAAATACATTGGTATCCAAAACAAAGCAGCTATTATGATATTTTTATATTATTTGTAATATTTAGTCAAGAAACCAAAATGTTGTGTCGGTGCACAGGAAACTGCGGCTCTTTGAGGCGCACTAAGCCGCATGTGGGGGAATCATAGCCGGAACAGGACCATTCGGCCTCCCCCATTCTGGGCATTCAGCTGCCAGATGCCATAGCCATTCCGAATATTTGCTGACACTTTAATGCCAAAGCAATCTGGCAAGTGTTGATCGCTCCGACAACTAAATAAACTACTACCGAAAGTCAGGCGCAGGCCCAGGACAACCAAGCATCTGTGGCCGGCAGTGTCACTCAACGGCATCAGCATAAACCACAATGCCACGCCCCCAATCCCAAATCCCAGTCACCGCCCCCCACTCGTCACACCACAAACTGGGCCAAAATGTATTCATTTCAACACTCCAATGCGAACGGAGGAAGTTTTTGTTAAACCGAGTCCGGGTCTGGGGTCTGGGTCCGGGTTCGGATCCTTGTCCGGTTCTCAGCTCTAGTCCGGTTTCCAATTTGCGTTCCTGCGTATTTTGGGGAAACAAATCAAAACAAATGAAATGAAATGAAATCAATTCAATGAATCAAATCAAATTTCATGCGTATTTCGTCGCTTTTTCCTTCTGCTCGGTCCTCGATGCTCGATACTCGACACTCGATGTTGGACAATAAAAATTTTCGGCCTGAAATCGAAACCGAAAGCAAAACCGAAACTGAGTAAAATCAAATCTGTTGCTGTTTGGCCCAAAAAGTTGCGGGAAATATTGTATTTATGGCTGGGAATTGTTCAAGGGGGTGGGTGCGTGTTAACGGGAAATGGGCGTTAAATTTGTGTGTGTGTGTGCGTGGTCTTGGCCATCGCCATGGGCCATAAAAATCTCTGGCAACAACATAATTTGTGGAAGTTTTCTACATTTGCCCCATCTTTTGGCAGTATTCTCTCGATTTCCTTGTTCGGGCGTGTGTATTGTGCCTGTGTGACTGGCATGCAAATAAAATTCGACAATGGCATAAATTTTTCGGGTCTTAAATTGACTTTCGAACAAATACAAATGTTGCAACTCGGTTCAGATCCTGCCGAGCTGTCAATACCACTGCCTGACTACCGGCTAGTCGCCAAAGAGTCAATTTATTCTGCTCAGCTGGAGGCAGATATCATCGCATATCATTTACATTTTCACCTGACGGCACCACCACAGTAGCACCTATCGAGAACTCTCGAAGGCACCATCCGGAGGTATTGGGTCCCATTACTATTCACTTTTATGGCAGGGAAGCCTCTGATATTTGCGCATTAATTTCATATCATTAAACATTTTCCGGGGTATTATTATTTACCAAACTCCCAGAGACATGAGAGTGGCAAACGCAAACGTACTGCAGATGACGACCCGACCCAGTCCCAGTCCCACAGTTAATTGGAAATGTATTCAGGTGGGTGGTCCTTGGGGTGATCATGGGTTAAGCGCAATGCTCACGGTTGCGTATTGAAATTTATGCGAGCAGCGAACTCTGAATGGGGAAATGTGTTTGTTTAGTTTAATGACGGTTATTATATTTCCACTGATTAATTATGGCCAATGATGCTCCCGCTGACGGTAATGGTCCAGTGTGTTTGTTGTTTTTTCTGGTTAGGCTATTAACGTGATTAAAGGTTATGAATATTGATTAATTGCCCGCTCTTTGATGAATCAGGCCTTAAAACAATAGTTACATACCATTATTTTTTCTATTAAACTCCTAAAACATAATTGCTCCATTTCCCAAATAATATCTTATACACAAGATGTCATTATGTAGTCCCCTAATAAATTGCAGGTCCCTCGACAACTACAACTTTTACGCTGGAAAAGTTTCTTTTCGAAAATGTTACTTTGTCGGGGATTTTAATAAAAATTCGCCAGAAAATAAAACTTTCCCGCTAAGCAAATGCACCCCAGTGGCACTACAAAGTTTATATTATGGGTTAAGGAAAAATATTAATTTTCCACAACACTCTGGCAGGGAAGGGTTTTACTGCTCCACTCCCCGCCAAAAAAAAAGTATGAAAACTCATTTAACAACTTGAAAGGGACAAAAAAATAGGGGACTCAGAACAAAAACACATCGCCAAATGCAAAACTTGTGTTGACACGACAACTGCCCCACCCAAGTTCACCCACCCGTCCAACCAGCCACCGCCCACCTGGCTGAGCTCCTCCGCCAGGTGTTTGCTGATGTCTCTTCGTGCAAGTGGATTACCGGAAGGATGCACTGCACACACAGACACACAGACAAAGTGTGGCTGTTTCTTTTACTGTTTATGTTGCTGTTGCTGTTGCAACGTTGCTTTTGCAATTTCACTGACGGCGTGACAAACTTCGCACGTTGCATAAAAGACGGTGGGAGAACTTGAGAAGATTACTCAACGGCACCCCTAGCTCTGCCCCTGCACCCTGTGGCTATATTTCCAGCGTTCCATTTTTTTTATGTGTAACACAAACCCGGTACTTAGTGAAAAGTGAAAAACCAGTGTAACAATGTTGAGCTTTTAACGGTAAATTGTTGCAAGAGCAAGACCAAAGACAAAACTTTCTTTTTCCAAATGAACAACAACAAAGTTGAATGAGGTGAGGAGGTCGCCATGCCAGGTGGTGGACTGGTTGGATGTGTCAAGTAAGTGCAATGCTTCAAGTTGAAATTTATGCAAAGTGCGCCAGTTTAGGGGAGAAGTACTTCAGCAGTGCCAAGAATCCTCCCGAACCTTTTGGGTTTTGAGAGAATCTTTATATAGTAATTGCAAGCGAGAGCAGTCTTTCTGCTTTGGCAGGACTTTTTTACACAAAAGTTTATCACAAAAATAACAATCTAAGCTAGAGCGAGCTAAGCACTGTAATTCTACTAATTCATTTTAAGACTTTAATTTAAAACTTCATCCAAAACTCTGAATTATATAAAAGAAAATAATTAAAATGTTGAATCTAAGCTGTGGTCCCGAATAAGTATCTTTAATATATATAATAATTTTCAGATTTTTTTTTCAAGACGTCGACTGTAACAACGAAAGGACAATCTACAAGAGAATCTAAATGGAGCTTCACCCCAGTTTTGTCAACATAATCAAAATTTCTTGCTGCTCCAAACTTTTAATAAGGATCAAGTTGCCAACAAATAGCTGCAATAGCACCAGCTGCAAGTGAAAGCCAGCTAATGGCCAAAAGTCTGGCTAGTTTCGACCTTAAGACAACTCGGCCAGCTGTGGGAGAAAAAATTAAAGACACTTTCAGGACACTTTCTGGAAAGGACCGGCCAAGCTGTCAATTGTCCGCAACTTTCGGTCGGGGGGCCATCACATCGGACCGGGCCAAAAGCCAAAACCAATGAAATGCCACACAACTGACATGCTGACTGGCAGCCTAAGCGCTTCCCTGGCTCCTTGGCCAGGACATCCTGCTGTTGCTACTGCTCCCTTTGCTGTTGTTGCTGTTGGTGCTGGTGTGGCTCCAGCTCCTTGCACTGCCACCGGGAACAGCGTATGGACCAGGCTTTCCGTCCGGGTCGCAATGAATGACATGCAAGTCCGTTGTGTGCGTGATCCATTCGACCCACTCGACGCTTGTTTGACGAAATCGTAGCTGAGAGCCGGCGCCAGAAGGACAAAGGAAACGATGTCCTGGCACGCAACATTTGCCTCACCGCAGGCTAGAGATGTAAGCTTATTAAGCTAACATTGCACTATCGTTTAAATAAAAATGTATAATAATAAACCAATGTTATCAGAGATACAATATTAAGTTTTAAACAAATTTTATTTTTTGCAAAATTAAATCAGTAGCCGATATAGCTGCCATCACTATCGATGGCAACTCCAATTGATGAGCTTTTGGGGAAGGAAAGAAGCCACTTGGTTCACTGTCTGTCAGTTTAGCGTTGTCACTTCAACTGCGGGGAGGGCAGGGACAGGGGCAATTGACTGTAAGTAGCCAGGAGCAAAAGCTGAATCAGGATGTAAGACCCAGCAAGGACCCCAGTCCGAGCCGATGCAGCTTGCATGGCATTAGGATTAGAAGTGTTTATGCAAATTCGGACAACTTTGAGTGATTGCACGGCAGGCGCTTAAAAGACAGGAACTTGGCTTGACAGCCACTCCTTGGCCACCAGCCACTTGGAATGTCTTGTGGCATATCGCCATTTAAAAAACATCTGGGCTTAAGGTGATTCAAAATCGTTTACATAACTCGGTCTGCTCAAATTACCTGCCAGACTGGTGGCCATAACATGCCTGATGTCCTGTTGCGCGGAAATAGCCCTAAAAAAAACTAAACTAAATGAAATGCACTTTTGTGCAAATAGTATTTTTATTAAAAAGTCTATTGATATTGAAAATCACTCTCGCGGAGCAAATATCATCTATATAACAGCAATCAAATGCAATTCAACTCGTAGATATGCTTTTTTCCCTGCCATTGTGCTTTTTGTTTTTTTTTCCGTTGTTACCACACAAAAAATGGACCGCTCTGAGCTTTTATTTGTGGTTATCCCATTCGGGTTGCAATTGCAATTAAATTCTCACACATTTTAAAGTGATTTTTCCATTTTTTTCCCCCTATCAGCTGAATGGGTATGATTTTATGGTGTATACTCGTACTTAACCAATGCAATTTCCGCTCGTTTAAAATTGTTAATTCGATGTGCATTTCGAATTGGGTTTTGGGTCGAGTTCAAGTGCTGGTTACTTTTATCGGCATTGTTGTATAATTATAAATCTCATTCGGGCACATATTACGGGCCACAACGACCGGATGCTGCGGAAGAGTCTCGCCCAATTTGCATGTCGCCGAACAAAGAGAAGACCACATTAAAAACGCAAATCAAAACGAAGGCAAATGCTTGACACAGTTCTGGTAGACAAGGCCTTTGAGGGGCACTGGAAACCGAAGATTGCAGAATTTTTTTTTTTTAACACAACAGCAGCAGCAGCACAAACAGCAGCCAAACCGCAACAATGGCAAAGTCCTTGGCAGAGTGTTTCACTTTCACGCCACAGCCACAAGGATCGAGTCTTGCGACTCGAGACTCACTCACCCAGTAGCGCCAACAGATTTCTAGTTAGTAATTGCTGCAGTTCTCGATTCCCCTTTTCCCTTCCGGAGAAGCCTCCCCTTGCTCTCTTCTACCCCTTGTGGAGGCCCTGGCTTAATTGTCTGCAGTTTTCCCTTCTTTTTAAAAAGTTGGGAAAACTTTTTTTTTTTGCCTACTCCGACTGGTTCTTTCAAACAGCTTTAAAGCGAATCAATTAAGCTGAGCCAACCACAAATCGAGGAACTCGTTTTCAGGGTCTTACTGTCTTCGGTCGGGTAATTGAAGTTTAAAAATGACAGTTTCCTAATTGCCGTTTGTAAAGGTAATCTCTGGTGTGCAGCTTCTCCTGAAAAGAGGCTGAAAATATGATTTTTATTAAAATTTTAAATGGACCATCCGAATTTTAAAATTTTGATTTTTAAAAAGAATTTTTAAATAAAAATTAGATATATATGCATAGACATTTTCGTTCGAAGTTTTAATGCAAAAGGAAAAATAATCTATCTACAAAACGTTTAAGGTATTCCGCTCAAGGATCGGATGACAATTGCCAAAGTTATAGTCATCGCTGTGGGCCATAGGAGTCCTCTCCATACCTTGCCCAATTTTCAAAGAGGGCAAATAAAAATATTTATGCATCTGGGTTTTGATGCATATTGGTGGGAAATCGGTCTACAAATCGTTTAAGGTAGTCTGCTCAAAGATCAAATGGAAATTGGCAAAGATATAGACATCGCTCGGGGCCATATGAGTCCCTCCATACATTTTCAAAGGAATATACCATAAGACAGGACGAGATATTTTATCTGGCAGAAAAAAATTATTAATTGCCAATTTCAGAATTACACAAATTTCACAATGACAGCCTTCTTCAATCTCCCACACAATCATGGCCAAACTGGAATGTTTCAATCAAATATTCAGTTTGTTCAACGGGCATGTGCCAAAGCCGAAGCTGTGGGCGTGATTAATTCATTGATAGATTCAAATCAAACACAACTCAATCTGTCGGCAATCAACCTCGGTTTCTGTGAATTTCTTATCTGCACTTGCCACATATATACGCACATAAATTAATTCCAGTGCAGCCTGCAGGCATTCGGGACGGCCGATTGGACGGCGACGACAGTTGGCCAATTGGACACTTGGCCAGTACAATCATGACCAGCTGATGGCCTCGCAATCGCACTTCCACTTGCACTTGCTGCCGTTGTCGCTGCTGATTAATTTATGCCAATATGCAATTTTCACACCAACGAGCAGGGTCCTGCAATGACAGCCCAAGCGCATAATTGCATGGGTCTGGGGCTTATTTATGGCGCCCGAATGCCACCAGCCACCGGCCACCATCTCGCCACTCCCGGCCGACAACCGCCCCAGGGTCAAATTAAGAGCTGCTGAAATGGCACGGAGAGAGGTCAACCTTATGGAAAATGCCTCTGAGCAAAGGTCATAAATTGAGCTGTCAGCTGGCAAATATGTTTTAATCATTTTCATGAAAAATCTCAAGAAATACGAAAATGTCGAAATTTTCTTGCTTTTAGTTAATTGCTGCTAAAGGATCTGCCCGGATAAGCAAAATATTATCGTTTTTCCTTAAAGCTCAAATGAGTTCACCGGAAAATGTATGCTAAGCATGTCAGTTGTCCCAAGTTGTGTGGGAGTGCCAAATAAAACTTTTCCACCCGACACGTGTGCATTTAATGGAGCTCTGTAAGAACGAAAAACCATGTCATAGCTTCCAGGTACTGCATTTGATTAGGTAAAAAAAAGGTTGAATCAGGTGAATAAAATGTATATAACTTATTTTTTAGACTAACTAGTTGCCGAGCATGATATTGTAACTAGGAAACTAGAGAAATTTAATTGGTTGCCGAAAAAAAAGCCGCAGGTTTGGAATTCTGTTACCTGGCAACCCAATCCGCATTCAAAATTTGCACCCAGCAGCATCACAGGCCCCACCCTGTCCCACTTAACCCACCTCCGCACAATTTTTTGTTGGACTATGGTGGGAACCTGTCAAAATGCTCGCCCGCCTGTCAACCACAAGACACAACACAAAAAGCATTGGACAATTTGCTCGGCACCGGATTAGATTGCTCTGGTACGATCTTTACTTATCCGAACAAGGGGCGATGGGGCTGATGGGGGGTGGCAATCAACGTCAGGCATGTTTCAGAGTTGTTGCCCGTCTGATGGATTGCCAGGGTTGCCTGGTTCGTCTAATAAGCAATGCACACGTCGGTACTTTTGTATCGAATTTTTGTGCACCAGCCACCGGTTAAAGAGCCGTGAAAATTCGCTTTTGCTCTGCTAGGTATAACTGTATGGTATTTGCCTTTGGGCCATTTTCCCGGCTATAGGTGTATGTGTGAGTGTGTGTTTGCCTTGACAAATGATGTTTGAAGGGAAAGTTAACTGGGGCGGCATGTCGCTGGCCATTTTGTGGCTTTCTCTCGGCTCTAGAAAAATATATAAAATTTATATACAAATTTGAATTATGGCTAAGGGCGGCGGCCCATACCTTTTTCCTGGTTCTGGTCCTGTTTTTCGGTTTTCAGCTTTCAACAAAACTCTTCCCTTACTTTTTGCGTTTTCTTTTAGGTCACCGCATAATAAATAACTGTGGATGATTTTTTTCCCCGTTCTGATACAACCGGTTTTCGGTATAATTTATGTAGGTTAAATTTGCAATTTTTTTCCAGGAATGAGCCCATGTTTAAGGGCAATTATGAGACTGTCAAATATATATTCCGACAATTGCGGATGGGCGAAGCTTTTGGGCCAAGCTTTAAATTGGCAGAAGGACGCCTTCGAGCTTTGGCCCAGCCTCCCCAGCGTTTATCCTTAGCATTTTGTTGTCTTTTCATTAGGACAAAAGGCAACTGTCCTTGGCCCCCTTGGGGTCCTTCAGTTTGCCTTGCACTTGACTGTTCGTCCGTTTGCACGGTCCTGGTATGAATTGGGCTCTCCTTTTGTCCATTTCATGTCCTGGCCATAAATTGTAACTAACATCTCGGCGGGCAGCGCGGATAGGAGGGATTCCCCGAGATGGTTTAATGCATATTTATACCACCTAAATGGCTAATGAGCAAAACGTGCCACACATGCAGCCAATTTTTGAGGCATGAATATGCGAAAACACGAAGAAAATACATTAATTAAATTTTCTCGCCGCCCGATCCTCCGCCCAGGAGGAAACTGAAAAAGACGCAAGGGTGTAACTTGTACTCAAGAATGTGGGCACGGCCGGGACTCGGAAATCAACCGGGGAATAGTGGGGGAAATGAAGGACCTATAAAGAAAATCATGCCCGGCCATGTGTGTCTGAATTCTGATTGAGAATAATGCCAAAGAAACAAAGAGCAGACAGGCAAAAGAGGAAATAACGTGGCGGAGAGATTTCCCTTTGCATTATTTATAAGAATAAAAACCAAATAATGAAGCCTCATAAAAATGGCAGGGCTTAAACAATATTGCGGATATTACAAACAAAAGATAATAATATAATGAGCAATAAGCCAAAGGCGAATAATAAAGGCTGGCTAAAGGGAGAGCCTCCAAGCCGCCACCGCAGGAGAATTCAATTATGTGCGATAAACAGAAGACATTAAATATTAAAGTGCTAATGGAAAAGGAATCGCTGGCGATTCGAAAGGAGGTCCTCCTTGGAAATAAACGATTCGTAAGAAGCAAATACGGGATTGGAGGAGGCCACCGGAACAAAAGGTTAAAGGGTGAAGCGAGTGGGAGGAAAGGAGCTCAAATATTACCGGGAAAAGACGGAAAAAATTAATGACAATGGGAAAATGGCAAAGTGCAAATACTCGGCGAAAAACAAAATGAGTTTTTCCTGCGCACCAGGTACAACGACTTCGTTTCAACCATCTGGCGCCATCCATTTGATTCACATGCATATTTCTGCCACCGGCAGAGGGGAATTTTACAGTATTTTGATTTGTTATATATTGTGTTGGTTTGGTCTTAACTTTATTCCCTTGCTGTGCTTGTGTGTGGGTTGTGTACTTTGTTGTGCATGCACAAGCAGAACCACCCCCTATCCCACCCACACATGTTCCGGTTTTGGTGCTAATTTTACGCCCCTCTAATTCCGCATTATGAGATTATTATGCTCGGGCTTTTTGGGGCTGCAGCTTTGTCGGCAAAGCAGCTGCCCTGTGTATTTTGGGGTTTGCGGGCAAATAAAATATTCCATTTGCTCCTGTTGTCTTGGTCATGATTTGGCCAACCAGTAATGAAGGTTTCCATTAGGTGACACCATGGTTTGCAAACAAAACAGAAGCCACAACATGGAATAAATTATTAAAGCACAGGGATAAACATTGTTGCAGAAAATTGAATTTTGGGTGTCACATAGATCATTTATTTTAGAAATTAAAATTAACAAAATACTATATGATATGTATAAAAATAATCCAACCTTTCATTGTTCAACCAACATGCATCTACACAATTTTAAATTACAAAATTGTATTAGTTTCGCTTATTTCACAGCCAGTTTCCTGTTCTGCGACCAACTGTCGCAATGAACCAGAAAATCACAGGCGGAGACAAACCGCGAATTTCAAAACTAAAACCAGATTTTATAATCATGCAATTAATATATGGTAGAGTGCTGGACAAACGAAATCTACGTCACTTTTGTGGCTGCACCTGCCAGCACCTCTTCGCGGCTTACTGCACCATGCCCCCCTCTAAGCCGATCGGTGTGCGGTGCACTTTCCAGGAAATAAATTATAAATAAAACGCATCGACATCAACACGAAACGCTGTCATGATTTTACTCAGTCCTTCGACACGGGACACAGGACTCTCTCCGGCGGGGCGACCAGATTAAATATATCCATTTTTTGGGCACTCTCCGTGGTGCGGATGCTTTATTTATGCCATGAATAAATGCAAATTTTCCAACGCCACAGCAGATTTTGCAACATATGAGAACGAAACTAGGAGGTGAGTGGAATGCGGGTTAGAGGGAGCACGCCAAAGGACTCCCCAACATCCGTAGCGTGTCCTTTGCATAATAATAACTTGTAAATGTCATGTAGCGTGGCCGTGTCCTCCATCAAAAAAAAAAGAGGGAGCTTCAGCTTCAGAGCTGAAGTCCTGCTCCATCTGGGCCGCCCAAGAATTAGCATTTAATACGAGCCATAGGGCCAGGATTATTAAAGTCCTAATATGGATAAAATATTACCTTTCCGAAGAAAGTGACCGGGGAAAGTTAAATGTCCACTCAAAGTTAAAAGAAAATCATCGCAATGTAAACATTTCTCGGACTCTCCGTTTGTTTGACTACTTAAGCTTCAACTCCTCGACCTTCGGCAAACCGATTAGACTGAGACTGTGTTCCGGGGAGGGTGCTACTAATTGACCGGAAATGAGAAAAATTGATTTATTTGCCTGGCTCAAGGCCGTGACGCTCCAATCATTGCGATAAATGCCAAGATAAAACCAATTACGTTGCCAATTTGAATGATTGCAATGCGATTAAACTAATCCAAGCAATCAGAAACGTTTGATTAAACTAATTTGTCACCTGAGTATAAAAAATAACCAATATTATCTCAAATTAAAAGTCCTTTACAACGACTATTGAACAAATTACGTATACGCAACGATCCACCAAAAACACTCTCCCAAAAATTTACGCATACGCCTAGTATAAGAAACCTTCTTTCCATTTTTTCATAAATAGTGAACCATAACCTTTTTTTGGGGAGATCAGGAATCACCATTTGCTTTAGCATTAAATCCGAAATAAGTAACATGCTTAATTATTTATGGTCCTCTTAGGGACAAGGCTTCTGAATGGCATAAAATCGGAAATTTGTTGGAAACAGACATCCTCCCATTTTTGCATTGGCAAGCTTTTTTTCGCTTTCCTTGAGGCAGGCCACTTGTGAGCGATACTTTTGCAACAAAGACAGACACAGAATCACAGGCAGGAAGGCAGATTGACTTGGAAAAGAAGGAGAAGGCACAGGATCCTGGATTCTGAGGCAGACACATGCGGAGAGCCATTTGAAAACTATTACGCCCAAGAGATTCATTCAAGTAGTGCGGCATTTATAACTCAAATGATTCCCAAGTAACAAAAAGCCTAAGAACTCAAGAGGAGTGAAGTAGCAGGCAAAGGATTTGCAGGGAATCCTGAAAATGGATAGTGATGAGCAAAATACACATGAGAAGATGAAAGATAAATAGTTAATATATGTTTTCTGAATAATATTTGTTACTATAATATATAATAACAATAAATAATAGCAGCTCTACTTTAGCCAATACAAACCACAATAATTACTTTCACCTCACCCTGGTAATAGGAAACTATATTTCTCAGCTTCGGATCTCTTTATTATCAGCGAATTTTTGGCCAAACAATGACCTTCAATGAAATCTCCTCTTCCAACTATAACGAAGTATGACAGGAAGGCGAGGAAACTGTGGAAACAATGTTAAAAACGGCAGCACAGAGAATCCATTCCCTTGCTTTTTATTAGAATGGGTCCATGGGGACGTGGGCGCCAGCCATTGTCTGGCTGCTCTCGACCGAGTGCCTCGTTCCCCATGAATCTCTATCGCTACCCGCACGGGTATATAATGTATAGATATGTCTGTATAGTTTGCTATATGTTTCTTAGCACGTACTTATCTATGGCAGCCACTGGAACAACAATGCCACTTGAAACAACAATAAAAACTTTGCTAAAAACAGAAAAAGCCAGATACTCTTATATGTGGACAAGTCTCCGGTCCTGCATAAAAAGGAGGTAACACCATAAAATATGAAATGTACGAAAGGTTCAGATTTTAATGGAGAAACCAAATAATTTTATGATTTACTTTGCATGACTCGTGAACTTCAGTGAGTAAGGTCCCCTTTGAACAAAAACTTCCTTTCGAACTTGGCTAATTTATTTATTTATCTTTCATTTACAAAGATTAGATTGTTGCTACTTGGCTGGACCAATCCGATTTTGGGCTTTCAAATAATTGTTTATAAAAAATATTTGCCATCCCAGTGAATGAATCAATGAGGGGTTTTCCAACCCATTTTCGAATTCCACTAGGCAATTTTCATCTGTATTATTTTTTGAACTTTATTAATTCCAACAATAAGTAGCAAAAAGTTATTTCTTAAGACTTTGATTTGGTATTTGTACGAGACTGTCTTTTCTGGTTCCAGGTATAGGCTAGTCTATCTAGAAGGGTGTCACATATTGGCGGATGACTCAGGAGGGGCCCTTCAGGTATCTGACTCTCTTTCTGTTTAACGCAAAGAAAAAAGTTGTGGACGTCCACTTCGACATTGTTCAAATACCGGTTTGCCGTTTCGCCTATTTTAAAATGAAGTTTGCTATAATTGCATTTAAATAGAAAATATTTTACCAAAAGAAACTGCAATAATAGCACTAAGCAAGAACACTTTGTATGCATTTCGCAAGCCCATATTTAATAAGTAGACAATAAATACTAACAGGACCAGAAATAGCACTGAACATTTTAACCAAATTCCGGAAAGGCTACGCCAAATTAATTTTATTCCCCTCAAATGCGTATTAACGATGGTTATATAATCACATGCACAGTTTCTCGTATTCTGGTTATCGTATATTTGGACCAATACACCCCCAAAATATTTAAAACAATCAAAATAAATAAAAATGTATTTATTATTTTATTTAGAGCTGAAAGTTTTTATATTTTCTATGGATTGGCTTCCCATAATTGCACTTGGCAACCTGGAAAGCGATAACTAGAGAAAAAAGACCTACAACAATTTCAAAATTTCCACAAAAAAAAGGAACTTTAAGAACTATTTTTTATATAATTTAGAAGTTATTTGTCGATTAACGTAACTGAATCTTATCTGAAAGAACTGGAAACAGAACAGCAAAAATTTTAACATTGTTCCATTTATATACAAATGATTGTTTACAAATGTATTATTCACGTTCATATATTTCATAAATTCAAACAAAAATTAAAATCCTTGCTCTAAAATAAAATATACCATCAATTTATTCAAAACTGTTCCTTTATTGTATTATCCCTTTAACGGAAACAATTCTACAAACATGGATCATGTAATGTTAACTAACCAGTAATGTTAACCTTGTTGATATTTGTGTTTGAAATTCCTGGTTTACCTCACCTTGGTTTATTATTTGTCATTTCCTTTGTCTTTGCCAAAGACACAGCTATCAGCATGGATAAAAATAAAATATACAATCAATTTCATTTTCAAAATAAGTCCTTTATTGTATTGGCCGTACATTTATCGGAAACATTTTTACAAACTTGAATCATGCCTAACCAGCAATTTGTATATCGTTGACATTTTTATTTGAATTTTTTGTATCATCTTGGGCATTTGTGAAAGCCAGAGCTATCAGCACGGAGAAAAGGCCTAGAAAGAACTTCATGTCTGGGAGTCTAGATGGAGTTTGAAAGCGAAACGAAGGATTCTCCATATATAAGCCAAGTGCATAATTAAATGTGGTTATTTTAAAATTAAATATATTTGACACGCCTGGTTTATAGCGTTATATGATTAAATAAGACCTTTTAAAACGTTAAACGTTTTAAACGGTTAGAGTTAAAATGTCATACAATGTCATACTTAAAATGTCAAAACAGTTACATAATAAATTTAAATATTTTTTTGTTTGTGTTATTTCACAATTTTCTATAGAATTACTGATTTATTGCAGCCAAGGATATTCTAAATATTTCCTTAAATAAAATGTGTACTATTTTGTATTATATAAAATCCCTCCCGGCATGTGAAGTTACAAAAAAAATGTTATTAAACATTACTAACAAATGACATGAATAATTGCTCAATAATCATGAAAAGTTTCTGTTTAATATTTCCAAAATGTTGGCTTTAAATTTCTGATATCTTTCCGAAATCTTTTAAAAATTATGAAATATGTCAATTGAGATCTTTCATAGTTAGTCATAGTTTTGTAAACTTCATATCATATCTAATAAATAAATAAATAAGTCAATTGAAAGATTTCTAAAAGATATTGGGTGTAGTTTGGGGTTTCAAACTCTTAAATATTCCTCCCTCCTCCTAAAGTAAATATTGCAACGTTTAAGATAACTTATGGTATTTGAGCTCTCGACTAAAAAATATGTACAGTTAAACGATTTAAAAAATTGTACTGTTTAAAAGGACAATTTTAGTTTCTTAAGCGATTTCGTCAAAGAAATTCAATTTTCTTGCGAAATGTATTTGAAACTTGAAATATTGGCACCGACTGGCTTGCTTGGACTGAGATTTCTAGACCTTAACTATATTGAATCTTTTTACTTCGTTTTCTGGACAGCTCTTATCCTATATCCTGCATTCATAAAAGAATCACCAAGAATTTTGTATATCTTGAATTTGTTGTTGTTAAACAAGTTTTATTTCATTCAATCATAATTTTAGTTATATTGGATTGCTTCAAAGTTATTTAAAATCGTTTACTGTGTTCCTCCTGCAGCAGGAGCATCTGCTGGCTTTCCAACGGAGATTTTGTTAGTATTAGTATTGTCGCTTTGTCCATTGGCAACGGCCAAAGCCAGGAGCAGGGTAACGAAGGCTGATAGGTACTTCATGTTTGCTGGTCGAAGTCGTTGTGAAAGATCAATCTCAATTGGCCCCTTTTATACATGATGGCCGTAAGTATTTCCAATAACAAGATCAGTTTTATTAGTCAAAAAACGCTTACTTTTAAATAGAGCGTAAATAAATTAATGCCTGTGAATAAATGAATTATAAAGAGAATCTCTTTATTAATACAGTACTTGAATTAAATAAAAACCACAATTTTAATAAATTATAAAAAACCACATATGATATTGTGCTTCAAACTTTTATAATTAGTATTTAGAGGAAGTAAAGCTTAACCAAAAATAGTACAAAATTAAATATTTATTATATTCCTCGAAATGTAAAAGCTTCAATTTTAAATTGCCGATACAAAACAGTTCAATCCCATAAGTGAAACAAATTAGACTCAAAGGTCTCCTATTACGTGACGGAAAGCGGTTGACCCGGCTCGTAATGAAAGTGCCACGAGTACTAGTCATTGGGAGTTCTCTGCTCCTCGTTTGTGGAGTTATAATGACCTTCAACTGGATGATAAGTCGCGGTCTCGGCTCTAAACAGAGCCGAGTACAGATGTACAGAAAGCACGAGGACTTCAAAAATTCAATAAAAAGAACATCCATGCCATATACAAAGCGAAAGAAAGCCAGTGTTCAGGGAAAATCCAGGAAGGTGAAGCAACCTGTTCTCAAGAAACAGCCAAGGGTGACCTTTGAAAGATTGAACTCCAAGAACGAGTCAGGTAAATCCTATATCTCCCTGCTCGATATCTTGAAGGCAAAAAATCAACCCAAACATGGAAAGAATATATTTTTTCTGCAGACCACGGGTGTCCAGAAAGAGGAGACAACGCAACTAATTAAGTTGACGGCGCGAGAGGCATGTGCCATTGAGTCAGCCGCTCTCCACAATCCAGGCCTCACTGTGTTTGTGCTCTTCGCCGGCGCCACGCACAGGATGTACAGTGGAGATCCCTGGATAAGAAGCCTCCATTTCTACAATAACATACGCTTGAGGCGCTTGAATCTTTTGCGCTACGCGGCCGGTACTCCCATCGAGAATTGGATCAAGCTCGGCAAGATCTACAATTCGAAGTATCTATTTCCCCACGCCTCGGATCTGCTGCGTTACCTGACCCTGTACAAGTATGGCGGAATATATCTGGACCTCGATGTGGTGGTACTGCGCAGCCTGGAGAAAATGCCACCAAACTTCACAGGAGCTGAGACAAAGAAGTCCTTGGCGTGTGGTGTCATGAAAATGTCCAGCACTGTCGAGGGCCATAGGATAGCCGCTTCATGCCTGCAGGACCTTCAGGCCAACTTTAATGCCAACAACTGGGGTAGCATTGGACCTGCCGTGATAACCCGAGTGGCCAAAAAAACCTGCAACACCACCCGCATCCAAATGATGATCAACAAACCCAATCACTGCAAAGGATTCACGGTTTTCAGTGAAAAGGCCTTCTATGCCATTCCCTGGAGACAGTGGATGGACTTTTTCAGGAGCAGTTCTCTGAATAAAACTATGAAAGCCACGGCCAACTCCTATGTGATTCATGTGTGGAACAAATTCTCGAAATTCCAAAGGGTACGAACTCGCGAGATCACAGCGTATACCAAATATGCCAGTATGAACTGTCCCAGGACCTTCGCAGCTGCGGGGGACTTTTTATAGAATCCAGATCTATCTATAAGCTACTAATAATTAGTGTTAACTTAACCAAGAGTCTTCTAGTTGCCTTTAATAAATTTTTAAAAGCCCTTTACTTCAAAGCACAAACTTATTTTTCTAATACTAATCAGCTTAAAACTTAAAAGACAATTATATTTCTGATTCATGATAGACGGATATTATTTTCTGCTATAATATTCATAATATATTCCTATAGCTATGGCATTTCATCCCCGTTTCTTTGTTGTCGCAGCGCCATAAAGAACTAATTAATTCTTGCCAAATAAAGCCAAAGTAAATGGCCAAAAGCAATTTGGCTGCCCGGGCATTATTAAAATTTTATAAAATATCTCGCGGCGCTTTCAAGTTTTCTATAAATATTTTGCCATCATTAAGTATAAGCCATGGCTGGGATTTGTAAATGCAAAACGCTATGTTGGAATTTGTTGGCCAGCTATTTATATTTTTCCTCTAAACACTTAAAAGGCCGCAGACGTCCAATGACCGTGCCTTCAGCCAACTCTTGATCTACGGCCCGACTCGGTAGAACTAATGCTCGAATTTACTGTGACTTTTGGCACTGGCTGCAACAGCTGCTGCATATTATGTGGCACCCAGCGAAACTTCGCCCAGAAATGGGGGGCCGGGGGGGAAAAAGCTGAAAAACTGAAAGGAGCCAAAGCACACACATGTGTCTCCTGCTCAGTTTTATCTGCTGTGCTGCACGCGGCGCATTTGCATATTTCGGGCACAGGAGTCGCAGCGACAGCCGTGGCAACAGTGGCAGTAGCTGAGTTTTTATTTTTATTCCATTTTTATTAATGCGAAAAATGTAATTTCAAGCATTTGCAACTGCAGCTGGGCCTTAGGGGCTGCACGTAAGCCAGACCCTCCCCAAAAAAAAGTGGCATTTGGAAAATTGGAAATATTTCATACATAGATTGGATAAGGAAGCGGCTTAACTTTAAGGTTTAATGTTACTAGGTTGAATGATTTTCAGTCGTATTAAAGAATGAACATATAATTGAGATTGTAGTTATGCTCGATGAAACCGATAGTCCAATAAAATCTAATGTTTTCCCCAACATTCATAACAAATACTAATCCAATCAAAACACTTGATTAGATTTCCCCCTTTAGCCTTTCCATTTGACTTTTTGTTATGTCATGTCCATTGGGTCAGATGAAATTCGGAGTCGCAACTTCCATTTGCATTTGTCACGCTCGTTAGACTTTGGGAATTCCCATCGGGAGATACGTAATTTTCGGATACAGAAAGTCTGCCGCGTGACTTGAATCCCTTCCAAGGTCAAAACAAAACGAAGTTCTTGGCGCTTCCAGCAAGGCCTTACTAAGCTGAAAACTATTCTTGTCGTTTCAATGCTTGTTTTATAATATTGTACTCTATCTCATAAATAAATATTAAAAATAACTGAAACCGTTTCTACTCACACTGGCCTCACTGGCAGAGGCCGAAGTATAAATGTCCGAGAAAAGCTCTCAAAGCTGAAATCCTTTGGCTTTATCTAAGCACTGGTAATAGTATGGAAGATAAGACCGTGTCTCTCTCGGCCACAATTCCACAGCCTGTAAGCAGGACTCGGTTGAAAAGGGTGACAGAAAGTAAAATACCCGGAAAGAGGATTACAGGCAAGACACTGTGCCAAGGAAATTGTAAATACCTTGGATATAAAATGCTACAGGTTGTTTAATAAGACTCACACACATCTTTAATATTAAGTTGAGGAATTTCAAAATTTTAGTTGAGAGCTGACCAAATCAAAGATTAAATGAGTGGCTTTTCAATAAAGAAATAGTCTGCAAAATAATATAACTATTAGGTAAACACGAAAATGAAGTCACAAAATATTTTCAATACAAAACCGCTTTTTCCTTTCAAATTGTTTTCCATTTCAATGAAAATGCACGCTGAAAACACACCTGTTCGCTGAACGAAAACACCAGAATCTAAAATTTAAATGAAACAAAGCTACTTGATTAAATTTCAGAAATGATTGCACACCGAAATGAATGCTGTGGCACATTGAAATTTTACGAATGAGTGCCCGGAATGCAGCACGTTCTTGTATTATGATTATTATTGTTGCAGTGGCCACACACACACACACACTGGAAACAACAGAAGAAAATGGCGCGACGGCAAACGGCGGCTATGGAAAGCGGAAAATATAAAGCCAAATATTTTTGTGGCTGCACAAGGAAGTGGCCAAAAGCGCACTTTTCATAATCTCCTGCATTTTATGGTCGAGCGATGGCGGCAGTGGCAAGCAACCAGCGAACCGACCGAACAACAGAGCCAGCTGAAAATTCAAATGAATACCAAATTGTGGCAAATGCCTCGCGCAATGCTGCCACAAAGCCTTCTCTGCCACCCCGGTCCCCTCTGAGGATACCCCCAACCCATATCCCTCCCAACCCCATCCGGTCTAGTTGGCGGAAACAGCTGTTTCCTTTACACAGACAACTTCTGACCCGATCTCTGCCACCCCCCATCCCATGCCCTCAAAGATGCTGCGAAATTATTATTACATTTTATGCCAATTCAACGAATTTTCCATGTGCATTGTCTGCGCCTGCAGATGAACCCATGCCCGGGTTGGCCGGGAGTGGGTGGACCTTAAGTTTGCTGTAACTTAATTAAAGCCACCTCCCGCTGCACCAAACGGAAGCTATAAATTTAAAATGCGGCACGAGCTTGCCACAAAAATGAAGTTTTAAAATCTTGATGTCTCAGCTGCGTAGTTTGTTTTTGGGCTGCACTGGAAGTTCATAATTTTGTAATTTAGTCTGCTTTTAAGTTTTAACTAGAGATTAATTTCAAGGCGATTGAAAGCTTTTAACACCCTTAAAAACAATTCAAAGAAATATTCAAACAAAATAATTTAAAAAGGCAAAAAATTAATTTTTTATGCCTGAAATTATTGCCTACTTTGGTGGGCCTTGCTTTTTGTTTGGGAAATGTTAGTGCTCTAGAGTTGTATATATTTTCTAATTGGTGCTTTAATATAAGCATAAGAATATATACAAATAATGTGTTGGCTTGGAAGCATCGTTCTCACTAATACAATATACCCTTGTACTTAAAAAGTACCCAGTATACAAATGGGCCATGAATGTTCGTCCAGAGTAAAATAAATGAGCTCCGGGCCGGGAACTTAAATTTTTGAAACGCTACTATGCGGCGGCGGCGACTTTCTGCTAATTTTGTATGCGGCCCACACAAATCTTGTCATTATTACTGCCAGTCCAGCCAGGACTATACTCTCTGACACCAACCCCAGCTCAAAGGGAACTGGACATTGCGGTCTGGTGTCTGCTTTTTGCTCGTTTGATTTGCTCCATTAATTTTGAGCGAAAGCGGAGTTTTTGGGCCCGGGAAAGTTCTGTGACAGCAGCGGGGACCCCATTGGGCCCGTTGATTTGTGTGGCGCTTTTCTGGGTGATTAAGTCATTCATCAGGCGGCGGCTTCGCCTGGGACAAGTGGAAATAAGAAGGCATTTCGCGTTCTTGTCCTTGTTGGCATTTTCTTCGTGGTTTTCTAATGAAGCGTCATGCCGAATAATTAGAGAAGGCAATGCGTCCCGCCGCTGTCTTATCTAGTTGCCAATTTTTCCACTCACTTTTTTCAATTAAAAAGTTTTTCCTTTGTCACGGTTACGCAATAAATTTCCGGAGATTATTGCACTGGAAATACAATTTATACTTCAATTACTAATTTATCAATAATATTTTTTTTTTTTGTAATTTTCAATCATGAATTTGTATTTCTCTTGTATTGTCCTTTTGACTGTACATGGATTTCATCAAACTTCCTTTTCCTTAAATTTTTCGTTCTGTGACCCACGCGGCGTATGCGTAATAAGCATTCAATGATTGGGCACACAAAGCAGCCTTAAGCTCATTTAATTGGTATTAATAATGGCCCAGGACCATGGCAAGCTGTTGCCGGGGTAACCTGCCAGAAGGTTGGCCTGAAAACGAACATTACGGCGTAGGGGGTCTCCGATGGCGCCAAGGAGCATCTGCGAAGGTCATCGCTAAGTAGTTTTGTTCTGACATTGGCATGCTCGCCATGGAAAATGCTTTGATAAGCGGTGCAAGCCCCCATTCACTGTAATTTTATAGCTCAAAGCATATTTGCTTCGTTTTCTTTATTTTTAGCTTTTCCCATCTTATTTTTCCGCTTCCATTGTTTTACTTTGAAAGACTTTCGACTTTGGAAGGCAAATTTTGCTTACTTATTTGCTAAACTTAACATTTGACTGAAGGGGCTCGAAAGTAGAGAGCTTAAACTCTATCAGTGATCTGAAGCGCTGCAAATTGAGCTCAAAATTCTTTACCAGAAGGCATACTTTATACTAATTGCAAGCGTTAATAAATATTCAGAAACTATAGGAGATACTAGGTAATCATGAGAACTTAAACATTTGAAATAAGTATTTTCAAAACTTGAAAATACTCTCTTGTAAAATACAACTTTTAAGTTCAACCTTCAAAAGACTTTTCAATTATAATATAATTTTAAAGTTAATCATGTTTATTATTTCTCATATCAATGTTTATTTCTCATATTACGTATACACACGGCTGGCTTTATGAACTAAGCTTTGTCTATAAAAAAATTTTATGGTAAACACTACTGAGTAATTTATTCTAATAAAGTTTTCTAAGATTTAAAAAGTGAATGCAAACTGGAATGCGTGGAAGGACAATACGACTTCCCGCGATGGCTATATCTTGGCCATTTTCTATCCGATTCTTGAGCGGAATACCTTAATCGATTTGTAAATCGATTCTCCATCATTCTGCATCAAAATCTAAGAATGAAACATTTTTTCGATTTTTTGTTAAATTTACTGCCCTTTTTCAATCTTTAATTTAATTACTGGGGGGTCCCCTTCAGAAATTCTGAAAATGCTTGGAAGGACAATATGGCCCCCCGCGTTGGCTATATCTTGGCCAATTTCTATCCGATTCTTGAGCGGAATACCTTAATCGATTTGTAAATCTATTCTCCATCATTCTGCATCAACATCTAAGAACGAAATATTTTTTCGATTTTTTGTTAAATTTACTGGGGGGTCCCTTCAGAAATTCTGAAAATGCTTGGAAGGACAATATGGCCCCCCGCGTTGGCTATATCTTGGCCAATTTCTATCCGATTCTTGAGCGGAATACCTGAATCGATTTGTAAATACATTCTCCATCATTCTGCATCAAAATCTAAGAACGAAATATTTTTTTTTTTTGATTTTTTGTTAAATTTACTGGGGGGTCTGGTTTTTGGGTCCCTTCAGAAATTCTGAAAATGCTTGGAAGGACAATATGGCCCCCCGCGTTGGCTATATCTTGGCCAATTTCTATCCGATTCTTGAGCGGAATACCTTAATCGATTTGTAAATCTATTCTCCATCATTCTGCATCAAAATCTAAGAATGAAACATTTTTTCGATTTTTTGTTAAATTTACTGGGGGGTCCCCTTCAGAAATTCTGAAAATGCTTGGAAGGACAATATGGCCCCCCGCGTTGGCTATATCTTGGCCAATTTCTATCCGATTCTTGAGCGGAATACCTTAATCGATTTGTAAATCTATTCTCCATCATTCTGCATCAAAATCTAAGAACGAAATATTTTTTCGATTTTTTGTTAAATTTACTGGGGGGTCCCCTTCAGAAATTCTGAAAATGCTTGGAAGGACAATATGGCCCCCCGCGTTGGCTATATCTTGGCCAATTTCTATCCGATTCTTGAGCGGAATACCTTAATCGATTTGTAAATAAATTCTCCATCATTCTGCATCAAAATCTAAGAACGAAATATTTTTTCGATTTTTTGTTAAATTTACTGGGGTCCCCTCAGAAATTCTGAAAATGCTTGAAGGACAATATGGCCCCCCGCGTTGGCTATATCTTGGCCAATTTCTATCCGATTCTTGAACGGAATACCTTAATCGATTTGTAAATACATTCTCCATCATTCTGCATCAAAATCTAAGAACGAAATATTTTTTTTTTGATTTTTTGTTAAATTTACTGGGGGGTCTGGTTTTTGGGTCCCTTCAGAAATTCTGAAAATGCTTGGAAGGACAATATGGCCCCCCGCGTTGGCTATATCTTGGCCAATTTCTATCCGATTCTTGAGCGGAATACCTTAATCGATTTGTAAATCGATTCTCCATCATTCTGCATCAAAATCTAAGAATGAAACCTTTTTTCGATTTTTTGTTAAATTCACTGGGGGGTCCCCTTCAGAAATTCTGAAAATGCTTGGATGGTCAATATGGCCCCCCGCGTTGGCTATATCTTGCCCAATTTCTATCCGATTCTTGAGCGGAATACCTTAATCGATTTGTAAATCTATTCTCCATCATTCTGCATCAAAATCTAATAACGAAATATTTTTTCGATTTTTTGTTAAATTTACTGGGGGGTCCCTTCAGAAATTCTGAAAATGCGTGGAAGGACAATATGGCCCCCCGCGTTGGCTATATCTTGGCCAATTTCTATCCGATTCTTGAGCGGAATACCTGAATCGATTTGTAAATAGATTCTCCATCATTCTGCATCAAAATCTAAGAACGAAATATTTTTTCGATTTTTTGTTAAATTTACTGGGGGGTCCCCTTCAGAAATTCTGAAAATGCTTGGAAGGACAATATGGCCCCCCGCGTTGGCTATATCTTGGCCAATTTCTATCCGATTCTTTAACGGAATACCTTAATCGATTTGTAAGTCGATTCTCCATCATTCTGCATCAAAATCTAAGAACGAAATATTTTTTCGATTTTTTGTTAAATTTACTGGGGGGTCCCCTTCAGAAATTCTGAAAATGCTTGGAAGGACAATATGGCCCCTGCGTTGGCTATATCTTGGCCAATTTCTATCCGATTCTTGAGCGGAATACCTTAATCGATTTGTAAATAAATTCTCCATAATTCTGCATCAAAATCTAAGAACGGAATATTTTTTCGATTTTTTGTTAAATTTACTGGGGGGTCCCCTTCAGAAATTCTGAAAATGCTTGGAAGGACAATATGGCCCCCCGCGTTGGCTATATCTTGGCCAATTTCTATCCGATTCTTGAACGGAATACCTTAATCGATTTGTAAATCGATTCTCCATCATCTGCATCAAAATCTAAGAACGAAATATTTTTTCGATTTTTTGTTAAATTTACTGGGGGTCCTCTTCAGAAATTCTGAAAATGCTTGGATGGACAATATGGCCCCCCGCGTTGGCTATATCTTGGCCAATTTCTATCCGATCTTGAACGGAATACCTTAATCGATTTGTAAATAGATTCTCCATCATTCTGCATCAAAATCTAAGAACGAAGTATTTTTTCGATTTTTTGTTAAATTTACTGGGGGGTCCCCTTCAGAAATTCTGAAAATGCTTGGAAGGACAATATGGCCCCCGCGTTGGCTATATCTTGGCCAATTTCTATCCGATTCTTGAGCGGAATACCTGAATCGATTTGTAAATAAATTCTCCATCATTCTGCATCAAAATCTAAGAACGAAATATTTTTTCGATTTTTTGTTAAATTTACTGGGGGTCCCCTTCAGATATTCTGAAAATGCTTGGAAGGACAATATGGCCCCCCGCGTTGGCTATATCTTGGCCAATTTCTATCCGATTCTTGAACGGAATACCTTAATCGATTTGTAAATAGATTCTCCATCATTCTGCATCAAATCTAGAACGCAATATTTTTTCGATTTTTTGTTAAATTTACTGGGGGTCCCCTTCAGAAATTCTGAAAATGCTTGGAAGGACAATATGGCCCCCCGCGTTGGCTATATCTTGGCCAATTTCTATCCGATTCTTGAACGGAATACCTTAATCGATTTGTAAATAGATTCTCCATCATTCTGCATCAAAATCTAAGAACGAAATATTTTTTCGATTTTTTGTTAAATTTACTGGGGGGTCCCCTTCAGAAATTCTGAAAATGCTTGGAAGGACAATATGGCCCCCGCGTTGGCTATATCTTGGCCAATTTCTATCCGATTCTTGAACGGAATACCTTAATCGATTTGTAAATAGATTCTCCATCATCTGCATCAAAATCTAAGAACGAAGTATTTTTTCGATTTTTGTTAAATTACGGGGGTCCCCTTCAGAAATCTGAAAAGCTTGGAAGGAAATTCTGAAATGCTATATCTTGGCCAATTTCTATCCGATTCTTGAGCGGAATACCTTAATCGATTTGTAAATAAATCTCCATCATCTGCATCAAAATCTAAGAACGGAATATTTTTTCGATTTTTTGTTAAATTTACTGGGGGTCCCCTTCAGAAATTCTGAAAATGCTTGAAGGACAATATGGCCCCGGCATCAAAATCAACTGGGTAATTTATTTTTATAATTTACTAAGTAATATAAATCTTATTTTTTGGTAAATTTTTTGATAAATTTTGATTTATTACTCATTCTGCATAAAAAATAATTTTTGTCGATTTTTGGTAAAATTTTTGATCTGGTTGTACACTGTTTTATAAGGATTTTGCCAAATTTAAAGAGTGAAATAATTCAAAAAAATAAAAATAATAATTAAAAATTATTTTTAATTGAACAGCGCCCTCCTCCTCGATTCTCATAGATCGCAGCTAAGCAGCCTAGTTGGCGCATTTAAAAAATTAAAAAAAGAAAGGAAGTGAAAAAACAACAAAGTAGAGAAACAACAACTTCTTGAAAAAACAACATCAAGACATGAACAACATGGAAAACAACAGCAACAAGGAAAACAACAACATCATGAACTACAACAACAACACGAACAACATTAACAACAACAACAACATGAAACACAACAACAAAAACAACGTGAACAACAACAACAAAAACAACGTGAACAACAACAACAACATGAAACACAACAACAACAAAAACAACGTGAACAACAACAACGAAAACAACGTGAACAACAACAAAATCAAAAACAAAAACAACGTGAATAACAACAACAAAAACAACGTCAACAACAACATGAACAAAAAAAAATGACAACATTAAACAACAACAACAATAACATTAACCACAACAACATGAACAATCTAAGAACGAAATTTTTATTTTACGTTTTGTTAAATTTTCTGGGTGATCCCCTTGAGAAATTCTGAAAGGTGCATGGAAGGACAATATGGCCCCGCGATGGCTATTTCTTTTTGATTCTTGAGCGGAATACCTTAATGGTTGCATGTCATTCTGGATAAACAAATCATTTTTGTCGATTTTTCTTAAAGTTTCTGGTCTGGTTCTACAGTGTTTCATAATGATTGGCCAAATTTGTCTTAAACCTTTCATATATCTGCGGTTTTGCAGATAGAAGCTTGGGACTTTTTCAAAATTCTTTTTATAAGAAGTTATTTTGATAATGATTCCTATAATGGATCCTATATTTGCGACATATATCTTATTATATAAACTTTCCATAGTACAATTCCAAAGAAAATTTTTTTCCAAAGGAAGTCTTTTTTCATATAAATTTGGACATAATGATAATCCTGGTGACTTTTTGTCACCATTCACTTGCTGGCTTGATGGCAAGCAAACATATCATAATGGCGGGCAAATAGAAGCACGTAGAAAAGAGCCAACCACATCGGCTACTTTGCACCTCTGGAAGCTGGAAAAGCGTATTAATTTCCAAGTTGTTCGTAGGAGCTTTTCAGCGGTTTGTGTTTCCAGCGCCATAAGGAAACGACGTGACAAACTTTTTTGTTTCGTCCTTCCTCGTTCGTTTCCATTATTAACATGCAGACTTTCAGTTTTTCCTCAACTCAGTCTTGGGATTCGAGTCAACTCACCCCGCCTCGTAGTCGTGTTAGTGACAGAAATTATTCTTGTTGACACATAAAAATTATTTAACCCTTTTTTTGACACTCGCCCATTCGTGGCATGAAAAATGACAACAAATGGTAAAATGTCCTCGAGCGTGTGGGTGTGTGTGGCTTAGCAGTTGGCCCAAAACATTTTCCAGACATTGATGTATTTGGGTCAGATGCCAGAAGGATAACTTCCCAAAAAGGATGCTTAAGAAATATATTTAGAAGCTGGCCACGCCCACTTTCCGACTCATTAACAGCGAGAAAATTTGCATAGTTAATTGCTTTTTAATGGTTGTGTTTGGAATTTTCAATTGCAGTCGAATTTTGTATATGTTTTAAGTTTATTTTTTTAAGCCTAGCTCGTTTTGTGCTCGCTTTTTTGCGTGGGTTTCGGTTTCGGCCCATTAGGAAAATAGAGTTTGCAGCTTGGCTAATGAAGCATAGTTTCGAGATTTGCCACGCCCCCACTCAGACAGTCTTCAATTAGCCTGCCAGCAATGGCAGAATTTTTATTTCGCTCTCGGCACTCGGTATTCAGTGTTCTCGGCTTTGTTTTTTAAGCATTTGCCTTTCGTCGGTTTGGGGTTTTTATTTTTTGGTGTTGCCTTTGCGGTCATTAAAACTAATGGCAGCTCGGCGGTTCGGTGGCTTTAAAAATTCCACACTCGCCCTCGGGCCGAATGAAGCGCCAAGCGCCGGATATATCATTTGACCAACAAGCCAAACAAACAAGCCAGTAAAAAGGATCTAAAAAAAGGAGAGAGCGCCCAAAGTTTTGTTGGCTCACATGCGGTCACAAAAGAGCAGTAAATTAAAATTTACTCGACATGAAATTGAAGCGGCACACTGCTGCTCCTTGCCATTCTGCCATGCCATGCGCTCCAGGCCACTGGAAAACCATTTCCGACTACGGGATTCCATTCATTTTTGGCTGCACTTTCGTCGAACAAATGGGAGGGTTGAAGGGCTGGGCGTCCAAAAGTCGATTCAATCGGCTTGCAACTGCACTCCCAGCTGAAATATCGGAGAAGTATTAATAAATATTAATGCTGGTATTCTGGGAATATACTTACATTCGTGGTAAAAGCAGAAGGGGTTGAATTATTTGATTCATATGGCTTTAAAATAAATATTATGGAATGGAGAACAAGTATAATTATGTAGCGGATAAAAGTTAAAATTCTTTCATAATAAAATATACGGATTTTAAATCATTGGATTTATGGAATATGCCAAACCAAAGAATTTTTATATTTTAATTGCCCCAAAGCACTTTTAGTTTTGGCTTTTCAATGCCGCGGCTAACAGTCTTGTGTCCAAAAGTTTTACATTTCGGACATGCCACTGACATGCAAAGCAGATTTGGCCAAATAGTGCCTCGGTGGCCACAAAAAAAAGCGAAACTTTTCGCCAGGTCATGACCGTTGGCCTCTTTGCAGTCGGAACGCGTGCACCGATTAAGCAGGATACAAAGCGAATAGCCTGCGGCAGCGGTCAGACTGTAAAAAAAAGGACACTCGAAAACCAAACAACTTTAAAGAGCTCCAATCAATTATCAAGTTGATTCCACTCCGCTGTTACCACAATTTGCCGTTAAGCGACAATTTCCGCAGCGATTATTCAGTGTCAACTAAAAAGTTGCCAAACTGTTTGAAAAACCAGCAAAAGCAATTAAAAGCAGCTGCTGCCAGGCCACGCCCTACTTCCGCCCCTATGGCCCAAGCTACATGTTTATTTTATGTGGCAAAATATGTTTCCTTTTTCCGTAGAAATATTTATGTAAGCTCTGCTGCAGTTTATTTGTCAAGCCGGACATGCAGATGTCGTTGGTCCTGCCGGGGGATTAGATGGATTTATCGCACTGTGACAAATATATGGCGTAAATCATACGGTTGGCAACTTTTCCAGGACTCTGGCTGCTAAGTGCAAAGTTTAACGCAAATATGGGACAGTTTTTTTAAATAAATTTTCACTTCGATGCACAGAATTTATAACTCATTTAATTTGATTTAAATATATTATAGAATCTTTTTAAACTTATCAAAAGCCCGGCACCTAATTATAATTTTGAACAGATTTCAGCTTGAATTACTAATTCTGTTCGAGTAATTCCGCATTTTAATTCGCTTTTTTAAAACCCCTGCAGCTTGACTGTCAAACACAAAATTAATTCAATGCATTTTGCAGGGAAAGTCTTAATTAGCTACAGCTTATCCACAGCTCAATAATGATGAATTAGCTTAGTCCCTGACCCGCAATTGCATTCACCCGAGTCCTGAATCCCGCATCCCCGCCCGTCACATCGGGAGCAATAGTTTCAGCTCTGAAGGCAAATGATATTTCCCGGTTCGCAGCCAAAATGAAACTACACGTCCAGCTTGTTAGAGTTAATTGATTTGTTGGCTTGTTCGGCCCTAGATATTGCCAGCAAACATACATGCCACATATTAGTTATTGATTTCCCACAGGTTGCAATGCGTCTAATACCAATCAACCAGAAATGGAGCCGAGAATTGGGAGCAAAATACAAAACACTGAGCTTATGTTTCAGGCATACTCCATAACAGACAGGATAAACGCCAGACAGGATATTCAGTTTGAAACAAACTTAATAAGAGCAGTATGAAATGCAAATATTTTATATATTTATAAAGTTGTTTCTACATAGTTTTGACATTTTGCAATTTATCATTTCAGAAAAACCTATTTAATTGTGTTTTGATATTTTTTTATGTTGGGGCTTTTGCGATAAAAGTGCTTTTGAATTAGAATTGAAATTGAAATTGTTAAAAATGTTGATTGCTTGTCTGTAATTATTTTTAACAAATTTATTTGCTAATTAGCCCCAACAATTATACATTTATATATAAAAGAAATCGTCCCAGCGTTTTTTTTGTAGAAAAATAGTATAAGTAGTGTGATGATCTCAAGGTGCATTGGTTAACAAAATCGAAGAAAATCTACTTGCATGCTGAGAATAAAATATGTACGCAGTACATAAAAGCGACCAGCATTATGTGTATGTATATAAGATGCAATTGTATATTAAGTTCGCGTGTGGCGCATAGGGTGATCCTTAAAAGATCCCGAAGAGGATCCCTGCGAAGACTCCTTGGCGTTGGAAATGGGGCCCATAACCACGGAACCCTCTACCATATACTGTGCCTGATTAATCGGGGTGTGTGGTGGTCGAAATTCATAGGACAATGAACTTTGCGAGCCACCGGTGTTTTGTACATCGCCGACGTATTCCTCCAGGTCGCTTTCAGAGTCGTAAAGATGGTCGATTCCATCCAAATCGATTAGCAGACGCCTCAAATACCGCAATTCGTCATGAGCGCGTGAAACCTTTCTCTCCAACGCTTTCATTTGTGCCTGTTATGGAGTATTTTCAGTCAACATATACGGTTTTCATTCTTATTGCAAGCTAATCCTACCTGGGGAATCAGGGGGCATCCCAGCACATGCATAATGTACATCAGGGGATCGGCTGGCGGTGGCTCAATGTTCACTAGTTGCTTCAAAATATCCAGTAGCCTGGGCAGAATTCCCCTCTCGTTCAGATAGTCGATGTATTCGTCTTCTAGGACTGACATATTTGGAATTAGAAAGTAATAATGCAATTATTCAATAAGAAATATTAAAAAAGACGTGCAAATAAATTCAATGGCGCGAATAACTGTTAAACGATAGAACGCTCGTATTGGGAACATTTGGAACTACAGTCTGTTGTTTACATGGCTGCATGTGGTGTATTTTGAACGTTACTTAACACTGTACTGTTAGCACTGGTAAAATTCTTAAAACAGACTATATTTTGTTATAATTTGTCTAAAATTAAAAGATTCTGCGAAAAATTTAAATAAGCAAAATGGCTTAAGCATTTTATTTTATAACATTTATTTTGCCTGCAAAGAAAAATGTGTAAAACTTAAATTTAAAAATAATTTATCGAAATGCAATCGAATTTTTTACAAAAAAAAGTGTCAATCCTCTTTTCAATCAGTTGTGTCTCATTTTAACTTAAAAACTATTTTAACTTTTTTTGCACTTATTTTCAAACGAAGAGCTATTATTTCCAATTATACTGCGAAAAGTCTTATACTGCGGTATTTTATGAAAAACAAACCATCTGGTAACATCCACCAGTTGACGGTTTTTGAATTTTTTGACAACCCTACTACCTACACAACAAATATAGTCAAAATTCGAAAGAATACAAGTTAAATATAGCACCTACTTTCAGCGAAATGGAGAAGCTAGGCAAGGCGAAGGCAAAGGCGGCACGCGAGGAAAAGCAAAAGGAACAGAAACTCGAGGAGTTGGTGTGTTTTATTTCAAGAATTCTTAAATCGGCTTTGACCGCACCCGGCACCCGTTGCAATGGAAACGGTTATAAATAAAGCGACTAATTCCACGTTTTTCCGCACCCTAGGTGTTAAAATCACTCGAGGAGTGCACCACTCCCGAGGATAAGGTGAAGCTACTGCTACAACGGCACGTCGACAGCGAGAAAAATGTGAGCCGGCTTACCGGCGAGTTGCGGATCCTTCAGCGCCACATGGAGTCCCAGCAGCGGGAAAAGGAGCAAGTGCAGCGTGATCTCAATAGGAGTGTTCTCATGCGCGATAAGCTGCAGGAGGTGTGCCGCGAGCAACAGCGGATCATAAAGTCTGTGAAAAACGAGAGCATGCTTCAGATTAAGGTTGAGGAGGAGCGGCGAAAGGAGAGCCAGACCAATTTCCAGTCATCCCTCAACGAAGTACAGAAGTCCCTCGCCAAGAACAACGAGGAAAACATCAAGTTGCGCGATTACAACATCGAAATGACCAAAAAGTAAGCGGGCGCAAGTTGCCCCACCGAAATGTCTAAATATAGACACTGCACACACGCACCAGCGCATGCTTTTCGTTAACCATCTGGCCTCTGTTTTAGGTTAAAACTTTTGGCGGAGCAGTACCAGACCAGGGAGCAGCATCTGGAAAAGCTGAACGAGCAGGTGCAGCTAGAGGCCCAGCTGCACCAGGCCAAGCTCAACAAAGTCCAGGTGGAGGCTGCCATGGAAAAGGAAATACTCTCCAAGTTGGTAGCACAGCTTCTGGTGGGTAAATGTCTACTCTAAAGTCCTCTTTTAGAATAGACATTCGCCCAAAATTATAAGTTATGCTTATCTATCCGCCTTTCCAGAGAGAACCAAATCGGACTGGAAAAGCTGTTGCAGGCGCAACGAGCCATCAAGGATCTGACCGAAAGGGAGAATCAATTGAAGGAACAACTAAATATCTACACGGCCAAGTATGACGACTTCCAGCAATCTCTGCAGAAGTCAAACGAAGTGTTTGGAAGCTACAAAATTGAGTTGGAAAAAATGTCGAAGCACACGAAAAAGATTGAAAAGGAGGCTCTGGCCTGGCGGCAGAAGTACGAAAAGGCCAACGCTATGGTGATTGATCTTGCCACCGAAAAGCAGCTCTCTTCCCAGCATTCGGATCGACTTCAAAAGCAAATTCAGCAGCTGCAGAAACTACTCAGAGCTTTGCAGCAAGAAAGAACAACGTTGCACAAGAGCTTGAGAGACAATAACATTGAAATTCCGGCGCTGCCACAATTGCCGCCAGAGCCCGAGCCCGTAACTGAAAAACCCACTCAGGAAAATGTCAAAATGGAGATGATGTCCCGCAACTGTGCTGAGCTCAAGCAAACATTGGCGAATCTCCAAAACCAAATGAAACTGCTGACGGCCACCGAATCCAAAACAGCTCTTGAGGAGAAGAATAAGGCGGCAGAGGAACAGCGACAGGCGAACAACGCCAAGAAGAACAATCGCAAGAAGGAAAAGAAGTCGAAGGCTAAGGCAGCAGCTGCAGCGGCCGCCGCTGCCGTATCATCCACTTCAGAAGAGCAGCTCAGCTGTATCCAGGATGCATCTTCATTGGAGCTGCAGGCAGCTGGCGATGCAAGCAGTGTTAAAGAGACCCAAGAGCAAACCGTTCAGACTGTGCCAGAATCTGAGGCAATTTCAAGCGAAGACTTCTCAGCGCCTCCCTTTGACGTCTCCGAAGTGCCTGCCCTTATCGACGCCAATGCTGAGTAATCCATTGTCGTTTAACTACAAATACTCCAGTTCCACCGAGAGTGGACGGAAGTGTTTTGCCTTCCCTTGAACGCATTTTGTGTCATTATTGTCTCAACTGAAATTTATCATCAATTATAATCATGAAACAATTTTGTACTAGTTATTTATTGTATTTTGTATAATGTATTTATTTGAGGTCGTGTCCTGCTATACAACAAATTAAAACGTGTTTCTTGCAAACAAATGAAAAGTTATTGTAAATGTCTTCCAAATTGTTTAATAGATTCGAACAGCGAAGGATCAATATAATTACTTGTACCCTGATTATCTTTAATAATGAAAGGGTATCCTTTAAAAGTCGTGTGTAGAAATATTCCATCTTTTTCTATTGTTCTGTCCTAGAAAAATATACAAATTTAAAAGTGTGTCGGGAAACTTATAAAAACAATCTCAAAAGTGACCGACATTGTGTGCTTTTTCCGCAAGATATCGCACAAGCTCGATGGCCATGAATGGCTTTCGTCATTGTTAGCGCCGCCAAAGTGTCTAGCGTTGCATGCAACACATTGCAGTGGGGAGTGGTGGGTGTTGGGCTGTGGGGCTGTGGGTTGTGGGTGAGCAGTGAATGCCAGCGGTTCGTGGCCAGGGTCATTATAATTGCGCCTTAATTATTTTCAACACGCAGCTGTCATTTTTGCCGGGGCCCCAGATTTCCGCCATAAAATATTCAAGACGCATGCAACGTGGCGTATGCGTAACACCCCCTGTTGCTACTGGTCAAGTGGCGACTGTGAGAGTGAAAGTGGTTGGGGGGTGTTAAAATAAAGCCATTTAAGCCACTAAAATAATTACAGAAATTAATTTAAATTTCATAAAGAAGGGGAGACGGAGAAAAGGATATAATGACTGCGGCAGAGGGCAGCTATTCAAGGTCTAAACTAAATAATACCTCACTTTATAAAAATATATATAGTAACTTAAAAAGCTAGCTTCATGATAGTATTTTTATTTAATTAAATAATTAAAATAAAATTCATGATTGAGTTACAAAATTTAATTAATTGTACATTTTACGGTGTGCTGGCTCCGTACAATCCTTGCTGATTGCCCATTAAGCGGTATTAAAAATTCTCGCCACAGCCACCAAGTGCCAGGAACAGGAACACAACAACAAAGCCAGCAGGCGACACATATGCATATTTCACACCCTCACACACCAGAGCTGTGCCACTCATACCACACACAATCGCAGTCTCACAAAATGTGTGCACATTTCGCAGGCAATGAGCTTTTGAACATTTAATGAGTTAATACGCTAAATTTGAAAGCCGCGCAAGCGTGGGCCAAGTGCTGCTACCACTTTCCGCAGCATCCCTCCTTAAGTTGCCTATTTGCGACTTGAAAATGGAAAATGAAAGAGCAACCGTCAAAATATCACACTGAAAGAAATTGGGTGTATTTTGGTCCCATCTTAGTTTATAAAATGGGATCTTAAAGCTATGGTTACTTTAAAATCACTATTTTTTCAGTGCAATCGCAATACTCATATGCAAAACTCTAACCACTTGTCATTTGGGCGGAAAACCTTCCGTGTCCGTTCGCTGGTGGAAAACCGAGCAAGTGTCCAACCACACAAACACATGCGAGGCAGAGGCGTGACTTTTTGGCAAGGAACGGGACCTTGTGGGTGGGCATCGTATTCATCCCAAAAACTCGTTAGTGTCCTTTTTCAGGACCTCTAGAGTCTCGAGTCTGCAGGATAACAGCAACGTAACAGCAGACCCCATTTGGGACCAAAATATGTTAAGGCTGCCAGACTGCTTGACTGCTAAGTGTTAAGAGACCGAAGACGCCGACGATGGGAGAGTGCGAAGTGTGGCAATATTTTTGGCAGCCAATTGTGCGGGTTGAGCAAGATGAATGAAGGATATGACAGGGGCAAGGACAGTGGGAGGGATTAATGACAATAATTGCAATTCTTTAAGTATTTTTTATTAATTAACATATGAAGGATGCCTTATTTTCTACTATTATTTAGAATATTAATCATACGACCTGTGAGCCGTCATCTTCATAAAAATATTATTTATATTTTATATTAGACTTATTTTAATGTTTTTTTTTAAACATTTAAGACTTCTTACTGTCAAAAATAAATATAATCTTATTTGATAGTTTAGATCACAAGTTTAAACTTTTAAATCTTAAAAAAAGATCTTCATGAACATATTACTCATACGCATCGTTGTCAGATCTAGGTAATTCCACTGTAACCTCACCAACTACATTGCCATTCCACTGAGGACCCATGATATATCCCACCCGCACCCATGTGAGTTCGCACCCACTTGCAGCTCCAGCTCCAGCTGCTGTCCTCCGGTAGCTCTCTAGTATACAATTTCTCTCCGGCGGAGTGGCTCCGGTTCGCCGTCTCCGGCTTCTGTTCTCTCCGGATGTACTGCGATGCGTGAGAGAAAGCGGCACCATGACAGCGAGGCAGCGGAGCCTGCGACAAAGCTGTGCTTAGTCAAATTTCGGTAACAGAAGCCTGGCTGGCAGGACTGGCATTTACCGACGGCGCTGCCGAACGTACCGGAGGAACCCGAAGCGAAGGGAAAGCGAGGCGAAAGCGAATCAAACCGAAGCCCCGCTGCTGGCGAATATATTCCATTTTCGCAGTCCTGTAATCAGTTGTGTATAGGACACTCGCGTGCGCGCGTCGAACGGTTTCTGGCCAAATTGTGCGAAGTGAAGGTGTGTGAGTGTGTGTGCGGGTGTGTATGAACCTTAACGGTAAACGGAAAACGGGAAAGGGAAATGGGGAAAACGCTGCGCGGTTTCTGCTGATACCGAATCTCTAAAATTAATGGTAACGATTGTTGCTGCTGCTGCTGTTGATTTGTTGAGAGAATTCTTTTTTTTTTAGAAAAATTAGCTTTAAAAAAAAATGAATAAATAAATAACCATAGAAAAATGATCGAGCGGCCATCTGTATATGTTCTTTGAAAGGAAAACCCCAAGGAACAAGTTGTGGGAAATTTTCCAGCTACGGCTACAGCTGCTGCTGTCGGTGCTGCCTCAGTCAACGACTCTGCAGCAGCGCTGTCGCTGTGTCCGAGATAAAGGATATGCCCGGATCTAAAAGATACAGTTTTTCTTCTTTTTCCTTTTTTGCTGCTTCTTGAGTTGTGCAGGCTGCTTGGTATTTTTCTTTAATCCCAACAGTAACAGCCAAAAAAAAAAAACAAAAACAACTACGGCAACAGCAAGAACAATCGGTATTTTAACGTGAAATTAACGAAAGAATTTAGCCAGGTAGCACAAAAATGTAAGCACCGAGCGAGTATGCAAATAAATTAATAAGCCAAAGTCATTAACAAATTAAAACGAGACACGCAAGGCCGAGAAAAATATCCTTTATATCCGTTAGCGGAGAGCAAACTATACACGAAAAGTAACACAAGTCAAGTGCTTCAAGGAGCTGTTTGGTGGAATGCTTTGAGGTTAATACCACCCACCCAGCCAGTCAGCCAGCCTTTCCCTTCGTCTTGGCCATCTCTTCTCCGGTCTGGCCCTCCACCCGCTCCCCACTCGACAGCGCCGCTTTCGTCACCGACAAAAGGCATCGAAGGTAAATATAGGTATGCCAGTGTGGAGAAAACATACAATACACACGGATGGGCAAACAAACTAACCTACAAAGTAAACAAAAGCGTAACGCTACAAATGCAAATTTTTCGCATTCGCCTACACACCAACACCAGCACACACTGCCCCACACACACACACTCATGCTTGAGAACTATAAACAACAACTCATTTAACTGACGCCATGCCCCATAAAAAGGCAGCAACAAAGCTCGAGTCTAGAGAAAGAAAGGTGAAAAGTATGGGCGAGCGAACCGAATGGAACACAACAAAGCAAAACGCACGCTTCAGCAGCTATTTGTATAAAATTTTAATCGCATGCGATTTATTTGACTAGGCGCCAAAGCCGCACACACTACCATACAAAATAGACGTTAACACACACACACAGGAACACGCGCCAAATCGCAAATGGTCACTATGAATTTGAAAATACCTGCCAACACCTTGGCCTTTTTGGTTTTTATGTGAAAAGATATTAAATTTAGGGGAACTAACGGTAACTTTATCAAAGATAAATCTAAGAAATCTAGTAATTTCTTATAGTAATGAAAGTATATTGATTATTTTTCCAATATAATATTTAGTCTATGTGCGTATATGGTAGTTCTTTTAACAACTTTAGATATAAGTTTTTCAAACGAAATCATAGTTCTTTACAATCCATCTGGTAAAGGAATTATCGTGCTGTTGAAACTATAATTATTCATTTTGATTTTCTGAGCGATTTGATCCTCGACAAGCATTCCCCGTCGTTTCAGAAAAAAAAACAAACAATAGTTGAGCGCAACAATTGATGGGTTGTAACCGGATTTCGTGCATTTCAACCATAAACTATAAACCAAATGCCAATTCCATTTAGATGCACAAGCCGATTATAGAGTCAACTTATGCTTTTATATTTGTTGTGCTCATTCGACATTTATTGGCGTCGCTTTCGGCTATGTCAGTTCAAAATTTTAAATGTTCGTGCAGAGATTTCTGCTAAGCTGAGTTCTCTATATATTTATATAATGCTTGACGCTATTTACCAACTATTTTAAGTGCAACCAGCTAACAAGAGCTGTTTCAGCACCTGCACTTGCACCAGCGGCAACAATGAAATGAACTTGACTGATAGAGGGGACGGAATGGGTGGTGGGACGGTGGTGGATTCGAGGGTGATGCTGGATGGAAAACACTTAACGCGCCACTAAGCGACAATTGTTGTTTGTGCCGTTTTGTGTGGCGTTTAATAATAGCATCAAGGTGCGCTCTAGTTTCAGTCCCTCACACGGACCCACACAAACATCCCAAGAGCCTACACGAAAGTGGCTGCTGTTGTTCTGTAAGTGGGCGGGCAGCGCCGACGCCTAGATGTATGCAACGCGAAACTGCAAATAGAAAATTTATAAATAACATCTGAGCAGAGCGACTATAAAAAGTCAAGGTGGTCAGAATTTAGATTGTAACCTGCGACAGATAAGGTCAGAGTACACCTAAGTATCGGAAATTTTCGCAGGTTACCGTAAAATACAAATAATTGTTTTAGTTCCATTTCATTAATCAGCCACGTCTTTGGGGTAAGGTCAGAGCACTCTAGCCTTGGTCAAAAGGACCTGAACCCAGCCACAACGTTCGGGACACGACACGCGAACTAATACGAAATGCCAACCGCAGCTGTGAGGTGCAAAATGATTCAACGGTTTTCGGTTATAAAGTGCCTAATCACTTAAGGTGTTAGCTGCGTGGGCTATCAAACGACACAGGTAATTACAGGCCCAATCGAATGCTATTATCCTGGGTAGTGGACAAGGGAATAGGGCGTGACTATCAACCTAACGCCTAGAGTTTCGTTGAATAATTAAGAAGGTCGGCACTTGGGCATTTTTCAGATACTTAAACAAACTTAAAGCGTTTTTTAGGGATTTTTTGTATAAATTGTAAAATCTATTCGGCCCACATTCCTTTCCCCAGTTAAAGCTCTCCCAGCATGAACATCAATTTGCCGGCATTTGGCGACCATTAATGGTCAAGTTATCAAGGGGGAAACAGAGCTATTACGCCACCTATGGTTAAAGCCATAAAGCATGTGCATGTGTATAAAAAAAACACGTATACATATGCAACAAATAGGGAAAAATAAACGTTAACTTTGGTGCAACAACAAACTTGAAATTTATATAGCCAGCCAACCGCCAGATGTGTCTATAAAACTTCCACATCCATCCCAAGCACATATATTATGGTGAGGTTTTTTCTTTATGTTTTTATCGCCAGCTGATAAGGACAAAGTTTGTCCGAAACTTGGCGCCTGCAGAAATAACACGCATACGCCATGTGTTACATAGCACAGAAAGGAAGAATAAAAGGAAAAATGGAAAGGTACCTACAATTTCCAAAAAGTTAAATGTCTTTGCTACCAAGGATTTAGCAACATTTTTTAATTGCCTCACTTGAGGGCTGGGGAAAAATCCACAGCTACAAGCAAACATATGTTGGCAACATGCAATTAACAAGCCAAGTCCAAGCTCTGAAATGAAAAGAAAATATAACAGAGTACTGGAAACTGTGGATACCCTTTAAATACATTTTTTATACTAAAAATTATACTTGTAAGAAAGATAACACATTGTTTTTGATTTAAAGAAACATAGAAATATTAGCAGATCACTTCCTTAGTGACTTCATTTTATTCAACCATTTTTTAGCTTGCCTTAAAGTAAAAAGTTGGCAGTATTCTAAATAAAATATTAATTTAAATTATAATATAAATATTTAAAATAGAAATGTAAACTAGAATCCTAGTCACATTCACATTTCCAATTAGAAAAAATTTATGTTTTTCTTTCCGGCCCAAGCCATCACCGAAATGAGAATACTCTTCCCAAAGTATCTGAAATTTTGGGAACACAGTCACATATACAGTATGTTCACCCACCCGCACTGAGCATTTACAAGCATTAATTACTGTGTCGGGCCTGCCAAGTCAGCAACGAGCCACCGAAAGTTGAAGGACCAACAGCAGGAGGCGATTCCACACAAAAAATATTGCATACTTTTTCGAAATTTTTTCTGTCCAATTTCGCCCTTTTCCCGCACTCTGACAAGTTGTATGAGTTGCGAGAGTTGAATGTTTCTTTTTATTGCCATTTCGTTGGTTGTTTTTTGTTTTTGTTGCCTTTTGTTTTTCCTTTTTGCTCAATTTTGTATTATTTGGTCTGTTTATTGTTCTTGTAGATGTTGATATTCATTGTGAACATAAAAGTAAGCCAAGTAATAACAAAAAGTTAGTTTTTCAGTTGATTTTCCAACGAGAAGAATTAAGTTGAGAAAACAAATACCAACCCATATAATTGGTTTTCGAGATTAAAAAAAAATAAATATCTACAAATATACAATGGAGTGTCAAAAGATGGTAGTTAAAATAAATTATTTAACAAATAAATAATTGGAATGAAAACTATTGGCTATACTATAAGCCAATTAAAGTTGTCTGATTTTGGCATTCATGTAACATAGTTTTTCTTGGCGGAAATAAATTAAGTCAGCTCATAAATTAAATCAATTCAACCAAAAAATTGTTGTCCAGTCAAGCCTTGTGGCTCATACACCCACGCACCCAATGGTAGCTCACATATCTCCGCATATTTATAGCTCTGGCCGAAAAATTCGCTAAGCTTTTGCCTTTTGGCCAAGAAAGGGCACTGCCAGAATGATTGTCTGAAAGTTGGCGTATATCGCCCATCCGGAAGTTCCGGGCCCATCAAGACCAGTGGGTGGGTATACATTTTCATGGGCTTAAGTACATATATAAATAAATTCGTGTATATGTTTCTCTGTGGTTCGAAGTCGGAGCCAGCTCGACCTAGCTTCAATGGCGTTTTATTGTTGAGAATTTTGTAGAGTTGAATGTGAATTTGTGAAACTACACCCCCGACCAGAAAGTTTGCCAACAGCTCCCACTAATTCCATCTACACCCAATCGCCTAAGACCCCACACCCATTTGAAGTAGATTCAACTATTTTGGCAGTTTCCTTGTAACGCTTTTTGTTGGCCCGGCCAACAATGAAGTCAGTTTCTTGTCGGCCATTGCCAAAAATAACTGCATTTTCTGGACGAGGGAGTTACTAAAACTTTTCCCGGGTCCGGAAGTGCAGTGGAAACTTTTTCATTGTTCCCTTGGCTTTTGCATACAACGAAGTCCCTAAATTTTCTTATGGCCATAACTAAGCGTAGATTGCAATTTTAGTGAGTCCTAACTGTTGCCAAATTAATGAATTCCAGTTTGCAGAAACTGTGATTGCGCCAGTGATTGGCAGTAACAGGCTTCCGCAATCACAATTTCTTTCGTCCTTTGAAATCCACACATGTGTTTATCGAGCTGATTGCCATATAATGCTTGACTGCCTCTGAGTGGACCACCCACTTGAAATCCATACATCCCAGAGTTAAGCTTATCAAGGGCAGGAATTGCTCATCCACGATTGGTACTTCATTTTGGATGAGGCCACTCGAGTTGCAGTTTTCCCACTTGTGCACTGTAGCCCTGACTGGAAGAGTCCTTTTTAAATAAAATAAATATGTGTGACATTTTTAAAAGGAAAACTACAACGTTGCATTGTCAGAAAATTGTAAAATATAATAAATATCTTTTATAAATCTCATATGGCACATTTCCATTCCAAACCCATTTTGTTAAAAGTTCTAAACTACCCACTAGAGATATCCAGGTGCCGGCAATTACGTGTCGCGTGCCGGAAACGCGATTAGAGCATCAACAGCGACTAATAATAGCCCGGGGCTTGGTGGGTTCCTTTGTTGACTCAAGATATCCGAAATGATTCGCCAAAATTGCTTTTCCCTCCGATGTTTTACTAAAAAATTATTGCAAGCCGAGGACTAAAGCCATATGCCACACACGGCTCCGCGTGGCTCTGGGGAGTCGTTTGTTACTGGTGACAAGCGGCGTGCCTTGCCAGGATCCCGGCTTATCTGAGGGAATGTGAAGGCTGGTTGCGAGCTGGAAAACACCATCTTAAATTAATGCACATTTTGCCATTCATAACCGAAAACTAACTGCAAGCGGGGAGTGCTCATCAACACTTTTAGCCTGATTTCCCCAAGCTCCTCCGCGGGCTCAAAGTGAAAGCCAAATGACAGACTTGAAGCAAATGCATCGCTGAATTCCTCATCAACTGAGACGACTGAACTAACTTTATTGAGTATTTATGCATATAATCACTTCCTTTGACTATTCCCATAACTCTGTGATAGGCTATTTGTGTTTATGTTGGCTGAGAGCCAACTTCAGCTCATATCTTGCATCTCTTGGCAACTGCCAGAAACTATTTTGGCAAAATTACCAACTTTAATTATGCGTCATGTTGTCAGATTCCTAAGGATAAAGTGAGTAGGAATGATGGTACTCAAGGGTGGTAAATAAGAATCTATTAGACAATCATCTTCCAAACTACTACCTTAACATTGAAAACAATATTTGTAGATTAATAGCCGAACCTGAAATCAGAAACTATGAGCATACATTATTGTTCTCATTCAGTGAGAATGAGAACTATTCAGCCCCTCATCTAAACTCCAACACCATTTCACCGCATTGGACTGAAATTATTATTAATAAATAAACATTTATCGAACGTTTTGGTAAGTAATCCGTCCATTATCTCTGACTCCCAGAAGGCCTGTGTCAACATCAAATTGCAACTTGTAACAAAGCTAATCACTGGAAGCTCGGGATGGAATGGCAGCCTAATGCGAATGCACTTCCGTTTCCGTTTGGATTTGGATTTGGCTATTTGCATGTATTTGTCTAGGGATTTATGGGCTTAAGGTCCGCCTGCTCGGCCTGTTCATTATTTTCCCATTTCCACCCACCTAACCCCACCTGCCATCTGTGGCCTGATTGGATTTAGGCCTGGCCAAAAGGCGGATTGAAAAGTGTTGAAAACCGTACTTTATGTGTCGTCATCGCCTGCCTTGGCCGAGGCGATATCTGGTTTAGAGAACCGCAAAAAAGTCCTCAAAAAAAAGTACATAATTGGCGTTGATTTATTGTCTTTGGTAGGCGCAACGAGATTTGCCCACGACCTCGCCCTCGTGGGCGAGTGCCAACAAAGGCTCAGGCAAAAAAAATTCAATTGTTGGCCCAAAATGATCCACACAGACACACCTAGTACGTACTAAGGTACTACATAGATATGCCACGGCTATATCCGCAATTTAATAATGCTCTCAAAATTGAAGTAGGACTGTGGTTTTTGCGGTTGCGTGTTAGATCAGGTCGGCAGTCTCTATTTAGATATAGCCAGTCGGTTTCGTTTCGTTTCGTTGCCTTTCGAGCATGGCACTCCTTTCAGTCTGCCAGCCTGTCTCTGCCGTCCATGAAAGTGGCATGAAAACAGCAGAATATGACAATGAGACTAGCACAGTGTGGCGACAGAGCTACTTCGGTCCAAGGTAGACAATCAACTGAAAACACTTTAGATTTAGACTCTAATCTGGAGTATCCTATTTGCACATTCTTATTCCATCCATCAAAAATCCCTCAGCCCTATTATAATTGCAATTTATATAGACATTATCCTTCGAAGAGCTTCTTGCCTTACCAACAACGTCAAATATTATTTTGTATGTACGAGTATAAGCCAACCACTGTTGACAATTTCTGTTAGCGGGCAGCGGAGAGTGTGAAGGAGGGAGAAGCCTGGCGTGCGTTCTTGTTTAGTTTTAGTTTTAGCTTTTTTGCCAGTCGAGTAGCATTGCATGACTGCATGCAAGCCGGGCCTGGCCAAGCCTTGTCCTTGCTGCTGCTCCTGGTGCTGTTGTCGTTACCATTTATAAGTTTAAGTCCTGGCATGCTGGCACACCAGGCACACCAGCCAGACCAGGACCCGCAAAAGACCCGATCGCCCCGCCCTCATCAGCCAGAAAGCGACAGCAACAAGAACAACACAATTAGACAAATGAATAAACATACAGTTCTTGGCATTGCCTTGCCAGAAAATTTGCATATCCAATCTAAGCCCATCCCCTTTGCCCCTGGCTCATTCGGCTTAAGTGCATTTCTGTGTCTGCGGATGAGTGGAAATATTTTGCCAGAGTCGAGTGTCAAGTGTCGAGTGTCTCGCAATTGGGAATCGGCTAATACAATGTTTACACACTGACCTGATTTAACATTTAATTAGCTTTGCTGCCCTGGCAGTGAATGGGTTTGCCCCGACTCGGTCGGTTGGACGGCTATTCGTGGGTGTTCGTGCGCTCCCCGCCGGAAGCACATGTCGTATACGTGATATTTGACAAACATTTTACATGCACACATGCACGCCCCCGAACACAGGCCTCGCCAAAAATGCATTTGAGAGTGAAATGCGTGTGTGTGGTGTGGGATGAGAGTGCCCGACAAAGTATGCTACACAAAAAAAAATATACATATGTAGTTGTAGAATCAATTTCAATTCAAACAAGTTGTAGCAAGGAATTCAAATTATTTAAATAAAAAGGATAAGTATTCTCTTCAGAGAATAAAAAGATTAAAGGATTAAAGCAAATTCCATTTTTTCTCTATGTACAAGCGCAGATCCTGACCATGCCCAAGGCGTAACACCAACATGGTCTCAAACGTTGTAAACTGCAAGCAGTTGCAAGCATTTCCCTTCCCCGGACAGCCTCCCATTTTCGCCTTTTTCCATTTTCCATTTTCCCCACAGACTGTGCCACACTGATTTGTGCAAAATAGAGTCATGAAATTAGTTGGCTGCAGCTCGAGCAGCTAAGTATGACATTGTATTCGGTTTTATGGCTCTCTCCGCTTTTAATGCTGTTTATGCTAATGGCAGCCAGCATTTAACAGTTTCTTGTGGTTTAAAGAGCTCACCCAGCACATTTCCAGGACTTTGTGGCTTTTAAGTTATAGATTACACTTTAGCCTTGTTTGCGGGGCATTTATGAGAGCTGAGAGTACTTGAATTAATATTTATTTCTCATAATGATACTTATAATGCAATGTATGGCTTTTAAATTAGTTACTGAAAAGTGTTTGGAGTAAGTAATCTATCCAGTAGCTTAAACAGAGCCAGTGAGAGGAAACTAAGTGCAGAGCTGGCCAAATACGTTTTTTTCGGATTTGGACTGTCAAAGCTATTTCCGTTTCGAAGTGACCCCATTTCGGTCTATCTCCCGCTTAATCAATTCCAACTGAAAAATAACCGTGACGTCGGAAATGGAAGTACCTCCACCTACATACATATAACCTCCAGCTCTAGACTGTGTGGCTGTGTGGGAGAAAATAAAACGAAAGCTCGGAATGGAAATAGAGTGGAAATAGTAGCAGAACACACTTTTTGACTTTTCGCTGATAAATATTGAAGTGCTGTTGAAATTTGTCAGGATAAAAAACGAGGAGGAATCTGCGAAGATTTGATTTGGGCTGGTGCTGGTGCTGGTGCAGGCGAATCATTGCCAAGGAAATTGAATTTGTGGATTTAGGAGAATAGAATTTATGGATTGAGTTTATTATGATGAATGAGCAAAGAGTGTCGAAGATGGGTGTGTAGAATAAAGATATCAAATAAATCAATATTTCTTAAAATTATTTTCAAAGAGTGTTATAAATTCATTTTGTAATAATTATAGGTTATTAATTAAAGGCTTATACTTCCGAAGCGTGTTGCTGACGTGAACAAACACATAATCAGAACGAAATCGCATTCAATTCATTAGCATGCAAAGTGCTCATTAATTTCTTCTGGCCAATAGCCTTTCGACTAACTTTTCCCACCCAGCCCCATCTGTAGCCTCACCCTTGCACTTCCTTTTTGCTAGCGGCAAGTGCAACGAAGGTGCTGCAAGTACGCCAAAGACCGCGCATAACTCGATTCGCCTTTGATTTACGGTACGCAATAATAATCCTCATTTGCATGTTGCCTGCCTGGCTGCTCCTGGGACGGGGCCAGAGCCTGAGGCAGTCAACAGGGCGTATACTCGATGTGCTTACATAAAAAAGTAAATATAAATGTGTGCGCAAAAGGTACATAGCTGCGGTTACGAGTTTCACTTCCGGCAGCCGAAAGTGTCCTTGTCCCGGCACAGGACTTTGATTTAAGTTCACTCAAAAAATTTATATTAGTATTTAATTCAAGGACTTTCACGAAGAACTTTTCTTTTTGTAGCTGTGTAATATTTGGCCAACCTTCTCACTTGTGCTTTCTATTTCGTTATAGCAATGGTTGCCTCATTAGCGACTTAGTGGAATGGCGTACGGGAAACCGTAGAAAAGAAACCAGAAACCACCAAAAAATAAAAAAGGATATACTGAAAGGGATTAAAAGCAGAGACCGCTGAAAAGGAGGCGAACCCATAAAAAAAGGACAAAGAAATTGAATACTTATAGCGAATTTGAGCATAATGAGTTCGTTCCCTTGCCTATAAATCCAAGCACCTTTAATGCAAATTGATATTAGGCTGCAAATCATATTCAACACGGCAATTAATTGAAGACGAAACCGAGTCAACAATAATTAAGGAGCAACCATGGCCTCACCACCGGAGAGTCCCATCGAGGAGGTGGTCTATGAGTTGGAACACACACGCGTGCCTAAGCCCATTCCCGTTGCCCTAGAGGATCTCTGCCGCCAGACCAAGTTCACAAAACAGGAGATTCGGGTCATGTACAGAGGATTCAAAACTGTAAGTGTTAACTGTCATGTTTTTCTAACATTTCTTTATAAAGAAAACACCCCAACTTTTACATTATTTTCCTCTTATTTTATCCTGAATAATAACTAAAATTTTATGAAATTTATTAGGCTTAAAGTAAACAATATTATATGTGCAGTTTTTATTATACACCAAACTGGCAACTTTATTATTCAAGAATACTGCTCCGGATATGAAGGAGAGCCTGCCATAAATGGCTGTCACTTTAATGCACACGCGTTTTGAATTTCATTGCAAATGAATTCGGTCTTTGTAAGCGAATATGTGTGTCCAAGCACTTTTGATGTAAGTGCGGAAAACTTGCTAACTCAACAAAAAAAAAGTTTCAATATGTGGGTCAACAAGAGATGAGCTCGGGGTCAAGCAAATGAATAGTTTCCGCCAGGGAGAGTTTCGGATCACTTAGAGTTTGTCCTATTGATAGTTTGGCAGGACATTGATAGTTTGCCCTATTTCAACTCTCTATGTCCATCTTAAAACGAGTTCATCGTTATATTAAAGCTACTTTTCCTTTCAAGTTTCTTTACAATACCATGGCAATCAAAGTCATTTATATTTTGTGCCAGATTCCTTGCTCTTTTTAAACCCTAACTCATTACATTTGCCTTTTTCTTTATTAACCGAGCAAACACTGTCATGGCGATTTCTTTATTCGCAGGAATGCCCCGAGGGCGTGGTGCACGAGGATTGTTTTAAGGATATTTACGCCAAATTCTTTCCGCATGGCAGTAAGTATTTGTATATGTGTGCTTGAATATAAATGTCCCTTTTCAGAGGTCGGGTGCGGGAGTGCCTGCCGCAATTCAATGCTGTCGCTGAGGTCTTATGCTGCTCCTTTTTATAGTTGCGCGTCATAAAGCGCCGTTTAAGCGAAAATTTCGTCCTTGCAGCAGCTGCGCCCCCAAATGCCAAAATACTCAAATAACCAGAAAACGGAAGACGACAAAAAAAATTACTCTCACACGCCCTTAATTGTGCCCCTCTCCTTTGCTTATTCTATTTATATAGATTCCAGTTTATACGCTCATTATGTGTTCAAAGCGTTCGATGTTAATTGCAATGGTGCCATTAGTTTTCGGGTAATTATTTCTCATTATAATAGCGTTCACGCAATCTTCACCCGCCATGCCTATTTATAAATTTTAATGATTATTAGGATTTACTGGTCACCTTATCGACGTTGCTGCGCGGCTCGGTCTACGAGCGTCTGCGTTGGACCTTCAAGCTCTACGACTTGAACGGCGACGGTCGGATCAGTCGCGGAGAGTTGAGCGAAATAATATTGGCCATACACGAGCTTATGGGAAGGAGACCGCACCAGCCTGAGGACGATCGCAAGGCGAGAGATCAGGTGAGTAATGGGATAACATTTTTTTGGGAAAAATAGTTATGCAACAGACTCTCATGGAACTAAACTCATTAATTTCCACAACAAAGGCTGTACCAGTTTGGTTGCGCAACTGAATCTCTGTTCTAAACTCTGCAAACTTTGCAAAAACTTTATCTAAACGTCGACAAATGCCAAGACTCTATTTACTCGTATCTAGAACTGTCACCTGTCCTAGGCTTTGTTACTGAAATCTCTATCTGTCCGCTATCCCACGGCGCCGAGTTGTATGCTTCATTTTGTATTCAAGAGCCGCTCTTGAAATATCGCGCAACATCCGCTGACGTTAGCCGGCGCACAGTGCGTATGAGTAATTATAATTGCGAACACAGAGAGAACATGAGCGGAGGGAGTGGGTGTTCCATATTCGTTGAATGGGAATTGAAAATGCATTGGAAACATCAGCCAAGCTCGAGAGGGGGAAACGGAAGCTTTCATGTGCGGAAGCAGCTGCGGATATTTTACTTAATAATGAGGGCTTTACGTTTCCCCCTTTGAAAATAATGAAAATTCGAACGGAAAGTATCTGAAATCCAGATAAGAGATTGAAGAAGAATTATTTGCCAGCATTTTAAGATTATTTTTATTTATATAGATTCATTATAAGTACAAGTTTTTATAAATATACATTTCTTATTAGGTGGATCGTGTCTTTCGCAAGTTGGACTTGAATCAGGATGGGATTATAACGATAGAGGAATTTTTGGAGGCCTGTCTGAAGGACGATTTAGTAACGCGCTCGTTGCAAATGTTCGACAATGACCTCTGATGACAAGAGAATGAGCCAGAGCTACGCAGTTCCAGGACTATAATATCGCTTATAGATCTCTAAATGAAATAAGCGTTGAAACACAACCTTAAAATTTGAAAAATTTACAAAAAAAAAAATGAGAAAAGCAGAAAAAATGCATAACAAATACATAACACCAGTGAAATTGATTACAAAAATGGAAGTGAATCGTATTAGTAATTAACATTAGCTTAGGATGAACATTTAAAAACCAAACTTTAAACTTTATGAGTGTGTTATTATATAACTAACGATGAGATCGACTAAGATTGATCCGATTATGAAGAATATGTAATTTTTTGAGCATATGAATTTATTCCTGCCGTGAAAAGCGAATTGGTCTTTTATGTATTTACGATATATATGTATGTATGTATGTATATGTATGACATATAAACGATGAACAATGCAAATGAACTTCACTTAAAGAACAAAACTAAACTAAACCACCAAACCGAATGTTTGATTCAGGAAAGGAATTGGTATACAGACAACAAGAGAAATCGAGCTCTCAACACGATTTACTTTACTATAAATATAAACAACATTATACTATAATATTTACACTTAACTAGCAACGATAGAATACCAACAAAAATGTTATGAAATTGATTTTGTTTTTCCTTTTTGAATCGCGAAAATTTTCAAAGTTGCCAACCCTTTTCGTCGCTGTCAATTAAAACATTAACTGCGGCACATGAAAATTAAATTAAAGCTTGGGGGAATTCTGTTTATAATTATTTTTTACTTGCACAGCTCGTTTTTCCCCATCGACTAATTGAATTTGTAATTTTCGCAACATTTTCTCGCTGCAACATTGGTTTAAAATGGAAAAATACGTTCCGTAACCACGCATTAATAATATATGCCTGGGTTTTTTGTGCCCAACCAACCACCGATATATAAAAATAGCACATGACAATTACGTTTTATTTAATATTTATACAAGGCCGTGTTGATTTTTTAAATGTAAACTGCACGACTCTTCGATTGAATTCAATTACACGCGTCACAACGTATTGTATTTACCAAAGATAACAATAAACATCACCCCAATAAGGAAATCAAGGTTTTCTGCACAGGAAGCTGGATAGATATTGTTCAACAGATTAAGAAACTGCATCCTTTGAGAGCGATATCCACGTACGAAACATTGAATGCTTAACTGTGCACGGACAAGACAGGACAATCAATGTGGTTTGAAATTTGCTATTTTCTCTTTAAGTTCTACCCATCGTTCTTCCATTATTGCTTTAATTAAAAATCATTACAATTCTGTACAAACTCATGCAGAAGCCTTAAAAAGACGGAAGGAAATTAAACAAAGATAGGGCAGAGGATAACCCTAATTATATTATTGAATTTGCCAACAAAATAGCCTAAAACTATAGGTGGACTCTTGAGCTCTAGTCGTTTATGAGGAGCGAAATGTTTGAATGTTGGATTTGACAGCATGTCGGATAACTATTATTAAATTTAGATGTTTAACATAGATTTGATCTTAATTTACTTAAGATGGATCTGAGCTTCAGCAGGGTTAAATAATAAATATATACTAATTAAATATTCTTCTACATTTCTAAGAGTTTCCAATAGGCCTACAGAATACCATAGATCTTCTTCCATAAATGTTCACAGGTGTAATGTGTAATTATCCGTCAAAAGTACTCCCATCAACCGGCAAAGCCATTTCATATGCAATCATTACAACAAATCTAAACGTTAGTTGAAAGGTGTTTAAAATAACTTGCGTTTAAAAGTATCTATGCGACCTACTTGGTAAACCACCCACAATTTCTATATCTTAAGAAGCGATCTATGCAATACAAACGTACACTGTCCAATAAAAATATGAATGGGAAACTAATTGATGTAAACTTATCATCACAAACGAGGATGCTAAATGTCTAACTAGTCAAAATAATAAATTATGAAATCGAAACGCTTAAACCTAAAGTTAAATCCCTTTTAAAACCTAAGTCGTTTATTAGCCCAAACTAATAATTGGAAAATAAGATTAAAAAAATCGGTTTTAGCTGCTATTTGCTGTCGAACGAAGATGCTATGCTATTTCCAAATTTAAATGTGCATAGCCTAATGGAATGGAATCCGAAATCCATGCCAGACTTTACTATGTGTGTAACTATCATGTAGAAAATTATTTTTAGCGTTGCCCTAACATCAAATTTAGTTTTATCTAAATTGAATCAAAACGTACCTATAGCAAATGTAAATTACGATAATAATTTTTCAAGCTAAGTAGATTTTTAAGAAAAATCAAAGAAATTGAATTCCACGCTATCATTGAACCATCTAGAATTTTACTTTCTAAATTACTATACCTACCTTATTTAATCCCTATAAATATTGAAAGAAAAAACAAAATTAACAAGAGGAAACGTGGTTAGTGATTTGGATCGATTATACATAAGTGCATGATAGTCAATCTCATTCCAGTAATATAACTATCATACTATACTATCACACAAACCCATAAGCATATGTATAAATTATAATAATTTAATTATCTAAAAAGTCCTCTTGATACGTTTTACCATCTACAGTTCATTATTCCAGCCTAGTTATATCTTAAAATCATTAATGTTTGTTGTTCCTTTAGAAAGGAAAACTGAAGGAATTCAAACTTAAGAGAAATTAAATATTCTGTTAAATAATGTGGACTAACAACAAAAATACTAAGTGTTAGTTTTAGAGGGTCTTATGAATGTCACAACCTTAGTTCTTAACAACTCCACTCTTTTTAGTTCCATTTATGTTTCTAATATGACAAACAATAGCAACGAATAAGAAATACAAAAATTCTTATGCAACTTAATAAAATAATATTGAAGATTGAAAACAACAAAAGCAAGCCTTGCCAATGACAAAGTGGGTAAAGGATAAAAATTTTAATAAAAATAACTATTTAATTATGTAAATTTTAAGTGTTTTTATTGGTTGGGATAATAGAAGCTACATAACACCTCTACTCCCAAACCCAAAAGTATAAACACTAACTAAGTCAGTTGGTTTTAAAGTACGATTATTTATTTTGAAATATCAGTTTTGTATGTTTTTGTTCTCTAAATTTGTTTTCACAAACATCATGTTTTATTTCTGTGCCTCTGTTTAGTGTTCTGTTGTGTTCGTACAAATCTTGAGCGTTGTTTCATTGCTTAAATTTTTTAATTGTGTATTAAGATGCCTCGCTAAATGGGCACATTTCATAAAAACTATGTAGTTTTCATAAAAAATGGACATGATGAGTTGATTGTATTTGTGGGATTAATGCTTCCAATTCTTTCAGGGATACATACGTACTTTTTTGATTTCAAATGTTTGATGAAATGTTATGCTTTGAATTGTTTTCTAAATTTATTCCATTTAAATGTGAAGATTTTATTTTATAAATATTTTATATGATGGTGAACTGCATTGTAAGTGATTGATCTCTTAATCTAAATCATTATTCTGTTTATTTGATTAACTCCAAGAAATTGTTCTCTTAACTATATACTAAAACAATTTTAAAATAAATAATTTTCATTAATGTGTACATTTAAAGTTAATATATATTTAGTTTAGATTTTGTTTGTTTGTAAATTTATTATAATTTTGACCTTGGACTGGTATTTGTAGATTTAATTTACTTAAACATTGTGAAGGGGTACACGGTGACGTTCAGGATACGCTTCTTAATCAACAACAAAATTCACATATAACAACAGGTAAATGAAAATGTTACAAAAAATATATATTATCATTATATTAAGGTGTATGGTAAAAATACAATGTAAATATAGAGATTTTTTGTTACATAAGTGTGTACTTCTCGTTCAACATTTTGTGCATTTCACATTGATTCTTCGTACAAACAATTGTACTTCTACACAATATGCCTAAGTTGTATTCGAAATAATTGGTTTTCTAGTTTTTGGGGCTTTGGAAAACGTTAAGCAAACACTTTCGACTTGAAAATACTTGTTCTTGTAACATTGTTCTTTACTAAAATTGGCCAAATGTCAGCTTAGGACAAATCAATCTTCTATTAACAGATTATTCAACATTCACTTAATTGTTAATAAAATTTTGTTCTAGCTCATGTCGGCTTATGCTCAAATAAATAAGTTATGGATGAAATAATTTACAATTTTGTTAAGTATTAAATATTTGGCATTCAATTTCGAGAAGCTCTACGAATTAATTTGTTTTCGGTTTTAGCACAACATTTTACACAAAGGTAACAAAATGATTTGAAACATATTTTGGGCTGGGTCTTTGGATGGCAATGCGTTTTGTCCAGAACAAAAATTTGTCAATCATTCTCATTCTCGTGGAATGCTGTTATGTGTTACATACCTACACGTATTTGCGGATGTACTCATATTTCATTTGGCATTGTGTTAGCATAAAAATGGCCACAAAAACTTAATATATGTATGGTATAATGAAGAGTCTTACAGGCAAAACTAATGTGGAACGAAATTTGATTGAGTTTTCGTTTTGTTTACATTTTTCTTCATGTTTTTTTTTTTTTTTTGGCAATTAACATTATTCTTTTGTGCTTATGCTTTTCTCTATATATTTTATATATAGTATGTCTATGAATTCGAAACGTTTGCGCTATGCTAAATATTATGGAGCTGCTTAAGTTGTTCATACATATACGGAGTTTAATGTCTCTGTGTTTTTTGTAGAAATAGTTTTGTTTAGAAAAGTGTATTCTTGTTGTTCTTCTCGAATGAAGATGATTTCGTCATTAAACGAATTCTGACCTCAGGCTGTTTGTTTTTTAAAAATGTTCACAAATTCCAAAACGCTTCGTATCTCAAATACAATTGCTCAACTTCCTCTTGTTGTTAAAAGTACTACAAAATTGTGTGTTTCGGTTGTTGTCGGTTCTGTTGCTAAAGTATAAACGAGGGGCCTCGGACTCAATCCCGCAAGCCTTTCCACTCCTAAATGCATCTCCTTCATGGCTCAGCTTCAGTAGTAGCCCTCGCTATGCACTCGCTTTGTTTTGGTTTGTTAGTACTTCTCATCGTCTGTGATTTCCCTATGGGAGTTCTGTAATTCTCAGGCCTTGTAGTGTTTGTTCCTCACGGCACAGCACAGGCTCAGGGCGAAGGTGAGGGACAGCAGCTCCAAGAATATGACGGAGACGGTGACGGCGAAAATGGGTATCCAGTTCTCAGTAACGCATTCAATCATTTTGTCCACACAACCCTGCAACATAGACGGTTACTCACATTACTCACAGAAGGCACTTCAAATTTCTATCAATTGGCTTGCGACACGCATTCCATGGGCGCTGTCACACAAACAGATCGAAAACTGATATGCGGCATGAATATCAATATTAATCAAAACTCTTTTTTTATCGTCTCAGCGTTCTCGGCAGACGAGAATTGGCAGACCAACGACACCCCGAAAACAATATAAAGGATTATTAACTTTTATGGCCAGAAAAGGGCGATAATGATCGCTCATCCAAGAACTTATGAGTCGGACCCACCTCTGCCAATTGACTTTTAATGGGTTTTTGGTTATTCAGTGAGAAGGGAATGAAAAGCTAATGGGGGATTCTAAAAATGGAAAGTCGTAACATTGGTGTAGGGGATACAGTCTTTTTTTTAAGTCTTATAATTGAACCTTGCCCTCTTAATTACCGTTTGATAAATGGCTTGGTTCAAGGGACCCCCGAACTTAAGGCGACGTGACATTTCGCATTCGTTGTCCTTTAGATTTTCTTTGCAACAGGACTCGGGTATGTTATAGAAAACATTCATGGACGACACGGCTATCTCGACAATATTCGTCCGGTCCACATTGTTGAAGCGGCTTGTGGCCCAGTCGCCAGGACCATCAGCGCCGCAGCACTTTAACTAAACGAGAATGGAAAGATATGTCATTATTTTAATGTTCCAATGAAACTATCCCAAAATACTTACATTCTTTTGCAACGCATCGAAGGTCACGGTCTGGGAACTCATGGTGGATTGCCCGTATTCATGCTGAACCGTTGATTTAACAGCCGCCCGAAGGATATCGTCCAGTTTGTCCTGATTGTGGAAGGCCCAGGCCCCGGCCGCAATCTGCGCCACCATAACAACCAGTATGACACAGAAGAACTGCAAGAAAATTTATAATTTATGAGTGCCAGAGGGTGTAGGCGTTGAGTAAATAAACTCTCGGAGATCCCAAAATGATACATCCACAAATTCCCAGACTTGGCACTGCCATGTGGGCCGACTTCCATAGCAATTACACGAATGGAGTAGTGTGGGCCACACAACTGCATTCGTTTTAATTGGAATTCGCATATAATTAACTTTTTTACTCCAATTCTTACTTACCGAAACGAGAAAACATTGCGACTCTCGGCATACGCCCCAGCAGCCGAAGAACGCGCCCAGAGTGATCAGAATTCCGATGCCCAGTAGGACGTAGAGCGCTATTTGGTAGTGCTGGTAGGACTGGGTCATGGACAGGACGAATGTGGGATCTGTTAGCATCCACACGGCGGATATGACAAAAGTCAGTCCAATGATCTGCAAAGGGAAGAATATTATTTTAAAATCTTGAAAGTTGTTTAGATTTTGTGGGAACAGTGCATTCATAATACTGGAGGCACGCGTCAGTGACGCCATCTGGTTGGGCGGCAATTAAAGTGGGAGTCTCGCCACGCCCTTACCACCCCAGCCCCCCTCCCAGTTGTTCCCCTGCTGCGTAACTTATGATGTCAGCTGCGTTGAAAGTTCCCAATTCTATTAGTTTTAATTAAATTACAAAAGTTGGGCTTTTGTGGTCATAATTTAACCAATTTACAGTTTAAAATTGAAATAATTTAAACAATAAATACATATTTCATAATTTTTGTATTGATTTTGTTCAGATAAGTGATTATTTGATTTATTTATAGAAATAAGTCACTGATCCTGTTCTTATCAGGCTTTTATAAACACTTTTAATCACTGTTTCTTAAATAAAATAATATAAGGGAACAATCATGAGAATTAGAGACTGAATTACAAAGAATAAAACCTTAAAAATCTAATTTGTGTCCAAGCTCTTATTCATGCCCTGAATCAGAAAATCTAATAAGATCTAATGACTTATAGTAGAATGCAGAATGTGTTTATTTTCATGAATTATTCAGCGAATTATTCATCCCCGAGAATATGGGCTTGTGATGAAAATTAATGAAGAGATGTGATCAGCGTGTGTAGTCTCTCTATGGGAAATAGCCACTTGAGAAGTTTTTAGCAACGGGGCAAAGGGCTCTTGCAAAACAACTATTTTTTTTAATAAACAACAAATGTACTTGTGTGTACAAAGATTCTCTAAAGATCTTTGAATTGAAATCTAGAGCATTCCAGCTTCTAGATAAGATTACGCAGTAGGCCTTGCAAGTAGACCTCTAAGAACTATCAGAACTATACATATATATAATTTTTTTAATTTTAGAAGTTTAAGAACTGAGATGAATAGATACCCTTCCTTAAAAACTATATTATTTATTTAATTTGAAAAATTCTTTGGCAAGAGCATGTGAAAAAGTTGTGGCACACTTTTTAGTAAAGTACTCGCTGGTGCCCCAATGGTTCATGTGTGCCTCCGTTCATGGAAACATAATATCATACAATGTTGCACCACACGAGGGTAGTTTAAAGAGTAACATGGCCAGCAAGCCAGAAAGTGACAAAAATCATAAATAAAAACATTTGTTAAAAATTATTTAATTAAAAAAATAAAAACCTCTTTTATTTTCATATTTTTTTTGATTGCCTTCGTTAGCCCAATTTAGTATCACTATTTTTTTTTTTCTTTTACAAATGAAATCCTCGCCTTTTTTGTTCGCAACATTTTTACGATGTCGCGTGTCCATGACGAAAAAAAATAACAAAAAGTCTGCCGAAGGGGCTAATAAATGTGCAGGTCCTTCGTTGACCCACTTTCGAGTGCCGACACAAGACCCAGTTGGAATCACGATGAGAACTTCGGGTGTGAGAATACATACAATGTGTGGCATACACTTCCAGTCGCTGGTTGGTGCCACAATTAACTGCATCGATTGAGAACTGCAGTCGCACGACACAAGTTATATCAGAGATGGAAAATGAAGCGCCAGCGATGATTAATTGGGGAGAAAATAGAACAGCGGGTCTTGTAAATGGCATGTTTAAAAATAGTTTAATTTTGGTTATAAAAAATTTACAAAAATGTTTAAAAAATATATATTAAATCTGTAATCATTTTTGTGGGTGGACTGCTGGTGGGGATGACCAACGGATGGGTTTTTTTTGGTCACTGACAACTTCAATGACGAAAGCGACAGCAACGGCCTCCCGTTCCCTCCCGGTAGCCGCCCCACCGGATCTGGGATCATGACAGCGTCGGCAACTCAGCGTCCTCAGAGATCGTGGCGTTTGATCACGATGCCCCACAGCGACTATGAAAATGGAAATGTTTGGAGACTGCCGCACAGTGTCCAGAGGGTGGATGGAAATCCAAATGAATTTCAAACAATGCCCACAGTGGTGCACACTTGTTGGCGGTTCTTTAAAAATAAATGTGTCTGACGTACTTTTCTCCATCATCGCTTTAAAAATAGTTCAGGTCATTTGGATTTTTTTTCTAATTATTGTACACCACTGTGCACAAAATAACGACTAAAACTAAGACATCTTGAGGCGGACGAAAATAGCTTTTGACTAATAAATACTATAGACAGAAATCGAAAAGGCACCCACAACCAGCCAGAGCAGAAAAATGAAAACAACCAGCATAAGCGCAGCATTATAAATTGATGCCCAGCCGAAAAGGAAAATGATTTCGAAAGCCCCCACTGCAGGCCCTATAGATAAGATGCCAGCTTTGAAAGAGAACATAAACAAACTCGATGGAGAAAAGGAATGTAATTCGGTGTGAAAGCCCATAAGATAAAAGTTTAATGAAATTGCGTAAAATCAACAAAAATGAGTGTCTTTGTGGAAGTTCTGGGAGGGCGGAAAGGGCGATCGCCAAAGTAATGTCCTTTTCTTATAAAACAAACAAAAATAAAAAAAAAAAAAAAGAGAGGAAAAAGCGGAAAAAAGGAGTGAAAAATGAAAACACTGCTTAGAGGTGCGTTTGGGACGGGAAGTAGTCGCAGAAGAGGCTCCCTTCTTAGAAGAAATCCATTGTTGGCGGGTGGAGTAGCGACAGTAGTGGTCTAATAATGCATTACAAGTAATAAAGTAGTAATCACTTTTTTTTAATAAAAATTTATTTATTAAATAAAAACTTATTTATAATAAACTTATAACATAATATAATACATTTTTAAAATCTATAATATATTTTTCAATCTTATCACTAAAAATAATTACTCTTTTTGAGCACCTACGAGCGAGAGAACCTAAGAGAGTAGGGCTCCAAAGGAGCAGTCTCCAAAAGAGCGTGCGCGCGCTGCCCTGCCCCTCCTTCTATCTTCCGCCCACCTAGCAAAGGGGCGTCGGGAATACACAACACATACAAGCTACCACGCAACACACCCACACACCAACACACGCACACAGATTTAGGTCCCTGTTCCAGTTGTTGTTGTGATGGGAGAAAATTATCTCGGATTTTTGATGTCGCTTACATACCCAGAACAAAATGTTTATAAGGACCATAAGATATTTGACGCACGAACAGCACCCGTTGAGACCCATTGCGGATTCAGTTCTTTGACTAATTTTCTCGCCGAAAGTGGGTTGGAATTAACTGGTTTTGTCACCACTTTTTAGATGCTTCTTGCAGCCAATCTCGGTTGGTTGCAGCAAAATCGTATTTAACTGCAACCTGCAAGGCGATTTCCGTTTTTCACTTTTCGACCAGCTCAACGACCTTTGCCAAATCTATATTTATTTATTTTTTAAACACTTTTATTTAAGCCACAGTTGGCGCAATTTTCCTTTGCAACCGTTGCAAATTATTTAAAATTTTATTTGTACATCGAGCCGCAGCAAGCGTCCGTTCGAGTCGACTTTCAGTGTTGCCAGATGCCGATTAGTTACCCCTAGAATCTATCGAATAGCCTGAAAACCCACTAAAAAATCCCCCTAAATTCAAAAATGCACCGGAATGGATTTTTTTGACAATCCGTGATGAAACATCAATGTTTTTAGAAGAATATAGGATAGTCGAGAAATTGTTGTAACGTCCTTACTTTAAGGGCTCTAAATACTTTGTTATTTTTTTATAATAAAAAAATAACATATTTTACATATACATATATTTTCAGCCATAATATTTAATATACAAATGTAGTCCCGACTCAAAGTTTATAATAGATGGAGGCAAAGTTCTATTTGCCCGCTTTCCCGCTTGAATGTATAATTTCTTTAATTTGATATCGATAACATGGCTTCCAGTTTAAAGAGACCTAATTATTCGATAGTTTAGAGGGGCTGTCTCTTCCAAGAGAAAAAATACCAAAATCGACAAAGTGCTTGGGGGCTCCCTCAAACTGAAAAACACCAACACTGAGGCAATGTGGAAAACATTAAACTATTAGAAATACGTTTAAAATGGCTGTCTAACGTTGGCTCACGGCAACGAGAATCGAGTGGCAAAGTGCATTAAAATGGCTCATAGCTGAAAAGCGGAGAATATGGTAGCAGGGTGACAAGACCCTTTTCTCGCGAAAAAGAAAATCGGTGCAAAGGAAAAACAAAACAAATACACAGCCAAATGCGAATGTAAATGTGAAGGCAAAGTAAGCGAAAGGTTTCCCCGAGTTTGGAGTATAGAGTGCAATATATGGTTTTTTTTTTTTTTTGGGGTAATTAAAGACAAGTCTCATTCCCCACTTGCCCCAACTACCCGCTGGCAATGTTAGTGTATGTGAGTGTCTTGTAATTTTGTTATGCAGCGGAGCGAAGTTGGAGTTGACTGTGTTGTTGTTGTTGTTGTTGTTGTTGTTAATGTTATGGAATGAAGTGGAGTGTAACCAAACACGAATGAAAATGGGGAAAAAAACCTTAAAGCGCAGGCCAAGTTTCCCAAATGAACATATCTCAGCCGCTGCAAGCCAGCCAGTGGCTGTCCCACCGCCCCCCTTTTTGCATAATAAGATACTTTTTTCGCCCCAGCTTACGCACTTGTTTGGGAGCTCTTTCCGCATGCACTACACCTGAAGAAATGTAGTTCAAATGTCGATTTATATGTGAATCAATAAATCATTAAATACTTTCTCACTAAAAGGTTACAGATACTTTATCTGATATCTTTTAATCCATCATATGTTTAGTATCTGATGGATTTTTTTTTCCTGTTTCCCTCCCTCTTTTTCCAACTCCCCCCCACCCGGGTATCTTGGCCAATTTCACTTTCACATTCGTTGTGGGCAGTTACGGCAAAGCCAATGGCTCGGCTGGTACTTCTTTTATTTTCAGTTCCCCACCTCTCCGGGGATCGCGGGGCGTTTTAAATTAGAAAGTGTCGGCGTGTGTGTGTTGGAGTTGTGGAATGAACGGCATTTTCTCAATGAGTGTGTGGTGGCCAACAGTGGATAGTTTCTAGTGACCGGCGTAGTCTACAAAGTCTCCAAAAATTAACATTTCATAGTGTATCTCTACTCCCTCGCCCTAAAACGTAATTCTAATTAGCGCTCGTTAACCATTCCGTCCACCGTCTGCCTGCTGCGGTGTGTGGGAACCTAAATTGTTGCATCCAGAGCGAGAGATGGAAATAGAAAAGGGGACAAATGCCAACACAATGGCAGAATGAGAGGCGGATACAGATGGGGTTCAAGCACTAAGACCATTTTGAATAAAAAGTTTACAAAAAATAATATTTTTTCTAATATTTCTCTCTAAATTAGTATAATATTTAATGAAAATTAATTAAAATAAATATTTTCATTTGTGTCCAAATTAGAATGCATTTTTTATTCAGTTTCTGAACCTAAAACCTCCACCGCTATTGTTGACAATTTTTAATCATTTGCATTCCATCGCAATTACAAATGCGTGCTAAGTACGAGTGCAGCTGATGCATTGGCCAACAGACAACATAAATTGGTGCAAGCAACGGCACTTGGCAACATCCACTAGCTGGCAACAACCAGAGCAACCAGCCACCAGGGAAGTTGGCAACTGTCTCCATTATCATTAGCGGCTTAACAGAGCGCCGCTCCACTAACAGTGCCTTAACATTTTCCAAGTGCATCAACCCTGCGTGGGTGGGTGTGGGTGTGGGTGTGTGTGCCTTGGCCAGATGTGTGAACTTACAACAGAATCGGTGGCAGCGATAACAATGGCCCAGACTTCATACAAACTGGGTAACGCTTTTATTTCCTACTTTTTGTGGCCTTCTTCTTGAATATTTCCCAATTTCCATTTGAAGAACCCCCCCCTCTCTCTATATACAATTTTTTAATCATAAAACAGTATATATCCTTGTACCTGTTTGTTTAAATGATATCCAATGCACGCCTGAATGCATTTCCATCATTCTTCCGAATCCGAATCCGAATCTGAATCTGAAACTGTATACAGAAATAAATTTATTTTTAAACATTGCTCGTCTGCCCAGAACCCAAACTTAAATACTTTGTTCGAGTTACTCCACTTGGCTGACGCATGAAAGTTGACCCCAAGGTTCCATAACCCTATACTGGCTGGGGGGCAACCAACCTGATAGTGTGTACTTGGAATCGCAGCTGTCCAAAGATCTTTTGGAAGCCAAACAGTGAGTGTGTACTGAAAAATGTGAATCTTAGCGGGGGGCGGGCTATACCTTGGACAGGGTCAAACACGGCATTTATCGCTAAATCAACAAACCAAAACAAATTTCACTTTCCATCCGTGTTTAGATTGAAGCGGCGCACCATCATAAAAACGCGATAAGCCCCGGCGCACCTCGACAGATAAGCGGAGTCGTTATCGCAGCGCATCGCCCACCTTATCCAGGTACACAAACCGAAATATTATCTTATTTTCTCTACAAAATGTAACTTAAATAATTCTTTCAGCATTAAAGAGGAAAGGCGAAAAGGGCAACTGCCAGGAACCCGCAACCGGATAACCCGGACGGAGCATGTCGCACGGCGGCGCCGGCGGCAGCGGCGGTTTGGGAGCGCAAACAGTAGTTGCCGGCAACCTTGGTGGCGGTGCAGCGGCAGCAGCGGCGGCGGCGGCAGCAGCAGCAGCAGCCGGTGGCGGCGGCGCAGGCGGTGGAGAGTACCGCGAACTCCACTGGACAGTATCGAGTGTGATGGACTCGTCGCGCGTCTCCACCTGCCTAATATCAATGCTGCTGATTGTTTACGGCAGCTTCCGCAGCCTGAACATAGAGCAGGAGGCTCGTGAGCGGGAGCAGAAGAAGCGGAATGAGTCGACGACCAATCTGCTCACCGGCGAGCAGGTGGAGAAGGAGCCAAGTAATTGCTGCCCTTACACATAGAAAATATTAACTAATAATGTCAATTCTTCATAGCTGATAAGTTTGCCACTCTGGACACGATGCACGCCCTCTGCTTGCCCCTAGGAGCATCCATATCACTGCTTATCATGTTTTTCTTCTTCGACTCGATGCAGCTGCTCTTCGCCGTGTGTACAGCGAGTAAGTTAAAGGTCCTTAACACGTGGTTTGTTCTAAAGTATATCCTTTTCAGTTATTGCCACTGTGGCATTGGCCTTCCTGCTGCTGCCCATGTGCCAGTACATCATCCGGCCGTGTACGGACGGGAAGCGCTTCTCCTTTGGCATATGCGGCCGCTTCACGGCAGCGGAACTCTTCAGCTTCACGCTCTCGGTGTCGATTGTGTGCATCTGGGTGCTTACCGGGCACTGGCTGCTAATGGACGGTGAGCTTGTGCCTTAAATGTAATATTTTATGCAAAATAATAAAAAATATTTCTTATTCAGCAATGGGTATGGGCCTTTGTGTGGCTTTCATCGCCTTCGTTCGCCTGCCAAGCCTAAAGGTGTCCACGCTGCTGTTGACCGGCCTGCTCATCTACGACGTCTTTTGGGTTTTCCTCTCCTCCTACATCTTCAGCACGAACGTAATGGTCAAGGTGGCCACGCGACCCGCCGAGAATCCAGTCGGCATTGTGGCGCGGAAGTTTAATCTGGGAGGAATCGTGCGGGACACGCCCAAGCTGAACTTGCCGGGGAAACTGGTGTTCCCCAGTATTCACAACTCGGGCCACTTTTCGATGCTGGGCCTGGGCGATGTGGTGATGCCCGGCCTCCTGCTGTGCTTCGTCCTGCGCTACGATGCCTACAAGAAGTCGCAAGGCGTCACCTCGGATCCCACGCTCTCACCGCCCCGTGGCGTTGGCTCGCGGCTAACTTATTTCCATTGTTCCTTATTGGGGTAGGTTCTTAATCTTAATCTAATTGGTTGTGCTATCATCATTTTTTATCATGAAATTACACTTTTCAGTTACTTTTTGGGTCTGCTAACGGCTACGGTGAGCTCTGAGGTGTTCAAGGCGGCTCAGCCAGCACTCTTGTACTTGGTGCCCTTTACGTTATTGCCGCTTCTACTAATGGCCTATCTGAAGGTGGTACTAGAACTCGTTCTCTATTTGAATAATTTATAAAAGTTATTTAATTGCAGGGCGACCTGCGACGAATGTGGAGCGAGCCGTTCATCGCGCATCCACCATCAAAACAACTGGAAGTCTGAGTGTGCTCTTTCTCAAAGCAAATGAAAAACGAACAAAATATGGAAAAGGTTTATTTTTCAAAACAAAAAACACACACACACACAAACAATTATAAGATCTAAAGAAACGTTTGTCTCTTAACACATTGAGTGTGAATAATGTATTTTTAAACTCAACTTAACTAAGTTTCGTTTTAAGTTAGGTGATCCTCGTTTTCATAGTGAAATAAAACCACAACCGAGTAATTATAGTTTATAGTGTAAGCAGAACGTTTTATAAATGAATATACTACATCCGAAAGTTCATTCAAATTGGCTTTAAAGTCTCCAATCATGCGATTACGTAGCACCTAGGATAAAGATCAATCGAAATATTAGTTACAATTCATAGAGATTAATGCATTCGTACTACTATTGTATCAGTAAGCATTGCCAGATATGCGCAAACGATAGCAAAAGACTACAGACATTTTGAGATTCGAACTTCCGAACGACCGCATCCACATCCGTTTCAACTCTGTTCTGGGCAGTATGTTCTGTAAATACTTAAGTTTCTTTATGCGTAATAATAAATAAAGATAAACGTATGCATATTGATAACGAACCACCATGCAACAAATAATAGTTAGTAAGCTCGCCTTCACACCTTCGTTAATTATCGTTTCCGTACCTCACACGCCACGCCCATTTCCGTCCTACATCCCTCCTACGTCCCAGACCTCGTCCCATTCGCCTTCATAATATCGAAATGATGTTTTTGCCAAATGCATGTGTTCGTTGCAAACAATAAATAAGCAAGTAAAAATACAGTTCAATAACAAGACAAACGTTTGGGCACAGCGTCTGTTTCACAAAAATTATGTTTCAAGAATTTACATTTTCTATGTTTACAAAATAATAATTACTGTATGCATATGGAAACGACAGTTACATATTAGTTCTAAGTAAATGCAATTTCGTAACGTATAGAAACAATAAAAATGTGAGATTTAAACGAGATTTTAAGATGTTTTTAATTGTCAAAAGGATCATCTACATATTTCGAATTCCGAAAGCTTATATTTCGACGTTTTGTACAAAAGAATTGGATATTTAATTTCGAATAGATTCAAACTCATTTTGGCGCTCAAAATAATTTGAATTGAAAAATATCCTTTACTGTATTACCCGGTTGATATTTTTCGTTCCGATTCGGAGAGCAGAAGAGCGGGTGAGGGAAATACTCTCTTAAGAGCAAGAGAGCAATTCCAGTGATGTGCTAAAAACAATGGAAAATATCGATGCATCGATTATTTCGATGTTTAACACTGGCAGGTACAATAATAAATACGTTTTTTGAAGAGACAATTTAGGAAAATTTGTGTCGTAATAATAATATGTTGCGTATTTCGAGTACGTAAAGTACACTATTAGTCATTATTTAATTATTAGCCCTGTACGTTTGTTCCCTCCTGATTCGACGAACAAAAGAGCGGGGGAGGGAAATCTACTCCTGAGAGTAAGAGAGCCATTCCAGTGATGAGTTCAAAAAATTGAAAATATCGATGCATCGATGTGGCCCGGGCTATCGATATATCTCCACCTCTACAAGTGCTGCGTAAATGCGTTATTTTGCATAAAATAAAAAAACAAACAGTTGCATAAACAAACCGGTCGAAAATACTGTGAATATTAGACATCTAGGTACGGTGCTTGTGTGGGAGGCGTCCTCCCAGGGCTTCCTTTGGCCACTGGCCACTCGAGTCGCGGGCCGTAGGCGTGGAAATTCCTGTGTGCCATAGTGGGCGTATGTGTGTGAGAGTGGCATCAAAATGCGTGTTTCTGCATCTTTATCTTTTTCCAGCCCATTAGTTGCGTTTTAAAATGTTCTGTTTTCCATATATTTCCGCATTTCAAACATGAATCGACTTTATGTGACACTATGTACATATTTCATTTGATATATGGGCATCCTTATACATGGTCTGATGGCAGTCTATATAGGGACTTCACATGGTGTACATATTTAAGACCCACAATAATGTATTGAAGCCTACAATAAACCTATAACTTTGAATATAAGCCAAGTCACACCACAAAAGCCTTTAATCCCCACCAGAAGCCTGCCCAGGTCCACCTTACGCAACAACACCACTGCGGCACATTGAAGGAGTCCCTCCTACCCTCAAGCCGACCCTTAAAATTTAATCCAAAAATCTATTTCTGCAGTGTCTTCAGAAAAGGACTCCAGCTGGGTAACTTGTGCGGCAAACTGAACCGCAACCGCCAGCGACAGGGGCAGGAGCAGGAGCAGGTGCAGCAGCAACAGCGGCAAGCGCTCGGCCAGATGGGTGGCAACAGCACTGGGGCCAACTCGAGCGCCTTCAGCGCGGGCGGATATATTGGACCGACCTCTGCCAGCAGCCACAACAACTTGGGCGCTGCCGGTGGCAGCGACCTCATACCCGCCCCTATCGGAACAGGAAACGCCATGGGAGTGTCCTCGTACGCGTATGGGGGAACCAGTTGGGAAGAGTTCTGCGAACGGCATGCCAAGGTGGCCGCCACCGACTTCGCCAAGGCCTGCATCACCTACATAAACGGGAATCTGCCGCCGGAGGAGGCGCGCAACATTCAGCATCGCAGCTTCGCCCAGAAATTCGTGGAGTCTTTTTCAGCCCACTACGACACCGAGTTCTTCCGTAGGCGAAGCACCCTAAAGTCGGGTGGGGGATCGGTGGAGTTTGACGAGGAGCATGAGGTGCCCCGGCTGCTCTCCAAATCCCTCCTCAGGCGACTCTCCTTCAAGGGACTGCGCAAGGGCAAGGTGAGTGGAGCAGACGCTATATTTAAACTTGTAGCAACTAGTATTGATATTTTTTGGATTAAAAGTAGTTGAATAGTCGGGTACTTCGGCTATATTAAATCCACTTGTTTCAACTTTCAAAGTTCTCTGTGCTACAGGCCTTCTTCCACAAGAACTCCGACGACGTGGATGGAAGCGGAAGCAGCAAGCAGAGCAAGACGAAGCTGGCCAAGATCACGGTCGAGTGCCGCAAGGAGGGCTGGGTGAACAACCTGACGCCGGAGAGCCTGGACCAGCCGACAGGCTCACAGAAATGGGAGCGGTGCAAGTTGGTTTTGGTCAAAGCCGTGGGCGGTTACATGCTGGAGTTCTACCCAAACAAGTCGACAAAGCCACGCAGTGGTCTATTCTGCTTCCTCATCTCGGAGGCGCGGGAAACAACGATTCTGGAGATGCCCGATAGGCTGAACACATTCGTCCTCAAAGCGGACAACAATATGGAGTACGTGATTGAGGCGGAGAACGCCGAGGAAATGCGCAGCTGGTTGGCCACCATTCGCTACTGTATGCGAACGCCGCCCACTCAACAGCCCCTCATCGAGTCCGATGGTGTGATGGCCGCTGCGATGCAAACTTCGCCCACTAACCCAACTCCCAATCCCATTGGCGGTATCCAGAATCCGCAGTACCATCAGCAAGGGGGCTCCAACGGAAATATAGTTGCCGGAGGACCGCCACTCGCCTCGTCCCTCTCCGCAGACAGTGCCTTGGGACAAGGAGGCGCCACATCCGCCAATGATTTGAACGCCATCAACGAATTGGGCACAACGCCGCCCTCAGGTCCACCGGACATTCCCATTAGACCCCATCGGGGCGAGCAACGTTTGTCGGCCTCCAGTAATTTCGATGGCGTGGAGCTGGGCGAAGATGGGGATATAAATGTGGCTGATCTGACCGCTGAGATGAGCTCCTTTCCGTGGTTTCACGGAACACTCACTCGCTCGGAAGCGGCCCGAATGGTTCTGCAATCGGAAGCCGCCGGACATGGTTACTTTTTAGTCAGGCAGAGCGAAACGCGCCGAGGAGAGTTCGTGCTGACGTTCAACTTTCAAGGGCGAGCCAAGCACCTGCGTCTGACAATTTCAGAGAAGGGGCAATGCCGGGTGCAGCACCTGTGGTTCCCCTCCATCCAGGAAATGCTCGAGCACTTCCGCCACAATCCGATACCTTTGGAGTCGGGCGGAACCTCTGATGTGACCCTAACCGACTGGGTCCTCAACAACAGCCGAATCAACGATCTGTCGGCAGCTGCAGCAGGAGGAGGATCTGGCCACGATTCGGGCCAGCTTAACGATCTGTCCTCCAATGGGAATGGAAATGGAAATATGAACGGGGCGACAGCAGCGGGAGGAACTGGATCTGGAGCGGGATCGGGAGCGGGAGCGGGAGCAACCGGCGGTGGTCATCCGTCTCCGAGACATGTGAGATAGCCAAAATTTTGGAGTCAATTCAGTGTCAGTGATGGTTTTTTATTTTACTTTGATTTCTATTGATTTCTTATCATTTCATTGCAATGGAACTAAATACTTGTACAAAAAGATAGATAGGCTATTTTTAGATCTTCTGTAGGTTATTGCAGGAATAGAGATAATTAGGAAGCTTTTGCTAGACGTTTTTAAAGATTAAATGCAAATTAATATTAAAGTAATTTTAAAATAAATGGAAAAGAGGAAGGTAAGAGATGAAGAACGAAACTGAAGGAAATAAATTAATAATTTAAATACTTAATATTCTAAATCCTATCAAACTAAATTATATTTTGAGCTCAGTTCTGAATACAAGCTTAGATTTTTTTTATAATTGTTTTAAATCTTAAATCAAGAGTTCTTATAGTATGTTTTTGGTTGGTTTTCGTGTTTCGTTAAATCTTTTCAAGGCTTGAGTTCATTGTTGCATGCTAATTGTTTCATCACACACCCCCCCACAAATCCTCAGTAATGCCATTGAATGACCAACATTTTTATTGTCGCTTAACCCACAGTGCAACGAAGTGATCACCATGAATCTTAGTGTTCGCCTAAAGACAAATGAAATTGATCTGCCACAGGAGCCAACACACGTTTATTTTCCGGACCAAGTCTATTTCCGTTTGGATCCCACATCTCTAACCGTGCATGGATCGCCGCCAGCCGCCCAGAGTTTCCTGGATCAACCGCATCTACGGGCCTCGAACGCCTCGCTACAGGCGGCGGCCCACCATCATCCGGCAGGACAATCACGACATACCAGCGACAGTGGCAACAACAGCGCCAGCGGCGGGGTAGCCGGAGCAGGCGCCTCCAACTCTGGTGCCGAATGCACCGGACGGGCTGTCGACAACCAGTATAGCTTCACCTAAATCCTGGCCAGCCAGCCTCTATCCGCGGATTGTGGTTATCCGTGCGGAATTTATTTTTGTGCCATTTTAATTGTCTTGATGGGAAAAAATTTGTGTTTTGCATTACAGAACGTAGTCTGTCCTATCTTCTGCTTTCTTTGCCATTTTTCTTAATTGTTTCTAAATTATTTAAGTACCTATTTTGGAAGACATGAAGTAACTGAATATTATTACGTATATATTATATAGCTAAATGTGTGTGTTCATTTTAAGTACATCAATGTTGTATGTATAGAAGAGTAAAAGAGAAAAATTTGAGATGTTTGTGGCACCAAAGGTGTGACTCATGCGAATCCTAAAACTTCCTGCTTTACAAAACAAAAAAATACATACAGATATACTAAACTTATAAATATTAATTATGTATGCATAATTATGTATGTGTATGTATAAATAAATATATATTGAAATTGGTAACTACAATAAATGAAGTTATGCAAAAATAATCAAATTTTGTTATTTTAAGTTTATTTAATGATTTCTTTTAAACTTGAAATTGTAAATTTTGCAAACTTTAAATTTGAAATCGCGCCACTTTTGGTATTTTTTTAGCTTTAGTGTTGTGAACTGTCAATAAAAACAGTGTTAGGAAGCTTTAAAATACCGTGTCGTGCTGAAAAATGTGCAATTAATCTGCCTACCATCTGACAACACTGATACGAAAAATCACCGGCAACAAAACAGCAAGGAATGGAACTTGAACTGGACGTGGTGGACTCGCTTCAGGCCCTGGCCTACGAGGGACCTTGCCTGCAGCAGGAGAACCTAAGCAGGGCGCTGGATGCAGGCATCGAAAGTCCGGCGTTGCGGTTGGTGATCCACTGGCTGGCCCAGGAGCTTCATGTACTCCGGAAAACGGACGAGCGTGTCAGTTCCGGCAGCGGAGACCACGATGAGTTTTCCTTTGAGCTTTCCCTCTTGCTCACCGAGTTGGGCTGCCCGTATCGGAAACTAGTTAGTGGTCCAATGGAGGAGCGATTCCAAACCCGGGAGTCTTTGGTGCAGCTGCTTGCATACCTCACCTCCGAATTGATGGCCACCAAGATGGTGCTGAAGGCTCAGCCGGTGGGACCGCCTTGCAAGCGTTCCAAAACCGAGTCAAATGCCCAGCAGGCCGTCGAGCAATTAGCCAAGGATCTGCAGCTGGGGGAGCTCCCAAAGAACATCAACACAAAACTGTTGTTCGAGAAGTTAATACCCACCTTGGATAAGTCTCTGAAGCAAACTAATCGTCAGGTGGTGAGCGAACCGCTACTGAATCTTAACAAGCCTCTTAACGATGCCCAGTGGCGTATGCTGGAGTCACTGCACAGGGATCTAGAGGCCGAGTACAATCTCCGTCGCCAAATGATGAGCACTCGTCTGGAGGCCACTGTGCAGAGCTTCCAGTGGTCGGAATCCATGCACCAGCGTGAGAACGAGATAATGGACCGTTTTCAACGAAAGCTGAGGGAACTGGAGCAGTTCAAAGTGGGCGGAGAACAGACTAATTTGGTGGCTTTGCTGGCTGCACGAAAGGATTTGGCCATTATCGAGAAGACCAGCTCGGCCAATGTGAGGAAAAACACCGCCTCCAAGATACAGAAGCATGTGATTGGCAGCGTTCCAGATCGAGGAGGTCGTGCCAATGAGCATGCTCCTCCGCCACCGGAAATGCCCTCATGGCAACAGCAGCGAGCAAGCGGTCCTCCTGGAGGTGGACGTGGTGGTGGAGGTAACTTCCGTGGAGGTCGAGGAGGTGGTGGATGGGGAGGTGGCGGTGGAGGCGGAGGAGGTGGTGGTGGAAATTGGCAACAGAATAACCAACAACCTCAACATCAACGTGAACACGATCGAAGTCGTGAAAGAAATCAGGACCAACAGTGGATTAGCGGCAGTGGACGCGTCCAAGGCACCGGCTGGAATCAACACGGAGGACGCGGTGGAGGCGGAGGTGGAGGTCGTGGAGGAGGAGGTGGCCGCAATGGAGGAGGCGGCGGACATCGCGGCGGCGGCGGCGGCTATCGATGATCTCGGTACCTGATATGAACCAGTTACCAATGGAAAGGGCGACTTAAACGACTGATCCTTTTATTATTAACTATTACCGACTTGATGATTATAACCCAGTTTAATTTATTGCCAAATTATACGAATTCGAATACGTTTATAATTGCGAATGGTTGCCCGTTTAGAAAATAAACTATCTGTGTCATCGCTTTGCTAGCAAATCTCGCGTGTCGATTGCGCCTTCTGGAATTGGGGTTAAAATTTTCGCTTTCAATATGCCAACGACCCATTTTCTGTCTAATTGATGGATTTATATTTAAATTTAGATATGCCGATTTATTCGTCTGAACAGTACAACTATCTATGTGTACCATCTACTTTTCGCAAATCGTTTTTGTGTACATTTTATGAACAATTCAGGTGTATAATTCAATTATTTTCGTCTCCATGTGTCGCAGGTGGCTAAAAATAATATAGTTAGAGTATTATTAAAAAATTCATATAAAGTTTACAATTTAGGAACATAGGCTTGGTTCTGCAGAGGATGAACAAGACTGGTAATACATAGTTGGAGTAACTAATTGAATAAAATCCCAACCCCGAGCTACACTACGCCCCTGGGACAAGTAACCAAGCATCAAATACACGCGACACTCAATTGCCATTAGCGTCCAATCTAGTCATCAACCGAGCCGGCTATATGGCCACTATACTGCCACCACAACTGGCCAAATCCATTCCGATCCGATCCCAACAATTAACTTGGTCAATCAGCATGAAAACCATGTCGAAGTCATCATGGATGGGCCGAGTTCGGAGCTGTGATCAGTTCATCCGCAGCCCCAGATCGGAAAGGTTGACAATTCTCCCGTATTTGAGTCTCAGCCCTATTTTCGAGTTACATTACAATGATTATTAAACTAATTCTGGTGTTGGTAATTGGATATGGAGGTATTTTCGCGCCCGGTTGCGCACAAAATTTATTGGATCGCCTGCGTCCGGTGAACATGACTCGGATGGATGACGGAATCAAAGTGGTTTCCGGCACCAAAGTGAAGCGCTACGAACGGTTGACGCTGCCGCTGGGAGGTCCTCCTGGGATTCCTGGGGCAGCTGGGCTTCTTGGACCGCTTTTGCCGCCACAACCGGCATACTTAGGATATACCTATGTAAGTTTTATAGAATATTATGTTTAAAAAATAATTATGCTTTAAGCTTTTTAATGAGTGTAGAAGTAATTATTTCGCTTTTTGAATTACATTGTAATTTTAAATATAATTTAAGATAAATGAGATTATAGTGTCAACAAAAAGCTTTTCATAGTTTATCCATTTAACCAAACCTATATTTATTTTTTAATTATGATCTAACTAGTATCATGACTCCCAATTTTCCCAGCAGTTAGTACCTCAGTGGCAAGCTGGAGCCAAATTAATGGGTGAAGGCGAGGCAGCGGGTGTATCGGGAATGATCTCCTTCCAGCAACTACCCTATAGTTCGGACATCAAGGTGACCATCAATGTGACAGGACTGTCCCCTGGAAAACACGCCCTGCACATCCATACCTTCGGAGATGTAAGCGATGGATGCAAGTCCACGGGAGGACAATTCCCCAATAATTTTGTAAGTAGTTCTCCTAATAACTTAGTCCATTAATTAACTGACTTAAAACTTTCAGCTGGGAAATGTGGATACAAAGGACGATGGAAGCATTTCTGCCGTCTTTCAAAGCATATACTTGCAGTTGTTTGGCTTTAATGGCATTGTCGGGCGATCCATAGTGATCCACAGCAAGGCCATTGACCTGAACACGGCCCTAAATGCGGAGGTGTTTTCGTCCTCACTGCAGCCCACGCCCAATGCCTTGGCCTACCAGAACGAGGAGAACTCGCTGGGTCCCTCGATTGCCTGCGGAGTGATTAGTTTGATGAGCACGGCGGCCAGTTCAGGTGGCATGGCTACTGCTCCACCAGCTGCTCCACCAGCTGCTGCGACTCCGGAGGCTTAATTTTGTGGACTTTTACAAGCTCTCTCTAAAATTTGAATAAATATAACTTTTTAACTTTTAAAGAGTATTAAGATTAAGGTAGGTGTGGTGCTAAAAGTCACAGCATTACACACCATTTCATCTGAAATAGCAGGCTTTTCCTATATATTTCTTAAAAACTATTTTAAAATATGTCATTTTATTTATCTAGTTTCTGCGTTTTAAAAAATATTATTAAGTAATGTAACTATAGCACCTTTACCGATCTCATGCTCCAAGCTTCAATCCGTCTGTCCCCGAATAATTCAGCAATTTCGAGCCTATTAAATTCAGCTCAGCTTTAATGGCCAATACGTGCGGCGCATGCCCAAAGGTCTGGGTCGCCTACTGGGCCAAAACTTTCTTCGCCGGCTTCCCACAACCGAACTGGTCAGTTGACCGTCGCGGTTCGTCATGTTCAAACGCGAAAGTAAAAGTTTTCACAGCCAAGGGCTTATACTGCTCCTGGCGTTGGGCGTAGCTCAACTCCAGGCCGAGGTCCTGGACGAGGACTCCAACCAGGCCAAATTCGAGTGGCCGTCGTTTCCATGGATGCGGAACAAAACCAACAAAAACACTCCCTCATCTCTCAACGATCTGGATTTAAAAAACGACTACAGCCAGATGGAGTTGGCCAACTTTGGAGACTTTGATCGCCACCCGTGTAGAAGAGTGTGCCAGCAGGGTCAGTCCCAGAACTGTTACTACCAATTAGTCGTTCACAACTACCAGAGACTGGGTCCAGAGTGTCAGCGGTGTCAGCAGGACGAAAGGGCCTGCGCTTCCGAACATTGCATCTTCGGCGATGGTGTTGCCAATCCGGTGATGGCAGTGAACAGAATGGTGCCAGGACCTCCCATCGAATTGTGTGAAAATGATACTGTAGTGGTTGATGTACTGAACTATCTGGGCGAAGCCACCACGATGCACTGGCACGGTGTCCACATGATTCGTACTCCCGAAATGGATGGCGCTCCCTACACCACCCAGTATCCTTTGCAGCCGGGCGAAGTCCAGCGGTATGAATTCCAGGTGGATCGGAGTGGTTTGCTTTGGTATCACAGTCACGTCGGCTGGCAGAGGGGCTTCGGAGTGGCTGGTGCCTTTATCGTCCGGCAAACTCGACAGGAGAACGTGCACTCCCAACTCTACGACTACGATCTGGGGGAACACACCCTGATGATACAGGATATATTTTATAACTACAACCTGCAGGAGGTTCGCAACATCCTGGTGAATGGAAAAGGGCGCAATCATCTGAGTCAGCTGCCGGATAATGACAATCGCCATCGGTACGAAAGGCTTCGAGTTACGCCGGGATACCGCTACAGGATGCGGGTAGTCCTTAATGGAATCTCCAACTGTCCAGTGGAGTTCTCCATAGAGCAGCACAAGCTTTTGATTATCAGCACCGATGGCAATGACATCGAGCCTGTCTTGGCAGATGGCTTTTTCCTGACCTCCGCCGAGAGATTTGATTTCATCTTGGAGGCCAATCAGTACACCAAGAACTATTGGATCAGGGTTCGTGGATACGAGCAGTGTGAGGAAAGGAATCTCTACCAAGGAGCTGTGCTTAGTTATCGCGGATCTGCTCGAACTGAACTACCACAAGGCAGTGTCCTGGAGAATCCAAAGAGCCGCTCTGAGGAGGAGGAATCCGTTTGGGTCAACGACTACCGATTCCGGTCTCCAAATTCAACCGATAAATCCTCCCTGCGCCAATCCCTGGACAAAGACAACAACGTGGGCACCGTGGCCCTGCGTTCTGTGGAACCAGTGTCCTGGTCCCGCTACACAAAATTCCTAACCTACTACTCCAGCTTCGGATCGCGAACGGCACCCAATGGTGAAGTTCTCTTCCAGATCGATGACATCACTTACAACTCTCCTGGGATATCGCTGCTGCAGGGTCGACATCTCTACCAGGACGATGGGTATTTTTGCAACAAAACCTCCATGGCTCGCGAGGGTCGTAACTGCGAACGGGAGCTGTGTGAGTGCACTCATGTGATCCGCCTTCCAGCATACAGACCCATTGAAATGGTGGTGGCCAATTTAATGGACAACACGCATCCTTTCCACATCCATGGCTACACGATCCGTTTGGTGGGACAAGGAGTTCTGAGCAATGTCAATGAGGTCCGAAATGTAAGGATTATCTTTTAACAGGAGGCTGGCACTTTTTAGTTCAAAAAAATGTATTTATTTCAGATCCGCGAACTCGACCGCAGAGGCCGACTTTCTCGATTGAAGGATGATTATGTCGCGGTAGCTAAGGACACGGTTCAGATTCCGGGTCTCGGCTACATAATCGTTCGTTTTGTAACTAATAATCCTGGATTTTGGCTATACCATTGCCATATCGAAGCTCATGCGGTTCAAGGAATGGTGGCAGTCCTGAAAGTTGGAGAAGATCATCAAATGAAACGCATTCCGGCACGTGTGCGTTGTTAAAAATTTCTCTATTTATTATTTTAGGATGACAAGAGTGCCTCTGTTGCCAATTTTAAATTATTTTATTTCTTGATAAACATCTATTTATAATTTATTCAAAAAATCATACTTGAAAAATTGTTTTCAGTGCCTTTAAAGTTTAATCATTAAGCTAACTGCAAAAATACTAAACCATTTAAAACTCGTAAATATTATTACGTTCAATAAACAGTCCGTGGGAATTTCCCTTAATTTAAACTGAAGAGAATATTAAACTAAAGAAATTATTAAAACGGAAAATCATCATTATTTTACTAAATTCACGTTTTTCCAATCTTCGTCTTTCGAAGATTGGAATCGTCTTTCCAAAAATAGAAAGTATAGTCAACAGTGAAGCTAAGGTGTGATGAAAGTTTTGCCGATTGTTTATGGAATTGATATTCCTTTATGATATTCGTACCACCAGTGTTTATTGTTTTTTAATTTTTGGTCGTTTCGCTGATTGGTTGACTATCAATATTGCTACTTTAATCGAAGCTGCCGGTGGTCTTTAAAAGAGACCGATGCCAGTAATTTTTTCGTAGTTGAGTTCTAGCATGTCGCGAACCCTTATTGTTCTTGCCACTGTTTTGGCAATCGTGCAGGGTGCTCCTCTTGAGAAGGAACAGAGTCCTGCGGATGTTCCCGACTATTATGAGCTATTTAATAATCCCGAAGCTCATTTGAGTTTGGCCAAAGCACCAACTACGGTAAGTTGTCATACCTATATTATTAATATTATTAATCTAAAGACTTATTTTACAAGAAATTCTGAATTAATATTTGAATATTCTGTTTCACAGATAAAGTTTATCGAAGATCACGGCTATCCAGCAGAACGGCATTATGTCACCACTGAGGACGGCTACATCATCAGTCTCTTCCGCATTCCCTACTCCCACAATCTACAGAATCAGGATGTCAAGCGACCCATCGCCTTCCTCCAGCATGGTCTCTTCGGCAGCTCTGATTCCTGGCCCTGCCTGGGACCGAATGATGGGCTTCCCTTCCTGCTTTCCGATGCGGGCTACGATGTTTGGATGGGCAATGCCCGCGGAAATAGGTACTCCAAGAACCACACATCCTTCTCTTTGAAGCACCCGAACTTTTGGCGCTTCAGCTGGCACGAGATTGGATACTTCGACATCGCTGCTGCCATTGACTACACGCTCTCCACCGAGAACGGAAAGGGTCAGGAGGGAATCCACTATGTGGGCCATTCCCAAGGCACTACTGTCATGTTTGTTCTGCTTTCTATGCGGCCGGAATATAACGCCAAGATCAAGACAGCTCACATGCTGGCCCCAGTAGCCTTTATGCATAATATGGACAACTTTTTGGTCAAAGCCTTGTCTCCCACTCTCGGTTTCAACAATATTTACTCGCAGCTCTTTGGCTCCCAAGAGCTTTTGCCCCACAACGACTTTGTCCTGGCATTAATCTACAACGTCTGTCGCCTGAAATCGCCGGTATTGTCTATCTTCTGCAGCGACGACGAGGAGGAGGAAACAGTTGTGGAACAAGGTCGAACCAATTTGGTGGGTTGAACAGATAAATTATCAATGTCATACATATTTAATATTTTGTATTTTTTTATTCTCTAAAGACCGCTATTACAGTAATATCTGGTGCTATGCCAGCTGGAAGTTCCACCGACCAGACTCTGCACTATTTGCAGGAAAATCAATCAACTCATTTCCGCCAATTTGATTTTGGCCCAAAAAAGAATTTAATTGTATATGGATCAGAAGAACCCACTGATTATCCAACGGAGAATATTACCGCTGAAATGCATCTGTGGTATTCGGATAACGATGATATGGCTGCCGTGGAGGATGTCCTGCAGGTGGCGGCGACCCTTCCAAATAAAGTGATGCATCATATGGAGGATCCTTTGTGGGATCATGGAGACTTTGCAAATAATTGGGAAGTGCGAAAATACGTTTACAATCCGATTATAGCCATCATGAATGAGTACGAGGCCAGAACTAAGTGATATAATCAAGTATCAATTTAATTGCACAAGGTACCAACGATTTATATATAAAGTATATATGTTTCCATGTATTATTTTATTTATAAGACTTGGCCGACATAAGACTTGAAGGGTTTATTCCTTATAATGAGTATCCTAGGCAATGGGAATATCTTGAAAGTAAATAGAACTCGAGGAAAGTGTTTCTGGTTTAAGGAACTAAAAATGCGAAAGAAAATTACCATTTGATATATGAATAGAATTAAGTAATTTTAAGAAAATGTTATTATATTACATAACAAAATAAAACTATGTACATATTTGATATTGAAATTTATTAATACTATTCGTCTTTAAAATATTTCTTTTCGATTTAAAATTGTAAATATTAACATGTATATGATGAAACCTTTTCCATAATCCTATCTGAGGAACATGGAGTTGTGCGAACTTTGTGCGTTTCATATTTCATTACTATTTTATTTCTATTTACCTTTTGATAATAAATTATGAATTAAAATAAATCGGGCAAACACTTCATACGGATGTAGCTTAGACATTCAAAAGTGGAGATACTTCATTATTGAACAAGGTCCACCAGATTTCACTTCACGTAGAAAGTGCCATTTCCTTGTGTGCATATTTAATTCATTAGATCTTAGCCGACCATACGAGTATAGTTTATAAATTTTACAGCTACCCTCTTGAAATCTATTAATGGCTTAGTAATCTAAAAAAACTTCCCAATATGTGGGGTACATTCTTCCTTTAGATTATCGAAATGTTCAAGTACCTTCAATAGAAGATAAGTTAAGCCCATTAAAGTGTGTTGGCGTGTTTGCTCACTTTTCGATAATTTTTAATTATGCGTCGTGTCCGTAAGAACGTTAGTTTTTAGAACGGGGCTAGCCCATTTTTAATGACTGACAGTTTTGTGATTTTAGTGTTTACAGATTAAAATTTAGCAAAAGAGTCAAAGCATTAATCTTTAGCCACTTCAAATTTGTTTGAGGCTTGAAAGCATGTCAAGCACTTGTAAATTAGTAAAAAAAATGTAACTTGTTTCAATGAAAACTAGTCTTCAGATTTGTTTTTGTCCAAACTTTAAAGTTTAAACCAATACATAAACTTTTAATCCCATTTTTATTACTTATAGATTATCAGTTTCCTTATTCATTATCAAAAATGTCTAAATATATTTAATCGAACCATTGATACTTGAAACGAAGCCCCCAAGGGACTGCTACAAAGGTTAGGAGTCAAGTGTTTGCCAACAGTTAGTAGCAATCGAACCATCAGCGAAACATGAAGGTATCGGTTTGTGAGTCTCTTTCTTATCCTGGCTGGATTGGCCGTTTCAGGCATTTACTCGGCGGCTCTCGATGGAGTGATAGATTTCTACAAGCTGTACGATAATCCAGAGGCTCATGTCAGCCTCAAGGGAAAGTTGACAACGGTGGGTATTGGTGGAAAAATGTTTTATAAAAGGTGATTTTTAATATTAATTTTTTCTCTAAATACAGGCTGATCGCATTGCCTCCCATGGATATCCTTCGGAGCATCATTACATTCCTACCGAGGACGGATATGTTCTGGGCGTATTCCGGATCCCATATTCCCATAAATTGCAGAACCAAAACCAGAAACGACCAATTGCGTTCCTGCAACATGGACTAGGTAGCTGTTCTGATGCCTGGACTTTGCAAGGACCTGATAATAGTCTTCCGTATTTGCTGGCTGACGCTGGCTTTGATGTCTGGATGGGCAACGCCCGTGGCACAGCCTATTCCAGAAACCACACAACTCTGTCAACCGAAAACCCCAATTTCTGGCAATTTAGTTGGCATGAGATCGCAGTCTACGATATAACCGCCATTATTGATTATGCGCTCAGCACGGAAAACGGCAAGGATCAGGATTCCCTTCATTATGTAGGCCATTCGCAGGGCACAACCGTGTACTTTGCCCTGATGTCCTCGCTTCCGGAATACAACGAAAAAATCAAAACGGCTCACATGTTTGCTCCGGTGGCTATAATGAAGAACATGGCCAATCCTTTAGTGCGAGCCTTGGGCCCATATTTGGGCCACCATGGTATTTATTCCACCCTATTTGGTACCCAGGAATTCCTGCCCCACAACGATTTCATCATGTCCCTATTTTTCAATATATGCCAACCAGATTTTTTGCTGCGCCCGGTTTGCGAAAACACCGTGGAATATCTTTATTCAGCAGGTCGTGTTAATATGGTGAGCACAAGTGGTTCTGCCTACTAAACTGATATCTTAACACATAAACTTGCAATATTACAGACAGCAATGCCAGATGCAATGGCCACCCATCCGGCAGGATGTTCCACCGATCAGATGCTTCATTATCTCCAGGAGCAGCAGTCCGGCTATTTCCGGCGTTTCGACTACGGAGCTAAGAAGAATCTGCTAATCTACGGATCCGAGGAGCCTTCAGAGTATCCTGTCGAGCTAATTACCTCAGAGGTGCACATGTGGTACTCGGACAACGATGCCATGGCTGCCGTAGAGGATGTTGAAGAATTGGCCAAGCGACTGCCCAACAAGGTTATGCACCACATGTTGGACACGATGTGGACCCACGGGGACTACGCACTCAACCGAGAAGTCCGAAAGTACGTCAACGATCCGGTGATTGCCATCATGGAAGAGTACGAAGAAAAGAACGTCGGCATGTGATGGATTGCGCTCTTAATCTCAAGGAGAATAAATGACTATTATAATCGGATTTATTTTAAGTTCAGTGATAAGCTTATCAAAATAATGTTTAATGGGAGCAAACAGGGTAAAAAAAAATTATTTAAGAAACACTTTGTATTTAAAAAAAAATTTTAAACACATCTTTAAGGTATTCCGCTTAAGAATCGGTTTAATATTGGCAAAGATACAGCCTTAGATGGGAGCCGTATTGCCCTCCCCATGCATTTTCCACATTTTGAAGGGGATACCCCACAAATTTTGACAAAAAATCGAAAAAATATTTTGTTTGTGGGTTTTGACGGAAATTGATGGAGAATCGATCTACAAATCGTTTAAGGTATTCCGCTTAAGAATCGGTTCAATATTGGCAAAGATACAGCCTTCGATGGGAGCCGTATTGCCCTCCCCATGCATTTTCCACATTTTGAAGGGGATACCCCACAAATTTTGACAAAAAATCGAAAAAATATTTTGTTTGTGGGTTTTGACGGAAATTGATGGAGAATCGATCTACAAATCGTTTAAGGTGTTCCGCTTAAGAATCGGTTCAATATTGGCAAAGATACAGCCTTCGATGGGAGCCGTATTGCCCTCCCCATGCATTTTCCACATTTTGAAGGGGATACAGCACTATTCCAGAAACCGACAAAACTCTGTTTTGGGTTTTGCGGAACCGAGAGAATCGCTCTACAAATTTCTGGCAATTTAGTTGGCATAGATCGCAGTCTACGATATGAACCGCCCTCTTCCCCCCCTTCAACAAAAAATTATTGTTTATGCGCTCAGCACGGAAATTGATGGAGAAGCGATCTACAAATCGTTTAAGGGATTCCGCTTCATGATATCGGTTCAATATCGGCAGGGCACAACCTTCGATGGGACCGTTTGCCCTCCCCATGCATTTTCCACGTTTCGAAGGGGATACTCCACAAATTCTGAAAAAAATCGAAAAAAGATCTCACATGTTTGCGGGTTTTGATGGCTATAGATGAAGAATCGATCGACAAATCGTTTAAGGAGCTTCGGCCTAAGAATCGGGCCACTATTGGCAAAGATACAGCCTTCGATGGGACCCAGGATTGCCCGCCCCATGCATTTTCCACATTTCTCAAGGGGATACCCTACAAATTTTGACAAAAAATCGCCAACCAGATTTTGTTTGCTGGGCTTTGGCGGAAATTGATGGAGAATCAATCGTACAAATCGTTTAAGGTATTCAGCTTAAGAATCGGTTCAATATTGGCAAAGATACAACTTCGATGGGAGCCGTATTGCCCTACTCATGCATTTGCCACATTTTGAAGGGGATACCCCACAAATTTTGACAAAAAATCGACAAAATATTTTGTTAGTGGGTTTTGACGGAATGCTGGAGAATCGATCTACAAATCCGTGCAGGATGTTCCGCTGATCAGAATCGGTTCAATATCTGGCCAGGATACAGCCTTCGATGAGAGCCGTATTGCCCTCCCCATGCATTTTCCACATTTTGAAGGGGATACCCCACAAATTTTGACAAAAAATCGAAACGATATTTTGTTTGTGGGTTTTACGCAAAGTGATGCAGAATCGATCTACAAATCGTTTAGAGGTGTTCCGCTTAAGAATCGGTTCAATATTGGACAACGATAAAGCCTTCGATGGGAGCCGTAGTGCCCCCCCATGCATTTTCCATATTTTGCCAAGGGGATACCCCACAAAGTTTTGACAAAAAATCGAAAAAATATTTTGTTTGTGGGTTTTGACGGAAATTGATGGAGAATCGATCTACAAATCGTTTAAGGTGTTCCGCTTTGGAATCGGTTCAATATTGGCAAAGATACAGCCTTCGATGGGAGCGTATTGCCCTCCCCATGCATTGTCCACATGTTGAAGGGGATCCCCACGAAGTTTAACAAATTTAACAAGTCGAGCAAATATTTTGTTTGTGGGTTTTGATCGCAAAGTGATGGAGAATAGATGACTATCAAATCGTTTAAGGTATTCCGCTTAAGAATCAGTGATCAAGATTGGCAAAGATACATGCCTTCGATGGGAGCCGTATTGCCCTCCCCAAGCATTTTCCACATTTTGAAGGGGATACCCCACAAATTTTGACAAAAAATCGAAAAAATATTTTGTTTGTGGGTTTTGACGGAAATTGATGGAGAATCGATCTACAAATCGTTTAAGGTATTCCGCTTAAGAATCGGTTCAATATTGGCAAAGATACAGCCTTCGATGGGAGCCGTATTGCCCTCCCCATGCATTTTCCACATTTTGAAGGGGATACCCCACAAATTTTGACAAAAAATCGAAAAAATATTTTGTTTGTGGGTTTTGACGGAAATTGATGGAGAATCAATCTACAAATCGTTTAAGGTGTTCCGCTTAAGAATCGGTTCAATATTGGCAAAGATACAGCCTTCGATGGGAGCCGTATTGCCCTCCCCATGCATTTTCCACATTTTGAAGGGGATACCCCACAAATTTTGACAAAAAATCGAAAAAATATTTTGTTTGTGGGTTTTGGCGGAAATTGATGGAGAATCAATCTACAAATCGTTTAAGGTATTCCGCTTAAGAATCGGTTCAATATTGGCAAAGATACAGCCTTCGATGGGAGCCGTATTGCCCTCCCCATGCATTTTCCACATTTTGAAGGGGATACCCCACAAAATTCAACAAAAAATCGAAAAAATATTTTGTTTGTGGGTTTTGACGGAAATTGATGGAGAATCGATCTACAAATCGTTTAAGGTGTTCCGCTTAAGAATCGGTTCAATATTGGCAAAGATACGGCCTTCGATGGGAGCCGTATTGCCCTCCCCATGCATTTTCCACATTTTGAAGGGGATACCCCACAAAATTTAACAAAAAATCGAAAAAATATTTTGTTTGTGGGTTTTGACGGAAATTGATGGAGAATCGATCTACAAATCGTTTAAGGTATTCCGCTTAAGAATCGGTTCAATATTGGCAAAGATACAGCCTTCGATGGGAGCCGTATTGCCCTCCCCATGCATTTTCCACATTTTGAAGGGATACCCCACAAATTTTGACAAAAAATCGAAAAAAATATTTTGTTTGTGGGTTTTTGGCGGAAATTTATGGAGAATCGATCTACAAATCGTTTAAGGTATTCCGCTTAAGAATCGGTTCAATATTGGCAAAGATAAAGCCCTCGATGGGAGCCGTATTGCCCTCCCCATGCATTTTGCATATTTTGAAGTGGATACCCCACAAAATGTAACACAAAATGGATAAAATATGTTATTTTTGAGTTTAGGCGGACATTAATCGATGCTAAAATCATATAGGCCTATATGATTTATAATGGACTATATGCTATTCCAATAAATCTTTATAATTTTGACCATCGGGTCCAACGTTTCTCTAATTTTATAATGCCTTAAATTTCTATTGAACGGTTTGAGCCAGACATGAAAAAGCTTAACGCCAGACTTGGTTTAAATATATGTATGTATGAATAATAAATTTATGTATGTTGAATATAGAGTTAAAAGATAAGTTGTTTGCCTGAACACTTCTCAAAGAAAGGCTTATGAATCTAGAAGTTTGCAGACGATTCCCTTGACCAAGACCAAGAAATGGCCTCCAGTTGCAGCCGCAGCTCGACGCTCTCCACATATTTGGACAGCGAAATACATTTAATTTTTCCACTCGAACAACTTCTGATTGCCAGTGAATGGCTGGCCAGAGGAAGGAATAATGCATATTCAAGCTTTTCATTCCCATTTCATTGCCCTTGGCGTCCGACCAACTCTCCGAAGGGCCAACTCGATTTCTGTTCATGTGTCTGGATCGGCGTAAATGGCCCCAAGTGAATATGTAAAAATGGCCGAGTAAGGAATTAGGACGGAGTCCCGCTTCTGGCTAATGGATGAAAGCCGCCAAGTTCAAGGTCATGATTCAGGCTGGGCCATTATACTCCCGTCCCGTCCCGTACGTTCAATCTCGATTTGATTTAATTGGTCTTAATTTGTGGGCCGTGTAATCAATGGCCCTGAATAGTTCTTTGGCCAAAGAAATATGCCAGCGATTACTTAACTGGATTAATTGAACTGTACATGCCAGCGCTAATTTACGGATTGTGTTTGCTGTTTTTAGTTGGAAATTAAATCGTTTGCCCGTTCTCCCCCTGTGCCTTCCAGTAGACACACAAAAAGTTCCCTCGGCATAGTCAACGAGGCGTGGCAAGTAAAAAACACACGGAAGCGTTAAATTGGCTCAAGTGTGCAGAAAACAAATCACACTGAAAAACAACTCACTAACTATTTTTATTGTGGGAAATCTAAAAATACCTATTACTTTGAGGTTACTGACATATATAGTTGAGAGATAAATTTTTATAAAAGATGTAGAATCTTTATACTTCAGGATAAGGGGATGAATAGTCAAGTACTAGCAGTAACCTAGTAGTAGCCAAAGATTAAGCCTTTAAGCCAAACCTCTAAAATGTATATCTGCTGTGTTTTAAGTAAATAAAACGTTCTATTAAATATATTTAATTTAATATCCCTCTTGCAATTTGGTTACTCGGTGGATATGTTCACAAAAAAGTAAAACACACACAAGAAAACTAAACGGAGCCAAAGTCACGGCAACTGCAAACTGAAGTTGCAGCCAGAAATGGGGAAAAAATCCCAAACACTAGAACTGCACAAACATTTGGGGCGGATTCGCAAAAAGGCCAAAAGCGCTGCCAGTGGGGCGGTGGCTTCCCTTAAAGTTAAGCTGTTGTATTTGCGTCAAGTTAAAAGGCCGAAACAGCTGCCGCGGTGGCCAGACAAATTAAGCCCACCCAAAAGGGTCAAGAGCTGGTGTCGTTGCCGGTTCTGGCCATTATTTTGCATATGCTAAACTCGGGTTTTCATTTTCGCCAGTTTTTCATTTCGCTCGTCGCATGGAAATAATTAAATTTTTTAGCACATTGTGGCGTTTATTTGCCAGTGGATTTTTTTGTAGCGCCGTATTTACACTTGCCGGTTTCTAAATTGCGGTTACTACTGGGCGCTATCTGAGGGTTAGTGGGATCATTTATTGCGCACATAAGTTCTGTAATTATGATTTTATCTTTTGCTTTACGATTATGGTTACAAGTTCATCAAGCCGTCCCCCCATGTTGTAATTTCTATTTGTTTATTTGTGGATTTACAGAAGTTAAGAATGCTCTTGAATCTATGCTTAGAACAGGCATATTTTGGAGTGGAAAATTCCATTAGAATTGTCCAATATGATGGCTTCTGGATTGATGTTATGAAATTTACTTTCACACTAGATTTCTTAAACAAACTTTTTCCAAACTTGAATTCAGTACTTAATGGTTCCTTTTCCTTCTCTGACTCCACTCTTACTATTTTCGGATTGTCCTTGCTCACAAGGGATTACCTCAGCAAAAGATTACACAAAGTCAAAGTCACGTTGCTGGGCAGTGTTTGGGTTTCCCAAAATCGAATTTTCCTCCTCCGTTCGAAGCTCCAGTCCCAAGAAATTGCCGTAATTGATTGTCAAAAATCAATTAGACGGTGAGCTGGCTTCTGCAGCATATTGCTACTGAGTTGCACTGAAGCGAAGTACAAGTTAGGTTCAGTTCCAGCACAAATTGGTGCACAATTGCACAGTTGATATGGCTGCCATTGTCCGGCTATTAATGTGCATTAAACTCAATAAACTATAAACTAACAAGAAGTAGAGCATTTCTCCGGAGTGGTTCTCTCTTACTCCGTTTGGATTTTTTTCAAGAAAGATTGACATTCCGATGGGTCGAACTTGGACTCGTTTCAGTCATCTTCACGGCCTGTGTGTCTGCCGGACATGGCCAATTTGGGAATTTAGACGGTTAGCTAACTTTATTGGCCATTTTGGAAATTCGATTTGTGTTGCATCCTGTTGGGCAGCAAATATCAAAGATTCGTTCCCTTGCGAAATCAACTGAGGACCTTTTTGTTTGTAATTTTTCTTCGGTTAGGCCCAGTCCATCACGCATACGTCACGTCGTGCCCTTGCCCCTGTGGCAGTCGGCAAATATTTGCTGCTACTGTCTAATCTCCAGCCAAAACACTTTGTTTGCCCCGTGGGCACCACGTCATCTTTGAGGTGTCCCACCTCTCGTTTAGTCAATTCGGGATCATAACCAGTAGCCACCTGTTTTATTTGGTTAGTGAGGCGCAAGGCCTTTGCTAATGGCGTATGGTAATGGCGTGGAAATTTACCCCTTTTTGAAGTTGTAAAGATAGTCAAAGTGAGTATCTAAGTCAGGCGTGAGGGATATGCATTTTTATATATAGCAGAGCTATTAAATCTAACACGGGGCAGGTTCGCGCACAAAGAAGTAATTTACAATGGAGAATATCCGAGGCTAGACAACGTATAGGGGGTGTGGACTTATCTATCTATTCCTAGACCAGACATGCGACATGCCCCTGGACAACGATGTGATAAAGCTTTACACAAAGCCTCTGCCCACACTATTACAAGATTTGCGTGAATTATGGTCAGCTGGCTCGGATGTTTCTCGCCTTGATAAGATCTCCGGAGATCTCTAACGCAGCTTGAGTCGTTCAGCGAGTTCAGTACCCGGCGGAGATTTGGATCAGCCACTTGTGTGAGCTCTCATCCAGTTCTAATTCAATTATCCCGAATCCGAAACTCAAGGATCAAGTGTGCGTGTATGACGAATAGTTTTAAATAGAACTACAAGTGTTGTGCTTAATTAAATCTAAAGGCAATAGCTATATGGAAAATATAATTGAATCGTTTAAACTCTAAAGATATTTATAGTTTTATATTATATTAAAAAATTTATTCGTATTTATTTTAATGGTTATTCTGATTCAGAGTCCTTTTAATCCTTTTACTCTTAAAGAATGAGAGTCAATTGCCATAAACTTTTTCATGTTTAAACAATCCTTTCTTTAGTTTATTTTTGCCTTCTCATTTAAGCAAGTGTCCTTTGATTAGGAAGGACGAAAAAATATCTAATGAAAATTCGAATTCAATTCGCAGTGCCGAGTGCTTGTGCCAAACTAATGCCAAAGTAATCAAAGCTAAACGCATTAAAGCGACCGACGACTCAACGCGGCTGGAAGTCAATAAAAGTAAACTACATAAAAGCAACTTGCGGTCCCGGAAATAATGTCCACCACTGCCGAGTCGGTTGCAGGGGGATTGGGGGAGGTTACCTCCGCCATTCCTACTATCGTGGCTGATGCCATTGTGAAGACTGCGGCCGTAATTAGCAGCACAGTCTCTCCAAGCTCAACAACTGGCGCCTCTCCTGCCACCTCTACAACTACCACGACCACGCCCTCGCCCTCGTCCTCGTCCTCGTCCTCGTCAGGGGCAGTCTCCACATCCACGCCCACTTCCGGCCAATCATTCAGCCCCCCCGGGGGAAATGAGGATGGGAAAATCAGTGTGAAGGATTTGAGCCAGGCCCTGCAACATTTCGGCACTGTTGATTACTTGGTCTTCGTGGCCATGTTGGCGGTATGCGCCGTTATTGGCGTCTATTTTGGATTCATCGAAAAGAAGCAGAAGAAGAAGAAGCTGGCCGGCAAGGACGGGGCAGGAGCGGCGGGCATCGAGGAGCGACGTGGCTCGGAGGCGCTGGACTACCTGGTGGGCGGACGCCAAATGAAAGTGTTTCCGGTCGCGCTGTCACTTGTGGCCAGGTGAGTTACCGCTACGGCTATATATGCAAATGGTAAATTGGCCTTGCGTGTTTTATGGCGTCTATACAGAGAGAGAAAATATTCCACCATTGTATTTAGAAGTTAAGGGAAGTGATTTATAGGAGCCACAAGACATGCGAGTCTGATTAGTTTTAAACTCGTTTGTCTCGTTTAACACAAGATTTTCTGTTTTTTTTTTATTTCTAGGCAATTAAAAATGTATTCTTTTTATCCTTGTATTTTTAGTTTAACTTATGACTAATCGTTACACGAAAAATGTAATTTTTTGTTACTCTACCTCTTCATGAAGAAATGTGATTTAATTTTTATAAAACCAATTTATAATAGTCGATTTTTTATATAAATTATTTTAAAATTATGTCCAAGTGTATCCTGTTTAATTGCTTTTGACCCAATCCGGAAGGCGATTCAGAGCCCTAGGTGGAGTAGTAGTAGGCAGGCTGTTCGGAAATTAAAGGCTCAAGTCCCTTTAAGCTGGGATAATCTCCTCAAATCGAATGCGATGCATTCACTTCAATTCTGTTAATATTTACGCAAATTATCGTAATGGCCTTAACTTGTCTTCACCCTCCTCTCCGGCAAATCAATCAAAATTTTGCAGTCATTTCATTTCATTTTGTGCCCTAAGCCAAACGTGCGTATACGTAATCTAAGCAAAAAATAATCTTTCCCCGCCTAGTCTTGTCTGGCCAATTGTTTGGCGAGGGCAAACAGAGTAGCATTTTATTTAAAAGTTTCCTCCACCAGGATGGAGGTTGCGTAAATAATATTCATTGTCGGGGTCAAGCCCATTATGGATGGTTAAGGGGCATGCCTCTAGCTGCTGGTTGATGTTGATGCTGATGTTGATTGTGCTGATATTGAAATGGCTTGCGGAACTTTGCAAGTAAATATATCCGACGTATAAATACAACTTAGCAGCTTTCGGTGTCTAAGCCAGATTGAAGTTATTTAAACTTACGCCAGCCGCAAACTCAAATAATTTGCCCAAATTACTTTTTGTTTAGCCACGAATTGTTGTTGCTGTGGCTTGTTCCAGTGACCTTGGTCCTTCTGGAAACGGTGCGAGATGGGTCTTGTATTTGACACGTTTTGGTCAAGCACCTTTTGAAGGGTGCGGCCCTTTTGTCTTTTGTCTTAGGCGTGTTGTCGTCGCATTAATGACCAGGCGGACAGGTCCTGTTCCCTGCAATCCTAGAGTCCTGGCGTGGTCATTTGCCTTGCCCGCTGACAATTGTTTCGTGAGCCTTTTATTATTATGGCATTCTATTTGTTGTCGTTTGCTTTTTGCAACAAATTCAGGCAACGTGCTTAGAATTACAATTACATGCCACCATTTTTTCTTTCAAATATCCATCGTATTTTTTCAGATTTAAAAAAATACTTCTCCTTTTCGGTAGTCTTGTTGGTGTGTGTGGGTGGGTGTCTGCATACTTTAACGCTGCTTGTTATCAACTTTTAATGGCATTTCTCTCCAGGCCGTCAACTTTCAGTGTCTGAGCGATTCATTTGTTTGTTTGCCGGCCAGAATTGAAATGATGATTGTTATGGACATTAATCATTAAAATCAGATTATGAAATGCATGGTGGGAAAAATCCATACACACTTACCGACAAATGCGACTGTGCATAATGTCATTTCGCTTTCAATTTAAGCCATACATATTTTGCACGCATAATCTAATCAATTTAAGGCTCACAATAAGGCTTAAATTCAATATAACGCTGCCAGGAGTTTGTTTTAAAATTTCACAAAACTTTGACCGAAACTTGGGACTTGGCCCAGCCCAAACTTAATTTAATTAAAATTTGCTTCAGATTAATCTTGGGGCCTTGACGAAAATAACTTGGCCGAAGCAAAAATAAATCTTGATCAATCGGCCGGCAATTAGCCGGCCAACTTTTGGCCCTCGACGTAATTGGCTTGAACTAATTTTTTTCGCCTTATTAACCTGTGTGAACTTGCAGCTTCGTGTCGGGAATCTCGCTTCTGGGAACTTCGACGGAGATTTACGTCTACGGCACCCAGTACGCCTTCATCCTGGTGACCCTGGCCATATCGGGAGCCATTTCGTGGTACATCTTCCTGCCCGTATTCTGCAACCTGCAGCTAACATCCACCTATGAGGTAAGCAGAACGTTGTCCAACCATGATGCATGATTTCTGTGTTTACTTATTGGACTGCATGTCACACATTAATTCAATGTTTCTGAGTGTATGATTTTGGATTCTTGTATTGTAAGCGCTGGCATGTTAATCTGTGTAAGTAAGTTAAAGGCCAAACAAAGCACTGATGCTTTGAGTGCCCGCATTCATACTCCTCTGAATATGAATGCAAAATGTGTGGGGTACATGGGGGCAAGCTGGGGTGCAATCAGCTGAAAGTACGAGTATTTTTCGCTGCCAGTTTATTTGCATGCCATTGGAATAACATTGTGGATGCCTGTGCTTGTGTGCACGAGCATAGACACCCACGAGGTATTGGCACACAGTGCCAGCTCGAACAATGCCAATTGTTGTTGGCACACGGATAGTCGTAGCTTATAAGTCCAGGCAACATGTCGTATGAGTAATATTCGATTATGTATGCGTAGTCCCGCTCTCGCACACACCACTCCGACGTGTCTGTGTTTGTGGGGGACAATCTTTATTGTGTTATCCGAGAGCCGACAATCCAATGGACAAAAAATACTTACAGTACTTCGAGTTGCGCTTCAACAAATCGGTTCGCCTGCTGGGATCCGCCTTCTTCACCGGCGCAAATGTAAGTAAAATTCTATTTAAAGGGATAGAACTCTTATTTAAGTTCATCTGTCGTAAGCTATGAAAACTGAATAACCTGCCCGCTTCATTTTTTGATAGCTTATCTGGCTACCCATCGTTATCTACGTGCCTGCGTTGGCCTTCAATCAAGGTGAGAGGTTAGAGCTAAGTGTAGTAATAATATGTCAAGAACCCCAAACAGTACTACATTAAACATCATTTTAATATTTTTAAAAATTGTAATGAAACATTTCAGTTACTGGCATAAATATTCATATTGTTACCCCGATCGTCTGCCTCGTCTGCATCTTCTACACCACTGCCGGTGGTTTGAAGGCCGTTGTCTGGACAGATGTCATCCAAACCATAGTCATGGTGGGAGCCATTTTTTTCGTCATTATCAAAGGCACCATCGATGTGGGTGGGGTGGGAGTGGTTATTCAGCGCAACCTTGACGGCGGACGCCTCGAATGGCCAGAGTAGGTGGTGGCACAAAAAAACCTGGGGGCTTCAACTAAAATATGTTTTAATTTTCATAACAGATTTACCCTTGACCCTAAAGTGAGGGTGTCCATGTTGGCCTTGTTGGTGGGCACTGTGGGACACAATGCCTACCAATTCGGCTGCAATCAGTCGATGACCCAGCGCTACATGTCCTTGCCAAGTGTCAAAAAAATGGGCCACACATCCTTCATTTTCATTGCGGGTCTGATAGTCTTGTTCAGCTTATGTATTTACAATGGGCTTCTGCTCTTCGCCACCTACTATGACTGCGACCCACTGACCACAAAGGTTCGGTTATTAAATCCAAAAATCATTTAAATGCGACTGATTCGGACATATTATTGCAGTTGGCGGTGGCCAAGGATCAGTTGGTACCTCTATTGGTGGTGCAGTCCCTCAGCTCCTTCCCCGGAGTCCCGGGAATGTTTGTGGCTGGCGTGTTCAGTGCTGCACTCAGTTCGCTCTCCACGGGTCTTAATTCCCTGGCTGCCATATTTCTGGAGGACTACATCAAACCCATGGCAAAGAATCCCCTCACCGAACACCAGATCGCCATTACCATGCGACTCTGCACAGTCATCATTGGAGTTCTGAGCGTGGCTATGGTTTTTGTGGTGGAACGAATGGGCTCCCATGTGATGCAGTTGTCCATCACTTTGGGCGCAGTGGCCCAGGGTCCACTATTGGCAATGTTCGTTATGGGCCTCCTCTGTCCCAGCATCAACTCAAAAGTTAGTTATACCGGATCCCCAGTTGATGAAATCGATTCTAAAATTACATCGTCATCCTTTTTTTCTTTCAAGAGCGCCATTGCAGGATCTATTGTCTCGTTTGTCTTCATGGCCTGGCTAACCCTTTCGGCTCAATTTGCCATAAATTCTGGGGAAATTAGTCCCGAGACCAAGCCGGTGAGCATCGAGGGCTGTGATTACGAGTTCGAGCGCCCCCTAGTGACCCTGGCAAATGCCACACTTCCGGAGGCAGGGCCCGCGTAAGTTTCTCGTAAAACCCCACATAGAAAATTCCTCCCAACTCATCTCATATTCCCAATCACATTCCCACAGGTCCCTCAGTTTCGCCGAGCAGCTCTATCACATATCCTTCCTGCTGTACACCATCATTGGGTGCACAGTGGGCGTGTCAGCTGCCTATATAGCGGGATTTTTCTTCGGCCGAAACAAAGCCGGCGACGTGGACTTAGAGTTGCTGTCGCCGTGTATTCGCCGATTCCACAAACAGAAATACTCCAGCGTAGAACTGGATGAGAAAATGGTTAAGAACTAAAATTAGATTGAGTTGCGTTCTTAATAAATAGTACTTACATTTATTACTATGAATTTTACATCTGACGCCAGAGTTAATTCATCATTCATACTTCACTGATGATGGGTTCTTGACTATAAGTTCATCAAAGAAGGGTATAACTTCATCCTGCATCCTGGTTCCCAAACATTTTTCAGTTACGGGCATAAATGTTCACATAATCACGCCAGTAGTATGCATCGTATGCATTTTCTACACCACTGCTGGTGGCTTGAAGGCCGTTGTCTGGACAGATGTCATCCAAACTGTGGTCATGCTGGGAGCCATTTTCTTTGTCGTCATCAAGGGAACCATCGACGTGGGTGGGCTGGGCGTTGTCATTCAGCGGAATTTCGATAGCGGACGCCTCGAGTGGCCTGAGTAGGTGTTGGATTTAATTCCCGCGGGCCTTTTTTATTTTATTCAATATTCTACAAACAGGTTCACATTCGATCCCAAAGTTCGTATGTCTATGCTGGCCATGTTGGTCGGCAATCTGGCCCACAATTCCTACAATTTGGGCTGCAACCAGATCATAACCCAGCGCTATCTGTCCCTGCCGGGACTGAAGGAGATGGCCCACACTTCGTTCCTATTTATCTTTGGATTGGTGTTTTTAATGTCGATCTGCATCTATAATGGACTTCTGCTTTATGCCACCTACTACGACTGCGATCCTCTGACCACTAAGGTTTCTAATTTGGTTTTCTAAAGATAGCCAGCATACTGACCCATTCGTTTTAGTTGGCGGTGGCCAAGGATCAATTAGTTCCCCTCCTGGTGGTGCAGTCCCTCAGCAACTTTCCCGGAGTCCCGGGCATGTTTGTGGCCGGCGTGTTTAGTGCGGCCCTCAGTTCCCTCTCCACGGGACTTAATTCGCTGGCAGCCGTATTTCTGGAGGATTACATTAAGCCTCTGATGAAGAAGCCCCTTTCGGAGCACCAGATTGCCATTACCATGCGGCTCTGCACGGTGGGCATTGGAGTTCTGAGCGTGGCTCTGGTCTTTGTGGTGGAACAAATGGGCTCCCACGTGATGCAGCTGTCCATGACCATTGGATCGGTGGTTCAGGGTCCTCTATTGGGTCTGTTTGTGATGGGTCTGCTGTGCCCCAGCATTAACTCAAGGGTTAGTCTCCCGTTTCCTGGGAAAAGAGAGTTCGTCTAATTAAACCTTTATCTTGAAAATCTGAAATCTTAATATTTCAAATTATGATAAAGGTTATGTTAGAAAAAATATCTTTTTTCCGGTAGATACATTTTTAAACGGGTAATTAATAACCAAAACTATTTGTTTTCAAGAGTGCCTTGCTCGGATCCGTTGTTTCGTTCTTTTTCATGGGATGGCTGTGTATCACAGCCCAACTGGCCATCAACTCCGGGGAAATGCACTTCGAGAGCAAGCCCGTGAGCATCGATGGCTGCGACTACGACTTCCAGCGACCCCTAGTGACCCCTGCTAACGCCACCTTTGCTTCCGATGAACCTGCGTAAGTTAACAGGAGACCTCCCCAGTGAAAATGACTCATCGCACAAGACACTTTCCCACAGATCTCTCACTTTCGTCCAGCAAATCTACCATATCTCCTTCATGTTCTATAGTGTGATGGGGGCGACAGTGGGCGTGGTAGCCGCCCACATTGCAGGCTTTTTCTTTGGACGCAACAAGGCCGAGGACGTGGACTTGGAGCTCATTTCCCCCTGTATCCGTGGGTTCCAGAAGTCCAACTACTTGAGCGTAAAGCTCGACGAGACCATTATGAAGAGTTCAAACGAAAAATCCTAGATAATAGTCTTATGTCGAGCACTTGTTAATAAAATTAACCTTTAAGCCTCTTGAATTTTTTGCACAATTTTTTGAAACCATACGTTTATTATATAACATATGCATGAAACTAAATTTAACTCAAGTAAACACTCAAGTAGAGGAATAGGTAGCGAAAGCATTTCCATCTAACCAAAATCTTCTTAAATACTTAGTACTTTCAATTGCGCTATGGTGCTGGCATACGCAATTTGGGTTCGGCTCTCTTCATAGTGGGCACTGTAAGTATCCTGTCCTTTTGTTATTAAGTGTCCATTAGTTTTCTACGCTTCATAATTCTCAGATACTCTGGCTGCCTGTGGTTTTGTATGTACCAGCCATAACCTTCAGCCAAGGTGAGTTTGATGAACTATTTTGAAATAGTTGTGGCAATCGAAAACTATATACAATTTTGATTTCCAGTTACCGGGACTGGCATACACGTAATTACACCCATTGTGTGCACTATCTGCACCTTCTACACCTGCGTGGTGAGCCTTAATTAAATTCTGATGCAAATTGTCGGGCGGGTGGTGACTGAAAGTCTGCCATTTCAGGGCGGACTCAAGGCCGTGGTCTGGACAGATGTCACTCAGAGCTTCGTGATGTTCGGCTCTATTTTAGCGGTCTGCATCAAGGGCACCTTCGATGTGGGTGGACTGGGCGTGGTCCTGGAACGGAACTCCGAAGGAGGTCGGCTGAATGCCCCGCCGTAAGTAGATGCGATGATTAATTTGCAAATTTAATGGGAAACTCAATCACAGGTGGACTTGGGATCCTACAGTGCGACTGTCCATGTTGTCTGTGATTGTGGGCGGCACTCTGCATAAGATTCAGTCCTCGGATGTCAACCAGGTCTCAATTCAGCGCTTCCTCTCCCTGCCCAGTTACGAGCATGCCAACCGTTGTATGTTTGTGTTCACGGTGCTGTTGGTGTTTCTTCTGAGCTGCTGCAGCTACATGGGCCTGGTGTCCTACGCCGTCTACCACGACTGTGATCCAATCAGTACAAAGGTTGGTAAAGGCAATATGTCTACCCGTTTAGTGAGTCCCCTAACTGGAATCCCTTTTTAGTTGGCAACAGCCAGTGATCAGCTGCCCTCGCTCTTAATGATGCGAACCCTGGGATCCTTACCGGGCTTACCGGGACTCTTTGTGGCGGGAGTTTTCAGTGCTGCCCTTAGCTCCTTGTCCACAGGACTCAATTCCCTGGCCTGTGTCATTACGCAGGACATAGTGAAGCCGTTGCTAAGAAAACCACTGACAGAACGCCAGACTGCCCTTCTGTTGAGAGCAATAGTCATTGTGTTTGGATTCTCTTGCATTGGAATGGTGAATGTTGTGGAGAAGCTGGGAAACGTGATTCCATTGGCCAGTTCCACGGCAGCCGTTTCCATGGGTCCACTGTTAGGAATCTACACTATTGGAGTGGGCCTGCCCTGGGTCAGGGGAAAGGTGATATTAAAAAGGCTTTTAGTTTCTAAATACAAGTTGGCATTTGACCCTTTTTGTAGAGCGTGTTGACTGGTAGCCTGGCGTCCTTTCTTGTCCTGGCTTGGATTTGTGCCAAGGCTCAATTGTCTCAAATGAGTGGAGATATTCGACATCCCCGACTGCCTGTTTCGGTCGATGGCTGTGACTATTTATTCGACAATGCCACAGTTCAAACGACCATCCACGGGTACAGGTAAGTATGGGAGTAAGGAAAGCGAAATGGAACCCCAATTAACAAATCAAACTCCTTTCTTATGTAATTTCTCAGCCCATCGGAGCGCGACATCTATCATTTGTCCTTTCTTTGGTACACTGCCCTGGGCGGAGTGATTTGCATAGTGATCTCGCTATTAGCTAGCTTTGTTTTTGGTTGGGAGGACCTTAACCAAATGGATCCTGCCCTCATCACGCCCTGCATGCGTCGTTTTCTGCCCAAGAAAAGCTACCACGTTGTGACAATGCAGGACCTTTTTAAGCGCAAATCTGAGCCTGAAAATGATCATTAAACTCTGTCAATAAAAAGTCTATTCTTTGTTGTGTCAAATCCTTTTGTTTGTCTATTAAGCTAGTTACATGAAGTAGGATTCATTCATCCATATCATTTTCTACCCATGAATACCCATGAATACCCATGAATCTCTTATCCAATATTTTCTTGCTCCTATTTAATATTTTTATATGAAGTACTTGGAGAGACGATTCGACAGACGAGTGCGATTAATTGGATCCTGTCTGTTTGTTTTCATAAACGTGAGTAACTCTATCTGGTATTATTTTGTTTTATCTTAAAAATCTGAATTCATTTTTTTAGTTTTTTTGGCAGCCCATTTGCGTTTATGTGCCAGCTTTGACTCTTAATCAAGGTGGATTATTGAAACATAATTTTTCACTTAACAATATTTTTTTGTTCAACAGTTACTGGCATTAGTGTCAGCGTGATTGTTCCCTTGACAAGTTTCATCTGTATTCTCTATACCTGTGTGGTAAGTCTATTGCTATAGTTTCTATTATATATATTGTCTCTAATATTGTCTATTATTATTATAATCCTTTCATTAGGGCGGAATCAAGGGCGTGGTCTATACAGATTCCATTCAATGCGTTGTGATGCTCGGGTCTATGGCGACTGTTATACTTAAAGGCACCTGGGACTTGGGTGGATTGGGAGCTCTGATAGACCGTGCTGGCCAGTACGATAGACTGGTTGGCCCAGAGTAAGTCAGACATTGCCAAAAGGCCTTGTTTAGATAGTAATGGTTTCTTTCAGAATGACCTTTGATCCGAGAGCTCGAATGGGAGTGTTTGCTGTGCTGATTGGGGGCACTTTGTTTAAACTGCAGGCTGATGGCATAAGCCAACCCATAGTCCAGAGATATCTCACCCTCCCGAACTCCAGGGCCGTAAAACACGCAATACTACTGGGAATAACTGGCTTTGTGATCATAATATCAATGTGTGTCTACATTGGCCTCTTGGCCTTTGCTGAGTTTTATCATTGTGATCCGATTACAACAGGTGTAAGTACAGACCCTGCTTTGACTCAGACAGTCTCTCAAAGTTCTATTTTCTATTTTAGCTGGCAGGTGCCAGGGATCAAGTCATACCGCTGTATGTGCTCAAGAGTGTTGGAGACTTTCCGGGTCTGGTCGGTTTATTTGTAGCTGGGATTTTCAGCGCTGCTCTCAGCTCCCTTTCCACGGCTTTAAATTCTCTATCTGGAGTGATTTTGGCAGACTTTGTGGAGCCTTATCGGAAGAAGCCTCTCACGGAACGGCAAACCGCCTTCGTTTTGAGGGGCGTGGTTGTGTTTTTCGGCCTGATCTCGATGGCCAGTGTCCCGATCGTCCAGAGGCTGGGCCTGGTGATGCAACTCTCCACCACAGTGAACGGCATAGCCTGCGGTCCGCTCCTGGGAGCCTTCACTGTGGGCATGCTAATGCCCTTTATTAAGACAGAGGTTTGACCTTCAGTGGTGAGCTCAGATATAAGGCTAATGCGTCTCCTCTACATTTAGAGCCTCCTCGTTGGCATGTCCGGTGCATCCACTTTAATAGCCTACATTGTAATAAGGGCTCAAATTGCCATTTTCAACGGCACCCTGACTTTCCCATCGAAACCCGTCTCTGTTGAGGAGTGCGACTACACCTTTGTTCTGCAGGATAATTGGAACGTGACCACCCCGGCGTATGTACTTGTTCCAAGAAGCTGAATACCGGGAATGACCTCTTTAACTGAATCTTTTAACGCAGATCTTTAGGGGAGTCCAGCAGCCATGGAATCCACGAGATCTCGTTCCTGTGGTATACGGCAGTCGGTGCAGTGGGTACTATCCTCGGAGCCGTGCTAGCTACCTTGTATTTTGGGCGCCAGGATCCCCGAACGGTGGATAGAGATCTGATAAGCCCTGTCCTGCGAGGTTACTGGTATGGGGAGTACGAGGGCGTAGCCAGTGATGACAAAAATGGTTTGGCTTTAGGCCAAGTGGAAGTTAAAAAGTCATAATTGTGATCTATAATATAAATTCTATATCATAAATATATCCTATGATCTGTAAAAATCTTGGTTAATAAAATATACCTCTCTCTTTGTGCCGTGCAATAGTTTTATTTGATGGTTTGTGTGCCAGTCCGAAGCATGTCTCATTTATCAAGTGCATCCTGTAAATACGCATACCTCATATAAAAATTCTGTTCTTGTTTCTGTTTCTTTCATTTATCGAAGTACTTTGAAAGGAGATTTGATGGACGAGTTCGCATCTTTGGATCCTGCTTGTTTTTGGTGATGAATGTGAGTAGTTCTTTTGATAAAAATTAATGTCAAATGATTTAATAGTTTTCTTCCCCAGATATTATGGCAACCCATTTGCATTTATGTTCCTGCCCTCACACTAAACCAAGGTGATTAGTTATATGTTCCTTAGAAATCACTTTCTAATTCAGATTTTTATTTACAGTCTCCGGAATAAGCGTTTCCACAATTGTGCCCCTGACTAGTTTTGTTTGCATTCTCTATACTAGTGTGGTTAGTATCTGTGTTTAATCTTAAATGCCAGCTAACTATGACTATTTCAACTCTTCAGGGTGGTATTAAGGGAGTAGTGTGGACGGATGTGATTCAGGGATTCGTGATGATCGGCTCCATGGCATTTGTTATCGTCCAAGGCACCATGGACTTGGGTGGCTTGGGCGTCGTCCTGGATCGCAATCGTCAGTTTGGTCGTCTGGTGACGCCAGAGTAAGTTTCCATTTAAAAACTTTGATTATTTTTTAACACCCCTATCATCCCTATCAGGATGACCTTTGATCCAACTGCCCGAATGGGCGTCTTTGCACTGTTCATTGGAGGCACTCTATTCAAACTTCAAGCTAATGGCATCAACCAGGCCATTGTGCAGCGTTACTTAACCTTGCCCAATAACAAGGCTGTAAAAAATGCTTTAATATTATCCTTGACTGGATTTATGATTGTCTTGCTGATGTGCTGTTACATCGGGATGCTGGCCTTTGCCGATTTCTATCATTGTGATCCCATTACCACTGGGGTAAGTCCTTTATATGCTTCCAAATTTTTTAAGAAAGTAAAACAATTTTCCATTGAATTCCTTAGTTGGCTCGTGCCAAGGATCAAGTCATTCCGCTCTACGTGGTTAAAAGCGTGGGAAGGTTTCCTGGCGTGGTGGGCCTGTTTGTGGCAGGAGTTTTCAGCGCAGCTCTCAGTTCGCTCTCTACGTCCCTCAACTCCCTGTCCGGCGTGATTCTCAAGGACTTTGTGGAGCCCTATCGGTCGAAGCCCCTGACAGAACGGCAAACCGGCTATGTTCTGCGGGGTGTGGTGGTGGTCTTCGGCCTGATCTCGATGGCCAGTGTCCCGATTGTCCAGAGACTCGGCCTGGTGATGCAGCTCTCCACCACAGTGGGTGGAATAACTTGCGGGCCGTTGCTGGGAGCTTTCAGCGTGGGCATGCTGCTGCCGTTTGTCAAGACAGAGGTTTGATTCATTGGGTGCATAGCACAACTATGAGTACTAACTGGAAGCCTCTTATAAATACAGAGCCTTCTCGCAGGAATATCGACTGCTGCCGGCATCACGGCCTATATTGTGGTGCGGGCTCAAATGGCCATTTTCAACGGCACTCTCACTTTCCCAACGAAACCCGTTTCTGTTGAGAATTGCGACTACAGTTTTGATCTGCCCTCGAACTGGAATGCCACCAGCCCGGCGTATGTACTTGTTCCAGGCGGCGACACTATCTGAACTAAGCCTCTAACCTATTATCTATTATTTTCCCACAGACCTTCAGCCGAGTCCAGTAGCCATGGCATCCATGAGATATCATTTTTGTGGTACACCGCCATTGGTTCCCTGGGCACGGTGCTCTGCTCCCTTCTGGCCACTTTGTACTTCGGCCGTCAGGATCCACGGGTGGTGGACAAGGAGCTCATCAGCCCGATTCTGCGTAACTATTGGTACGGGGAGTACGAGAGTGTGTCCTGTGAGGAGAAAACAGACCTGACCTTTCACGAGTCAGTGACGCAGCTGAAATTGGATCAGCCAGAAAAGGCCTAGGGCTAGTCATAGTTTCATTAATTTTTATTGCAAATATATAACCTTTTTTCGTAAAATCCGAACACCTGAAGTTTGCTCTTAGATTAGTCATTGTACTGTATCCTCTCATACCTGAATGCTTAAATGTAATGTTTTATTTTAGCTAACCGTCATAAGCAGCTCTCAATTGGGTCTGTCCTATGATCAAAGTATCTACAGTCTGTTCGAATCCTTACTCATACACACTCACTCTTTCAGTATTTTGAAAGACGTTTTAGTCGGCGAATGCGTTTGTTCGGAGCCAGCTTGTTCGTCCTAAAGGCGGTAAGTTAATCATAATTTTATTTTGAATATATAATATTCCTTATCCTATATCGTGTCAGATCATATGGCTACCCATAGCCGTTTACGTTCCAGCCTTAACTTTCAACCAGGTGTCTGGAATCGGAATCCATACCATCACACCCATTGTGATTATCATCTGCACCTTCTACACCTGTGTGGGCGGCCTCAAGGGCGTGGTCTACACGGATGTGGTTCAGAGTGTCATCATGTACGGATCCCTGGTCATCATTATGATTAAAGGAACCCTGGATCTTGGGGGCCTGGATGTTGTCATGCAGCGCAACTCCGAGGGCGGACGTCTGAACACCCCCGAGTAGGTTGAACACATTTTTTGTAAACCTTCAGATGCCGTTTTATTTTTACTCTATCCCCCAGATGGAGTATGGATCCTACTGTGCGGCTGAGTGTGCTCTCGGTGTTCGTTGGAGGAACTATCTTTAAGCTGCAGAGCACTTCCATTAACCAAGCTACGGTCCAAAGGTTCATGTCGCTGCCCACCCTTAAGTCTATCAAGCAGACCCTAATCACCTTTTCCATTGGACTGACCTTGCTGTACTTGGGCTGCGTCTACGTGGGCTTGGTTTGCTATGCCACCTACTTCGATTGCGATCCCATGTCCACAGGAGTAAGTTTCTTACTTAATTAAAACCATTTTTATAAAATTAAAATGTTTTTTTGCTGAATTTTTTAGCTGGCTGGCCGTCGGGATCAATTGGTGCCTCTCCTGGTGATGCGAGTCCTGGGAGTGGTTCCCGGCCTGCCAGGACTCTTTGTGTCGGCCGTGTTCAGTGCCGCCTTGAGCTCTTTATCCACCCTCCTCAACTCCTTGGCCGCTGTAATCCTGGAGGACTTTGTGAAGCCGCGTATGGGAAAGGCCATGCAGGAGCGCCATGTGGCCCTTACCATGCGTCTGGTGGTGGTGACCTTTGGCGTAAGCTCCATTTTCATGGTGTATGTGGTTGAGAAATTGGGCATGGTCCTGCAGCTGTCGGCCACCCTCCAGTCGAGCTTATATGGGCCGATGCTGGGTATATTCACGGTGGGCATGCTAATGCCCTGGGTGGGCGAAAAGGTAAGACCAATCAATGCAAGCCCAAAATCAGAGGTTAAATCAGTGTTTTTTTTTCTCAATCCAGAGCGTTTTTACTGGAAGCGTAGTATCCTTCTTTACCATGGCTTGGATTGCGGTGAATGCCCAAATTGCAAACATAACCGGCACCTTCCAGCACACAAAACTGCCCGTTTCCGTAGAGAATTGTGAATACGACTTTGACATGAGTCGCTATTTGAACTCCACAGCCGAATAGTAAGCTCAAGATATTTTTTTAACCGAGAATCATACTCAAAAATAAATTTGAAACTAATTTCAGCGAGCCCCATAAAGGAACCTCAGTGTACCACATGTCCTTCCTCTTGTACGCCCTGCTTGGTTCCCTCTTGACAATTGTCTTTTCAAATCTGGCCACCTTTGTTTTTGGACGTCAGGACATCAAGGATGTGGATGAGAACTTGCTGGCTCCGTTTATGCAACGTTATTTGCGTAAGAAGACTAATCATTACGAAACTGTAGAGCTTAAGACGGCTGATGTTTTGAAAATTCCCGAGACGGTCGATTAGGTGCCTGGAATTGTTGATCCTGTTGAGTAAATACTTTTCTCTTTTGAGGCAGAGAAGAAATCCTTGCGGAAAATATGTATATCAAATCAAAATGTTCCTATTACCTTTTAATTAAAACTTATTATTATTATTTGAATATTAATATATTCAATCCCGGATCCCTAAACTTTTAGCTAAGTCGAAGAGGCTTTATTATGTCAAAATGTTCAAAATAATGATCCAACGTTTATATTTTGTTTTTAGAACTTTGTTTTATTTATTTTAGTTGTTTTACACTACACTTTGTAAGAAACTAATAATAATCTTAACATTGTTTGAAATAAATCGTTTATTAACAAATCAAGCTACCTATTGTGTATTAATGCCTGGGATAAGTCCTCCATATGCTCCTAGATTTATTAAAATGATTTCTTCGCTCTTAAAATGGAAACCTCTTTTAAAAATATCACAATTTTGGGTAGCTTGCTGCGGCTCCCAGTTACAAGCATGGATGAGACTGAAAGTAGCTTCGATTCCTGTTTCTAGACATGCTTGGCAACTGGCAGCCCCGGCAGATATCTGGACTAGGGGCGCGAGAAATGAAAGAAAGACTATCTCCCCAGCTTGTCACTCGACAGTCCCATTCCGGACTTTATGCGCGGCAGGAGCCTTCGCCGCGGAGTCGATCCACTGCGCGGGCAAGGCGGATAGGTCATCGCCGGCAGAGCAGAGGGTCGGGACCACCCTGCTGCTGTACTGGCGGCCCATGCACACTCTCGGGAACCGGGTGTTTAAGGTGTGTAGCTTTCCAGAGACGGCGGGACGACTCGGCAGATTCGGCATGCTGAGTGAGGCGGATCTTCGGAGGTTAACAGGAGCGCTTCGCTGCCTCGACGGCGCCCGGGAATGCTTGTTCAACTTCGCCTCCTGCTCCGAGCAGGACTGACAAATGTATGTCACGGGTACTTGTTGCTGGCAGAGCTGATGTTGCGGTTGCCGATGGCCGTTCTCCTTCCCCTCCCCGCCAGTGGTTCGCTTCGTTGTGTCGATGCTGGAGCCGCATTTCCTGCGCTCCCGCTCCATCTGTGCCTCCTTCCGCTTCCACTCGTGAATCTTCTTTCGCTCCCTCTCCTCCGTCTTCTGCTCCTTACGGCGCTGCTTGTTCACCTTCGCCTGGTTCAGCGCCCTGTAGTGCACCGTCTGGTTGTCAATCAGCATTTGAGTGACGAACTTGAACTGATTCATGTTCGTTTCCGACTGGTCTGATAGTTCTACGGAATGGAGTTGAAATCTTAACCTTCTAACCATAATTCTTTACTCATAATAATAATAATTATTCATATCTAAAGTAGTATACTTTACATCGTTTGAATTAGTTTTTAAAACATTCTGCATTATTTCCAGAAGCGTATAAGGAACTACTTACTGGTGGTAACATCGCGATAGATTTTGTTCAGCAATGTCTCCTGGTGGTCCAGATCCTTGGTGATGCGTTCCATTTTCTCCATGGAATCCGCAAAGCATTTCGTCACCATTTTCTCCACCGCCCCCTGAACTGATTCCAAGACATTGTCGTGAATGATGCTAAAGAAGTCGGCAAAGGACTCCTGCAGCTCGCGATTGAGATCGCTTGTGGGTTCGGGGCCCATGTCTGACTTTTCGCTTCGGGTCCTGTCGTCGCCGGCGGCCTCGCGGTTGTCCCTGGCGTCAGTGCACACCACAGCTGGCAGTCGGAACCCGACGGTGCGCGAGGAAAATTCCCTTGTCGAGAGCGGGCACGGAGACGAGGGGCCCCACTTGGGCACTTTTCTTTGGCGCCGCGTGCGTTTTACGGAGGAGTCCCGGGATACGCACCCGTACCGGACTTCGGAATGATTTCGGGCACTGCCGGCGGCGGACTTCACTTGGCGGGCGGGTTGTCGACTAATTCGCTGGGAACTATCCTTGGCGGGGTAGTTTCTCCTTATAACATCGTAGCCTAACTGTCTGGCTGATTTAGTAAAGCAATAATTTGGAAACATGACTTTTTTGACGAAATTTCAAACTATACATCGATTAAAAACCTAACAAAATTTGTTTTTTTCTCGGGTCGACCTATATCTCATATAAAGTATTCATTTATTTTTTCATTATTGTAGCGAACACCTCCAGCTTGGCTCTGTGGCTCTTTAAATTTATGAAAAAAAACTTGCATTAAAAAACTATCTATTTCTATAAACGGAAACCCCATCTTTTAATTGTTTTGTTATTCCAACTTCTGTCTGAAGAAAAAATATTATTCTCTTTGTAATAGCATTTTAATAAAAGCTTTTGTTCGCCTGTTTTCTAATTGGATTTGCAAGGAAAGTTGACAAATAAGTTGGAAAATCATAATTGCAAAAATCACTCAACAGTGGCCACCTGAAATAAGCTGCTTAATGGAACTCCTCCGCCTTCCTTGCCTAATGAAGTGTCCTGCGGTGAAGAGAATTCCTGCAGTCCTGCCCCCGCCAGGATGGGCAATAAATTTATCCGCAATTGCCTGTATCGGAGCTGCTGCTTACTCATACGGGTAAGGACCAGGAAGCAGGGAAAGTAAATACGTCGAGGGAGAAGTTACAGAACTTAACCAGCTATAAGGCAAATATAAACAGATCCCTTGAACTTTGCTGGGAAAATCTGCCATTTACAGACAATGACGGCAAATGAAATACCCCGTTGGCTGTTTACTGGGCCCACAGAAACCAATATGTTTTCATTGTCTGCGTTGGGTTTGTCGCTCAATTTATCTGCCATGTTGACTTTGCGACCAGTGACGTCAGCATGGGCCACAGACACATACCACATCATCACAACAATTATAACCAAAGGAGAGCAAAAATGAGCCCAACCATTGTCCTGGCTGTCCTTGTGCTGGTTGTTCATTGATGCGAAAGCGCAAGAAAGGAAGATTTTCCAGCGCGTGCCAAGCGCGACCCGAGAGCGAAAAATGTAAATGAAAGTGGAGATGCTTGAGAATCCGCTTACTTTATTCTTCCTTCTACTCACATAATGATGAAATAAATATTAGCTTTAACCAAATTGACTAAAACGTTATGCTCGTTTAACTCTTACGGTCTACTTATGTCAATAGGTTTTGGTTTAGGGATCTTGGACAAGTTCATCCGGCCACAACTATTAGTGGCTATGTACATGGCTAAGATGGAATTTCAAAGGGCTTATCAGCTAGTTAGGACTGGAAAGAAATGCCTTTTGAGTTCCTTCTCAATGGGCGCGAGTTTCACGAAAATAATGTCAGTCTGATGAATAGAATACAAAGTAGGGAAGCGACTGAAACCAACATTGCCAGGGGTGTCTTAAGATAAAAATCATCAAAAATTAAAAATAATGACACCCGTGGCTGGTAAATTCCACTTCTTAGCTCTAATTAAAAGTCGTATAAATACCAACTACTAGACAATAAATACTTACGAGGAGCAGTTATAAATAGATTAGAAATTCGTAGCGTAGACCTGGCGTACTTAAGAACTATTGGCTTACATTTGGCTCTCCCTATGTCTAGTACAACTACCGAACTTATTGTCTAAGCCTCTGGTGCATTCACATATGGGCCACTTCTGGAGTCACTCCTGGCACTTAGAGAAACTCCGCGTCGCTGAAGGACGTCGGCCCGTGGACCGCGAACGTTGAACGCTTGCGGGTGGTGTGTGCCAGCTATCATACCTCCGACATGGCCGGCACGGTCACCACCTTGCTGGGCCGCTCGCAGATGACGACCCGGGCATTGGTCTTGTTGGTGGATCGGCGCGAGACGGTCAGCGAGGTGGTCAGGGTTCGCATAGAGTCGCAGCTGTTGTGGAGCCGTCGGCCCACGGTATGGCAGCGGTTCTGCTGAGAGTTGTTTCGGTAAGACTTGCAACAACAGGTGAACCACTTGAAGGGCGGAAAGCGACTGCAAGAAGATAAAAAATTTCATGCATTTTTTAATAAAATGTAAGTGCTATCTTTTGAAATAGATTACTAACCTTAGAGTACGAAAGACCTGCGATGAAAAAAGACAGTAAATCAGAGGATTGGCCGCTGAATTCAAAGGAGCCAGGCTCTGGATAAACGTGGCAATGGCGATGTTGGTCTGCGAGTGCGGGATCTGGCCAAAGACCTGGAGCAGATCAAAGACGATGTATGGCGACCAGCAGATGATGAATACGAAGACTATGGTGAGAGTCATCTTGACGGTCTTGACCTTAGCTCGTGGTATAATTCCTCGTGAGCTTGCTCTTCTGGCGGGAGCAGCTCCAAAGCCAGCTCGTTCTGAAAGCAAATTGGGTTAGCCTATATTTTAATTCTTAATTTTTTCTATCCAACCTGTGGGAACGAATATGGAGCCCTTGGCCCATATTGTCTTTACAATAATCGCATAGCACGCGGAAATAATCAGCGCTGGAATAGCAAATAACGTGGCCGAGACCAGGCTCATGTACACCTGCCAGGCCATGGGCGAACCCAGTTCAATCCAACACTGTGGATGTCCTTGGATGAGCTTCTCCTCGTAGAGCACCAGAATTGGAAGTGAGAAGACTGCCGAGATGATCCAAGCACCAGCCACTAGGTGACGAGCTCGCTTCCCTATAAAATAAATGGCATATAATATTTTAAAGGATAATTCTAGGGGTAGTAAAAAGATAATTTAATGATTGTTACAAATTCGAAATTGCAGTAAAATATTAAGTGCCACGTTTTCGTAAAAAATTCATGTAATCCGAATAAACGAGCAACAGGACTTTGGCGAACAGCATTTTGCAATTAGAAAAGTTTTCACACGAGGACGACTTACACGACTTTGAGAAGTTCATGGGGTGCGTTATTGCATCGTATCTGTCGATGCTCATGGCCACCAGCACGTAGGTGGACGAGTATGTGACGCACACCTGCGAGAAGCGGATGACCTTGCAGGCCAGGTTGCCGGCCCTCCACGAAATCGTAATCCGCCATATTATGTCCGTCAACACGTTGAGCAGTCCCACGCAGAGATCTGTGAAAATTGGCAGGGAACCGGAGAGGTCGAAAACGGAAAATCTCAACAAGTCTGGAAACAACTCACCTGCCAGAGCCAGCTGCTTGATGAAGTAGTTCATTCGCGATTTGCGGTTCTTGTTGATGAACATCACGAACAGGACCGCCGAATTGCCCAGGACGATGATGGTGAAGAGGATCCACAGCACCGCAAACTGCTCCGTCTGGAAGGGAACCGGGTTTTGTCACATTTCATTAAGCGTCTATAAAATTCATTGTCAACAAAGTGTTAAGAACGGAAATCACGCATAAAACTCAATTTAATGCTCCCCCGACACACACGCTCACACGCCACGTTGTTTATGACCCTTTAAATAGCCATAAAAATGATAGAGCTATGAAGTCATGGCGCAGGGGCGGGCGTGGGGGGATAGGGGCGTGGCTGATGGCAGGATGTGCCAACGGAAGTTTGCTCTTTCCAGCTCAGTACTAACAAGACTAGGACAACAGGGCAGCCCACACAGACACAGCCGTGATGGAGGCGAAGACAGCGCCAGCAGGAAATTGCTGCCAGGATGAAGGACTACGTAGGTCTAGGTATTGCCATTTCGCGGGTCTACATTATTTCTGGGATATTTTTAGAAACCAAATAAATATTTTTGTTTATTTTCGTATACTGTTATATTTTAATTAATAAAATCATTTCAGACTAATTGCAAAATATGTCTGGAAGTAGACTAATTTTATTTAGTCCCTAATGACATTTCATAAAATAAAATTTTAAATGAGCATAAAATGTACGTTTTAACATTAATTAACTTTAAAAAAATTTTGTTAGTCCGATTGGCTTGATTAATATTCTAGAAATAAAGCTTTATAATCCTTTTTTGCCAAATTTATTCAGAATTCGATAAAATATTGATGTCTGTCATATTCAACCGTCATAAAGAAGTATGATTTTTTGAGCAAATTAAATTTATTTTCAAACACATCGCGAAGCAAACTCATATATGTAAAATGTCCTCTGTCCCGGGAGTGGGTATTGAAGGTGAGTTTGAGTTATGGCCTCGGGGTCTGTGCAGTCTGACGCCAACGCTGATGTCGACGCCTTAAGGGCGAGCAGAAAGCAAACTTTCCCCGAAAAAAAAACTTGACAGGCTTCGTCCTTGGCGCTCTACACCGACTAAAGTCGCCCCAGCTTATGCTACAACTTTTTGCGGCCCCAATACCCTGCTTATGCTTGCAGCATTCACTTGCTCATTTTTTTCTTGTGTCCGGAGGAGGGCCTAAGTGCGACTTATATACAAAAATAAATATCGCCAGACAGATATATTCTGTTCCGGAGACTTTTTGGCGCAGTGAGCCTCTATTCCGTCTGGCGGTACATCATGTTGCGCAAATTGGCGCATAAATCAGCAAATGAGCATACCTCGACCAAGGCCCGGCTATTTTTACTCGTTCCTGGCACATCCTGTCTGGCCCGTTTTTCATTATTCGCCGGTGTCGCGTTTATTATTAAATACGCCTCCGCTGCTGTTGCCGCTGCTTCTGCTGTTGATGTTGTCCCACGTCATTTATTAGAGGCAAGTATTTTTGCATTTACCCCAGTGCTGTTGAACGGTTTCCCCTTTCCGAGCTGTGATTTGGCCTTCCTTTTTGTTCTTGCAGAAAATGACTTGGCAAGTTTCCTTAAAGCCTTTGTCGGCTTGCTGTCGCAAGGTGTTTGGGGTTTGGCCTCTCAAGTGCAATTTTCCAGCGTGACTTTTAAGAAAGTAGATTCGCGCTTGAACTCAAGTTAACGCATTCAGAAGTTTTCACGCTTTGCAAAAGTTTTCCCCCATTAGATGATGGCTTAGCTCCTATTTTTGTAAAGGATCATGATTTGTTTTATTCAGGAAGTGTTTTCTAAATATTTGAGTTAACACATTTAGATTCACACTTCGTGTTGCGGAAGGTTTTTTAAATAGATGTTTACTGGAAAAAAAATGTATGCATTTAGGATTTTATTTCCCATTAAATATCCTAAATGGCTATAAATTATTTAAGAAATAATTGTCTATCCAGCTTGCAAAAAATGTAATAACTTTTTAATACAGAAAAATCATCTTTTTCAGATTACTTTTTAGTCAGTATAAGGATTTTATTATGTCCCATGCTGCGGGCGCTATAAAAATGTAATAAATGGCATATTGTAAGCCTTTTTTAATGATCGACCATTTCCGGTTGCCTTTTTCTCTCTTATTTTTATTTTTTTTCTTCGTTTGGCCGTGTGTGGTTGTGGTTGTAGGAGTTTCCCTTTTTTTGGCTAGTCATTATGCCTTTTTCAATTTGGCTTTGCACCTCGAGGAAATTGCTTTTTTGCTGGAAGAACATTAAAAGTGCGAAATTCAATTTTAGGGGCCAAAGAGTTGAACGCATAAGCCAAAGGACGGCGTTTAAAGAAGCGCACAGATAAGGCCCCAAAACGGCAGAAATGGGAGGCTGGGAAGATGGGAATCTTCGCCACAGCGACCGTAAATCCTCATTAAAAGGCAATTCTTGCAGAGGCAACAATCCGAGGATACCACAATGCCACCTGTTGAGCGGTACCGGCGGCGACAACAGCATCTGGGCCAGGAGAAACTTTATCTGCAGCCTCAAACTATTATGTCTGATTATTAAGTGGGACAGCCATAACAATAGCAGCCACTTGGCACTTGAGTGCCTCGCGCGGCGCATCGTTGCCTTTTCCTAGTCCTTTTTCCGTATCCGGTTAGGGGTTAAGGGAAGCCTTTGCCACACTTGCCACATCCTCCTCGCTCGCAGGACTCTTTTTTTTGTTGTGCCAGCGACTTTAAGTGCACTTTGTGCGGCTTGGGATCTTGTGGCTTTAAGCTCACTAAATCGCCGTGCTGACAAATTTCAACCACTGCCTGCGGATCGTAAAATGCAGCAACAAAGACAAATGGGTGGCCGCAAACAAAAGGCAATGGGAAATTAATTTCATTTTTGCAAGAAAGGAGCTTTCCATTACATCCCGCCCTTGGCAGTTGGTGCAGTTGTAAGAGCCACAGGCAGCTGCGCTTATAAATCAGTCCTTGTAGCCCAGTTCCGCGGCAGTTCCGCCAGCTGCGTCCCCAACTGATTTCGCTTTGGGATAGGGACTTGACCATACGCTATCAGATATATTTTGATTAAAAATTCAAGTGAGTATTTTAGAACTGCTATTTGTTATTATTCATCCATGAATACATTTATTTTCGAATTTTATAGGACACTTGAAAGTCTAGGATAAAGTATAAAACTTGGTCCATAAGCTTAATCAACTTTTATTTTCGCTGCTCATATTTAAAAAGCATCTGAGCCGAGGACGCGAAGCACATGCCGCATGCCGCATGCCACTTGGCCCCCATTGTTGGCTGGCATTTCCAGCTTAAGTTTTTTCGTGTGTGTGCGTGTAGTTCTGTGTGTATAAAGTGAGTTTATACGAGTCTGCGTTGAATGTGTTTTGTTTGGCTGTTTGGCTGCTTGTTTGTTTTCCTTTTCGTTTCCTTAGCACTTTTCAGGGCATTCATTAATAGCGATTACATTGTGCTTGAGTGCCCTGGCTCCAGAGAAGTTGCATAAAGTAAAATTAAATTTCATATTACGTATTACGTATACGCCGCGTGCTGAGCCAGCAAATGGTCAGATAATAAGCATTAGCACAAAACTTTCGCAACCAGTTCAACGAACTCTGAGAAAGCCGGGTGCTTCTATATAGGAGGAGCATATTGTGGGGAACGTATCCTTAGATATATAATCATCACCCAACGTCGGACATTCATGCATACATAGTGTTCGGGGAAGGACACTTGAGCTCGGTGGAGATAAGAGCGTATTATTTTGGCATAAAAACATGCATTTGGGTCAAGCCGAGCACATCAATCATGGTTTTTATAGAGGGTTTGTGTTGCTATTTCGGTAACAATGGCTGGCCAGTCTCGTTTTATGAACTGTTCTCTGGCAAAAGCCACCAAAGTCAGCTCGGCAGAGGTTTGGGTTAAACGTACACCGGGAAGAAGGCTTAGCAGTATCAGATCGTCGCTTTTAAACATTCTTTTTTTTATGAATTTAGCTTGGAGTATTTTTGTAAGAGCCTTCAGGAAGTTATCATAAAAATGAAAAATTATTAGAGTCATTTCTCTCACTGTTCGAAAGCCTGGTCGACTGCACTTTAATTCGCCTAATGGCCAAACATTTTGTCATCAGCTGGCTTAAATCATTCCGCCCAGAGCCTTCCCCTCTCGACCATGCATTTTTGGCGTTGATGTTGACACAAATTGAAATTAATAAAAGCCCGCCACTTCGGTCAGTGGCAGTGGCAGTGCCAGTGCGTTTCTACATGCTGTTGACAAACTGTTGAGTGGAATTTTGGGGCACTTAAGTGCGTGTGTGTGCGGGCTGGGAAACATGAAAAATTACCAAAGATTTGCCAACATAATTGCGGTTGGTTATGAAAGCCATCATAAAGAGCCACAGGCTGACATAATAGTTATTTAACTGGTGCCTTGTAGAATTATTACTTCATTTTGGGCGACTATAATGAGAGATTATCAGAGTGACTCTGAAATAATCTCCTCTACCCCACTGACAACTAACAACTGACCCACTAAACGCCTCGATAAATTTCCAGTCTAACGGAGAAAAAGAACCCACAGCCAAATTGTAACGCCAGTGACTCGTAAATTCTAGGGTCAACTAAACACATTAATCAAATGAGTCGAACATAAATTCAGCTAGTTGGCCCAAAGATGGCCATAAAAGAATCTCACAGATAGCCCAGTGGAATGTTGTCGCAATGCAAATGGGACTGATGTATAAATAAATTAAAGGACCAAACAAACATAAATATGAGTCGGAATGGCCTGATGCCATTAGATAACCTTAGCATCAGAGTTGGCCAAAAAATAAGGACCTTTGGCATATACACCATTTTTTAGAGGCGTGTTTTTAAAATAGAATTAATTAGTAAATGGTATAGTTACAGTTTCCCTTTTATATAGTATATATCTCTTGCTCTGAAGCTATTTCCCAAAATTGTGACTGACCAGACAATGGGAAAACAAAGGCGAGCTTGTACCAACATTATTAACAAGCAGACGGGCAAACAATAAATATAAGCACGCGCCTAGAACTATGCAAAACAAATTACAGCCTGCCCCCAGGACGAAACAGAGGATGTGGAGAATCTGCTGCGGTTGACGGAAGTTACGGCCGAATTTCCATGTGTGTAGGCGGTGGTGAGTGCGAGGAGGTGTGGGCAATGTCTGCCTGGCAATTTGCATAAACAACATAGGCATTTGTGATAGGCAACAAAAGTCAAGTCAGGCATAAATTTGAATATTTTTCCTAGCCATTTACCGCTTGAGTTGGGTTCCCATTGGGTTGCTGGCGATAATTAACACATAAGCGGCAGCCACATGTCCTGCCATCGTCCTGCCCCAGTGTGTCTATATCGGATCCCATCTATCTCTGTCTTCGTCTGCCAAATGAACTGAGGGACAAGGCATTAAGTAGCCATGCCAAATCGTTTTATTTGTGTGGTCAGCAGATAAGTTGACAGGCAACTGGGCGTCGAAATTGAAGTCAGATTTTAACCAGACACCGTCTGTAAGTCAGCCAGTAAGTAAGCGGTTTGATATTTGCCGGCAGACAGCTTGATTTGGAAGCTATCATAGATGGACGGGCTTATAAAGGTGGTCCTGCCAATCAATAATAAATTCGAGGTGCTTTTAAAGCTTTCTTATTAGGCAGTTCATAGATGGTTCAATTGCAACTTTATGATTCCATCACTTCCAATGTTTTGCTTCCCAATGAACACTTAAGTATTTAGCCAGGAACTACTTTATAATTAGTATGCAACTTTTGCAATAGTATGTGTCGAAAGTTTCGTCTACCTAATGGCCAAAGACATCATTAGAAGCCTTTTGCCCAAGTTTAGATTAACTTTCCGTGCCGAAAGATACCAAACTAAATGGAAACTTTCAACTTGCCTTAAGTTTGGATCAACATTTCTTTATCGACTAAGAACTAAGCAAACTGCAGGGATGTTTTGTTGATGTTTCTACTTTAACTCAAACTCTGGCAGAGGCTGAAAGTGCCACTTGCCCCATCCCACCCGTTGGAATCCTACAAATTTAATTAACGTCCAGCTTACCAAGAACAGAAACACCTAGCGATTAACGAAAAAGACAGGTTCCGGGGCGGCAGTAGGAGCAGCAAAATCTATCGAAAGCAAAATAAACTTTTTCTTAATTTAAAATTCCACAACTGGCACTTGTCAAAGGAGGTCGGAATGCGGCAGCTGGAGCAGTTCTCTGTGGCAGTGGAGGCAGGAGACACGGAAATGCAGCAGCTTCATGGGAGAACTGTTCTTGGACCAGTTTAAAAGTCTGTCTGGCTGTCTGCCTGGCAGGCAGTCAAGTGGTCCGGAGTCTGTAGTCCGGACTCCGGAGTCTCGACTCTACAGCGACTAAAAACTAGACGCCAGAGTTGTTACTTCTGATTTTGTGTTGCTTCTGCAGTTTACGGATTTTTTCCCCATTTTTGTTATTTTTCCGCCTTTTCCCTGCACAACCGTTCACGTGTTTTTCTATATGCTTGAGCACCACTTGGCGGCTGACTTTGATTCCATTTAGAGTGAGACTTGATTCCTCGGCGAATGCCACCTCATTCCCTCGGTCCCTTCCGGACTCAGGGCTCCGGAGGTGGCAAGTCGAGTAATTTTGTGTGTAAATGAAAAGTGTTGCCATGTTCTGTTATGCAAATTGCTGCGGTCTTGTCGTTGAGGGATTGCTGGAGCCTGACTTTGGCATATAAAGTTGGGCAGCAAACTTTAGTCAGGATAAAGTGTACAAAGAAAGACCGGGGCCCCAAAGCAGAGTGTTGCTTGGGTAAACCTGAAAAATTTGCGTAATTTGTAGTGCAGCAAACATTCATTTAGGCCTCAAATGTAATTCAACCACATAAGCAATTAAAACGGGACAAGATAAACAAAGAGGGCTTACTTGAGGCAGATAATAATAAAGAGTGGTGTACCATTCCTATTTAATTAGTTGCAGTAATAATTAGCCTTCACTAAATATTCAAATGAAGTTCAGAGAAATCTCGTTTCAAAGAAGAAACCCTTCAAAATGAAATAAAACCACAACTTATCTATTATTAAAAAAAAAAACAGGGGGCACGATTTAAAGGGTGTTGCTAAAACGACCCTTGACTCATCAATATTTAGTTTCATCACAATAGCCCTTGAAAACTGAAACTAAATCATAATCTGTAATTAAAATACAAGCCTCTGATTGAAATAAGTGGAATACCATAAATTTTGAAATGCGAATCAAATGCAACATTAAATGCGTAACTGTGTGGGTGAGTGCGAGAGGGCATTATTAAGTGCTTTGTGTCAAAGGAAAAAATGCATGGCTTGTACGTGATGCGCAAGCCAAATGCAAGCACGCAACTTAATCATTTATGCACACACCCACTCATACACTCCCAACCCATGTATTTGTGGGTGTCACATTTGACATTGCGCACGTAGAAAGCGGAAACGGAAACGGAAAGGCGGACGAGACTTTTACACGCTTCGGTAGAGTTCTGCTTTCAAGTTTACTTGGAAAATGCTTTAGTGGAAACTCAGAATGCCATAAAAGAACGTTTTTAAATCTATCGCATCAAGAAGGTACGTATTTTTCCCCAAAAATGTAGAGTTTATAAGAAATTGAATAGGATTTTGTTTATTTGTTAGGAAAAAGCCATTCTTTTTGACATAAAAACACATTCTAATCATTTCCCAATGGATCCTTTTTGACACCTAAAATACTTTAAGTGCCAAAAGCACTTTATTTTTTCCTTTTACTTTCTGCCCTTAATGGATTTGCATTATTTTGTATTTTACTACCAAAGTTTTTGGTCTCTTTGCATATAAAGTCTTTAGGGGATTTGGCAGGAATAAATAAAAAATACATTAATTATTGGGATTTTTAATGGTGTCTTAAGTGGAAATATTTTATGAGAGAGAATATTAAAAGTTTATAGTTGTCTGGCATTTTTCGGAATCAGACATAATCAACTTTTCAGTGACACGCTCGGGGCAGAGGATGTTTGTGCCAATTTCATTGAAATTGCGTAAATGACGCTGCTGCTTCCGCTGCATTGGCAGTGGCACCTCTCCCACTCCGCCCCTCACAAAAACGTCAGTCTTGCCACTTTGATGCTTTTTGGCATGTACTACCCGTTACTTTGATGTGGTACTAGCTCTCCCCCACCTCGCTGGTGAGAGAAATTTTGTTCAAGGTATGTCTGCGTGCTGATTGCCTTGTATTCCCCGCCCACTTCCGATTCAGCTCGCTTGCATGTAAGTATGGGTGTATTTTAAACAAAAAGCTGCAGAAATTCGTCGAATTTTTTAAGTGAATTTTAACGGAAACTTGATTTTACAAGGGGAGTGCTGGGTTTTGTTTAGCAAAAAAGTACACAAAAACAGAGTAACCTTTGTACACAAAAATCAAGGTTGATTTTTAAATTTTAGGTTATATTTTAAGTTTTTATATTGTTTAAGCTGGGAAGGTAAAGAAAATAGTAGCTTTTAAAGGATTGTATTTTGTGAGGATTGATTAAATACAAGGATTGTATTTAAACAATAAAATAACTCCAAAGAAGAGCTAACCTTATTCTTTTTGATAGTTTTTTTTAGTTAAATTTAAATGTTAAGGATAAATAATACTTTTTTTTCAACTTTATAATAGAGCCGTCTAAAACACTCACTTGAGTCATTTCACTTAATTTCATTGAAAACGCCGCACAATTCATTGCATACTTTGGTGCGACTCGGGGAGCTGACCTACTTCCTAGTAAGTCATGTAAATAGCTCACTGAGGCACTCAGACCCTGCCCCGACTTCCAGCCATCTGTCTCACTCTGTTTCCTTCGTCTGGTGACACTTTTTCTGGTCCTGATGCTCCTCAAGTATTTACGGAGCATAATTTCGCTGTTGGTTTGTCGCACTTTGCATTTTCTCATTAAGCGCATTTCGCGCACTTGCACAAAACCAGCTGTAGAAAAAGCTGAAGATGAATGTCCTCCGCTGTGGGAGATTTCTTTTTCCTGCTACCCACCCCCAACTCTCCGCCACACCATTCCTCATTCGCCATGCAGCTTAGTATTCCGGGTAGTGTCGTAAAACTCCATACATTCTGCTGCAATTATCTGGCCTGGGGGTCATCGGGTCCCTTAGGCGCGGATTTCAGCGCTCTTACGATTTGCATAATTTACACAATCGCCCGTTTCTTTTTTTACGATTTTTTAAGTGCCACCCAAAGCGAGTGTACTTCGTGCTTCACTATTTTTGTAGTCACCCGAATGCAGTCGTGTGTACTCCGGTTACGTTCCTTAGCTTTTTCTGCGCGCCAACGCTCTGCGTTGCTCATACGCAGTGTGGAACTGTAATTGACTCGGGCTATGTAAAATTTATTGTGTGCACTTGCTGCTTATGCATGCAAATTGTAATGATGCGAAAATGTAGTTGCGGGTGCTCCTGCCCCTGCTCCTGCCCCTGCTACTATGCCACCCTTATCCCTTAACACTTTGAGATAAATGCCAGTTTTCGGTGTGCCATGTGGGCGGGCTGTCAGCTGAAGTGAGTGGCATTTTGTGCTTATGAAAATGAAATTAAATTTTTTACTCAGCTCCGTTTTAGCAGCTGACAATTTTGGTTGAGAGTTTGGAGGGGGATAGCTGGCCCGCCTTCATTGTTCTGGCCCTTATCGCCGCAGCTTATTGTTGCACAAAATGTCGCTGATGTCTGTCATTAAGAGAACTTCCGCCCTGTGATTACAATTGTCATTTGGGTAGAGGGGGCATGTGCCACAGGATACATGTGCACTTATCAGTTGTCGTGGATGCGGATGTTTTTCCAGCATAGCCCATTGATTTTCCAACCTGTGACTGACTGCCCCACTTTTATTACACTCATATATATAAAGATAAACATATATTTTTGCGACATTTTTGTTTTCGGGAAATTCAATCCCCTCGGCTAAACAAAAATATCAATAATAAAACACACATTTGTCAGCAGCTGGCTGTATGGATGATTGGCCCAGGGCCTTTGTTAGCGCCTTCTGATTGCCAAAAAAATAGCTACATATAGAGAAAAAAAGGATATCTTTCCTCAACTTTAAATAGGGAAAAATTGCATTTAATAAATATTTAAAAATGAGTTGCTTAAATATTTAGGAAATTAGCCATATCTGTGTGAAATATTAGAGTAGACCCACAATACCTTTTCTTCGAGTGTAGCGAACTACCAAAATTTGAGGAAAACAAACAGCAGCTGGAAGCCAAGGACGTAGGGTGGATGGATCCTTCGTGAATTCCTCCTTAGCATAGTGGGAAAACAAATCAATTAGACGTTAAAAAGGAGCAGAATCAGCACGAGGTCTCGAGTGGGTGTACCATAGCAATGGTAACCACAAAAACACATGTGGATGGGTTTCCGTTTCCCAGTTGGTATTTTTGGGACGGCGATCTCCCCTGACGACGCCCACTTAATGGCTATCAGTTTGGGGGAAACGCTATTAACGCCATGTTGATTTATTGCAATTTAATTTGGTTTCAATTTGGGGTTTTCGCCTCAGCGGCGAGTATTTTATTTCACAAATTATGTGCAGACACATCGGGGCGTGGCACGGATTTGGCCAGACTTGGGCGTGCTTAGTCCTGTGGTTATTTATAGCGGTTAACTCTCCCGGGCGAGGACCCTCTGAAGATTGATTGCCGATGGACAGTAAAAAGGTTTTCTCGACTTTAAAAGGAAGTTTGTATTTTTATTTACTTTTTATGGTTCATGAAATGCATAAAGAATTTCTTTTCGCAATAAAAAGCGAGCCAGTCCTCCGAAGGCTGCCTTTGCAAACAGTTTTGGCGTTTCTATTATTTCCATCTCTTTGCTTTTCCTCTGCCATAAAATATACTCGTAATATATCCACATGTAGAAGCGTCTTTGTGTTGCAAACAGCGCTGAAGGCGAACTTTAGCAGAAATTTATTGATTCCATGTTTAATATTTGACTACAAAATTTCAAATACCCATTTCAAATGGCAACCCGTTCCGTTGGGTGGAAAACTTTTTGGGGTACCCAGTCCCCTCTTTAATTGTTGCTTCGAGTTCAAAGTTCAAGCGTGACAAATAAACCAACAATTAACTTGAGCACTCATTAAGTCAATTCTTCATCCATCCACCCCCCGTTTGGTTCTCGAAAATATTTGTGAAATTAACACTTCCATTGTTGCTGTTGTCGTCTCGCATAAGTTTCGAAATTTAGCCCGTTTATAGCCATTGACAGGCTGGCTGGCTGACTGACTGGCTGGGAGCCGAGGAGGCAAATTATAACAATTAGTTGGCAGAAGACGCATATTGATTTTGTTGGTCAAGTGACACTTTGGGGAATTTGAACAGTCTGTTTTTGGAAAATACGGCCATTAAAAGATTCGCCATCTCTTGGCGCGACCATTGAACCTGAGACATGGAATTGAACGACACCAAGCCGGAGCTTGGTGTCCTGGTCGGTGTCGGTGAACGCTTGATGAGCTGCCAAAAAATCAGCCAAGCCGAAAAGTCAAGAAACCTGTCCTGCGGCCTCATCACGGTTAGATTAAAGTGGCGGAAGTGCATTGACTTTCAATGCGAAATGAAATACAATTCTCATATTTTTTCCAAAACAAACAAAAGGCTACACTGAAATTAATGAATTTAAACTTAAGGTCACATAAGGACTTATTTGATTTTTCACTTATAATATTATTAGATAAAAAATTGCCAATATTTGTCATGTATTATTATAAAATCGAACCATAAGAATGATTGGCAACAATTTCTTTCACTGCAACTGTCACAGGATATTCCTGGCAGCAACAAATCCTTATAAATCGCTATGACACATCCAACTAACAGGCGACGTGCCAGATAAAACTCTTGTCAAAACGTATTTTATGGGCCTGGCCCAAGGATGCGGCGAACGCATAGAAAACGGCAGAAGTCATCAAGGACCTGCGGCCATCCTATCACGTTGCTGCCTTAATAAAATTGATGTTGGTCGCTTTGTCGCATTGTCGCACCGCCTTGGCCTGGCCTGGCCTGGTCTTGGCCGAATGGCCATTGCTACAAACAATTCCACTGGCCAATGGGCAAATAATGTTGTTAACTCATTTTTATCCAAGTGTGCGCCACATCGTCCCCATGGTCGCATTTGAGGCCAGCTCGTTGGCCACTCAACCGCTTGATGGTCTTGATGTCCTTGTGGGCATTTCGTTTTGTCAACATCTCGACTCGGCCCGACCCGGCTCGGATGGAGCAAATGTAATTAAGCCCAACCACGCGTGACGGCCGCCTGGAATTATGCTTTAATTTGCGTTAAAGCTCGGCAAGTGTGATTACACCTCCAACAGCGCCTTCGCCGCGATGGCAGCCTCTCCGAAGGCTCCGAAGCTCCCACATATGTTTATTTACTGCCAAGAGTGCTGGGCAAATACTCGAAGCCGGGTACAATAAACAACCAGCTCAGCTCAGCTCAGTCTCCCCGACTGTTTCCCCAAGCTGCTTAGTGCTGTAATTTTCTCTACTGCCCAGTACATCCACTCTTGGCACTCGACACTCCGCACTCGGCTCAAGGCAAATTAAATTGCTAAAAAAGCTGTGAAAAAATGTGCAAAGAAAAGGGGGGAGATTCCCTGCAGCCGTCGTTTAATGATGCCGCTTTGTGGCCACTAAGTGTTTAACCTTCCAGACTCGAAGACAGCCCCAGAATCAAAATCAGTCCCAGGCCCAGACAGCGACATGTGTCCCCATATTTTACATGCGTCAAGTCTCGCCGTTCTGCTGCCTGAGCTGCTTAATTTTCCTTGGCAAATAAGCTTAAGACAAAATTTTACGCTAGATTAATGAGTTCTTGGAATCGACGCGCTTTCGGGGAATAATATTTGCAAAAGCCGAGAAAATTGCGGCAAGGACGCAAATTTATCCCGGAGGCAAGCCTTTTTTTCAAGGCCTCTGCTAAGACAGTGGATCCTTAAGCCAGCACTGTTGAACATTTTATCATATTTGTGGGTTTAAGGGTTTAAAGCCTTGGAAGAAACTTTGCTAGACAATTTGCTTTCCTAATGTCCTTGTCAATTTTTTGTTTGTATTAAATTGAAGCCTCATCCTTATGTCGTTTGAGTGGCAAATTAGTTGCTATTATTATATGGGCAGCTGTTTGACTTTTATCAACATGCAAACAGGCAATGTTGTGTTTTTCGTTTTTGCAAATATTTGCTTTGGCACCATAGAAAATAGCAATTAATATTGTCCTTTGATGGCCACATTAGCCGGCACACCAGGGCCACCGTTGTTGTATTAAAACTGTGTCGCATAAATACATGCACTGGGAGAGGACACCACATGAGGTCCTGGCTAAAATTAGATGAAGTTCGAGTGTTTGAGGGGCAATATGAAAGCCGGGACCTTGGAACGGTGACAAGCGGCTTGCTAAATGAGGGCCAGTCTCATTAGAGCATATGTAATTATGGGAGCAAAAACGCCGAGACGCAGCCAGTGAAGGATACGTCAAGGACTAGCAGGGAGCTTTAATATTTTCCTCCCACGCATTCCTATTTCCATCAATGGACCAACAATGGTTGAGGCCATGTGCGGCTGCATAATATGCTTTGGTTTCCTCAGGCTGGCAAACAAACAAACAAGCAAACGGACATAAAATGGCGCAATACTCTCGATTATTCGTGCCACGGGCCAGCATGGAAAGTGATTCCCATCGGAAAATTGTGACCAAGTGCTCGTTTTCAAACGGGGGCTATAATGCTTTCAGATCCCCCCTCCCCATTTCTCTATTGAACGGCAATGCAGAGCTCATGGCCATGGTCGGGACTTTTGGCTTCGTCCTGCTCCCAATGCAGCTGTAATTGTCGCATCCGTTGCTGGTGAGCTTAATGTCCGGCCCTTCAACCTTAAAGGTGAGACATCAGCAAGGATGCTGGGACTTGGTGCTTAACTTAAAGATGATTTAGCGTAGTGAGATGTGTGTTAACAGGGGATTTCGGGCATGGAAAAAGCAATCACGATTGCGCCACGGACGACCGCTGGTCAAGGCAAATCCTCAACTAAGCCATTTAAATTGCAAATCATGTGAGACCCCTTTTAGCTGTTATGCCTGGGATCCTGCCCACCCGCATGTACCTCCAACACCCACACGCGGGACACACACACGGTATCAGAGAAAATATTGTCAGGTCGGCGACCTTTTTACGCCACAGCTTTTCGAATTTTTCTCATACCATTTTCCCTGTCACAGATTATCTAAATAAAGTTTCGTTTTGAAGTCTATCAGACCTACATGAAACATTTTATATTTATTTTTCATTTGCCGCCAGTTGTCAGAATCCTGTTAACAGGGGTACAAAATAATAAAAACCTTGCAAATCGAATTGTTTTCAAAGTTCGCTAAACAAAAGAGCTGCCGTCTGAAAAATCAATTTGCAATAAGTTTTTGATTGAATAAATTAAAGAATTTTTAATCTCGAAAGACAAGCTTGTCTTTCTTTGACCAGACTTCGTAAGTTTTGGGATGTGAATGGCATTGTTTAAAAACAAATAACTTAATAGAAATTCTATTTCCAAGACCAACTATTCTTGATAACATTTTTCACTTCTCAGAGAAATAATATATCTTAGCTTTTGTATTATTGGCAATGCCTTGAAACTCCTCGTTGTCATCCCAAGTATGGGACACCATATGGTGTCGTGTCTCCAGCAACCCAGCATGCCGTCGCGTCTCCACTTTTTTGTGGTCCTGGAAAGGACTCATTTAAATAAACCCAAATTTATGGCATCCCCATACGCACGCACGCACTTTGAGTGATTGGCGCGCTTAAACTTGGCTCACATGGTTTAGACGGCTGCTGTGTTTGGCTGGAAATTGGACGGTCGAGTGCTACTTCCGTCCCAACAATGGTGTGATTTATACGATGGGGCGTATGGAAATTTCATTACATGGAGGACTTTTTATGGCAGCATGTAGCAGCTTCCCAACGAAACGAATCGGAAGTTTAGTTTAATCGAAGTTGTTGTCACGATCTGGCGAGGCCTCTGATTGATTGCCACCCATTGATGTGGACTGTGTTTCTTGATTTTCTCGGCATGCAAATTACCTTCTTCCCACCACTCTCCACCAAGGAAAGACAAACAACTTCACCCATCTTGTTGAGTTTTCTTAATTTTCTTCGGTTTTGTTGCCAAATGACATTTGGCGTTTTATTGTTTGTAGCCGCTGCTGGTTGGTTTGCCAGCTTGAAATTAAGTTTTTCTTTGCGCTATTCAGTTTTCCGTTCTTTCAGTTTTCCGAAAAAGGGAAAATTGCAACAAATTGGAATTTGTATCATCAAGCAACAAGCCAGCGCTGACAGCTGTGACTTTAAGACCCTTGCTCCTTGGTTTCCTTTGTTTTCTTTGTTTGATTTTGGCAAGGATCCATGGACTGATACTTTTGCATCTTGTGGGTGTAGTGAGTTCTATATGCAAGTTCAAGATAAATACACTGAGGATAAAGTTGCCTAAATAATAAAATTCATAGCCAATATCTAATTCGGTAGTCTACAATAAAAAATATTTAAATGGCTCGATATATAGAAATATTAATAATAAATTATAATTTTTTCAAAGACTAAAAGTTCAAAATTTCGCTCAGAAATACAGCATAAGCTTATAGTTCTCTTCTATATAACTGCTGATATTAAATCGAAATCAAAACTCGAAATCAAATGGAGCAGCTGCGTCTCCGATTTGAATAAATAAATTAGTTTAGTTTGTTTTCCCGCAATTTTCTGCTCGCACTCACCTCATAAAAGTAGAACGAGTTTAAATTGTCCAATTCGCCGGGGTGCCCCCCTGTGGAGTTGCCCCCGGCACCCGCCTCCATCTCCAGCTCCATGTTCATATCCACCTCCGCCTGTGCCGCCGCAGCTTCTAAGTCGTGGCTCGGCGCCGCTGTCGTCTGGACTATTGCAGCCGAAGCTGTTGCCGCCGCCGCCGCCGCCGCTGTTGGCGCCAACATCACGTGTGATATCGCAGGTGTGAAGTATGTCAGATTAACTGGCGCTGCCGTGGCCACGCCCCCTCCCAGGCTGTCATTGAGCGCCCGACCCGCCCCCGCCGCCAAGGAGGACTCCGAGCCAGAGGCCAGGGTGAAGTACAGGGAGCTATCGAATAGCCTTAAGTGCAACATAGCTGTGCCTGATGGGGCTTACTCTGCCATGGCCTGCAAGGATACAATCAAAAGATAAATAAAGTAAGTATTTAAATTGTGTCCCAAATGGGAGAAAAATCAGTCTGTAATGAAAGAAAATTAAAAGTGTATTTAAAATTTATCTCCCAAAATACTCGTATATCGCCGCTGAGCCCGGGGGCTGTGCGAATGCTTAAAAACACATAAATCCCAAATGAAAAGCTGCGTAATAAATGCTTTAAGTACTTCGCCGGCAAAATGTAAGAAATATTTGCTTCAGTTAACATGGCTTTTGTGTGTAAATTTCGAGAGCCAGCAGGTGCAGGATTCTCGGCCTGTTATTAATATTGCGCATACGCCGCGTGGGACATGGGTGACTTGGGGGAATGTAAATCAGGGTTGGAAGCGAGTTTCTTAATGGAAGCCGACCCTGATTCCGGCGATGTAATGGAAAAATAACATGTAAAATAATACTGATAGCAATTATCTTTACTGGTATTGTCACATCACCCGGAAACCATCCCCCAAGCTATTTGTTCACTGATTTGGAATAATTTATGACACCGAACGCGTGTCAAGTAATGCCTCGAACGTGTCACTAATTGAATACCAAAAGCAACGGGCATGTCTTGACCCTTAGGACCGTACAGGACTCGCAGCAATTAGAAGCTAACAATAGACATTTAAACCCTAAGTAGCATTGTCACGTTTGCCGACCGCAAACAAAGGAGCCCCTGAACTTTGATGTGGCCTCTCGGAAATTTATGCATGCATATGTGGCTATGTTGTCTGGCATCCATCTGTCCCTGTTCGTGTTCGTGTTCCAGCCGGGGCCCCGGTCTGTTGCTCTTTGACTGCAACTTTAAATTGATTAGCCGCAACTTTGCGGGGCGCCTCGCGCAACGTGCCCGAACTGAGCAAGTGAACTCTCCTTTAAAATGCCAAAAACTTTTGCTCGCCGCTGCCAGGTATTTGGCCCACTAATGCGGGCACGCCACTATTTTCCCAATGATTTATATGAAAAACACAGACGCACGCACTCGTCTGGTCGCCCGCTTTCTTTTTTGACACATTCAATTTGGTCGCCCAGGGTGGGTCGGCGGGAAAGGATCCAGGACCCAAAAGTAGGAGAAGCAGGTGTGACACACGCATCATTTGAAATAATATCTCCACTCTAGTTTGCTTTACTTTCGGAAAAGCTTAGAAACTTTAAGTAAAATGCCTTAAAAGAAAGGCCTTTTCTTGCCCTTAAGAAAACAAACAAAAGATGCCTTGACAACTTGTCGATGGTCGAAGGGGAGATTCCTTCAGTAAAGTCCTTATTTACCATATTTACATACCTATAATACCTATATGCAAATGGGCTGGGAGCTTAAAATCAACCCATTTGTGCTTTGCATAAGTTCCTCTCGGCATTAAAGTTTCAGGCGACTGTTAATGCGCATTTAATTTGCATGCAAAATAGCTAAAAAAAAAAAGAGTCGAGTCTAGTCGACAGGACACCTTGCCAAATCCGAGATCTTGGTATTATATTTGTTTTGGCCTTGAGAGTGCAAGGTAGAGGAAGGCGAAGTGCAAAAGCTGAGTTTGATTGACATATTTTGAGTAAGCTGTCACTTAAGCCAACACTTTCTTGGCATCCGAATTGACTTAAGATACTGCCATTGGCGTGGGAAGGCGCTGAAACTGAAAGGCAGTTTATTGAATTTGATTGCAAAATCAAAGAAGCGCGCAGGAGGATTGTGATATTCCGATACCGAGAATTGCATGCAAAAATAACAAATAACTAAAGTGGATTTATAAATTCAAGACGTTATTAAGCTCTTCAAAATCTCAACTGTGTCTTTATGGCAAATTGGGATTTTGGAAAATGGTGGCTCGTAAGTTATTACGTTAGTTAGTTATCTTTGTCCAGAAAATCCCAACTTCAAACTTGGCAAAAGACTTGGTTTTTTGGCCATCCCGGGGCATCGTGGCGTATGAGTCATAAAAGTCGAATGCATCTGGCTTTTGTTCTCCCAGAGCCACTTGCTGCATATTTATGTAACGTTGTTGTTCAGTATTTTTGGGAAAGGACGTGGCATTATATAAACCATTACGCTGTCTGCTCCGGAGTCACTTTTAATGTGCTCTGTGACAATTGTCGTGCCACATATTGTGCACTAAGAGAATGGGAATGGGAGAATGGCGTCGTCATGCTGCCTCAAAATGAAAAATAGATTTCACTGCGAAAAATATGGCATCGCAAGACTGCAAACGGGCACTAACTTTATTAGGTCACACGGTCCAGGCCCCGTTCCTGGCCCGTCCTGACGTGTCCTGTGGCCACCCCGCTTTATGTTTATGGCTCGGACAATGCACGCGGCACGATGCCTCGCATGCAATTGCAGTTCTCATGGCAATCAGAGTCATAACGAGTAAAGTTTAGTATTTCATTTCAATTTTATGGAGCGTGACACGTGCATAAAGGATAATTGCCTGTGAGCCAAGCCAGTTCAGCCAGGAGGACTCACTCGCTGGCCAACATGCCACGGCGATTCGTTTTCATTATGTTTGAATTTGTTTCACATTTGGTACTTTGATTGTGCGAACAGCGCAGACTAATTGACAATTTGAAAGCCGTTTTCGGATCGCAACATTCAGACTGTCTCTAAAAATCCACTTAAGACGCCGGGGCCTTAAGTAGCCCCTAAATTTAAATCTAAATGACAGACATAGTCGCACGTTGGGCTGGATGGCAGACCCCTGAAAACAAAAACCAAAAGGGAAAACACACGCAAATTTCAAAATGGTAGCCGAAACTGGATATCTAGGCTCGTTTGGTTGTCTCGAAGAATTTTCGTGCCACTTTCCCAGCCCAGGCCTGCTCCCAGCATTTTCATTTCAGTTCGGTTTGGCTTGGTTTTGTTTTCTTAAATTGTAAATAGACGAGGCGAGCAAATTGAAAAGTTGCAGCCTGCTTGGCAGTGTGGGCAAGTGTGTGAGTATTCAACTTTTGCGGCCCCTCGGAATGGTCCCCATTGGCCAAAAATGCCGACTCGTCTTTTAAACGTGGCAATGGCCAAGAACAGTGGGTGAGTCTCGAAGATTTTATGCCAAAAATTTAAGTTGAAAGGCTTTAAAGTTAGTTTCCTGCCCGTAGTTACTCGCATATTTAAATGATTTGTTTTATGTAAGAATAAAGTACATAAAACTATATCTATCTCTGTATTATTTTGACCAAGAGTTGTGTTATATAATAGCCATGGTGCACCTTTCGTAGAGACGCCATTGAATGGCATTTCATTTTATTATTGCACACAGCGTGCTTGCTGGCTGCTTGTGTATTTATATTCAAATTTGTAGCACCTGTAAAACAGTTTGCGAAACAATAAAGACGCCGCCAGACGGCAGACAGCAGAGAGGGAATGTCAGCTGCCGCATGCCCCTGCAACCTTATATTCCCGCTCCATTTTGGGCAAAAGTTAGACAAATGTATGTAAATGTGAAATGGGCTGGGCGAAATTGCGTCAAAACATTTGCCACACGAGATTAAGTCTTCGGCCGGGTGGTCCATGATATGTTTTAAAGTTAGACTTTCTTATCGGCCAGGCAGACATTATGAATGAAACAGTGGGTCGAACTTGACGGGCACATAGTTACCAGAGGTAGGAGATCAGGCCGAAGCTAAAGCTAAAGCTAAAGCCAAAGCTCAAGCCATAGACATGATTTTTCTTTTCTCTTAGCAATCAGACAAAAGAAAAGTTTAACGAATTGCGTATACGACGCGTTGCCTTGACACCTTGTGTGGGCAGCTGAGCCACCGAGTGGGAGCCATTTGTCAGGGACTTTCACCGTGTTCTTCTATATTTAAGCAGACTCCCGAACAGTCAAAAACAATACACATTTATTATGAGTTTGAACAATAATTTATAAATACTTTCGACCCCAAGGCCAGTTTGTCTGACTGGTTGTCTGTCAAGTTTCCCTAATATGTGAACACACTTGGGCGTTTGATTGATATTTGGCAGCAAATAGAGAGACAGAGTGGTTAGGCCGTGAAAACTGATACCGTGGCCAAGAAGACACTTCTTCTGGCGCTTCGTCTTCACTACGAAAAGGTGTGCCATAAATTGGCCAAAATAATTAATTCGAATGGCATAAATGCCGAGGGCGGAACTCAGGGATGGTTGAGTCTATTAAGTCAATTATAAATAAATTATGCCGCCTTCAGCTCCTGCCCCCAAAACCTGCTGATGCTGGCGGAAAAGTAATCGCCAAGTGGATGGAGAGTGTTAATTAGCCCGGAGAAGGGCGGTGGTGGTGGCGATGGATGGAAGTGAACGGAAAACCGCTGGGAAATTATTATTATTTATGCGTATTCAAGGTATGCACTGCAGGTAATTGTTTCTCGGGGCGAATGAATTGTGAGAGTAATAATAAATTTTCATTTCCTTCAGCAAAGGGCTGTAGATTCCTCCTGTCTGTTATAGCATGAGAGACAAAGGACTAACCTCAAAGCCTTCAATGTCCTGAAATATTCACACAGTTAAATCACTTAGTTAGCTATCGGCTGATGGCCTCTTACGCTCCTAGTTAGTGCTAATGAATGCCAACTGCCACGGGCCCTTGCCGCCTCATCCTCATCCTCGCCCTCGTCATCCGTCAGACACACACATACACAGGCACTTGGCCATCAAGAGTGAACCGCCGAGTCGCCAGCGTGAGCGGGGCGCATAAATTATGCAGCACACAGTGCGCCACACACCCATACACATCCAGCAGTTGCGGCTACCACGCGTTGCGAGTTAAGTAGAATTTTGAACTTGACTTAATTAGTCGCAAATGCAGAAAATAGAAAACGCCACAACCACAGCTCCACAGGGAATTCGGAATCTTCGGTAGTGCGAGGAGTCTTCACTGACAGTTACACGGGTAAAGTTTTATTTAAAAAATTAGAATAAGTTTGTGCTTAGTTGTTTCTATCTACTTTCTCCCTAATATATATGGATAAGAAAGAATTTTGGATAGTCTATTAAAAAATATCCTCGAAAAGGTAGGACCTAGTTGGATCTAAGGGACTCTGCGAAAGTGCGTACGGTAGAACGAGGCCTGCAGCTCTGATGCTTCTCCGATGCCTAGAGGCCCCAAAGCCCGATGCTCGTTAATTAATCAAAATACTGCTGATGCTGTCAGCGGGTTGCCCCTCTTCCCGATGGCCCCATCCGCCTTTGGCCTGGTCAACGAACCAGCCGCTGGAAATCTGTCACTCTGGTGTGGGCTCTTGTATCTGTATCTGGGCTTGGGCAAACAATTAAAGGCACGCGCCAAAGCCAAGAGTATTTAATTAAAAGCCGAATAATTTAACAAGTGTTGCGGCCAGGAAGTGTCGAAAAGTCGGAGAGCAGAGCGCCTATGAAAAGCAATTATATTCCAGCGTAAATAAAACTTGCAACGCAGCTGACGGGTTCGACGGAAAATTGGAAATTCGCGAAACAAAATCAAAGTGGGCACGGGGCCAGATGAGCAAATAGTCAGAAGCAGACAAGTCAACAGGCGGGTCGGACCGACTGGAATCATTTTATGCCATTTCCCGATTTTTTTTCGGAGGGGGCACAGTGAATAAGAGATTGACACCTTCATGCAACGGCCGATTTCAATCAGCTGCCACACGTGGGCCACCGGGCAGGCCCCTGTAATTATAGGAGCGCCCCGAGAGGCGCGAGACAAAACAGGCATTTTAATTTCACCGAACGTCTGATTTTGGAAATCAGAAGGCGTCTTGAAGACTCGGTGCGTATTTTTTAGCTGCACTGTAAAATATAAGTGTTGCTTTAAAAATGATTTTAATTTTCAAATTTTTTAGGTAAAGCTTGAAATAAAAAGACATAAAAGTATTATCACAAACTTTTAAGTTTTAAAACCGTTTATGCCTCAAAGAAAAAATATAAATAATATTCCATTCCAAATAATACAGGTTGAAACATAGCTCCTTTCCTTTTATCCTTAAATCCTTGCTTATTTAGTATAATAATAACCTTAAAGGACTCAAAAATTTAAACCACAATTTAAAAAGTAGATTATAATCTCGAATTAAAAATTCCCTCAGTGTCTGTTTTGTTTTCGTTTTGGGGATTTCTGGAAATGCTGTCTATCACAGGCTGGGTGAGCGAGGCGGGCAGGTCGCAGACATATCGCAAATCGCTCAGGTGTAAAATAATTTGTCTCGATTCCCTTCTGCCTGAACAAAATCAATAAGCACCGCCCCCGACCTAGCCGCAGACCGCCAAAACAATCGCCGCACGACAAGATGCTGCAAATGCCATTTTCGGCAATCAGCTAAGAGAAATCCTGGCTCTCATTAGAGCCATCACCTGGTGGTGTTAGAAGAGCCTTTGAGCCGTACAGTCTTACTGCCTTGGAGCCATAGAACCGTAGAATCAACTGCGCCCCAGAATGCCGCATAATTGCGACGACTTTTTAGTCTCGAAAATCGCATTTCTAATGCTTGGCACGTTCGCGACGATGACTGGAAATGCTGCTTACTCCTTTCATGTGGCATTTCTTCTTAGGCCCCCACCTGTGAGCTTTGCATAAGAGGTCAGGTGTCTAACCTCTGATTGCAGCACTTTGTCCTTACACACAATCAACCAGATGTAAATACAATTGGGCGACAAACGTGCATGACTTTTGCAATGTTTGTCTTAAGTACCCTCGAAAATGCTTTCCTTTAAGTTTGCAGGCGACATTTTTATGCACTTGGGTGCCGTATGCTAAGTACAGCTTGGAGTAGAGAAACTTAACTTTATAAATATAAAACTTGATTGCCTTTTTAATAAAGAAAACCTTTGCCAAAATAAGTCACGTAATACGATGCATAGATTATTCAAAGACTTGTATGTGGTGGGCGAATAATAAAGAGTATTTCTCTGCTCTATGAATGATTGAAGGAGACAGTTCTGCAAAGTTGGACAGCTTGGAAATAACTTTTGTTTTGCTTAAAAAAAATTAATTCAATAAGAGGAATACCCAAGTAGCCAACTTTGCGAGCGTATTGTTCCAAAAGTTTGCAGTGACTCACTCTGAAATCCTTTCAACAGGCATCCCCATTCACTCATTATTCATAAGATACTTTCGTGTCAATCTTTTCCATCGATTAGCGTCAAGATTGTCCTTTATGCATTCAAGTAGAATCCTTTAAGAAACCAAAGTGCAGTTCCACTCAGAACGCCACCCACGCGGCCACCCAATTCTGGCCATTTGTAGTGAAAACTTTTGCATTTGAATAAGTTGCATAAAAGTTTATTTGCTTTCGATTTCAGTTTTGTCAGAGCGAGGAAGATACTTTGTCAGGAATCGGGAGGACGTGTTCCTGAATAAATAACACTATAAATTACACAAGTGTCAGAGTGCTGATGGCAAGTTTTGAATAGAAAATATATCCGTTGTCAGAAGCTCCGATGATAGCCAGTGGATGTAGCCTATTGATTCTGAAAATGTTGCCAAAATTAGCACGTAATCTATTTTTTGGTGCTTTATCTAATGGTTATTGTACTTGACACGAAGCGTGGGCTGCATTGTTGTTTCTGGTGTTGACACACACACTTTGGAAAGCAACCATCTTTATGGCCGGCTGGTGTTATTTTTTGCTTAATGTCGAATGATGGAACTCAACAGATACTCAACCTGTTTACATGGTCTGGCCTTATCGCCCATCACCCCGCCCCTTTTGGCCTGGCTAATTAGACAGTTGCTGGCACCGATAAGAGGGCTTGGATAAATTCCACCACGTCCTATCTGGCCGGTGCTGGGATTTATGTGACATTTAAACTTAAATTCTGCTGACTCAGGCGCCAGCGCGGCTGGTCGGCAAATAAAGAAACTAAGCTGGGAAAATGTGCGGGATAGAGCCTGTTTGCCTAATATATGGTATTGGCCATTATAATTGCAAATTGGATTTTTGGTTTTAGTATTAATGGACTTTACTTTGTGGGCATATATTTTGTACAAGTGTGAACAATAAAGCCTTACAATTTAAGCTGTAAAAATTCAATTATAGTATCGTATTAATCCTTTTTTCGAAATGATTCTTAAGCTGGCTGAAAACATGAATATTACGCATACGCCCTGTCGGCACAGGTTCTCGGAATCGCTCTTCTGCTTAATACGACGCCCAGATTATAAATGCCAAGTAATAACAGTTAAAAATTATTGAAATGTCAGTAGCAGCGATTTATGCATAACTGCATGGCCAATAAAACGTATGAAATCCGCCGTTAAAATGTCAGCGACGATTATTGGCCTCCAGTGAGCTCGATAATTAAGCGGCGCGAGTGCCGAGAGCGCCCGTATTAAAAGTAAATTGTTGTGTTAAAGCCTTTTCCAGTCGAGGGGCGGGGGCTGGGCCGACACATCATTAAAAATGTGGCAAGCACAGCAAAAAAATAAGAAGAGTTCCTGCGGCAGACAGCCAGACACATAGGCTGAGGAAGGCAGGGACGATCAGACAGACAGACAGACTGGCAGGCAGGCAGGCAGTCAGCACATTATAGGTAATCACAATATTTATGTGCGTTTAACGAGACATTCGGCAGGCGAAATTGTTGAAACAAATCATTGACAGCTGGCACAGCAGCCACACATTTGCGGCGGTCTTCATTGTGCGTTTTGAAACTTTTTGTGCCTTATTTTTTAAGACATTTGCTTGCTTGTTTGCCTGTCTTTTGCCTTTTATTGCTGAGGGCCTTGCCACAATAAATCTGATTTTTTTGCGCCTCGCCGAAGCCATTTCCCTAGAGCCGAGCCTCGGCCACATTAAGTTGACAAATAATGACAGTAATAACAAATTGGATGTGAATTGTGCAAATTATTTCTCCTATATTATTAAATTTCAATTTTATTTTGAATATTTTAACTTTAATTGGATTACAACGAGGCTGTAGTTCTCTTCTAATATTCGTTGCATGTTTTTTTTTTTTTTTGCAAATTTGCATTTAAATGTTGGGCTATTGTTGCAAAGCAATTAGCCGTTTTCAGGGACATGCGGGAAACATTGTACAAAAATTGCCAGAGTTTTTATTGCAAAATGCGATATCCTTAAAAGAATGTAAATCACGCCGCCTATCAAGCCGAGCCGTACCATTGTGACCCAATTTCTCAAACGATTTAACTTGAACAAATAAATTAGATACATTTATTTAGAACGGGAGGAGAACAACGGAAAGAAGCAAGTCGAAGATTCAATTAGGCATATTGGAGTGGCAACAAATCAGCGGCACATTCAGCCCAGGATGATAAACTTTTGGGCTGAAGTTTCCGGCACCAGCACCAGTGCAGCATACAAAAAATAGACTTTGGGGAAATGGGAAAACTCTGGAGGGAGAACGCGTGATAGACAGCCCGAAGACGGTCTGTCTGGGTATCTTTATTGCAATCTGTATCTTTTTTTTTGGGCAGAGTCGTGACCGTATAATAGACAACTTCCTGTTATTGCTGGCCCAGCCCCACTCAGGCCCATCCCAACCGAACCGAGCTGTCGAATCAATGGCATGTAAAATTTGTAGACTGTAAAGTAACCCCTAGATGTCGCCTAATCAATGGAGGAGTTTTGGCTCTGTTTTTGTCCTCTTTTTATGGCCGTGACACACGTAAAGTTGCGATTAGCCATGCACTTCAATAAAGGGAAGTATGCCCTCGATAAGAACGTGACGGATGGTATGGGGATGGGGATGGGTATGGGTATTCGGTGCAGGACTACTCTTAAATTCAAAAGATACCACGCACGACCAGGAGCTGGCTTAAGCAACTGCTCGGCAAATAGACAACAGAGGGAATAACATAATCAATGCATCAAAAGTGCCAGCCATTGGAAATTGAAATCATCGGGCATGAGCATCGGGAGCCTTCGAAACCAAAGCTACAAATGCGATTTGCAATTTTACACGCACGTATCTCTGTGCAAATATGTATGCTCTTGTATTTGAAGAACTCTGGCCGAGGAGCAGCGGGCAGGGGCTTGGCAAATAGCACTCAAACGTGATATGGCTGGCACTTCCATTGCATACATCTGGGATGGCTGTCGTGAGCTGGGATCTCCCTCACTCCACGACTGCCTGATGTTTTTGACGTGAAATGAGTTGGGGCGTAAGTGAAAATGATCTTATAGAAGCTGAAAGGGATTTCCAGTTCAACACACACATCAGCTTTCCAAGAGAAGTTACCAAGTCGGCTTCTTTGAAACTCAACCAGCTACCAGTAGAGGTGAACTTCGATGTGAAGGACCTTTATATATCAAGTCAAGAATCAAAACTTAGCCAAGTTTCCCTGTACTTCCTGCGATATTTATGCGCATTTTTCTGACCCAATAACAAGGACATGATTAGCTAGACCCCAAAGTTATAAGCTCGTGAAAATGTGAGGGGATAGGGAGTGGGAGAAAGGAGACCCCGGCATATGTTGGCCGGATTGCATGTCAGCCAGGATTGCTGGCACGGCCGCCCAGTCAACAACTTCATAAATATGTCGAGCATGTGTAGATGGGAGTGTATCGGATGGCAGCTAACCCAGCCCCCGAGGACCCTCTGGCAGAGATTTGTGCCACATCATCGCTCCGAGCTGACCATTTTTACGCTTCCGTCTAACAACAAAATGGCATTAAACGCAGATCAATCACAATCAACACTGCTGACCCACATCCCGCACAAAGATACATGAGTTGCGGTCGTGGGGAGATTGACTCCGAGCTGGGAATAGAGTTGTCCCTTAGTAGGGTCGAGTGGGTGGGTGGCCTGCTCATAACTGACTTTCCTCTGACATTCATCTGCTCGCAGTTTGCCTTTTTCACTTTTCTTCTTTTTTTTTTTTTCACTCGCCGAACAAGTTGAAAAGTTTTTCTATTTACTTGACATTCTGGGTGCCTCCCCCGCAATTTTGGCAACTTCCGCAAACGCCAGGAACAACAAATGAGGCTGGCGAAACTCAAGTTTTACTTCTCGGAGAAGTACACTTGTTCAACTTTATCTTGCCTCAATTTCTCTATTAATTGGCAAACACCATTGAAGCCGCTGTTCTCTGTTCTGGATCCAGTCAAGAGATACTGTGGCTTGGCCCGTCTTCCCCACTGAGAATTGGTCAGTGTAACCGGCACTTTGAAACAAATTGTCAACTATAGACGTATATATATTCCCAACTTAATTTAATTTCCTGTCAAGTTATTGGGACTTTGTGTTGGCTTGTCCATGCACATCGGTCTGAGGTATGGCTGTGGTTTCTTCGACTCAGAGAACAATTATTTGTACAGCTGCCACACTTTTGTTGGCTATTTAAATGGGTCAAAATACTGGTGAAATATTTTGTAATGCTACCTATGATGCTTAAAATTATATTTCCAGCAATGGAGTTTATTAACGAGGTTGCCTTGGCATTTCTGAATATAATTAAAGCCTCTGGTGGCAGACAAGTGACAAATGGAATTTTAATTAAATATATTATAATACTTTGTTTATTTTTGGAATTACTAACAATTAGTTATACTTTAAACTGCCCGAAATCTTATGTGTAACATGCACAATTTAGAAATCCAAAAAAAGCAAATTAATTGCCAAGCTAAGCCTTTGCAGTGGCCAGCGTGATTTCGCATTCAAATGTTAAGATTAATCACTGTCAACTAAATGCGAACAAATGTATAAATTGGATAGATACTTAGAGCTAAGAGGGAGACTCATGGACGTAGAGTCCAAGGCATGGCGCTTAGCAATTGCGCAACCGTAACGCGATACTCACTCAAGCTACTAGCTGCGACATGAATTGCAATTCCAATTCCAATTCAATATTGTGCACTTCGAGTGGAAATGGGAATGGAAATTGAAATTACAGTTTGAATTCAAATTGAAATTGAGTTCGGTGTTAAAAATTGTGTTAAACAAGTCCGCTGCCAATTGGCCAGCAATCCGGACAACTGCGATTTGCACACCGATTTGTGCAACAAATTTCACTCGAGGCGTTAGGCTGCGATGCGCCCCGTCATGCAAACCGCGATCCGCGGGCTTGTATCTTGTCCGGCGAGTATCTCGAAGATGCACACGCGATGGCCGGGCAGTCTGCTGTCTAATTGAGTCGCCAAATTGATTACACTTTTTTCTCGAATTGACGTAATTTGATTGCAACCTTTTTGGGCCTCGACTTGTTAATTTAATGCCATTATTGGTTGTTGTCCTACTCGCAGTCACAGCTCTTACTCCCGCACTTGACGCTGACGGGCATTGGTTTTAGCCAACATTTACGCACTTGCCAACAAAATTCTTTTGGACCACGCAGCGTTTAAATATTTCGCGTCTGGTTCATACAAAATTTCGCATTGAACTGAATTTCTGTGCGGATTTTCCTGTTTGGGCTGCTGTTGCTGCTAGTGTTGCTGGTGTTGCTGCTGCCGCCTGCTGCTGCTGCTGCTGCTTCTGGTGGGCCAACACCGACGACACGACGGCAACCGACACGAGCCTGATTTCACTCCAAAAAGCTCAGCCGGCTTCTTTCGCCGACAACCGAACAACCCAAACAACCCGAACAGCTGTTCTTTGTTTATGTTGCCGGACTCGTTTGCCTCACATTGGTGTTGCACGTTGTCAACATGCTACATATCGTTTTGTTGTTCAGTCGCTGTTGCCATTGCACTTGACCAAGCCTTGCGGATGTGTGGCTCAAGTGTTCAGTTAATATTTATAACGAGTTGGCCAATTAATTATTGTTAGTAGGCGCTAGCAACATGTTGCTGCCGGCAAGCGAAAGCTTGAGGTTGCTCAACATTTTTGTAGCCAGAAGCTTTCTTATCAAACTTTTTTATTAGTTTTTAAAAATGAATTTAAAAATGTTATATATTTTTTTCTGTTTGTAGTTTGTTGCTGATTTAAACGCCTTTTAAGCTTATTGCTTTTTAAACTGTCTTCCTCGTATTTATGACTTTAATTGATGCAACTGAAGTGATGTAAAAAATGACTCTGACCCAAATACCAAGAAATTTCATTTTCATTTCATTCAGTTTTCTGCACTGACTGTGATCCAAAACAAAAGATCCAGCCAGAACCCCCCCCGATGATTGTGTTTAAAAAATGACACAAAAAACATACATTAATGCCCTGCTCAGAATTCATGACAAAAAGCCATCAAAATGCCGAAAATAATCATCAACAATCAAAGTCGCTTCCGAGCAATTTTTATTAAAACAAAATAAAACAGAAAAGAAAACAAAGCGACAGCAGCTGCATTTATGAAAAGGCCAGTTCGGAAACTCAGTTCGCGTCGAATATCGAGAAATTTTGTTGGAAACTTCTGGCAGCATCGCATAAATAAGCAAATTTATTTGTATGATATCTGTAGCGGCAATTTATTTTATTGTATCATTTATTTATTGTCAACATTTTGTCATAAAGTAGAAGCCGATTCTCGCCTGCGATGTCTCTCGTCATGTTTGTCTGGTTTTAAAATAAATAATCAGCAATAAACAGCTCTTGAATTAAGCAAATAAAAGTGCCTTAAATTATTTACTCGTTTCAAACATAAATATGTATACACAAATCCTTAAACGAATACTTTCCTGCCTTAAAATGAGGAAATTCCTCATTCCAACCAAGAATAGAAAGCAGCAAAGTGACGTATTTTGGGTGGGCAGTCTTGGAGAGACTCGATGACAGCTCTGAAGAATTTATGCGAATGAAAAGTGTAACTGCAATGCTCGGTTGGCTTTTAATTGGTCGGGTCCACAATTAAAATAAAACAAATGCCAGCGGAAACATTTCTGATTTTATGCGGCTTATAAATACTCAACAATTTGCTGGCGAATGACACGCGGTCGGCACTCATTTGATTTATCTGCGCCGCGGGCGAAACTTTCATGGGTGATAAATTTCTTGGAAATGTTTCGGCCTTAAGCTGGCGTAGTGCTTGTGTAGTGCCACATCAAAATTTATCGTCGTGCCTAATGCTAATGACTAATATTCATTTCGAGTGGCTCACGTTTTAGGAGGCTCTCTCATCTCTTCTAATTTAGTTCGCATTTCGCAGCTAATCTCAGGCGACACTCGACAGATAAAACTATCCGGCAAGAGCCACAACCCAAGACTTCCATTGGAGCAGCTAGCAAGAGATGGTTATGAACAAGTGTGGATATATATCGGGATATGCCAACTCCAGCGTCAGGGCCGTTCAGCGTGGCGACAGCCCTTCATGGAGTCTCAACAAATAAAGCCTGGCCTCCGACTGTTGCCTCATAATGGATATGCGCCGGCAACCCATTCAAAGGCGGCCCAAGGACCTGCCAGGACGGTGGTCAACTGCAGGCTGCAGGCGGCACTGCCTGTCGTCGGCAGTCATGGCCAGCTAGCTTGTATCTATGCAAAAACATTCGAACGCTCTCACGCATTTTAAATGAGGTCATTCAGAGTAAACTATTAAATTAAAAATTATCCAAACGGATAGCGTCTTGTTCGTAATAACTTTGTTTGTGGCTTATCGCATGCAACAGATTGTCAGGAAAATTATCTGCTTGCAGAAATAGGATAATGCCTCATGCTGGGGCCCGCAGCCATTCGGCACACGCGTCGTATGCGCAATTTGCATAATGAGGACGGGCGGACATTCGGATATGAAGCAAGGAGTTAGTCACGCCCTGTGTTTTCTGTTTCAAGGCTCTGTCTCCGGGTGACCCAATTTTTAAAGAGCCCATCCGATTCGGGTCTTTATTAAGCCCTTTTCCCCTCTTCACTAGGCCGTATTTCTATTTTATGTCTTGAGTGTCTGTAACCTGAGGCTGAGCGGTCTATTTTCAGCAGGCCAGACATGGAGTCCTGACTTCAGGCCTTAAAGCCACTACGCCGGCAAGTAGGGATGCTTAAGGATTCATCCTGCGTGGTCGTCCGTGTCAAATCATACGCCTCGGATACATTCGACACCCACATCCCTGCCCGCCATCCGGGCACGGTTCAAAGGTAAATAATCGGATAAATATTTGTAATAATTTTTCGGGAGCTGTGTCGACGTGCTTTGAAGCACTTCCCAAAGCAGCCAGAGCAAAAGTAGCAGCCGCAATCAACTGCAGCTCATTAGCATTTGATTTGGCATAAAATCAAACAAATATTTCCGGCAAAGCTGGCAAACATTGAACCGCAGACTGTGGCCTTTGGTCTGTGTCATTGCCACTTGCGGTTAGTTGAGCGGCAAAAGGTAAACAAATTTTCGGGAAAATCTTTCCATCCTAGGGCACGGAATCTATAATGAAAGGCAGGTCTGTGAGGTGTGAAATTCGACTTGATGGATGAATGTTCAATAGGCTTTAATATCTCCTGGGAAAAGCAAAATAGAAGAGACTGTTTGTTGTTTATATTTATTCTATTTCCCATCAAGGAAATACTTATAGCTATAATTTCAAATATAATCCTATAAGGATATATGATTATTTAAACAAGAATTAAAAGGCTTTAAAGACTAATATTCATTTATAAACTACATAGTGAAAAATAAACTACAAATTTTTGAAGCAAGGCAGGCCATTGCTTAGAAAATCATCATACAGACCACAGGAAACACTGAGTTATAATTCAATCCATGTCGGCCTTGCACAACACCTTTCAACATTTATTACTCTTTCTACTCATTTAAGATAAGTCACCCGAAGCACATATATTAGTGAAAAATATTCAAAATACAGTTAAGACTTTTATTTTAATTTGCGTTTGCTGGTAGAACACGTAGCGATCGAAACTGGCTGAATTGGAGAAGAAAGTCCAGTGTTCCCTCCCGAGAATTGCTTCGTGAATTCGTGATCAGTCGGCAGTCTGATGAAAATGGTGCGCCCCAGTCGCCGCAAAGGCATCGAGGAGGTGTATGGCTCCAAGATGGATTCCATACACCCGGCCAAGTCGATGGTGGTGTCGCATGTAGGTATGACCAAGACCGCCGCACTGCGGGCCGAGCGGGCGGCGGCGGGCGTGGGCGGTGCTGGGGGAGGCGGTGGTGCCGGGGCCGGGGTGAGTGGAACGATGAGCAACCGGCAGATGGAGACTCGCACACAGCGCAGTTTCGTGACTGAGAACGATTACTACATCACCACGAATCTACCCCTGACGGCGGCCAACCTGAGGAACCCCAATAGCCAGATTACGCAGCCGTCGGCATCTCAGATGATGCCCGGACACGGCCACCACCAGCCGTCGCCCTACAACGCCATATCCTCTAGGCGCAACTCCATGGCCAACAAGGCCAGTGCCCGTCACTCCCAGATGTCGAAGGTGCCCCACTTCTCGCTGCCCGAGAACAAGGTGAACCACAGTGTCTATAGCTTGGCCAAGCCGAAGGATAGCCACCGTATGCATGGACACGGGAAAGGTGTCTCCCAACGCGCCGGCTTCGGACTCGAGGACAACATGGACTTCTCGGACAAGGAACTGATGGCGCCAGCCGCGAACCAGGGCAACACCCGCCGCCAGCACTCTCATGTCCACCAGATGCAGCCCGGCATCATGCAACATTCGCATGCACATCCGCCCCAGCACCAGCTCCACCAGCAGCAGATGTCCCACCTCAATAGCTTGAAGCATCAGCCGCAGTTACAGGCACAACACCAGTCACAGCAGATCCATCAGCACCACCATCAGCACCAGACGCACCACCACCCTAACTCGCATCAGAAGCACTCGCGTGGGCGGCAGCCGAATCCCACGAGCAAGGTGCACGTGAGTACCGCCGATGACGATGACGAGAAGGACGACGATCCCGAGGAGTTCTTCGAGCTGATCCGCCAGACCGTTCAAACGGCTGTAGGGGTATGTTTTGGTCCAGTTATGGTTGAATTCCATTTTAAAGGCTAGCCATCCAAATTATTTCTGATCAGGATCACCTCCCAAGTTCATATAGTTTTCTGATTCACGTCTTGAGGGGCCCTTTAGTACTTTAGTACCCCAGTACTAGTTTGCTCAAAGATTTCCTCGTTTTTAAAAAATTTTTTATTAAAAGTTTATTATTATTACTCTCATAGAACACCATCTCGGATACATTGGGGAAAAACTTCCGTGATCTGGGCCACAAGATCGATCGCTTCTCCGGCGAGCTTAAGCAGACCAACGACCACTTGGATAAACTGCAAGAACAGGTCACCGAAAGTAGGTTTCGTAGCTTACTTTAAGTTTGAAGGATAATCATAAAACTTATTTTTGCAGAGGTTGTTCATTATGGGGAGGAGAACTTGAGGCACTTTAAATACTTGTGCATGAAGTCCGAGTATGACAAGATGTTCTACCAGCATCAGTACATGATGACCGGCAAGCCAACGACGGAAATGGTGAACGCTTCGCAGATGAACCTTGCGGCCGTGGCCTCGGCGACCAAGAATCTGGGCTACAAGACGTCCCAGCCCTCGAAGCATGCAACGGGAAAGGTCACCAAAATGAAAAAGGACTCAAAAACGACCACAAACGTGGTAACCAAAAAAGACTTGATGGAGGCCCTGAAGGTTGGACCCTTCCACAGATCCGCCAAGTCCCATCAGGCGCAGCAGGCACTGGCGGCTCAATCCGCCATGGCTGACCCCCACAAGTCCTCCTCGGACCAGAGCTTGAATGTAAAGTCCTCGGAGCTATGCATGCGCGAAGTCCTGGGCCACATAGAGCGCTTCTGCACTCAGCTGAAAGACCACAGCGGTCAAGGGATCAACGATGCTCTCCCGAACCTAAACGACATAATGGTTCCCAAGAAATTGTCCAATTCTGGACTCGGCGACCCTACCGTCAAGACAACGGGTCACAACATCGCCGGCTGCCAGGGCGACAAGAAGGCAGACGAAACCGAGCTGGACACCCCGGTGGACAGCATGGACGAGACCTACACCGAAATGGACGAGTTCCAGTACTCCTCGGAAATATCGTCCTGCAGCGATGAGGACGACTGTATGAAATACGGAGCTGGGGATGTGACCACTAGGGCGCCAGCCAAACCGGTCCGGAGACCCGTCAATAAGGGCGCCGGCGACGGCCAATAACTGAGACGCAACTGTAGCAACTAAGATATGAAGCTTTTATCCTTTGACACCCAAAACATATACTATGGAACTTGCGACGGACACAGGACACTGGAACACATCAATCGAGATCAAACGACACAAACGAAAGGCCGTGGAAACTGCGTTTGCGTTTCCCCAATTTCTGCTTAAATCTGTTTAGATGAACAAAATTATCACATCGATGTTGTAAAACCAAAAATAATTCATTTCGGCCTTGGACCAGATTGTATAAAAATTAGCAAGGACATTCGTAACGCCCGGCACACCCACCGATTCACGTTAACAGCCCAAGCTTGAAACCTAAAGACATGCCACGTTAAAGTTGAGAATAAATCTGAAATTGTAAGATCTTTGCTGAATATAATTCCAGCAAAAGAAAATTATAATTTTTTTTAATTATTGAAGCAGATTAGATAATAAGTGACCCATTTGCCCCCAACAAGTTCAATCCCAGCTAAGTAATGCTCATTGGTGTCACTAATAACTGAATATTATATTGACTGCAAAGCAAGCCACCTGAGCTGACACCGGGCAGGTGAGGCCCATGAGCGAGTCGAGTGGAAACAAAGGCCTAGCCACCCCCACCAAGCCCAGCCGACTAACCCGACCCCGGGGCAGGCTGCAGCTGCATTTTTATGGGCTTACAGCAGTCGCGGCTCAGTCAGTTCTTCCGTGTCTGCGTTTTGGCCAAACAGTTGAGACGCGAACGTGGCCCGGAGGCAACATATTGCCGCATTACACCTCGGAATACTATATTTGTGGAATAAACAAAATATCAGCCCATTTGTAACCAAAAAGTGATGTTTTAAATATTGATGAAAAAAGCTATCTTGTGTCGATATTCCCAGGGGTGATGAAGGGTGACTGCCTGTGACTGTGAAAAGTGACTGAAAGCAATTCGTTTTTTGATTGCTTTCTCTGTTGACATTAATTAAAAGTGTTATGCAAAAACCCGGATGTGGGCTCAGCGAATGTCACAGCCCAAGGCCCGAGGCGACCGACCTCAGATGGGATGTCTCTCGAAATAAATGAAAATATTTTGAACCTGCAAGTGATAAACAAAATGCATATAAAAGGCATATATCTTTAAAGCTCCTGAAGGAGCTAGTGACCTGCCACCCCCTAACAAGTGCAACCCGAAACTCTTCTTAGTGAGTCGGCTAATTGGAATGACCAATATTTGAACCCTTAGGGGTTGCGTTGCGTTACCCTCTGTACATATTTGGCTGGTTTATAATTATGGGAAAGTGCACACTCGATGGGGCAAGTCAAAAGCACTCAACGCCGAGTGACAGTTTGAGCCAATAACCATAACAACCATCGAGTGGCCGGCCTAAGCCAAGTTAGTCAAAACAAAAGCCAAAACAGGTGCAAAACCTTGCCACATCAGTGTTCCGTGTTTCGAGCTGCGAGGGTGGGTCCCAAAGCATACAAATAAAAAGAAAATAAAACAAGCCGAATAAAAAACCAATAGAACATAATTGCAACGCGGGGCACCACTGCAATGGTGCATCCGCTAATAGGAGGGCTTACAAATCCAACTGATTGTTCGCCGGGAGTTGCGTACCTCACTGACCAAATATAAAAACGGCAACATTTAATTGACCCTAAAATCGCTGAAGCATTCAATTTGTAGTTTTTTCGATTATTTTGCGTTTTGTTTGTGAAATCTGTGCTTTAAGCCAAAACTAACATATTACGGCCTAGATCGCAAGAGGGCCCAGCCCAGTGCCGCGATGAGTGCGTGAATCTACACATATAGTGTTGTGAAGACTGTGTGCCTGAAAATAATTCTATTGATTTTCCTTCTAGAATCTAGAGTGAGAGAATATGAGAAAGAGAAATATTTTCCGCCGCATTACTTTCCACTGATAGTAGTCGTAGGGAAAATCACAAAGAGTCGCCAATACGAGGCGAAAATGCAAAAGAGGAAACTGTGTCACGCCAAAGTCTGGTCTCTGGCCGGGCTCTGTGTTAGTGTGACAATTTTTAATGCGATTAAAGTGCAACACTCTCAACGCCTGCGGCGGCAAATGGCCAAATGCTTGAAGTGGCAAGGAAAAATGGCAAAAGCTAAAATTAAAATGTCCAGAAGTTCGCATAACGATTCAAAGCCCTGTCCAACAAGCACTTGCCGCCGAATCCGTCGCGTTCAATTCCTAAGTTCCAATATTCTCTCTCTCTTCCAGAGTGCTCATAAAATGCTGCTAACTATCCCTAAAAATTAAAAAAGAATTCTATAGAACGATAAAAAAAATATTTAATTGAAAAACCATAAAGATTCTGAAGAAAGGCCATGAGTTCGTGGCAGTGTGGTCCTAAAAAGCCCCTACAGTTGGGTAAGTACTTTGTAAACGAAGCCAACATCGGATATTCAATGGAATAAAAGGCAATCGAACAATGAAAGCCACTTTTGGATGCCTCATATCTATTAATTACATTTTTAAGTTATGACATCAAATTTTAAAGACCTCATTTAAACATTTTCAGCTTTATTATGCATAATTCTTGCACTGTCCTGCCTTGGAGCGGAGGTGTCTTCACCCACCAAGAAATCCGTACCACTTCGCATCACCAAACCGCAGCCCACAAGCCAGCAGGCCAAGCCCAACAGTATTACCACAAGGACCCCCACCACAGCGTTGCCCAGCACCACCGAAGATGGTGGCTCTAGCGCGTCTGAAGGACTTCTGGCTGCCATGGTTTCCTCTACAACGGACAGCAGTAGCAGCAGCAGCTCCGGGGCCAGTGGCACCACCGCCAGTCTGGTGCCCGAGATATGTCTCAACGGTCTGCAGATGACTGTCAATAGTGCGGACGAAGGCACAGTGATCCGGAAACAAGAGGAGTTCGTTCAGATCATAGAGGGCGATGTGATGCTCAGTGTGCTGACCAAGGACCCCATTTCGGCCCTGTTTGTGATCAATCGAGTCAATCAGGCCAACATCATAATGGCAGACTTTGAAATCGGTAAGGAAGAAGGATAAATGACTTTCTAAAGTAATCATATATTCATTTTATCATCATTCATATTCCTTTTTAAGGAACTCGCGCCATACATATCGACAACAGCAGCCTGGCCGAAAACATCCTTCTTCAGGAGGTTCAGTACCTCCAGCAGTGCACCACGTATGCCATGGGTATATTTATGGACTTCGACCTCTACAAGCAGCTGGAGTCGGTTATAAAGGACCTCGAGTACAACATCTGGCCCATACCAGGCACCAGAGCTCATCTGTTCCCCAAAGTGGCCCACCTATTGCACCAAATGCCCTGGGGCGAGAAAATTGCCTCCGTAGAGATTGCCACTGAAACTCTGGAGATGTACAATGACTTCATGGAGGCGGCGCGCCAGGAGCACATGTGCCTGATGCACTTCAAGAGCGAGGAGAACGTGTACATCTTATTTGGCAACAAAGTGGCCAGCCACTTCAAGGAAAACGGAACCATATTCGCAGTGCCCACCGATCGAACGGATGATGAGTTTCTGGCGGGTAATATTAATTCTATGTAGCTCTATACAGTATGATTTTAATACGATCCTTATCAGAGCTTCCGAACCGAGCCTTCGTCCTGATGGAGAATGAAATCGACCTTGGCACCACCGTGGAACTGGACCCCGCACCCACCACCCTGGACGAGGTGCTGATCGGGAAGAGCGTTGTGCCATCCAGGGTGCTGAGCTTTGCCGGATCCATCATCGACCTGATGAACTGGCTTCGTGGCTCTCTGGCCAAGCACTGCAAGAGGGATGAGCAGTTGTACGTACTGGAGAGCTGTTTCAATTTTCTCAACTTCATTGAAGACTGGCGGACATCGGAGTTCCGGCAGCTGCACGAGATCCCAGAGATCCTGTCCCTACTAGCGATGCGAAAACTGGGCACCGCCATGAACTTCCAGATGTACCAGAAGAAGGTTCTGACCCTGGACAAGATCACCGGCGAGTCGCGGACTGAGCTGCGCGAGATCGCCTCCCAGAATTTCGTGACCAATGTGACCACCTACTACCACTACAACCGGGACAACGGGACCAGTCTGGAGCTGAAGACGAAGTTCGGCCAGGTGTTCAATTGCCAGTACAGTGCCGGCGACAACCGCAGGTATCCGTTCCTATTCGACGGCGAGTCGGTGATGTTCTGGCGCATCAAGATGGACACCTGGGTGGCAACTGGGCTGACGGCCGCCATCCTCGGCCTGATAGCCACGCTGGCCATTCTGGTCTTCATAGTGGTGCGCATCTCCCTGGGCGATGTCTTCGAAGGCAACCCAGCCACCTCGATCCTGCTGCTCCTCTCGCTGATCCTGGTCTTTTGTTCCTTCGTCCCCTTTTCGATCGAGTATGTGGGCGAACAGCGCAACTCTCATGTGACTTTCGAGGATGCCCACACCTTGAACACCCTTTGCGCAGTAAGGGTGTTCATCATGACCCTGGTTTATTGCTTCGTCTTCTCCCTGCTCCTCTGCCGCGCCGTGATGCTGGCCTCCATCGGCTCCGAAGGTGGCTTCCTGTCCCACGTTAATGGCTACATCCAGGCGGTGATTTGCGCCTTCAGTGTGATTGTCCAGGTGGGCATGTCTGTGCAGCTGCTCGTCGTGATGCACGTGGCCTCGGAGGCGGTGTCCTGTGAGAACATCTACTACGGCAGGTGGCTGTGGGGCCTCGTGGCCTACGACTTTGTGCTACTCTGCTGTGTCGGCGCATTGATACCCTCGATCTACCGATCGCAGCGCAACTACCGCGAAGGCATCCTGATTGTTATCGGGGCAGTGCTCATCATGGTCATCTGGGTGGCCTGGATAGTGTTGTCCCTCTTCGGCGACGAATGGCGAGACGCCGCAGTCCCCCTGGGACTCCAGGCATCTGGATGGGCTGTGCTGGTGGGTATCCTAATACCTCGCACTTTCCTCATCGTAAGGGGCATCGAACGGTCGGATATAGCTCAGGCCCTGCCCTCGCTCACCTCGCTGGCGTTTGCCCAAAACAATCAGTATTCCTCGGAACAGGTGGGTCTATTATTCTACTAAGACCTGAAATAAATTAAAATTAATTATAATTTTTATTCAGAGCGTCTACGAGTGTGTGAACCCCGCCATGCGCCACTGTTCCCAAGAAGAGGTGAATCATCAGTCGCCCAGCGAGATCCCCACGTTACCCCTGCGAGGCGGCGGGCCGAGGCGCCAGCAATTCTTCGCCAATCTCCGCCAGGCCAACGCCAACATAAACCCACAACGTCCTCCACCCCGCCCACATCAGAGCCCTTCCCGCTCTTCGGTCTCCTCGCTGCCGCCCTCACCCGAGAACAACAAGATCACGCGCTTCTAGCCGATTCCGGGAGTGCCACTGGGCTTTCAATGCCTTTCTAGTCAATGATCTGAAAACAATAACTCTTCTTCTAAACTGTCCATCATTTCTTTGGAACTTGAGATAATAATAAAACGATAAAAAAATTTTAAAAATAATCATGATGTCTAAGTTCATTTATTTTCTAAAATTCAATCATTTAACTTATTAAAATTCTAATAATAGAGGTACTTTGGTGAGCTCCTGAATTTCCCAATTGTGAATTTCCCGGGTCATGGTTCGTGCCTCTGCTAAATGGAAAAGCTTATAAAGCTCCATGCTCCATCTCTCTCTGGGGGACAATAACTCTAATTGGCTGGGCTAACACGTGATGGCATAAACACCATCAGAAAACCGGGCGAAAAGAAATTCATCTAAGGCAACAACCACAACAACAACAGCGGCGACTGCGACAGGACTCAATATCCTTGTGCGTCACGCGACATTGGTAGTCCGATTGTTTGGCCTTGGACAGGGGCGGAGTTGTGCGTGCTGGAGAGTTGGGAGCCGAGGGATCGGGGGGAGTGATGGAATAGAAAAGTGGGGGTGGGAGATGTGGGTGCTGGGCTAGGACGCTTTTAAACGGTAAATGGGGGACGCTGACGTCAGTTTGACACTGGCCGGGGCTCGAACATTGACCGGGTACATGGACAAATGCGCAACAAGATATGGCATCCAGCCTGAAAGGCCGGCTGGGAACCGACGAGGTTGCCGCAAACCACCGACTACACGCGACCATTTCGTGGCGCCGATTTCCTTGACAATGCCACGCGCCAAGAATTATAGAGGGCCGATGGATGGAGGGGCGAGGACGAATCCATGCTCTAACCTCCATAAAGTTATGCTTTAACATGTAATCTTGAGCAGCGAGAATCCGCCCCTTCTGTTTTCATGTTTCCGGAAAATGTATGGCATACTTTTTGGGGCACGGGACGAAAAAAGCGCTTTGTTTTTTTGCTTTTCGCGCATTTCCATGCACTGGCCGTCGGCATAATTTGCACTTCATTTGCCGACAGAAGAGCCGAGCACACAAAAAGGAAATGTCTTTGGCCGCCAAGGACAAGGATAAGGATTTGCCGGTGGGTGGCTCTGATTGCTCAGCGACGATAGCGCTGCGAAATGAGTTTTTCCTTCCGCCGTTCTCGAGTTTATTTGTATGGCGGCCGCGTTCGCAGTCCTTGCGTATGTTTTGGCATAATTTTCAGCTCTGTTGTTCGGTGCTTGGTGTTTGTAATTAAATTTTCGCATCTACACAAGATTACAAAATATTTAAATCGATTTTTCCCACCAGGTTGCTCTCTCCCGGCAGACCTCTACAACTTCTCCCACAATTAGCCGTGTTAAGGGGCATATAATCAGGACCATTCTCCGAGGACTCGGACTGGAGTGCGTCAGAGAGTGGGAGTGACACTTGGCTGTCAAAAGCTGTGCTACGTGACATTATTAGCAATGCAGTCCTGCCGCAATATTCCGTAGAATCGTCCTTGCCTCCTTGGCGTGCCGCCGCCGGCTACATCTGTTGTGGAGGGAGTGCCGGAGCGGGTGTCTCATGATTTATGACTATGACAGAACTAATGATGCCACATTCGTTAGATGCCGGGAGTGCGCCAGTGGCAATGGCACGGGGATATCATTATATTCCCATGTATATCCACGTCCGTCCCGGTATGCTATTCTCCAGTCAAAGTTTCACGTTTGACGCATTCGACACACGCCGAAGATAGCCGAACGTTTTGCAAAACATATCGCAAGTATGGCTGCCACTTGTAAACTTCAGCTTGTAGTTCAATCTGCCGCAGGAAAAGTTTTTGTTTTGCCGGGGCCTGTCATAAAAACTCACCCACTCGCCCCAACGCCTTTTCCCATGAATGATTCAGCACAGTATCCATGGATTCAGTGACGACATCAGCGCCAAACACCCCATTGGCTTCCCAGCCGGTAAAAATCAGCACGAGTACTAGTGTGGGGGCTCATACCAAACCCCCACCCCTCATACCAAACTCAAAAAACCAAACATGTTTCTGGTACACTTGAATGGAGAACCAAATAAATATTTGATGAAAAAATATAAAGCAGATATCAATTAAAATAGTTCCAATTTAATTTATTTAATAAAAAATAAAGCTAAGTAACTTTTCAGAAATATTTCATAAAAGGAGGCACTGTAATAGTCGGAATATTTCTTGAAATATTATTTGTTCTTTATGTTTTAAAATGTAATATATACAAAAATATGGTAAATATGGCCATGCGGCTTATAATTTCTAAAATTTCTTATTGTGCAGGCCAAGTCGCTGGAACATTTCGTTCGAGAATGCGTATCTGCTCTGGCATGTCGCCAAATGTGCGGCACATCCTGCCACCCTGACGGCGCTTGCCATTTGCCTATATTAGTCATGCGGATCGAAAAAGACATGACTTACAGCAAGCTTTTACTATGCGGGGACGTCAGTGGCTGTCACTGTTTTACAACTACAACATTCTCGGTTGCGGTAAGAGCGGGTTGAGTGGGAGTTTTCGCCTCCACCACCCACACCTTGCCACGCGGTAGCGCAGATAGCGGCAAAGCCGAAACAAAAAGCTTTTCATTCATCAAAAGTAATCAGGCGCGAGCAACAAGGACAGATGATGCGGCAGGACCGTAGGCGGGAAAGGAACGGTATGCTTCGGATAGAGTGTGCGCCATTTGGCGACTCGTGGAGCTATTTTTTGCCTATTTCATGGCCTGGCTCTTTGCTATTTTGGTTGGACATATTCGCGGGCCAACTTGACGAAGCTTCTATTTCTGTGCATTGGCTTTTCATATGCGGTTGTTGCTTTTTCCCCATACTTTTTGTTGTTTTTTTCTGTTTTTTTTTTCACTTTTTTTTTGTATTTTCAGACTTCTTCAATTGCGCTTTAGGGTTCATTCATGAAATTTGACAAGCTGACTCGACTCGCTTTGAACAAACAAAGACGAATTTCGAGCTTTTATTTCTTTTGTCATTTTAATTGCCTTTGGCTGGCTGGCTATTTTTAGATCGCATTGTGTCTCAAAGGATTATTTTGTCAATAAAATCTAAATGTGACTCCAAAATTCCTTTAAACTAGAGCTCGACTTGACCTTTAAGAAATTGGATTTTAAATAAACTTAAGGCAGAATGTTTGGAAAAATGTATCCTGCAGATTATGCTCTTCAGACTCAATTTAAGGATATTATGTAAAGATTACAATATCAGTTCCATTTCAAAATGTACGCTCTTCATACGCCATGATGTACCATAAAATCCTTGACTATTTTTTAACAATAAGTCCCCATTAATCTTTAAATATTATTACTCATACGCCATGTGGTACGCTTTAATTGGTAAGAAAATTTAAACAATAATATTTTAAGAATTCGAGGGGCAATTGAAAATAATTTATAATTTTTTGTGTAAAAACGTTAAAACCAACAAATTTACTTAAAATTTAAGTTCATCAATTTATAACGCATTTTCCAGGTGAATCAAAGAGACTCGAACATAGATTATTTAAAGAATTAGAGCATTCAAAGTTTTAAAAACATGAATTCATGTCCAAAAAGATCATGCCAAGAAGAATGAAATGTCAGTAGAGAATTTTCCGCCTCAGTTTTCTCATCACTCACCCACTCCGCATCACTTTCCCTCTCTGCAAACAGCTGAGAGCCAGCGACCCATACTCCAGAAAGCTTTCGTCAAGTTGGCCAAGCTTTTCCAATGGATTCCACAGGCCGAACATGGTCGGAGCTCGTACATGAAACACTTGAAAAAAAAAATCTAGTATAAAGGTGTTGGGATTGTAGGAACTGTAGAAGCAGAAGCATCCTTGAACAAACGTTTGGAATCCAACAGACTTTTCGGTTTACAGTACGCGACGTTGACTCCGAGAGTACGGACATGACAGCGGGTGAACGAAAACAGGAATCGAACTGAGACACAGGACACGCGCACTCACACTCACACATACACAGCTGTATATAATTGAAGCGCCAAGTGCCAGTGTCCTAGAAATCGAACATCAGAAACAACGGAAAACCGAATCGAACGCGATAATGGAAAAGTAATTGGAGGGTCGGTAAACGGGATGATAAGCCGAGTGAAGGCGAAGGAAAAGTGCAAGTGAAAAGTGCCTATAAGAAGCAGAAAATCAAACACTCACACACACACACATACAACCGCGACACACGCACACAAGCGCGCGCACATACACACAAAGGAAACGTCATATGCCAGAGGCATTGACAGGAGCCAGTGGAAAAGCATTTTGTGTATCCTATTTTGTGGCCCCAACCAAGCAGGCGAGCGTGTCCTTAGCCATATCCCAAGCCGAAGCCAACAACAAAAACAACAAAACCACAACAACAGCAGCAATTACACCGTGTAGTTGCTCTATAATGATAGATTTCAAAAAAATAAATTGAGCAAATTATCGTATAAACGTGCCCTCGACTCGAAAGTCTAAAAATACCCGTCGTACCCGCAGCTCCTCATCGCAGTACCGTGCGACGCCAACTTGTCGAGGTCCTGTAAACCGACCGCCCCCGCTCCCAGCCAGCAGGAAAAGAAGGGTCCAAGTGGCACAACTGACTTTAAATTATGCATGCCCATTGATTTTCCGACCACCGTCGTCGCCATCATCCAAACCGCCGTCGTTATATCCCCATCATCTATATCGCCAGCCTATCCGGGCTTTGTTGTCGCATGTTATCAGCGGAACTAGCGTCCTCGACGGCTTTGTTGAATGCGAGTTATCAGCGCAGCAACGGCCCCTCGAAAGGTGAGCCCCGGTTCATACCTCCATCTAGCTCAGCCAATCCATTCATCCGTCCTGGCCATTATCCATTCACTTCATCCGCCAAGGGCAGGCGTCATAGGTGGTCTCTTGGAAGGAAGGCCGTTTATTGATCAGACTTGGCCAAAAACCTTACAAATATCTCAGACAATGTTCATAAATGGTTACCCAAACATTATCGAAGAATAAGAAGAATTTGAAAAGCAAAATGGCTCTTTTCTGTTAAAGTTTTGTTTTGTTTCCTAAGAACTCTGTCTTTTTAGAGAGATTTTAGAGAGCTTTTTATATAATATTTTATATATTAATGGAAGGAAAGACCTCTTGCAGTAGTAAGCTAGAACAGACATAAATTTAATGAATATATTAATAAAATAATATAATTCATGTTCTATGATAAAACTTTCATCTGAACACAGAAATCATTAACATATCCATAGGTAGCCTGATCATAATAATTAATTTCTTAAACACAATTATATTATAAGTCGAAAAAATAGTATATTTTTGATGTTATTAGGTTGATTGGTTTTTTAAAAAATTAATAGTTAAAACTCTATTTATATTTCTTTATTTTAAAATCAATTAATTATCGATTTGATTTTTCTGCAAGCTCAGGACTGAGCCATGGGGATGATTTTCCATTCTATTACCCTCTCGCCTAATAATTTCAATCAAAAGGCCATAAAATACGTTTATAACTCATTTATAATGCTTATTAACACATACGGAGAGTGGGCGGCAGCTCATTAGCACCCTTGGACATGACCTATTCGCATTCTGCAGCCTCTTTGGCCCAGGCCCAGGCCCAGGCCCACTCTCCTCCCGCGTCTGCTGTTAATGCTGCGTCATTGTTGCCACTACACAACTGCTTTTAATCAGATTTCAATTATAATTCCATTTTACTGCACTAATGTCGTTTGGCGCCCACTGCCAGAGAATGCCTGCCACCATTCGCCCTCTGACATCCAACCAGGCCGAACCGCCCGCCGCCCACTGCACCACCCTAATGCCCTCCATTTGGGGCTGCCCACGCCGGGTAATTTCCTTTTGTGCAACACCATTTTAATGAAATTTATTAGGACTGACAACGGCTCTGCACCGATGGCGTTAAAATTTCCATTCGAACGACTGTTAAGGCTCCCACCGGAAATACGGTTATAAAATGTCAACATGAATGCTAACCCGAAACAGTTGCCACACATCCGGAATGCAACTCTGTGTCTAGTTGGTGTGTGGTGTTTGTGTGTGTCACTTTTGTTTTTGTTTCAAGTTTTTTTGCTGACGTTGTTCTAACGATTTTACGACTTGATGGCATGCTCTAAACGCAATTGTGCCTTCTTGGTGTTTCGCAAAATTTCCAACGACATGCAACAAGGAGTTGCACAGAAATTGACTTTATGGTCCGCATTCAGAAAGGCAATTGGCTTGATTATACAAATTGTTTGCCAGATTGTAAATTAGACTGCAGTTTGCATATTAAAGAGGATTAGGTGGTATTTCCCAAATCCTTGACGTCTCTTAAGGTTAATCATGAAGTAGATTGCACTTTATAGGATGTAGGTTGAAGGATTTTAAGAAATGCTATACTATAATTGTGATATATGGACAAGAGCTTCATATATTTATTATATTCTTCCAATTTATAGAAAATTATATAATTTGCTTATTAAGTAAGACGTGTTTCCCAAACTTCTTAAAGATTAACACTTGGAGAGGACTCTACTTGAGACTTATTTCAAACAAAAGATTTGCCACAAAGAACTTTTTCTATCCACAGTTCATATAACCAATTCAATCAAATCTGAGTCTGAGAGACAATACCATTGTGTGTGGCAAGGATTAAATGAAAAGTCAACCCACATGTTGGGATTAAGTGTTGCTTTTGACACGAAGTTGTTAAAACCATTTTCTTCCGACTTCTTTTGTTGCAGATGAAGTTTGCCTCTCGACAGCATATGACAAGGGCTACACAGCAACAACAACATCTACCACAACAGCAACAACTGCAGGAGCAACATCAGCAGCAGAAAAGCCGACAGCAGCAACAATGACCAAGCAATTGACAACCAGCATTGCCACCAATGCAGCATCGAGTATAACGCAAGCGGGCGATTTGGCGCCCACAGTTATATCCCCAACCACTGGAGCCACCATTGAAACCGGATCAGGGGTGGGAGGGGTTGCTGCTGCAGGAACAGCAGCACCCATCAACGAGACAACAAAGACTTTGACGCAAGCTGCAACTTCTGCCACAGCATCGCAAACAACAACAACAACAGCAGCAGCTACTAAACACTCGAGTAGCGATGCCAGTGGCAGATCAGCAGCTTTGGAACGTGCCTATGTCCACGATGTCTACGAGCACTGCGAAGAGCCCACGGGACCCATCCGACCCCGGATGGCCCACTTCCTGGGGAACCTGGAGCCCGGCTCCGTGGTCTGCGACGTGGGTTGCGGCAGCGGCCGATACCTCACCCAGTGCAACCCGGCCATCTGCACCATCGGCGTGGAGCGTTGTTACCGTCTGAGTAAAGTGGCCCACGAGAAAGGAGGCGAGGTAAGTGACCCAATATCTATACCTATTATGTATATACGGGAGTGGAGTACTGATCTACACATCTTTAACAGATGAGCAAATATATATATAGCAAACGTTCTGGTCAACTTAGGGTGAACCACAAGTTTCCCCTTTTTCATAGGGGGCCCTAAGAAAACTGTTAAAGAAAATCATTCAGACTTTAATTCACAGCTTTTATGCATAATAATGGAGAATCGACCCACAAATCATTTAAGGTCCTCCCCTCAAGAATCAGATGGAAATTGGCCATGTTATAGCCATCGCTGTGGGCCATATAGTCCTTCCATCCAGTTTTCATCAAATCGGACAGGGATCCCCCAGAAAATTTGACGAAAAACCCAAAAAATATTTCGTTCCTAGATTTTGATGCAGAATGATGGAGAATCGATCTAGAAATCGTTTAAGGTATTCCGCTCAAGAATCAGATGGAAATTGGCCAAGATATAGCCATCGCTGTGGGCCATATAGTCCTTCCAGTCCAGTTTTCATCAAATCTGAAAGGGATTCCCCAGAAAATTTGACGAAAAACCCAAAAAATATTTCGTTCCTAGATTTTGATGCAGAATGATGGAGAATCGATCTAGAAATCGTTTAAGGTATTCCGCTCAAGAATCAGATGGAAATTGGCCAAGATATAGCCATCGCTGTGGGCCATATAGTCCTTCCATCCAGTTTTCATCAAATCGGAAAGGGATCCCCCAGAAAATTTGACGAAAAACCCAAAAAATATTTCGTTCCTAGATTTTGATGCAGAATGATGGAGAATCGATCCACAAATCATTTAAGGTATTCCGCTCAAGAATCAGATGGAAATTGGCCAAGATATAGCCATCGCTGTGGGCCATATAGTCCTTCCATCCAGTTTTCATCAAATCGGAAAGGGATCCCCCAGAAAATTTGACGAAAAACCCAAAAAATATTTCGTTCCTAGATTTTGATGCAGAATGATGGAGAATCGATCCACAAATCATTTAAGGTATTCCGCTCAAGAATCAGATGGAAATTGGCCAAGATATAGCCATCGCTGTGGGCCATATAGTCCTTCCCATCCAGTTTTCATCAAATCTGAGGGGATTCCCCAGAAAATTTGACGAAAAACCCAAAAAATATTTCGTTCCTAGATTTTGATGCAAAATGATGGAGAATCGATCCACAAACCATTTAAGGTATTCCGCTCAGGAATCCGATTGAAATTGACCAAGATATAGCCATCGCTGTGGGCCATATAATCCTTCCATCCAGTTTATATCAAATCATAAGGTATTCCGCTCAAGAATCAGACAGAAATTGCCAAAGATTTAGCCATCGTTCCGGCGCACATAGACCGAAGGACAAGTTCCATATTTCACTCTCCTAGACCAATCGAGAATCGATCTATAAATAATAAAGGGTTAGCATTAGCAGTATATAGCATTCAACAAAAAACTGAGAAAGTTTGAACCTTAAAGTGCTTGAGTTCCATTGAAAGAATGTATATAAGGAGAACCTATCCAAAAGATGTGTGTGCAATCTAATTGCACCCTGCTAATTGCATGTGTTTGGTGCGGTCGTGTTCTTGGAACTCTCTTGGCCATGCAATTGACCCATTTTGCTCTAACAAGCCGCAGAGGGAACGAGCACGGCTGGTGGCGAAAGGAGAATGGAGAGGGTCCTGGCCATAAACCATTGCCAGTATATTCAAATGCCAGTGCTCGAGTTGAGTTGGGCCATTAGGAACATGCATAAATTATGCTTATCATTGGATATTATTTGCACATGTTCCGCTTTCTCACGCTGCATTGGAGTTCTTAATGCCCCATAATTGCAATGGTCCACAATGGTGTCGTTAAACGAGTCATTCGGGGAAGGAGCCAACGGGCCACGACTAATAAACTGCAGATGCTTGTCGGGTAAAATTGTGCGAAATGGCCGATTGCACTTTCAGTTGCAGGAGTTTCGAAATGAAATCGATACAGCGAAAAGTGTGCATAAGTAGGATCTTAAAATATGAAACAAGTTTCCTCTAACTATACAAATTCCTTAAGAAAGTTCAAAGTACTTGCAAAGTTTTTTCAATTCCGCCGAATGACGTAGTTCGTAGAATCACTTCAACTATTTCAATACATTTAATGAAATGGTTAAGGTTTAAGATGCACCCTTACAACTTTTTGCCACAATTAAGTGATACGCTCTGCCATGTCATAATGAATATGAACTATAGAGCACTTAGTTTTCCCCTCGAACAATTCCACCAGAACAATGACACAACTCTCCTGCATACTTGTTCCCAGTCGCTATTGTCCTGTCGCTGTTGTCCTGTTGTACTGCTCCTGGCTGGCAACCCACAGCATTTCCTTTCACGGCGAACAATAATAAATTGCGAAAACCCCTTCATCCGCGCAATAAAAAACGCAAGGCCTGAGGTATGCAATAATCTATTACTAACGCTGGGCTTCGGAGCGTTCCGCTTATTTATGGCGCCATTTGCAGGCTGGCAGGCGGGCGGGCAGCCGGGCAGCCGGGCGGACGGCAGAAAACCATTTCCCAAGAAGTGCATTCTCCATTTTCTATTCGCTGCCAGGGGCTTTTCCGCTTTCCATTTTACCATAATCGACAACACGCATTCTTCGCATTTAAATTGCTTTTTGTATGTGGCACTGACACAACAGAGTGTGTTGTTGCAACAACGGCCCTGCCACAGGCCCTCGCCAGCCACACTGCAACTGCAGCTGCTGAGGTTCGCCCACTATTTACTGTAAATGGTTTAATTTATTTAATAACATGCCACATTTCCGTGACCTGACAGGTTCGATTGTTCGCCGACCGGTCCTTGACATTTAACCAATGTCCTGCCATTGATTATCCGCATGTGTCTCTAATCATGCCACTCGCCACGTTTGCATAACAAAACGCACGTAATTCCATTCGATGTGCCAGATACTCAGTGTCAGTTTTATTTCTATTTTTCTACATAATGTGTTTAAAATAAAGCCGACTGCAAAATGCCCAAAATGCGAACGTGACATGCAAGCGAATGCAAGTTTTGTTGCCAACTGGAAGCAAAAACTTTATGCAAAACCAATTTAACTTGGTCCGGGCCAGAGTGCAGAGTTGGTGGGGAAACTTTGATTCCTGCAACTCGTGCACGGCCTGATTTTCAATAATTTTGTAAAGCAATAAGCCAGCAAGTGGAGCAACAGCAGCAATCTGACATCGACTTCATTCACACAGAAAAAAAATGGGTTCATAAAAGTAATTTAATTCCTACATTCCAAATCTGAGGCTAAAAAACTAATGTCTAAGAGCTTATATAATATAAAAAACTATAATTTTTCCTTTACTAAATAAATGTAAAATGTAAATTGAAAGAAACTTCTGCCAGTGCTCACTCAGTGGGACATCCTGTAGAGCTGTGGGAGCTCGTAAATCTTAACCCGCCCAAAATGGCGCATAAAATGGGCAGCTCACAGCACAGCCGCAAACATAAAAAAGTTAAACTCAATAACATCAGCTGAAAGCTAAAGTGAAAAAGGTGCAGAGTTTTTGGCCCACTTTTGCCTCCGGGACCTCCTTTTTTGGCCTGCAATTTTCAGTTGGCATAAAAAATGGCCTAAGGATTCGTTCTTGGCGTTCTTAAGCGTCATTTAAATGAGCCGCAAGCCGAAAAGAGAAACTGCATATAGCATAAGTATTTTCGTATTTTTCTTGTTGGCCAGAGGTCTTTCTGTTGCTGCTGCACTTTGCCCTCATTAGCGTGCAACGTGGCGTATGCGTAACGTGCTTCACTCTCACCGAGATGCCTTGTCAACATAAATTTCAAAAGCGTCATGTGCCCGACCCGTGTGACATTACACACCCACAAAGCCCCCCGTTGGATGTGTGTGAAAAATGGCAACTGCTATAAATACGATTTGTAAGGCCCAGAGAGCACTGAAAAGCGAACCGAATAAAGGATAAAGGAAAATGTCAGCGTGTGCATTCATCCTGCCATCCATGGACATTGAAAGGAGAAACTATGAGAGCTCCACGGGTTTGAATTAAATGCACGCGTTGGAAAGTGTGCGGGAGATCTGATGGATGGAAGCTATCCATGCAAAAGTTGCAAATAACAATACAAAAGAAGCCATTTCTGGTTAAAATGCATCAGGAGCTGTTTGTTTTATTTCACATTTTTACTTTCATTTAACAAATGAGCCATGTCTTTGTATATTTTATAGTAATAGCATCTCTGAATTCAACGTATTAATTAGTTAGTATCACTCCACTAGATAGAAACACTTATGTTAATGGATATTTTACTGAAAACTGGGATCTTTCCAGTCCAGCGTCAGTCTGAATTACAGCCACCTTGCTAGCAGCACCTGGAGCAGAAAACTCTCAGCCAAGAAGAGGGCTTGGTGGGTCAAGGATATTTCTTTTTTGCAGCCGAACACGCCCCCACAAACGGGGAAAAATCAAATACACGTTGGAGCTTGTAATATTGGCGGGGCAGGAGTGATTTACAAGCACAACTAAATTGCAGAAAATAAATTGTCATTTCATCAGGAAGAGAATCATGAATTTCCGCCCTGAAATATATATATTTTCCAGTCGCTGAGGCAAATATATATTTGATATTTTTAGTGAAAATTGAGCGCAATAGAATATCCTGGAGGATTGCAAATCCCTATTTGCCGTTCGTGATATTTTGCGATGCATTTTGTCAAGACTGCGCAAATCGAAACGGAATTCCTCATCGACACCATTCAGTCGTTAAGCAATTTGTCATTTATTCGAATGGCGACTAAAATAGACGAAGCTTTGTTTGGACACTTCCTTTTGCGTCCTGCCGTGGTAATTGACACCATCAGTTGCGGCCATGACACGAAAATGAATATAAATGGCGTGCATCCACCTGAACGGACATATTGTTCTATTTGCCACCATTGGGTTAGGTCAGTTTGGGGCACCTGGTCAGCTTACATCGGACTTTCCTGCCACAATGGACTATGCCTTGCCTTGCCTGCCAGCCACCCCTTTCCCTTGACAAATGGACAAAGATAGCTTGACCAAATTTTCCGATCAGAGACAGCTGGGAAAACCGATAACTTTGTTATTCCGTCCACCGCACTGTCGTGGAAAAGTTTCTAATTGCGAATTGATGTTTTCAACCGAAAGGGATACTAGATTATTCAATCGGTCTGCTGTGCTTTGATATGGAAATGGCTTCTGGGGGGAGTTGGTGCCAAAAAGGAATCCTACCATGTTGGCCAGTCCGGAGCATGAAATTGCATCACCCACACAGTTTCGCTTTTTCCTTTATGCTGCTTTCAACTGCATACTTTTGTGGGCAGGACACATGGGAAATTGCTTCCGGGAGCTCAACGTCAGCGACAAAGACCAGGAATGCTTGTGGTATTGAATCTGCAAAGAGATTCCTGCGTGGACTAAGCCTCACCGCACCTTAATTGGCATGTCATCGCTGGGGATCAAAGGGATTTACGTCCAAGAGCTTCTTTCAATGGCTTATTATTTAATATTCATAGTTTCATGATGTCCTTTATGGAAGTTTTAAAGAAATAAGTTACTTTTAAAGGATAGTATTTAATTAGTCAACTTCATTTTATGATTTTGCTTTCCAGGTGGCCTTGTGCGATAATCTGGAGCTGCCTTTCCGGGACGATAGCTTCGATGCGGTACTTTCCCTAGCGGTGGTTCATCACTTCGCCACCACCGAGCGACGGGTCCAGGCACTGCGGGAACTAGCCAGAATCTTGAGGATCGGTGGGCGGGTTGTGATCACCGTATGGGCACTGGAGCAGCGCCACCGCCGCTTTGAATCCCAGGATGTTCTCATTCCCTGGCAGCCACCAAAAAACCGAAATTACTCGTACTCCGACGAGGAAGACGACGACAACTTCCAGCCTCCCTACCACGCCTACACCGAGGACTCGACGAATTCCAGTCGATCGGCGGGGGATGGAGACAGTTCCAGTCTGAGCTCATCATCACCGGGAGAATCCTGCTACAGCTTCGTGCGGCGAGCCATACAGGTAGGAAGAAAATAGTTTTTAATAATTAAAATTTATTAAAATTAATTAAAATGTTGACATTATTTTAGAAACTTGCTCGTGGACGTCGCCATGCGTGGTTTATGGACTCTTGGTCCTCGAAGGACACTAAGAATGACAGCAGCCTGGACTTCGAGGATGCCAAAGACCTTCCCATCGAGCTGCGTCGCCTGGAGGACTTCGAGGACTTTCCCGACCCGCCGCTCTCTGCCGGATTAAAGTCCCGCAGCTTGGGCAGCATTCTCCAGCCGCCGCCCCGCCAGATTGTCCGCTCCCGGTCGAGCGTCCCCAGCCTAGGAGGTCCACTAATCCCAGGGGAGTCGAAGGCTACTGCGGCGGCCTTGCTGCTTAATCCTACCGAAGGTCAGCAGCAGCTCCAGTTGAACGGGAGGCATTCGCCCACGACCACAGCCAGTGCCGGGAACACGCTAAGCCGCCGGCCAAAGCTCATCAAACAAAAGCAGTCATTGTGCGATGACGATGCAGCTACGCCCCCGGCTGCCCCGGATGCATTTCAAATGCTGAGCAACTACAATGGAGCCAATGGGGCCGTGAGCACTACCCTGTATATGAGAAGTGGATGCTACGCAGGAAACTTTCACCAGCATGCTTCCTCCTCGCCCTCTAACGGCGGCACCTCAGCCTCTCCCTCGGCAGTTCCACCCCAAGCAGGTGGCCCTGGAGGATCTGGAGCAGCGCCTACATTCTTGCGCAAACAGAGCTCCTTGAACGAGGAACTGATGGCCTGTAACCGGCTGCGGGAAAAGGAGCGCGTGCGGAAGCGCATACAGAAGCAGACCTCCCTGAACGAAGCTTTCCTCTGCCGATCGGCTCTGTTCTCCAAGCGGCTGCAGGTGATCCGTGAGGGGTTCACCACCAAGATCAAGAGCTCCACCGGCAGCCTGGAGCGGGTGACGAAGACGGGCATCAGCAAGCTCATCCAGAACATCAAGAGTGGGCCGCAGAATCCCCTCCAGAATCTATCGCATATGGACAAGAATTCGGCTCTCAACAACAACAACAAGCACGGATTGGATCAGGCAGGCCATCAGCACCAGCACCACCACCACCATCATCACCACCACCACCTTGCCAACAGCCACCAGTCGCACAACCACCTGTCGCACCTGATACACCCGGCATCCGGCACTGCCACGGCCTCGGGAGGACCCGTGACATACTGCAGCATTGTGGAGTGCACCTTGGCCAATCTTTGTCACTGCAGCCAGTACCAGCAGGAGTGTCCTGCCTGTGCGGACGGAATGCAGGGCGACAAAGCTAGGCGGCACTCCCGGGAATCGGGCTCAGACTCCTCTAAGGACAGCAGCCTGCAGTCGGACACCAGCATCGAGTCGGAGGACAGCTTCGCATCCGTTATCTTCATACCCAAGCCGGAGCAGCACCAGCAGCAGCTCAACTACCAGCAGCAGCACCAGAACTCCAACTCCAGTTCCAGCAACTCCTCCTCCAGCAATGGACAGCGGGGAGCGTGTGGAGCTTCAGCCGGTGGCAATCCCGGGATGAATCCTGGCTGCTCTCGCCTGCCACCCACACACTCTGTGCCAACCTCCCCCCTGATCATGCCCTGCCCCCCGACCCCGGCTCATTCACCGGCTGCCATCCAAGGGACGGTGACCTCGCCGCCTCAATCCACTGCAGCTGTTACGGCAGCCATGGCGATTCTGACGCCTCCTTCAAAGCCAGCCCGGTTCAGTTTCGACGAGGCTCATATAAAACAGCAAAAGGAGCAGCAGAGGGAGCAAATGGAGAACTTGAAAGAGCAGCAAAAAGGACAACTCAAGGAGCAAAAGGATGTCCTAAAAGAAGCGCAAAAAGAGGATAAAAAAGAGCAGCCAACCAATGATGAAAAAGACGCAAAAAAAGTACCATCTCCCATCCATCGAACAACCCGCCAGGCCATACGGGACTTGCCCCCCATTCCCAAGTTCCGAAAACAGCAGTCCCTGCAATTGCAACGCCAAAGTTTTCCCATCATCCGGAGGGCTTCCGGCTCTGGAATTTCCGCCTCGTGCTCTTCCTCTTCGCTGGCCAGCAAGCTGCTCTCCCTGGAACTCTTCAACCCAGCCACCGATGACCTGGACAGTGACTCCAGTGAGCCCTCCTCCCCCGATTCCATTGACAGTGTGATCAGTGCACCGCGATCAGCTAAAGTGCCCTCGGGAAGCGGCGAGGGCGGCGACGGATCGGCCAACTCTAACTCCGCTTCCCAAGACGAGGGGGAGCCCAGTCTAGCGAAGCTGATTAGCATCCAGCAGGAGCAATACCATAAGGGTGAGCTGCAGATCAGCAATAGTTCCTGCTCCCAGACGGCTCCCGAGGACGACATAATCCTGAATGCGGATAGTGCGCCCTTGCTGCCGGAAAAGCGGGAAGCGGCCAATCAGCAGCAGGACTGCGCCGAGTTTGCCGAGCAATTGACAGCCCAACTGCAGAGGGAGCTGGAGGACAAGAGCAGTCGCACCGAGTGCCGGTACCTGGATGGAATTGGAATGAGTGACCTGTCGGAGTTAATGGGCGGCGGCAAGAAGCGTTCCAACGGCGATCTGAGCGCCTTTCGTGACGAGCTTCGGGAACGACGCCTGATGCTGGCCAATCTCTCCACGCAGCCCAGCCTCCAGCAGTCGCCTGTGAGCTCCTCCACCTCGTCCTTGTCCTCGCAGACCCGCAGTTTCACCATTCAGGAGGAGGATGGCGAGGAGGAGGAGGAGGAAAATGAGTCCAGCTACTCGCTGGGCGTATACGAGCACTGTAAGATCTCCAAGTTCAGCTACAAGAGAAATCGCCACTACCAACTGAACCCCGAAACAGCCTATCTGCTGCAGGACGACGGTGACAGCGATGTGAGAGAAGAGGATGAGGACGATGTTATACCGGAGGAGGAGGAGCAAGAGGAGCCGGACGAGCAGGCAGAAGCAGAGGCCTTAGAAGCCAGGGGCGGAGATCAACTGGGCGAGGGAATGGCGGATTACGGCCAGCGACGCCGCCACATGGCCGCCTTGAAGGTGCAACAGCCCGTGGCCCCACAGCAGCACAATCAACAGCAACAGCAGGCGCAACAGCAGCAACCGCACGAGCACACCCTGCAGCAGCGTCACTCCTCCGACTCCCTGGAGCACTCGAACAGCTCCACCAACTCCCTGGACAGTCCCTCGCAGGGCGGGTCCAGCACTCACCATCGCTTCTACCACGTGTTCCGCGAGGGCGAGCTGGACGCACTGATCAACCATCACGTGGCCAGCCTGCACATCGTCAGTTCCTACTACGAGCGTGCCAGCTGGTGCGTGGTGGCCGAAAAGGTCCAGGTGTGGACCATATAAAGCACTTTTCAAGGTTGCAGGGTTTGAAACCGAAATGGATCTCGATAGGGCTACTCTTAACGATGCATACGATTTTTCACACATCTTAGAAACTATTCAAAAGGATTTATAGTTTATAGAGACACAACTTTGTTCTTCATTTTATTATTATACTTTAGACTTTAACATTATTATATGTTTCTAATGGAGAAGGAGACTCGCCATATCGACTATCCATTTCGGTTTCAAGTCCTGCCCATTCGCGAAAGCCCATAACTAGCTGTAGTCTCTGATGCCCCCAAAGGAATTGTTAAATTTAGTCTCTTAATCTAGTCGGTGAGCTGGTGAGCTGAGGCGGGGAAGCCCCGATCTCAGGGCCAGCATAATTATTACACTTATGTACTCAACTGTTAGCAGACCTGCTCAATATCGCGAAAGCAGGGATTGCACTTCATTGAAATTAAATTTCAAAGGGAAACCACCTAGTTGTAAGTCCACAAACGAAACGAATCGAATCGAATACGATAACTTTAACGATAACGATGCAACGCAAGCTAAATAGAAAATTTACTAATTCGTACAAATGTTTAGTATCTACTTACAACGAAAGTATCTTTGTATCTTGCGCTATCTTTTCCATAAGTTTATTGCACTTTAAGCTATCATTTCCTAGCGAATAATCATCAAACGTCCACAAACAAAAGATATAGAACTTATACAACAGATATACGGCTAGAAGAAGTAATATTGCAAGTACTACCCAGCTAATAGAAACACAAGTTAATAGAACCCCCAACTGAATAATATCAATAATGCATTTATGTCCTCAAACCAATGCTATCTACATACAAAGGTATATCAAATGCAAGATAAATCAAAAGGTATTCGCAGCATCCAGGATATCTCACACTCTTTCCCCTACGCTTACAAACTCTAAATAGTATTTAAAACCTGTTTTAAATGCACACTCTTATATTTAAATTATTAGATTAAATAAAGTATCCAACTCACTTCCCAAAAACGGCCAAGATTCACGATTGCAACATGCCTAAAATATACACTTTTTGTCAACTTAAGAACTGTTATTTGAAAAATAACGCAAACATTATCAATAAAATATATTATATACATAACACCTATATGCGACTGTAAATGTGTTTTTTAGCTAGCAAAACTAACTTTATACCGTAAAATAATAGAACAATTGAGCAAGAAAGATTAAATATTAACTAACGTTGGGCGCAACATTAAATCATAACAGATAGAACTCGATTTAAAACTACTACTGCTCGAAATGCTGAAACATTTAAAGATATTTAGTATGTAACTTACACATCCAGAAAGACACGACAACACCGCCTACTAAGGAGAAAAACTATCAAAATATTCAATATTGATAATTTGTAATGCATTAACAAAGACATTAAATAAACTAATAATAATTGCCAACATAAAATTCTTTTATTCATGACATTTTTCAAACACAATTCCTTTTTGTTGGGGCAGAGTATCCGATTTTGAATATCCCGCCGTTCACTTTGCGAGCTAGTTCAAAAATGCCAGTGCTGCAAAGTGCCTTTTCTCTTTATGGCGCCTTAATCGACTTTAAAGTGTGAAATGTGCTCCTATTTGATATATACCACACATTTAAAATAAAATTGTCTAAGTTATCCTGTTTTTGCTTTAATTTACGCATGGCAACCACAAAAAATATCGTCCCATGGGAGCGTCAGTGTTGTAGGTCGAAGTGTCAATATTGCTCAATGGAAATGTTCGCTTTACAGTCGAGTCCCGTTATATCGAGCCAGGCTCGCGAAAAGTAATATCGATATATTCATATTTTGATACATTATCAACATGTCCACTTTGTTTACAAGAAATGCAGTGAAAGGCGTGGAATAAATGCTAAAAATATAACAAAATGGGCACCCAAAAGCCAGGCGAGTGGGCCAGTGCCCTTTTGGCCCGTTTCGAGGATCAGGCAAGTGTTTTTAATCCGTTTTTTTCCTAGCTACGACTTCGCCTTGGTCGGAGTCCCAAGCGAAAAAATGTACCTGCTGCTCTGCCACCACCCTCCATCCCTTCTTGCGACACGACTCGGCTGCGTTGTTTTTTGCGGACTGCGTGGGCGCAGGGGAGAGAGCTTGGGGAGCCGAGTCAAGAGTATGAATGAAATTGAAATAATCAATCAAATGCGTCTTTGCAGCTGCCGAACCGAATTGGAGCCTATGGAACGCAGGCGAGGATGAGCCAGGACCAGCTCGTGGCCTGTCTAATCCACATATCTCGCTATCGTTTCTCACTGGTCATCTCTGGACTTACGAAAATGTTGCAAAGGGTCAATGAAGCGGTGCGTAGTTCTAATTAATAAATATCCATAAAATTAATATTCCTTTTCATTCAAGGCCCTTCAAAATCGTCACGAACCGGAGCGTTGCTACTTCGAATCCCTGGTCATAATACTGACCACACTGGAGCGCTGCTTGACCAACCAGACCAAGGACACCGCCCGCTTCGAGGAGGCCATGAACGTGAAACTCCTGCTGCGGGAAATCTCCCAATTCGTAGACGTTCAGAGCGACAGTAATCCGAATGCTGCTCAACTGAAGGCTTTGGCATCGAAGGTGCTCTTCGCCCTGTCCCAGAACCACTTTTCGGCCGTGTTTAATCGCATATCGGCCAGAATTCAGGAGCTGACATCTTGTTCCGAGGAGAATCCCGATTATAATGACATCGAGTTGATACAGCACATCGATATGGACATGATTAAGTTGACAAAGCTGCTGCAGGGTAAACAAAATATTTTAAAAATGTTACAGAACCAGCTAAAATTTGTTATGTTGCAGAAACCATCACAAAGTTTCGATCCAAGCGAGCCCCACCTTTGATTTTGCTTTACTCGCTTGAGAAGGCCATCTGGAACTGGATTGAATACCATCCTCAGGAGTTCCAAGATCTGCAACGGGGCACAAACCGCGATATATCCACGTAAGCTTATTTTTACCTATTTTCTTTAAATGTATAATCATTGTTTATCCTTTTAGTTGCTGGGAACCCTTGATGGACCTGGTAGAGTACTTCAAATCAGAAAACAAAAAGAGCAAGACCCTTGTGTGGCCACTGCAAATGCTATTGCTGATTCTGAATCCCTCCTGCCTCGAGGCCACTGTAAACGAACTGCAACAGTCGGAGAAGGAAAAAGAGAAGGAGAAAGTGCCCTCGAAGTCAACGCAATCAACTTCGCGGGACAAGGACTTTTCGGCGAAACAGTTTATCGAGAGTATTAAACGAGGATTGGGCCAGCACTCGCCCTCCAAACAGGTCACTGAGTCCTCCGCCATCGCTTGTGTAAAGCTCTGCAAGGCATCCACGTACATCAACATAAACGACTCCAACAATGTGGTCTTTAAGCTGGTGCAGTACTTCATAAACGACCTCAAGGCGCTGCTTTTTAATCCGGCCAAGCCCTTCTCCCGTGGTCAGGGCTACAACTTTGCGGATATCGAGCTGATGATCGACTGCTGGGTATCCTGCTTCCGCATCAATCCGCACAACATTGAGGCTTTGAAAGTGTGTCTGAATCTGTCCTCGCCGCAGGCCTATCACTTTGTTATTGTGTGCTCGCTGCTGAGGTAATGACACATAAGGTCTGAGGTCTTCATAACATACTTAAATGCCTATCGTTCTGTACAGGTTGGCCCACATCTATGTAGACTTTCGTCTGCAAAATAAGAATCCCTTCCGCATCGTCAACCAACCACGTTTGTCCTGGTGGCCGCAAACCGATGTCGTCCACTACCGCTCTGCGGAGCTGCGAGCTCTATTCACGGATACCCTCAACAAGGCCACCCAAGGTTACATTGCCCATACTCCTCTGAGATATATCACCTCGCTTACGCTGAAATCAAAGGACACCCAAAAGGGCTTGACCCGGGCTGAAGAAGGTCCTGCCCACAAGATGCTACTGTTGCTCCTCGTTCGCCTGATCCATGCTGATCCGACTCTCTTGTTGAATGTAAGATCATAATTGCTTAGTTTTGTGGAAAAAGTTGACAATTGCCGTTTCAGACCCAAGGGAAGGTGGCCCACGAGGTTCAGAGCTCAACTCTGGAGCTTATTAACGGACTTGTAAGTCTGGTCCACCAGACCACCATGCCAGATGTGGCCCAGGAAGCCATGGAGGCGCTGCTTGCATTGCATGCCCCGGAAAAAATCGAAGTTTGGAACCCGGAGGCACCGATCAACACCTTCTGGGACGTTAGTTCCCAGGTTCTGTTCTCCATCTCGCAGAAGCTCATCCAACACCAGATTGCCAACTATACGGATGTACTGAAGTGGTTGCGCGAGATCCTAATCTGCCGCAATACCTTCCTGCAGCGTCACAAGGACTATGCCCACGTGGGCAGCCAAATCGCTATCTGCAAGCAGGCCCACATCAAGATGGAGGTGGTATTCTTCATGTACCTGTGGAGTGTGGACTTGGATGCAGTTTTAACATCGCTCTCCTGCTTCGGACTGCTTTGCGAGGAAGCTGAGATTTGCTGCAGCTCTGATGAGCTGACAGTGGGCTTCATCATGCCCAACTACCACATATACCAGGAGCTGGCTCAGTTGTCCTCCTGTGAGTTGTTTACAGATACACTCTTTAAGGCTTCTTTTGAACTATTTCTTCGTTTCAGCTGCCACCGACACTCGTATTTGCTTCTTCGACAACACCCATGGCAACGTGCTCAGCCGCCTCACGCTGCAGAAACGAATAATGACCCTACTGCGAAAAATCGAGCACTGCGTCCATGGTGTCCAGCCTGCCTGGGAGGAGACCTTCCGCAACTGGGAAGTGTCCAGTAAGGTGCTGCAAACCTATCCAAAGTGCAAGGGCGAGGATGCGCAGGCCGAGGTCTTTCATCGTGGCATGGGGAAGCGGCGAGCCAGTCACCAAAGCTCAGAGCACGACCTAGAGGAGCAGATCAATGAGTGGGCCAACATGACCTGGTTCCTGCTGGCCCTCGGCGGCGTTTGTCTTCACAAGCGCAGCAGCAGCCGCCAAATGCTCCTGCAGCAATCGCAGAACAATGTTTCGTTGGGTTCGCTGGCTCAGAACTCACTCTACTCCAGCTCCACAAGTTCAGGACACGGATCGTTGCATCCCAGTACAGTGTCCTTGTCCACTCTTCCGCCAGCTCCGCCCCAAGACGTCAGTTATTGTCCGGTTACACAGTAAGTGTCGTGAACTCCAGGGCAACCAACTTAACTAACGTAATCTCTTAAACAGATTTATTGGACAACTACTGCGCCTTTTGGTTTGCAGTAACGAGAAGATCGGCTTAAATATCCAAAAGAACGTGAAGGAACTCGTCGGCGAGGAGATGTCCTCCCAACTGTATCCGATACTCTTCGACCAAGTTCGCGCCATTGTGGAGAAGTTCTTCGACCAGCAAGGACAGGTTAATGTAAACGTTACGGACATCAATACCCAGTTCATAGAGCACACCATCTACATAATGAAGTCGATCCTCGACCCCAAGGCCAGCAAGGATCCCAATAGCGAACAGCCCGCGCCCTCGGAGCACTTGGGAGTGACCAGCATTGAGGGAATGATGCTTGGAATAGTACGCTATGTCCGACACCTGGACATGACCGTCTATGCCATTAGGATTAAGACAAAACTGTGCCAGCTGGTGGAGGTAATGATGAAACGTCGTGACGACCTTGCCTTCCGCCAGGAGATGAAGTTTCGAAACAAGCTGGTGGAATACCTGACCGACTGGGTAATGGGAACATCTCATCAGATCGCGCCACCGAGCTCAGCGGATGCCTCCATTCTCACCAACACATCGCTTATCTTCCGTGACTTGGACCAAGCCTGCATGGAAGCAGTGGCCGCCCTGCTCCGCGGTTTACCTCTGCAGCCGGAAGAGTCGGATCGGGGGGATCTAATGGATGCCAAAAGCGCCTTGTTCTTGAAGTACTTTACGCTGTTCATGAACCTCTTGAACGATTGCATCGACAGCTCGGAGGCCGAGAAGGAGATGAATAATACACCGCTGCTGCCGCCCCGACCTCGTATGGCGGCCGGGAAGCTGACGGCCTTGAGAAACGCCACCATCCAGGCCATGTCCAATCTGCTAGGTGCCAACATTGATTCTGGCTTAATGCACTCCATTGATTTGGGCTACAATCCGGATCTGCAAACCCGGGCAGCTTTTATGGAAGTACTGACACAGATCCTCCAGCAGGGCACGGAGTTCGATACCTTGGCGGAAACTGTCCTGGCGGATCGCTTCGAACAGCTGGTCCAGTTGGTCACGATGATCAGTGACAAGGGCGAGCTGCCCATCGCCATGGCGTTGGCCAACGTGGTGACCACCTCCCAAATGGATGAGCTGGCCAGAGTACTGGTCACTCTGTTCGACGCCAAGCACCTCTTGTCTCCGCTTCTGTGGAATATGTTCTACCGCGAGGTTGAGGTTTCCGACTGCATGCAGACGCTCTTTCGGGGAAATTCCCTGGGCAGCAAGATCATGGCCTTTTGCTTCAAGATTTACGGAGCGAGCTACCTGCAGATGCTGCTGGAGCCATTGATTCGACCGCTACTTGATGAGCAGGAGGAGACCTGCTTCGAGGTGGATCCTGCCCGGTTGGATCCCACGGACGACATTGAGCAGCACAGGAACAACCTGATTGCGCTCACCCAGAAGGTTTTCGACGCCATCATAAACTCCTCGGACCGGTTCCCGCCTCAGCTGCGCTCCATGTGCCATTGTCTCTACCAGGTGCTCAGCAAGCGATTCCCGAACCTCCTGCAGAACAACATCGGCGCCGTGGGCACCGTTATATTCCTGCGGTTTATAAACCCTGCCATTGGTAAGGTCCTAAGATGGGATTTTTATTTTCTATTTAAATCCCTATCCCTATCCCTTTTCAGTCTCACCACAAGAGCTTGGAATTGTCGACAAGCAGGTCCACAGCTCGGCCAAGCGGGGGCTTATGCTGATGTCGAAGATCCTGCAGAATATTGCCAACCACGTGGAGTTCTCCAAGGAACAGCATATGCTCTGCTTCAACGACTTTCTGCGCGATCACTTCGAGGCCGGCCGTCGGTTCTTCATCCAGATCGCCTCAGATTGCGAGACAGTTGACCAAACATCGCACAGTATGAGCTTCATTTCTGACGCCAATGTGCTGGCCCTGCATCGTTTGTTGTGGACACACCAGGAGAAGATCGGGGACTATCTGTCCAGCAGCCGAGATCACAAGGCGGTGGGCAGACGACCCTTTGACAAAATGGCCACCTTGTTAGCATACCTGGGTCCGCCTGAGCACAAGCCCGTGGACTCCCACATGATGTTCAGTTCGTACGCGCGCTGGAGCTCCATTGACATGTCCTCTACCAACTTTGAGGAAATCATGGTCAAGCACCAAATGCATGAGAAGGAGGAGTTCAAAACCCTGAAGTCCATGAACATATTTTACCAAGCGGGCACCAGCAAGTCCGGCTATCCGGTGTTCTACTACATTGCCAGAAGATACAAGTAAGTGGAAGTGAATTTCTGAGGAATAAATATTAATTGTGGCTCTCTTTTAGGATCGGGGAAACGAACGGAGACCTCCTCATCTACCATGTCATACTCACTCTAAAGCCCTTCTGTCACTCGCCATTCGAAGTTGTTATTGATTTCACGCACACCTGCTCCGACAACAGATTCCGCACAGAGTTCTTACAGAAGTGGTTCTACGTCCTGCCCACAGTGGCTTATGAAAACGTCCATGCCGTGTACATCTACAACTGCAACTCGTGGGTGCGGGAGTACACCAAGTTCCACGACCGCATTCTGGCACCACTTAAAGGCAATCGCAAACTGCTCTTCCTGGAGTCGCCGAACAAACTCAGTGATTTCATCGATGCGGAGCAGCAAAAGCTGCCCGGAGCCACACTTTCCCTGGATGAGGATCTGAAGGTGTTTAGCAACGCCCTGAAACTAAGCCACAAGGACACCAAGGTAGCCATAAAGGTGGGCCCCACTGCCCTTCAGATTACCTCGGCGGAAAAGACAAAGGTTCTGGCCCATTCCGTGCTCTTGAACGATGTGTACTATGCCTCGGAAATTGAGGAAGTGTGTCTGGTGGACGACAACCAGTTCACTCTGTCGATAACCAACGAGAGCGGCCAGCTGAGCTTCATCCACAATGATTGCGACAATATTGTCCAGGCCATTATCCACATTCGCAACCGCTGGGAGTTGAGTCAGCCGGATTCGGTGACAGTGCACCAGAAGATTCGGCCAAAGGATGTGCCGGGAACATTGCTGAACATGGCGCTTCTGAATCTCGGATCATGTGATCCCAATCTGAGAACAGCCGCGTACAATTTGCTTTGTGCGCTGACCGCCACTTTTGATTTGAAGATTGAAGGACAACTCCTGGAAACACAGGGATTGTGTATTCCCTCCAACAACACGATCTTCATTAAGTCCGTAAGCGAGAAACTGGCCACTAACGAGCCACATCTTACCCTAGAGTTCCTCGAAGAGTCGATCCAGGGATTCCAGCGCAGCACCATCGAGCTGAAACATTTGTGCTTGGAGTACATGACGCCCTGGCTGAAGAATCTCGTCAAGTTCTGCAAGTCCAACGACGACTCAAAGAAGTTGAAGGTCTCTCAGATTCTAGACAAGCTCATAAACCTAACAATTGATCAGAAGGAGATGTATCCGTCGGTGCAAGCCAAAATCTGGGGCTCCATTGGCCAAATACCGGAACTCATCGACATGGTGTTGGATAACTTTTTGCACAAATCGATCACTTACGGATTGGGTTCCCCTCAGGTGGAAATAATGGCCGATACGGCCGTGGCTCTGGCTTCTGCGAATGTTCAGCTGGTGTCCAAGAAAGTCATCACCCGCATGTGCCGGGTAATGGACAAGTCGTGCACCAATCCCACCCAGTATCTGGAGCAGCACATGATGTGGGATGATATTGCCATCCTGGGACGCTACCTTCTTATGTTGTCCTTCAACAATTGCCTGGATGTGGCTACCTCGGTGCCGTACTTGTTTCACACAATAACGTTTCTGGTTTGTTCCGGATCGCTGTCCATGAGAGCCTCCACCCACGGCTTGGTGATTAACATCATCCACTCTCTGTGCACCTGCACCAATCCCTCCTTCTCGGAGGAGGCCCAACGCGTACTCCGGCTGTCCTTGGACGAGTTCTCGTTGCCCAAATTTTACTTGCTCTTCGGCATTAGCAAGGTGAAGTCGGCGGCGGTTACTGCCTTCCGCTCCAGCTGCCGCCATCCCACAGACAAGTGGCTGGGAAACGAGCGAGTCACCCAACCTCTGCCGGCAGATCGCGAACGCCTGTCGCTGCCCTCCCTGGAAGTAATCACCGACGCCCTGCTTGAGATCATGGAGGCTTGCATGCGTGACGTCCCGGACTGTGAATGGCTGCAGACATGGACTTCCCTGGCCCGAAGCTTTGCCTTCTGCTACAATCCGGCTCTGCAGCCCAGGGCTCTTATTGTCTTCGGGTGTATCAGCAAGAGTGTGACGGACCACGAAGTGAAGCAATTGCTCCGCATTCTGGTCAAGGCACTGGAGTCTTTTAATGATCTAATCCTAATCGAGGCTCTGGTGATGTGCTTGACCCGAATTCAGCCACTTTTACGTCCGGAATCGCCCATACATAGAGCGCTCTTCTGGGTGGCCATCTCGGTGCTGCAGCTGGATGAGATTACCCTTTACGGAGCCGGTCTAGCTCTACTCGAACAGAATCTGCACACGCTCAAGTCACAGGGCTGCTTCGACAAGAAGGAGACCATTGCGGAGGTCATGATGAAGACCCGCGAGAAACTGGAGTGGCACTTCAAGCAGCTGGATCACGCCGTGGGACTCTCGTTTCGCAGTAACTTCCACTTTGCCCTGGTGGGCCATCTAATCAAGGTACGTTAGTTGCTGTTCTGAACTTTGTTTTGAAATATTAATAATAAATATTGTATTCCATCCCAGGGCTTCCGTCATCCGACTCCAACAACTGTTTCGCGCACCTCTCGAGTCCTGACCATGCTCCTGGGAATCATAGCCAAACCCCTGCACCGAGACAAGTTTGAGGTGACACCCGATAGTGTGGCCTATCTGACGGCTCTGGTTGCCGTCTCCGAGGAGGTCCGCTCCCGGTGCCATGTGAAGCACGCTCTGCCGCGTTGGCCCGCCGAGTTGACAGGCAGTGTGGAGAACGGAGAAGTAGCCAATGGGGTTCAAGCTGTAAGATCCCTGAGCTCGGAGCAGCACTAGTAACTGACTTAATAATCTTCCCCTCAGATTGGCCAGCCGCTGTCGCGCCGACAAAAGAGCTGGGACATCCTGGATCAGTCCGCTTTGCAGTTCGCTCGCCAGCACAAGGTGCCCACGCTTCAGGTGAGTTCTGCGATATAGATATGGAATATATATAGTGATTTCGGACTGAGCCGAGCTGTACTCCTCACGTGTTCAAATTCGCTGTACAAAAGTTGTTATAACCATCTGCTATAGTAACTTTTGGCTATCAATTTGAGTTTATATATCCAAGCCTATATATACCCACTTATGAACCTAAGTACTATTGAGAATCTATCCAGATCAGCCTTTGCATAACTAATAATCGTTTATTACTGATTTCTTTTCTCTTTTTATGTTTTGATTTGAAAATTACAATAAAACATGCATATATCACAATGTATACTCGTTGAAACCGTATATATATATTTGCCATATTATAATGCCTGCCGACTCTTACTCTAATTGGTGCTTGTAACTCTCATCAATATCGATATCAATCAATGTACTATATGTATTTATGAACAATAAACTATAAACCGCCTACCAATCTTACGACTTCTACTACTACGCATGAACATTGTTATTTGGTTTTCGTTTGATTTCGTTTATCGAATCCCCAACCGCCAACTACAATTCCAACATCAACACTCTGCAACCAACAACAACCACCACGAACATAAAAATAAACAAACATCCGTAGAACGCTAGAGTTTTGTTCAAAACTCAACGGTCATTCTCGGTGCCAACAACCAAAGATCCAAACAATGCTACCGGCATCGAAGAACGTCAGGTACTGCTCTACATAACTTTTACTTTTAGCTAAAACTAACCCCAACTACCCCACTATTTCTCCAAGTTCGCTACTAAAGATCTCACTAGAATGTCATTTAGTTTGTTAGTTAATCTGCATGGCACTGAATGCTGGCGGCGATGAAGCCTTCTCATCCACTGCACATTTTCCTTCTCGTGTGCCTTCGATTTTCACTCAATATTTTAGCCCTCCATCTCTGTGTGTGTTTAGTTATTCTATTATCCTAAGACTGGTCTAATTCCTATTCCATTCTTTGTACAGGAACGCGGCTCGCGTTCTTCAGTGTCCAATGAGTCGAATGTCCTGCTCGATCCCGAGGTCCTTCCCGATTTGTCCATCCAGGCGCTGGTGTTGACGGTCTTGGCCACCTTGGTTAAGTATTCCTCGGATGAGGGAGAAACTAGGGTGCTGTATCAGTATTTGGCCGAAGGTTCAGTCGTCTTTCCCAAAGTGTTTCCAGTCATGTACGTATATTTTTTAGATTATGATTGAGATGATGGTTCAACTATTGTTTTATCTTTAGCCACTCATTGCTGGATCAGAAAATCAATAATATCCTGTCAGTGTCACACGATCAGGTTGTCCTCAACTCGGTCCAAAATATAATCCAGAACATGCTGGCCAGCGAAGATCCCTCCCAGCAACAGCTGCACTTTTTACAGAGTTGCGGATTTGGCGGACTTTGGCGATTCGCCGGTCCCTTTACCAAGGTGAGTAATTAGTTTTAGAAAAAATAATATTTTTCATAATTTAATATTCGGTTTTGTAGTATAATATGATGGGGGAATCCTCGGAGCTCTTTGTCAACTGCTTAGAGGCCATGGTGGAGACCTGCTTGCCAGGCGACGAGTCGGCTCCAGTGCCACCCTCACCGCGCCCCTACAACCTGAGCTCCAGCCTGAGCAGCCTGACCCTGGGCTCTCCCACGGACAAGGGTATGTACTCTGTAATCTTTCTGCATCTCACGGCAGATCACATTTCGAACACAAACTGCAATGCTTAATACTGGCGCGTACACAGAATTTTACAAAAATATATTTACTCAGACGTAACCTTTTCTTTGTATCACACCCAATTGCGTTTTATAGCATTCTCATCGGAATCATTAGATTTTTATGAAAATTGCCCGGGCAGCGTCAGCAGCCTGCGACGCCCCTCACACAGCAAATCACGCGCCAAACATCGAATTAACGACAGTCCATCACATTGAAAGATCCACAGCTTAAACCCAAAGTAAAACCGCAACCCAATCGAAACTGCTAAGCCAAAAATAATACTATTTGATAGCTAAAAAGGCACAGAAAAACACCAATATTGGAAATACATATGTATTTTGTAGTTATCTAAGCTTTGCCTAATCCAAAACCAGATCATTGCCCATCATTGGAATTGATTCGATTGTAGATGTTAAAGACACATGTTAAAATTCAATATGCATATTGTTAAATAGAAACGGAATACCTAGGAGAATCCAATTACCAAAAGTAATGCACTTAATCGACCATACATATATAATATCAAATTGATGTTTAAAATTTGATAATTGTATTGATTATATTTACATATATCGTGTACCTTAAACCAAACATATACGCAGACATATTTTTGACTAAATATATACATAAATGTATGCTTTGTACGCACCTTTTGTAGCCTAGATTAGTGTTTTCCATAAACCTAAACATAAACATTTGTTGCTCCCCCGTGAACCGCGAGACTCACTACTAACTGACACACAGAATATATTATGGAATGATTAAGTATGAGAAAGGATATACACTGAGTACAAAAAAGTGGCCATGATTGGATCAAAGATATACGAACAGATTGTAACAGAGACCCATACACAAGTTTATAAAGTGCATGCTAAGAATAATCCATTATGTTGCCTTTATAACATAATACACTACTAATAAAAATAGTTCCAATTACTTTTATCGTAGATAAGACACCGTTGAATACACAGAGCTATATATATTTTTATTGCAAATCACATTTTATACACGCGATTTGAATATTGTACTAACATATGTATAAGTGCGTTGAGTTATGGTTATGTCTAAGTTTGTGTTTTAAGTCCCGAATCTACCGATCCCTCCATATGTTTATGAATCTTTTGTCTTACTTTCAGCTGCATGAATAACAACAACAAATCCGCGCACTAGACGTACCACACTAATCGCAAAAGTAATGCGTTTCCTTAATCTGTTTAAGAAGTGCTTTTAGTGAGATTGAATGAAAACCCCACAGAATGTCGTACAAAATGATAGAATATTTATATATATTGGTATATGTATGTATAGAAGGTCCAGAGACGCCCACGCAATGCACCTGGGGAAGGCAATGGAGAAAGGCGCCAAGTGTAAAAAAAATGTTTGTATATAGGTGTGTAGAAAGGATGCGACCAAGAGTACTGAGGAAAGGGCAAGCTACTGCAGACGAGGATATCGAATGGAAATATTTTTAAACGATTTACGATTGTACATTTTTGTAATCCGCCACTTAAACTAAGCACAAAGTACACAAAGTTCACCAGTTCCTGAGCAGATAGTTACAACCGAGCGAAACGAAGTTAACCGACAAGAGCGAGCAAATCCATCTTATAAATAGAAGGTCAAATCAAAGGAATCGAAAAAGAAATGAAAGCTTTAAACAAGCGGCATGACCAGCATGTCGCTAACATTATTTGTATTATACAAGAATCTCCTCTGAAAGTGTATCGAACGGCATTTATTTTTATTATTATTATTATTTTTACCCAATATCATCTTGCATTATTAATTACTAATTTATTTCATGAGCACATTCTACAGGGTTACTTGAAAAAAAACAAGAATGGAAAGCTAACTTCGGGCGGAGCCGAAGTTGATATACCCTTGCAGATATGTGGCAGCTTAAATTATTAGATATATATCGGACCTTATATAGTCGGCCGATCCTTATAAAACTCGGCAGATCAAATTACTTTGCCGAAAGTAGAATCCATACAAAGTCCCAGTCTTCTAACTTAAAAAACAACAGAGATATGGCATTTCCGATCAATCAGTTATATGGCAGCTATAGGATATAGTTGGCCGATCCTTATGAAATTTGACAGATCGAATAAGTCTGCTAAAAGAAGAGTCCACAGCAAGTCCCAACCTTATAACTTTAAAAACAACAGAGATATGGCATTTCCGATCAATCAGTTATATGGCAGCTATAGGATATAGTCGGCCGATCCTTATGAAATTTGGCAGATCGAATAAGTCTGCTAAAAGAAGAGTCCACAGCAAGTCCCAACCTTATAACTTTAAAAACAACAGAGATATGGCATTTCCGATCAATCAGTTATATGGCAGCTATAGGATATAGTCGGCCGATCCTTATGAAATTTGGCAGATCGAATAGGTTTGCTAAAAGAGTCCACAGCAAGTTCCATCCGTCTAACTTGAAAAACAACAAAGTTATGGCATTTCCGATCAATCAGTTATATGGCAGCTATAGGATATAGTTGACCGATCCCGGCCGTTCCGACTTATATACTACCTGCAAAGGAAAGAAGGATGTGTGCAAAGTTTGAAGTCGATAGCTTTAAAACTGAGAGACTAGTTTGCGTAGAAACAGACAGACAGACGGACAGACGGACATGCTTATATCGACTCAGGAGGTGATCCTGATCAAGAATATATATACTTTATAGGGTCGGAGATGTCTCCTTCACTGCGTTGCACACTTTTGACCAAAATTATAATACCCTCTGCAAGGGTATAAAAACGAAAAAACACCACACGAGTACACTACACGAAGATCAAACTAACTACTGTTAAGCTAATAAACTATCCAGTGCGCTTTAAAAGTAATTTAGTTATATAGGCACAAACGCTAAGATTTTAATCCTTATAGCTCCTAATAGGCGAAGAGAATTGAAACGAAATTGAAATTGAAATATTACCAAATTGTCAAACGCAACAAGTTTACCCGTTAAACCTATTTTCTAGCACAAAATTTTAGCACATAATTAAATGTATTAACCACATGGTTTTTTTTTTTAACTAACTAGATGAGCGATACTAACCAAGTTTATTTGAATTAAAACTCTAAATGTATATGTGTGTGTTGCTATATGTGTATTAAACAAATATGTATCATTGTATATTACGAACACTCAAAGATATTTATGAAATGTTAATGTCTTCAATTTATCAATGTACAACAATATCGATCAAAATACTATACTTTCAATAAAAGTGTTACAATACTTTTTGGTGTTTTATTAATTTCTAGGGGGTTATAGACTGGTACCTCGAAGGACCCCCTAATTTTTTGCATACAGCTATCCTTCATCATCGGAATGGTCGTCCGATGATCTCAGAAACCCTCCCCCACGACGAAAAACTGACAATGTATGATATCAGTGCCATCAGATGTCAATGTTTTCTTTCCTCTCCTTTTAACTTCTCGATTTCATGGATGTGATTGCGACGACCCTCGGTCCGGGTCTCGAACCCGGGCACTCACTCACTCACCCTCGGGCAGGTGGATTTCATCAATGGCAATGGCAGTGGCCCAGTCCCAATCCACAAAACAAATCTCGCAAAATGCGCCAAACAAGTGTCACAGCTGACCGAGGTCGGAAAACAGAAAACCGAAACAGGGAAACCGGGAGCAGGAGTTTGCGGCACAATCCCAATACTTGTGGGAATGCCTCGAGTAAACTTTCTCACGATGCACCGACCCATCCGTGCACCGGCTGGCTGCTAGTTGCTAGCTGCTTGCCACACTTGCCTGGGTGGTGCTCTGCGGACGGTGGTGGTTTCTCTTGTTGCTGCCGTTGCGGTGGTTGCTGGCGTAAATGTAACGCAATGTCGCTTCATAAAGGAAATAAGGTCTGTGTGACTGTGTGCCAAAAGGAAAGAGCCATGCACTGAAAAAAATAGTTAAATATTTAAACTTTTTATTAGTCGCTATTAGCTCTTAGTCCCCAAAAATAGCAAGAGTGTTAACTATAATAGTAAGCAACTGGTAGTTATTAATTGAATTTAATAACACTTATTATATGTTTATTTAATTATCTTTATTCATCCTTAAAAATATTACTTCATAAAATTTTAAAAAAATATTATATCCTCTTCAAACTTACTAGTTTTTCTTTCAATGCAACTAGCACGCATACAGGGATAGGCCCGCACCCAAGTGCAACAATGCCGTCGTCTCCACGAGATTGGCTCTTTGGCTTAAGTGAGGAAGGCACGCATGGGGCACGTTTGGCCTGTCTCGAGCTGAGAGCGAGCTCGGAGCGGTGGCATGCGAGGAGGCAGAGATGCAAGGCAGGTCGAGGTCATGTCGCCGTTGGTTCCCTGTTGCCATGTCGTGTGTGCTAATGCTTGTGCGTGGCGGTGGTGGATCGCTCTGGCTCTCGTCTTTCTCCGGCTTTTTCCAACTCCTCCTCCTCCTTCTCCTTGGGCTCTTCTTCCCCTATTAGGCCCTGCCCGATCGGTGCGCCGGCGCACGGGAACAGCACGAGGGAGAGACATGTCGCAGAGAGCAAGCGAATTGCCCTGAAGTGTCTCCCAAGAACGTGTTACAGGGCCTATTGTCTACACTGAGAATATTTTATGGTAAATTGTATTTTTTTTATATTTAGGATTCATGTTTTCAAGTCTATAAGAAAAATTTGGAAATATCAAAACTTAAATAACTCGAGACACTAAAGTATTCTAAGCATTTAATGTTAAATTTTTCATATTCTATAAAAAAATGTCAAATCTTACATTATTAAAAAAATTGTTTCAATAGTTTTTTATCCTAAAAAATAGTAGCGAAAATTCAGACATAAAATACTATTATTTATATTTTTTACTTTGAAGCAACAAATTATTTTCAGTGCAAAGAGAGAGCGGCAGCGGCTTCCGCCCGATCCAATTTCTTTTAAGCTGCACACGTGCAACAGTGCCGAGTGGATCTTGCCACAAGCAGAGAGCCACCAGCCGCACCGACTGTGACCCGATTGATGCTTCGTGGTGATCGTGGTAGTGCGTGGTAGCAACAGTTAGGGGAGGATTTTGCAAGTGTACGAGCTCCAGCTACAAAAAGGATCAGCTTACCTTGCGGCAAGATCATTTCTCAAGTGACTACCGTGCAGTGAGGAGCAACAGCACCAGCAACAGCGACAAGATCGCAACATCAGCAGTAGATCGCAACATATATTTACAAACAACTCATTAAAACCAACAAACACACAATGGCCGTGGAGGGTCAGAGATTTATGACCAAGACCCAGCACTACCGCAAGGTGACCAAGCCTCTGCTGGAGCGGAAGAGGCGGGCCCGGATGAATCTCTATCTGGACGAGCTGAAGGACCTAATTGTGGACACAATGGACGCCCAGGGCGAGCAGGTCAGCAAGCTGGAGAAGGCCGACATTCTGGAGCTGACAGTCAACTATTTGAAGTCGCAGCAGCAACAGCGCCTGGCCAATCCCCCATCCCCAGGATCCTCCCAGGTCAACTTTGACAAGTTCCGGGCCGGATACACCCAGGCTGCATACGAAGTCTCGCACATATTCTCGACTGTTCCCGGCTTGGATCTCAAATTCGGCACCCACCTGATGAAGCAGCTGGGACACCAGTTGAAGGACATGAAACAGGAAATGGACTGCTCCGAGTCAAATGAGGAGCCCGTCAATCTCTCCGAGCGCAAGTCGGATGAACACGTACCTCAGAACCGCTCCAGGTCGCCGCCGGAGCAGGAGAACCCCCAGGGCGAGGACGTCTGGCGTCCCTGGTGAAGGACGAAGAACCGAAGAACCAAAACTCAACCACCCAACATTGAGAGCTTTACTACTCTGGTTTTAGAATCTATAGTCTAGATGATAATCACTCAGAATAATCCATGTTTTCCAAGGTCTAGTGTCAACATTTGCCTCAGAATCGTATTTAGCATTAGTAGATTTGATATGATGTGATGTTCCTGTGATAGTTCTTAAGTTCGTATTTTGTAATTGATCTCCCCTAGCCTCTAAGATTCACGGATTTAACAATCATAATTTATTTTATTTACACAACCACCAGCTTTCCCATTGAGCTTCCACTCGCTATTTTTAAGAAAATATATACTTATGTGCTTTAATATTTGTATTTTTTCTATAAAGTATCTAGAATAAGTCAAGAACCATTTAATAAAAGAAAGACTGCTAAACACACATATTCTGACTTTTAAATGAAAGGGAAACATGTTTTTACCGATCATCAAAATTCATCATTGAAAACGTTACTTAACTTTTAATATCCAAAGATATTCTATGTATTTAGACCGATGTATCGATAATCTATGGATACTTTTCACTTTTAAATAAATCAAATAGAAACAATTGAATTATGAAAGAAAGGCTATAGTCGAGTTTTTAGACCAAATGATACCCAAAACTACTTTCGCCTTCTTCCCGACCTTTAACTGAAAAATGTTATTTGTTAACATGATTTTGAATAAAAGGGTTGTAGGTTGTTTACTTCCAAGTCGCATACACAAAAATATGTTAAAAAGTTGATTCTGTCTTTTATGAGGAAATCATGGGAGGAAGGTTAACACCCACCGCCACATAATACCGCCAGATAATTTCAACACCTTTACACTAAAAGGTGTCAAAAACAGATCTATTGCCAATATGTTGCTTTCAAATACGCTTCAATCATTCCAAAAACTACATAACAAACCCAATCAAACAATTTTCAAAAAGTAGTTCATAAGAAACCATTTAAAAAAAGATATATTTAGATATCAAGAAGTCAAAAAACAAGGAGCCTTTCTAACCCTATAACGCGACTGGAATAGCACCTCTCAGCCACCCAATAGCCTTAGTAAAGGACAACCAACCACCCGCCTTATTAGTTAAAGTATCCTAAATTATTTTTCATCTCTATGTAATCAACTCTTCTATTACGTCCGTTTAAGCTTCTATACGCCTTTGCACCTTTTCGTGCCAAAGGATATCGTCCTCCAGATAACAGACTCCTGGCATGCACGGTCCATCAGCCGATTACAAGAGTCCTGGAACGCGAACAACTTACAGCCGAAAGTGTGACCTCCGCAAGCCACACGCGAGGAGCGCTCCAAGAGCAGGATCGCTGGCCCCTTTTACATGGCAGCCCGACAAGGAGGGGAGAGGTGCTGCGGGTCAGGCGAAAAGGTGAATAGGACGAGGAACAACAACGAGGGAAAGTCGAGCAGACATTAAGCGCACTCGGCGCACACGAGCAATGTTCCCAAAGGATCATAATAGCCGACCAACAAGTGCCAGGATGCCTTTAAACTCGAACCCGATCCAATGTGGAATGCCAACGGTAAACAGGAAGTCGTCGAGGAACGTCGATCGCAACGCCCCATCCCCCGCCCGGAGATCCTTGCAAGCGTGGGAACTCGAAGGGTATCCCTATGAGCTGGCATAAAGCAAGCGGTTCATTATCCTGGTCCCCCCTGCCCCGTCTCTGCCCTGGCCCCGGACATAGTCAAATCATAACACACAAATCTAGAAACGGCAGCTGTTTCTTCTGCAAATTCCCATAGCCAATGTCGTGCCCATGCCGAGGCCCAGGCTCATGCTTCGATGCTTTTGCTGGGCAGGTGAGCGAAGCGATGTGAGAAACTGAGGCAGAATGTGTTTCCCACGATCCTGGCAGCGATCCTGCTCCCTTGGCCCTTGATAAGGGTGCAGGGCAACAATAAGAAATCGAGCGAACAATAAGAAGCAGTCTCAAGAAGCGGAAGGGTCGCCGGCCGACCAACCCTCATGCCAGCACACGGAGAGTGTCCCTGTCCCTTTTACTCACCAAATGCCGGCACACCAGTGCACACATTTTGGGGGTTGGTTTTCGGGCCTGCTATAAAAGGCTGGCCGGGATCATGGGCCCAGCACACAACGTCTTCGACCGTCAGAGCAGCAAGAGCTCAAGTCACTTACAAACAAGAAAAACAGAACACAAATTCCACAATCCAATATGTCGTCGATGCAAATGTCCGAGATGTCCAAGACCTACCAGTACCGCAAACTGATGAAGCCCATGCTGGAGCGCAAGCGCCGGGCCAGAATCAACAAATGCCTGGATGAACTGAAGGACCTGATGGTGGCCACCCTGGAGTCCGAGGGCGAGCACGTCACCCGCCTGGAGAAGGCCGACATCCTGGAGCTGACAGTCACCCACCTGCAGAAGATGAAGCAGCAGCGCCAGCACAAGCGGGCTTCCGGAGACGAGAGTCTGACCCCGGCTGAGGGATTCCGATCCGGGTACATCCATGCCGTCAACGAGGTCTCCCGTTCGCTGTCCCAACTGCCCGGCATGAACGTCAGCCTGGGCACCCAGCTGATGACACACCTTGGCCAGCGCCTTAACCAGATCCAGCCGGCCGCCAAAGAAGCCCTCCCCGTCACGGCTCCCCTCTCCGTGCAGATCGCCAGCCGCGACGCCTACTCCGTGCCCATCTCGCCAGTCTCGAGCTTCGCCGGCAGTCCCAACTCCAACGCCAGCTCGGCCAGCACCTCCCTGCTGACCACCATCGATGTCACCAAAATGGAGGACGACAGCGAGGACGAGGAGAACGTGTGGCGCCCCTGGTAGATACCAGCGTAGCAGCGATAGAGAGTAGAAGTCTTCCAAGTCTGTGGAATTCCCCCATTGGACTCACAACCTAGTTTTAAGCACACAACCCCCATACACCCGAAAGCTTTAGACGAGGACGCGCACGCAGTTCATGTGATAACTAAATAAATAATAAATTATATAGATTCAATTGAAAGATCACGACTTTTTCTTCCGCTATTTGTTCGCCAGTCCACTGCTGGTGACTCACTTGGAAACAATCTTTCGAGCTAACCAGGCACTCCCAAAGATAGAAATACTAATGTTAACTTTGCGGTCGCCACCGGAAATGCTGGAAAGTAACTATCCCAATCCCAACTAATTTTCAGAACCAAAGTCGTTGCAACTCATCGATCGCCCCACCAGCAGAGACAAAGGAAATCGAAAACAATGCCAAGGCCGAACCAAGATTAGGTAGAAATGGGAAAGAGAAGAATAGGCCAGGCCAAAGTCGGGGCTACCGATGGTCCGCCGGAGGACCCTTGAACACGTGTGCGGACAATAAGCCAAGGCAACACACAAAATTAGAGACTTATCCCAGCGTCTCTAATCGAGTTACGACAATGTCGCTCGGACTTGCAAGAAAAGATTTGGGAAACAGGGGAGGGACCCAAAAAAGGGATCGAACAATCATTCATCCTGCATCCATCCTCGTTTTGTTTCATTTTCCTTTCTATTTTTTCTTTTTTTAATTTTTTCTTTATTTATTTTTTTGTGATTCTTCTCCCCCGTCCACTCCCTGGCTAGAAAAATCTTGGGCACAATGGTCAAGGTAAGCCCCGGCTCACATAATTGCTTGGGATCAGGTAAATGAGTGCCTTGCCCTAGGGCAACTCGAAGATGGAGCCCCGGACAGGATATCGTTTTTTTTTCTGAATTTTTTTTTCACGTTCTGTTTCGGCCCAGAGTCGTCTTTTTTTCGGCTCATCCAGCGCCATTTGCTTATCTGTGCGGCAAGACCAGTAGTCGATCCCCAGACGCCTCTGTCTTGAAGATCGACGTCGACATTAACGAGGAAATAGTCAACGAGATCGGTATCGGGGTTACCTTGGGCCTCTGGGGGTTCAGTTCCAAGGAACTCAATTATAGTTATGTTGGCTTAGTTAGTCTTTTATAATTATATTTAGATTAATTGTAAACTAATCAAAATGAAAGCGAAAAACTTTAATTTTATGGAAAAGTATCAAGTCCCTCCCCCATAAATGCCCTTACACTGTTACTTCCTGTTTCAAAATGATTATAGTTAAAGACCCTGATAAATCTCAACTCATTTTCAAGGGTTATCCTTGCCTAACTGTCGGACAATACCCAGTTACAATGGACAATAAGAAGTACAAGGACGTATATGGCGAGGAATCGCACCCAAAATGCCAAAAGGAAATGCAAGCGGGCCGTCGCAACGGCAGGCAGCACAAAAGATACTTAATCTTATAGGCAAACCCGATGAATGATGAACGTAACCGAAACCCCGATGCAGCAATATCCAGCGATCGAGCTCGAACGCAAGCCCAAGTCATTAAAAAACTACAATACACAAACTGCATACGAATCACTCCAAGACTGCGGCCCAAAAAAGGGTCTACTTGGAAGGGTGGGGGGCAGGGGTAGGGACCCAGGCAAGAGCCAGAAAAAGACAAAACAAAAAAACAAAAAAGAAATATCAGAAGCGAAGATCGTGAGAAAATGGTTTGGAACGTGGTTCTCACACGATCGACACACCTGCCCTTTTTTAAGTGTGTGTGAGTGTGTGAGAGTGTGTGGCAGAGGGTATATCCGTGTGCCTGTGTGGGTATTTTTACGAATTCAAGATACAAGACCACTTACTGGCAAGATCACGACCGACTCGAGCTAGTCACACTTGGAGAAACAAGTGTAGATAAAAATATTTAATCAAAAGTATTAAAAAAAATATAAAAAATTGTTCAAAAATAAAACTTATGAAACTGGCAAACAAATGCTTAAAGCAAACATATTTTAACCTTCTTGTACAATCTTTTTCTCTCAGTGCTCCTTTAGCGTCCGACATGAAAGAGAAAAGCAGCGTGCGGTAAGTGTGTCTCAGCCAAAGTCTCAGCCTCACTCACCAACATAGATGACTTTTGTGCATTGGCCAACATTGTAATGACTGTGGACACACGATCGTTAAGAGCGCGCCGTGTGATCTGGACAAAAGGGGTTTGAGGTTGGGCTCGGGCTGGATTTTGACTCGCGAGGAGTACGATAATAGGGAGGAGGAGGAGGAGTAGCCGCATGCGCTTGCCTCCCTGTTTTCTTGAACGAACTCAATTTAGTGGAGTTATGACCAAAAAGCGAGAGCAAGCGAGATGGCGGCTGTGGGGGATTGGGGGCCTTCGAAGATGAAGAGGCACCCAACCACACTTATATGGTGTGCTATTGACTCTGTAATATCTTTAATATGGGATGTTGTTACACTACATTGGCACACGCTCTTTCTGCCACTGGACAAGATGGGCAATGTGTTGGTGAGCTGCTGCGCCAGCGAGTCGGAGTTGTTGTACCTTTTGTGGCGGAGATTGAGTGGCGGCGTCGGCTCCAGCTTCAGCCCCCAGCTCCAGACCCATCACTATCCCAATCCCAATCCCATCCGCAGTCCATTGCCAGGCCGGTTTGCCGCAGCCTCTCCTTTATTAAGTGGTGGTCTTGTGCTTACTTTAGTATGGCGGCATTAAATTTTAGCGGCGTGTGGTGTCCGTCCGCGTGTTATGACTGAAGTAGGTGGCCGATCCCACAGGGGATTCCGCTGCACCGAGGTCACGTGATGGATGTCGTGTGGGCTCTACTGTACCCAGTGTCGTGGGGTTTATAAACGAATAAATAGAAGTGTTTGAGAATGAAATTTCTTAATAATTTATGACAGAAATACTAGGTTTTCTTCCCAAGAAAGATTTTCTTCACCAACTAAGCCCAATTAGCGCTGATCTTATAGACGTCATGCGATCGGTTTTCAACTGTTTCATCATAAAATAGATCACCCATTTTAGGAGACTACCGTTGAGCCCTATAAATAGCCGTTTTGTTGTTAACCAAAAGCCCGACGAGTCAACAGATCTAGAGACTTGACCGTCTTCATGCCAAAGTTACGTGACTAATCACATTTTGTGAAGATTAACAGCAATCACCGTCGGCTTGAACGGTCCCAGACTCAGGTCTCGAGTCTCGAGATGCGGCCCAGTAAGTAGTCATCATCATAGGTTGTCCACCAGACAAAAGCGTTGAAACCAAAGTTCCGTAATCGAACCCCTCCGCTCATCAGACAGATACAGATACTGAGAGACACTGGAGTTTTAAGTGCCGAGACGGTCGCGGTCGCAAGCTTAATTTGCAAAGTCTGACCGGGTCGACCGTCCGCCGTCCGCTCCTCGGCGCATGTGCCAAGCGGTCAAGCGCAGTTAAGGCTGTCAAAGTCTTAAAAAAAAAAGAGACTACATATATACATATCTACAAGTATGAAAATAAAATATCAGGCGCACAACACAATGGCCTGGCACAATGCTGAACCATTGACAGCGGAGCCGCGGTTCTCACACTCAGCCGTGGCGGGCCTCATAATAAATGACGTTTCCTAGAACTGACTTTTTGCTTTATTTTTATTATTTAATTGCGACAGCGCCGGCGCAAAACTTCCCGCAGAAACCCCTTTTGTGTCGGTGCCCCCCGGAATCCCCTGATTACCCGGCCATAATGAGGCCAAGCTTGGGCCCAGACGATAGTCCGAGTGTGGGAAAATATTCAGACTTCCGGCTGTGGGCTCCACAATTGCTATCGCCACGGAGTTTGCGGTTAGGACCGCAGCTTCCGAAGAAAGATTATAAATTAGTAGAATCAGTTCTTCCTACTCGGGATGGAATTAAACAAACAATTCATGTTTCATTGACTTTATTTTGTTATCCGTTTGGGGTTTCATTTATAATTTCATTCATGATGTGACGCCTCGTCTCTATAGCCAAGATTTGCGGCTCTGCTAGAGAGTGGCGTCGGGGTCCGAAGTCAGCTCCGGCTCCAGGGGGCAGGAGGCAGTGCGGTTTCAGATCCAGCTCTGCTTCTGCCGGGTGGCGATTTGTAGAAACCTTCCGCTCGAAGGTGATCCATATCTAGGCAAGCCGTATCACCAGGGACGCCACATGGGACCGGAGGTGGAGCTGGCCTCGCTGGGGGCCGGGCTGCAGGTGCCGCTTTCCAGGCTGCCGCACTCGGAGGGTGGTGGTGTCACCATGGCCTCCTCCGGCGCCTGCATGGGCACTCCCACTCCGACGCCGATGGGCAGAGATGGCACCACCACTTGCAGGTAGTTGAGACGATGTCCCAGATGACTCATCAGCTGGGTGCCCAGATCCACACTGACGCCGGGAACAGCAGCCAGGGTTTTGGAGACCTCATTGGCGGCATGGACGTAGCCGGCGCGGAAGCTCTCGGCAATGCTGAGCTTGGGATCCGATCCCTGGGTGGAGTTTGAAACACTGGAGAGACGGAGCTGCTTCTGGGCGCGCAGCTTCTTCATGTGCTCCACGGTCAGCTCCAGAATGTCGGCTTTCTCCAGGCGCGTGATGTGCTCGCCCTCCTGCGTCAGGCACTCCACCATGATGTCCTTCAGCTCGTCCAGGCACTTGTTGATGCGGGCCCGACGCTTACGCTCCAGCATGGGCTTCATCACCTTCCGGTACTGATAAGTCTTGGACATTTCCATTTCGAGAACCATGTCTTGGCTTGAGTCTTGTTGCGTAGTTGAAAAAATTCGCGTAATCCACGGAAGAGACGTTCCAGTCGATCGAGGCAATGCAGCGGAGGAGACTCTATGTGCTCGCAACGAAGTCGAAGCTTTGAATGAGTCGGCTGGCTCTCGGATCGGGTTTATATAGCCTCTGCCGGCGGGGTACCCTGACGGGAGTGCGAGCGAGATACTCGTTTTGCCTCGTGCGCAGCCTGCTGCTGTTGCCAGCGGTGGTTCCAGTGGTGCTGGTGCTGGTGGTGGTGATGGTGGTAGTGGTGGTGGCTTCTGTTTTTTTGTATGCTTTGCTCGTTCCCAGTACGGGTGTGTGTGTTTGTGTGTGAGGGCAATAAAATGACTTGAGCTGCGGCTGCGCCTCGCCTGCCTTCCCCCATCCCCCGGGGACTGTCTCACCCCCCTATATATGTGTTGTGATTGTTATACCGTGGGAAACTGTTTCGCAGCCGATTTCCACGACGACGACGATGACGACGGCTGGCCTGACTTCTTCTGATTGTGCATGCTTGGGGTCTTGTACGATCCCTCGTCCGTCCGCCAGTCCCTCTGTCCGTTTGTCCGCCTTTAGAGAGTGGATGGAGGGACTGACGGACCGACGGACGGACGGACGTCTTAAGAGGCCCGCAACTCTGCTGGATTCGAGCGATGCCATGCGATGCGATGCTCGGCAGCCAGGCGAGCACATGCCTTCCATCCATAACAAGATGTTTGCATTTCAATTCATTTGTATGGTCGGTCGGGCGGTCGGTTCGGGGTCCGGTCTTTTGGGTTTCGGTCTGAAGTCTTGCCATGTGCCTTCACCCTTTTGCAGTAGCTTATGGCATGCTGATAATTGTGGAATCGTCATCGGGCCGGGCCGAGCCGGGCCAGGCCAGCGTTGTTGTAGCTGTTGCTATTCCACGGTGTTTTTCTTATTTTTTTTTAGCGCTTTATGGATCATTGATTGGATCGTGGTAGTCGTGGGTTTCGTGGGACGAGCATTACGCTTTTCGTTTACATGATTATTCTTGATTGTCGGTTGGGGGGTTTTGGGTTCGAATTTGGTTTTGTGGATGTGGATTTGAGCTTGAGCCGGGGATCTTGGGCCGTCGCTCACTTCTATTTGTAGACAATTACCATCTCTCGACTGCGGCTGGGAACGATGGAAATCGACGTGTGCGCGAAAGTCGGTTACAAACGATCGGTTGTTTATTATTATTATTATTATTTTGTTTCTCGCTTTTGTTTTTGTTGTTGCTGTTAGCAGCACACGCTATAAATGTTATGGCTCGTGTGGTGTTACGGGTCGTATACGCGATATATTTAGTATGGCGGTTATTTATTTTTAACGCCTCGGTCCGAGAGAGTTTTTTGGTGATTCATCGGCTCGAGACGCGGGGATTCATCCGGCGGCATATCTGACACATCTCATAGAGTCAAAGCTCAGATTTCACAATATTTAATTAGAAGTGCCGGCCACATGATGACGATCTCGGGCCATTGAATATGACACGAGCTCGGCTCTGGGGAACCCAAATAACGAAGAGCGCCAACAGCAACAGCAACAGCAACAGAGGACTCAGATACCGTCAGATACGGCTTAAATGAATGAAAAAGCAAACACAAATAAGACAAATTAAGACTGCCCCTTGACGCATTCCCAATGAGCTACAGTTAGTCAAGACAACTAATAAACGGGCTAACACAATCGGCTAACAACTTATCTAACCGACGCGTTTTGTTGTCTGGACCCGAACCGTTAAGCTGTTAAATGTAAAAAATCTGAATGCTCCGGAAATGGCTAATTGGATTTTATTGAAAGTGTTGGAAAATGTAATAATTTTTGAAAGGAGATTACTTGTATGCTTCCTTAACACTCAAGGAGAAAGGAAAACACTTGAAAACATTTTTGGTTTATAATAATTTTATAATTTTCTACCCATAATTGATAAATAAGACTCAACATATATTATAGCCCTACTATAGTAGCTCTGAATCACATCTATAAGTATCATTAATTCCAATTTGTGCAATTAAGCAAAGCAGTGCACGAGCACGTGCCCTTAATAGAGTAAATCGAGTGTAACAATAGAATTTAAATTGCACAAACTGCTGGTAACACAATTAGCTTAAAAATTAAGGTTTTTTTTTCGCTAATAGTTCTCTACTGATTCATAAATACTTCCGTTCTTGGCTGTGGGTGCAATTTCGTCAGATTCCGCAATACAGTGACTTGTAGCGCATATCCTCCAGTCGCCAAAGTCCAACTGGTATTTATAAACCCTGGTACAATAATCCCCAACCTCCACACACACAAACACACAGCCACAAACCAGAAGACCTCATTTCTCTCGCTTTATTATTTCTCTTTCTGTTGCTGTTTTTTATTTAGCCATTTTTTATCGATGGCATACGCACGCGCGAATTTCTGTGCCCGTGCCCCCGCTGAGCAAAAAGCGACCAGCATTCGGTCGCGGCGATCACCGACCACCAGGTAGGGGTGGGGGAGGGGACTGGCAGGGAGGCGGGCAGTACGGGAGCAGCAGCACGAGAGCGTGCAAAGCTCGGAGACCCAGAGCAACACAGCTATAGCGTGTTGTTGAATTAATTTATATCCAACAGTGCGCTTTCAACTTTATTGCGCCGCGAAAAGCAGCCAGCCCAGTCAGCAGAGCTGGGCTCCACCGGCCCACCTACCCCCCAACCTCGCCCCCGCCACAAGCCCACACAGTCCCCCCCGCCGAAGATACACTCGGACACACAGATACCCCCTCGCGCACACACACCAAGGCAACGCCGGACCGTGGGAAACAAACTCGTGCCAGTCGTTTCATTGCTGTCAAATAATATCTTGATGGGGATCAACTTGAAAAGATTGGTTGGGGCTGGGGCTGGGGCTGGGGCTTGAGTTCGGGGCTCGAGCTCGAGCCGTCTTTGACTCTCCCTCTCTGTTGCTCCCACGGTAGTCCGTCTCTTTTGCTCGCCTCTGACGGTTGCCGCTGTTTAGGATGCGGTCGACGCTTTGTTTTTTTTTTTAACTCAATTTTTTGTTGTATTTTTTTAGATCTCTTTTTTAATGCTTTACACATTTGTTCGTCATAGCCGAGCGTTAAGTATGTGGAGTGTGTGTACCCACAAGTGCACTCGGAAAAAAAGGTACTAATTGGATAGGTTGGGTAATCTGATAGTGATTATCTAATTTTATTTTTCATCTAAAAAATATACATATATGTCTGCTATATTACTATTATTATGCTAATCTCCTATGCTATCTATGGTTTCGAATTAGGAGATTAAATTAGGTTATGTTAGGAGTAGTCTTCAGGGAAGATTGCCATAAAAATTAAAGCATTACTGAACACTATCCATAAACATAAGTGTTAGAAAGTACCTTTATTCCTATAACTGAAATTTCCTTTCCGTTTCTAAAAGATCTATGAATTGTACAATATTATAAGCCTATATAAGCCTTCTTGGATTATTTTTGCTTAGTGCATACTGGCATTGGCATCTTCATGGTGTAAGGAAAGATCCAAAAAGCCAGAAACCAGTTTGCCATCCGCCAAAGCCAGTGGACTCTGCTCTGAGACTGAGACTGAGACCGAGACTGTTGGGATGCCGACACATACTCCGCTCGAAGATCACATAAAAGACCCGGCACACCTCCTACTGCAGTCCCTCCTCCCCTTCGCCCCTTCGCCCCACCGATCCCCACCCCCTGGCCTGCCCATTTTTAACCACCGGCTTGTGAATGGCTCCTCCGCCTGCTTTTATGCACTGTTTGTTGTGTATACACGGCCGAGCACTTGGCACGTTGCCCATTATCTCTCGGAGACGAGAAACTGGAACTGAAGCTGCGGCCAGGGCTTTTATTTTTTGAAAAGATTTCGGAGTGCATATATCATATTACCACCACCAGCAGGGCGAGATGGAGTCGTACCCCACCACCACCCGCCAAGTGTAAACTGTCAATGCCCCTTGACAGGAGGCCCCCGATAGTGGGGTATCCGTCCAGAAGTATCGCACTCTATATTCCCATTTCACATAAACATTGTCAGGCCATCTTGACGGGGGGTGCCATCGCTTAGGTCCATTAGCTGCACTGATAAACCGAGAAACAGAAACACTATTAAAAAACACGATCCCCCTGCCATAGAGGCCCCTGCTCGTCCAGCTCGCTTCGCTCACACTTCATTCCTGCGCCTTATCGAGTAATCCCCGAAATAAAAACCTCCCTATCGCTCCACACTTTCAGCACACTTGGGCCGCAAGAAAAGAAATTAATTAAAATATCTATAAGATTCTCGCCACAGGGGAGTGTTCTTCCAAATGGAATGGAATAGGACAAGTGGCAGAGCCGTGTTTTATTGGTGGTGGTTTTTCAGTGCATCGAGCTCTGTGGGAAAGTAAATTTTTGAAATCAAAACAGCGAGACAAGTGATTCGAGATGCCTATACAAACAGGGGTACGATCCAGCAACCCCATTTCCACTTACCCTCGGAACATCTTTTGTCTCGAATCCACAACCAGGACGAAATGTATGGGAATGCGTGGGAATGCTTCGGCTTGGGTCCCGTTCCCAACATATTCCTTTATGTTGATTGCCCATTAGGAATACAATTTGCAACTCCTTTTCCACAACGTGATCCCCTTGTTGATCCTGGGCTTCCTTCGGTTACGGCTACGGAGTCGTGAGAAATTTTACCAAGGAACACCTGCCCCGTGTCGGTGTGAGCCGAATCCTCTTGGCCTGTCTCAGTGTATTGGTGATTTTTTGTGGCTGCACTGGGGATTCTTGACGGCACTTGAATGCGTTTCCGAAAATTTTGAGGCCAACGAAAAATTGTTTCCCACACTCGTCGGACAGTTGCAGTTTCTGTAGGGGTTTGTTTCCTTAAAACAGTGCTCCTCCTCCTCCACTCTGCTCTGCTTTGGTCGGCTCCCTCTACCTGCTCCTGAAACTCCTGCGAGCGTCGTATTTCAGGTTCTCTGTCCCGATTATCTCCGCTGTGTCTGAGGTTTAGGGTGAGGGTAAGGGTTTCAGGTCTCAGTTCTCTTGTCTGTGGTCTCTGTTTGTATGCCTCTCCTTGTCGGCAGTGCGTGTCTGCGGCAGGGGTCCGTTCGCCCCTCTCTTTCGGCGTGTACGTTTCCCTTCGAGCGTACAGGAAATGCATTTCGAGCGTTGCGCGACCGGCCGGCTATAAAAGCCGGGTCTTTGCCGGTTGGGAAATCATTCTGACATCGTCAGCGATTCAAGCAACACACACACAAGCCATCCACAAAACAAAATCATATTTCCAAAAATGTGCCAACAAGTCGTAGTCGTTGCCAACAACAACACCAACAACAAGATGAAGACCAGCTACAGCATCAAGCAGGTCATCAAGACCCTCTTCAAGAAGCAGCAGAAGCAGCTCCACCAGAAGCCCCAGGGCTCTCTGGAGTCACTGGAATCCGTTGACAATCATCGCAACGCCCAAGTCGAGGAGGCCTACTACGCCGAGATCGACGAGAACGCCGCCAATGAGAAACTGGCTCAGATGGAGCACTCCCTCGAGGAGGAGGAGGAGGACATCTATGTCCCAGTTCGCTTCGCTCGCACCGAGGCCGGCACCTTCTTCTGGACCACCAACCTGCAGCCAGTTGCCAGCGTCGAGCCTGCCATGTGCTACTCCATGCAGTTCCAGGATCGTTGGGTTCAGGCCTAAGCATCATCGCCTCCAGCCTTCATCCCATCCGTCTTCAAGCTTTAAAAACATTGTGATAGTAGCAGTAGCAGCGGCTTTAACTCCTCATCGAGCGAATCTCATCTCGGCGATCCAGAGCTTCCATTAGTTATTAAGATATTGTGATAGAAAAAAAAGAGAGCTTTAAACAAAAAATCGTACAAAATACAAAACAAGAAATATCAAAATCAAATTAAAAAACTTTATTATTGGGCTTGGGATTTTTCAGAATGAAATGATATGATTGAAGTCTCCATGGATGAATCACATGTTTTGAAAAGAAACATTGCTCTTGAACTCGACTTGACAGATAAGAAGGAGTCTTTCCGCAGATATTTCCAGAAAATGATACGAGCAGTGGAAAATACTTGAACAACTACTCATAAAATCACTATTTAATGACTTTTGAATTCATTAAATCCTGAATGAATTGGACATATCTTTTTCTTTGAAAATTTTGGCTTAAAAATTGTATAATCTCACTATAAACTCTTCCATTTATTACCTGAATTAAAATAAATAAAATCGTTTTATATTTCCTGTATCTCGACATTCCAGTCAAAGTAGGCCAATAAAAAGATGTGTGTGCACTTTTTACTGCACCCCACATCCTGCCATAAAGCAACCCACATTCACCAGAACTCAATACCCCTAATAGCTCCATCCAAAAATGGACAACCTTGCGGCCAGCCTTGTCATGTGGCAAGCTCATAGACACCCGAAGGTGTGATCTACGAGTGTCTGGAGAGATGGCCAAGAACCAACTTGGCCCGGTGCCAATGGGCAATGTTATGGCTATCACCTTGGCTAAGGCCACCATCGCCACCTGTGTGTGTGTGTGCCACCAAATATGGATGTCGTGCGCATAACTTCACGGCAGCTCCTTGGGTACGGACTGGATGTCGCTTGTCGTACAACTTATTTATGAGCCGTAGAGGGAGTGGAGAAAGGCGATTGCTGGAAGGGAGGGAGACGGTTGGGGATTGGGGAAAACCTCAAGAATCCAGTGAGATCCATGGGTTCGAGTATCGAGAATCGAAAACCGAAAAACCACAATTAAAATGCAACATGTAGACGTCAACACCTCAAGACATCGAATCACATGCCAAGGCGTCTCGAGGCGGACGTTGAAATTGGGCATAAAAACAGTTGCCGCAAAAGATAATCGCCTTAGCTAGGGAATCACAAGCCAACGCAGGTCCTCTCCCCGCCTCCATCTCACTATCAATCACAAACGCATTTCTTCTACACTAAATATGCAAATTGATGTCGACAGGTGGGGCCTACGGAGGGGCTCGAGAAGGAGTTGGATAAAGAAAATCAAATAACAACAAGAATAACCTGAAAAATCTTAAAAGAACCCATGGTCGAATAGGGAATACACTATTACTTAATACTTATAATAAGAAATTAGGGTAATCTATAGGGTTAGCTGCCTAGGCCAGCCTTCAGATTCAGAAAATATAGAATCCTTTCAATGATTTTATCCACTTCTCCTTTAAAACAAACTATTAAATATTATTAAAAATATATATTTAGGTATTTCTATATAGTGTATATTTTAATAAAACATTTCAAAACCCCTCTTATGAGTGGCATATACCCTATCTGAAAAATTCTGGTAGCGCCGTGACGTAAATTAAGTAGCAATATAAGTTTCTGTTAAATTGCCTTTGACAGCACATAATTAATTTCGTATGCAAAGCGGTGCTTGTCTGCACGAAGGAATTGAAAATTGGAAGAAAGAACCCATCATGGAATGCCGTTGATAATGCTGATGACATTGTTTATGCCGATGGTGAGGACGATGATTGCGAGGAGTCGGAATCGGGGACGGAGACAGATAGTTATCTACATGGGCCGTGCCTCATTTGCATATCTGTACAGTGGACACACATCACACACATACTCACCCCACCCACCGATGATCCTGCCGTGGCTTGAATCCGACTTGAGCTGGCCTCTGGGATGTGGATTGTGGTCTGGGGGTCTTCATCGGTGGGTTTAATGGACGCGTGTGTACCCAATTCTTGACGACCGACGAAGCGGCCTTCGCGTGCGTGACGAGCATTCGCTTAGCGGTCATTGATTGGCCGGTTTGTCGGTTGCCGGTTGTTTGTTGTTGCCCATTTGGTTGTTGGTTTTGGCCAGGTCTATGCGATGGAGGGCGCCGGCAGCAACAAGTGTGTGAACACCATTAAACGGTGATTAGACCCGGCCACCACCACACTCCCTTGGCCATCATCATCACTCGACTGTCGTGGAGGGGCACGTCGGAGGAGCACCTCAATTACCATTACCCCGTGGAGATCGCCGAGGCGATGAACTGTGTAACAATGTGGGCGGTCATAGAATCGGATCGGGATACGGGAGGGTAGAGATCCAAGATCATTTGTCAAAACCTTTGGGAGGCCCGACACTCTCCTGGGGTAGTTTTGATGGCCAGAATAGATCGATTCACATAGGTGTTCTAAGATTTTTCTTGCAATAATGACATTATTAAAAGTTATTTATGGAAGATTGGTATAATTTATTAATCCACAATTTTTATCAACTGTTGTGGGGAAATTCCCTGTCATAAAGTGACTAATCAAGCTTGTGCCATATTAAGAAAGTGTATGAAATTCATCTATAGTTGAATACTTTTCCAAAGAATATAATAACTTAGAACTTCAAACGTATCCCAAAACTACGAAATTGAAAAATGTTTGTCATCTTCCCTAAAAAGATGTTCCCTCATCGTTGGGAGTGTAAACAATATTTATCTTAGACATAGTACCATCAAAATAATACTTCCCCGATTTTATCAATATTATTACAGAGACCATAAGGGAAGAACAATAAACAAGATAGTCGACTTAACATTTAATGATGCTGGTCCGGGACAACTTCTCCTCAGACTGCAGACATGCCAATTAGAGCTAAAAAGCTGGTTAGTCACTAAAACAGAACTGGCACATCGTAGAACTTTGTGGGCCACATAAACAAGTTTTTTGTTTGGCCCGCTGATAAAGCGTTATCAGCGAACCATGGCTGATACACAATCTCAGGTGAGTAGCTGTGGAGAGCCATAAAATATATAAAAATCAATGGAACTTCAGACAGTCACAGCAATTGAAATCGATAGCTACTGAAGTGCGAACGCATTCCGCGGAAATAAATAAAGCAAACTTGAAATAAATTATAAAAACCTCAAAATGATGAGCAAAATTGTAACACTCTGCTGCCTTGTTCTGGTGGCTTCCGTATCCGCCAACACGGTCTCTACCAACGACACCGACTGCCCCAAGTTCTGCCCCTCCCTGTACAAGCCGGTGTGTGCTACTGACGGACTGAACTTCAAAGAATTTGCCAGCGACTGCAACCTCCTGACCCACAACTGTCGCCGCGAGAGGAACAGCCTGCAGAGTAAGTCCAGAGAACTCTCCAAGCCCTACAAGTCCATTCTGACCAACGATAACCCTTTTGTAGCTTACGCTGCCACCGATGCCGCTTGGTGTAGCTCCGAGTTCGTGGAGAATCTGCACGAGAAACTGGGCAACTTCAAGCTGGAGGTCCAGGAGTGCTTCAAGCCCTGCTCGATGATCTACCAGCCGGTGTGCGTCACCAATGGCAAGTACCGTGCCGAGCTGAGCAACTCCTGCCTGCTGGACAACTTCAACTGCGCTCTGCGGGCCAGCGGCGCCCAACCCGCCGAGAGCTTCCGCATTCTGCGCGACCAGAAATGCTAGAACCGATCGATCGTAAAACGGAACAATACAGGCCCATTCTTTGTTCGCAATAGTCCTTGCTTTTGTCTCGAGCAGAAATATATTTCTTGAAACCTAAGATGCAACAGTAAACGACTTCTTAATTACGGTGTTCCCGGTGGGAGGTGGCAACGAAAGTGAAAAGACGTTCCTAACAGGAGTAGGGTCCATGGTTTGGTTAAATGGCAGGATTGGTTGGACAGATAGGGCCAAATGGGCCGTAAAGTGAGGGAGTTTACCTCAAATTCGAAAACTCTATGTCTATAATATTGGAACTTATTTTAAGTCTGGAACAATTTATAAAAAAGTGACCTATATTTTTAGAGTCCAATATCTATAGCTTATCTTGACTTTCTATGGTTACAAAATATCAATGATAAGAATAATCAAAAGTCAAATAGTAATACCAATACTTTTATATATTAATATCAACTAATCTACAGATATATAAATATAACAATTGTTATTAATTTTTATTCGAAACACCCAAAGCATACCTGTACAGGATATGAGGCATCAAATCAATGCTTTAAGATATTTTGAGGAACATCCATAATGTACCAATCGATAAAAAAACCAGTTGCTACATCCTTTGAAAGATGATATCCTTTTGAATATCTCCTTCTCCTTCTTATACACTTGCTCTTTAAGCTTACTCCTTAAGAACCGTTCATCTGTCAAGCCTCATTAGGTTCCACTCATAATATCCCTTCCGTTATCCTTAGCTCTGATCTTGGCTCTTCCGCTATCTCGCAATCTCAAGAATCCCCCAAACATTTTTGCTACGTAATATTCACAATATATAATGTTTAATTTTTATTTAATATTATAACAATTTCTTATCTTGTTATAGCTCTCAAATTCTAGTCATGAAACACCAAACACCATTTCTGAAAAAAATACTTGGCCCATGGCCTTATCAGAGGGTATTGTAATTTGGTTTAAAAGTATGCAACGCAGTTAAGGAAACATCTCCGATCATATATAGTATACATATTCTTGATCAGGATCACCTCCTTAGTCGATATAAGCATGTCCGTCTGTCTGTTTATACGCAATCTTGACTCTCAGTTTTAAAACTATCGACTTCAAAGTTTGCACACATCCTTCTTCACTATGTAAGTCGGAACAGCTAGAATCAGTCGTCTATATCCTATAGCTGCCATATAACTGATTGATCGAGAATGCCATAACTTTGGATTGGACAAATCGGATCTACCAAATTTCATAATATCCTATAGCTCTCATATAACTGAATGAAATGACACAACCTTGCTATTTTTAGGGCTTGGGGCTGTTTTAACCAAAATTTTTATTAAAAATTAGAAGTATTTGTATCTAATAATACAAGCTGCTACCTAATTGCAAGTTTATATAAACTTCAACTCCCCCCAAAGTTAGCTTTCCATTCTGATTTAAAAACAAATGAGTTTCTGGCCATTTGAATGGTAAAATGTATTTATATTTTGTTTTATATGCAAATTAATATCACATTAACAACGGTAAGTATTGCGCAGGAAAATAAATAAATGAAGTTACAATATTTAGAGGTGTAGCCCTCCATGTGATTGAGATCGGTTCGGTGATGATTGATTCCTAATTGGCTAACACAGAGTGCCGGGCAGTTGGCTGAAGCTCTGGCAGAGCCAAGCGTGTAGGAGATTGTCGTCCACTCGCTCCTGGGAGTTGGCCCAAAAGAAGGTGCCGTTATCTGTGCTAAGGTATTGCAGTGGCAACTGCAGATCCCAGAAAGCACTGGGCAACTGTGTTGCACTTGTGGCACTGCTGTTGCTGTTGTTGTTGATGCTGCTACTGCTACTGCTGTTGTTGTTGTGATGAGTGTGCTGGCAGTTGCGTCCGTGCTGACAGTTTCGACAGCCCTGGGCGCTGACCTTCTCCACGTAGACACTGCTTATCAAGGTGGGCGTGTTGGGCGGTTGCATGAGTGACACCTCCACCTCCAGTGGCTGTGTGCGCAGTTCCAAGCCATATTTGTGGGCGACCTCCTCGGGAGTTGTCTTGCTCTCCGGCTCCTCTGGTGCTGGCTGCTGCTGCGACTGTGTGTTGTTTAGGTCCACGTTGTTGGGATGGGCCAAGGTCAGGTGGGTGGGTCGACCCTTGCCACCCACTGCCAATAGTTTGCGCAGGGGCAGCCAAACTTTGCGCATGCGCCGCACAGATTTCGATGTCGAATCCGCCACAGTCACTGTGCTTGTGTTTCCGCTGGCGGTCAGGTTTTTCGTATCCAGATACATGGCTGGGGCTTTGTGGAGCTTGTAGCTTTTCAGTTTGTTGATCGTGTCTGGTGTGTTTTGGCTTGTTTCTGCAGCGAGTGTTGCGTGTGCGCACCTCGCGAGTGCTGGTCGTTTACTGATGCTGCTGCGCCGGCGTCGCTCATATTTATATATGAGCCGCTGTCGCTGCGCTGCCGCTGGCCAGTCAAGAGTGAAATCGTATGCCTGCTGATCTCACGAGCACCAGAAGAAGAAGCAACACCAACAGCAACAGCACCAGCAAGCACCGTACGAAATTTGAGTGCACTCTCACACACACCGGACGGATGGTGAGGGTGAGAGGTGAACCAGGGGCAGGGGAAAGGTGCTCGGTACGGGAACCATCGTTTTATGTGCGCGTACGAGTATTTCCCAAATAAATTCCAACAGGAATCCTCCACAAGCTTCTTCTTCTGTGTGTGTACTTTTCCCATGCACGTACAATCGACAAGGGCCGGTTGATGAGTTTTGGCTGCAGGTAGATGAAGACCAAGACACAGCACAGTGGTTCCAAGCCATTCAAATAGGGTCTTCAAAGTGCTAATTGTTAATAGTTTTAAGTATTTATATTTCTAAGTATAGTATTATAGTTATAATGTAGGATAGTTGAATACTATTATTTTATATTTCTAATTTAATAAAGAAATATAATAAAACATTTATAAAAGTTCATCTCGGAGGATCTGGATGTACATCTTGACTGAAACTAAAGAAATAAATATAAACCCTTTGATAATATTAACTTTTTCAATAAGAAAAACATTATTATAACTTAATAAATACATCATCTGGCAGTACAGGATCCTCCAAGATTACTCCTCATAATACTTATTTAATATCTCTTTGAAAAACCATCCAAAAACCACTGTGCATATAGCCTGCTCGTCATTTATGCACGACTGACTTTGTTTTCACATTCACACGGTACCCACGGACCGAAGAGGGCCCAATAGTACATGGGTTGTTGTCCGGCCCGGCTGAGGGTATTGGGATCGGGATCGGGATAGGGATTGGGAGGGTTTTGCCACAGTGCCGTAGTAGCATGACTGGAAGAAAGGGGCCTCGCCAGCACCTGTTCCCTTCGCCGAGCGTGGGACTAAGACGCTGCCTGTATTTCCGTCCTGGGGAACAAGAAACCGAAAAAGCAAAAGGCGCAGGCGTCGCCGTTGTTCGATGTCGATGTGCCTGTGATGTCTGTGTGTGGATGTATTTTTGGATGTGGATGTGCAGTGGATGCCTTCGAGTGTGGGAAAGGGCTTATAAGAATTTCACTTGGGTTTTTCGGCTTTTTCGGCTCACTATTATTGTTTCTGTTGTTGCTTTTGCTGTTGCTGTTATTTCTGTTTCCTTTGCATGTGATTTTGTTTCGGTTGTGTTGCTGCCGCCGGGCGGAGCAGCTGTTGTTGCTACTTGTTGGCCTGTTTGTTGTCATTTATAATCAAGGCTCGAAGACCCCGGCGCTGATAAGTTCATTTCCAAAAAGGGACTAGTGGATTATGACATGCTGCGGTTCACACGCTCCGAGCTGAGAACAGGAATGGGAATTCGGGTTTGGGAAATAGTGTTCAGGGGCTTGGAGTGAGGATCTAATGAGGCCGTGACCTCATTCGAGTAGCAGGTCCTTGCCGATCGCAGTTTCCCACAAACGCTGTACTGATCTCAGCTAGCCGCCATAACTAGTTTAGCGAGCTCAGCCACGAACCGGGCTAGTAGAGTTTTTTTTGTTTTTTTTATTTTGTGGCCAAAACTCGTGCCAATCGCGTGTGCACCGCACGCTTACGCCCGAGAGATCTCTCGGCCCGGTTGCCTATAGCCGCTATTAATCTTGCTCGGAGCCGGGCTGAAGCCCCCGACTCCCCCCCACTGACCCGCGCACTTTTGCCCCCAATCAGCGTCTAGGCTTTGAACTGCACGTTTGCTAAATTGAAAGCGACTGACTTGGCAACATGGACACTGCAACACCGGCTCTAACTTGCAACTCGGCAACTTGGATGCCAACTCTCCCTGCAATTGTGATTGCAACTCCTTCAGCAGTGGCGAGCTTGTGCCTGGGATTGCACTTTTCATAGACAGAGTCAGAGATTTATTGGGAGTTGTATACACAATAGATTTTAAGGAATACTTACAATACAGATATTTAAGAACATAAATTAGTTAGTTGCTCTGACATATATAGTAAAGCTTTTATAGTAGAATTATGTATAGTATTTCACTTGAAATCTACATCCATTAAGAGCATTAGCCAGTCGTGGCTTGTTGGACTCTTGGCTTGTCTTGGATGCCCATCATCAACTATTTGGCTCTTAAGCTTTTGGTTCACACGACCGGCGATGGCAACAAGTTTTTTGTGCAAAACTATATATATACAGGCATATATACATCGCAGACTAACCGACGATATATGACAAGCAATTAGTGTGCATTGAGGTTAGTCGAAAATGGTTTTGCGGTCTGGCCGTGTCTTTGCGATTATGTGCGATGATCGTTTTGCATATTCGCATTACTCATACGCCACGTGTGTCGGCCGAGTTGAAAGTTGAGGCAGAGACTGAGGCTGAAGGCATCTTGAAAGCCGAACCATAGAAATGCCTTGAGCTGCTTAATTGTTATGGCTCCAGTCAGCAGAAAGGCTGAAATACCGAAAGCCCAGCCAAGTCAAGCCAAACGGCTAACGGAAGTCATGGACAGAAGACAAACAAACAGAGCGATTCTGCAGCATCATGGGAAATGCTTAGCCAGGCAAAAAGCCCCAGCCAGAAAATAACTCACAGGCGTCCAACCACAAGTGTCATATTGCTCTTTGCTGGGTTTGCTGGCTGGATGGATGGTGATAAACTTGGGATCTTGAACAGAATCAGGCACAGCAGCTGCGAATAAAAAAAAGTCATAAAAAACAGGCAACATTTTATACACTCTGTGCTGCTGACCAGTAGCCCTGAGATCAGCGAATCACAAAAAAATATATATATAAGACGAAGCACAAAAACCAAATCTAAGAACGACAACCGGATGTTAAAGTTTACGACAAACACCATCTAAAAGGGTTGGTGGATGGGGGTTGGTGGTTGGGGGTTGGGAATATGCAAAAAGTGCTTTTATTTTGGAACCCCCAGTGCGACGAGATAGCGAAACTGTAACACTTAATCGATATGCTTCAACGAAAATTCGAGCCAAGTAGAGTCAAAACCATCATAGTGGTTATACACAAAGAGAAAATTGTTGCAGCTTTTCTTTCAATTTACTTTTTATGAAATATTATCAGTGATTTGCAGTAACATTTTCAGATAAATATTTTTAATGTTTGAGCAAGACTTGTTCGAAATATATTTAGGAATAATAATAACTTCTTTTTGCACTGATTATTTAATGGATTATAATATAATAAAATGATAGAAAATTGTCTATATAAAATAATCACTTTTCTTTAATTTGAAAAGTTCTAAATCCACAAAAAAAACTGGCCAAGCTACGATGGGGGAAGTGGTGTGACAATATTCCCATGCTGAAAATGGAACTTTAATAGGCCCGGGGCCTAGGAGCTATTTTTTCACTGTGCAGTTGTCGCAGTCATCATCATCAGCCAAGCATGCGACATAATTGCGCGAGTTAAAGCCAGCACCCCACTTTACCCCCAGCTGTCCCTGTGGTCTGCCCCTTGACGATCGCCCACTGCCCCCCATCGCTGGCTGACAGTCAACCCGCTCGAAATCAACCAGCAGCAACAGCAACAACATTTCAGCAATCCATCGGATCGCATCACAATCCAGCCATCCGTCCAACGTGTGGGAAACACACGACAAATCTGTTTCCCACGGTCTCGTAAAGTAGGCACAACACAGCGCAACACACAACAATACACACAGATACACACTGACACCGAGGGACTCTTGGGAGACCCACAATCGGCCTGATGGCAGTAGTCGAGTAGGCTCCCCCATGTCTCCCAGTAGGTGCGAGCTAGCGCGACGAGGCCGGAGATCGGAGAGTCGGCTTCGACAGCGAATGGGAGCCGAGCACTGTCATCATTGACAATAAGTGTGGCATGGTCGAGGGTGAGCTGAGGGGCACCACCACGCCGCCGCGACGGAGCTCCGGTGCTGAGAGCCACGCGCAGTTGCGCCTGAGAATGAGATCCAATCCGAGCACCGACTGCCGACTGCAGATCGCCGACGGCCGACAGCGGGCTCCCTCTGCAATCAATTGAAGACGACGCGCGCCAGAGCACAGCCACAGATACAGATGCAGATACTCATACGCCATGTAGGCGCACAGTGGTGCATGGCATTGGAAAGGACGGACAAAAATTAAACCCAATCAAACCGTTGTTCGGAAAATGTTATGATTTTAAAGATTAAGCTTATTTAATTGTTTATGATTTATTTTAAAATCCAAGAGGATGACACAAGGATTTCAAAATTAATAGCATACGTTTTGGCGCCAAAGATTGGCAAAGGTATTTAGCCCAATCGAATAATTTTATTAATATACACAATACTATAATATGCAAGGCAGACTATAAACGAGCAGATTGTAAATGACTAACAGTGTATAGTAAAATGTTTCACGTATTCATATTAATTTTATTACTGTTAACTATTACAAATCTGGATTATTGTATTCTAATGATTAACGCACTGGGAGCCCAATTGGCAGGTGGAATCTAATGAGTATTTACAATTTTATACAATAATGTGTCTCAGTGTCAGCGCATCTACTTGCCAGGGTGTCTGGGATGACTTACCAAGGCGTCTATCACCATAGTTGTCAACAAGATGTCAGGCAAATCATGCAGTCTACTTTTAAAGGATTCATTGAGGTCACAATCTCTATGTCCCTCGTCCTCTAGCAATGACAGGCAGATAGCGGGCGTCCAATTGCAAATTTTCGGAAGGAAATGTCAATCTTGCGGCGATATACCTACCTCCAGCAGAAAGTTGGACACGAAAGAATTTGAATATTTACTGGCCGGACTCGGAAGTAAGTTCATTACGGGAGGTGCACTTTAATACTATAACATGCATGGTGGGGAAACTCTCGAGCGATGTAGTAGGTGAAAGAGCTACAAGAAGTCATTGCAAATGGGCATTATCAGTACTTGCCACTGGTGAACCCACTTTTTATTCATATAACCCCCTGTTAATTCTTTACGAATTTCACAAAATTTTGATTTTGATTCATTGAAAAGGCAGATTTTACGAATTATTGAGACTGTCGACTTAGCTGGTAATGAATTGAATTTTTCTTCTTTATTTTCTTATTTCTATTATTTCTATTTCTATTCTTATTTCTATTAAAATCTCAAATTTTCTGTAGAAAAAGGACCATTAGTAGTAAATTTTTGTAGCATACTTTTCTGCAATTACTGCGAAAGTTGTAAAAAGGGAACAGTTAAAATAAAATACATTTTAGTTATTCCATTAAAAATAAACTAATTAGGAGCTTTTAAGTAGTTTTTATTTAAAAATTTTGTAATTTTGTATTGTACTACATAAATATTAAAAACCATAGGGTCTTTAGAAAATGCTACCATTTTTTCCACCAAAGAACAAAAATAAACATTGTAAAAATAGGCATAGTTGCATTATTATATATATTAATATTCTTATTAAATAGTTTTATCATTTTCTTTACAATTTTGGACCACTGTAGCTCCGTTCGAAGACTATGTGACCAACCCCCATCCACGGCTTACAGTAGCCTCTCTTTGTGCCGCTACCGATCCGATCCGAAGCCGGCCTCCTGGGCGAGTGCATGGGAATGTGTGAGTGAGCCGTGATGCGGGAGCTTTGTGCCTGTGTCTGGGAGAGCAGTGAACTGGAGAGCGTGACTGCCACACGGGTCGTATAAAAGTAACTCTGGGAACTAGTTTGCCACTCATTTCTTAAACGTGCCGCCTGTTGAACGCACCGCAGTGAAGGGAACGCGCAACGCACGCGCACCAATTCTCGTAACAATAAAAAACGCATATGACATTTCAAAATCAGTTGTGATAATGTGCAGTTGAGATATTAAGAAATCAAAAAAAAAAGAAACAGAATCCTTAAAGTTTACAAGGCAAACGATCATGGTCATGGAGATGTCCAAGACGTATCAGTACCGCAAGGTGATGAAGCCGCTGCTGGAGCGCAAGCGCCGGGCCAGGATCAACAAGTGCCTGGACGATCTCAAGGACCTGATGGTGGAGTGCCTGCAGCAGGAGGGCGAGCACGTCACCCGGCTGGAGAAGGCCGATATTCTCGAGCTGACCGTGGATCACATGCGAAAGTTGAAGCAGCGCGGCGGACTTTCGCTTCAGGGAGTCGGGTCCGGCGGTGGTAATAGCCCACCCCCCGCAACGAGCACGGCGCACGTGGAGTCGTTTCGCTCCGGCTACGTCCACGCAGCCGATCAGATTACGCAGGTCCTGTTGCAAACGCAGCAAACCGATGAGATTGGCCGCAAGATTATGAAATTCCTGTCGTCGCGACTGATTGAGCTGCAGTCCCAGTTACTGCAACACCAGCAACATCAGCCACACCAGAGCCCACAGCATCCGCAATCCCTAGGCCGACTAGCCTTCCCGCTTCTGGGTGGCTATGGACAGGCGGCAGTCGCTGCCGCCGCCGGCTACAACGCATTTCTGGCTGGCAAGGACGAACTAATTGACGTGACCTCCGTCGACGGAGCGGCGATGTCGGAGACGGCGTCGGTCAGCTCTCACGAGTCCGGCGCCTCGGAGCCCGTCTGGAGGCCCTGGTAATTGGGCGTGACTGCGAAATCAGTCCTGCATCCTATCTAGATTTTATCCTTAGCATTAGCAATCGAAACCCAAAAAGTGGCTATTAATCGTTCAGCAACAAAATCCGTTGTCTTCCAAAGTAAATCATTTTAAACATAGTAGACCGGAGCCGACTTCCAAATCGGTTTCGGATTGTTTTTGAAATACTTTTTAGTATTAGTCCTGATGAACACATTTTTTGTAAATTGATTGTTTATTTTCAACTGTGATATAACTACGATGATCAATCAATCAGTGGAGCTTTTTAAGAGGGCGCTATTATCCTATTCCTGATTAGCTCGATGCGCTCCTTTCTTTATATAGATAAGCTTTAAATAATTTATAAATGTTAATTTATGGTTAATTTTGAAAGCAGATGATATAGAAATAGAATACCCAAAATAAAATAAATCAATAAAATTGCAAAAACATAAATCTTTTATTTCATTTAAATTTCAGAAGTTTATTGGAAGTATTGAAACAAAAGATTCAAAAGAAAAAGAATTGTTTCTCACTTAAACAATCTCGATTTTGCAAATGAAATATTTTAAAATCTTAATATTAATAGAAGGATCTTTTCAAAACCATAGACACTCGTCTCCAGATTCCAACCTTCTATTACTATTGATCAACCTAACTCCAGGAAAGCGACTTCTTAAACATTTCTTAGAAAAGCCCTTAAAAATATCTTAAAAAGAGCTAATAAACAATAGCAAGAACATAAACATTAACAAGAATAATATTAAAATTTAAAATTAGTCGAAAGGCAATTTTAGCAGCTTTGGCTGTATCCTTACGTAAATTTATTTTTATAATTAGAGCTACGTCGTATCATAATTTATGATTCATAAATAAATAAGAACTTACTGAACTGAACAGTCATAGAACAATTTCCATAAAAATTGTATGTAATTATATAACCTAACTTGTATGATAACATATTGTTTTTACATTTTTGTTATACGTGCCAAAAAAAAGCCAAATCTTTGAGTCATACAGTCATTTTTGAAGAATTTTTGAACCATTTTTGCAAAAAATACCCAATCAGTTTTTAATAAAAAAAACTCTTTATCGGTGAAACAATGTTTTTTGATTACATAAACAATTTTTTTCCTTAGGAAAGGCCATTGGGCTTCCTGCCCCAAACCGACTGGGAGGTCGAGACGCAAAAATGGCATCTCAAATCGTAAACTGAAAGTATTTCTTTGCAGAACACTTTTTTATTTAAAGCGAGCGGAAGTAATTGGTTAATAATCGAAGATCCAATTATGTTAATTGGAACGAAGATGCATCAGCCACAATGTAGGCAACATATATCCGACTCGTCTCTGATTCGGTCTCATAAGTAGATCATCTAATTGGAACCAAACTTTATTTACCGAGCCGATCGGCAATCAGCAGACCAGGGACCTACCAGCGAGCCCTGAAACTGGTTGGAACCGAGGCCGAAGATCAACAGGCCGAGCATCCCCTGGCAATGATCTCCACTACCTGCTGGCAGGTAAATTGCTCAACAATAAGACAGAAAAAGGTTCAGGATCGAGTCGGATTAGGCTCCGCTCGTTTTTCGAATGAGTCATGCCAATTAACAAAGGATTTCTTCCCTATTATTATTTCTCAGTTGATTTGTAAATGGAAAATAATCGGAACAAAGACCAGCAGACACTGTTTGCTGTGAAGATTTTGTTTTGGAAAGCCTAATTTAATTTTTTTGCCCTTAAAACTGGAAGGATAAAATTAAAAAACAGTTCAAATTTCTTTTCAATTGTAAATATATTTTTTGTTTTGTTTTTTTTTTTAAATGTTAAGTAAAATTTATCACAATTTTAGTAAAGCTCTGGAGGTTGTCGGCTTGCTTGTTAATTTTTGTAAATTGTTGTCAAAAATTAACGGAAGACGTTGATTAAAGCTGGAGATCCCAGATTGGAAGACATGGTTGCGCTGGAGGTGCTTGGTGGGTGTTGATCTTAGGCCTGAACCCACCGATCCTGGAACTGGGCCACGGCGATCTCGTTGGCGGTGCTGCAGTAGAGGGGCTCGATCAGGTCGTTGTCGGCTGGCAGATCGGAGGCGGCGGTCCAGAAGAAGGTGCCGTGAGCGGTGCGGACGAAGTGAACTGGGACGGTGGGCAGTTGCTCCAGCTCGTAGTCCTCGATGTCGCAGGAGGCGGAGAGGCGCTCGTTGGCTTCGTTCTCGCAGGACTCCATGGAAAGGCAGACGGAGGCGGTGGACTCGAGATCGGCGTTGCGGCTGTTCTCAATAGACTCGAGCGACTCCAGGGAGTTGGCTTTGATGGTGTTCTTGAGGTTCTGCTCCTCCTCGACTTGCTGCTGCTTGAAGATTTTCTGCAGCAGTTTCTTGACGCTGTAGGACAGCTTCTTGTTCGACTTGATGGTCATGGTGTTGGTCTTGTTCTGGCACATTTTGAAGGATTTGCTGTGTAGCTGCTGTGTGTAGCTGAGATGTGTACTGTACGAAGCGTTGAGCTCGAATGATGTCTGGTCCTCCGGTCGGGCTGCCTTTTATACCCGCAGCCAGGACGACAGGCAACAGGAGAAACCCAAACTCGAGGCGAACACAAGCAGGTCACAAAACACCGAGTGTGGGAAACTACAAGGATACGTGTCCGATGGCCAACCAGAAAATCCTATACACCGCATGGCGAGCAACAACAAAAACGGCAGGTGTGTTTTCGAAAAAGGGACTGCATCGGCATTAACCTGCATGCGTTGGAGTGTGACGGCATGTCGTGTTGCTCCCCTCGCACCTGCTGCCAGTGCGGGGCAATTTTATCCTGCTGCAGGATCGTGAGAAACGAGACTTTCCATCAGTTCCCACAGTCTTTATTCGAAAGGATCCTTTTCTGAAAAGGAGATTCATTTTTTTTCTTTTCTGCTGATCACTTTTGGTTTTTATGTGCACTTATCCTGTATATTTATTTTTTGGAAATGAGAGCGAGTGAGACGCAAGATGGATGGAGTGGAGGGGGGTATGGCGGCTATGGAGCGAGGGGGCGGGGGAAATCCCTTTTCCATTTCTCGAACACGTGTGCAGCTCGAGAACGTGGGAGAAAATTTTCAATTTTCAACGCTCGAACTGAAGCAAACAATTAATGGTCCCGAAGCCAGGACCAAAGAGATCACATAGATCTCAATAGGCAAACAAACGTAAAATGGGATTCTGGAGGGGGGATCGAGGATGGGTAGGACTGAGCTGAGGGACTTAATGCGCTGTAATTTGAAATTTATCAAACTCTATGTGGAGGCGAGGCGTTGCCCAAAGAAAGGGAAGGACGAGGTACGAGGAGTTGGGGGACAAGGATCGGCGACGAAGGAGTTGCTTTTAATTTCTGTTGCTGATGGCACACAATTAGCAGGGGACCGGTCCCCTTATCCCGAATCTTATTACGGGGCATTCTCTGTGCCCGTGAGGGGCACACATAAAAAACTGAAAAGAAGGAGGAGCACGAATGGGAGGAGGAGGATCACGAGGACCTCGTTGGAGGAGCACACGTACAGCGAGCGTTTGTACCTTTTTGTGTGTTTCTTTTTATTTGTAGTTTTTTGGACGCGTGATGGCGCGTGAGGCGCTGAAGCCAAGGTTCCCAGGATTTGTCTGCTTTTTGTTCCTTTGCTCCTTTTGGGCATCCCTGGCGTACTTAATGGATTGTCCCTTGACTTAACCATAAATATTTGGAACCCGGTGTGAGTTGGGACAAATTAAGTAGGGATCCTTGGTGAGAATCTGTAGGCTGGCGTTAACAGGTCCTCGCCGTAGTTGGCCTGTAGATCCCTCGATCTATTGCTCCTTTGTGGAGGTGATGATGATTATATGGTTGAGGTCCTTAACAGATCGATGGGCTGATCACAGAAGATGGGGTTAATTGGGTAAGGAGTTCTTTTGTATTTTCTACATTTTCATCTGAGTCCTTTTTTCAGTAATTATAATTTTTTAATTATTTTACTTATTAAAAATGTTACATTTTTACCTAAAAAACTATTAAATTTTTATTAAATAAATATATCCAAGATTAAGTTATAATAGTGGGACAATGAAGTGAGAAATCTATTAAGACAAAAGCCACCTTTCCCCACAAAGGATACTTAAAAGTTTCGATTAAGAGATCAGCAGAGATCAATAAAATCCTAAACCCTGATACGATAGAGAATAAAGTCAATTGAGAGGTAAAATATTTGTATAAAATCCCTGATGTTTTATCCCAACAAGAACGGCCTCCAACCTTTGCAGTATCCTTTGATGGACAAGCAGTTCCAAATTATTAAATTACTTCTCGGAAAGTGGCCTTTATAGCCTCGGGATGATTCTCCCAGTTCCTGGTAACGGTTTTGGTTGACTCATGCTACCGCATTATTCGGACCTTATTATGCACGGGGATTGTGTTGATCTAATTGTGTTTTTGGTCCTTTGGTTGTGATTTTAGATTTTCGGTGGACTCACTGCCCCCGTATGCCCTTCTGATGGATATTTTGTGTTGTTTTTTGTCTTCCAATTTTATTGTGTGCCCACGTGCAGGCCCAAAACAAATAAAAATACCCAGTTAACCATTTCGATGGGAAACCAAAGCCCCGCTGGGGGTCCCAACAGTGGTTTTTGGGTGACTACTGTGGTGTCTTCCCTTTTCTCCTTGGTCTTTTTTTTCTTCTATCTTCCAGTGAAATCTTTGCTCTGTGCTCCGCTTGAACACGTGCACTGATTTCTTATCGTAGCTCGATCATTAAAGGTTCCAAAGTGTAGATTAGCCCGACGCACACAAAAAGCAGAGGAGGGGGGGGACAAAAAAAATAAACTAAAATCAACCTGACCCTGGCAGTCCATTGTCTCCCGGCCAAGTGTTCCAGGGGGTGGGAACGATCGTGTTTGTACACGTGACGACCTCGTTTCGTTCGCAGCAGGGTGTTATGGTTAAACGGAACATTTCGAAACCCCGACCCCGTCACGTCCGTCGAACGATCCGCCGACCCGAACCGCCCTATTCCTCTCCACCTACTGGCCACCTTCTTCTTTTCTGGCCATAATGTGCGGCAAGTGCGAAACGTGAGCAACTTGCGATCGTGAAAATTTCACACATGGCAGGCGAAGGGCAGGCGGGAAAAGCCAGCCACCACACCCACCGTTCATTGAGGACATCGCAGGTCCGCAGGTCCGGTTACATGGTGCAGGATTTTCCACACCCGGGCGAGAGGACATTCTCATGTGTCCAGTTTTCAAATCTGTTACGGTATTTCCGTTTACATCCTCCGTGGTCAACGAGGCCTTTTAGAAACATGAACCTCCTCCGAAAAATGAGTAATGCCTGATTTTATGTTTGCTTGAGATAATATATACAACATACATATGTACATATACATACATATATCCTTGCAAAGTGTATCATAATTTTGGTAAAAAGTGTGCAACGCAATGAAGGAGACATCCCCGACCCAGAAAGGATATGTATTCTTTATCAACACTCCTCCCAAGTCGATATAAGCATGTCAGTCTGTCTGTCCTCTTTTTAGCCAACTAATATGTTTTGTAAATTTCGTAAGGATTTCGTAAGGATGGCACAACCTTGATATTTTTACTTGGGTCTTTCTTAGAAAGAAGCTTGGGTCTTGTTCCAAAAATTTTTGTTATAAAATTAAGGTAAAAGCGAAATTCTTATAAGGATCGGCCCATAAAAATATAAAAAGCTACTTCACTCAAGGGTACATCAGCGTCGAGAGGACCCATATTTCCTTTCTTTTTTTTAGGATTTGGTCGATTTTGGAGAGAAGAAGCTTACGGACCCCAACATCAAGAAAATTTCAACATACATTTGATTAAGAAAACACTTTTAGAAATATAAAATCTTTTCTTTTTTTGCGGTTTTACTTCACTTCCGTCCTTTTTTTATTAATAGAGTTTATGATTAGTCATATGTATGCATAGTATATATTTATATATATATAGATATACATATTTACATACATATATTATCTATTTTTTATTCTTTTCCGCATATCAGTTTTGTGGTCCCGCAGTTATGTACAACATTTTTTTTTAATAATTGTTTCAAACTAGCAACCTAATCTATGACAAGAAACTAAAGTTCTAAAAACCATTCACTAAAAGTTTTTATGTATTTATTTAATAAATTATTCAATTATAGTATTTATAAATTTTTAATTCTTCGTCAACTTGTTAGCTATCATATATACATAGGTTTTCTTAGGAAATTAGTTTTAAACGAACCCTTAAATTGTATATCTTTAGGATCCACTAGACTCAAACTACAGATTCTCGCGTCTAGACCAACGTGGCGGTTTCTTGGGTTTTGTAATCATAAAATAACACAGACAGTAATCAGTGTGGTGATACAACACATGTGGGGTCCTTTTTGTTATCAAATTACATTGGAGGAGACGTGCACTTGACACGAGACAGTGCGACATGTTTTAAGATCTTTTATTTTTAATCTTTTTCAGTTTACAAATTAGTATGTGCGATGGTATGTCGCATATATGCGGGAGGCCAGTTCCAGGAATCCAATGGCCGTTGTCATTGTTGGTTTAGGATATCATCCGAGCCGCAGTCCGGGCCTCAAGGATCCCCTGCCGCCGCCCATCACTCAGCACGCACGTGCAGGACACAAAAGGGGTCGTAATTGACGGTTTAACTCGATGGGCACAGAACCTCCCCCGAGCCATCGGAAAACAATACGATATATGAGCCCCGGCCAGTATGCAGATTCGATAACATAACACCCAGCAACACGTGCACCACAGTGTTAAGCTGTCGATCGAGGCGTAGACAGGTTCCAGTTTGTGGCATGCCACTCAGGGGCGTCGCCTCACCAAGGATTTGCCTGGATTCACAGTTCAGGGACCTCTGACTTGGCCCCGGGGGAGGTTCGTCTGCCTGGGAGGTGGTACCAAAGATCATGTTTGGATCATTGTTCATCAGGTGAGGGAGGGATCTCTAATCTCCACGCTTTGATGCATAAAATGGAATATAATTCTAATGAATTGGACTTTTGAAGAGACTATAGCCGTGGAGTTTAAGAAAGTCAGTGTCACAACATCCAAAAGATTTTCCAGTTTTCATTATATTTTAACCAATTAAAAAATTAATTCCATTCATCCACTTTCTTTAAAGAAACATAGGCCTTATATAACGATATTATTTCTTATTTGAAGTTGAAGCAAATCCCACAAAACAATAAGTAAAGAAATAGAGTTTTCTATATAGAGTTTCTTATAGAAATAATGGTTCTGTACAGTTGTGATTTTTTCCAGAAATGTCCTTATAGAGCAACCGATCCTCATAAATTATGATTATTTTCAAATAATAAACCTTCCGTAATAGCTCCCTTTAAGCCTAATTTGAAAGTATTGCCCAATAAAAAGATAAATATTTGAGTTTTTAGTTTTTTTTTAATACTATTAAAGCTTTTGTTCCTTAATTCTTAAATCTTAATAAACTATTAAAGCTTGGGATTTTTTTATAAACTAGGTAAAGCTGTTATCACAGGGTTAACGATTCAATTGGAAGACATGATTCGTTGTTGATTATATGGTTGATGGAAGACAGGATTTGATGATTGCTGGCTGATGATGATGATGTTGAAGGATTACCAGGGACGCCACATGCTGGAAGACTGAGCTGGCTTGGGGCTGACGGCAGCCTCAGACTCCTCAGTGTCGCTGTGGTAGCCCGAGGAGGCGGGGCTGAGAGGGCGAGAGGCTGAATCCAATTGAGTTGCCTGTTGCTGATCGGCCTGCAACATGCGCTGGAACTCGACGCCGAGGTGAGTCATCACTGTTTTGCCAACGTCGACGCTCATAGCCGGGGTGCAGGCCATCACTCGGGAGATCTCGCTGACGGCGTTCATGTAGCCATTCTTGAAGCTATCCATGGGAAGCGGGGAGACTGGCGCCTGCTGCTTGACGACCTCCTTGCGCATGAAGACGAGGGCAGCCTCGAGCATCTCGGCCTTGTCCATTCGCAGGATGGCGTCGTCGCCCTGGAACTCGGCAACAAGTGTCTTCAGTGTGTCAAGGCACTTGTTCATGCGGGCCCTTCGCTGACGCTCCAGAAGAGGCTTCTTCACCTTCAGATAGTGCTGGGTCTTCGAGACGAAGGCGGTTTGGTTGCTGTTTTGCTGTGGAGCCATTTTTGTAGTTTGTGTGTTTCGTTTGTTTCTCAGAGGACGAGAGAAGATGTGTACTGTTTGCAGGATGCTGCTCGAATGATGCTGAATCCGACTGCTGTACCAGCTTTTATACCAGAGCCCCGGCAATCGGAAGGTCCTGGCTGGAGGACCTGCTACCTGCGAGGACTGTAAAGATCTGGAAATCTTATTGCTGTGCGTGCGTGGGAAAGGAAATCGTTTTGAGTCTGCTTTTCGTGGGTCCTCCTTCTTATTATTCTTTTTTTTTTCTTTCTCATTTCATTGTCTAGCCAAGGAGTGTGTGTCCTGAGTCCAGGAGACCTATTGTAGCTGCAATTAAACCGTAAAATGCTGGCCAAGACGTGAGAACGTGGTACGAGGAACCCGGGGCAATTGTCTGCGACAAACTGATTCGGTTTGGGCCACCAAATGAAAATCAAACTCTGCAAAATTTTAATTGTCCTGTTGTGGCTTACTGATCTCTGGCTCCTTGAAAGGGAACAAGAATCTTCTTGTTCTGAGGATCTCGGAGTGTCTCATGCCCAGGATCACAGACCTAAAAGGTTCACTCTTACTATTTAAATAAAAAATAATATTGTTTTAACAAGGAAATAAAGCAGTACATACTGCCAAATATTATATATTCAAACACTCTACATCTTTAGTCAATAATCTTGTTACATTAAGTCGATCTTTTCGGCTCCCCCCTATTAGATCCTAACCCATAAATCGTATCCTAATGTTAGGGAGGTCTGATTGCAACACTCCTCGATCAACCCTTACTGTTAACCCCAAATCCCTATCCCAGATCCAATTCGAATCCCAGATCCCGAGAAAGTGGCAGTCACCACGCAGGTCTTGAGGGGTCTTCGGTTTGTTTTGCTCGATTTTCATATCGTGAGAACCGCTCGACGCGTCGTGTGTTTCCCACGCGATGTGCACACCTGCCATTTAAGACGCTTATATGGTTACGATTACAAACACACGGACTGAGGGAAAAATACACTCGGACACAGATACAGATACAGATCCGGCGAAGCACAGAAGCAGCAACCAGATGAGGGCACTCTGTCGGCACGCATTTATTGCGCCGGCGCGACGCTTATTATTAGGCCCAAGTAGCAGTCGTCGTCGTGTGACTGACTGACGACTGACTGATGGACTGGCGGACTGTCAAATTGACTAACCGACCGCCCGACAGACGGCCCAACTGATTGCTGGCTGCTTTACTTTAGTTTTTCGCTCTTGTCGTCGTCATTGACGATTGTTTAACTTAAATTACCGACCAGACAGTAACCGCACTTGGAGAAAAATTACCATGGATTACTGGTTTTATAATCCCCTTCTTAAATAATAGGTGTCCTTAAAAGTATACCCCCTTTCATAGTCCAAAAAATAATTTACAATATTTTATAATTATTTTTCCCAGTGCATGCAAGCTTATGACCAAGCTAGTGGTTTCCGAGGAACTTGTACGCAATAGTTATTTGTACTTTACGACATGGGCTAATTGAACGAACGCACCCGCAGAAGAAGTTTAACGAGCGCAGTCCGTCAAGCTGGCATTGACTGGACTTGGGCGAGGTGTTCGAGGGGGGACCTGATCCCAAGCCATGGCTTTGGGATTGTCAATGGGCAATCAAATCATTAATGGTCCCACAACGCCACAAGGTGAGTGAGAATCCCCAGTGCTGCCCGCTGACAGTTCGGAGTGATCGTTAGCTACTGGATGGATATCAATGATCCATTCAGGTGACTGATCGCCGGGTGTGCAGCACTTTAATGCGAATTATTTTTGCCATCGAGCTGGGGCCAATCCTTTCGGGGATTTATGTTAGTATGACCACCACAGGCACATCGGAGCGGCAGCGGCAGTTTGTTTGTCAGGTAAATGTCTTTGACAAATGTTAGCACAACAATAAATTAGCCAGACGATAAGTGGACAATTGTTGTCAGACATTAGCACCGAGCTAACAATCCGTGGGATGCTTTGGATAGCTTGGAACCAGCTTGGTGACGAATGGCTACTTCCTGGTGTTGATGTGATGGTTCTTGGCTTAAATACCAGATGGGAAAAGTATGCGAGAAGTGGGTTATAAATATGTAGGATTAAGATACCTTCTCAGTTGTTCCAATTAGAACTCTACATTTTTCCTACGTCCATCTACCATCTATTTCAAGAGCAATCCAATCAGCATATCACTTTGCATTCGAAAGCCATTAACTCCTGAATTGTAATCCACCTCGTAGCTCGTGCCATGGACCAACCCTCAACCCAACCCTACCCCCTTGGACAACAAACACTCCAAATTATGATCCCAGATAAATTCAATTAATAGTCTATCAAAAGCAAGACCTCAATTGGAAAGCACCTTGCGGGCAGCCTACACGTGACCGACCCACGGCCAATCAGAGGAGGAGCACTTGTCCTCCACACGCCACGCGAACGGCAGGCGGCGACTAAGCTTTCCGAGCCGGCAAGCAAACATCAATCAGGTGGAAAGCGATTGGGAATGGGACGCGTGACCCGACAGCGGCAGCGGCGGGCGAAGCAATTAACCAAAGTTGAACCAACTCACCGGCAGGAGCAGCCGATGCAGCATCAGCAGCAAGTGCAATATGTGTCAAAACCCAGTAACAACCACCACTCGTACCACCACCACTGCTACTACCACCACCACCACCACTGAGGCATCAAAATGAGCGGGGCTGTGGCCTAAATTGCAAACAGCTGCCACTCGAACCGTGGGATACTTTTCCCCTAGCCTCAAAAAACGAGATACGCTCAGGATAGGGGAAGGGCCTTCGCTGTCGAACCTTATCCATGGGAACCACAACTGCTCAACGCTCTCAATATTTACTCTGTGCGTTCAGTATATTGAAACAATATAAAAAAAAAGAACGGACGAGGAAAAAATGGAAAGGAGTCGGGGTGAAACGAGATTATCCTGCACGTGTTGAGCTTGCTTCGGGGTCCCTTGCGCTAAAAGCGTGGCAGGCGAACGTTGGGTGATGCTACTTCTGCTGCTGCTGCGGCTGCTGCTCCTGCGCGGAGTTTGGACATGTGGCAGGCACATGTGGCACTTGTTGTGTTGGGTGGGTTTGCCTGTGGGCTGTGTTTTGGGTGGTGTTTGCGGTTGCCCATCTATAAAAGCCCGCCACTTGCCATTAGCCTCAACAGTTGCAATTTGCGAGTCAACCCGATAAGAACTCTAATTCGAAAAGTGAATATTCTGAAGAAAAAAAACTCAAAGCCATGTCGAAGGTTAAGAATCTATTGGCCAAAATGCTGCAGCGCTTCGGCAAAAGCACCTCAAATAATGACCATCAGAGGTACGACAGTCTGGAGGAGATAGCCCAAAACCAGGCCAACGAAAGGATGCTGAGGGAGATTGGAGGAGTGGAGGATCACCTGGTAATTTGCTTGGAGACGTCAGCGGGCAGCTTCTATTGGCATTCGCAGTAGCAGGAACTTGAGCAACTGCAGCAGGAGCCACAAGACCAACAGTGGGAAAAATTTTAACACCAAGGAAGTAGTCAGCACCATATGGAAGTCATCAGTCATCATTGGAGAACCAAATGAAGCAATCACTTGCCACAGAGAGCGCTGCAAGAAGAACCAGCTAAAGCCGCAATAATGGCAATCCAAAACCGGTAGTTAGATGCGACCAAAACGAATGCCTGAGTGAATGAATGAAAAACACAAAACATATCATCATTCGATGAATGAATGGAGCGAGCTACCGTGCGAAACAAGTTGCGTGATGGGGCAGATCCAACAAGTGGCAGACTAGTCGTCAGGATGCAGCAACGCAAGAACATCGTCGCAGACATCCTCTCGTTAGGTGTTAATACTAAGCCATATTAAATATAAAATACCAGTGTGATATGAACTAAAGCTAGTTACAATAGTGTAGAAGAAATGTTATTTAGCATTTAAGAAAATAAATAAAAAATATAAAATGAAAACATAATTTAAACAGGTGTCTTACTTTGGTGGCTTTTTTAGGATTTCTTTTCCAGAGGGCATTCCCTATACCATCACTATGAAAACTACTAATTGGATACTAATTGAGAAAATTAATCTTTTAATAGGATTTCTAACAAATCAATCAAAATTTGTTACCAATTATTGTTTGTTATGGGTTTAAGGCAAAAGCATTTCTTTCAAACAATAAGTTTAAGCTGAGGACTCTGAAGGACTTCAAGGGAATATCCTCACTTGAATAAACATATTTCCGATAAACCCCTAAACTATGTCTTATCTTAGATCTAAATAATTTCGGTGTATCCATGATATCTTATCCAAATCCCCCAAAATCAAAGCTCACCCCCTTCTTAATATGAATATATCCCGCATATCCGGGCATCAGAGCTAATCGCAGCTAATGATAATCGGCCGCCCCGTCATTCCCCACAAAATGATAATTTCCTGTTGCAGATTCTCAGGCATTTTATTTAAAAAAAATCCAACTCTTTTTTTTTTTTGCATTTCATTCAGCTTTTTGCGCATGCCTCGCACATGAAGCTTCTGTAAAGGGCCCTTGCTTTTTGTTTTAATTTTTTGCTACCGCTGCGTGCGTCAGTCGCGCGTTTGGCGTGCCGAGCATGCGCAAAGCGCACACATATTCAATTACACGGCAGCAGCGGCAGCAGCAATGCATTGACAATAAGCCATCCCCGTTGCGTGCCCAATGGATGCCCCTATATAAAAAAAAGAAGGTATAAAAACAAAGCTGGCCATGTGCAGCTCGAAAAATTTTCTCACACTCGCCACAGAATTGTAACGGCTTGTTGTGCAGCACACTCTCAGCACGCAACGTCCCGTCCCTGTCTGCCACACACTTCCTGTCAGCATTTTTAAACTGGCCACGTATATTGTTTATATAGTTAACGAATGCGATACATTTAATCTTTAGTGTGTGTCAATTTGCCGTACAGTCATTTAGTTTGCATGTCCCTCGATCCATCGAAACATCCCTTTTCTGGGTCTGGGTCTGGGTCCCACGATGACGACGATGATGATGATGTCCCGACGTGCCCAGGAATACACAATACACCTATATGTATGCCACTTAGCGTTGGCCAGGCAGGCCGGAGAGCCCAAGTGTTCAACAGAAGCTACAATCCGGCATTCATAATTGACAACAGCAATGCCGCACTCACAGGAGTGAAAAGGATACAGTATGGAAGCGAGGGTGAGAGCCCTATTGAGCCCGGCTCTGACAAGAAAAAATTTCATAAAATGAAGGGCAGGTGGTAGTGTTTTTTACTCCAAGTCGTAGCTCGGACAAATTTACAGTGGGGCAAGGTGGTAGAACAATTTTGAAAATGGTTTCAAAAAAAAATGTTTCCCAAAATCCCATTCTCAAATTTTTTTTTCCTGTAATTTTTCCTGCGAGGAAGTAAAGTTAACCTGCGTGGGAAACTGACCAAACTTTTTCCCATCTGTATAGCAAAAATCCCTGAACCATTTACGAAAACTACAATTTCCCAAACTCAGGTTCCCAGGCCTACAAATTAACCTTAGCAAGTCCAAGCCCAGCATGAAGCACCTTCCTTAAAACTTCCCAACATGTCTTTAAAAATTCCTAAAATCACAGAGTACAACCTCACTACTTGCCGTACAAGAAGTCCTGCAAGTCAGTCCCTAAACTCCAAAAAACATGCTATGGAAAACCCAGGACAGGATCACATACCAAATGGTTACTTTCCTGAACATGTCCGAACTATCCGTAGCAAGTTATCAATTAGGATGCGTAAAATCCTCTTTTAGAACCTCACGTAGCTGGAAATTCCTTAAAAAACCTAACATTGCTTCAAGGATATGGAGAATTTCCATCACATGTTACTGAGGCTTCGCCCACTGTGCCATGTGCATAAGGGCTCGAAACTCGGTTCGAGCTCGGAGCTCGGGACTCGCACACGGACTACCTCCGATTATAACTTATAACACCAACGAGCGAGAAAAATCTTGTGGGAAACTTGAGGGCAAAGTGTTTCCCACGATTCGAATGTCGGTGGAAAGGAAAACAGAGAAGCAGCATGTGCAACCACCATCATACCACCACCACTGCTCCATCGAATCTTCATCCCCTGCCGACTTTGGGATATTGGGATCACAGTCTTAGAGAAGTTTATAGAAACATTCTATTACTAAAATATATTTAATTAAAAAAAAAATACTTATAGTTTTTAGTTTATTTAATTAAATTTAGATAGAAACTAGATACTAGTTTTTCTTTAGACATGCTCTGTGACCTATTCATCCCACCTCGACTGTATTCCAAACTTGTTTGTTAAGAAAAACCTACCACCAAAAATGCAGGCGAGAGGATCGTGTACTGGGCCTGGGCCTGGTCCCAGTGGCTGAGCAATTTGCTCGGCAGGTGATGGCACTCTCTCCGGTTGGTTCTCTGCGCGCGCTGAGCACGAGACGCTCTCGCCGGGGGCACGTGCAGCTATAAAAGCGGCGGTAACTGGAGACGGGCCACAACATTCTTAACGCAACCATCGTGCAGTGAACATCTCAGGACTACCGTCTCAAAAGTTCTTCAGCGATTTCTCCAACGAGTTCTAAAAACACACACAAATCCAACACAATGGCCACCAAGTACGAGATGTCCAAGACCTACCAGTACCGCAAGGTGATGAAGCCCCTGCTGGAGCGCAAGCGTCGTGCCAGAATCAACAAGTGCCTCGATGAGCTCAAAGATCTGATGGCCGAGTGCGTGGCCCAGACCGGCGATGCCAAGTTCGAGAAAGCCGACATTCTGGAAGTTACTGTCCAGCACCTCCGCAAACTGAAGCAAGCGAAGATCCAGCCACCTCAGCCTGAGCAGAGCTTCCGCGCCGGCTACATCCGGGCAGCCAACGAAGTGTCCCGCGCCCTGGCCTCCCTACCAAAAGTTGATGTGGCCTTCGGCACCACTCTGATGACACACCTCGGAATGCGGCTCAACCAGCTGGAGCAGCCCATGGAGGAAACCCAGTCCATGAACACTCCACTCTCCATCGTCTGCAGCAGCTCCAGTTCCAGCGCCAGCTCGTGCTCTTCCATTAGCCCAGTCTCCAGTGGCTATGCCAGCGACAACGAGTCCCTGTTGCAGATCAGCAGCCCCGGACAGGTGTGGCGCCCCTGGTAAATATCCTGGATACCTCCGGATACACCAGCTTCAACTACGGGCAATCGCGCAATGGATATGCAGCTTTAGAAAATGCTTTACAATGATCCTCATTTATTTGTTACGTTACAAAGTTTTAGACTTTTAAGTTAGGTCTGTGATAGGGCACGCTTTAATAACTTTTGTCAACACCTCAATTGATCAGAAGTCTGTTTTTACTATATCTACTATATACAAATGTTTACTAGTTAAGAGATCTCAATAATCATACAAGAAAAGATACGTATCTGAGAAAAAAGAAATACAAACAGAACATGAACAACAAAATTATCAAGAGTCTTTTTATTTCTGAAACATTTTATTGGATTTATAAACAAACATAATCCGCCTTATGGGAATTGGATTATACAAACATTTCACATGTTTTCCAATAGGAATAGTTGATGGTTTACTTAATGGATTAATTCATTCATTACTTTATTGAATCCTTAATTGCTTAAGACACACATTTGACACACTTATTAGGAAACACCATTATGCTATTAATCTTCTATGGGTTTATCGGGTTTAAACTCCATATATATCCATAGCGGATGTTTCTTCTTCTAACAATATTTTTTGTTACACAGGATAGAGTTGACCAATCAGGAAGAAACCTTTTATTTGTATTTTCTATTTTGATATTAGAGTTTAAGTCAAAATATTGAAAAATAAGGAGTGACACCTAATCGCTCCTATGACAGCTTTAAGATAACAAAGACTTACGATCCTAAAAAACTTCCAAGCTTCATCAGTCTGTAAAAAAATTATTAGAAACAAAAGGGAGGGTCTAAAGGGAGACTAGCATTATCCTAATGTCCTTGTCGTCCTGATGAAGAGTCAATAAAATCAATAGGATCGGACATTGTACCTCCCCTGAGTTACAAAAACTCGATTAAAATTGTAATACCCGAATAGGGTATAAAAAGCCCTACCTATATTAAACACTTACCCAAAAACCCATTTGACCTTTCCCCTAAATAATTACCACCAATTGAAGACCAATTAGAGGATGCAAGGACGTAATGCATAATTCGAGGTGGATGGTAAAATTCCAGCACAAAGCCTCCAACTCAACCTCAGCCACGAGTCATGCACACTTCCTGCGCCCGACTGACCCACTTGCACCCCAAGTCCCCGGCCAACCACCCAACCCAGATCGTGCAACCCATCGACCCAAGGCGCAGCAGTCGCCGAACGAACAACGATCGACAAGGCGACCCGGCATAAAGCCAATATGCCACATCCACTAATTGTGTCCAATAAACACTCGTCGAGGGGAAGTGTGGGAACGGAAAGACGAGATCTTGGCTGCGAGGTCCGGGGAGGGCATTATGCCATCATCGTCTGCAGGCATTGATGAAACAATAAGCGAGTAGATGGCACGGCAGGATAACAATGAGCGGCCCACGCACAACCAGATAGTTCCCAGTTCCCCTACCCCCACCCCCGCCCACACCCGTAATATCGTTCTCCAGGCTCCGATCCCAATACCCATATCCACAGTCATGCCATTCCAAATCAAGCGACAGGATGAGGCAGTGAAGTATGCATTAAGGATAATAACACCGGCCCAGAAAGCAATGCGAGCACAGCGAAAACAACGACAGCTGCAAAAATGTGCCCTGATCCTTAAACTCGAAAAAAAAGAGAAGCGAAGCATGTGGCCAAAAGGGAAAACAAACGAGAAAAAATTGTGTGAGAAACTTACTTTCAGCTCGGTTCCCACGCCACGAGCCACAAGGATTGTCCTCCGAAGCGTGTTGCAGCTGTTCCTTTAGAGCGAGACGGCCAATACGGGGCCAACCCTCGGGTGCGACAGAGAGGTGTGCAAGGTGCGTACAAGAGGGTGGATTTCGGAGCTCGGGGAAAGGTATAAAAGGGAACTGCCTTCAGAGAGAGGCTATCACTCACGATTCCGCCATCAACAAGGCAACATCCAACGAACCAACTTCGTTGAAAACTTACTTTTTAAACACCAACGTACAAAATACGTAAAAACCAAACAAACCAAAATGGAATACACCAGCAAGACCCAGATCTACCAGAAGGTGAAGAAGCCCCTGCTGGAACGTCAGCGCCGTGCCCGCATCAACAAGTGCCTGGACACCCTCAAGACACTTGTCGCCGAACTTCGTGGCGACGATGGTATCCTTCGCATGGACAAAGCCGAGATGCTCGAGTCAGCGGTGATCTTCATGCGCCAGCAGAAAGCCGAGAAGAAGGTCGAGGAACCCAAACTCCCCCTGGACAGTTTCAAGAACGGTTACATGAACGCCGTCAATGAGGTGTCACGTGTCATGGCCTCCACACCTGGCATGAGCGTCGACCTGGGGAAATCGGTGATGACGCACCTCGGCCGCATCTACAAGAACCTGCAGCAGTTCCACGAAGCCCAAACCGCAAACGAGATCTCTGCCCCCATCTACATGGACTGCACCTCCGACAAGGCACCCCTCAGTCCCGCCTCCTCTGGATATCACAGTGACTGCGACAGTCCTCTGCCCTCTCCGATGCCCGTGGAAGGCGAGAAACTTTGGCGCCCCTGGTAAAGTGGCAGGGAGAGGAGAAACACCAACGCATCTGTGATAGTCCAACTGTGATGGCAACAAAATAGCAACCCTTTTGGGTCTAATTAGCAAAAAAGAAAAACAAACTAATTAAAAAATAACTTAAATTTCAAATAGAAACTGTTTAATTATTGGGAATTTGGGTGGGAAAGATTATTTTCAGAAAATTAATAACAACTGGAAACTAATTAGTGACTTTCTTGAGCCTAATTTGATTTACGTTTAAATGGAATTGAAAATGGGTCATGGAAATAAATCAAAAATGTTCGAAATGTGTTCAGTTTTTGAAAGAGAAAAATGAACATAACTCGGCAAATTTTTGGCACAACCAGATGTGTCATACCTTCCTGGTCTTAGAACTTCGAGTAGAATCATTTTCAACCAAAACATGGCAACAAAATTTTTACCCATTTTTTTTGGACAAAATTTGATCAAAATTTTTTGTGCTCTATTTTTCCGAACTTTTAATGCAGATTGAAGGGGAATTCTTCTCCGATTCATAAATGGTACTCCGTTTGTGAATCGGTTTCAAAATAGCTAAAATATTCGCTAAAAAGTTCATGAAAAGTGAAAATTTTTGACAACCAAAATAAGGCTTAAACGTTTTTCCGATTTTGGAATTTTACTAATGGAAAAATGTGCATATCTCGGCTAATACTCGGCAGATCCAAAAATGTAGCACCTTCCCGATTTTGGAACTTCGAGTAGAATTATTTTCAACCAAAACATGGCAACAAAATTTTTGACCCATTTTTTCGATTTTTTCAAAGGGGTAACATCATAATTTTGGACAAAATTTGATCAAAATTTGTTGTGCTCTATTTTTCCGAACTTTTAATGCAGATTGAAGGGGAATTCTACTCCGATTCATAAATGGTACTCCGTTTGTGAATCGGTTTCAAAATAGCTAAAATATTCGCTAAAAAGTTCATGAAAAGTGACAATTTTTGACAAACAAAATAAGGCTTAAACGTTTTTCCAATTTTGGAATTTTCCTAATGGAAAAATGTGCATATCTCGGCTAATACTCGGCAGATCCAAAAATGTAGCACCTTCCCGATTTTGGAACTTCGAGTAGAATCATTTTCAACCAAAACATGGTAACAAAATTTTTGACCCATTTTTTCGATTTTTTCAAAGGGGTAACATCATGATTTTGGCCAAAATATGATCAAAATTTTTTGTGCTCTATTTTTCCGAACTTTTAATGCAGATTGAAGGGGAATTCTAGTCCGATTCATAAATGGTACTCCGTTTGTGAATCGGTTTCAAAATAGCTAAAATATTCGCCAAAAAGTTCATGAAAAGTGAAAATTTTTGACAACCAAAATAACGTTTTTCCGATTTTGGAATTTTACTAATGGAAAAAAGTGCATATCTCGGCTAATACTCGGCAGATCCAAAAATGTAGCACCTTCCCGATTTTGGAACTTCGAGTAGAATCATTTTCAACCAAAACATGGCAACAAAATTTTTAATCCATTTTTTCGATTTTTTCAAAGGGGTAACATCATGATTTTGGCCAAAATATGATCAAAATTTTTTGTGCTCTATTTTTCCGAACTTTTAATGCAGATTGAAGGGGAATTCTACTCCGATTCATAAATGGTACTCCGTTTGTGAATCGGTTTCAAAATAGCTAAAATATTCGCCAAAAAGTTCATGAAAAGTGAAAATTTTTGACAAACAAAATAAGACTTAAACGTTTTTCCAATTTTGGAATTTTCCTAATGGAAAAATGTGCATATCTCGGCTAATACTCGGCAGATCCAAAAATGTTGCACCTTCCCGATTTTGGAACTTCGAGTAGAATCATTTTCAACCAAAACATGGTAACAAAATTGTTGACCCATTTTTATCGATTTTTTCATCATGATTTTGGACACAATTTGATCAACATTTTTTATGTTCTATATTTCCAAACTTTTAATTCCCTTTGCAGGGGAATTCTATTCCGATTCGTAAATGGTATTCCGTTGGTGAATAGCTAGCGAAATAGCTAAAATATTCGCTAAAAAGTGCATCAAAAGTGGAAATTGTAGCCAAATAAAATAAAGCTTGACTGTTATTCCTACTTTTGAATTTGAAAAGTGCATTAAACGTTTAAAGTTTTGCCCAATTTAAATATTTGTATATATTTGAGCTTATATTCCCGTTATACATTTTTTGGCAGTCCGGCAACACCAGATGCAAATCCAAGTGGCATATCCTTTGATCCCTTAAAGGAAGTTGGCAGCCCGGGAAAGTATTCGAATTGGCGCCACATTGGCTAATAATAATAACAGACTTTAAGAAGAGTGTTGAGACATGTTAATCTAGTTTAAGAATATTATTTCAATTTTGTGAAAGAATTAAAAGTCTTGTTTTTAAATAATCGAGAGTCTTGATGAAAGTGGGACCAGTCTCTGTTATGCAGGATTTCCATGCGATTGGCAAATAATAATAAGTGGTCCGGATTTACTGAGTCGCCTGGCCACACTTAAAATTCACCCGAAACCGACGCGTGTGTCGAGGCTAGGAAAATAGGAAATTATAAATAGAAATAGACAACGCCGATGCCTGAAAACCCCCGCTACTGGTAGCTGGCCCTACGGAAAAGGGAAAATCAAACCACCGAGGTGAAGATCGGCGTGCCAATTTGTTGCAAAAATTTGAGGCGAGAACGCCATTTACAAGCCGCGTTTAGCAGCGAGTGCGCGAGTAGAACGGAGAGTGAGATAACTAATGGAAAGGAGGGAGTGGGGTGCGTGTGAGTGAGTGTGAGAGCAAGAGAGCGCCGCCGCCAAGCTGCCCACCACATACACGCCGTGTGTCAGACACTTCGCGGTCGGTCGGCTGAAACAGGCAATTTTATACGGGCGAAAAGTCGAAAAAGAAATTACAACCGTACGCAGTTTTTTTTTTTCGAAAAAACAAGCTGAAATAGAAATGCGAACGTGAAGTGTAATCGCCAAAAAATTGAACGAAAGAACGTGCTTGTCCAGGACATAGAACTGGTACTAACATTATGTAGTTTTTTAATTGCTTTTGTTTATTTTTTGTATGGGCACAGAATAAATTTTCTTTTGCGCTGTTTGCGCGTGTGTGTGTGTGTGTGTGTCGATTTGGCCACTCGTTGTTTCCTATGTATATGTGTGCGCGTATCGACGTCAGGGTTGCCGCCATGTGAAAACAATAAATACAGTTTGCATTTAAATTGCAAAGTTTTTCCCATTTAATGCTACCATTCCTCATAAACCAAATAAATAAACAAAATCAACATAAATACGTCAATAAAAGTGTGAAGAATGTGAGAAATTCGGTTTTGTATTTTGACCGTTATGGCAACCCTGTTTAATTGCAGTCTGTCTGTATATGTTCGTATATTGTTTGTGCGGAGTGTGCCGTCTTTGGGATAAAAAAAAATTAATATATTCCACGCATTAAATGCCAATCACGCCCAAAACAATACAGACCATCCATTAGGCCGGCCAAGAAAATTGATCTGTGATTTTGCGTAACAATTTCTGGGGCCACATGCAACTGTGCGCTTGATTTTTCGGCGGTAAACACTCACACACACATCGGCACCCTCGCTCCCGCCTCTGTGATGGTGTGCGTGTGTCTCGCTGGCTCGGCCTCTGTATGAGTGTATAAGTGTGTGTGTGTGTGTGTGTGTGTGTACGTGCGAACGTATCGAAAAAAATGGTGCAAAAATATGAAAAAGCATAACTAAGCAATTGTTTAAATCCCATTCGCAGGATACGCGAAAAAAAAAAAAATGGGATCGAAATCCCCAGAACGCCACTAGCTGCCGGTACTCCACCGAGCGAACGCAACAACAATAAACAAGTGCATGGAAGTGGTGCGAAAAATAGTCGTGTTGTAGAGTGTGCGGCGGACCAGAGGGCCGTCTAAAGTTAAACAAGAGCCATAAAACGCTTGCAAAAGATATATTTTCTGCGCTTCGCAACCACAACTGGATGACCGGAGAGGTGGGGCTGGGAATTAAGGACAAGCGGAAGATAAGCGAGACCAGGAAGGAGCCCTGGGGCTGAACCAGAAGAAGAAGAAGAAGTCCTCTGACTTCCGGAAATCGGAGCAATCTGGTGCATTGGCTCCGCCATCCACCTCGGCATAACCTGCCAAAAAAAAAAACAGAAAAAAAACAAAATAGCTTAACGTAGAATAATAACAACATGTATCCCTCACCGGTGCGTCACCCCGCGGCAGGGGTAAGTACCATTGGTCACTCGCTGTCGGCCTCCACCTAACGTATCCCTCCTTCTATCCCACCCATCTACAGGGACCACCACCTCAGGGCCCGATTAAGTTCACCATCGCCGATACCTTGGAGCGCATCAAGGAGGAGTTCAACTTCCTGCAGGCCCAGTACCACAGGCAAGTATCCTGGAGAGGGACTACTGGACGATATCTAATCCGGATTTGTCAGATTGTTTACTTTTAAGCCTTAAAAAATGTATATTTTTTGTAATATTTGGACTTTAATGGATTGTGAGAAGAGTTTTAAAGGCTTTTCTTAGATTCCAAACGTAGATTTAGTTAGTAGAAGCTTTTAATTGTTAAAATAATCACAAATCTGAGAAGCAAGAACTGTCTAGAGAGGTATCCCCATTGAGGAACAAAATTAAGATCATTTTGAGCCTTCGCTCTGCACTGGTGTGTGTGTGTGGATGCTGCTTCGGAGGCTTACTCTCAAAAGTAAAACAAAAAGCTAAGCAAACCGGTTTGGCACGCCATATGCGCCATCCGCCGCCGCCACTGTCATAGGATTAACCTGCAAAGCAGTGCCGCCGACCGACCGACCGACCAACCATTCCTTGCTGAACAAACTTTCCGCTTCCGTCGCCCAACTAATTTGCCCGTTGATCGTTTTTCCTGTGAATTTCAGCATCAAATTGGAGTGCGAGAAGCTGTCGAACGAGAAGACGGAGATGCAACGCCATTATGTTATGGTAAGTTGGGATGCTGCTCATCGTCGTGATCCGCTTTCCGGCTAATCCTTGATTTGTTCTTAAATCCTTAACAGTACTACGAGATGTCCTATGGCCTTAACGTGGAGATGCACAAGCAGACGGAGATTGCCAAGCGGCTCAACACACTGATCAACCAGCTACTTCCATTCCTACAGGCCGACCACCAGCAGCAGGTGCTCCAGGCGGTGGAGCGTGCGAAGCAGGTTACCATGCAGGAACTCAACCTCATCATTGGGGTAAGTTTTGGATAGTTAGGATGCCGGATGATGCAGACTCTAAGGCGGAAGGATATAGGATTAGGATTAGGATTGGTTAGGGTTTTAATAAACTTTTAGGCAGAGATTCGGTGCCAGCTTTGGTCCACATTTGACTTGAGTTCTACTTTCTTATTTATTTATGATTTCGCATTCGACCACCAATCCAAACAACGTTTTGCAGCATCAGCAGCAACATGGAATACAGCAACTTTTAGTAAGTTTCTTTTGTTGCAAGCTCGTGTTCTTATTATTTGTTTATTGTGTTGCCGTCTGCCGATGCATCCGCCAGTATGTGCCGCTGCCACAACTATAAATACAGCAATCCACTCCACTCCCTCTCGTTTGTGCTCTGATCGTTCATATTTCTTCTCTCAAATAATGCTTACTTTGCCGCCAACATGTTGCTGTTCGTATTAACCCGAGATAGTCTTTAATATTGCCAATCAAATGCTCTCTTCATCACAAATAAAGACTATTTTCAGTTAATGTTGTTGTTTAAACACCAACTTCAATGCTTACATTCTCACAAAAGCACGATTTTTAATCGAAAATTATTTAATTCGTTTTGGTTTAACTTAATTTTTGCTTTTTTTGCAGCAACAGATCCACGCACAGCAGGTACCGGGCGGACCTCCACAGCCGATGGGTGCATTGAATCCTTTTGGAGCCTTGGGCGCCACCATGGGTCTACCGCACGGGCCACAGGGTCTGCTGAACAAGCCGCCAGAGCACCACAGGCCGGACATCAAGCCGACGGGCTTGGAGGGACCAGCGGCCGCCGAAGAGCGACTGGTGAGTACTAGGACTATCATATAATGCTGAGAGGTTGTATTTTAAATATTTGACGTTGCTGCAGCGCAATTCTGTCTCGCCGGCTGATCGTGAGAAGTATCGCACACGGTCGCCCCTGGACATAGAGAACGACTCGAAGCGCCGAAAAGATGAGAAGCTACAAGTGAGTATTCAGGTTTTGTAATTGGTTTACGTATCAGTATCATTCATCATCGCGTTGCTATAACCGATGCCTACCAAGCCATCCCATCTCATATCAGCTGAGCTGTCCCTCAACTCACCAACGTAGTCCCAACCATCTACTCTGTAGTCTGACTTAACCCTTTAACCCTTAAATTTTAAGATTAAAAAAATAATCTAGTGGGTTATAGTTCTGGTTTCGTTTAATTTCAACAATTTGTTAAAAAATAAATTCAAATTTTAATTAAAAAAATAATCAGAATCTGAAAAAAAAAAACCAGAACATATTACCTGTCGTTGTTGTGATTGGTGTGGTTGTTGTAATTACTATTGTTGTTGTTTATTGTGGGCTTTTGTATGAATTTTATTTTATATTGTTTTTGTATTTTTTTCAAAATTATTTCCAGGACGATGAAGGCGAGAAAAGCGATCAAGATTTAGTCGTAGATGTTGCAAATGAAATGGTGAGTTGAGTGTCGGCCCAGATTCAATGCAACCATCCCTCCTCCCTCTCTCTTTAAAAAAAAAAAAACGAAAAAAAGAATAATAATACTTTACCGAAACCACAATCCAAAATATACATTTCTTCTAATCTGTTTGCTAATCGGTGGCTTCTTCACTTTCAGGAATCCCACTCGCCTCGCCCCAACGGCGAACATGTCTCGATGGAGGTCCGGGATCGGGAGAGCTTAAATGGGGAGCGTTTGGAGAAGCCGAGCAGTAGTGGTATTAAGCAGGAGCGTCCGCCATCACGTTCAGGCTCCAGTTCGTCACGTTCCACACCCAGCCTCAAGACAAAAGATGTAACTTTATAATTTCATATTTTATAATGGCTTTCGATTAATGCATGATTTGTAACCAATTTAGATGGACAAGCCGGGCACACCGGGCGCCAAGGCACGCACACCAACTCCAAACGCAGCGGCACCAGCGCCCGGCGTGAATCCTAAACAAATGATGCCCCAGGGACCGCCCCCAGCCGGCTATCCAGGTGCACCGTATCAGCGGCCAGCCGATCCCTACCAGCGTCCACCGTCGGATCCAGCCTACGGCCGACCGCCGCCAATGCCGCCATACGATCCACACTCACACGTGCGAACAAACGGCATTCCACATCCCTCAGCCCTAACGGGTGGAAAGCCGTAAGTCTGCAATAAGTACTTGCATTTATTTTCATAATTAATTGGATTTATTTTCCAGTGCTTACAGTTTCCATATGAACGGGGAGGGGAGCCTGCAGCCAGTTCCGTTTCCACCGGACGCCCTAGTGGGCGTGGGGATACCCCGACACGCCCGTCAGATCAACACTCTGTCACATGGTGAGGTCGTCTGCGCGGTGACCATCTCCAATCCCACTAAGTACGTGTATACGGGCGGCAAGGGCTGCGTAAAGGTGTGGGACATTTCCCAGCCGGGCAACAAGAATCCCGTCAGTCAACTGGATTGCCTACAGCGCGACAACTATATCCGTTCGGTTAAGTTGCTACCCGACGGCCGGACGCTGATCGTGGGCGGTGAGGCGTCCAACTTGTCTATCTGGGACCTGGCCAGTCCGACGCCGCGGATCAAAGCCGAACTGACATCGGCGGCGCCGGCGTGCTACGCCCTTGCCATCAGCCCCGACTCGAAGGTCTGCTTCTCGTGCTGCAGCGATGGCAACATCGCTGTTTGGGACCTGCACAACGAGATCCTGGTGCGCCAGTTCCAGGGCCACACCGATGGCGCCTCCTGTATCGACATCAGTCCTGACGGCAGCCGGCTTTGGACAGGCGGCCTGGACAACACGGTGCGATCGTGGGATCTGCGCGAAGGTCGTCAGTTGCAACAGCACGACTTCAGCTCTCAAATATTCTCGCTCGGCTACTGCCCAACTGGTATGCTCTTTCTATTCTCTTCTGTTAAATTTTTCATTAATTTTATTAATTTGTAGGGGACTGGCTGGCTGTGGGTATGGAAAACTCGCATGTCGAAGTACTTCACGCATCGAAACCGGACAAGTATCAACTGCATCTGCACGAGAGCTGCGTTCTATCGCTGCGCTTTGCCGCCTGCGGTAAATGGTTCGTTTCCACGGGCAAAGACAACCTGCTAAACGCATGGCGAACACCCTACGGTGCTAGCATATTCCAGGTTAGTTACTTAATTAATTAATTGATAAAAAAAAATGTAAACTAATTGTAATTTTTGGTTCCAGTCGAAGGAAACATCATCCGTACTTAGCTGCGACATATCAACTGACGATAAATATATTGTGACGGGCTCGGGCGATAAGAAGGCTACTGTCTACGAAGTTATTTATTAAATTCACAAATCCAAGCAGTTTTTTCATTTTGTAATAAGCTCGTCAAGTTTTTATTACAACAAAAAGCAAACAACAATAACAAAAATCGGAAACAGAAACAAATCTACCAACTACCAACAAAGAGAAGTTCGTAAAATAAATCCGGAAACTAAAATAACAATAAAAAAATTTATAAAGAAAGAAAAAAAATATAAAAAAAAGGGCAGCAGTAGCAACGCATCAAAAAGCGAAGCAAAAATTAAAATTCTACAATATATAAAAAAGAAAAGAAAAGAAAACTACAATTTTAAGCGTACTTTTAGCTACTAAGCCTAAGCTAAGTCAAAATAAAACAAAAACAAACAAAAGTTGAACACACAAATTGCAAGAAAAATAAAAATGAGAATGAGAACAAGAACAAGAAAGAAATAAAATGATAAATGAATGCAAGCAACAGAAGCGAGAGTATGTTGTAAAAAATAAATTTAAAAGAAATGAAAAGTTAGTCGGCGATACCTACCTACGTTCATCATAAAATAACAACAAATAGAAGGATAAGTGCAGTCTGCATGGATTAGTCATTGCGAGTGTAGGAGCGTTGAGATTATGATTAACGGCTGAGCAGCAGATAGGAGCTAATGCGACGAGTGCTTTTAGTTTGTTTTTCATGTAAAAGGTTTTTTGTAATTTATCCGAGAGTCAGACACACCCGCGAAAGGCGGTAAACAACAGATGTAACTTTTAAGTTTCCGTTTCCTTATCTCCCTCCCAATCCATTCAATCCATCCAATCCTCCCCCCGACATTGACCCACACACACCAACACACACACACTCAAAATAAAACACACATTTGCATAAATGAAGGTATATATATACATATATATATATATATAAATATAATTGAATATAATTAGTAAGAATTTAATTTAAGTTTTTCTTTAAACAAACAAAAAAAATGAAACACAAACAGACTATATACCGATACCCATACATTCTCGCATTGGGGGGTCAGAGAGCTCAGAGCAGTCTCAGCTTTTGCTTTGTATGTAATTAACAAAAAAAAAGATGTATTCGAAAAGATGAGATAATACTTGATTGATAACCGTGTGGATTATCTTAAGCTCTTTGGAACCAACTGTAAAATCCTATATAATGGTGCTGCTAATCCAACAAGGCGGCACCTACAACCGAAATAGAACGCAGCTAAATTGTTTAGTGTTTAGAGTATATTTGAAAAAAAAAACAAAAACAAAAACAAAAAACAGAAAAAAAAAAACGAATCGATTTATATATATTTACAAATATATATAATGCGAACGGCGAAATTGTAATAAGCAAGAGATAGAGTGCAGCACACGCTTCGATTTTTAATTTTACAAATATTATTATTGTGGTTATATATGTATATAATTATATTATAAATAATTGAAGCAAAACGAAAAAATAAAAAAATTATATGTAATCGAATTATCTTCCATCTAGCCTTTTAAAAGACATCCGTGGTGTAAACGCTTCTCTGCCGTGGCAGGGGAGCTCCCTGTTGGCGGGACATTTTCGAATGCAACTCCCGCAGTCCCTCGCACTGGCGTCCAGAAATCTGCCGGAACTTGTCGATGGCGATTGGCAGCAAATTGTCCACCAGGAATATTTTATTTTTCATCACAAAGTTGGGCTGAAAGGGGGAGTTTTTTTTTTAAACAAGATTTCTTCACACTTCAAAGTGAACTTACATCAACGGCCATGTCGCTGGGTGGCTTCAGGGAATGTTGGGCAAGGAATAGCTCTTTTAGAAGAGTCTCCAGACTTTGAAGTAGCGTTTCGCACTTGGCCAAACACCCGCAGTAGTCGGTGAGCTGGAGGAAGTGCCGGATAAAGACCACTGTGGACTGGGTGAGGTTGATCCAAGTGTCCCCAGTCGTTTGGGCCCTCACATCAATTCCCAACACATCCAGCTCCAAGAGCAATCGTCTCAGATTGGACTTGGTTTGCAGGTTGTACGGCAGCCAGCTCTCCTCTGTCCGCCCCACCGAGTCCAGTAAGCGCTCCTTGGACTCCTCGATTAGAGATTCGAGGGTGGTGCGAAGCAACCCCTCCAAGTGATAGCTTATGTCCAACCCGATTTCCGTGAGCTTAGTGGAGGGCCGACGTACCCTCTCCACGCACTTGGCCACCGTCTCCAGAGACGTGCCTTTGGTCAGGTAGTGTTTAATCAGTTGACTGGCAAAGTACTGCAACTCGGCATTGCACCAAACCACCAAGCCTGTAAGATAGTCATAGTTACTATGGTTTTTAAGGAATATTGCAGACACTTACTGCTAACACATGCCGGTTGCTGCTCGAAGGCGGTCAGGAAGTCACAGGCCACCTGCGTTAAATCGCAGAAAAATAGCTCCGATATATCCGCATTGTTCCTTCGAGCTTCCCGCTGCGCCACCCGGAGACTGACAGTACACACCTTCAGAAGTGTGGCGCTCGCCTGCCGATAGCGTCCCATTTCAACGAGGATCTTCAGGGGCCTCTTGGCTGCCCTGAGGGCTATTTGCAAGTTCCGGTTGTGGCTATTGGAGAGCTCCTTTATCAGCACATCGATCAGCTTCTGCTCCTGCTGCTTAACCTTCAGCTCGATGGCGTCTGCCTGGTGCACCTTCTTACGATTCTCGCTTCGCATAAACTCCTGGGTGCGCTTGATCAGCTCCTGGGCATCTTCGAAGTGCCGCTGGGCGGCCAATGTTTGGATCTCCTCGCTCGCCGTGCTCAGCCACTCGGGCGTCTCGGCCTCCAGGGACTTGGGTTCCGTCGGACTTTGCGGCGATTGATCTTTTTCCACAGTATCGGCTTTTGGCGGCTGCTTGGTGCGCGTCGGTGGCTGTGGAGCTTGGCCCTTCTTCGGTTTCTTTTGCTGGTCGAAGCGAAACGCCTCCTCGAGTTTCTCAATCCATTCCGATTTGCCGCCTGCCGTGATGCTTTGGTAAATCTTGGAGCCATCAGGGGTTATGATATTGATGGCGTTCTTCACGCCATCCAAGTCCTTAATGTTGATGACGGCTATCTTCTTCGGATCGTACTCGGTGAGGAAGTCTAAGCGCCTAAAGGAGTTTCAAATCGTATTAAGTTTCTCAACAAACTAACACAACTTAACATACTTGTCGTGCTTCACTTTGCAAACAATTAGGACGTCGTTGAACAGGAAAAAGAACACTCGCTGGATGGGCCTATAATCATTGCTGTCCAACTCGATCAAGGCACCTTCGTTGAGGAAAGTTTTTCCCTCCAGATTTCCGTTGAATCCCTGCACCATTTCCTTTACCGCTCTGGTGGCATGGCTGTTTTCCACATCCTCGGCAGCAGTGGTGTTCTCCGTCTCCACACTGTCCGCTTTCAGGTGACTCGAGCTCTTCCCATCGGTCATGGTGGCCAGGATGTTGCGCTGTTCAATGAGGATATGCGACAATTGATACATTTCCGACTCGAGATCTAGAAAATTATATTCACAATTAGTAAGTTATACTCTTTTAAGATGCTCCATCTTACGCGATATCTCCTTGGCCGTCTGGATGAACTCCATGTAGTTCTTTTTGCATGTTTGCTTCAGAGTAGCCGCTGTCTGTTCGTTGTAAGCCTCGATTTCCTTTTTTCGCTGCTGCAAATCGCTGCCGCCCACGCATTCTCGTGTCAGTTCCTTAGTATCTGCAACACATTCTACAAGTTTTAGCAGCTAACCAGACATAACTAAGCTATAAAACTTACATTTTTCAACGCTAAAATTAAAATCGTCAAACTCTTTCATGTTGGAAAACAAGCAGCAGCTGACGCAATGCCATTCACCATGCACGGCATATCATGGGCGTATTCAAATAAGCTCATAATTATAAAAAAAAATTATAAAATTATTCATGTTTGCAAGTTAATTTTAGAACCACTTCATTTTATTATATTCATTTTGATAATATTAACAAATTTCATTAAACAAAATTGCATATTAACTATGTACAACTGCTTCTTCTTCTTTGCCCATTCGCCGCGAAACGGTTACACGCACTAACCACCTTACAAACCTTACACCGTGGACCGTTTGTTTTCTTGCGTTTGATGAGTAATCTTTGAGTAACTCCGTCATTCCTTGCCTTCCCCAGTCGTAATTAGAAATAAGTTAAGAAAAACGCAACAAAATGGACTGGCTTTTCGGGAAAAGGATCAGCCCGGATGAGATGCTGCGCAAGAACCAGCGGGCGCTGAACAAGGCGATGCGCGACCTGGACCGGGAGCGGATGAAGATGGAGCAGCAGGAGAAGAAGATCATTGCCGACATCAAGAAGATGGCCAAGGAGGGGCAGATGGACGCGGTGAAGATCATGGCCAAGGATCTGGTTCGGACGCGTCGCTATGCCAAGAAGTTCATGCTGATGAAGGCCAACATCCAGGCCGTGTCGCTCAAAATACAGACCCTGAAATCCCAGAACACAATGGCGCAGGCCATGAAGGGTAGGGGCATCTATCAGCTGATTCGGTAGCTTATCATCTCAACTTTCCAACCTTTGCAGGTGTCACCAAAGCCATGCAGAATATGAACCGGCAACTGAATCTCCCGCAAATCCAGAAGATTCTCCAGGACTTTGAGAAGCAGTCCGAGATGATGGACATGAAGGAGGAGATGATCAATGACGTCATCGACGACGCCATGGAGGACGAGGGCGATGAGGAGGAGACGGACGCTGTAGTGTCTCAGGTACTCGACGAACTGGGCCTCCAGTTGGGCGAACAACTGGGCGACCTTCCCACCGCATCCGGATCCCTGTCCATAGCCGGCGGCGCTGGTGCCCAAAAGGCTCAAGCTGCCGTGGTAGCGGGTGGTGGTGGTGCAGCCGGAGGAGGTGGTGGAGGGGCAGCGGGAGCTGGTGGAGCGGCTGGGGGCAGTGGCGCTTCTTCGCCCATGTCGGACGCTGATGCGGATCTGCAGGCGCGCCTGGATAAGCTGCGCAAGGATTGAAAGCAACTGCCTCCCCCTTTTTGTATAAGAACCCGATTTGTATCTCCTACAAAAGCGAATTAAATCGAGAAGCTTGTTTTTTTCGAATCGTGCGTGTTCGAAAAATCGATTGTGAACCCTGATGGGGACTCTAACCAGGCAATTTCATCTTTTTAGAATGCTATACCATGTTTAAGAGCAATTTAAAATTATCGTTTCAAAAAATATACTTTTATTTTATTTAAAACTTTTCATTTATTTGTAGAGAAGTAGATTTGGACAAATGGTATGAAGTTATATCTCATCATAAACTATACAAAGCAACTATTGAAAGAGTTTTCGTCATTGGTTTTAAGCATTTTATTTTATCTATTAAGTTAAAGTATCCAACACATTCTAGCCACTAACCTCAGGTGGTTAAAACAAGTGCCACCGCTCCCACTATTGATTACTCGTAATTACCATTAACAAGCGTATTTGTATGTATTTCTGAGGAGGGGGTGTAGGAAATTCAAGATAACACTGCACAAAGAACCAGACAGGAAGTGTAATGCCTAGAAGCCGCTGGCCACGAACACGCGCTCCACATCGCCGAAGACCGCATCAGCACCGGGACTTGCGTCGATCTTTTTCACCTGGCCGGCGCCCTCGAAGAACTTGATGATTGGCAATGAGTCGTTGTTGTAGGTGGAGATGCGCTTCTTCAGACTGTCCATGTTGTCATCCGATCGGCCGGAACCACTCTGGCCACGTCCCAAGCATCGCTGGACGCACACATCCTCGCCACAATCGAAGAATAGAACAAACTGCATGTCCACTTTGTCGGACATCTGACGGTTCCAGCCGTCCAGATTGTCCTGGTTCCTTGGAAATCCGTCAATCAGGAACTTTGATTTCCCAGAGGCCTTCATGGCGTTCTCCAGCAGCGAACATGTGACCTCCACGGGCACGATCTTGCCGTTTCTGATGTAATCCTCGATTAGGGTGCCGAACTCGGAGCCCTCGCGAGATCGCTCCTCCCGCAGCAAATCGCCAGCGGAGAGATGCATAAACTGGAAGCGGTCTACAATCCTTGAGCATTGTGTGCCTTTTCCGGCACCAGGTCCGCCGAGCACAAACACAACCTTTGGCTTTTCGGAACTCATATTGCGAGTTGCTGTTGAAAACGTGGAGGGGGCCGGGGCGGAAAGGTACTTCTTGCAAAAATTGCTTCCGATGGAATGTCGCAATACCTGCTGATTCAGCGTTAGTGGTTGTAATCCTTGTGGTGGTGGTGGTCCACAATCGAAGAGTGTCTTTGCAGTTCGCGCGAAAGCCCGCCACATTGGCCGAAGAGAGAATAACGTGAGTTGGTCGATGTGTATGTGCCTGAAACACCTCAGCAGAAGTGCTCTGTGACGTCAGGCACAAGCGCAGCTGTTCATACAACAACCTTAACCAACACTGCAGCGCTTTAACCCTCTACTGCCATTTTTAAGGAGTTGGAGTAACAATTTTATTTTTAAATATAATAGTATTAATAAAATAGATAAAATGTATTTACTCTATGGAAATAGCTTCTTATTAAAATATTTGAGGACTTTTTGAAGAACCACCAACAATAATAGTTGTAAAATTTCAATTCAAAAATTGTTGAGCCATTGAATTTTTCATATTTTTGTTTATTGATTACCTTTTAGATTAGTTGTGCCTGATTATTCTGTATCAAATCAGCGACCAATTGATAGGGAATAATATGCTGAGATCCAGCCGCCATGTCCACCTCCTCGTCATCAACACCCACGATCACAGCGGGAACTAAAAGAATACCAAAATATAGCCAATACCATAAAGCTAAGAGATAGTTAGTTACCCGCCACATTAGCCTTTAGGAAGACATGGCTCATAAGGTTGGGTGTCACGATTCTCAGCTCGGCCTCCCCGCGCTGCTGATTGGGCATATACTGGGTCGCCACCTTGTGAAAGTACTCGTCCACATGACCGGCAAAGTCCTGTGCAAATTTAGTTTCCTCCGGTGACAGTCTCTTCTCGTCCTGATCACGTTCTGCCTCCTGATTCAGAATGTGTTGAGTGAAGGTCTCGATCTTCTGTAGACGGCACCGCATATAGCTGGCCATAATGTAGCGGACTCGCTCCAGCTCCATCCCATGGACCACCGCACGGAAATCATTCTTGTCCAGGTCGCGCATCTGCTCTTCCATGTGTGCCACTTGCGATACCATCAACTCCAGCATGTCCACTTGGCTGGGCAGGATCTCGGGGGCGCACATTTCATTGATCCAGGCTGTCTCAAGGATTTCCAGGACCTGAAAGCAACAGGTGATAATATTTTATTTTTTAAATTTATTTACTCACCTTTTGAGCTGTTATTTGTTCCATGTCATCTTCGTCCTCTTCCTCTAAGCCAGCTCCATCGCTTACACTGTTCTCCATTTGGGTTTCGGGTACATTTTCTTCATCCGACATGATATTAACTCCTTTTGTTTATTTTGCTAGTTTTTTTTTTTTTTGGCGCAATACAGTTGTTGTTCGTTGTGAATGCGCAAAGTGTGAATACCATCGGTGTTGTTGATGTACTTACATCATTTTCCAACACTGCAACAGCACATGCGATGGCAACTACACAACAAACCGAATTCCAAAAGAATTTTCGCCTGATTGTTGAAAAGATTTTCAACCACTGGCAGAACCTGCGGCTGGCCGTGGAGCATGGCATGGGTGGACGCAATGGCCAACAGGTGACATCCTCGTTTCACTCAAAAAACGCAATAATCTAACCTTTCTTTCCGACGATGCCAGGTGGCTATTGAAATTATGGACTACACATATCAATATTGTGTAGGAAACGAAAACATCACCCAGGGTGAGCTACAGGAGGTCCTGGAGGAACTAATGGACCAGGAGTTCAACACGCTGTGCGACGACAACTCGATCCCAGAGATCTGCCGGAATCTGTTGCGCTACAAGCAGCTGTCCCTGCAGAATCAGTATCCGCTGATCGAGGCTGAGCTGAGCAAACTGCCCGCCGGAAAGGAGTGGCTGCGTCCGGATGTAAAGATCGCCTACACTCCCATCGACGGAGACTCTTCGTCCGACGAGGATATGGATGATGATGACGATGAAGATACTGGAATGGAGGAGGTCGATGAGGAGGCTCCCACAACAAGCGGCAGAGTGACCCGCTCCCAGGCACGAAAACAAAAGGCTGAAGAATTCGTGGAACCGGAAGATGGCTGGACCACCGTGCGCAGAAAATAATCGCGGTGTAAATAAAAAATAAATCTTGTTACTTTTTTAGTTGTAATATGCTGTATTTACTTCCTGGAGATCCAGGAATCGAAGTGGGGCGATGGGAGCTCGCGTTATGGACTGATGTGTTGTCTGGCAGAGATTGCAGTTAACTGGGTCAGGCGCGTTTTGTTTAAACGATGAGTCTTTATCATTATTAAGCTGATCCCAGGAGCTGAAAGCAGTTCCTTTTGGCAGGGCCAATTTGGGATCCACCACAGAGGAAACTGCATCCACATTCACCGTCATCGATAGATTTATGGCTGGATATATGATGAAGGCGAAGAACCACGCGAACACTATCACCAAAAATGGTACAAAAACAGCGAAATACTTGTCCGGCAGATAAGAGTGCAGGCCGAATTCAATGGGTATAAAAGCCCACGCTACATATATGAAGAATAAAACCGTAAACAACATGTAGAAGGCAAATCCGTACACCGCTCTATGCGGAGTCGGGGCTGGACTGTGTTCCGGCATCGCCGCTGCTCTCCGGCACGCTGGCCCCTCCGAAGTGCTTAATCGTGTCCTGACAGAGAAGCAGGCTCTCGAAGAAGGATGTGATGGCTGTGCGCAGGTTTTTTACTTGGTCAGCTTTGAAATGCACTACCAGTACGTCGTTATCCAAGCAGAGCGATTTTTGAACGAAATTCCGGCGTGGTTCCTGGTCGACACTCAGCACCTTGTAAGCGATTTCAGCGAGATGCGGCGTGTCAAACGGCACTCTTATTGTGCTATGCGTTGGTGGGACATACGTCATTTAACATTTATTTTTTATTTATTTAAATACTCACGATTCACTTGGCTTATTTGCAATTTTTGGCATCATAGAAATAATTTTCGTTGAATTCAATCTTAAACGTCAACTAAAAAGGGGAATGGCTTTATAAGAAGAAGCACATTCGACTTGTTTACCTCATCAGCTGTTTACAAAAACAAAGTATGACTTTCGGTTTTTTCTTGAAGAAAAATATTCAATTTCATTTGTTAAGTATTAATATATTTAATGAAAATATATTTTGTTTTTCATTTAATTGAAAAATACATTTAATCAAAAGGCTTATTTTATAAACATTTCGTTAAATACATCCCAATCTTTAATATCACAATGAGAAAAAGGTAACCGATTAGTTTAGCTTGTCTAGTTTGTAGTTTATTTCAAAACGTAGCCATGCCGTTTAGCTTGGTGGGTCACGTAGATGTTTACTCTCACTTCTTGGTCTTGAGGGCTCCCTTAGGGGCGGGCTTCTTTCCGGCGACCTTGGCACCTGGTTTGCCAGCGGTCTTACCAGCAGGCTTCTTGGTAGCAGCCTTCGCGGGCTTCTTCTCTACCTTCTTCACTGGCTTAACCACGGTCTCATGCTGGGTCTTCAGGGCCTTGACAATCTTCTGCTCCTCGAGCAGGAAAGCGCGGACGATGCGCTCGCGCAGGCATCCATGGCACAAGACACCTCCGTAAGTGCGGCTCACGGTCTTGTGGCGCTTGGAGAGACGGGGACGCTCGCTGGGACGAGAAGGAGTGATGCCCTTAAGCTTTTCCTTGCACTGTCCGCAGCGCGGCACGGTCTTGTTCTTCTTAACGTACTGGTACACCAGGCGGCCACCAGGAGTGCGAACACTAAAAAGGATTCCTCATTAGCATTAATAATAAAAATATATTGTTGCAAGCTTACATGCGCCGCTTATTAGAGCGGGTGTTGTAGGACAGACGTCTTCTCAATGTCAAGCGTTGGACCATTTTGCCGCTACAGAGTCAGCACCAAAACAAAACAACATTTCAATGGCCGGGCAGATAATGGCAGCGGGATAATGGTGAAAAAATCATAATGTAAAAGGACGATTAGTGCACGGTTTCCCGCATTATCTAGATCAATTGAACGCCTCGCAGCGTCGTCAAGGTAATTTAATTACAAGCGGAACGTTTTTGTGTACATACCTCAGCCGGAAACAAAAATCAAAAAGAAAGTGTGCTGGACAGTGTTGCCAACTTTCCAACGGAAGCTTTACCAAAATAGCCAGAAAATTGCCAAAAGAAGCTAGATTTGAAAAAGTTAAACAAAATATTATAAAAAAGCAACTAATTGTATAGACATTGAATTATAATCGGTTCTATTTGATATAAAAATGATTTTGAGAATGTGGGAGAAATAATTAGTGTTAGAGTTAGAAATAATAAAATCAAAACAAACGAATAAGCCCGAATCTAGCTTCTACAACCTCCAGTGTTGATAAACACCTTAATTAAAAATGCTGCCTCTACAAAAAGTCACTATTTCTTTCTTGAAAGGATTAACGGAAATATGTCCTCAAGCCGGCCCCTAGTCACTGTGGTCCGGGCCGGACGCCATAAATACTCTGCGGGACTAAAGCTACAGAACCACCTGGCGAAGTGCAAGCAAAATATTGATGATTTTGCGGAATTTCGTAACTACCTTGTTCTCCAAGAGCATGATCCTGTTTACACCATAGGAATACGGACGAAGGGTTACACCGAAGCTGATGAAGAGAGGCTGCGGAAGCTAGGGGCCGACTTCCATCGCACGGACCGCGGCGGCTTGATCACATTTCATGGGCCGGGGCAGTTGGTTGCCTATCCGATCCTGCACCTGCGCCAGTTCAAGCTCACCATGCGCAACTATGTAGGCACGCTGGAGCGCATGGTAATCGAAACCTGTAAAAGTCTGGGCATTCCTAATGCGAAGACAACCAAGGATACGGGAATCTGGGTGGGCGACTATAAGATTTGCGCCATCGGCGTCCACGGTTCACGTTACGTCACAACGCATGGCATCGGTCTCAACTGCTGCACCGACCTCAAGTGGTTTGAACACATAGTGCCCTGTGGCATTGAGGGAAAGGGAGTCACCTCTTTGAGTAAGGAACTGGATCGGCACGTTGGTACCGAGGAAGCTAGCCGGACGCTTCTTAAAAGCTTTTCCCAAACATTTGACTGTCGCCTGGAGGATCAGGCGGACTCCAGGGTGTGTGATACCATTTAGCAACCCATACGTGTGTACTTACTAACTAAAGTCATTAATTAAAATATCTATTTATTAGTTAAATCGAGCCTTGTTCAACTCGCACTTCTTGGCGCGCCCGTCGGATGGAACTTTCCCACGCAGCTCCATCTCTGCTCTGCCCAGTTCGCGTTGTTCAGCCTTCCGCATTCGACGTTCTTTTCGCGACTCTAGGGCACTATTGAAATAGCGATCCCTGAAGTCCTCTGACGGCGTCGCCACCGGGACTTGCGTCGCTCCTGGTACGCTGTATTGGCTGTGTTTTTCGTATGTGAGTAGCCGTCGCGAAGTGTTGCCCGTTAATCTCTGCTCTGCGTTGGCTACTAAGGTCAGATTATTATGATGGGGCACCATTTCTGGGTCATAGTCTTCGCGGTGAAAGGGCAGCCAGCAAACCAGGCGCCCGCCTAGCCTCAAATGCTTCGCAGCAAACTCCAGCAAGTCGCCGTACAGACTTTGCAAGGAGTAATGTGATGTTGATGGGTAGTGTACCATGTCATCGGTCCTCGTACTGTCTTTGCTGTTCGCTTTCGTTTCCACCTTCTCTGTGGCTTCTCGAATTCCGTAGGGCGCTGAAAGCAGTCGAGTTACAAAAGTGGACCAACAGTTATACTTCGATACCCACGGTCGGTGATGATGCAGTCGAACGAGATGCGGGGATGCCATAACGGACTGGAGAAGTCTGCCACCACCACGTCCACGTAACGGTCGGCGCATCCGTACTGCTTCAGGTTCGCGCGAATGCTTTCGTCCTTTTCGCGGATCTTCTGGCTGATGCGACTGGGTCGGCAGCGGGCATGCACCATCATGTAGTCTATGTCAGCCCCTAAGACATAGCCTCCCCACTTGGCAGCGCTCACCAGTAGCGAACCAGTGCCCACAAAAGGGTCGAATACAAGATCGCCCTCCTGCACCATTGCCTGATTGGCCATCAAAAGACTGAGCTGCGCGTCCATACTGGTGTTTCCGATGAACTTTCGCTGCTTTAAGGACAATTCCTTGATCAAGTGCCGCTGTCCATGCGCCAGAAGACGCCCGAACAAAATCTCCTCGGGCTCTGGCGGGACAGCAGTGGGGTCCAAGCCCCAAAACTCAATGTACCACCATTCCACAAGGGGATTTTTTAAGTTCACAGGTCCCTCTATGGGAAGGTAATCCATCGTTTCGATTTTCTCAATCTTTTCCCGCTGGCTGAAGTGTTTATTGTATGTCTCCACAGTGATTTTAAAGCTCGTATCAGGTCGAAAGTATGTCGCCAACTCATCCTGATGCGCATTAACATGCGCACGGAGCCTTTCGTGAAACTGGGAATACTTGTTGGAGTGCGCGTAGAGTTCGAAAATAGCCCGAAGGGCAATGGACCGGGAGGCGTACAGCAAGGCAGTCTTCTCATCGGGGAACTCCACTAGCCAAAAGGGTTTCTATAAGCATCAAACATGGTTAAATTTGAAAAGGAAAAGTTTTTTTTTGGACTTACCAATGTCTGTTCGGTAACAGGTCGAAATTGAATCCCAAACATTTTAACAATTGATTGGAATTCGGATATTCGAAAGTCGACATGCTCTTGGGCAAACCAGAGAATGTATTTTCGCCACAACTTGGTCATTTTTCAATGGTTGGAGTTTTATAAACTAAAAATAAAAGATTAATCCGCATTTTACTCTTTTTCTACATTCTTTCGTTTTAATAAAAATAATATTTTGCATTTCATATTTGATTATATTTCACCAAAATTTGTACATAAATACTCACTGTAAAAATGAATTATTCAATTGATCAATAAAGATGCTATTCAATATATTTTATTTAAGAATTTGTTTTTAAAATCCATAACTCGACCATTCCGCGTGTATTTGTTTACATTCTTGGCCAGGGTTGCCATGCCATAGGACCGTGAGTCGGCAGCTATCGACTGCTGACTCAGACTATCGATAGTCGCAACGTGCCGTAAACTCGGCCATTTTGCATAAATCTTGCAGGCCACACGTAGGCGAGCCGAAGATTTTAACAATTTTCAGCATCTCCAGGCCTCAAAACCGCCTAAACGTAGTAACAAAATCAGCTTAAAGTGCCAGTGCATACTAATTGAAAACGTTTAACATGGCTCGTTACACGCAACGCCCGGAAAATGCCCTAAAAAGGGCCAATGGTAAGTGTACTGAAAATTTTCCATGCGGTGGCAAAGAGAACAGTCGCTCTCTCTTTTTTTTTGCCGCCGATGGCGCTCCGAACCACTCTCTCATCTCTCTCTTTGTTTGCCCCCAGAGTTCATCGAGGTGGGAAAGCCCCTGCGGGCGCTGGACACGCTCCAGGAAGTGTTCCGTAACAAGCGCTGGAACTATGCCTACTCGGAGACGGTCATCGAGCCGCTCATGTTCAAGTACCTGTACTTGTGCGTGGAGCTGAAGAAGTCCCACATCGCCAAGGAGGGACTCTTCCAGTACCGCAACATGTTCCAGCTGGTGAACGTGAACTCGCTGGAGAATGTGATCCGCGGCTACCTCAAGATGGCCGAGGAGCACACCGAGGCTGCCCAGGCTCAATCTTCCGCTGCCGTGGCCGTCCTCGAGCTGGACGATCTGGACAACATCGCGACGCCGGAGAGCATTCTGATGAGCGCTGTGTGCGGTGAGGATGCCCAGGACCGCTCGGACCGCACTATCCTGCTGCCGTGGGTTAAGTTCCTCTGGGAATCCTACTGCCAGTGCCTGGAGTTGCTTCGCGTTAACACCCACTGCGAGGCTCTGTACCACGACATTGCCCGGATGGCGTTCCAGTTCTGTCTGAAGTACAACCGCAAGAGCGAGTTCCGACGCCTTTGCGACAAGCTGCGCAAGCATCTGGAGGACATCTGCAAGAGCAGTAACCAGACCACTGGCGTCTCTATAAACAAGGTGGAGACCCAGCAGCTGTGCCTGGACACCAGGCTATACCTTCTGGACTCTGCCATCCAGATGGAGCTCTGGCAGGAGGCCTACAAGGCCATCGAGGACATCCACGGTCTGATGGCCCTGTCCAAGAAGACGCCGGTGCCCAAAACCATGGCCAACTACTATCAGAAACTGGCGATGGTCTTCAGCAAGGCCGGCAACCAGTTGTTCCACGCCGCCGCTCTCCTGAAGCTCTTCCAGCTGACTCGCGAGCTGAAGAAGAACCTCACGAAGGACGATCTGCAGCGCATGGCTGCCCACGTCCTGTTGGCCACTCTTTCCATTCCCTTGCCGTCGGCCCATCCTGAGTTCGATCGCTTCATCGAGGCGGACAAGAGCCCTCTGGAAAAGGCGCAAAAGCTGGCCGTGCTTCTGGGATTGCCACAGCCGCCCACTCGAGTCTCTCTGATTCGCGAAGTGGTAAGTAACATGAAGACACCAAACTGGCCAAGGTAATCACGAAAGTTATTCTAGGTGCGACTGAATGTGCCCCAACTCGTGTCCGAGGACTTCCGCAACCTTTACAACTGGTTGGAAATCGACTTCAATCCCCTCAACCTCTGCAAGCGCATCCAATCCATCGTGGACATCATCGAGGGTGGACCGGCCGAGAGCAACCTGCTCACTCCCTACATTCAGTCGCTGAAGGACGTGACCATCATGCGGCTGATCCGCCAGATCTCTCAGGTCTACGAGAGCATCGAGTTCAAGCGCTTGCTGGAGCTGGCCTCGTTCTGCAACATTTTCGAGCTGGAGAAGCTCTTGGTGGAGTCTGTGCGCCACAACGACATGCAGATCCGTATCGACCACCAGAAGAACAGCATCTACTTTGGCACCGATCTGACTGAGAGCCAGCGCGAGTACCGTCCCGACGGTCCTTCTCTGCAGTCCATGCCCTCGGAGCAGATTCGCTCCCAGCTCGTGAACATGTCCACCGTGCTGACCCGGGCCGTGTCCATCGTGTATCCCAACCGGGAGCGCGACCAGCGAGCCAAGCTGCGCACTCAAATGGTGCACCACTACCATGAGATCAAGGATCGTGAGCACCAGCGCATCCTGCAGCGGCAGAAGATCATTGAGGATCGCAAGGAGTACATTGAGAAGCAGAACAATGCCCGTGAAGAGGAGGAGGCGCGCCGGCAGGAGGAGGAGTCGCGCAAGGCCAAGCTGGCCGAGCAGAAGCGACTGGAGCAGGAGCAAGAGGAGCGGGAGAGGAAGCGCCACCAAAACGAGATCCAGGCCATCCGCGAAAAGAGCCTCAAGGAGAAGGTGCAGCAGATCTCGCAGACGGCCCATGGCAAGAAGATGCTCTCCAAGCTGGACGAGGAAGGTATCAAGAAACTGGATGCCGAGCAGATCGCCAAGCGGGAGAACGAGGAACTGCAGCGCGAAGCCAAGGAGTTGCAGTCGAAGCTGAAGAGTCAGGAGAAGAAGGTTGATTACTTCGAGCGCGCCAAGCGCTTGGAGGAGATTCCTCTGTTCGAGAAGTACCTGGCTGAGAAGCAGGTCAAGGACAAGGAGTTCTGGGAGGCCACTGAGAAGACGCGCATCGAGAATGCCATAGCTGAGCGCAAGGACGCTGTCAGCCAGCAGGAGCGCCTCAAGCGCATGTACCCGGACAGGGACGAGTTCCTCGACGCGCTTAAGAAGGAGCGTGCCTCCCTCTACGTGGAGAAACTGAAGAAGTTCGAGATTGCCCTCGAGGCGGAGCGCAAGAAGCGTCTGGCCGACCGTATCGTCCGTCGCCGCGAGGAGCGTCGTCAGGCCTTCCTTCGTGAAAAGGAGGAGGAGCGCCTTCGCAAGGAGGAGGAGATCCGATTGGCTCAGGCTGCTGAGGAACGTGCGGCTGCCGAGGCCCGTCGGCTGGAGCGCGAAGCCGAGGACGAGAAGCGCCGTGCCCAGTATGAGAAGCAGCGCGCCAAGGAGGAGGAAGCCGAGCGCAAGATCAAGGAGGACCGTGAGCGACTCGCCCGCGAGGTTGCAGTTGAACGCGAACGCAGCGAAAAGGAACGCGACACCTGGCGTCCCCGTGGCGGCGACCGCCCAAGCGCCCCGGCTGGTGGCGCTGGAGAGTGGCGCCGTGCTGCTCCTCCGGCTGGCGAACGCAACGATCGTGGCGCGGAGCGCAGCGAACGTGGTGGAGAGCGCAATGAGCGAGGAGGAGAGCGCATTGAGCGTGGAGGCGATCGCATCGAACGGGGAGGAGAGCGAGCTGAGCGCGGCGGTGACCGCGATCGCAAGGACGATGGTGGTGCCGATTCCTCCTGGCGTTCACGAAGGGAACCCGAATCTCAGCGTGCTGCGGGAGCCAAGGATGCCGGTGGCGCTCCACCCTCCAGGGATGACAAGTGGCGTCGGGGTGGTGAACGCGAGCGGGATCGGGACTTCCGTAATGACGGTCCCCGTCGCGACCGGGATGAACGTGATGACCGTGACCGCGGTGGCTTCCGCCGCAACGATGGACCTCGCCGCAATGATGAGCCCCAGCGCGAGACTGGCGGAAACTGGCGCGACGCTCCACGTCAGAGTGATCGGGACAATCGTCGCCCTGGTGGCGAGCGACGCGACCGCGACCGCGACGGGCGCGATGTTCGCGGCGAACAGCGTGGGCCTGCACCGAAGGAAGCCGCCGGTGGCGGTGGAGGCGGCAACTGGCGCACAGCTCCCGCCCCCCGCGACGAAAAACCGGCAGCCAAGCGCGACCAGCCCCAGGATAAGGGTGAGTACACTGAGAGAAATAGTAGGTGCTTATAATCATGGAACACTTTTCTTGCAGAGAACAAAGGCGGTGACGATGGCGAGTGGACTAGCGTGAAGCGCCGTTAAGCATCTATAGACCTAAAAAGTTGGTGGCTAAGCTGTAATGCCCAATATTGTCATCCGGCACCACACGTAATCAATTTTTTTTATTTTGTGCGATTTGTACTTTATCAGAATAGAGCTATATTTGGCTCGAATATCACCATTGCTTGTGCCAGATACTTGAGAAAAAAATTGGCTGCTCATAAAAGTACTTTCGAATAAAATAATCCGTTTCTAAATAATAAATAGTATTATTAATATCATCCCTGCGAATTTACTATTTTGGCTTCAAATTCCGACTGTAGTTCGAAATGCTACGAAAACATGGGGGGTCTACTTTCTATTTCAAAAATAGTAAATCATTTTTCGATTACTTTACAAGGTCACTCACGAAGAACTTATTTGGTACATAGTGGGGTAAGTAGTTCCCACATCGCATCCAATAACACAAAAACTGTAAGCGGTGCCTATGACAATATATTTTAATGTTATTTATATAGTATATAAATATTTTCTAAATTTCTTTTTATGAGAAAACAATTACATGAGTAAAAGTTAAAATTTATTTTTTTAATTTTAAACCATCATTTCCCACAGTGTAAATCAGCCCCAAATAGTGTTACCGTAATTTCATGGCTGGAAAACCTAAATTGAAAAAATTAATAGCTATTGACTTATGACTTTTTTTGGCATAAAAATATATAAATATATCAAAACTTAAAATTTGTGTAGCTTTTTCAGTATAGCTTTTAAGTTTCTGTTCTTTTATAAATAGCTAGATCTGGCAATAAACTAGCTTAAATGGCAACCCCGGCCCTAAGTGAACAAGCGTTAGGCCTACAATTATTCAAATCAGCCTGGCCACACTAAAGCTACCTCTGCCGCGAAACTCCACGTGAACATGTTTTTGGCAGTGTGTGGATCACAAACTTATGAGTGAAATTGAACTTGATTCGCAGTGCATTGTCGAATTGTTGGGAATTTAATTCGTTCCCAAAGTGCGCGGTGTTGAAAGTTGGCTTGAATAGCTTGAATTTCGAAACTGTGTTTGTGTTGGTGCTGCAGACGCGGCGCTCAACATGTGAGGTTAAAGCAGACGGACAAACAGACGGCGGCAACAAAGCTAAAAACAATTGTGATTGTCGCCCAAATACCACGAGAACTCATCCAGTGCAGAGCACCATATACGAATTAGAAAGGTAACTGAGGCTGCCGACAGCAGTGGGGGACCTGCTTTCACAGCAGGTGGAGAGGGGCGGGTGCTCCGCCATGGTTTCAAAATTCAAATGCACGCGAATCGGCTGCGGACCAGATTCAGATTTCGTCTGTGCCCACTGGGTTTGTCTTCCTGCGAAAAAGCTCTCCAAACAAAGTGTCTAGCGGATCTCGTGCGTGTGTGAAATGTGATAGTGGCGTTTATCACAAAGTATTGAATCAGATTGTTGTTAAGCATAAAAAGCACATGGCGTGGCGGCGGCGGTGGCGGCATTTACTCACACACACACACGTTCGTCTGCGCACACTCACACATACACGTGGTTGGGGCCCAACACATGTGCGGATGCTTCCTCCTCCACGAGCCGTGGTTTGTTATTGTTGTCAGCGAGTGATATTATTAAGAATTATTTTTGGCCGATTGGTAGAAGGCCTATTGCTGGCCATGATCCGCCAAAATAATGAAATCAAGGAAGGCGGATTATTTTATTTGAAAATTGTGACATTTAGGCTGCAGGTTGCTTTCTCTAGCCAGCATGTGACAGCACCACTGCAACTCTATTTTTATCTAAATGTTATTAGTTTGTAGTTTAAAAAATAAGAATAATTTAAGGAAAAGATAATTTAAACTAAATCAGAAGCAAATGTAAAATTTGATTTGATTTAAAAAATAAAACAATACTCCTTATTCCGTCGCAACGGCAACACTGGTGCCACGCTGCTTTTCTCGGCGCTCCCTTTTCGGGCATGCAGTTGGATTCTGACTTCGCCCACAGGGTTGCCAGCTTGTTCAAGATTTCCCACCAAATTCAAAACGTCATTGGAGTACTTGCTTGCACTCGTTGGACGTTTATTTTAACTAAAATTGGTATGATTTTGTTGAAATTGGTTTTTTGGAATGTGTGGGGATTAGTTCATGTGCTTCTTCGACTTCTTCTGTCGCTTTTCGCGAGGTGGGGCCAGCATGCCGTGTTTGCTGCGCATCTTCTCAACGACCTGTTCGCGGTTGGCGACCAAGTCGGTCAGCTGCCGCTCCACCTTGTCCATGAACGGGGGTGGCAGCAGGAGGTACGACTGGACGACGACGTCCCGGGCGGCCAGGTCGGCGAGCTGTTGCGACAACTGCTCCTCGGTGCCGGTGAGCATGAAGTAGCCCGTGTTGCCGAACACGTTCACCGGCGGCATTGGCTCCGCTTCCGGTTCTAGCGGCTCATCGTCAAAGTCCTCGGGCGTGGAGGTCTCCGCATCCTGGTAGTACACATAGTCGCCTTCGGTTTGTTGGTTCTTGTCGTGCATTTCAACGCATTGTCCAGTCTGATTGGAATCTGAGCAGCTGTCCTGGTCGTCGGGACGCTGCTCAGATCCCAGTCTTAGCTTTTTCTGCCCAATCGGGAACCGTTTCAGTTCCCCATTCTCGCTATCGGCCGAGTGGTGCCGCTTCTGGACGCCCTTGGTTTTGGCCAGAAAGGCGCTGCGCTTCGGCAGCACCGTGTTCAAGTGCGACTTGATGTGTTTGCAGATCTTGGCCACCAGGGGCAGGACGGACGTCGGTGTCATCTCATCGCCATTAGAATCAGCTGTAGACTCCTCCGATTTCGCCCTGGCTTCACCCTCTGGAGGAGGGCCCTTGTCGTCGTACCAGTTGGCCGTGTTGTTCAGGATTTGATTGATGGCCGCAGCGTTGTGCGACCTGGTTGTGCTCGACAGTTTCTTCAATATTGGTGGTATTTTGTTGGGATCATCCATGGGGATCGACTCACAGTCCTCGGCTATGAGCTTGTGAGCCGATTTGGCGCACTTCATTCCCATCTTGATCTTTCGCTCCAGTTTCTTGAACTTTTTCTTTCCCAAGAACTCCTTCATCTTCGGTGGTGCAGAGGCGGGCGGTGCCGTTTCGACAGCTGGCACATCGTCGTGCTGCTCCTGGGAGTGCTCGTCAGAGGTGGGATTTGGAGCATCTTTACCCGAATCCTTGGCATCCTCAAGCTCCTCCTCACGCTCAACCGCAGCCGCAGCATTGGCGTTCAGACGAGCCTCCTCTTCAGCCTTGCGCTTCGCTTCAGCTGCCTTGCGCTGTCTCCTTGTGATCACCTTTTTTGGCATTTTTCTTTTTTTTTTTTTATATTTAATCTCAACCTCAATAACAAATGAAAATTTCGTTTAATTTGAATTACAATACACACTGCTACACTGACTGGTACTGAATCCAAACTGGCGAGAGTTCGAGATGTTAAATAGAACAATAACTTGGTTTTCGCAGACTCCTTTGTTTTTCAAGACTCGAAAGTAATCTGTCTGTTTTTCAGATCTGCAACCTAGTAGAAGCGAAGAGATATGGATTCCCAACTTCTTAACGTGTTTCATGAGGATCCTTTCGAAGGAAACTTCGTCAAGTACGAGGCTGAGCCAAACTTCTGGTCCCCCAACGATGAGTAAGTGTTTGCTGCAAACTGTCTGCCCGATGACTTCTAAAAGTGTCTTTTAGTCTGCAGCTGACGGACACCCTCAATGGCATTCTGCCGATCGCCCCCACAGACGAGTCACTGCTCAATCACAACAGAGAGGAGGATATGCAGAACCGAAAAAACTTGGTAGGTGTTTTGGTAGCTCAAAATATTACGTGCGAAGAGGTTCTACTAGTGTCGTTTCCTTGCGTAGCTGATGTACAGTGAGTTCGTGGGACAGCAGCTCGGCGACCAGGATGACAGCCAGCTCAGTGCTCAGGTCTATCAGGCCATGAACGACAGCGAAGCCGAGCTCTACGACCAGCAGCGTCAACTGAGCGCCATCGTCGAATACGATGACATTGAATCTGGTAATCTGTCGGAGGAGGAAGATGTTCAGAGCCAGTGCAGCGTGTCGACATTTAGGACCCGCACAGACAGCTCTTCGATTGGGGACTACGAGTCTCATTCCAGCGACTACGACGACGAAGAGATCGAGGAGGAAGACGGCAAGGTTGCCCCATTGGAGAGCTTCAACGACCGCAAGAACAGAACTTTGAGCACCAACACCATAACCTCAGAAGTTGACGCTTTCGGACTCAATATAGACGTTAATAACTTTGACCTAGCTGACTTTATAACCAAAGATGACTTCGCGGTGAACCTGAACGCGTGTCGCATCAAGCAGTCGACGGTTCCCAAGAAACCTGCTGTAGCAACAAAAGCTGTAGCATTACATGCTCCACCTGGGCGCCATTCAAAATCCCTGACTGCCATGTCGATTGACTCCGAAGGCGACGACGATTCGATTATCGACGTGGAAACCATCGATGTAGTCGACGTGGACGAGTCCTTGTGGGCTGACCAAGCGGCAACACCTGCCGATGACTTGTGCTATACCGATAATGTTAAGGCAGACCCTTCCTGGTGTCCTTCGAAGGCTTCAAAGAAGCCAACAACTGTAGCGAAAGAGGTGAGTGGGATGGGGTCTTTTATGAAACAGCATCCATTAATCTTTTACATTTCTTCAGCAGCACAAATCCCCTGAAGTGGAAACTACTCCAGTAGCACCTCCAGCAGCACCTGTGACCAAGCCGAAAACGGCAAATATTTGCCTGGTGCCCAGCAAGAAACAGTGCGATTTTCTCAAGCGTAAAGTGGGAGTGACTAGCGCCACGTCCGCCAAACCAAGCAAGGCGGCAGCAAAAAAAGTGCAGGAGGCTTTAAAATCAACAAGCAGCAAGCCGGCTCTGGTGAAACCAGTTAAGGCCACAGGCCTGGGGCTGGGTGGGAAAAACTTGGCCCTGCTGAAGCAGCAGAGGGAAGTGGCAGCTTCGGTCAAAGATGAGGTCAAAGAGTCATCATCACCAGCGCCTTCAACCGTACTTACGCCGTTGCCGTTGCCGGTTCCGGCTCCGGCTCCGGTCCCCAAGCGAAAGCTCAATCTGGAAGAGTACAAACAGCGCCGTTGCGGCGGCGTTTCTATTCCCAAATCGAAACCAACTCCACCGAAGCAGCCGAAGCTGGATGCCGGCAGCAAAGTATTGCCACCAGTTGCTATTGAAAAGCCCACACTACCTCCTTCTCCGCAGAAGACAGCCATAGCCAAGATTGTGAATAGCCTGAAGTGTCCGAGCAAGGCAGTGGACGCCGTGCCGATGGACCCAATTACTGTTGCCAAGAACAAGGTCCTGCGAATGCTGGAGTTGAAGCGGGCTCAGCAGCTAAAGATCATAGATTCTCGGGTGTCCGCAAAGGTGCCGCGAGTCACAAAGCTGCCGCCACTCAAGGACATTGTCAAGGGCACTTATTGCATGGAGGTGGAGCCTGCTGATCCTCCAGTGGCTGTGCCCAGCAACAAACTCCACCCGGACTACGAGGAGATAATCATAGTATCAGTTAGTAGTAACACAGACATAACGATTCCACCGAACCAGATCAGTAAGGCATCTCCCCGTTCGCTCCTAAAGTCGTCGGTTCTGCTGTACAATATTTCGAATGGCCATGATGCTGCCACCAACATGAACAACTCCCTGCTTGCCAGCATACAGAGTGAGTTGGTGAAACAAACCGGCAGCACTATTCCGCCCACTTTCCCATCGAAATCGGATCCTGTCAAGAATCCGGTCGACAAGAATGCCCAGCACGGCGAGGATATGATCATAATGCACTTGCCCAAGGACCGTGTGCGCAAGACACTGGTAACCATGGAGACTCAAACGGACTACCAACCGGAATTCCCCGTCTTGGGTCTGCCCAAGTCAGAGAGAAAGTCGCGGGAGCGCATTAAACGGAAGTATCGCAAACGGCGTCGCGACTCGGCCTCGGGGTCCAACGGCTCGAGTTCCTCCAGTGGTTCCCTTTCGGATTGCAGCAGTCTGGACTCCTACAGAAGTCGGTCGCGTTCCAATTCGATTGAACAGCTCCGTAATCTGGAGGCCTCAGCCGTTGGAGAGGGAAGCAGTATTGGAAACTGCGGCTACTCCTCGCGCAGCACCCACCGCCATCGCAGTTCGGTCAGCTCGTCCTCGTATTCGGAGGCGGGAGAACGCCGGCAACGTCGCACTAGTTACAATAAGCGGCGTGCCAAAAACCAGAAACCCAAATCCTTTTCCAGCTCTGGCTCAGAGAACAGCGACCACGATGGCGGTCGGAGTCACAGTCCGCACCATAGCCTGCAGCGTCCGCAACCAAAGTCTGATCCACGCTACCCCAGCGATGGCTGCCAAAACACCAACATCAACAACAATCGACGTGGATTCATGGATCGCAACGTTTCACAGCCGGCTGTGGAGGAGCGGCGCATAGTCTACGTTGGCCGAATAGAACAAGAGACCACCAAAGAAATGTTGCGGCGTAAATTTCTGCCGTATGGAAGCATCAAGCAGATAACATTGCACTACAAGGAAAATGGGTAGGGGTCTAGAGTGAAGAGGCCGAGCTGAATGGTAAACTAAACTAGTTATTTTTTAATCTCATTTTCAGAATGAAGTACGGCTTTGTGACGTACGAAAAGGCGCAGGACGCATTCACAGCCATTGACACCAGTCCCAGGGACTCGCAAATCAACATGTATGACATTAGCTTCGGAGGGCGACGTGCCTTTTGTCGCGCCTCCTACGCTGACTTGGGTGAGTACATAAATCATTACCCACGACGTAGCCCGCTCTAAAGTTGACTATTTTCTTTCAGATAATGCTGGTATCAACAATTACGACTCTTATGTGTTCCCGAAGGAGGCGCCAGCACCCAAGGCTCGGGACGACTCGTTCGAGGCCCTCTTGTTGAGTGTTAAGGCCAAGCTAAACTCGGGGAAGGCTGCCACACCTGCCCCGGCGGAGGCCCAACCAGCTCCACCATCCGTACCTCAGGACGACCATCGCATGTGACATTTTTGCAAAATCATAAATGTTCTTAAATTATTTCTGATAATGTGAAGTTAGTGGCGAGCATCCTACCCATATGTATACAAATCACTTTGTATATTCCACAAAGTTGCTAGCTGTACAGTTCAAAAGCCTGATTATTATTCGTAATTTATCGTAAAATAGTTGACAGAGCTATGCATTGCAAGCAATAGAACTAGTTCCCTAGGACTAGGACCCGTAATGGAAGCTAAAAACAAAACAAGAACTTGAAAAGAAATGGAATTGTGATAACCGCGTAATGCATACAAGTCAAATATTGCCTGTAAGTTAGCTGGAGATCCCTAGACATAGTTGAATCCACTCAGAAAAGCTTTCTAACAGTCTATCTAACAAGCCAATGGAACTGAATTTAAACACAAAGAATAAGCTGAAGCCACACAGCTACAAGAATACAAAACACAAAAGAAGAGGAACTTGAAAAGGAGTAAGAAACGAAACAAATGCAAGATGTACATTAGAAATATCCCATAAATTAATAGTATATACCTGAGAGAGAAGGAAAGCCGCATGCAGCATGCGCCGGACACGAATTAAACTGTTGATAATTAAACTTTGATATTAGTTTGTAAACAGAATTTATATACGTACGTTTATTTACTCGGTACCCTTTGAACAACATCTCCACAAACCAGAAGAAATGCTGCCCCCAACCTCTAGCTACTCTCCTCCCACCAAAATATCCAATCAATAATTTACAAATTTTTTGTTTTCTGAAAAAAAAGTTACAACGCCAGGCTAGAGGGAACAAAATTGTTTTTCAAACTACTTACATCTAGGCTTTTTCTATTGTCATAGTTAATTTAGTTGGAATTAATTCAAAATTAATAAGTTTAAAAAAGGAAGTGTTTTTAGCATGAAGTGCCGATGAACTCGTTGAAAATTGCTTAAAAACTAATTTGTATCCTAGACTCAACACAAAATGTATTTTTATTAGCAGCAACAAATTGTTCTTTAAGTTCTTTTGTACTATTCTCCTATTTGATAATTTAATAAAAAATGTTTGCTTCTATAAGCAATATGAATTTCAATTGACTTTTTCGAGATATTTATTTTTTATTGCGGAAAAATAATTATTTTCGCCAGGAGGCCCTTGACACTGTCTGAACTGGAAACTTTCTATCAACACTTGTGGATCAAAGTTTTGTTAAAAGGCGAGTGAGTGCGACAATTAATTTCATTGTATTTATTGTAGCATATGCTGTTATTGTTCAACTGGTAAACAGGAAAACAAGTGGATTGTAGGACGCAGACAATGCTGGCCGAGAATGGATTCTATAAACAGGAGTGGCGGCAGACTAGGAACAATGCGACTGTGGCACTGTTTGCAGATAAAAATGGGGAAAACGAAGAAGGAATTTCAAAAGCTGCGAATCTAAAGTGTCACCTGCAAGCTCCTTCAACTTGAACAGACAGCGGGCGTCTTGAAAGAAGTTGTCGAGAACTCTCGATGAGCAAATATTTGAAAATAAAACTTGAAAGCCTCAACTTTAAAATAAGTTTGTGGAAAAGTGATGGAAAAAGATGGAATCTAGATTCTAGGACCTTTGAAATTAAAATAAATCAATCCGGAAAATTTTAGCTTCAAGTTTCTCTTGGGAGATCCTTTTTCTAAGAATGAGGTAGGATATGAATTTTTAAACGGCCGCGATTCTACGTGCCACTTGAACCCTTTAAAGAGCTGTCCTTTTTCTTGGTTCTCTCTTTTGTTTTGGACTGCGCCTGCGCCTCCAATCTTTCCTAGTTTTCCCCCCCGGTGCTGATGCCAAATTGTGTTATGGTTTCAGTTCTGTTTTGGCCATTTAGGAGTGCGGTCCGTCGCGCAAATTCGTGGCAGGATTTTTGGCGAAATTCGAGTCCTCTGAAGATGTACAAGTGTGTGACTTGTGGATGAGTGTGTGCGTGTTGGCGGTTGCGACGGAGACTACCAATTTCAGGTCTGTGTCAGTGGGTGAAGTATTTGCTGTAAACACGTGTATAGCTCCTGGTTACTCGATTTAACCCAAAAACGTAGTCCGATTGGATGACCAAACCGGATATGTAGGCAGACAGTAACAGAGTTGATAAGCAAAGGTAAGACTACTCCAATTAAACACCCCTGTCTGACACTGAAACATAAACGTGATTTATGGCTTTGAAGCCCCCCCTTTTTGGGTTGGGGGTGAGCAGGTCCTGTGCAGAAATGGTCCATCAATCAAGCCACACACTCCAAAGATGGTGCCGCCGAAAAGGTTTCTGAATATACATATGCTTGTGGGGCCTGACGAATGCCAGCCATTAGTTAAAAGTTGAATGAAAAGTGTGGCCGAGGCCGGGTTGCTTCCTGGTATTCATGACCTACGGCCCATGGCAGCTGGGATGATTTTTGTATCCGCAGGAACCTGAAAACATGAAATGAAAATGGAAAACTCATTTCCCGTCGCCAAGAAACGCAAATTGAATATGCTTAAGCGTGGACTGCGATTTCGGGATGGCTTAGCCCTAAACAGGATATTGTTTTTCGGATACCTCCGACCAGAAGGGAAATTAGCATTTTTGGCGGATTTATATGGCGGCCAAAAGGGCCTTTTGATGTCTGTCCATGCAAGCAAAAGCTGGCCACTTGCCACCGTTTGCTTCTGACAGCTCAATTAGGCCGTCCGATCGGCAGATTACGAATGGTCCTGGCATTCAAATAGCCCAGCATCAGTCTCTGGGTCACAAAGGACATAAAGGCTTGGGGCCTCGGCTCGTCTGTGCTGCCACTGCCAGGTTACTAATCGAGAAATCATCCTGGCACGTGACCAGCTGTGCTCTCGGAGCCCATCTGGGCAATCGGTGCCGGTCAGCAGCAGGCACGGGTCATAAAATAACGCCACGTAGAGAAGTTTTATGACAAATATTTATATTGAATTTGATTGGTTTTTGTTTCCGATTTGCTGATAGAACACGCCGGTGAATAAAGCCCGGAGAATGCCATATAATACGGGGAAGGCATTAAATGAAACGAAAACAATGGCATCGGTCTTCGTTTACTTCTCTTGAACGGAAAGTGTTTATTTCTTTCGGTATATCGTGGAGCGCACTAAGAGCGAAAAAATGCTAAAAGTATCTTTAAGGAAAGCCAAAGGTTAAAGGTTTAAAGGAGTGGTCTGACATCCCATTAAAGTGTGCAACATTTATAATTACCCTTATATGGAGTTCATAGAAGCAGTTCTAAAATCTCATCTTTTGTGGGTTAACTTACCGACTTTCTCTAATTAGCATGCAGCGGTGAAGTCTCTGAGAAGCTCTGACAAGCCCCGATTCTCCCCTTTCCTTGCAATTATCAGGACTAATTATTCATTTCTAACATAAGCCGGGTTAAACGTGTTTTAATTGAAACCACGGCAACCAAGAGTCTTGTGTTTAAGTCTTCAAATAGAAAGACAAGTGCAGCTACATCGTCAAGATTCTTTTTATTAAATATTAAATAAAGAAGTAACTTCTAGCCTCTAGAAGTGCTTCAGTTTTAAAGATATCCCATTGCTAATTTGGCTTAATATTTGATTTGTTCATCAAAAGATACTGGCAACTTTGTCGGCATCTCTTTGGATTGATGTAAGAGGTGTTTCTGTTTATTGACTTACCTGTCTAACAGCCTTCGTGTATCCTTTAAAATGTGCGTATGTGGAGACGGTTTTCGGCAAACAAAGACCATCCTAACCCTCTTAGGAAAGTGACGAGACGTAAATATAATTTTTAGGATGTTTGCCTTTTCCTCGACTTGCCAAAGGCCCAAGGCACTGGTGACTTTACTTTTGAAAGTTTAAACTCTCACCCGACCCCATTCCAAAATTAAAGCAATACTAACTTTTGAAATATTAAGTGGCGGAAAGTTTATTTGATTTAACTATTACTTTGCCAAGTTAGGTCAACAACGTTTTAATAAAAATGTATTTATTTATTTGATTCGCGATCCCCATCAGCCAGCTTTTGACTTTCCCTGTAGGGACTCCACCATCCACTACCTCCAATGAATTCAATCAAGCGAGTAGCCAAAATATCAACAATAACCATGGCGGGTGAACGGAAAATGCCCAAAAAGGGCGAAACCTTCATTTCGAACACGTTAAGTCCACAAACAATAAATTGCTGCTGTTGGCCAGAAGCAAACAAACCCCTTTATGGCCATGGCATCGGTGTTATTATGTTATCACCAAGGGGTCGTATGGTGGTGAAGCTCGTTGATGGTTTTTAGGTGCTTGGAGCGAGGTGCCAATGCTTATCATAACATATGCAATAATAATCCATGCCAGATGTCCCGCAGCGGCAGCCACAAAGGACGACATAAATTTTGATAATAAAAGCCAAATGGGGCCACTGAATTGGACGGAATCTCATCCCGCTGACCGACCGCCACCGCCATACCTTCCTCGGCTCCTCTATTGCTCTTTGCTTCTGGCGGTTTCAAAGGTTTATTGTTTTGTCCAACCCCAAGGAGTAAGGGGAGGCAACCTGCCAGACGGAGAACCCAGTGATTGGCATTTATGACTCATGGCTGGCCGGCCTAACCAGCAGGCCCATTAAGGACAATTATTGATGGTCGCCAAGCGGAAGTTGGCGGAATTTTCGAGCCAAAGTAACTAACTTGATTACGTTCCTGAGAGCTCTATACTTTTCCATAAGTGGTTCATAAATTAGATTGAAACACAAAACTTATTTTAAAACTTTAGGAGCCACTAACCGCTGGAAAATGTAATTAATGCAAGTGAGGCAGGATATGAGGGAATTTACCCAAATTCCTTCCTAAAATAGCAACACAGTTTAAGTATAAGCCGACTTTGTAACTTCCAACCAAAACCACAAAAATGTCAAATGATATGAAATGTTTGGAGGTTTATGTGAAATGTTTTAAACAATTCATGGGGCGTAGTTCGATTATCTGGCTTATATAAACATTAAATATTTAATTACCATTTCGATGGACCTGAATTTAATATGAATGTCGCTGAGAAGCCATTTGTCGAACCAATACACTCACGCACACCACATTAAAATGTAATTTGATAGAACAAATGAAATAATTCATTTACATTATATGCGAACAGAGACAATAATTGCGCATCCGGCAGGACTCCCATGCCAATACTGCGGCGGCATAATACAATTTCCAGAGCTCCGAGTTGCCAAAGAATGTAATTAACGCTTTTTCGGGCTTAGTGAAGCGCTGCTGCTGTGGCTAACCACAACGAAAAGGCGTCGCAAAAACGTTTGAAAGGTAACCCGAACTTTTCGCAAATTGCCTGTCGTGGCTGCGAACTAGGCTCCGAAGTTGCTCCATTATCTGTGTGAAGGAGCATCTCACTCCCCACATCCTTTTAACGCCGAACACACATGTGACGGGGGCACTGTGACTATGTTTGACAAAGTTTTGGTTTTAGCGCTTGCCACAAATTTGCTCAGCACTGAGAACATCTAGCGGGAGTCCTTGTCCCAGCTCATGCATGCATAACTAATCCCCGGCATGTCCTGCAGCAGCGAAAAGAAACGTTTTGCATACGTCCTGTACAAATGACTGGTTTTTTTCCCCCTCAATCCCCCAAAAACACAGCTTGGTAGCGTTAATAGAGAAGACGTCTTCCTCCGTCCTAGGAATATTTGTCCAGGGCCAAGGATCCTTGAAAGTTTCGCGCTCGGCTGGTGCCTGAACTGAAGGTCATTTGGATGCTAAAGGCGGCTGGAGTCACCATTATTAATGTAAAACAATTAGTGTAATTGGAAAATAGCCAACAACACCAGAGGAGCAGGCACTGCAATTTGTCGACCTGTTTAATGAGCGGAAATATGCTCCAAACAAATGTCTCAATTAATTTGCAATCTGCTGGAACAATACTAGAGCGAATATATTTAAGAGCTTCAAAGCCAATGTAGATTTAACTTTTCACATTAAAAAAAATATTTATTTTTTAGTGAAATATAAGATCTTTTCATTGACTACTGGATATCATGTGAGGGGATTTTAAGTATCCCTTTTGAATAGAGATTTTTTTGTGCTTTGTATTCAATCAACTATAACATTCCTTTGATTATCGAAATATACTGCCCTTTAACTTTTGAAAAAATATAAAAGACATACAAAAATATTTAAATTTATTGTGCATCAAACCTTGTACGAGGCGGACTATATCCTATAGCTGCCATAAATATCCATCGCAGGATAAAAAAGCAGTAGCTTTGTTATTTTTGAAAATAAATGCTTCATAGCTTTTTTGTGTGTGCATTATAAACATCTGCTTGGATGGCTTCGTTTCATTTTTACGATAAATTTAAATTTCAATATCAACGTTTTGTTCTTTAAAAGCTTCGATTTCGGGCATCATAAACTTAAACTCCAGTTTCATGTTTATTTTCTTGGTATTCCCATTGTGGTTATTGAGAATTTCGCATAAGCTTTTAAGGCGCCTACCATGTACATCCTGGCCCCAGGATTTCAATCGGATTTCATTAAAATTATGATGTTTTGGTCGAAGGATATAATTTGCAATCAATATAATACACCCCAGCAAAATGTAATTCTCACAGCAAGGACATAACCAACTCAAGTGATATACATACTTGACCGCTACGTTGCCCTTATGAAGCTGGAAATGCAATCGAGTCGTATATTCGTCCTTGTTAATTCGTAACAGAATCGTTTTGAGTGGTCCAGTGCCTCGGTGAAATTTCGTGCTTGGCATCGCCGTTCAAATTGCTTTTAAATGGCGCTTCGAATTTAATTAAATGAAATCCCAATCGGTAATTAAATGTGGTGCACCAAGAATCAATAACAGAGCTCCACCATACAACGCATTGCTTCCACTAATTAAATAAAATTTCAGACCAGAATGATCCCAATGAAAATTAAAAGGTTCATCCTAATCAAACAGTGTGTGTGTGTGTGCCAAGTAAACAAAAACAACAAAGCCCCATATTAAATACTCGCTTTAAGGTCCGGAGATGCCGAAGATACCATAGCTTTCCCCAAGGACTCGCCGGAATACACAAGCACTCTAAACCGCATTGGATTATGCGTCTTGGCTCGGTTAGGAAAAACAATTTTGACTTTGTTGAATTTAAATAGCCATCTCTTCCCAAAGCACTGATGGAAGGATATACAGACAGTATACGTGTATATTCGACAGAGGTATTTGGGTTTTATTTCTCTTATTTCTATCTTCTCCAGCAGAATTATCAGCAGAATAAACAATAAAATTTCGTGTAAACAATGTGAGCAGTTGGCAAAAGTATGTCGAACGGAATAAAAGAAAAGTCCTTGGGAAGGGATGTGGCTTTTGGGGTGTCAGTTGAGTACGAACCCAGTAGGATTTCTTGCACCTTTTTTTTCAGTAGGGGAGAATCTATTCTTTCAGCTATCTATGTATTCAGTGTACTTGACATTCTTAAAATATACAATGAAAGCCTCGTTTTCCGGCATACATATATTTCTTTTTCGGGATATTAAAGCTTTAAAGATAACCATCCGTCTTTCCCCTCGGGCCACCTGTTGTCGGATGCAGACTTCGGCCCCCCCTATCAAAGCGCACATCGTATATAAGCATTTTTAAGCTAATTGCATTGAATTAGGGCCCTTCAGACGAGTGGAATAATATGGGGCGGACCCCAGGAGCCCAGTCGAGTGTCGCAGCCGGAACCGGGCTCATCCGTCAGCGAGATGGATGAGTCCTTCTGCTGGCCAAATATGTGCGCAATCAATTTGCGCTCAAGCTGATGCGCCTTTTTGGCGACCACGAAAGTAGGCAACGCCAAAGCAGGACCCCCAATCATAATCGCATCTGAAGTAATCATCATAATAAACCATTGCTAGCTAGCATGGCTAATTGGTGTTCATTCATAAGGGCCGCCGCCAGCGACTGGCTGGAAAAAGAGCGAGGAGAAGAGCGGACAGATGTCCTGGCTCCCTTATCCTGCTTCAGGCGCTTGCGCCGTGCCCTCTCTGGTCCTTTGTGGGGAGAAGTGTAAACAATGAGGGAGCAGGACAGCGGGTCCAGTTCGAGGATAGCGTTTGCTCGGTGTGGGTGAAAGGCGGACCAAAATACGGCGGCGCCAAGCGGCGGAAAACGTAAATAATTGCCGACGGAACGGCGATGGTAATAGCGGCACGTTGCATATCGCAGTGTGAGTGCTTATCTAGAGAATCGGGTGACTTTCGCCGGCGCCAGTTACATCCATCAGGGGTTCGCAGACGCAGAAAAAACATAAAGGATATGTTTGTGTTCGTTCTACCGAAACAGGTACACGCCATCGAACAGGCCCACAAAAACATGCAACATTTGCGGTGGAAATTATGGACTTCCTAACGTTAGCCTCAGAAAGCTTAATATCCTGTGCTTTCAGTTCTAAGAATTTCCATTAACCATTGTCTTTTTGGAATGATAGTCCAGGACTCTTTTTGAGAACTACTTTTGAAAAGTCCTTTCCATTCTCAGGCTAAGTAAACAGAAAAAATTCAGATGCCCATTTTTCAAAGGACCTCTTTTATTGTAGCCCCAATTGTTCAGTGTTGGGTGTGAAAGTTGTGGGGCGTGGGGAGTTGTGGGTGGAATGTCTTGGCATGTTATGAGCTAGAAACTCGGACCAGGACATTTCAAGTGCAATTTGAATGGGACCCAGTACACATGCAAGCACATACCATATTCACAAAGTAAATGTACAATGTACTTGGCCGTGCATGTGAGCAATGCCAATCGATAAATTCAAAGGAAACAAAGTGGTAACCTCTGCACCTCATCCCCAGCCAAACAGGCAGCAAGGCATCCTGGCAGCGACTTGGTTCATCTTGAGAGTGTTATGAGAATTTCCATCGCACACAGCAAATATTCCTCGAGTGCGTTGCTGACTCAAGCAAATTGTGTTTGTCTGAGATGGTAGAGAGTGTGGGTCCTAGGTTACTACTACACTGTTACTGCTTTCCTTTTTCTGTCCAATGAAATGAAAAGAAACGACCCCCCGACCCGGGATGTCAATGAACTCCTCCATTCCGTTTTTGGCTAGCATGGAATTTACGTGTCAACTTGATTCCTGACGGGCTTTTGGGGTGGTTTCCTCTCCTCCCCATCGACTACTGCTTGCCTGTCTGCGTTAATAGAAGAGAAACGCACTTTTTGATTTGGATTATGGAAAGCATTCGAGCACAAGAGGACATTTCAGGAGTTTCGTCTTACTGATTCCGGGCCCAGGCCTACGTAAATTAATTCAAACCAAGACAAGCCCAGCAAAGGCCCATAAACATGAGTACCACCGGCTCCATCAAGTCGTTTCAAATTATAGATTTTTTTCTCCGCTCCTCGGAAATCGGATGAGACGGCGACGATGATGTCATTTGTTCCTCTGAAAATTTATTGTTATCCTTGCTGGCATCAATAAAGGCTCTCGTCAGTAATTAATTCAATTTCAAAATGGCGAATTCAAAATGGAGAATTTCTGTATTGTTTTGCTTTATGACATCCAGATCCTTGATTGACCATTCACCGTTAGTAGAGCGTGAAAACTTCCTGGGAAACACACAATGGCTTACCAGAAAAATCCCGTAAATAGACAATCTGCTTGGAGGAGAGCATACTCCAGTTCCATAAAGGAAGTCCACACATAAAGGACGAGTGTGACGGGGTCATCAAATTTTTAAATCATAAAACAAGCAAAACAAACAAACACAACACGCGACAGGGCACATCATCTAAATAATAAATGTTTCTTGAGCTGCGAGACCATAAACAGAAATCTCCATAAAATTCGTCTGTTTATGGGACCCTGGACCGTTAGGGAGCTTACGGTATGGCGGATTTTACGGTTATGAATCGGCAGAGTCCTTCCCTAGTGTCGAGGATTAGTGTTAACGTCCTGAAAACTGCCCTCTTTTGTGGCCAGACCCTAAATAAACCATAATTGAGAAATTTCGGAAAGCAAAAGCGCCGATTCAGAAGTGTTTAGTGTGGTCAGATGTGTCAGAGACTCAGATTTTGTCATCATTTGTAATCCTTTAATGGGCTTAGAGCAAGGAGTAATGTGCCACTCCTGCCGCACTGCCATTCCCCTGCATCCTGATTCTGTCACTCAGGATCAAAAAGTTTAAAGTTCGGATCGGCTTAAATCATTATTCGCAGGCTCAGCGAACATGGACTGATTGTTTTTTTCAGTTTTGTGCTACAATGGCCTGGCATTTTCTCATTAGAGGTCGTCGAAAGGGAAAAAAGGCGCCAGGCCGAATAAAAATCTTTTTGGAATATGCTAATTTTTATGCTGATTTTTCGGTGTTTGCTCTTCCCATTGGCCAGCTGCTAATGAAGGCTTGGGTCCTTGACGGCCCTTGCTCGCTGGATGAACAGAGGGATAGGTGAATGACGCCGCATTGTCTTTTAGCGCTCATTAATTTTTCAGGCCAAGAGACCGGGTCACGTCCAAAGAACTGGGGAAAATATGAGGCATCTTGGACCATTAATTAAGAGTTTTTCTAATTAGAACCAGCATCCTCCTGCACTCACTCCTGCCAAAATAAAAGGGGGAAACAAACAAAGCTGAATTTTAGGGAGCTCTTTGATTGATTCTGGTTACATTTGTTCTGACAACTTTGTCCAAATGGTTGTCTTTCGATATTTGACAATCGTGTTTAAGGCTTACAATCCTATTGATTAATGACGCCAGTCGGGCAGGACTTCAGATCTACTCTTCTCCATTTAGATTCCAATCATTTGATGAATCATCCGTCCCACGCAGTGTATATTAAAAGCTCATTAGCTAATTGACTGTACAGAAATCGGGCGTCTGACCTATTTTTGTTGCGACTAAATCATGCGAATCTTAATTATGTAAAATCAATAGATGAATCAGATGAATAACCCAATAACCCGAATTTTGTAGGATTATTTATGGAAACCATTGTGGCGTGTAACTTTGTACGAAGTGTGCGTGGGCCGCCTCCCCCTCCTACTTCGAGGCAGTCATAAAAAAGGGTTCATCTTGAGCTTAGAGTCCTTCAGAAATGAACAGCTTATCAAAAAATGACAAAAACGAAAACAAAACGTGTTTATGAAAGCTCAAGGAGCCTTCTTGTTTTAAGAGGCTTGCCTCCTTACAACCACCTCCTAAGGTAAGCCGTGTCCCAAATCCAATATCTTTTTCCACTCAGTCTGTCACCTAACGATATACCACAAGCATGGCATAGGGGATGCCTTGAGAATCCCCCCTTTTAAGAGCTTTAAGTGTTCCTTAAAGCTGCACCAATAAACCCAGTCCTCTGATTAAGTTATGAACATTAAATCAAGCAGTACGTTAAAAGGATTGTACTTCAAGAGTATGATGATTGCTACAAACAGCAACTCTAAGTCTGACATGGGAACTGAAACATGTTTGCATTTCACCCAATCTCCTTGAAAGGTGAAACATGGTCTGCGGGGAGGTTGGCTAGCACCGTCTTTTTGAGGCAATCACTTCAAAGGGCTCAGTTGTGTACTCTTTGGCTCGGTTCTGGTGTTACTTTTCCGATTTCATAAAATATTTAAATGCAAAGTGGCTGGAGCAAATGGACGATTGTTACGCAACATTAGCGCCGGCGGGAAATGCTGTAGATGTTTTGATGAACAAAATTTTTGATGTCATAACGAGTCTTTAAAGAAGGGATTGGGAATACAATTTTTGATGGTTTAAATTCATTGAAGTCCTTTAATCGAACTAACTCAAAAGCGTACTTAAGCTATCGGATATATTATACAGATTTAAGACTACGTTTACCATAATAATTACCTTAAATAATTTATTAAAAGAGAACATTTATGATATAAATTTATATTCCATTTGATTAATAAGTTTTGAAAAACAAGTCTGAATTAGTTTGAAATAAGAAACCTCAGCTGGAGACCCTATATGTCTAGATTGAATATAACTTTCCTTTTAAAATACTGAAATAACTTCCGAACTAGAACAGAGATTTATTAATTTTAAGGATTTCAGTTGCATACGTTACATTTTTCATTCGGATATAAAGACATTCATTTGGCCAAAAACGAAACAAAACAGAATGAGTAAAAACTGATCTTATCATTCCTCTGAGCGATTCCAATGGTCCAGTAGTCTCACTGCACTTTCCACGTTGCCCAGTGAGATCTTCAGGGCGCATACGTTGCGGACCCGGTCCTTGTAGCCCATTTGTTGGAGCTGTTCCATCTGTGCTTTGTAGCTCGAATCTTTCGAGGTGCCTGTCTTCATCCGTAGCACTGTATCTTGATCCGTAGTGATTGTTCCAGCTTTGGTAGTGCCTGATCCTGCTTTGGCGGCCCCCGAACTGCTTGCGGAAGTGGAGGCGGAGGAGTTGTTGGCGTTGATTTGATTGGCACGAATACGGCGCTCCAAGATGCGACGCACCAAGACCGCCGACTCGCCGAGCTCCCGCACCGCAGTTAGCGACTTGCCTACGTCGCCGAGCTCCAAAGTCTTCATCACTTGTTTGCACTTTTTCCTAAGACTAACCGCCATGTTCTGGGCACAATTCATGTCGGCGGCAGTGGCCATGCGTTCCCAAGGGTTGGGTAGGGGGCATCTGTTCTCGAATCCTCGCTGGGGATTCGTGCCGTCTTCGGAGCCAAACGACGGATGTTGAAACGTCATGGCCACAATGTTCTCATAACTCTGACGCATACAGACTTGTAGGCGGCCCAATAGCTTATGTCCACCCGGCACCGATTCCAATCGCAGTATGTGGAGATCGCGCCGACGACTCATCTCCTCCTTAGCTGGACTAAACGCAGAGGCGAGCCACTCCCGCAGATTCCTGTCGCTGTTCAGGTAATGGCGCAGCATCTCATTCTCCTCGAGCAGGGACCGGATCCGCGGATCGGACTGCAGTAAGGTCCGCAACAGTCCTGGTTCGTCCAGCAAATGAGTGAAGAAGGCGGAGCTCTTAGATTTGAAGAAACGCTCTAATGGGTTCACCGGAGGTAATTTGGCCCCCGGAGTGGGCGCCTGGCCGCCACCGCCCTGGGGGTGCTCTGGCCGACAAACGACGTGCACCGTGACGCCGGAGATAATCCCTCGTCCATTTAACGTTCCGACGTCCCGGAGAACCTCGCCGGCAAAGACCAAAACAATACGATCAATTGCCTGTTCGAAGCGAACGGCCACCAGAGCGCGCAAATTCCGGATCAGCTCGTTCTGGCGTATTGAGACGATTGCCTCCCGCCCGTTTCCCTTAGCCACGATGTCTATGGACTCTTCGCAGCTCATCGCAGGAGGTTTTCTGAGTGGGTTCGAGGACAATGTCTCCTGTAAGAGTTCGACTTCCCTTGGCAAGTACAAAGTGTTCTTTAACACAGTACAGATCGAATTATGACAGCTTTTTCAAAGGCCTCTGAAATATAAGTGTGACAAGGTTCCTCTAAGAAAACTCATCGGCTAAAAGTTATTGCAGTCTGGTCCCATTAACTTTATTTCACAATTAAATAAAATTTCTTAATCTTGTTTCGATATTTTGGAGCAAATTATTATAAATAAATTGAATTTATCTTCAAGGAGGTGATAAATCACCTTCAGCCGAAGAATCGGCTGATTATTGTTGAAGATTCGGCCTTCGGTGGGGGCCATTTGGTCTTTTCATGCCTTTTCTCCATTTTTGAAGGGGACCCTCCACAAAATTTCACAAAAAATCTCAAAAATATTTTGTTTTTAGTTTTTGATGCAGATTGGTGGAGAATCGATCCACCCTTCGTTTAAGGCGTTCCGCACAAGAATTGGATGATTTTTGGCTGAGATATGGCCATTGCTGTGGACCATATTGTCCTTCCATGCATTTTCTCCATTTTTGAAGGGGGCCCTCCACAAAATTTCACAAAAAATCTCAAAAATAATTTGTTTGTAGGTTTTGATGCAGATTTGGGGAGAATCGATCCACCATTCGTTTAAGACATTCCGCTCAAGAATTGGATGATTTTTGGCTGAGATATGGCCATCGCTGTGGACCATATTCTCCTTCCATGCATTTTCTCCATTTTTGAAAGGGACCCTCCACAAAATTTCACAAAAAATCTCAAAAATATTTTGTTTGTAGGTTTTGATGCAGATTTGTGGAGAATCGATCCACCCTTCTTTTAAGACATTCCGCTCAAGAATTGGATGATTTTTGGCTGAGATATGGCCATCTCTGTGGACCATATGGTCCTTCCATGCATTTTCTCCATTTTTAAAGGGGAACCTCCACAAAATTTCACAAAACATCTAAAAAATATTTTGTTTGTAGGTTTTGATGCAGATTGATGGAGAGTCGATCCACCATTCGTTTAAGGCATTCCGCACAAGAATCGGATGATTTTTGGCTGAGATATGGCCATCGCTGTGGACCATATTGTCCTTCCACGCATTTTCTCCATTTTTGAAGGGGGCCCTCCACAAAATTTCACAAAAAATCTCAAAAATATTTTGTTTGTAGGTTTTGATGCAGATTTGTGGAGAATAGATCCACCATTCGTTTAAGACATTCCGCTCAAGAATTGGATGATTTTTGGCTGAGATATGGCCATCGCTGTGGACCATATTCTCCTTCCATGCATTTTCTCCATTTTTGAAAGGGACCCTCCACAAAATTTCACAAAAAATCTCAAAAATATTTTGTTTGTAGGTTTTGATGCAGATTTGGGGAGAATCGATCCACCATTCGTTTAAGACATTCCGCACAAGAATTTGATGATTTTTGGCTGAGATATGGCCATCGCTGTGGACCATATTGTCCTTCCATGCATTTTCTCCATTTTTGAAGGGGACCCTCCCCAAAATTTCACAAAAAACCTCAAAAATATTTTGTTTTTAGTTTTTGATGCAGATTGATGGAGAGTCGATCCACCATTCGTTTAAGGCATTCCGCACAAGAATTGGATGATTTTTGGCTGAGATATGGCCATCGCTGTGGACCATATTGTCTTTCCATGCATTTTCTCCATTTTTGAAGGGGACCTCCACAAAATTTCACAAAAAATCTCAAAAATTATTTTGTTTGTAGGTTTTGATGCAGATTTGAGGAGAATCGATCCACCATTCGTTTAAGACATTCCGCTCAAGAATCGGATGATTTTTGGCTGAGATATGGCCTATGCTGGGGGGCCATATGGTCCTTTCATGCATCTACCTAATTTTTAAAGGGGACCCTCCACAAAATTTTACACAAATATTTTGTTGGTAGGTTTTGATGCAGATTTGTGGAGAATCGATCCATCATTCATTTAAGACATTCCGCTTAAGAATCAGATGGTAATTGGCAGAGATACTGGCCATCGCTGTGGCCTTATTGGGCTTCCATGCATTTTCATACCCTTTTGCATAGGGTACCTCTACAAAATTTGACAAAAAACCTCAAAAATATTTTGTTTTTAGTTTTTGACGCAGATTGAAGGAGACATCGATCCCACCATTCGTTACCTTCCCTGAGTCGATATAAGCAATGTCCGTCGTGTGGACTGTCTTCTACGCAAACTAGTCTCTCATTTTTAAAGCTATCGACTTCAAAATTTCACAAAAATCCTTCTTTCCTTTGCAGTAGCAGTATATAAGTCGGAACGGCCGGGATCGGTCAACTATATCCTATAGACTGCCATATAACTGATTGATTTTTGGCGGAAATAGCCATAACTTGACCATATTGTTCTTCCATCATTTTAAGTTAGAACGATGGGACTTGCTACGGAATTCCACATTATTTGGCAAATTTATTCGATCTGCCAAATTTCATAAGGATCGGCATACTATATAAGATCCGATATATATCTAATAATATAAGCTGCCACATATCTGCAAGGGTATATCAACTTCGGCTCCGCCCGAAGTTAGCTTTCCATTCTTGTTTTCCATGTATTTCCCAAACATGGCTAAAATATGGATTTAATTAATGCTGGCTTATGGAATCAACCTTCATTGTAAGACATTCCGCTCAAGAATCAGATGGTAAATCTAAAATTATTAAAGATGTTTTTGATATTTTTTCCCATTAGTAGACGCCGTCCCTAGTTAGGACAAAGAGCCGTTTGCATTGAATATCCTGTTCTCGCTCTAACTTGTTCCATTCGGCCCGTCTTTTGTTTCAGGTGCATCCTATTTGGATATAATAGAAAAAAGTGGGACAGCGAAAATCAGACACCAAGGCAACAAAGGCAACAGGAAGGAAGTTGCACCGACAAAATTAAAAGAGGGAAACTACAAAAAGAAGGAGGGCGGAGCCATTGATGTACTGCTATGGGGGCCAACACATCGAGCAGATCCGACGCGAGTCTGCTCGGCAATGATGATGGTAAGTAGTCACTAGACAGTAAAACTGGAGTGGAGGGCACGGGGGCTAAAAAAAAACATCGAAGTAGCCAGAACCTGTGACGGGAAAAATACATAAGAATTGGAAAAATCTCTACCGCACACACACCCGAGGTATAGTCGCGGTATGGAGCTGATGCCGGAGCTGTGCCTGGTCAGGATATTGGAGCATCTCTCGCTCCCCGACCAGATTGCCATGCTGCAGACCTACGATCGCTGTCGCCCCTTGTTGGGAAGTATTTGGCGCCGCCGACTGGACAGGATTGCGCTCAACCTGCTGGAGGTGCCTATACAGGGGGAGGACTTTAGGATGCTCCTGAACTGCGCATGTCAGAGACTGCGAGAGATCAGGATCAGCTACATGGATAGGGATCACTTTGAGGCCCTGGTAGGGTGCAGGTATCCCAACCTGGACCTTCTGCAGGTGGATGCATCTGCCACCGTTCGCCCTGCGCCCTCGCCTCAGGCATCAGCTAAGACAGATTATGCCAAAGTCCATCTACCTTGACACCGCACCCACCATGGGCTGTGTTCTCCAAAGCCAGAATGAAGACCAGGGCTGGAAGTCACCGGGTGTGTGGGCGGTAGATTAAAAAATAATTCTCTGAAGGATTAACCCATTCGGCACATACCTCAAATACCATTTCTTTTGCCCTCACAGTCAATTTCGATCACTTCCAAATTCTTCGTGCCATTGGCAAGGGCAGTTTCGGCAAGGTGGGTCATTATAGCGACAGTTGAATCCAAAGAATACATTACTTATCTGCTTGACAGGTTTGCATTGTCCAGAAGCGCGACAACGGCATCCTGTACGCCATGAAGTATGTGAGTCGGTCGGCATGCGAGCTACGGGGCGCTCTGGGTGGTGTCATCAAGGAGGTGGAACTGCTGTCCTCGCTGGAGCATCCATTTCTTGTCAATTTGTGGTTTTCCTTTCAAGGTGAGTCTAAAAAACAATCCACGAAAGAATCTTAGCCTTAAATATAATAAAATAATACTTATTTTTAAATAAACTTGTCTAGATGGGACAAAAATTCGCACGTTTTCCGACTTGATTTAAAGTATTTTATTGATTTTTTTAGACTCTCTCATATTTATCATATTTTAAAAATTTTAAATCATTATTATCATATGTTTTTATAATAAGATTTAAGACTTCAACCCCCATTGAATCCCTTTGAATGGTAGAGTTATATTTTATAATGTATTGTTCTGTCATATCCTTGCTGGCGTATGCAAATTTTCAGGTGTCTGTTTTTTCTACCTTTTACCTCCTGGCCTCCCTCATGTCCATTTTTTCTATAATACTCTTACATACATACGTCTTCCGCTGCTGCTGATTGGCAATCAAAATGCAAATTACCTTCGTGAATTTATTTTCAAGCCATAATCCTCACACATATACGAACTTCTTCTGTTTTCCACAGACGAAGAGGATTTATTCATGGTCTGCGACCTGTTGACTGGCGGCGATTTGAGATATCACTTACAGAACCGAGTAAGTTCTTCCCTGGCGCTCCTCTGCTCGTTTGGTCCCTTGTCTAAAACATCTACCCGTATCCTTGCAGGTGGAGTTCTCCGAACAGAGTGTGGCCTTATTAGTGTGCGAGCTTGGCAGTGCGCTGGAGTACCTGCAAACGCAACGAGTTGTCCACAGGGACATCAAGCCCGATAATATTCTATTGGATGATGCCGGTAAGTATTCAGGACGTGCCATGTGAAAGTGTCAAAGTTTCCCACCCACCTGACCCGCAGGAATTGGTTCGTCCTGCCTCCACAGTTCGCTCTGATGTTCCTTCCTGTTGCTCCAAGTTTGAACATTTATCGATTCGTTCACGGTGTTCCAGGGAAAATGTATTTCCGTATAGATAGACAGGTCGGGCGGTCACAAATTATTCATTGGCAATCCAGACAGCAACTGGATGTCACACGGCAGGTATTCAGGGAAACATGCTGAGGCCAAAATGTCATTAAACACAAAAAATGGAAAAGTTAACTTTTGGCGGAGCCGAAGCTTGTACACACTTTTAGTTATATTTCGGCTTAAAGGGGTTTTTTTTAGCAAGTTTTTAGGATCAAAACAGTTCCTTAGGGGCTATCACTTGAAAGTTGTGACATTTCTATTCATTCAGGTATATATAGTCGACCGATCCCGGCCATATCATAATACTATTATTGAGCGTATAATGCTTAATTTCTATACAGTTTGTCATAATAGCCTAGAAAGTGAAAATTAAGCTTTCACTTTAAAAAAAAAAAAAAGAATCAAAGATCTTAAAGTATATAGTACTATAATGAAGCTTCCCAAAGACTACCCGGTAAGTGGAATACATATGGTATTCCGGACTATATAAGCATCGATACTGCCCGAAGCTATCATTCCCCAAAGAAATTAAACCAACATCATTACACTCTCGTCTCCAAAATTTGTGCTGAATCTTTACCCAGAATTCAATTAATTTCAGGACACGCCCATTTGACTGATTTTAATATTGCCACAAGATTGCAAAAGGATGCTTTGGCCTGCAGCATGTCAGGAACGAAGCCATATATGGCGCCCGAGGTGTTCCTCTGCGCCCTGGACGAAGTGGGTGAGTGGTGGGATGTTGGCTAAAATGAAATTAAACCGATACATGATTCGTCCGCACTTCAGCATGAGTTGGGGAAAGGGCTCTGCTGTAGTTAATTGACTGCATCCTGACGCTGTTTCAATTCATTTACAGCAGGATACAGTTATCCGGTTGACTGGTGGTCCCTGGGCGTGGTGGCCTACGAGATGCGGGGCAACTCCCGGCCATTTGTAGTGCACTCGAACACGCCACTGGCAGAAATCAAGAATATTCTGAACACACCAGTGCACTATCCTCGTTACTGGACCAGCAATTTTGTCGATTTGCTGCAGAAAGTGAGATGGCTGTGATGGCTCCCATTTAGTGGAAACATTTAATTTTATTTACTTTGTTACAGCTGCTCTCCCCGTACCCTGGCGCCAGGATAAGCACTCAGCAGGAGCTGCATCAGACGCCACTTCTGAGGAATATTGACTTTCAACAGGTCCTCGATAAGAAGACGAAACCCCTTTTCAAACCACCCGAAGACCATTTGAACTGTGATCCCTGTCTGGAGCTGGAGGAGATGATTGTAGAGACACGACCTCTTCACAAGAAGAAGAAGCGTTTGGCAAAACAGCGTTCCGCGCAACGTGACAGTGATCCGGAGACAGCCCTCGTCAAGGAGTTCATCGTCTACAACCGCTACAAGGAGCTGAAGCGCAAGGCCATGGAACAGAAGGAGAACGACTGGCAGCGCGAGCTGGAGCTGGCGATGGCCAACTCCATAGTCAATAGTCTGGCACCCATCCAGGAGAAGCCCAATCCTACCATCGTGCAAGCTGCTGATGCCGCGGCATCATCATCCTCCTCGACGGTGGCAAAGGGAGCAGCCCGTAAGGATAGCGAAAGCATCGAATTCATAGACCGGACACCGTCTCCACAGCCCACCACAGTGCCTGACTCGGCCCTGAACCCGGAGAAGGCGGGTTGCTGCACGTCGGACAAGGCAACGAGCCCCCAGTAAAGCCCAGAACCCCAGGATATATAGGTTTCAGAGAAAAAGCACAAATAATTAACACCCACGCACCCAGCGACAACTCGATACGACATCCAATCCATCCCACCCCCTCAGACACCTATTTTTCGAACTCTGCTGAATTTCATCATTGTATATGTATATAAATGATATATAAAGAAATTTGATATCCCTTAGGGTATTTCACAGGCCTGCATAGGTTTTTAAGATCCATTGTACATATAAATAAATAGATTTTAAACGAAAATCAAAATAAACTAGCATAGCACTGCACAAAATGTTTCGATTTTTTTTAGTTTTTATTTCAAGTTATATTTCATTCATGTTTCACATTTTTTTTTTGTAACGCCTTTTCTTTGTATAAAAAAGAGTAAATAATATGTTCTGCATTGTATAATTGCTGTTTCACGTTTCTGTTGATCTCTTGTTAAAATTTATAATTAGGGGTATTGGTGTTTCGTTAATGTGAAGACACTAACCAAAAATTACAATATTTGTTGTTTGTTTTTTTTTTTGAATTATTTTCGCAGCAAAAATGCAACATTTTAATAGTGTTTTTTTTTGTTTTGTTTTTTAATTCAATTTTTCGTTTACGATTTTTCGTTTTATTTGGGTTTTTTGCGATTAATATTACAAATATTAAGAATATTTTATCTTCACCCGTAGCGTCCCACTCGAAAAGCAGGTCAACTGCATAATTGAGATGGGTCGCTGGATATTAATTGCAAAAAGGGGGGGGAGGGCGAGAAAAAAAACGAAATGAGAAATTGATAGGAAAGGGGGGTCATCATTAACTTTAGACTGTGGGCTGCCACAGGAACAAGTTAGTAAACGATTATATATTATAGAAATTTTTGTTCCACTATGGGTGTGTGTGGAACGAGTATTTCTGCAATGATTGTAACTAATTTAAATTTCAGTTAAGTTGCTTAACGAATTTTCGTTTTGTTTTTTTCTTAGGCAAAAACAAATGCAATTGTTTAAAAAAAGCGTCAATGGTTTGAGTTAGAAAGTGTTGCTTTTGCTCTTGTTGTTAGAATAATGAAGGAGAAGAAACTACAAGCTGCAAAATATGATCTTCAGTGTATGCATGTGTGTAGCTGAATGATTGTATGCGTGTGTCTATGGTTGTGTGTTGGGGGTGTGGTGGTGTGAGTGTATGTTTTTGGGCGTCTGGAGTTCATGTTCTATTCATATTTTGTGTGAGTGATATTTTTTTTTTTAGACTTTCTCTAAACAAAATGTTACTTTTTTTCGATGAACTCCAAACGTTATGCTGCCGGCGGACTTCCGCCGCAACCATTGTGTGGCTGAGCTGACTCCTGGGTCATACTATACTGTGGTGGTGTCCACAGATTCGATACGAGCACCACCCGCATCCCCGCCACTAACAGCTCCGGCCTCATTTCCATTTTCCGCACCGCCGGCAGCGGTACCTTCCTCTACAGCGCTAGCATTGGGGGCAGTGGAGCTTGCACTCTTTTTGGCGCCAAACTTGACTAGTTCGACGTTGACGTTTATTGTCTTGGTCTGAACCGGCGCTGCAGACTCCACTGGCTCCGTTTTCACAGCGGCATCACCTTCAGCACCCGCTGCGGTTGCTGGGGCGGACTCGCCGCCGGTGGTAATGGTCAGCGAGAGATCGTTGAGTGACTTCATCACCTTGTCGACGTCATCCTGAGTGCTGGGAGTTCCATTACGGTTTCCGAAATACAGGAAACACTTTCCAAAATGTCCTAAAAATAAACCGGAATCGTCATGCCGTCCAAAAAATAATAACATCTTCACTTACCTTTCCAGGTAATAGACATTGGATTGCACTCGCGCTTGCGGAGCTCAGATTTCAGGTCCTTGACGCGAATTTCACGGGTCAAGTTTGTCAACTTGATGCAGAAATCACGCGGTCCGCGATTCTTGTTCTTCTTCGGACGACGCTCGCCAGCGCCAGCTTCATCAAACTTACGATCCTCGCTCTTGGCACCTCCCTCCACACCAGACTGCTCGCCCTCAGACTGCAATAAATAGTTTATTGATGAACTTTCAAAGTCAACTAGAAGCTTGTAACCAACTAACCTTAGTTGCGCGTCTGCGGCGATTAACGAAACGGCCCTTACGCCTAGGCGTACGTTTCTGCGTAGTTTCCTGCTGCTTGTTTGTGAAAAAATATCCAAAAATTATTCGAAATGTCAACATAAAGGATTAAGTTTCCAACTTACGCCTGGCTGCTCGTTGTCAGTCTGTGAGGTGGTGCGTCCGGGGTTTCCTCGTTGGAAGCGACGACGCAGCGGACCACGACCACGGCGCCTGTTGTTTTGATGCTGCTCCACATCGGTGTCTTCCTCCTTCAATGAAATCGACTTTCCGGCCTTCTCCTCGCGCTCCTTAAGCTGTTGCAGAACAGGCAAGATCTTCAAGCGACGCTCCGACAACAACTCCCAGAAAACGCCACTGGGACGCGGCAAACGCTTGGCGACACGGATCACCTCAGTTGGTGTAACAATAATGTCCACTGGGGTGTCGTACTTCTGGAACAGGTTCAGGGGCAATGTGTCCAACACCTGCAGATCGTGTACGATCGTAACAATCACTGTTTGTGGGGTGATGGCGCCCAGTTCAATGAGCAGGCCAATGTCTAGATCGGCGAACCCATTGCCACGGCCAATGCGATAGCCTTCGCGCGAAACCACAACAGAGCCGATCACGACCATGTCAAGCTTGAGACCACTGTCCAGAGCAATTTCCGAGCGGAACTTCTGGATGTCCTGCACACGCAATGCCTCCTTCTTCTGCTCCTCTGTGGCATCGGCCGGCACATCTACCTTCAGGCACAGCGCCGACGAATCACGAGTGCTGGGCAAGTAAACAGACTTGTCGGCCAGCAAAGCTTTTTCCTTGAAGTCGTGCAAGGCGCGATCGATGTTGACCTTGATGTGCTCTGTGTGGAGGTGGGCAAAGGGGGGAAGGTCAACGTAAGCCTAAGATTAGAGAATGAATGTCCTGGTACACTTACGTGCTTTCTTGAATTCATCCTCATCGATGAGCAATGAAGCAGCCTTATCGGCATCGACAAATGCAGGAATCCGGTTGAATATGTTGTTGAATCCAATTCCCACCTTGCCCTCCTGGATCTTCTTCCAGGTTTGCACGCGCAGAGAGCGCTTTGTGGGCTCTACGGGCTGAGCTGTGGAACAGAAAAGAAACAACGATGCAAAAAAATACATTGTAGAATCTGCTGACAGGAAAAATTCCAAGTACCGACTGCTCTTATCGCCCGGCGGAGCTCTGTTGTTATCACTTTCGTTTTATGCTGGACTAAAGGTGATATTGGGACTGATAAACCGGTTTCCACGCCCAGAAATCTAACAAAAAACTGTTTCGGCCCGAAAAACCACCAGCAAACGCCGGCACGGTCGGTCATCAACAAAAATAAGAAAAAAAAATAATTTGCATGGAAAACAAGCAGCAGAGTTGCCACCTAAGGCAATTCCAAGAAAAAAAAATATGGGGGAAAAAAAAAACGTGTACGTTCTTGCCTTTGAGAAGGGAATTTTTAACACAAACCGACAGCCGCTGCTGGGGCACATGAAAAGCACAATTGCGTGTGCTTGTTGGAACAAATGAATTTCTAACATCCCAATATCGATATTGACGCATGACCAATAAGTTGGCAACGCTCCGGCAGCTCACACACACACACACATGCGACTGCCTACATACACTCGCATACGCACTAAACATTGCTCAGCGATGAGCGCATCAAAACGCGAATTTCTCAATTAATATGTATGCATGTGAGGAGTGGCTTGTGGTGGTGTGCACCGGCGGCAAAGAGGCGGCGGCGCGGCATGCAAGAAATGACATTAACGAGCACCAAGACTCTAAATCGGCCAAGAGCAGCCAAAATAGTCGCCGAAAATGATTCATTCCGGACTATTTGCGTCCGGAGAACTAGTAATTGTAAGCCTGCTGCCGTTTTCATCGCCGCAAGAATGCGCGCCACGATGACGTAATTAATGTCAACAACAGAATCGGTGGATCGTACCGACATGTATACACACACAAGTTATTCCCCCCCACCTCCCTCCACCTTTTCATTTGCGCTTCTTCCTTTCCACTACCATTTTTTGCAACAATTTTGCTTCCCAAAGTTTCGGCTATTTGACAACTCTTATTTACAGCTAGAGTTTGCTAGAAAGAAATATGGCGGAATTTTGACAACTTTTTTGCACCGTTCGTAAAATGGCCGAGCAAAGGAACGGCAATAGGAACAGAACGAGAACGGGAAGGGGTCAAGGGAATATGCCTTATTGGCGAAGTTCGCAGCAGCTGCGAGAATGCCCTTGATCCCCTTTTGATATGCAAAAAAAAAAATAGTGCAATGCACTTTTAGCAAACGGACTAGCCGAACACGGCGCAAAATACTCATGATAACATTCTCACACTTGCATGTTGCCTTTCATTCTAGCATTGCGGCGCCGTCGCGCAATTGGACGGGATAACTTACTTGTCGATGATACCTCCTGCGCGGTGTTAGCGCCATTCTCCGCGGCGGCGGCAGCGGGAGCTGCGTTGCTTTGATTCTCCATCGTATCTCGTTTATAAGTTGCGTACTCGAACTGTTTTTAGTTTTTGCTCGAGAATTTTCTTCGCTGAATTTACACAAGTTACAGAGCAACGTCTACCTTCTCCTGCTTCCAACAAACCACAAGCCACAAAAAAAAACCACGTTTCTGACGTTTGCCGTTTGACGTTTTGACGTTTGTGGCGACAGCGCTCTGCGATGCCAGGTGTTACCAGACGTTCAAAAGAAAGTACCTGGGTGGTGTCACTGGATGCCCCAAAAAATACCAAGGGATGCCACTGAAAATCTAATGGGACCGCACTTATGGAACTATCGTACCAAATCCTTGTCACAGTGGTTCCTTAAAAATTCTTTTTTGACTTTAATTAATTATTTGTATAAATAATTTGTTAATTTAGCAGTTTTGGTTTATCAAACGCCGGCTTGATTAGCTCGATGTCACAAAAAAGTACCAAGGTGGTGTCACTGGCTGGGTCAGTGTTGGTAAACATATTTGAAAAAGTGGCAGGTTCGTGTATATTAACGGTTTGTCCCAAAAAGACTCTGATTTTGGTTGAATTCAGTTTAAAATTGGTTATCCTTAGTTAATTTCTAAGAAGTTCAGGAAGAATTTAAAAATAAATACAAAGTTTTATCTTAATACTGTTTATTTTACGATCTAAGGTTAAAATCATACTTATTTACAATCTTTAATTTAAAATGGTTACGTGTTATCGTTATTTTACGCCAATATGTGATATGTAATTGCACATGGTATTGTCCCCTTCCTTAAAAAAAATAGTTTGATCAGCGAATTGCCTGCGACATGTGCAATGGCGTAACCATCAGAGTCAGTTCTGCATCCTTCAGATTCGCTCCCCTCAGATTCGCCTCCTGTAGGTCGCTGCCCGATAAGTTACACCTCTCCAAGTCGGCTCCCGCCAGGACGGCGGCACGTAGATTACAATTCTTCATGTTTGCATTTTTAAGATTGGCCACGCGAAGATTCACCCCTGCCATGTTGCTGCTTTCGAGGCAGGCACCTTTTAAGTTGACACCTTCCAGGTTGGTTCTCACTCCGGTGGGATCTTCAAAGTTGCAGCCGCGCAGATTAGCTCCTTCCTGGAATTAAGATTGAAGTGATTATATTATAATTAGGGGATAGTGGAAAAACCTACCATATTGGCACAGAGACCGCGCACGGACACCAGTTGGGCGCACTCCAGGTTGGCATACTGCAGGTCCGCCCGCTCCAGACAGCAATAGTTGAGGTTGGTGTGAGACAAATTGCAATGCGACATGTTGGCATACTGGGGAAGGGAGGATATGTTGAGGGACAGTTCTCACTTTAGTCACATTTCTCACCTTGAAGTTTATGTTGCGGAAATCCAACTTTCGCAAATCAGCCCCCGATAAATTAACGCCTTGAAAGCGCAGTTCAGTGATGACAGAGGTCTGGATGATGGCCTTGATGACATCCATGCGGGTCAACGGTCTGTCGTCCGATTGCGGATCGTCCTGCTGGCCAAGCCGCTCTTCCAGATGCGTCACAAGTGAGTATATGCCAAAGAACCGTGCTTCCTCCAATACACCCAACACACTAATATTTGAATCGCAGACGAACTGGCCATGACGCAGGTAATTAATAATGGGCTCAAAGTAGCGTGGGCTGCGGTCTATTAGGTAGGCACCCTGCTCATCCCTTTCGCTGGGTTTCATGCTCCCATCCTGTAGAAACATCCGCGCTAACATTGAGTCCGGTTCCCTCCCCACCAAAGTGTCCAAGGTGGTGGTGTATATTTGTCCGCCCACGTTCAGCTTCACCCATCGATTGGGGACAAAGTTCCGGGCGAGGCTACCGTTCGCAGGCTCCTCCTTTCCAGAGTCGCTCTCCCTGAGCTCACTGTCCATTGTGGATCGGCAAGTAGCACCAAATCTCAGGCCTGTTTACTCAGCTGGTTTGTGCCGTTCTTCGTTTTTGTGAGGAGATTCGCCATTCACAAGGATTCGCCGACAAGATATCTGGATGTTCATATGTAGATCTTTAACAGATAATTATGTAAACTATTATTTTATGACGTATGATTTTTATGCTTTTCTTTATTTATTGGCAGGGCAGAACAGTTGACAAAGGAATTTAACTTATTTATTTCATAAATTAATGTATGTATGAATGTATGTATGTATGTATTATTATGGTGCAACTACCATTCACGGGATTACCCGCGTTTCATTGGTAATGTCACTCTTCCTCTTGCCATATATGTAAATACAATTAAATAGTAAAATCAAGATTCCAAAAAGTTGAAAAGGTCGCGTTGAAACCTAGCAACAAACAGAGCAAGCAGGGGAAATGGCCGCTGCCGAGTCAGGTACAGCAGCCAGTGGCAGCTCTGCATCGACTGCCCAGCGCGGAGTGAGTCGCGTCCTGGCCAAGTTGGCGCAGTCCCTGGCCGGAGGTGAATTCTATGAGGCGCATATGATGTACAGGACGCTGTACTTCCGCTACACGGCCCAGAAACGCTACCAAGACTGTCTGGACCTGCTCTACGACGGTGCCCAGCAACTTATGGCCAAGGGGCAGGAGAGCAGTGCGGCGGACCTATGCCTCCTGCTGCTGGATACACTAGAGAAGAGAGGACCCCAGCCGGAAGATTCCGATTTATGGATAGCCCGCTGGGGAGGCCTAATCGGTGGCCTCAGTGCCGCGACGGTGGAGCGCGAGACCGTGATCGTAAGTTCTGGAAGCTTCCACACAGAATAGAAATCAATATAAAGTGTTCTTTTTCCAGCAAAGAACCATCAAGTGGAGCACCGCCCTGCATGGCCAGTACGGACACCCAGTGCTGCATAAATTGATTGGACACGTGTTTTGGACTGAAGGAAACGTGGAGGCAGCTCGGCATCACTACCTACTCTGCCAGGATGGCAGCCTCTCCGGACGAGTACTGATCGAAATTAGCCAGAGCCGGGGCTTCCAAAGCGAGGTGGATTTGTTTCTAGCTCAAGCAGTTTTGCAGCAACTATCGTTGAAGGACCGCAAAACCGCAGAGGATACTTTTACGGAGTACACGAGGTCCCACTCGAAAATATTACGGCATGAGTTTCCCTACAAGGAGCCCCTTATCAATTTCCTGTACTTTCTGTTCCGGCTCATTGACGCGAAGAGAGTGGCTGGTTTCCGGGCCCTGCGAAAGCTCTACGATCCATCGCTAAAGCGGGACACGTCGTTCCTCAAGTACGTGGCTAAAATCGGAGTGATCTATTTTGACGAGCAGCCGGAAGCCACTAATGTCGGGCCGACGGGACTGGGTGGGATGTTTGGCGACATATTTAACCGCCTTATGTCGGGCTTTGACGATGAGGACTCTGAGGATCAGGCGACGCCTCAGAGGCGACAGAATGTCAACAACGAACTGGACTAGCACCAAGACCATAAGCCTGCAGGGAGCTCTAGGTCTCGGTCTCGGTCTACTGAGGTCAATGTCACCGGTTCACTGGCTTTTCTTGTTATAATTTTAATGTGCTGTTTGCAAAATTATGTAACGTAAGCGTAGAGTCGCGACAATTGCAATGTAGTTTCCTTAGCGTTTCGGATGGAATATTTACAAAAATATATTTCTGAAAAGATTTCCAGTTTGCATAAATCAAAGTGAAATTGAGGGGAAAAGTTTTTCGAGATCGGGAGGATCTTTTATCGGTTTGTGTTTGGCTGCCTATCATGGGTTTGCGACTCAAATGAATATTGGAAGGACTGCCAGGACATGAACAATTTTCAAACAGCAGTGTGACCAGAGCAGCGCGGTGTGCAACAGCCCAGCCCAATCAAACAACGGCTACCTGGTCACACCGAAACCCCATCGGATGTGGCCTGCGAATATATATCAAATTATTTTAATTTCGCTTAATTTCGTTGAATCACATAATAAAAAAGTTTACATACGCTTGACTACAGCAGTGAAAATATAGAATCGACAAAAAACTACCGAGCCGACGTGCAGAACTTCGACTGCACGCAACTAAACAAGCCCAAAGTGCAGCTGTGTGATATTTTCAGCGACGATGTCTGACAAAGCCGCGGTCCCCCCCTCCGACAGAGACGCTCCTGGGGGCGGCGGCCCGGCTCCAGAAGCTAGTGATGACTCGACAACCGTAACAGTGGTTAGCCGTACAGGGGAGGCCGTATCGGCCACCGCTACTATTGTCCTTGCCGACAAAGGACAGACTGATGTTGGTACTTCGACAACCGTTTTGGTTGGCGGAGAGCCAGAAGAAATGGAGGCGGAACGCTGCTGCTGGATCTGCTTTGCCACCGACGAGGACAATCGGCTGGCGGCTTGGGTGAAGCCATGCCAATGCCGCGGCACAACCAAGTGGGTGCACCAAAGCTGTCTCTATCGGTGGATTGACGAGAAGACCCAAAAAGGAAACGCCCTGCGGTCCGTCTCCTGTCCGCAATGTCAAACGGAGTACATCATTGTGTTCCCGCAAATGGGAAAGTTCGGCGGCGCCCTGGAGGCGATGGACAATCTTATCAAGCGTCTTAGTCCGTTTCTGGCAGCGGGATTCTTTGTGGGATCCCTGTACTGGACAGCCGTTACCTACGGAGCTGTCACATTCTTGCAGGTAACTCGCATTCATTTCATTATTTTCGTCACTACTAAGGTTGTCTATCATTGTTAGATCGTGGGCCATGAGCATGGTATGTCTATAATGGAGGCTGGAGACCCTCTTATCCTTTTGATCGGATTGCCAGCCATACCAGTTGGCCTGGTACTCGGCCGCTTGATTCGCTGGGAAGATGCCCTGTTGCGATTAATTCGAAATCGCGGTACTGTGGTCCGGAAGTTTCCATTTGTGAACCTCATCTATCCGAACCTGTAAGATACTTGATTATTTTCCACATATGTGGTCTTTAACAAAGGCGCTTTAATCGTAAATCTTCAACAGAAACCAAGAGGACGAGCAACAGAGCACCAGCAACCCGGCGACACCCGCCCTGTCTGATCCAGTTTCTGCCACTCGGGTCTTTTGTGGGGCCCTTCTTCTGCCCACCATTTCGTCCATTGTTGGGCGAATTTTGTTTGACTCTGTAGACAACACACTGCATCGCACTCTACTCGGTGGTCTCACCTTCATTACTGTGAAGGGCATTCTGAAGATCTATTTGAAGCAGAAGCAGTACGCCCGCCGCAAAAAGCGTCGTATTGTGGACTATACGGAGGAGAACATTCGCAATTTTGTTCACCGCAATAATAACAATGCCGCTGGTGCTGGAAGGCAGGACCAACCGAACCAGCCACAGCCACAGAACCAACAGCAACGACCAGTGCCAGCAGCGTCCTCACGGGATCGCGAGCGTGACCGCCAGCGTGGTGAGAGTGGCGGGAGTGTTGTCTAGAATATAGCAGAACGTTTTTAAGTGAAGGCCAAGTGTTTTTTTTACAAGTTATCGTTTGTCTTTATTTGATTGTTTTGCCTTTCGCACGTGCAAGGATACGCTCATCACACACGTACCCTCTGGAGTGCGTAGAGGAAGGTTGGAATTCCGGTAATGCTTCTGTAGAAATCATGATAAATTTATTGTTAAAGTGCACTGTGTGTATTGACCAGGGAAATAAATGTAAATTGAAACAAATGGCCAAACTAGATTGGCAACTATTTTGTTACCATTAACATTATATCCGCCATGTCCCTGCTAGATTTAAAAACGATATAGTACATAAACATATATGTATAGGCTTCCACACACTTGAATTTATACGTTACCACTTTTGTAAATTACAAAGTTGCCTATGTAAATAAATGCTAAGCCCTTGGCTGTGGGTGAATTACAACCATAATGCTAATTTTTCGTCTCTTTTGTAATATAATCAAATTGGCATGAGCTTCAAAATAGGATTTCAGATAAGATAACCGAGGTAAGGCCTACCTAACACCTAATATTTGTATATCCCTCAAGAAAGTGTTCATGTAAGCTGGCTGCGATGCTGAGTCACTAAGATAATGAACCCCTCATGCCACCTCATGCACTGCTCGGAAAATGATGCCGACCTGCACTGCTCCAGGAGCCCGATTCATGGACACATCTGTATATATGTACACCTCATCCAACGATCCAAAGTTTGCTTGCCATATCGACAGAAATACTGTTAAAGAACTGTCCGAAGTGAATGCTCCAAAAAGCGATCTAATCATTTATAATTGTTGGCAAGTTGTGTGTTAGTTTTGTCTATTTGCGCTTATCATCGACAGAACAGGTATAGCGCAACTTATCGGTGTGCATTTCGAAGATTGGATGAGGGAACTTGGTATTCCATGTTGATTTCCAAATACCCTCAGAGCCAATATACTTAGAAGTACGCGATTATGTTTGAATTTTTTAAAAGGAAAATATATGTCGGAAAATGTATCGGGAGTAAAGTGTGATTAGTATTATTTTAAACATTAATCTTTAAACTTTAAAGGGTTATACACTTTTAATAGATATTTTAGAGTATTCATAATTGTAGGTTACTTTTCCCTGACACATCGACAAACATAAATAGGTTTATAAAACCGGGGGCTCAGTGATGTCGGTTTTGGCCACAAGAGCTGTCTTGGGCTTGTTTTGCTTTTGAATTTTAAAACTAAAGAATAAATATTACTATAGAAGTTTAGGAGTTTTTTAATTTTAAAGAGTTGTAACTATTTAAAAATAATTTTTTAATCTTAACTTATTTTCTGTTTCATTTAATATTTCAGTTCTGAAAGTGTATTATTATTTGGCTTTTAAAATTGGATTAGTGACAGCTTTGTGGGCCTTGTTTCAAGTCTTACTTTGTGTTGGGAATTAAGAGTTATTTTCTTTTTAAAAAAATAATATTAAATTTTAAATATATAAAATTATACTTTTATGATCTAAGTGAGAATCTAAAACCACACCTTCAAACAAACTTAACTTCATTTTGGCTATAAGCTGAGAGCTTGTTTTCAGTAGGCCTTGCTCGGCCAGCACAGTCTCGAACTTTTAGGAGCAATCTCACGGTCTGGGGCTCGCTTTCTTTCTCCTCCTCCTTCTCCGTCTCTGAGACAACAAAAGTCATCGCCGACTCCAACGAACTGCGTTTGTTCTTTGTCCCAGAGAGCTGGCCTGGAGCCAGAGCTGTGCAGCGGCCGCTGTCGTTTCTGCGCTTTTTCGGTTAATAGCTGCTACGATGGGAACTTGTCGGCAGTCGCAGACCACACGCGCCACGGAAACAGTCGAAACAGTCGTGGATGAGCCCAGTGAGAGCCCTACCGTCATTGTTGTCGTCACCGCCGCCGCCGCCTCAACTTCATTTGCGGTGCGAGTTCGCCTATCGGTAGTAGTGTTTTCGCGACTTCTGTTATCAGTTCCAATTCGATCGGATCGTATCCGAACCTGCAAACCATTTTGGTGAAGGCCGCCGCCGATGAGCAACACAATGACAGCAGCCCACGAGCCCACAATACACTACTTGGACAGCGTCCTCAACGAGGAGGAGAACCGATGCGAGTATAGCCATCAATGGCGGAACTTTTCCATTTCCCGTTCTGGCCGCTTCCGGTCGAAGAACAAGAAGCGGGATGCGGTGGATGGTAAACTTTTCGATGTAAACAGTGCCTCCGGATCCTCGAAAGAAAACGAAAAGGTTCGCCACTCCCACTTAGTCATTTTTATTATCAATTAAAGCCCATTTGAGCCGATATTGGTGTGTTGCAGAAAGTGAATTTTTCAAAAATTTATCAATATTTATAGGAAAAGGTTTCAGGTGAGGGATTAGTTAAGTGCTCTACTTATTTGGATTAGGATTATTGTCGTACTAAGTGGAGAATAGTGAGTCCTGTATTTGTGTCTAACAGTTGGAGTTTTAAAATATAGTCTAAAGTGCGCACTTCCAGTAGAAGCTCCTCCTATTCTGGCGTACTTTGCCCTTTGGCGAGAAGTATTGCCAAGATTTATATGTAAAGGAAAACTAAGCGATAAGATTAGATTGTAAAGGGACTTTTTGATTTTATTTAACGATTTCGAGAGACTCGGTTAAAGTATGATATGGGAAATTATTATTCTCGACGTAGAATCCCTTAGTATATGCATTATAAGTACAGAAGTACCGCTCTACACCCATGAAAGGGGTGGTATAAAAATAACACTTCTGGCCAACTCCAGACAAAAGGCCCAATAAAAATCTCATAAAATGCGCTCGAAACATTGCGCACTTTTCGGTATTGTTTGTTTAATTTGGCAAAAGGCCTTTTATCACTAATTGCAAGTACAGAAGGTACTGAAACACAGCGAACCCGACAACAAAGCGGCCGTCGAGTGCAAGATCAATATACTATGTATCCGAACGTGTTGTTCGTTTTTGTTTTGGCCGCGTTCTGGTTTGCATATTCATGGTTTGCTGCTGCTGCTGCTGCTGCCCCCCAGCCGACATGCCCACCTTTCCTTATAAATTCTTTATAAATTTACTGGCGTCACGACGACCCCTTCCCACAACAAGGTGACTAAATTTCGCCATAATACACATATGTAGTCGGAGGGCAAAAAGTACCCAAGAGTCGAATTAAAAAGGCACGCGAATGAAGTATATTTGGCAACGCATCAATTTCATTACCAGGCAAATTAATTAACGCAAAATTTTAGAGGGGAGATGGCTTCTGTTTCGAGGGGTGTGCACTATATACTTGAGGAGCTTCTTACGCAACGAAATGCATTGACCGATCGATTGACTGCCGGATTATTAACTTGTCCAGTCATCATCGTCTGAGCATTGAACTTGGAAGAAATGTGCAAACATTTTGTGGGGTTTCCATTCATCTTTTATAGAAAACATATCTACAAGTCTAAAGCTTAAATATCCTGGCAGATTCCTTTAAATTGGAAAACTGAGAGTCCTTTTTGTAAAGTGAATATGGAAGAATCTGGGCTAGAATTCTATCCAAACTGCACTTTTCAAAATAAAATTTAAATAGGAAAGCAACCTGCCAGTTTTTTGTAGTTCAGCCATATGGAAGACTCTTCAGTAATCTCTATCAGATATTGAAAATAAAAACCCTCTTATCGATATATGTATAAAAACCCCAAATATACCCAAAAAATATAGCAACAAATCGCTGCCGTTTGTCACTGGCTAACAAATGCGAATTATATATAGACCAATAAGTGGCTGTGCACGGTTCTACGGCAGCAACCTGTCAAGAGAGCTTTTTGAATAAATGCGTTGGGAGTTGATTAAAATCAGGTGCTAAGTCATAAACTGACGATGGAACATGTCTTCTGATTAGTTTTGAGCGTCTGTGATTGTTGTGGCCAGTGGAGATAAGTGGCTTTGGGCATCTATTATTTCGTTCGACGACTCGATTTAATAAGCAATTTCTTTTCCAGATTTCGGTGCGAAACTCTGCCTCGAACAGTGGTCTGGCGAAGCCGTCGGCCAATGGAACTTCAGGATCCTCCGCGATGACAGGAACATCGACACGAAGTCAACGCGACAAAGCGGAAAGCTATAAAAGTTTTTACGAAACGAATTTATAGATAAACGACACCATCATAAGCTTTTGGCTATATTTTCTATTCGTATTCCTTATATAGTCTATAATGTCATGCACATATAGCGTGGCATGACGCCTTATTGTTTCAGATTCGGGTGAGCTAGGCAGAGGTGGAAAGGCAAGGGACTTATTGCAATAGTTTCAGGGAAGACGACACTTTGCGCAAATGACTTGATGTCCCTTGGCTTTAATATTTAATAAGGCATGTGAGCACACAATCACTTATCTCCTTCCATGCTTGGAACGATCGTACTTAAGAAGAAATCTTATCTCCTGCATGCTAGTTTTGCTTAGATTTTAAAAGTATTAAATCGTGATAATTGCACTAAACTATATGCATATCTTTAAGTTTATATCTATGTTATTGTAAGTCTTACATTTAGTCAAAGTGGTTACAATCGTATCTGACCAATAAAGAACGAGGTTCAATTTGAGAGCAGTTTCTATCCATGCTGTTTATCAGTTACCTTAACCGAGTACCAGATCACGACACGTTGGTCCCGCTGGGCTGGGTGGCTGATGCCATATCGGTTTCTCTAATATAGCTCACGTCCAGGACGCAGAACTTTGCTCGGCACATCGGGCAGGTGCACTTCTGCTCCAGCCACATCTCCCGGTCCACATCAGTTTGGCGGGCAGCAAACCACCGGGCCAAGCACTCCACGCACCACATCGGCCGACAGTAGCAGTTGGAGCAGCAAACATCCTCCGCCAGGGGAGCACCGTTGCGATCCACGTCTGCGCACTGCTTGTGGATCTTGGTGTTCGGTTCGTTCAACATGCACGCGAAGCACTTGTCCGTCGTAGCATCTGCGCGAAAAATGGGGTTGAGGGCGACCTGGGCCTTGAACACGTCCACAAAACGATCGATGACGTTGCGGTGGAACTGTATGTTGGAGGGAATGGCGATGGGTCGCCTCACACGGTCCTCCAGATTCCTGAATTCCAGAGCGTTGATTCGAATGTGAAAATCAGCTACGCCCTGCCGCATCGGCCGCACTATGATGCTTATCATCTGCAACGTGTCGTTTTGGTCGTGGTGCGAGATGTTGTACGTCTCCGCCTGCAAAGAAACTAAAATGTATCAGCTTCAAACTGAAGTCTCCAGATGTTACTGACCTTGGCTACACTTAGGGCAGTGTTGCTCTGGTGGGCAAAGTGGACATTGTACAGCGTAGTCTTGACAATCCAGTTCTCGGTGGCAACCACAGTGCTGATGGAGTTCAGTTTCTTTTTGTATATGTCCGGACGACGGAACTCTGTGCTAATATCGCGGGACACAGTACTATAGCTTCCCTGTGAGTTGGAGTACTTGGACAGGGTCTTGTTAATGGGATGCCGTTTCCAGTTCTGTTGATGCCAGTTAAAAATTAGAGCAGGAACAGCCAGTACGGCCAGTACACTAAACCGTTGCGCAGTCTTCCAAGTAAGCGTTTTAAAAGCAACTGCCTCCTGCGGCATTGGGAAATCTGGGTCGAGCTCCGAGTCCTCGAGAGGTTCCTGGGTGGCGAAGACGGAAAACTTGAGCCGGTGAATCAGGAAGTAGGAAAACGGCAGGCAGGAGTGCACGAAGAGATTAAGCGAAGTTCGGCGCAGATGGTAGCCCACAAAGTCCAGGTACTGGTCACCCAGGAACCGCGCAAACAGCTGCTCTATGGTGAAGCCCAGGCGCTGGAACTCCTCGGGCGGGTAGATGATCACCATACAGAATAGGAAATAGAACAGGTTGAAGAGCAGTTCCGACTCGTCCATATTGCGAATAATTTTGGGTGATTTCGGATTAAAATAGCCAAGAGGCGCTGCGAGGTGTTCTAGTCTAGGAGTTTTAGGGTTGTTGCATATCGATATTCTTTGCATAAAAATGATGTATTTATATCGTGATATGGATTTTTCCATAATATAAATAATATAGGGAAATTTTATTTTTTTTTTTTCATATTTTAGTTGTTTTCTTGAACGGCAGTATAATTAAAAGAAAATTATGTTTTATTTCAGCTTGGGCCCATGACGGGGTTTTTTACAGCATTTATACATTACATATTTACATACACGACTCTTTTTACATATTTTCTGTGTAAAATAAAAATGTGAAATGTAAATATGTTAAATCGATGTAAAAACTAGAAAATCGTTTTTCAATTCTTGTTTTTTAATTTTCAGGATCTTTCACCTGGTCAAAAAATATTACAATCCCAATATATTAATTTAGAATATATAAAGAATACACTAATAACCTACTTTTTTGTTTCAGTTAAATGTAAAACATAAATTTTAGTCTTTTTTTAAGATATACATATGTAGATGTGAAGAAACATAAACTTTACCAACAAAACAAAAACTAACCAAACTCTGATATTCCTTTTGAGTTCTTTGGATTACGAAGCTTTAGAAGTTGACTTGGATAAGTAATGAAAGAGGTTTCATTGAGTTTACTCCGATAATCCTCTTTTAGACGCAGCCCTTTTTGATAACGACTCCTAAGACCCTTAAGCTTAGGCCATCCAGAGCTCCAATAACATCATTTATAGCACCGGATGCGAATAAAACAATTTTTCCTTTTCAGTATATTTATACATGAAAACAATGTGTACTTAGAAAAAGATACAAAAATCTTTACAATAGGTTATTGGCTTATGGCTTGCTGGAAACGGAAATATTTGATATCGCCGCACTTGTCATGGACTATGTCAGTAGCCGTGATATGGATTAAAAAAAACAAGTAGTACGTCAAAGTTTGCATCTTAGATTCTATGGAATCTTGTGCAGTCGGCACAAGATGACCAGGTCCACATTTACACGCCAACGTCGGCAAACAACGCAAAACTTAAGCTAGTTTGTAAAACGGAATGTCTGGTATGTGGAAATCTGTACTATGGACGGTCGCATCCGCAATTCCCTATGGATGCAGCTCACTCAGGTTTGGAATATTTCCGCCGTAATCATCGTTCGAGGTTGAACTTGAGTCGTTGGTCATTTCGAAGCTGTTATCACCGCTGGTGCCAGTCACCGTTGTCAGGCTGGAATCGTTGTTAGAGTTCTGTTGCTCCGAGTTGCTCAGGTTTCGCAGTGAGGCATCCGGATCGTCAGCATCTCCTTCTTCGTCGTCATTACTCAGGCTGCTGTCACTGTCACTGTTAGGGGGCGGGGACTCTCCATTGCTAGTGTTCAGATTTAAAGCGCTTATCATCGGCAAATTGTTTAAGCTCGTTTCCGCTGCTTCAGCCGTTGGCTGGCTTATCTGGGCGGAATTCTCAATCAAAAGCGTAATTTTAGGTATGTTCGGTGTGCCCGCCAAGCTATCCTGACTGTTTGGCGGCCCCAAAGAAGTCGACTGCGTTGCCACCGAAGATGTTGTGCTTGCTATGAGTATGGACAAATTTGGGATGTTTTGCGGTCGAGGCTGATTCTCCGGCTCCACTAATTGTTCGGTGCGGTTGAGAATTGTTAGATGGGGTATATTGGGCGTGGTCGCCGACGTAGACCCGGTCGCAGGCGATTCGGTGGCATTGTTTGAGCTGGTTGCGTCCCTATGCAGGCGGGAGGTACGGGGCGGCGCTATGGGAGGAACAGTCTCAGACGGTTGGGGCAGGCTTTTGTTCCGCGGCATAATATGCTTGTCAAAGTTGTCCAAATTAAGGCCAATACTTCCCTGGGCAGCCACATTTGAAGGACTCGGATTGAGGCCGTCGCCATCGCCGTCAACATCCATATCATCGTCAATAAGTTCCGTTAGGTCCAGACTTATAGGCGCTGCTGGTCCATCGCTGGGCCGATCTGGCTTGGGCTCTTTTGTGAAAAAAAAATAAAGTCATTTATTTGAGATCATGGAGTCCTTGGAATTTAAGCTCGGCTTACCGTTAAGGAAGTCCAGCGCTACGAAGTCGGCTGCACTGAACAATTCCGCCTGAACCAGGAGCTGGAGCAACACACCCACTGTTGGCCGCTCGTGCAATTTGCCAGACGTCTTCCACTCATCGATCATCATCTGGGACTTGCTCTGATCGGGCGCTTGTCTGTTAGCCGCCGCATCAATTTGCAGCGCGTCCTGCGTTGTGTACTTGAACCCATTCTTTATGGCATTTGGAAAGTTTAAACCGCCGGCAGCGCTCGAAGCCTGTACATCCAGGCCCTTCGGTATTATCGCCATGAGCCTGCGCCAACATTCGTTTTCGTCAAGGATTTTGGACAGCCGGTAAATGTCGTTATCCTCAACGCGCCGGAGTTCTGTGCTGCGCAAGTATTTAGGAGACGGTTGTAAGGAGGCACTGCTCCCATTTCCGTGCGTTCCCGCTCCACACCCATTCCAGCCATTTACCTTGGACATTGTGTTCACCTTCCGCCGGTCGTTTTGGCTACCGTGGGCGGATCACTTGTTCGTCTATTCAGGAGTCCAGCGCGAATTGGCATGCGTTATAAAATCATATTAGCTTTGGATTTACTTTTTGTGCAGAAACAGTGCTATCTTTTATTTCTTTACGAGCTGAAACACAAAAACAAAAACGGTCACATAGGCATAGAGATGGGGAAATTTGTATTTTTTATTTCGATATACAAATGATTCACCACAGCGTTCAAAAATGAGGAAAATATTCAAATTAACAAAAATAACAATTCTTTTATATTAACATTTTCACAAACTATTTATGAAAATATTTTACTCTTATTAATGCAGAAATAAAAGAGTGAATGTTGTAAGGCTTCCGGGCATCATTTTCTTAGTTTTTTTTTTATCATTTAGAAATAAAGTCAGGTACAAAAATTCAAATATCTTAAATAAAAACTTTTTAATATTTTTTTTATAGCTTTTCTACCAGCTGTGACTTCAATGTAGAGTGTCGTGACCCTTTTTTTAATAGCCACTTTATGCATAATTCCATAACCGCTCTTTTTATAGATTTTATATCTTTAAAAAATAATTTAAAAAAAAATGCGTCAATAAAAATGCGTTCAAATATGTTTGGTACGAAAAATACAAATATATTTATTTTTTCAATAAACTTTTTAAATGGACGGACATCATGGTGAATGGAATTGAATCTTACTTTAATAGACTTGTTTCGTTGTTGAATCCAAAATATTCTCGAAAAATTGTTGTAAAAGTTACAGTGTTCCCCCTTTGGGCTACTTAATCTTATATAAGGTCACTTTCCTAAGTAGTTATCATATGTATGAACTATCATTTCGGTGAAAAGGCTTTCAAAAAAGCTGCCTAAATCGCTTAACTCGTTTTGGTTACTTTTAGGTTTAAAATTAAGACGGAATGTTGATCGATTTGTACACTAAAACAAAGAGACTCTTGGATTCCTGTTAAATTATAAGGCTGTGCGCATCCTTCTTGTTATGGACGTTTGTGCTCTGTTCAGTGTTGTGTGTAAAAAAATGTGGAGATGAACAGAAGTGTACTCAGTATCAGGGCCGTGTTTACGTTATGGCCATGGCGTGTATTAGCCGCATTACGCGTTGTTTTGCCCATTTGGAAGCGCAGCGTTGGACTCGACATCCGACCGTCACCTCCGTTGCTGTAGGCGAGCACTCGCATGTTGTAGCTCTTGCCGGGAGTCAGGGTGTTAATGTACGACTCCAGTTTCTCGCCAATTGGCACAATGGTATTGTTGGCTGTGATCATGTTTTGGTCCGTCTCCCAAATACGAACCTGCCAATAAAAGAGTTTTTATGATTTATGATTTGTTCAAGGATCAAGGATACTCACCTTGTAGCCTTCGACCGGCTCCTCATCCTGCGAGGGCGAAACGTAGCGCCAAACAACTCGTACCGTAGACGGGTTTATTCCATACACATGAACCGAGGATGGTGGTTTCTGAGGGGCCTTGCGATAAGTACGCTCTATAAAAGGATAAGGAAAATCAGCAGTGCCTTCTTATAGGTGTTCCATGTGTCTTACCTTCGAAGCGTTCGCTCTCTGGACCTTCCCCAGCAGCATTGTACGCCATTACTTTGACAAAGTAGTATGTATCCGGTTGCAGACCCACGATCAGGGCCCAGTTTCTTGTGGTGCGGGATAGATAGTAGACGGCGTCTTCCTCCTGGTGAGTGGTCTTCCAGTATTTCAACTAAATTCAAACTGGTAAGTAAGTGAGTCGATGGGAACTGCAAGGATTCTTACCCTGTGTCCGATCAGTTTGCCGCGTATGTTCTCGCGAGACATGTCTATCGGCTCCCAGGTGACATTAAAGCACGTAGAATTGAACGCCAGAGCGAATGGCTTCTGAGGGGCCACTTGCGGCATGTCTTCGGCAGAGTGGATGACTGCAATGGCGCTCTCTGGACCCTTTCCAATACTGTTGATGGCCTGAACCTTAACCTCGTACTCAGTGTAATAGTTATTGAGCGGAATGTTGACCACAGCCACGCCAGTGTGATCCTGCTTGTTGATTTCGTCAGAGGCCCACTCCAGGGCGCCCTTCAGCTTCCAGAAGACCTTGTAGTGGATGCCGTGACTGTGCTGCTCCTGCGGCAAGAGTGGGTCCCAGGTGATGGTCAGGTCACCGATCTTGCCACCACCTCCGCCCACATTTCTGGGCGCGATGTACGGCTTGTCCTCGTAGGTGCTGTAGATCGGCGACGGAGCGGACGGGGTGCCGATGCCCAGATCGTTCACAGCAGTTACGCTGAACTCGTACGCCGACCAGGGTGTCAGGTTAGTCACTTCTGCCTGCTGGCGCGAAGTGTATCGGTCGACCTCACGCGCCTGCACGTGGGTCGACACATTCACCCAGGTTCGGTTCCAGTTGGTCCTTCCCAGGATATTGTAGTAGCGAATGGGTCGGCCGTTGTTCGACCCGTCCACCCATTCAATAATAGCTTTTGTTTTGCTGATCTGAATGACCTGAACCCCTCCGGGGGCGCCTGGAGCCCCCTCTATGACCACACTGGTCTTGCTGTTGATCTCATTGACTGCCGACTTGACAACGCACTCATAGTCGCCGGCGTCCCGCATGGTGGTGTTGTGCACAGTCAAGCTATTCCACTCCACAACCTGCAGTGACGTAATATTAGGGCACTGGTGTAGGAAAGATTGGACTACTTACAATGCGTCCAGTGCCATCGTGATCGTTCTTTAGGACCTCGCCGTTGTGCTTCCACACATAAGCTATGTCCAGCAGCTCGTCGAAGCCCGCCTCACAGTGAAGGTAGATGAGGTCATGCTCCTTCGTAACAATACGCTGGGGCGGGGTTTGGATAAAGCGAATTTCCTCTGAAAAAAACATGGTTCTTTTAAGTTTTAAGCCAAAAGCTGTCAAGCTAGTTCTTACGCAGCACAATAACGCGGGCATGAGACTCATCCGTGCCGGCCTGATTGGTGGCAATGCATGTGTAGATCCCCTCGTCATCCCGTGACGTTGGTGCTATAGTCAGGGTGCCGCTAGGCAGGATGCGCCGATGGCCACCGGAGCCCAGGAGCTGGCCATCCTTTTTCCATTGGAATTTGGGACGCGGAGCTGCTTCGGGATTACAAACAATGGTGGTGTTGCCATTGTAGACGGCGTACACCTCGGCTTCGAGTGGATGCTTCTTGAAGGACGGCTTCATCGAAAGCACTCGGAGCTGCGCGGAGGAGAAAGAAGTTTTCAGCTGATTTTGGGCGCCGCATTGGTACATGCCCTCGTCCTTATCCTTCTCCAAAAACTTGATGGTTAGCACGTTGTCCTGGATTATGTAGCGGTCGCGATTAATGGAGAGGGGATCCAGCCGTTCTGCATTCTTGTACCAGGTATAGTTTGCGTCCGGAATGGCAAACGCCTCGCAGATGAAGGTGACGTCGCTGTTGTAATCCTTAATCATATCCTTGAGCGGAATCGTGAACTCGGGACGCATTTGGATGTTGATGTGGATGCTTTTAACCAATGTCTTGTGGGGATTGGTGATGGTGCAGGTGTACTCCCCGTTGTCGTTTGTGGTGGCGTTTTGGATGACTAGAACGCGGCCATAGTTGGTGACATACGAGTTGCGCTGCAAGTGTTGCCCCTGACGGGTCCAGTTGTAGGAGGGAATCGGATAACCAAAGGCCATGCACTCCAAATGAATGTCGTCGCCGGCCACCGGTGCCTCCGGGAACACCTTGGGGAAGGTGTTGGCAAATATCAACGCCTGGTAGTTACTGTTTGGCGTCACGCGCAGCGGGAAGAAGGGACCGTTGCGACCGGTGTCTGATACCAAGGTCTGGACAGTGCAGGAGTAGTTGGCCCGATCTACAGTTTCGATGAAGGAGAAGTAAAGAGCGCCGTCGCGGGACACGAATACACGCTGATCCTCATCAACAAAGTTGGGGAAGTAGTTTCGCGACCAGTAGTAGCGCACGTCCGGATAGTGCTGAGGTGGATCGCAAAATATCGACTTGCCCCAGTTCATCTCGCTCGTCTCGCCGGAGCGCTTCAGATTAAACTCCATTATGAAGCCAAAATTAAGGTGCGCACTTTCTGACCTCACGCGCCCGAACTTGTTTTCTGCTACGCAGTGGTAGGCGCCTTGGTCCATCGCCTGCTTCGGTTCATATATAATCAGATTGCCCCCCGAAATAGTGTAGCGGTCGTCCCTCAGAGGATCGAGCCTTTGATACTCCAAGGTGTCGTTGACGTACACTTCCCGATACCAGAGGTAGGAGGGCGTGGGAAAGCCCCCGGCTAGGCAGCTCAGGGTTACATCATTGATAGCGCGATTCTTGTTCACGTCGAAGATCGTATCGTTGGGCTGCTTCACGAAATACGGACCCCTCGGAATGCGTTCCATGTCGCGTATCTCGAGGCCGTAGTGGTAGGGACGCTTATCATCTAACTTGATGTTGACGTTGTCTGGGCTGTACAGGACCTTCGATTCGCAGATGAAGAGATTCAGTTCGATTTCGTAGGCCGGCATGAACATCCATCGATCCCGCTTTTTGGAAAATGCGTAGACAACGCGGTCGCGAGCGTACCCATTTTCGCCATACGGTTGATTAGGACCTTGGAAACACAATTATATTTAAGAGAACCGCATCATTATTTTTTAATGCTCACCTATAAAGCCACGTATGTTGTTCTGATTGCGTTGATTGACGTTGCCGGGCAAGGGGTTGTAGAACTGATTCGGATTATTGAGATTCTGGCTGTTGAGGTCGTTCTGCACCAGGAATCGGTTGTCGTGCAGGTCCTCGTTCTCCCACGGAATCTGCTCGTCGAAGGCAAACGAGTCTTCTATTTGCACGAGCTGGGTGTTGTCATCGTTGACCCAATTCTGGGGGCCTGTCTGTCGGGCGGAAATGAAGAATCGGTTCTGCCGATGATTCTGAAGTATGAGATTCTTGAGTATAAATGAGTGCTTCTCCACGTTGTCCACGTTGATCAGATCTGCATTGTAGGCTTTGCATATTTTCTTCGCCTCCGCCCAGTTGCGCTTGGGGGATCGGATAAACCGGTAGCAGGTCTGTCTGAATGACACCCAGTACTCCGGGCAAAAGTTGTCCTCGTCGCTGAAAATGTCGCGATAGCTAGCTCCTGCTGCGCCGACGGTGTTTCTGTTGAACGGGTCGTACTGCGGGCCGATGCCGTTCAATCCGCCGAGTCCTCCTCCCATACTATTTCCTGGTCCACCCACATTGGCGCCGAGGTCTACAGATCCGGAGCCCAATCCTCGGTTACCATAAGTGTTGTAAGCATTGGGATTGTATGCGTTGGGGTTTCGGTTGTCCAGCAGGGGATTGTCGAACGGGGTGGTGTCTGGACCGGTCTGCTGGCCCGTGTACAGCGGATTGTAGCGCGGCGCGTAGTCCTTGTTGTAGGTGGGCTGATATGTCTGCGGCTGCATCGGCTGTCCCTGCTCGGACTGGCCCAATGGCAGTTCACCAGGCAGTTGAGCGGTTGCCAGTGCCAATAAAAAGGGCACTACGAGGCCAATGAAAGCGGGGCCTTTGCATGGCATTTTGAACTCGGTGCGAACTTGAAATAGCGTGGAAATGTCTTCAGTTGTAGCTTCCCAACAGACTAAAGCACATTTTTCTAAATCTGCAATAATTGAGTCGGTTGTTTATTTTCGAAAATAAAAGGTGTAAACAATAGGTTTGTAAACAAATTCTAGCGACCCCTAGCCCCAATTAGTATTTGTGAGCCAATACGTGTCGATGTGTCCGTCGTCTCCGTTGGTGTGAGTCTGATTAGGCGTGGTCGTAAGCTTGGATTGGATTATTAGCTAACGAAATGTTTTACGACTAACGTCTGCCTGTATGATAATAGAAACTGCAGTATTTAGGACACACAGCTGGGCATAACTTTATTTAAAATCGAAATATTTTGTTTATTTTTCAAGCGCCCCCGCCCATTCTAATTAAAGCCTCTTAGTCAACCAACCACACCTTAATTGGGATTCGGACTCCCTCGTTCGAACGGCGTTAAACCTAATACTGGGGCTCGATAATATTGCACAATTATGTTTCACCAAGCGCAACAGATATTTTATTTCAAATTTAATATAAATTATACAAACAAACCGTTAAATTAAGTTGAATTAAATAAAAACAAAACTCCGCTCAAGCCGAGATGAGCAGATAGCCAGTTAGGTATGAACAAGCTTCGATTGTTTATGCACCTGCTTGCGATGTATCGATAGTTATTCTATCAACGATTTTCCTAATATGGTCACATAGAAAAACTGTTCAATTTTACCGATTGGCGGTCAACTGGAAATAATTCAAAAATTGGTTTAAATTTTTAAACTAAGGCAGATTTTAATACTCTGGTCTTTTAAGTTCAACAAATAACATAAATTTATTGTTTTTTTTCACGTTTTGATCTATTTTTACACATACATTACATCCATCCAGGTTTAACTTGATCCTTCCATTTTTGCCTGAGAATTCGCGATAAATATATGTACGTAAGCTAGTAATAATCTCAAGAGTATTTAAACCATAACTCAACATGCGACGCAAACAGAAATGCTAATAAATGCACTGTGAGGAAATAAACATGTGCCTCTTTGAAAAAAATGGTACCCTTGTTACAGGCCCTTGTTGTAGTACACTGTGTCCAGTTCGGGACGGTCCTTCTTGATTTTGTCGCGAAGATCCTCCTCCAGGTTGTCTACCTTGATTTCAGCACGTTGCTTGAAGAAGGCACAGCCGAGGGGTGTGGCAAATATCAAGACGAAACCGCAGAAGAGCACCTGGATGGGAGCGTTCGAGCGGGGGTACTTAGCAAGGAAACCCCTCTTCTCAAGGACATTCATAAGCATCGGCGTAAGTGCTGGGAAAAGAGACATTAAAATGTAATATTGCACTTTTTCCAGAAATCGAGCCTCTTACTCATTCCGGGAAGAGCCATTGAAATCCGACTAAGTATTACTGCCGAGATACCCAGACACGCAGCCTTTTTGGAAATGCCCACAGCGTCGTTATTATCATCCAGGAGCACCACACCGTTTTGAAGTTCCCTGAATGACAAAAGTGTTTCAGAATTGTTTTTAGGAAGCTATTAGTTACTTACTGCATCCGCATACAGGGAATGTTGATGCAATTAGCAGCGCTCACAGCGACGAGAGGTACCAGGCGGCCCAGAAGAGGGTTCATATTCTTCACGGCCCGGTTCAGTGAAAGCGCCGTGACCAGAGCTCCTCCGGTTGCCAAGCAGTACGAGGTTATCAGTTGCCTATAGGCAGAGCGATTTAACTTAGAACAGGCGCACTTCGACTGCGGATGAGGTACCTACGGCTTGCTGATGGGCGATGTACCGGACCGGTTCGTATAGTTCACAATGGCGTTGAACGTCTGATTACACCACTGCCAGAAGATGACGGCGCTATTGCTTTTGTAGAAGGCCATCATGCCTGGGGAGAACCAAAAGCATAATACTCGGATTAATCAAATGGCGGAAGCAAATGGTTAAATAGCCTAAATTGAATCTGGCACTCACCGCCGGTGATAATCGTGTTCATGGGGACCTGTGCCGACATACGCCCAATGATCAATTGCTTCTCGCCCGTCTCCGGGTGGTAGGCGGAATCGTACAGGTACTTGGCGCGCCACACATCGTCGATTGTCTTGCACTCCGGAACGTCCTTGCCGGCCCGGTAATTCTGGACAATACGTCGGGCCTCCTCCAGCTTGGCGTTCGTCGCGAGAATGTTGAGCGGGTTGGTCACCTGGAAGAAGTGCTTGGCCCTGCCCTCGTACGTATTCTGGTCATATTTGGGCTTGTCAATATCGACTCTCGGAAGAGGGCTCATGGTAGTCGGAGGGCCGTGGAATTGATTGTGCCTGCAAAGATCAAACGGTTATCTCATCAGTTCCGAATTTAATAAAATATTAAAACAAATTTCGTTTTTGGCACAACCCAGCTAAACAATTTCCATATTCTCCCCGGCTGAGGGTGCGGGCCTTATCAGCTGCTGTTCATGACCCAACAGCGGCGCCTTATCGCGCAAACAAGTTATGAGAAGAGGGCCTCTCCACGCACCCCCCAGTATCACATTCTGTGTGTGCGTCCACTTATACCTTGACAGCCCCGCCTGTGCATGTTTGTTTGCTTTACTTATTTTTTTTTCCAAATTTGATTTTTACTTGTCAGAATGGCCTTCTTTGATTGCGCATTCGAAAATAGATGCCGTTATATAATTTGACCCTGATTATGATAAAATATTGATAAATCCATGAGCTTATCGGTGGGCGCTAGTGGGCTCCGGACTCAGCAAAACCAAAGAACAGGTAGCAGCGCACAAACACACAATCGTGTGTATCTGGAGTATTTACAGCTTGGGAGTGTGTGTGTGTGTGCGTAGAAAATTGACTGTGTCCAGCCAAAAGAAACTTACGAACCGATACTTGGCAGTGAAATTTTTCGAATGTTTAATCAGCGGTGGCGTTGCCCAGACTTGGCCCGCGCGGCCGCATGACTTTCGGGGTTTCACGAAGTTTCCCGAATCCAAAAGAGAGAGCTTTGGCGCCTGCTGAGGGCCGTACCAGATGGGCTTGCCAGGTGCTTGAGCTTTTCCATTTTTTATCACAAAAGTATCAGCGTCAACGCTGGCTGAATATGTTGAAATTTTATAGAATTATTTCATAGGGCATGTTTTAATTAGACGAGGCCACAGAATCTATGTAAAGTTTCTCAGATTAGACAAAAATTAGACACGACTGGAATAACGGTATAAAATAGATCCACTATAGTTTCATGCAAAAATGCATACAAAGCGCGCAACAAGTATCCCAAGGATATAGGAAGAGTTGAAGGATTCGATCAGCTGCAAATTAAAAAAAAAAATTTTAAGTAAAAAAAAATGTATACAAATTTAATTCAGATTACACCCAATCTAAGTAGATTATCCATTTACAGCCCAGTTTATGGGAGAAAAGGTAGAAGTTATGGGAGAAAAGGACTTTCACTTTTTAAATATAAAGGAGGAACAATATGCCCCCCATCGAAGGCCATAACTTTGCCAAAAATCATTAGATTCTTGAGCGGAATACCTCAAACGATTTGTAGACCGATTCTCCACAAATCTGCATCAAAACCTGGAAACAAATTATTTTTTAAATTTTTTTGTCAAATTTTCTGGCGGATCCCCTTCAAAAATGAGGGTGTTGTCTGAAAAGACAATATGGCCCCCATCGAAGGCTATAACTTTGCCAAAAATCATCAGATTCTGGGGCGGAATACCTCAAACGATTTGTAGATCGATTCTCCACAAATCTGCATCAAAACCTACAAATAAAATATTTGTTAGATTTTTTGTAAAATTTTCTGGAGGATCCCCTTTATAATGCGGGAAATCCATCGGAGGAACAATATGGCCCCCATCGAAGGCCATAACTTTGCCAAAAATCATTCGATTCTTGAGTGGAATACCTCAAACGATTTGTAGAACGATTCTCCACAAATCTGCATCAATACCTGGAAACAAATTATTTTTTAAATTTTTTGTCAAATTTTCTGGCGGATCCCCTTCAAAAATGAAGGTGTTGTCTGAAAAGACAATATGGCCCCCATCAAAGGCTATAACTTTGCCAAAAATCATTTGATTCTTGAGCGGAATACCTCAAACGATTTGTAGATCGATTCTCCACAAATCTGCATCAAAACCTACAAATAAAATATTTTTTAGATTTTTTGTTAAATTTTCTGGAGGATCCCCTTTATAATGCGGGAAATCCATGGGAGGAACAATATGGCCCCCATCGAAGGCCATAACTTTGCCAAAAATCATTCAGATTCTTGAGCGGAATACCTCAAACGATTTGTAGATCGATTCTCCACAAATCTGCATCAAAACCTGGAAACAAATTATTTTTCAAATTTTTTGTCAAATTTTCTGGAGGACCCCGTTTATAATGCGGGAAATCCAAGGGAAGGAACAATATGGCCGCCATCGAAGGCCATAACTTTGCCAAAAATCATCAGATTCTGGGGCGGAATACCTCAAACGATTTGTAGATCGATTCTCCACAAATCTGCATCAAAACCTGGAAACAAATTATTTTTCAAATTTTTTGTCAAATTTTTTGGAGGACCCCGTTTATAATGCGGGAAATCCATGGGAAGGAACAATATGGCCCCCATCGAAGGCCATAACTTTGCCAAAAATCATTCGATTCTTGAGCGGAATACCTCAAACGATTTGTAGAACGATTCTCCACAAATCTGCATCAAAACCTGGAAACAAATTATTTTTTAAATTTTTTGTCAAATTTTCTGGAGGATCCCCTTCAAAAATGAGGGTGTTGTCTGAAAAGACAATATGGCCCCCATCGAAGGCAATAACTTTGCCAAAAATCATTTGATTCTTGAGCGGAATACCCCAAACGATTTGTAGATCGATTCTCCACAAATCTGCATCAAAACCTACAAACAAAATATTTTTTGGATTTTTTGTTAAATTTTCTGGTTAAATCCCCATTCAGAATGCGGGAAATCCATGGGAGGAAAAATGTGGCTCCCTCGAAGTCCATAACTTTGCCAAACCTCATCCGATTCAGGGCACAAAATTTGTTGAAAAACTTTCAGAACGATCTTCTAAAGAACTTTAATAGAATAGAGCAATAAAGCTGAATAAGGTAAGGTTTGATTTTTATATTATGCATTTATTTCTGGAATTCATTATTTGACTAAACATAACATCAACAGTTTTGTATATTAGCATTAGTTTTTATATATTTAACTTGATGTCTTTAGTTTAAATCCCACAACAATGTGTAAGTTGCCATTTCAAAGTTATTTTAAACACGCTTCACAATTAAATATGATAGGTTTTATATAGTTTTTGTAAACAATTATAGTCGCAATTAACACAAATGTCAGATGTAAACATATATTGTATTGGATTTCCGTAGCACGTTTTAGTTATACATATGTATGTTTGTAAGTAAATGTGACAATTAAATATTTATTGTACATAGTATATGTTTTGCCCACGGAAAGAGTCCTTTCCATAAGCGGTGTTATGTTTATCCTTTCCCCTAGACCGTTTGTAATTATATAAAGTAAGGGAATCTATTATATAGATACAATTAAAAGTAACACGAAGTAGGTTTGATTTAACTCTCGCAAGATATACATATGCACATTTTAAATAATTCCAATAGAGCCCCTCTAGACTTCTAAGTCCAACTTCAATAGCTTATTAAAACGCATAATTTCTTCAACGGCTGATTAAACGATTATTCAATCTCCTCTATAACTTTCATTGAAACACTAATTTGAGTTTATACTTCACGGCATAGCATGTTTGAACTAGTTTGGGTAGGTTTTCTCTTATTGTACAGAACTGAGACATCATCGGGTAGTCCAGTAGGCCAGAGTGTCCTGTGGAAGTACTCGCATGAACTAAATGGGTCGTCAATGCGTTCGGGATATAACAGTTTTAATTCAATATTTCATAGAGTTGGGAAGAGCCTTGTACTTGTGGTAAGAGCAGCCACTTATGGTACTTAAGTTTGATAGAGTTACAGAGTTATAGCTATATGGGTACGTAGGGATTCTCGAAAGGCGATTGTTCTCAAGTGTTGTTTGTATAACGTTACGTTGGTATCCTCTTAGGTATGTTTTTCTGTTACATTGGATTGCGTGGTTCCAGGAAGTTGGCTGGGACAACTGATAGAATTCAGTTTATATTTGCATTTGCTTCGACCTAGGCCTTAGTTGCTTTTTCTCATATATATGTATGTATGGTTTTGTTCTTTTTTTGTATAAATATGTCGATGTTTTATGATTTGAGCGAGTCTATAGCAGTGCAGTGCTCACTACGTAATACGATTTACATCCAGTATGCTACATGAATATACTTTGATGTACATATATATTTGTCTTACACATTGCTTTCAGCTAACATTCTGATACTGATTCTGATTCTGCGATCTGGCTGGGGTGCAGGGTGGCAGGGTTGCAGGGAGGACTCTACTCGTAGAGCTTTAATTGTGTGCAAATCCTTTCGATTAATGGCTACCAAGTAATTGTGTGTAACTGTGTCTCTTGTTGCATACTTAATTGGAAACTAACAACAAACAATTTCAAAGCATTAACTAGTGTACCTTTCGACTATGTATGTGGTTATAACATTTTCATAAAAATAAGTCGAAAAGAATTCAAATGTGAGCATACAGTTATTAACTTTTGATTTTTCATTGATTAAATTGCACCGGTTTACCTTCAAAAACAATGATCTTAATTGCCATAATTATGATCCTTTTCTGGTGGCTTTAAAAAAGGATATACCGTTGGATGTATCCTCTTTTCAATGCCTCTTTTCTCCAGATCATGTTAGCAATTAATTTCATTTCTGTTCCCGCTCTAAATTTCAAAAATTGATTATTCGCATGAATTATTACTTTTGAAACCTTAAAAGTTGAGAAGTGGACAAAAATTTGCAAAACGAATGTATTGAATCGGAAACAGGACCTAATAGGATGCTAAAATTCATCACAAATTGACTTTAAATGCACAATATTCGTTTTATAATATATATTTAATATTGTTTGATATTAATATTAATTGCAATAAAAAATTGACACGATTAATTGCCTCGAGATTAAGTAGCCTTGCACTTTAAATTTCATTGCTATTTTTTGATAAGTTTTAAGTGTGGTGTTCGGCAAACCTAGGACGTATTATATGTACTTCTAAACGTATTTATTTCGTATGGATAGACTAAATATATAAAAAAATATGCACACTCTTCTTTTTTGTTCGAGGTATGAACTAAATCAAAATATTTAATACAAACTATAATAAAAAATTCGTTGCTCGTTTTCCACGGCGCCTGATTCGGCGCTTCTGGTCGGTTGATTTCGTCATATGAGTCCTTGAGGGCGACCGAGCGGAAACCCACTGGTGTTCGGGTGGCTCCATAAACCATAAGGGGACTTTTTACAGGAATGTCTCTAAACTAAAACTAATTCTGTAATTACATGTTATTGACCAAGGATATCGTTGTAAAACATAACTGGGGAGGGGGGCTTTCGATTCGGGTTATCCTTTCTAACAAGCTCCTCTCACTAAAAATAGTTAGCGACCACTGCTAGTGCTTGTTGTATCTGGTTCTCGTGATTTTAGTTACATATATTTTTGTCTCCCTATCTACAGTTCTATTTATCATTTATGTATACTCTTCGTTTTGTTGTACATATACGGTTTGTTAATTGCCTAAATATAATTTAAATACATATTAATAAATATAATATACATGTATATATAATTTATCTTTTGGTTTATCCTTCTCCTCCTCATGCAATCGCCTCCTCATCTTGGTGCAATGTAAAAATCCATGTAAAATGCCTTATTATTTTTTTTTTGAGTATTATTCCTGTCCTCTAATTAACTTTAGTAAATGTTCCATTCAACTTCATTTAATTCCCAGTGACTTTTGGTTGCTGGTTGCAATATTTGATGGTCTTACTTTAACTGCGGCTATGAACGACTCTATATATATGTGTGTGGTATGCAACTATGTATATGGTACTTGGTGCTGGTAATGCGATTATAAGTGCATACTGTCATCGTCCTTTCGGGCTTAATAAGTGCCTGCAAGGAAAATAAATATATTATTTGAGTTTTCGGAGGTCTCTGGGCGGCTGGGGAGACAAACTCACTGGGACACTCGGGTGGGTTCATGTAGCCGAAGACATTCATTTCGTAGAGAGACGCCAGCGTGATGAAGAACAGATACCAGACCATCAGGATGATGCCCAGTCGCTTGTCCAGCTTCCAGCCGTTCAGGTGCGTGGACAGGATCAAGAAGACAACGGTGGAGAAGAGTGACAGCGTGGAGTAGGCCAGACCTGCGAGAATGCGGTTAGGGGAGATGGGAGGAAAGAACTTTGAGATTAGTACGGATCTATCACAAAGGATGCTGCTACGTCAGCTAGGATAACAGCTACGACACTCATGCCAGGCATACCACAAACGTTGGACACATGACGAGCTCTACGGCACATACAGGACATACGGGATTAGCTGAGGGGAGAGTGTACATACCCTTGGATATTACGTTGACGTGCGAGCCGGGCTTTATGATGGCCGTTTGTATGAACCAAGGAAGACCTAAGCACACTAGTATATCAAAGACATTCGAGCCAATCGCATTCGATACGGCCATGTCGCCGAAGCCCTCTTTGATAACGGCTATTGAGCTTAGGGCATCCGGGACGGACACGCCAGCGGCCACAAACGTCAGACCCATCACGGTGTCCGGAATGGCCAGAGTGGACCCGATCACGGTGATCATCCAGACCATAAAGTACGAATAGAACGATATCCACACCATCGAGATGAGGAACGTGAAGGGATACCAGTTGCGGTACTGCTCCTGCCGACAGTCGGGCATCGTCTTCTTGCAGAGGTAGTGGATCGGATAGACCACATACCAGGCGACCAGTGCTGGCAAACCGCCCTCCGTGGGTCGGATCAGGGGATCGGGCCGGGGCTCTCGCTGCTTATCCGTGGACTTGTAGTAATCAACGGCTCCGGTTGTGGCTGCCGCTGTGGCAGCCGCCGGCTTGGCAGCTGCTGCCGCTGCCGCCGCCTCTCCTGTTACCACAGACTCGGGCTGGTCGGCATTGTAGGCCATGTTCTCCTGCCCTTGGCCCTGGTTGAACTGGCCCATGCCCCAATCGTCGACCGGCGGCGGATTGGATCTAGCACTGACGACTGGCTTCGGTTGGTTCTCCTCGCCCCAGGCGGAGTTCGGGTCCCAGCTGGCGTTGGGGTCGCTGTAGTTCTGGTAGTCGCTTTGCGGTTCCGTCGGCATTCCCTCGTTCTGTTCCTTGGACAGGCTAGTTTGCTGCGTCTGCTCCCGTCCCTGGGCGCCGCCTCCTTGGGTGTACGTGCTCTCGGGCACATTCTTGTAGGTCACCAGGGCCGATTGCTCCTCCTTGCTGGGCAGCTTGAAGGGCAGGTTCAGGCCCAAGGCCCAGCGTTCCAGTTCCGTGTTGAAATGGAGGGCCACACAGTATCCAACGTAGCACAGGAGCATCACCACCGATTCAAACTGTAAACAAAGGATCTTGTAGGATGTATTTACGAGTTTCTCAGGAGAACTTACGCAGGAGATGACATCGTTGAAGATTATTATCAGCATGACCAGAATGGAGACACAGTAGAAGAAACAGTCCCGCACCAGTGGCCACCAGTTCAACTGGCAGACAGTTCCCGAGCACAAAGCGCAGACGGAGATCACGAACATTATGTTGAAGACGGCGGATCCAATCACCCCGCTGATTCCTATGTCGTCCTTGGCGAAGAACACGCCGATCACCACGGTGGCTAGCTCGGGTGCCGAGCTTCCGGCAGCCATGAAGGTGGCTCCAGCCACATCAGGCGATAGTTTGAGTTCTGAAATGGAATTTTGAATTGTAATAACATTGATGTTTAATTTAAGTTTAAAAAATATGTCTATGATCTCAGAGATTTCGTCATCGGGATTAGATTAAAGATTTCAGTAATATGAGGATCAGGAACTGTTATGGCCAATGGCCATGAGCAACATGAAGGATCTTTTGAAAGAACAAGATAATAGCCAAGACGATAGTTGACTTCCAGGAAGTGTAAACCATGGAATTATTAGCTTACCCTCGCACAGTCGATCCAGACTGGCCACAAAGTACTCGTCGCAGACGATGGCCAGTCCAAAGAAGGTGAAGACTGCCACCAGGATGTGCAGGATGAGGCCGCCATGCTGTCGCGCCCACTTGTTCATCAGTGGCTGGGGGAACTGTTCGATGGCCGGCGGGGTGCAGTTGTCGCGCTTGGGCCGCCAGGTGGGAACTGCTCCGTGGACAGGAGTGGCCTGGGTGGTGGACAGGGTCTAACCAAAGAGGTTTAATGAGCCAACTGTGAGCAATCTGGGCCGCGGACTACTCACCTCGGGTATCGGGGTTGTATCCGGAAGAGCGTTGGCTTCGGTGATGTCTAGTCCATTGGATTCCGCATCACCGGCGTCCTCTGCCAGGCTGCCCACATCCAGGGGCAGGGACTCCTTTGTGTCGCCCTTGGCGGAATAGATGCTGACGCAGTAGTAGATGAGGAAGAGGAGCCCCATGTTCCACATGCGGGCTCGACGAGATCGGCGGCGTACAATCTGGGTGAGTGAAGAGAATGTGGAATAAGATTAGGAAGAACTCTTCGTGGCTGTACATAGCCAGGTTCGTTTACATGTGGAAGTGCAAGTACCCCCGCCTAGGTGAAAGCGTACAAGAGCTCAGATAAGAAACCTATCCGCCCCGGTGTGGCTTGATGTGTACTGGCTTTGTGTTGCAGCTTGGCTGTGGAAATTCGATAACAGGCTTTAGGCTGGCGGGAACTGCTCTAAAAGCCACCGCACAAAACACAGTCATTTGTTTACTCTGGATGGAAGTCTTGGGGATGATCTAGTTAGTTAACTCTCACTGCATTCATAAAAGTTAAGATTGTGGTGGAACTTGGTACGGTGGACTCTATAAGATGCACTGATTCTGTCTATGCTTTCTGCAATGGCTTGGATTTGTTGTCTTGGATTAAAAATTAAAAAAAAAAAACCTAAAAAGCTTATGCTATTGTATCATGTGGTTGGCCCTGTGCCGTTGAACCTGTCTGATATTCAATACGAGCTCTTAATGGGTGACTGGCCGACCGGTGGCCGTCAAGGAAGTCAAGAAGCAAGCCAACAATCACAAAAAAAGACAGAAACAGTTGCAGGCTGCAGGGGGTTTCTACATATATTTTAACTTAATGTTTTGGATTCCTACCCACTCAGTAAACATTTCCGAAATTCATGTTTTAGTTCCTTATCTCACTGTGTAGGAGCACTGGAGAAGGTGGAACTAGATGCTATGTTTAGGCTTTACAAGTGACAGAGCCCCTCCAGACCATGTCACCTGGCGAGGTGGGCCTGTTTATGCACCGCCCGGTGCATAGTTCCAGCTCAAGGACCTGCATGGCTGAGGGAATGACATTTACAGCGATTAGTGTAGGAAAAGTAGGGAAAACAGGACCAGATGACATCATTGACATCGTCCTGCGGCCCTCCGATACACAAGCTTAGCGAAAGCAACAATGAATGTCTTTGAATAAATTTCAGCAACATTTCTTTGTTATTGCCGATTGTGATGGCCATTGTTGTTGTTGGTAGCATGGTGGCAACAAGACAGACTGCTGCCTGCTGCCTGGTGCTGCTGGGCTGGTGGTGATAACAGCGCAAATTTGAAGCAATTGCCAGAGAGAGAGAGAGAGAGGGTCCAGGACTGAGAGGGCAAGGCGAGAGCAAGTGGGCTTTTCCACCACAAACTACAAAACGACACGATGGGACACGAGGACAGCCGCTCGGGGGTGGTGGGGGTTGGGGATGTGGTGGCCACGTCGGCGTCTGGCTGACTGAGTGACTAACGAAGCCACCACACAACCACGCTTCCAGCTCCCATATCCCATCTCCCATCTCGCATCTACCAGTTCCCAGTCCAGGCCCGTCAACCGAACGCCGCCTTGTGGGCCACTCGGTCATGCCGCACAATATCGATTTACAGTTACGGCACCCTTGCCCCCTGGCCCCCCACCCCAGAGCGTTTGGTGGAGCTTCCCCGAAGCTCTCGCTCTCGCTCTCTCTCCTCTCTCCTGTCTCTCTCTCTTCCGAGCTGTTGGGTAAGGTTGCAAAGGGACTGCAGGCGGTGGGTGGTGGTGCTGGTTCGTGGTGTAGTGTTTTTCGCTTGACTTTTGCTGTTAGTTACATTTGTTGTTTTTGTTTTCTGCTACTCGTGGGGGGGGGGGAGAGTGGGGTGGATGGGAGGGAAGGACCAGTACCAGTACCAGCCGCGCTGACGGCGTCAATGACGCCCGAAAGGCGGCAAGGAGGCTGCAGTCGAGCGACTATCTTATAAAAATAAATGGCTGAGCTGACTAAAGCGGGGGGTGGGTGGGTGGTAGGGGCGTGGGAATGTGGGACGGGGGCCTCGGCTTACATCATACACGCTCTGGCTTTCCTTCAAACGGCCCAAGACAATGGGAGGCGCAGAAAAGCGAAAGCGGAAACTACACAACAGGACTAGGTTGGCGAGGCTGGGAGGACGAAAGCTAACAATTGACTCGCAATTTGCACCACGCCAAGCGGATGGAAGGATAAACACGGTCTCAGCTGATTAAGCCAGCACCTATCATCCTGCTCCTGCTCCTTCTCCTGCTCGTGCACCTCCTCGAGCAGGATTTCATAATCACTATTACCATTTTCGTAGGTCCTTGTGCAGGTGCTCCTTGGATTCCTGGAATTGGCGTTTGTTGCACGGCTGGGATACTAGACGACTCTACGTTGGGGCCCAGGCTCTGTTAATTACAATCCCTGGCTGGGGTCTCTCGGAAAACAGATACAGAAGAAAACCGTTGCATTGGAAAACATGTGCGAGAAAAGAGCTTAGGATTTTTCAATTTATTTTCCTTTCACTTCACCAGCCCGACTAGCGTTTTAAGTCAAGCGATTCACTGCAATTAGTTACGCGTATTTCCGGAAAATATTTAACAGTTCATCCCTAATCGGGGCTTTAAACTTTTAGTTTTTCCGCTTCCGTTCAGCTTTTCCTTCACCGGACTGGCTCGGTGCTGTGTGTTTTTCGTGTGTGGGCGCGAAGCTGTGGGGTGCTCTGCCGTGGGCTTGGACTGTGGCAGGTTCGAATCGAGCACGACCGAGGCCGAGAGCGGACTGTGCCGACTTTGCTCCACCGACGTCCCAGGGTTGTCATTTTAGGTGAGTACGAGTACACAAAAACAGATGTGTATTTTCTTTAATAATACTATAATTCCATATATAAGTCCATATATTCCACAATAAGTTATTAAGACCTTGCGTGTTTCAACATTTTGAAACAAATCATGTGCGTCCTTCAGTCTTCACGTTCGAAAGAAAAATAAGAAGAGTTCTACCGTCTTTTCAATACAAGAAACTCGTAATTTTCCTATTCTTCAGGACGAGCACGATTCTTCGCCTTCTGGCTAGAAGAAAGGATCAAGTTGTGGAATGAAAAAATTAATGGCAAGATCTGACTATTCACTTAATAAATATGGTATCCCTGGGGAAAGTTTTAATAAATCTTAAACTTCAATTATTTTATTGGTGGTACCAGACATTTGACTTCTAGCATTCAAAGCTTACTAGATTTTTTTCGAGTGCTCTCAATCTATCCTCTTTTCCTATATATGCGTCTCTCTCATCGCGATGGTTGCAACTTATCGTTTCGAACATGTTGCATCGAAATTCACCACCGCCGGAAATGTGAAAGTACGCATAAAAGTAGGCTACTATATAGCTGGCGCCATCTATGTTTAGCTTTTTAAGGCATGTCCGGGAAAATTAATTTACCTTTCGAAACGTTTTCTGGTTATCATTTCTGCATTGCTGGCAATTCTTTTTCAATTGTGAAATTTTATAATTAAAAGAAATTATAAAATAAAAATAAAATGTTTAAATCGAAAGTAAAAACAATGTGAGACTATTAGCATTGAGTTAGAAATAAATGGCTCTATAAAGTAATGGCTCAAAAAATATTGGTTAAGTTCGTCTTTTCTTTGTAATTAATACAAACTTTAATAGAATTTTTTGTCAAAAATTATTCGCTCGAAATCAAATCAGTAGATTAATTATCAAATAACTAAAATGACTTATTAAGAATACAACATATAGTCAAGATTCTTTTTTAATTTTTGTCATTATCTACATATTTAGTTTTGAGAAATCTGGTTTCAAAAGTTTGGACCGAATTGACGTTGTGTGAGCTTAATTATTAAGGCTGTTATCTTAACACTAGACTGTTAAGTTTAAAGACTTTATTTTTTAATATGATTGAAACACGATGTATTTGAAATAAGTTTCGGTAAAACTATCTATATGACTATCTTACTTTCGAAAAATGTATTTAAATCGCCAAAAAGATACTAATCGATTGCAATTTCACAATATTTTTTATGGTGCAGATAGAAGCTACTTTATACTATTATATACTATTATTATACCATTTTTATACTATATACTATGATAAATCATTTTATGGGGAACTGGTCCCTTTGGGAATTATTGACTTTCTTACGGAAAATCTGTAAGATTTATATGCGAATCACATTTTTTATTGACGTCAATTGGCTTAAAAAAGAAAGCCAAATCAGATTAATTACAAACATTTAACTTAATGTCAGATCCGTCAATTGGATCTGAGCAGGTTTTTGTTGAAAAATTGCATTACGGAGGACAATAGCGAAGGATCGCGTCTCTATTTGTTTGATTCCTTTTATTTTCGCCCTGACCCGCCCGCAAACGTCAAGTGCATCGTCCCAGCCAAACATCGAAGAGCAAACAAACAATTCCACCATTTGATGTGCCGCTAAGGACACCAATTGTCTGGATTTTGCCACATTATCCTTTATATTGCGGCTGTGCGACTCATCGGTGTCTCTGATCTGCAACGTGACATTGCTACATGCCGCACTCTCTGATCTAGCCGCTCCTCCTTCGGCCCTATTGCAAAAACAAAGAGTCCTCGAGAGGGACTCGTCCTCCCGAATCGTCACTTAAACCAAGTGGAGTTTACAATGACTAATTTACCTGTTGACACCTTCAAAATTGACAATTCCTTTAATTGGGAATAGAAGTGCTCGAGTGACTTCTGAGCCCACGATCAGCCAAGAAATATGACGGCTTAGAGCTCTCAATTGTAACAGGTTTATGGGCCAATCAATAGTCGGTACTTCTTAAGAGACTTTCTGTCTGCCGCCTGGGGGACAGTTTGTCTGCGAAAGTCGGGAATCAGATGCACTTCTCGGAAAATCAGAGATCTGCTCTCAGGAACTGTCTGAATATCGCAGACGTTTTTATTGGAAATGTGACTTGTCTTTTAGAATTAAAAATGAGATATTTGGAAGTATTTATAAAAGCAAAGGATATAATTTCCTGCCCCTATTTTATCTCCATAATCATATGTTCTCTCTGGAACTAAAAGCCATTGATGTTTTTCAAGTCCTGGAGCTTGATCTCTTTGGAAGTGTTTCTTTGAAAGATCCATCTAACCCTCCAATACCATCTAGGTGGGCTTGCTCCTCTGCAAGCTGCATGAATTCATTAATTTGTCACAGAAACCCAATTCCATTTCCATTCAGGCGACGCTGTGAATGAAATAATCGAACCGTCCCCCTTAACCTACTTCACGGGCCGTCGATTTAGAAATAAGTTTATAAACTAAATAGAAATACTGCGGAGAGAATGCGCCAACTAATCGATTCCACACGCTCAATTTAGGAGGCGACGGACGGTCTGGCTGACGACCGCAAGGAGCCATGCAGGAGCAGGACTAGAGACCTGGAGCAGCTAGCCGCCTTGGCGACCGCATCGCCGCGGTAGCTGCCTGAGTGGCTGTCAAGGTGCCATACTGGCATCCGATTCGGAGCCAAGACAATGGCCCGGCAGGTCAGAGGGAAAGTATCCTGGCTGACTCTTCTTTTGACGCAACTGAACGAAATTGGCTCGCCTGTCATTATTCATATCCCACTATTTCTATTGAGCGACGCGGTGAGGGAAGGAGGCGGCCAAAGGTGTCGGGACAGCCCAGCCTGCCGCTCCTTGACGCTCACCGCTTACAGATGCAGCAGGACACTAAAGGACGACAGTAAAGACGTGCCACAGTTTTCTTTTGTCCCATTGTTTTGTTGGTTTTTGCTTCGTCGAGTGGCCGGGCCGTGGTTTATAGCGGAGATGAGAACGGGATCGGGGTCGGGAATGGTATCGGGAGGGGGGATGTGGCAATCCTTTGTATATGGCGACTCAATAAAGAACTTATTGTGGACAAATTTCGACATTTTTCAAGCGCTGTTTTCGGTTTGTCTATTCTGAGTGTTCGATGCTCTTCTGCTGGAATCAAAAGACATGCTTGACTCTTAACTGGAATCAATTTATTTTATGCGAAATAATCGTGTTGATGGCTGGTTCTCGCCCTTTTTCCTCTATCTGCCCTATCTGCTACCCTTCGCTCCCCACCTACCCGGCACATCCATTCCGGCATTTCGGTTTCTCGGTGTGGTTTTGTGGCGACACCAACCCCTGGTCCAACCCCCTCGAATCATACGGCGATGTGATGTGCCCGCAAAACCCACAAGGCAGGGTTTGGTTTTTGGGTTTTTGGTTTTGGTTTCGGACCTGGGCTTGCCCTTAGGCGCTCCAAGGTGAAGAAGGGTGGAAGTAATTTTAATTTATGATGTCAATTTATAGACATTTTTGCGGTTTTCGCTGATGACACTTATGAGGATGTGAATTTCCCTATATAGGTCCCTATATAGTTATAATGGAATTGCAGGAATATTACGTTTTTAAGAAGTACGATAACTTATAAGAAAAGATATCTATCAAGAAGATAAATGTATCTTTACTTTTTAGATATACTTGGTAATGTAACAGCTATGTAAACTATATAAGCTATCTGTAAGATTTCTGTAAACTATGTAAATATATGTATAAAGCTTGAGTTTCAATCAAATATTATTCAATCTAATCTCTAACATATTGATCTGAAGTCGTTAGTAGCTATAGCTACAAATCCCATGATACTACATAGTTTAGCATTATAGACTAGTATTATTTTTTATAAATATTTATATTATAAATAAACAAAATGCGCACAACTTAGAATGTTTGTAAAAAAAAACTTTACATTAAAAATAAAATTTTACAAAAGGAACTTGCTTTTTAAGATAAAACCTTTTTAAGAAAACTCCAATTTTCATTTGCAAAATAATTTCCAACTTTTGGTATTTAGAATATCCTATTGAACTTCGTCCTGTTTTTTAATCCTGCTAGAAAACTTTGATATTTGAAACCTTATCAATCAAATCACCCCAAACGAAACCCACATAGTTATGTGCCCTTTATTTTTTTGTGAAAAAAGTCACATTTTTTGATCAATTTTTATAAACCCACTTCTGCCAAACCGATCGATCAAACTCGAATACAATATTTTGCAACAGCCACAATTGCACGGCCCTCTGAAGGTTTTGCAAGGTTTTCAGAATCTGCAGGGTGTACGTACACCTACAAGGACACCTTTCTGAAGTGCAGATCTGAACAGTTCATCATTCATGGGCAGCCATTCACGGATTTTCCATTCATTCATCACGGCCAGGGCACTGGGCTGAATATAAGCACTTGACAGCTGACCAGAACCCGGGATCGTTAGGTAAACATAAATTTATCGGATATTATTCGAACCTTTCAATCATAATTGCACCTCGGGTGACAGCCACATCGACCTGGCCCATTTCAATGGCCAAACTCCTACTGTTTCTACGGATCCTTTGCATCTTGTTGCATGGTCGTGCGGCTTTTCAGAGTTCTGGTTTCATTCAGAGAAGTATTACTAACCAAGTGTGAAAAGGCTTTGCAGACAACACCGAGCACGGGTCCTGGTCCTGGTCCTGGCCGGGTCAACAGCGCACACAGGACAACGGTAGCATTGAATGTGCGTTCTGAGGAACTCCCGTCTTTTGTCAGATTTTGGCACATTTCAATTTGCATTTGACTTTGCTCTCCATTATGGGCGAACCCAGCCACTTATGCCCAATCTCAGGAAAGTGTCCTTCAGTTTTCTAGGCGGATCAAGGCTCGAGCCGTTGCCTTTGGTTCTCGGCTACTTGGTGTGCGGGGGGAGCGACAATTGTTAACGATTTGCACGTATTCGAGGCACAAATCTTTCCATCCTAAGACGATTTCCTTCTCTAAGACGGCTATACATAAGCGTAAGCGGGTCATGCGGTCAATTGAATAAGGTTGAATACCAGTACCACATTCCACACTCACTAAAATAACTCAGATGAAGGAAATTCAAGGAAGTTTATTAATAGAAATATGTATATTATATACTTCCTTATGATACAATTATCTTTTGTACAAAATGTACAAGAAATCTTTCAAATTTTAACTAATAGTTCCTCGTAAGAGAGAAACGGCATGGTTTCTAAGCATGATTTTCATAAGGTCCTAAGGAGTTCAAAACTTAAATATTAATACTAAGTTATAGAGTGCATAGTTTACTTCGATTTTTCAGTATTGCCATAACTTAACCCACTCCAATTTCAGCGCCCTCAAAGGTGTTGTAAGCCGACAATCCGTTTAATCCCGGGCAGGTAAATAAAATATCACTTTAGCCGGTAGCCAGTGGATCAGTCCAGCACAACTGTGACATTGTTTCGAGGCGACAGTGAGAGGAGAGATCTGTTAATAATAGAACGATTACACGTCGAGGTCAACACTTTGCCATCCTTGCCCGCATGGATATTCAAATGGAAAAACGCCGCAGGACATCCAGGACAATGGTCAGTGGTCGTCGTCTGAATGAACTGCATTACAAGCGGATTATTGGATTTGGGGTTAAGTGCTATTTCAGTGGTTGGAATACGGGAAACGGAAAGGAAATTGAAATTTTGTCGAGGATTTTCACAACTGTTTTGACTTTCAATGCGCTGTGCCGGCGACAAAAAACGCGCCCGAAACGCGTTCAGGAGGCGGGGCAATCTGGAAACGCCATTGCTGTGTCCTACCCCCTTCCTCTTCCACAGCTGCTTACACGCACACAGATACGCGGCGACGGGATGCGAGAGCGAGAGGGCTGGCCCAGCTGCCGCCGTGGCATGCCCCAAACAGTATCCGAGCCAAGAATGGCCGCGTGCGCCAAGGGAAAGTAGTTTTTGTGGGGGGGAAGTCCAAGGATAAAGGAGCAGCGATCATGACGCGAGCGAGCGGCGGGGGAAGTGAGAAAGGCCTCCTGGCCGGGGTTGCTTTTGTGGTCGCTCGCGGCGAGTCGCGGTGTCACGGGATAAATGTTCATCGATACTTGTGTCTGTGTATTATTGGGACCTTCCTTTTGTTGGTCCTGCCCTGTGTCGACGGAATCCCAAAAAGGACAACCACAACCGAAGCGGCCGAGTCCGCGGCCCATTTTGGCGCGTTCGCCGCAGGAATTAGTCGAGTGCATTCACTTGAAAAAAAAACAGATTTGATTTATGTTTTTGCCTTCAAGTTAACTCTCCTCCCCTTCGGATTCGGTTCGAGCCGCCATTCACACCCATATCGGGGCAGTTCACTTCGTCCAGATGCCCTTGGAACGCCCAATAATGCCTTCACTGGACTCGACCGACTTGGAGCATCTGTACAGTTTTTCTGCAGGAGTTCTTTCTCTAATAAAAATATAATTGAAAAGTACTATTCGCTCATATATATTCATATAGTTTAATCTACATTCTATATAAAACCCGATATTTAAATATACTCTACACCGGATATGATCTAATTTATTATATTTAATATTTAACATTGTTTTACCATTCAATTCATACTCAATACATTCTTAGAATACTATATACTATATATAGAATATAATACAATACTTAGAATACTTTCAAATTATAAATAGTGTTCTATTCTTTCCAAAAATATTTCCAAAGGAACCTCCATTCGAATAATATTAATAACAGACAACTTTTATTGAGCCTGAAGATTTTCAAATACAAAGATATATACGTTTTTTAGCTTACTATTTTTCTATTTTATATTCTTACTTAAAATAATTCACTCTTAACCGAAAAATAAATTATTTTTACTAAAAAGATAAGATAAAATAGGATAAATATTGTCGCAGAAGTTTCTATTTGATTCTTCACAATTGAGACTTTCAGTTTTATAGTTTTTGTACCATAAGTTTTCAAAGCCGATTAAATCGATTATTTTGAAAATAAATTCAACTGAAACATAGTTAATAGGTACTATTTAAGATTTAAAACAGTATAAAAAGATTATATTTAATTTTTCAGATCAAGATGTACTAAATGTCTAACGAATTGTTACAGAAACTCAATAAATCATAGATTAAAGTTTAATCATTAAAAGTAGTAGCGGCTGCATCCTAAGCAGGGATCGAGTCTTAATACAGGCTCCCAGTAGAGGATGTACTCATCCTGATCTGGTGCGGATTGGGATTGGACCTAATCTTGGTTCCTCTGACCGGCCAAAATCACACATGACTATCGAACCGGAGGCTTATCTGCGGATGCGACTAGGAGGACGATAAACAGGACAACAGGATGGCAAGTTCCGATGCCAAGCTGGAGTTTGGTTAGGATAGGCACATGTGTTTTCCCCTGATTGCGTCGCCGGCGCGGGTCTATCCTATTCCAACAGACGGCGTACTTTCCCCACAAATGTGGCGTGGTGGCACTCACGTGAAATTTCCTAATTAATCTAAATATGAATATGACGCCCTTTGCTTATCTGATCTGAGTGCCCTTCCTGTGAGCAAGTCCTTAGGCTCTGTCTCTGGCGCAGGCTCAGGTATTTGGCACCGCATCCCAGCATTCTATGAATGAAAGTGGCCAGTGGCCAGGCGGCTTGCGATATCTAATTATTTTATAACTTCCTTTCTTACCGTTTACGAGTCCTGCATTGTGTTAGGTAGGTGGCAGTTTACGATCTGTCGTCGATCTTTGAGACTATTGCGCGGAAATTCCAGTGCTCATTACTTAAAGAATAAACAGGGGAAAGTCCCGACCCAGAGGCCGAAAGCCTAAGTCCCAGCCTACGCAAATATAAGCTTGTGGATTTTTTATGGCTCACCTCACCACCACCCACGACATATACTACGATTCTACCTGAGCGACACCATTGATCCCTGCACTCGACCACCCGTCCACCCACCGATCCACCCAGATCGCCGGCCCTGCTCTTGACAATCCCTGTTTATGAATGAATCCTTCGAACTGGACTCGGACTCTTGAATGAAATCTGCGCTTTATGGCAGGTACTAAAACCTCCTCCTTCCCGAATGCCTACCTAACCCTATACAATCCGATCCAAGACACCCGGCAGGCCGCCGCACTCATTAGCGCTGCAGAACAATGCAGTTGCACTTAATACAAATGATTTCTCCTTTGTCTTAAATGAGAGGGCAGAAGGCTTACAGAACGCGGGATTTGGTATTGCAGCTTTCCGAGATTGAGGCCATCTTATGGAAGAAGTTTAATTCGAGGGAAGCATGTATTGAAGGATAAATGAAATGCCTGATTATTACAAAAAATAACTAGAAATAAGCAATGCGATAATTTTAATTCAATTCCATGTATTGTTTCTAATCTAGTTCTAACTTTTTATCCTATATTAAGTAAAGTTATCCTATATTTTAAAAGTAATATTTAACAAACAATTTAAATGCAAATATGTTCGTTACCCAGTGGAATGAAATTTAATTTCATGATTTAATATCTATTAATATAATATAATATTTATATAGTATTCTAAATACTATTTCCTAACTACATACATAAGTAATAAATTACTTGTGTTATATTTTTTATTCTTTGAATATTTTATATTATAATCACAATCGAAAAAAGCAATTTCTGAAAATCAAATTCTTTTTCATGTCAAGAAGTTTAGAGTTTAAACTTTAAACATTAAGGCTTAAAACTTTGAAAATCTATATATTTCAATACTAAACCTTACACAGTTGAAAATTTTTAATCATGAGTGAAAACTTCAAATAAAACTCGTCTAATTTTTTTCGTTCAAAAACGCCTTCACGTGACCCAACAAAAAACAAATCAAAAAAAAAGTTCTTTAAAGAAACCTTTGTATACATTCAAATATCTGCGTGCACTCGAATGTAAAACTTTCGCTTCCTCCACATTATGGATTGTGCGTCGTATCTCCTGAAATTAATCTGCTCCCGAATCGCGTTAGGCAAACGCCTACCAACGGTAGTAAAGTTTTCCTGGGAGCATCCCCAAAAGATAAAGTTTAGGACGATGGCGCCGTTATACAAGCTCAAACCTTTTGCAACAGCCCTCGAGTGTCAAGCCCCCGAGGCAATAGCTACAACTTTTGTGTTTTTGTGGCTTATTGTGTATCCATGGACGCTTCTGTCCTTCTGTCCCATCCCCGAGCCCACTTTGCATATTTGGTAGTGTCGCCGGCATCCCTCCTCGACAGAAGCACTTAATTCAATAATAAATTGCCATCCCTGCCCGGGCAGAGCCAGGATAACCGACCCACCGATAACCGAGTTACAAATTTAACAGGGTCTCTGTGTCTGTTTCCGGGGAAGCCAAGCTCCGGGGATGACTACGAGGATGGGAACGGGAAAGGAGGCCAAAGCCAAGCCCCCTTGCCAACAGCCCGGGAGGCGCTGAGGGTTTGCGGTGGGTAAGCGTATAATTCTTAATCGTGAATGCTTCACTTAAAGTTTCCCAGCAATCCGAAGCCACCCCGCGGGGAATCTCCCCCAAAAATAGATACTATACGATTATATATTTTTTACATAAGCGGAGTATAGTGAGGAGTACAGAGGATATCACAAATTAAGGGGGAAGATACATTTAAACATTGAATAAATAAAGAAATTCTACCTAAAAACATCCATAATTTTAAGAAAATCAATATAAAAATAAGGTTTTTAAGAATTCTGTATGTAGATTTTAAGAAACTCCTATCTGTAGATTTGTTTTTGAAGTTAATTTTATATTTTTTTTATTATAAATTACTGAAGTACATTCTTCTAATAAGTTTAGAAATAAATTTTTTGGTCAAAAGATATTCAATCTTTAAGTTTTAATTATAAATTTAATTATAGATCTAATGAATACTTTAGAAATATATATATTTTTTTTAAATCCTATAAAAAACATCAAAACCCCCCCTTGAAAGCGAAAGTTGAGGAAACCGCAGGACGACTCAGGACCTTCATATACGAAATGCTTATGTACTTGCCTGCAGTGGTGTGTGTGCGTGTGAGGCCGCCATTATTGAGCGGAAAGTGGCAAAAACCAACCCCGGAGCAGCCAACCCAGAGGCAGACAGACAACAAATCGATGAATGAAGCGACCCTCGCGGAGGGTACGTGAGCGCAGGACGTGCGCGCGCGTATGTGTGCGTTCGATGGGTATATGTGTTTGTGTGTGTGTGCGTAGGTAGGCAGCTAGGTAGTTCCGCTGCCAGAGTCCTGGCCGTGCTCAATGAACGAGAAATCTCTTTAAATTGTGCGCCGGCGGCGGAGGAGAGCTCAGTTCGAGTTGAGATCTTGCAGCGCACACACAGCTTCGCTTGCCACAAACCAATCCGAAATCCGTGTACAGTGTTTTAACAACCCACCTACAATCCACCTACGAAGTGCTTCAGTGACGTAAACAGAAGACTCTTGTCTAGAAACCTACGAAAATGTCGACGGTTAACTTGCATCCTCCCCAAACCTACTCGCGTCTATTCCGTCCCTGGGATACGCAGCGCCAATCCCCCGCTCCAGCGACCCGGGCCGTAAAACAGGAACGCCAAATGGAGGCAGAGCCGATGCCAGAGCCGGGAACCCTTACCATCAAGACGGAGCTGGCCAGCAGCAGCTTTGGACACGATAGCGACCGCGACTCCTCATCCGCGTCATCCTCCTCGTCGCGCAGCAGCAAGTCCAGCTACGAGGATGGATTGAACCACAGCAGCTACACCCGCACCTCCACACCCCTGCTGGATGTGGCGCCGCAGCCCGCCTTCCCCCATCCGACCAACGCCGCCTGTCCCTCCTCCGCCGTGCCTCAGCCGCAGCAGGCACCGTTCCTGCCGCCGGCTAGTGACCTCTACTATGCTGCCGCCGCCGCTGCTGCCGCTGCCGCCGCTGTCAATACTCCCGCTGCTGCTGCTGCCGCCGCAGGCTTCGGCATGGATCCCTTCACCCTGGGCCTGATGGAGCAGGAGTATGCCCGTGTCATGGCAGAAGATGCTCAGCTGAAGGCGCTGAACGCCCGCAAGCAGCGCCCCAAGAAGTTCAAGTGCCCACACTGCGACGTGGCCTTCTCCAACAACGGTCAGCTCAAGGGTCATATCCGCATCCATACCGGTAAGTTAACACACCTCCGCATCCTCCTCTTAATCAGCTTAACTCACGCATCTCCTTTATCTCTACAGGCGAACGCCCCTTCAAGTGCGACGTCGACACCTGCGGCAAGACCTTCACCCGCAACGAGGAACTGACGCGCCACAAGCGCATCCACTCCGGGCTCCGGCCATATCCGTGCAACGCCTGCGGAAAGAAGTTCGGACGCCGCGACCATCTTAAGAAGCACATGAAGACGCACATGCCGCAGGAACGCCAACTGGGCCCGGCCATCTTTGTGCCCATGTACCCCTACCTGTACGGCTACTGAAGCGGAGAAGAAGATGTACCCGCGGATGATGCCGCCGCCCAGCGATCTGTGAAGCGCTCGCCCGCTTTAAAGTCTCAACAGAACCGTTCCACCAACGAAACATACAATGCCGGCCAATAACCAATCTTGGACAGATCTACCTCAGCCGTACCTGGCGCAATCTCAATCCAACCACTATCAATCTCTAAGACAGGGAGGGATTGAGGGACCGCGACCCACGACGATATATTCAAATATTGATATATTTATTTTTTAAAGCGTATTTACACTTCCAGCTACGTGACTAGTTCCCGCACATGTGTAAATATACCTCCTTAAGTGATCCTTTCTCATATGCTAAGCGATTAAGAGATTTAAGAGATACCCATATATGTATACATAAAACTATACTATATACTAGACCTAAGCTGATATTTTCACTTTTTGAAACGCTGAATGCAGTTACGAGCAATATACAATTTGTACGTAGATTTAAGGCTCTATAGTTAAATATTCAGAGTTGCATTATACGATTTATGTTTACACCAGAAAATACAAAAAGAATTTCAAAAAAGATATACGAATTCGACTTCTCAATGGCCTTTGCGGGACAATGGGAGACCGGTCTGCCATTCCGCCAATTTGTTTGCATACTAATGACTTCCACAGGATGTGTCACAACCCGTTAACTGAATCATTTGGCAAATTACCCGTCATGCCGGCGATTTCAAAGCCGACACCCGCCGCACCCATCAAAGGATTCAAATCCACAAGTCATTTTGGGTAAAATTTTGCAAAACACCATTCAGAAACCAACTGGCCCAGATCGATATTTGGAGGACACTTATTTTAAATGCCTCTGGTAACTGATATCTGGCGAAGAGGGTTCCCACAGTCCCTCCTAGATCGAAATCTAGGACAATGGCCAGCTCTCGGACTCCACATTACTCACCTGACAAGTTGCGTCATTCATAGGGACAATGGATGGGCCCACCTGAGCAATGCGACAGGACGATAGGACTCTGCAGACTCTGTGTCTGCACTTACGCTCGTTTATGGAATTCGTTCTGCGAACGAGCAATCCATCGACCGATCCCTGGCCAGCTTCATTGTGACTCCTGTCGATCGGACAATAGGCTGCATTTCTGAAGCCAATTTGGTGCACCATGGCAGACCGGTGGGCAACGGCCCGTCCTAGGTTTTTCAATAAAAGTCTTGGACAATGCCAAATGCGTCCGCTTGATAGGGGCGTGCAGTTCTCACACATCTACCTGTCTCCTACCTGTGTGTTCGCCTGAGAATATTTCTTACATCTCCCAGACAGTGCGACGTCGTCCTCGTCGTCCACGTCGCACAAGTGACACAATGAATTATAATGTATGACATCGATTGAAACCGATCCAAATCTGTTACTCTGGCCACTTGGGCAAATAGTCGAAACCCAGACTCTGCAACAAGTTCAAACACCCATTTCTCATAGTGGTAATCTATTGCCTTTAATTGTTTCGTTATTGCTGGCTATTTATAAAAGGATATTTGATTGACATAGGGCGTTCGGCAGTTTAAGTCTGAAGTGTACATTTCTCATCGGGATCATTTCTGTTACAAATTTTACATTGTTGTATGAACATTTTTTAACCTGTTTTTTACTTTTTTGAAACCATTTACAGAAAATCATTTTAAAATCCTTAAAGGTATCAGATGAATTTTGGCGAAGATATAGCCTTCGCAGTGGCTCGTATCGGCCTTCCATGCGTTTCGCACCTTTTTTGAAGGGGAGCCCCACGAAAATTGGATGAAAAAACTGAAAAATATTTTGCATCCAGATTTTGATGCAGATTTACGGAGAATCGGTTGACAAATCTTTTAAGGTATCCCGCTGAAGAATCGGATGATTATTGACAAAGATATAGCCTTCGCAGTGGCTCATATCGGCCTTCCATGCGTTTCGCACCTTTTTTGAAGGGGACCACGAAAATTTGATGAAAAAACTAAAAAATATTTTGCATCCAGATTTTGATGCAGATTTACGGAGAATCGGTTGACAAATCTTTTAAGGTATCCCGCTGAAGAATCGGATGATTATTGACAAAGATATAGCCTTCGCAGTGGCTCGTATGGCCTTCCATGCGTTTCTGCACCTTTTTTGAAGGGGACCCCCACGAAAATTTGATGAAAAAACTAAAAAATATTTTGCATCCAGATTTTGATGCAGATTTACGGAGAATCGGTTGACAAATCTTATAAGGTATCCCGCTGAAGAATCGGATGAATATTGACAAAGATATAGCCTTCGCAGTGGCTCGTATGGCCTTCCATGCGTTTCTCACCTTTTTTGAAGGGGACCCCCACGAAAATTTGATGAAAAAACTCAAAAACTATTTTGCATCCAGATTTTGATGCAGATTTACGGAGAATCGATTGATAAATCTTTTAAGGTATCCCGCTTAAGAATCGGATGATTATTGGCGAAGACATAGCCTTCGCAGTGGCTCATATTGGCCTTCCATGCGTATCTCACCTATTTTGATGGGGACCCCCACGAAAATTTGATGAAAAAACTCAAAAATATTTTGCATCCAGATTTTGATGCAGATTTACGGAGAATCGGTTGACAAATCTTTTAAGGTATCCCGCTGAAAAATCGGATGAATATTGACAAAGATATAGCCTTCGCAGTGGCTCATATTGGCCTTCCATGCGTTTTTCACCTTTTTTGAAGGGGACCCACAAGAAAATTTGATGAAAAAAGTCAAAAATATTTTGCATCCAGATTTTGATGCAGATTTACGGAGAATCGATTGACAAATCTTTAAGGTATCCCGCTTAAGAATCGCATGATTATTGGCGAAGATATAGCCTTCGCAGTGGCTCATATATTGGCCTTCCATGCGTATCTCACCTATTTTGAAGGGGACCCCCAAGAAAATTTGATGAAAAATCTCAAAAATATTTTGCATCCAGATTTTGATGCAGATTTACGGAGAATCGGTTGACAAATCTTTTAAGGTATCCCGCTGAATAATCGGATGATTATTGACAAAGATATAGCCTTCGCAGTGGCTCGTATCGGCCTTCCATGCGTTTCTGCACCTTTTTTGAAGGGGACCCCCACGAAAATTTGATGAAAAAACTAAAAAATATTTTGCATCCAGATTTTGATGCAGATTTACGGAGAATCGGTTGAGAAATCTTTTAAGGTATCCCGCTTAAGAATCGGATGATTATTGGCGAACGATATAGCCTTCTCAATGGCGCATATATTGGCCTTCCATGCGTTTCTCACCTTTTTTGAAGGGGATCCCACAAGAAAATTTGATGAAAAAACTCAAAAATGTTTTGCATCCAGATTTTGATGCAGATTTACGGTGAATCGATTGACAAATCTTTTAAGGTATCCCGCTTAAGAATCGGATGATTATTGGCGAAGATATAGCCTTCGCAGTGGCTCATATTGGCCTTCCATGCGTTTCTCACCTTTTTGATAGGGACCCCCACGAAAATTTGATGAAAAAACTGAAAAATATTTTGCATCCAGATTTGGATGCAGATTTACGGAGAATCGGTTGACAAATCTTTTAAGGTATCCCGCTTAAGAATCGGATAATTATTGGCAAAGATATAGCCTTTGCAGTGGCTCATATTGGCCTTCCATGCGTTTCCCACCTTTTTTTGAAGGGGACCCCCAAGAAAATTTGATGTTCTTTTTAGGACATATACTTCTCAATTTAAACTGAAACAAAATTGTTTTAAATAGAACCCAAAATATAAACAAATATTGCAATAAACTTGGTTATAAGAAAGTTGCCTTTGTTTCGCAGACAATACCCTCGTATCATGAGTGTGAAAGAAGTTACTTCCTAACAAGAAAGTGGGACGTTTATCAATAACCCAGTGACGTCTCGGAACAATTGCCTCGTAGGAGGCACTATCCTATCAGCCATTCAAGACCACAAAGAGGCCAAACAAGAGACGTCGGGTGGTCCAAAAAAATTTCGCAACACAGCCATGGTATCGTACCAGGACCACTTTCTTGGCGGCCACCCAGCCTGCTCGGAGTGGGAAATTGAAATGTCTTTTGTGCCACTAATAGAGAAATATTCGGGCCATAATTTCGCAATTCTACAATAGACGGGCCATGGCAATTGGGCGAGAAACAGTGCAGAAAAAGCAAACAATTGCCAAAGGATCGAAATGAGCAACGAGTGAGGAGGAATAAAAAATGGAGTCAACTGTCTTGGTGGGTTCGCAGCATAGCAAAACGGGTCCTGCTACCTTTCACAGCGCCAGTCCATGGCAAGTCAGTGCGATGTCTGTTTTCAACCCCTCGCCCAACAACAACCCAACAACCCTCATCCCTCATTCAGCCTTTGGGCCACAGGACCTCCACAGGCAGTGCGATAGGGATGATATCAGAGCGAAGGAGAAGGTAACAACAACACAGCCGAAAGAAGGTGGGGGGTAGTAGCCGGGGCTGACGTTTTATACAAAGTGTCAGAGGATCCATTTAATTGGGAAATTTATTGGCCAGCAGGAGCAACAGCCGAGCAAGAATAGGAGACAGTTTGTCTGGCCCTCTTGTTGGCTTTCTTTTCGAATATGTATCTTGCGGTTGCTGGAAACACTTTCACAATGATAGGGATATGGTCTATAGGCCTGATCTATAAAAAAAATAAAGACCAATTCGTGTAAACAAGCGGATTTTTCCGGGAGTAAGGTGCCACAGTTCCACGTATTCGCGGCTGCCTGGGCAACGTGGGTGGTGGAATATTATGTATGGCCTAGGGTCTGGAAGTTGGTATTTCTATTGATAAATCTTTCGAGACTTTCCAGTTAATTGTATTTACACAGCCTGGTTTCGGCAGCAACGCAGTTGCACAAGATTTCGAGCTTAGGTGCTTATCCTACGGCTTTAGCGGTTTCCGATCGTGTTTTCCATGGGTCTGTCCGCCAATCCTAGGCGGAAAAGTGGGTATGTCCCGACACTCGCTAAACGATGAGTTTATCTGCATAAACACTCTTAATAAGTCGATTGTGTTGCCCGTAATCTGGCCCGGGTTTGGGTCTTAATGAGCCTGTCTTTCCATTATCTGACCTCACCAATGTACGCAATTTGTGGTCTAATCCTAACGCCGCGACTTGCATAATGTTTTCTCCCTATACATACATATGTGTGATTTGTAGCTGGTTGTAGGAACCGGAGAGTGGAAGGTCCTGACACATGGTCCTAAGCTGTTTGCTTAGATAACCCAGTGGCTATGAAAACATTGAAAAATGCCTCGCTTTCCCTTGGGGCCGGCTTCGGATGGCAGAAGGATATGCCGCGATCAAGCCTCGATCAAAAACGCGTCCATCATTCTTGCGCAATTTCATTGAAATCAGACCGAAAACCAAACCAAAACAGCACCCGAGAATCGCCCAGCGGGGCAGCGGGTCCAAAGGACAAACCGTAGGTGGTGCCGGAAGTGCCCGGTCGTTTTCCCATCAACGTGAGCTCTAAGGACTAATCGAAACTAATGATGACATAATTGGCTCGATCATAGTAGGCAATAGGAAGTGCTTGCCAGAGCCCAAGACAATAATGCACAAACATTGCATTGTCCTGGAAAGGAAACAGCCATCCGTCAGGGGCGCTCAGAGGGACGACTGTGTCTTAGATTGGAGTAAAAAAGATAATTAACTTCTTTGCGAAATTCTATGCGATGACACTTGGAATTTGCCGCACAACGTGTGGTCCGGGTCACTGTGATTCCGATCCTTAGAAGTAATTAGCTGGAACGGCGTAGTTGCAGTTGGATGAATGTTGTGACATTTCGGGAAAGGGCCAGTTTCCAGGCAATTCATCAAGACGCAACCACCCAGATGGCTTTCTTTTTTAATTGATTCATTAGTGGAATTTTTAGGATTCTGATGCGGATGTTTCCCCGCAGCGTAGCGTGTGCTACTGCCGCATCCCATTTCCCCGGGGAGTTTGCCCTAAAAAGTGCACAACCAACACCTTGAGCTGACGGATCAATCAATAAACAAAGCGTCCGTGTTTTCTCTTTCTTAATAATGACTGTTGTTGTATTCGTAAATAAGCACATATAAAAATGCATACAGAGTAAAGAATTCAGAGTACATAAAGGTCATTCGAGTGTACAAAAAGTAAGTACATATAAGGTGTATATATAAATATTGATCGTGCGCTTTGTTCCACATGAGGCCGGTGAAACGCCTAAATACTTCTGCTTTGGGTACATCTAGGTAAATGTAAATTGGTAAGTGAGTGTATATAAGTGAGCCATTTCTCTTGGCAAGCAATAGGCGTCCTTAAGGCACAAATATTTGAGCCGCTGAGATTACTTAGTGTCGCTACTCTCTTCCATGTCAATGTCAGAGGAGGCCCGTTGAGGTTATTTGAGGATTTTTGCCTATCCTAGTAGAGCATTATGGCGGTTTGATTCTTGTCCTCACTGGGCGGTTCGAGGCGGCGGCGATCTCGGAGCTCGCGGCGCTTCGCATACAGCAAAACGGTTATATTGAGGAGTACCACAATAGTGGAGATCACGACCAAGTAGAAACTATAGCCCAGATACGCCAGCCCTGTGCTATACCAGTGCTGTTGCTGTTGCTCCGTCAGAAGCACGTTGTGGGCGAAGTACTGGAAAAACTGTACCAGCCAAGACACAAATGCCACAACCTGGGCTCCCGCTGCTGATATGTTGGCGGCCAGGAGCAGCACCATTGTGCCGCCCTTCTTGGCTCCTGAGGCGGATTTCAGCACGGCAGCAATGGCAGCCACTGCGCAGGCCAGAAGACCAAACCCGGTGCCAAGAGTGGTGAGGAGCCATAGCCAAAAGCTGGTCTCAGTGTTTTCCGTGCGAACGAATGTGTATACTGTGAATTGAGAAAAGGTATCGTTATATTTTTGTAGTTAATTAATACTCTATGAAAATGCTTTATAATTAATAATTAGTGCTAGCTACTGCTAACTGAAACTAAAAAAAAAAAAATCAAATTAGACAAAATTTGCACTTCCTATTAGACACCAAAAAAAAATCTTACCGTCAACCGGATTGGTGCGCACACCAAAGCCGGGATTTAACTGCTGGCTACCGTAGAATAGGCCAAAGTTCACCTCTCCCTCGGCCTCCGAGGAGGATTTCCGCCGTGGATTGGCACGAACCCAGTGGTTGGTGGTTAGACTGACCAGCAGCAGTCCGATGGCCAGGCAGCTGCCGAAGAAGGTGGAGAAGACCAACGCACGTGTGCGCATGCTCATCTTGATAACGTTGTTTAGGCCAACGGCAGGTCCGGAGAAACGGCTAGCGACGGTTTTCACCGTTTATATAGAAGGGAAATTGCCAATTCCTCCAACTGCAACAAAGAAAGTTCGGTTGAATTGAAAGCGATCGTACAAGGGCCTATAGTCCGTGTGTTTCCTTACTCTTTTTAATTTCACAGCAGAATAATGTCGCCTAGGACTCTTTGTTTTTCACCTGACTTAATTTAAAAAAAACAACAACAATGTTAATATTGTTTAATTTTTGTTATTTGTCTTGATGCTATGCTCTGTGTAAACGGGATTTCTTGTTTGTGCAAATATGGTAACTCTGTTTCTTACAGCTTGCGCAATGGCGTTGCCAGACGTGACATTTTAATTTGTTTTATGAATAATTAAAAATATTGTTGTAAAATATAATATAGCAGAAAATAAAATATAGCGATGTTTTTTTAGTTATATCTTTAGCGGCATAATAACGAGTCATTTTTCATCGGCATTGGCAAGTTTATGAACTTTCGTGACATTCCGCAAATACAATTGACATTCTTGACAACCCTGTCGATTGGGTGGCAGCCCGGTCAAAAATAGCGCGAAGTTTTTGTCTGTGCGGTAAAAAAGAAAGAACGCGGAAATTTCGTGCAAATATGAGCGGCCGCAAGCATCGGGGCTCGGAAAACATGGAAAATCTGTGTCCTATCACTAGGTAAATACGATGGTTTCTGAATAATTGCCGAAACACCGCTGTTCGATGGGAATTGGCCCCGTGACGTCACAGAGCCAAAGCGAACAAAATGAGGTCAAGAAAGTGTAATAGCTTAATTACTGGGTTCTTGACCTCAGTGCTGATGCAAGCAGCAGCCAGCTATGCGCTTTTTTAATGATTCCCCCTGCCACCCTTACAGAAAACGCTCAACCAACAAATGCGGCCCAACACCCGCTGTTTCTGCCACGAAATCCGGACATTACGAACTGCCGTCTTCGCCGTCAGCACTCACTTACGAGGCCCTCGAGGAGATGGGCATCGGTATGCTGGACTCCGAAGAAAGCAGCTCGTCGGCCCTGTCAGCCATTGCACTGGCGGTCAGTGCGAGTGCCACCAGCGATGACAACTCCAATGAGACAACACCCTACGTGAACGTTTCGCGCATGTTGCACCATCAGCAGCAGCGGCTGAATATGAGTTCCACAGCAGACACTACGCTGGATGGTAGCTCGAGCAATACAACCGTCATTGAGGATACGCAGCAACGCCTTTTGCGCACATCAGCCGAGAAACTGCAGGCCCTGACCCAGGTGAAGCGCTCGGCCCTCGCGTCCGAGACTGGGAGCAACTCCAACTCGCCAAGCAAACGCTTGCGCAACCCCCTGGTTGCAGTCACATGCAACAACCAAAGCGATGCGGCGGCCCCTCTTAATTTGCAACCCTCGACTAGCCGCCAAGCCCAAATGCGTCTGGCCAAGAAGCCAGTGATTGTGCCTCCGCCTCAGACGGCCCGTCTGGTTCCCACCGACAGCTTCTTCGTGTACCGCACACCCTCTATGAGCGCCCACATTAGCAGCGGGATCAACTACTTCGAGAGACTGTCGGACGAGATAGTGCTAGACATTTTCAAATGGCTGCCTAAGAAAACGCTTCTGCGCCTGTCCACCGTTTGCCGGCGATTCAATCGCTGCTCCCGGGATGAAACACTGTGGACGCGCCTGGACCTTGGTCTGCGCACCCTGCGACCCGGCGCACTCGAGCAAATAATGAGTCGGGGTGTTCTGGTCCTGCGCTTGGCGCAAGTTAGTGTAAGAATTTCATTTAAACTGGCTCGTGTCTATACCACTGATTCTTTCCGTTCTTTTGTGACTTGCAGATTCAGGATCCAGCTTTTTCGCCGTCAGCTGATTTTAAGTTTAGACTACAATATCTGGACTTGAGCATGGCGTCCATAAGCAAAGGCTCTCTGCAAATGCTCTTCTCGCACTGTCGTCAGTTAAAGAAGGTCAGCTTGGAAAATAACGACCTGGATGATAATATATGCGCGGAGCTCGCTCAGAATAAATCTCTGGAAGCTGTTAATCTTACCATGGCCTCCGGTCTCACTGCGTGCAGCGTGCGGCTGTTGATGGAGTCTCTCACCAACTTGAGCAGCCTGAACATATCTTGGACTGATCTAACAGCAGACGCAGTGACAGCCTTGGTTACTCACATCACCCCCAATGTTATTCGCTTGAATGTCGCAGGATGCCGGCGCGTGCTATTTGACTCTCGTGAGTCCAACTGCCAAATATGTTCCATGCGCGAACTAATTGTTTTGTATTTTTTCCCACAGATGTAGTGACTTTGCAAAAACGTTGCCCTCAGCTCCTAGAACTTGACCTTTCCGATTGCAACAGTCTTACTCCAGCCGTCATTCCGGCCATTATGAAATTTAAAATGCTGGAATACCTATCTGTTTCTCGTTGCTATCTTATTCCTGCTTCCAAATTCATGTGAGTCTTTTCTGCTGTACAATTGGACGAATTTAACGTTGAAATTATGTTTTCAGAGAGCTGAAGAGTATGTCCTCCCTCACCTACTTGGACATATTTGGCATGCTGTCGGACGCAGCAATGGAAGTCCTTGAGAAACAAATGCCGGAAATGGGGATAAATAAGTTCATTCACAGTTCTGTATCCCGTCCAACTGTAGGAACGCGTCGCACTTCTATTTGGGGCCTGCGCACAAGAGACTAAATACCAATTACATTCTATTACTCAAAATAAGAATTTCTGCCTTTGCCTCCTAACGCAGTAATTTATTTTTCATTTATTGGATAAACCACATTTTGCTTTTCGCACTTTTGCTCGTGCGTTATGTTACTGGTCCGCTTCGCTCAAAGGAGCAACTGGTGGCTCCCACTCCCACTCCTCCCAGCCAACGCAGTTCTTGAGACTATCCACAAAACCGGTGTCTGCGGGGCACTTCAATTCGGTGGCCGGTTCGTTCAGAGTTTCACACTTCCAGTACGAAGAAGCATCCCAATTGTTGCGGAAAACTTGAATCTCAAGCTCCGCCTGGGTCTTGCAACCGGGCTGGCCATCGCCTTCGTAGGCACTGACAAGACCACAAAAAACCACCAGGATGGCACAGAGGGCAATCTGTAGTTTCATCTTGCGACAATGTATTTGCCAACTGGAGTACCCCCAAGCGCCTTTTATAGCAAACTTGTTGCAACGGCAAACTAAACTGAACTTTTATATTATCAGAAAATGCTTTTAGAGATTGGCATCGAAGTAAACACTGTGAAGAGCACTGACTAGATAACTCTTTCTGTCTATGACTGAAATAAGTCTTTCCGCTTACATTTGAAAAACTATTCATTTTTGTTTATTGTATTTTCCAACATACTATTAACACATTTTTAACAACCAGTTTTTGCTAACTTTTTGTTTTAGAATTTTCACAGATGTATTAAATTTAAACACGGGATGTGCTATTAGTGAACTATAATTTGATTGTTGTAAAAACATGGTTTCAAATATTAATAAAAATTGTTGAGACCTCTCGAGACGAATACAATGTCGTCTATAGAGATTTGAAGAATATTTAATTTAATAAAACACAAAAATAAGCCATTTATTATTTAATCGTTTGAAAAGTTTAAAGGAACTAAAATTATAGTTGGACGTTTAAAAGTAGTTTTAATCACCGAAAACATGAAAAACAGTAATGTTGCCCAAAAAATGGACAGATTTATGCAGCTGTATATGAAATTCTTATTTGGATGTATGGATCAGAATAATATGGTTTCAAATAGGATCAGCCGACTATATTCCATTAAATTTAAACGCTTTTGTTCGAATTAAATCTATCCTAATAGATTTTATTTAAAGTTAATTTGAAAATGGCGCCCTTATACTTGCAATAATTTTAAAAGTGATGGGAGAAAATTTAGATCAATATATCGATAGTATAAAAACAGAATTGGATAGATGGCCTATAATATGTTTAGCAGTAACAAAAAAAAAACAACATAGAAAACAGTTTAAAAGCTCCTACTTAATTTAATAACGCTAATAATTTAAATTTAAAAATAATCATAGGCAATTACGCGACCATTCCCCGCCATTTTTTCCTTTCAAACACTGCTTATTTTGAACTTTACAACACTAAAGAATCCGTGAAAAAGGCTAACCGGTGACAACTCTGATGTCGCAGCAAAAAAAAAGTTGCAATTGATCTTAGACGCGCACGAAAAGGTTAAGAGGAATTGGATTACGACAAAGACTACGCTGGGAGATGGATGTAGACACGGGTTCGAAGCTGATTTCGGACAAGCGTCCGGGAACCCAAGCTGACCTGCCTACAGGGCCACCCGGCGTGGACGAGAAAAGCGGAAACGAAAAAAGTGATGACAGGAGTGTTAGGTCAGGAAAAAACCGCAAGTCGAACTCTCGGCGGCGTTCAACGTCACGGCGACGCTCCTCGTCTCGTGGTCGCCCCGATTCCCGCGGGGGAGGATCTCCACCCGCACGGCGAAGGCGCTCGGTGTCGCGCTCGCCAACTCCCCCTCGCAGGGGGCGTTATGACTCGCCAGATTTTGGTCGGTATCCCCCTCGTCGGCGCTTCGATCGCGATCGCCGCCGTTCACCTGATCGGCGACGTTCTCCACCTCGTCGAGGCAGGCGATATGGGCGTTCCCGCTCACGAAGTATCTCTCCTCCGCGGCGAGGCGGTCGCGGAGTGAGTCCTTCTGGTCGTTGGTCTCCCAAGAACAAGCCAGCTTCGCCCCCGCATCCGCCGCCGCATCAGCAAGTTGGTGCACCATCACAAATGAATCCTGGCTATGGAGTCATGCCACCCCAAATGTATGGCCAGGGAACCTACGGCGGTCCTGCGGACGTTTACGGCCATCAGTATGGTATGCCAGCCACCGCGTTTCCACCACAGGGACCGCAACCAGGATATGTAATGCCAGGACCCACTGGCCAGCCCAGTTTCGGAGCGCCTTATGGGCCCCCACCGACGGGCGCTTGGGGCGTAAATGGTACACTACCTTCGATGTCCGTGTGATCCCTCGAGTAACAACCATACATTTTTCTTTTGTAGAATACGGTCAACAGGTCTGGATGCAACAGCCGCCTCCAGCTCCGGAAGCTCTAGCAGCGCCGCAGCAGTCGGGCCAGGAAGTTCCACCCATCAAGCATCTGGAGGAGGAGCAAAAAGCGCCTGCCATCGATGGTGCAGGTTTGCCGCCGTCGGACGGTAAGTGATCAAATGAATTTTACTGTGTCCACTACGAAAATTCACATGCAAACCTCTCACATATGTTTTATTACTATTGTCATGATTGCTTGTACTTGTAACTTAAATGCGCGCAAAAGACTCGCAACCCAGAAAATATCGAAAATGTATTGTAAAGATTATCAAAAATATAGCCGTCTAATGCGCTGCGAGAGCAAACACAGATAAGCCCGCCCAAGGGGCTAAGAAATATCATTCCGTTTCGCTTTGAAAGCGCACATTTGCCGTTTTTATGTAGCCGTAGTCGAAAATCGCAATTCCGACCTGCTGGACGCCTTCCGTCTTCACCCCCCAACATGCACTCCAACCCCCAACGAGGACAAGGCAGAACAAGCAAACACGACGCGGTCATAGTGTTCCCCGATCCGATCCGGCGACCGCATCCGTGTGTAACTAGCCGGTGAAATGCACTCGAGAATGCATTTTGTAAATGAAATTTTAACCTTTATTTTACTGGAGAGTGTGTTAACTAATTGGCTTCTCTTTTTCTTTCCCCAATAATGCGCATTTTGCGGACGTCAGCCGTTGCCCAAGAGGCTGAGAAGCAGAAGGACGAGCTCAAGAAACAGCGAGCAAACTACGTGAAGAAAGTGACGCTTCTTAAGAAGGAAATGAAGGTCCTTAAGGAACAGCGGGAAGACTTGGCTGCCGGCGAAGCTCCACCCTCTCCTACCACAAAGAATTTCATTGAGGAAAACGATCGCCTGCAGGTACTTAGAGGCAGTATCTTCCGAAATACAGAAATCTAATCTTCACCTTCTTCCACGTATCCTTCTTGCAGGTGCAAATTAAGAAAAAGCTGGACACCATCGAGAATGTTATCGACATGCTGAACGGCATCATTGGATACGAAGATGAAGAAATGCCCAAGCACAAGCCGGTGGTAAAGCCCGACCCAGAACCCGTGAGCCGATCCCTCACTTCAACCGAAAGTTCCGGCGACAGCTCGGACTCCAACTCATCGTCAACTAGCTCATCGGAGTCCTCCTCCGATGGGGAGGGAGGCGAAAATGGTGATGCGGAAGGCAGTCCCACTAACCGACTCAAGCACCACGCCATCAAGACCATGAAAACCAGGCAGGGTGATGCAAAGCCAGCCACAGCAGCGGCACAAAATTACAATTTTGTGTTTTTCGATCCTGAACAGCATTGGTGCGAGAACTGCAATGTATTCCCGAAATCTGCGCGAGACTATTTGAAGCATCTGCATTCCGAGGAGCACATGAATCGTGAAACCATAGAGACCCCATGGCACGTGGGCATCGATCACGATCCGTTTCCGACATACGAGAATGTACCTTCTAAGCGGGTGCCGGTTCGCGGTATGCAGTTTCTTGTCCCAGCCAACGCCTGGTACTGCAAACTGTGCAGTGTTTGGATTGGCGACCTCCATTGCGCTTCCGCTCATCTCAAGTCGCGGCTCCATTCAAACAAATACGAGGTGCGTGGTCGTAATTTTTTCAACTGTCTAGTTGTGTGGTCTGCTATTGCTTTTTTAACAACAATGTATACTTTTCTCGGTTTAATGCGTTTAAAATTGTTTAAGAACAGCAAGCCGGCACCATGCCAAATTTTCAATCGCATGTGCCTTTCGTTTTTTGTTCGAGAGAAGTCGTTTGAGTCTGTCACCCAATAGGACGAATATTTCTGGTCTGGTCTATTTTATAAAAAGCCAATAAAGTTTGTGCTCTCATTGTGAAAGTGAAGAAGTGCCAGTTAAAATGGTTAATGGGGTGAATATTAAAGACTTTAAAGGAAACTCACGACGAGAAACTAACGATTTCAATTTAGTTTTGCATTCTTGTTTGAATATTTCAATATTTTTCATCCTTGTGGTGCTTAGCGCTTGAAATTAAGTATTGTTTGGCAGGAAAGTTCAACTATTTATGCATCTACTTTTAATTGCAGTTGTTTATTGAACAAACTCCCAACTATGAAATCGAGTGGCAGACGAATCGCGAACGCGCCCACCAACAGCAGAAGGAACGCGACGATTCGAAGAGTAAAAAGAGCAAGAAGGACGAGGACAAGGCTTCCAAGAAACGGAAGAAAAAGAGGTTAGTATGGGGGAACTATGCTTTTAGTTAGAAACTTTAATTCAAATCCAAAAATGTAATCCTTTCCAGCGACAAGAAGAAAAAGAAAAAGAAGCACGGAAAGAAAAGCAAGCGAAGTGCAACTGACGCCAACAGCTCATCGTCTTCGTCGGAAAGTTCTTCGACGGAGGACGAACGGACTCAGCAGCCAAAGAAGGAGCGCGTGGATGAGCCATCAGGTGCTCCAATTGAGAAGCCTGCGAACGCCAATTCCAGTCGCGTCGCCATGCGGAAACACGAGGCAGCGCCGGTGAGCTCCGTTAAGCCAGAAATACATTCACATTCGGTGGCACCGCCGCCTCCGGTTATCAAGGATTCCATGAACTCATCAGCGCGTGGTAAATGGACGTCGGCCGGCGGTGGCGGGGAGGAGCCAGTGGAGGGGCAAAAGAAACGGGATGAAGCCATTGTGCAGCAGTGGAACACCGTTCAGCCTGTGATAAGTGAGAGCGAAAAAAAATTTTTGGAACAATTGAAGGGAAGGCTAAAGAACAAGCCGACTCGTGAAACTGAGGAGCATAAGAGTGTTGCACCGCACTCGTCCTCCGCTGCGGATGACAAATCCAAGCGTCCCAGTAGTCGCCGGTCGCGCACTCCCAAGCGGCGCAGTCGCTCTCGGAGCGTGAGTCGCGGTCGCAGCGACCGAGATCGTCGTGATCGAGACCGCGACAGAGATCGCTATCGTGATCGGGAGAGGCGGCGGTCTCGAAGTCGTTCCCGGAGTCGTGGCCGCAGACGCTTCTCGAGATCACCTATGAGATCCAGTCGGAGGAGTCGGTCGCGTGATGGTCGTCGCCGTCGCAGCCGCAGCCGTTCGGAGGAGAGGGTGGAGCGTCCAGTGGTCAAGCATTCCGAGTTCCGACCCCGCACTGTGCCTGAACGCAAGCCGGAAGCCAAGAAGGAGAAGAAGGATACGGATGGCAAGCCGAAGGTTGCAAAGGCCACTGTTACCGTGGCTCCTGGTGGAAAGAAATTGCCTTTTATTGGAAAAATGCCAGTGTTCAAGAAGCAGACGGTGGCCGCAACGAATTTCGACCCTGCTGCGTACACTAATGGAAACTTTGAGGCGCCTCCGCCGCCGCCCCCTATGGTGGGACCGCCCGGTCAAATGGTGGCCCGTCATGCCGCTCCCACGGCAGCTCAAATTCAGATGGCTATGATGGAGGATGCCTTTGGCAACGCACCCCCCTTCCACCCCGATGCTGGCATGATGATGGACTACGACGAACTCATGCCTGATCCTGTGCAGTTCGCCAACTTGATGACGAGCTGCCCGCCTCCACCGCCGCCGGGAGATGGCTCCGATGGAGAAAACCGGGAGAAGGACGATGAAGAGTCGGATGGGGAAAGTGGAGAGAACGATGTCCTGCCGCCTGGCATTGACGAGCCGGAAACAGATCTGGTGGCGCGTCCATTGGACAGTGCGGCTCAGTCAGCCGACGGGGCATTACCCAAGGACCTAGCCGAAGCCCTCAATATTATATTCCCGAGCGAGGGGTCGGCGCCGGAGGCTGCGGACGACAGCAGCCAGTTGCCAAGTGTGCCTCAAACGGTTACCACCATTGTCGAGGACGAACCGGTTCTTAGTGAGCACAACCTCCAGGACTTGGCCAAGCAGGGAATCCATCTAGTGAGCATTCAGGAGGCAGAAGCTTCAAAGTCTGCCAATTCATCGGCGAAAGATCCCAAGAAAGAGAAGGAATCTCCGGCACTTAACGGAAAAACTGAACCCCAAGCCAAAAGCCTTAAACAGATCGAAGCAGATGACATTCCCATGCCGAGCTCTCCTCCCTCCGCTCCGCCAGCCGAGGAGGTTAAGAACTGTGAGCCCGTCACGAATCAGACGGAGATCTCGGACATACCAGAGCCGAAGGAGCCGCTGTCGGATAGCGAGAAGCTGCGCCGCCAGGCGGAGCTAGACGAGCTGGCTATGCTCGGAATCGATAGCAGCGACATGGCGGCGCAATGTATGTAAAACGAGTTTGTGTTCTACGCATTCATTATCTTTTTTTTACACAATATTTAATCGCATTCTCATAGTTTCATCATATGCTTGATAGTGACATTGTTTTTAACCTATATCCGTACTCATAGATGCGATGTAATGTGTAATGAGTCGGCTTTTGCCGCTGAAAACGTCAATAGAGGCAGGCCACCCACCCACCCACACCCACACACGGATTGACGAACAGAAGAACGAGGAGGATGGACGCATTGGGTAGGCCGCCAGTGGAGGAACAGTTTAAGCTTTTAGTTTCTTAACAATGTATGAGTGTTTCTTGGACGAATTGTTTTTAATAAATGCACATATATGTATGTAATATATGTATGAAGAAAGAAATAAAAGTATATATTCAAGTTTTTAGTCATATAGAATCGTATATATTATTAAATAAACTATATAATTAATCGAATGGCACTTAACAAGTATGGTATATAACTATCCAAAGTTAGACTTCTAACTTTACTTCTTTAAGCATTCAACATTCTCGTATGTTAACAATTATTCGTCGTCGGTACGATCTAGATTTGATTTTTGTTCATCTCAGTATAGGTACACGTTTTTTTTTTCAGTTAGTTTTAATTAATCCTAAGACCTCTAGTTGAGTTTTAGTAACAATTTAAGGGGGGGATGGGTTATGGAGACGGACTTGTTTGTGCTAGCCTACGGACTCTGATTTTTCACGATGAGTTGGATGATTTAGTTGCTGGCCTATGCACAGGTTATTGAGTTATAAATAATTTTAAAGCGAAAGATGGAGGTTCGTCGAGCTGGCCATTTCCGCCGATCCGGTTGCTATAAGTAAGTTACGCGCACTCGTCGCTGGCTGTTCGAGCCTTGGGGGGCCGGCAGCTAAAACTATAAGTCTGTGACCGGTCCATCTGCCACGCTGAATTTCGTTGTCAGGGCTGCCGCTGGTGCTGGAGCTGGAGCTGGTGCGCTGCTAGCCATGGCCACCTGGGCGCCTAGGTCTTTAACCAATTTTTCAAGGCTACACATTTGTTACAGTACACGAAATTGTTGGTTGCCCCAAGAAGTCGCCGAAAGAGAAGAACAGAAATGCAAAGTATGTAAGTGTCATGTGATTAGTCACCGAGATTCAATGATGTAATGAGGTGATGGGGGATAAGTGGTTAGGTGCACGGGTTGCGGATTGCGGGTGCGATAAGAACTGGCATGCGTTTGAAATAAGACGGTGCTGGGTTAGTTCTAGAATACGGAATAGAGCATAGACTACACCCACGCAATTATACGTTGATTTGCCTCCTTACGTGCGGCGGCAGCTTCGCTGAGCTCTCGCTTGATCTGGACGTGCTCCTTTTTGCGCGGCAGCAGGGGAGGAGGATGCGACGGGTCGACTTGGTCCGAAATCAGGGCAAACGACGGAGGACTCCTTACTGACTGCGGCCCGCCCTCGTGCGTGGCGGGCTGCGTGTGTAGCTTGGTTGGTGGCGTTGGCATTCCGTTGCTGCGGGACTCGTTGCTGGAGCAGGACAGTCGCTTGTTGGTGACCACCGATTGCACTTCACTGTCCAGATCGGCTTGCTCCTGTACGTGCTCCTCCTCCCCCTCGTCGTCCTCCTCCAGCGAATGCGTCGCCTGGGTCGGTGTCTGATGCACAGTTCCGTAGTGGAGATTGAAGGAGTGCGCTCGCCGGGTTACGGCTCCACCACCATTTGGGAAAGGCTTCCGAGCTCCTCGAGCCCGGTCGTTTTCGTATATAATGTCTTGATAGGACTGGCGCTGGCTGTAGCAACTGGCCAGGGCCTGGCGCAGGTACTTGTTCTCCGCCTCGAGGTGCGTCAGGCGCTTGTTCGTCTCCTTCCGCTCCAGGCGCAACTGCATCACGTGCGACTGTTGGCAAGTTCAATCACAGACTTAGAACGGACACAGAAAAAGTAACTCCACTTGGACACTCACCTTGAGTTCGTCAATGTCCCGGAGAATGCGAACGTTTCCGTCGTTCAAGCTCCACTGCCGCTCCTCGACCATCGATTTAACCCTGTAAGTGATGTCCAATGGATAAGTATCTAATACCGATTCGGAGTCAGTGATCCTTACCGGCTGAGCAGTGCATCTTCTCGTACGCGAGCCGCCTCCTTGACCTCTCGCACCACATCGGTCATCATGCCAGGTGTGTATGCGCCTGCAACAAGAAAGCATTGAAAGGAATTAGTATCCTGGAGGGCAGGACGTGCCGATTGTACCGCCTGGGCTGTACCTGAATGGAAGGTGGGCGCCGGGCTGTGCGTCCCGCCTAGTCCCCCGCCAAATACCAACGGTTGACTTTGGGTGCTCAATCCGCTCAAGCTATCTCTACGGTGCCGCATGCCCCCAACGCCGGACGGCGTCCAGGGATGACCAAAAGGAGCGTGCTTTAAGGCTTCAATATCGACTGTGTGATTGTGTTTACGGGTGCAACAAATACATAGAAAGAGGATCGGGTGGTAATAGATAAAAAATCAATGAGAATAGCAGGTAATACAAATATCTTTAAGAAGAATTCGGAAGCTCTAAAGTCGCTAAGCAGAAATGAAGAGGTACATAGGTTCTTAGAGAGGACTTTGTGACCCGTACCTTTTGTTTCGTGCAGGTTCTGACAGATCCTGGAATTGGTGTCGTGCAGTATCTTTATTTGCTCCATCAGCGCCGCGAAGAACTGGTTCTGCTGCGCCAGATCGCAGGCACTGCCACCTATGTTGCCGTTGCGACAGTCCGGGGTATTTTGGCCGCTCACCTTGGAGTCATTGTCGGAGGGGTTAAGCAGGCAGGGGTCGCTGAATCGAAAGCTGATGAACATACATTAGTTAGCACTCCTAGTAGGTCCTCCATCACCACTTACCCTCTGCTGAAATTGGGATTGCTGCCGCTTCCGTCCAACACGTCTGTGGAATTGGGTTCGTGCTCCGAACTGGCACCGCCACCACCCCCGCTCCCCATCATATTGACCAGTGGCGGCAAACTGGCAAACTCCTGGCCACTGTCCCCGGCGTAGCCCATGCCGTAGCCGTTGAAGCTCTGGGGTGGGAAGAGCATCGGGTATCGATGCGAGAGGGAGTGCGATTGCTGTGCGAGGGAAAGTGAAATTATTGGGCCTGGCTCACGACATACAGTTTACCCTAATGACTGATACTCACGCGCTGAATCCCCAGGCTGAAGGGCGTGCCTGTGCCCATTCCGTACGGCTGTGCACGCATTGGAAATGGTTGCTGCTGCTGATGTTGTTGCTGCTGCTGCTGTTGCTGCTGCTGCTGCTGCTGTTGAGGCTGAGCTCCCGCCTGACTCACGAACATGGGCTTAGGAACAGTTGCTGTGGGCGGTATAAAGTCCAAGAACTCCGATGAAGACGACAACTGGGCGTTCGTGGCATCCCGCAGGCAGTTCTCCAGCCATGCATCGAGATGGTCCTTGGAGTAGCTTACACCGCCCCTGCTGATCTTGCCCGAATTATTTTGATTGATGGGAGAAGCCGCCGCAGCTGCTGCCTGCATTTCGGCAGTGGAGGCAGCAGATGAGATTCGCGATTTAAGCTTCTTGCGCTTGGTAGCATCCAGTGCTGTTGGGTGGAAGACCAAAGACATATGTTAGTTGGGATCGGTACTATAAGCCTGCGACCTTACGGCTTTCCACCCCCGACGAACTGCAGCCAGGCATTGCAAAAACGCAAATGACTCACTGGCCCAAGTCGAGCTCGCGCTCCGCTCGACTCGCCCAAAAACCGATCCAACACGACTTGACTCTCGGGCTAAGTTATTTCAGGCCGCAAAAATGTCGCGGGAGCCGCGGTCTGAAAACGAGTTTCTGTCTGGGTTTCGCGTTGGTTATTCAGTTGCCAGATTTGTTTTGGTTTCTGCTGGGTAAATATTTGCCTTTGGACATTCAAGAGTGAGCGCTTCCTTTGGAAAAGCGGCAGTAGATTGCAAAGTTTTTCGAAAACTATGCGAAGCTTTTAAGGGCAACCGGAGAAACCCCTTGCCACTGGACGCCCAGAGGTTCAATTCCATTGGAGAATGCGCTCTGGAGAAACCAGCTCTCCCGCTCTTTCGGTTCCAAGGCGACCCTTTCATAACATAACGTCCTCCATATGTCGCTGAAGTTTAAATTTAGCATACATGTGGAATATGCTCCGGGTTGTCATGGTTGAGGGCGTTCCTAATTAATAGTCTACTATCAAGGTTGGAAAGTAAGGAAGTTTTAAAGAGCTGGTCTGGCAAGAATAGTTTGGAAAATGTTTTGAAAATCTACGAACTAGAATTGCAGACTAGAAATTGCTAACTTCTAGCCTCTATTTGTTAGGAATTCCCAGGAAAATGCAATTTAGCGGCGATACATTGTTTAAAATCAAAATCGAGTTCACATCACTTATCCAATTTCAATGCCAGATCGCGTGTTTCGATTTCGTAACAGAAATACCCGAAATTAAATCAATCACTGACCGTGAACCCATCATACGGCTGAACAAATCGATTCGGAAACTGGGTTTAAATTTCGTACTAGTTGATTGGCTTAGTTACCATTTCAATTATACAATGAGTTGACTTATTAAATCAAGCCATTAGTATAGAGAGCAAGTGACATTAAGTCCGTAGACGAGATTGCCATTCAGGAGACGTCAGATCTTAAACGACTTAATGCCTTGTCGGTGATTTATGAAACCGTTTCATGATTAACCATCATCGAAAGTTCATTATTGAATCAAATGATTTCCTGCCCATGTATCTATCATAATTAAGTGCCATTAGGGCTATTACCCTCAGTTACCCCCGAGCCCGAGCCCACCTTTCTGTTGGCCAGCCACGCCCACGATGGCGGCATTCTTCTCGCCGCCGGCTGCCACCGCAGAGGGAGCCTCACCGGCCGATTCCATTACCCCGGGTCCACCGCCGTTGGGGTTCCTCTCCATCTGGACTGTGGTTGTCATCTTCTCATGCAAAACGCTTCAAACGCGACTCCTGTAACGAAAGTAAGGCCAGAGAGTTGTTATTTAGCGTCGTTTTTCCGTTCCTATGATTCGGCACTCGACCATAAAAACAAGCGGATATGTTCGCAGTGCACCTTGGGCAGCCAGGGGAGTGGAGTGAAGTGAACAAAGAATGAATGAGGAATGAGTGGCGGACGAGCAGACGAGCGAACAAGGAAAGAGCATTTGGAGCAACCATCAAGTGTGCAGAACCGGAAAACACCTGTCCGTTTTCTTTCTCAATTTGCAAGAGGAACTTTGTAAGGCTTTGTGGTGGTTGCAGGCGGTTAGTTGGTGTCGTATAGCCATGGCACACCGAAACCAATTTATTGACAAAAAGTAAACAATCGCTTAACGTGCAACTGCATTGATCCACATACAGAGAGCTCTGAAGAGAAGCCGCCGCCACCACTTTATACCACCCGCCACTGCAAGGCAGTCAAGGATGGCTCGGAGTGTGTACTGGGAATGTACATTTTCCCTCTGGGGCTTCTCATTCATTTAATTCTTTGAGAAAGTTACAAAAAACATTTGCATGCCATCAACAAAGTCATAAGACGAGATGAATTCCTGTGTTGTCTTACTGCTGGGTTCCCATTTATGACAGTACAATCGCCCGCCTCTGGGGATCTGGGGGAAATGGAAAATTTCAGTTTTTGTTTAGAAGTTTCTTTTAAGAGAATTAACAGAGCGCTGCTACACTTTAACGCTTCGCTTCCAGCAATTATGCAGGTACAAAGTGTTACCTCTCGTACAATGGCTCGTCTATCTAGTATACTTGCTTTTCTTTATCGAAATTGGCCAAAAGGAAATTAAATTTTATAACTGGACACCATAAAAAGTCAAGCGGCGTTTAGTCTTACACTCAAACAATTAAATACTAGCGTAAAAAACTATGAAAAAAATATATAATGAGCCAGCAGATTTTGCGGGGGCCTCAAAGTCGGAAACACTAATTAATCCAAGGTGTTTGGATAGTATACTCTCTAACCAAACCAAAGCTTAAACTATCTCACAGACAGAGCGGTGGGACTTTGGTAAGCGATCTTCTCGATCAAGAAATTAAAGCACGAATATGGAGCGAAATCATTTCCTTTTATGACGACCCTCCAAAGACACTTGTCTCTGTACTTTTCGCATCAATGTACATACACATGTACTCTGGTTTGGCCTGAGTCCCGGCCATTCACCATTCGGTTGAAAGTGAATTAAGTTTTTACTTTTCTTGGCGCTTGACGAGGCGAAAGTCAAAGCATCATAAACATGAAAAGCATGCCAGCAACAATGGCGCGGCTGCGACAAGCGCGACTACTTTTAATTTAATTTCAAGATAGCGTAGAAATGTTTGATATAAGTACGTTGATAAGAATGGTATTAGCATTCTTACAATTCCTTATGCATTGGGTATACAATTTATACTATGAATTAAGCTTAAACCTTCATTCTTCTCTAAGCAGAAACCTCTGATTTCTTAAAAACTCCCATTTATAGATGGAAGATATTTTTTGTATATTTCCAAATTCCAGGGTTATCTTACAATACTTTAATTTCTTAGAAACTCCAATTTATAGATAGAAGCTTATAAAATAATGATCCGATTTCCTCATCCACAACCTGACACTAGGGAGTTGGTATCTTAGGGTATATCGTGTGTTCGTCATCCATGAATTCGGTGGAACAGAATGGGACCGACCGCCCGACAATGGCATTGACATCGAGCACAGAGTTTCACTATTTTGGCAATGTGCCCATGAATTCGGCTGGCAAGGTGAGCATCGCGTCTTGCATGAAGAAAACCACAATCGCAGCATGAAATTTTAGAGTATTCGGCTCATGGAGCGCCCCCTGTAGATGATGACGAGATGCCGCAGTCGCTGTAGCCAACTATCTCGCCGGTGGGAATCATGTGAAAAAGTGCCAGATAAGAGACTTTGAAAACGAACAGTGTGGAATCTAGGCAGTTCACCCAAAACAAAAAACAAACCTCGAACCGGTTTACTCCACCGCTCATGGCTTGGTCAGTCGAGCTGCTAGCTGCGAGCTCTCCCCCCATTAGAGTGAGCTGTGTATTGACCTTTCCATTCAACAAATTTTAATGACACTAATAAAAACAAAACAGCGTCGCAGGCGTAGAGATGTCGAGCGATGTGCCACTCGCGGAGTTTGTTTGGTTTGTTGCACCAGCCGGAGAGCACTTAATATAACCCAAGGCGATCAATGAAAGGAGCAGCTGCACATATGGCCACGAAATGCGGCGGAGTGGGAGGAGGAGGAGGAGGAGGAGGAGGTGGGGAGCTCGAGTCGCCTCCTCCCGTTTCCGTTCATCGAGAACCGCAGTGACTTGCACCCCCGCCGGTCGGTCACATGTTCGGATGTAGTCACATTTGAAGATAATTTTCTCAGGAGAGTCTACCACAGAACAGATAACATGTCTCGGCTGGGGGACAGACACTCTGTGGATGCGCCCCTGTCCCCAACAACAAAAGGCGACTATCGAGTTTCCCAGGCACCCCTTGTGCTCTCTCCTTTCCCTTTATTGGTTGTGAAAATGAAAAGAAAAATATTGCGGATGACGTCGTCGTCGGCGAACCGCCCTGGCCTCCGTCCGCTGTGGAGCTGTGGGCGGGGCGAATTCTCAGGGTTTCTCAAATCACAGTGAGAATGCAGCGGTTTCTACGGCCAATTATCCAAGTTACCTACGCGTTACGGCCGGTCCGCAATTGGAGCGCCAGTTGGCGGATGGGTGGGTGCACTGTTCACTGTTCACTATCCACTATCCACTATTTAACGATGGCTGCTTCGATGCTAATTAGCTGCTCAATAGCGGTTGCCTTTATAAAATCATCTCTTTACACTCAAACTGCCATTGTCCATTCCGAATTCTTTGCGTCACGCACGGGCTTTTACGGAATTTGGATAAAGCGCGGGGGTACTTGGGGGTTCTGGTAGCTGGACGGACAATAAGGGACTCGGGGGCAGACGCAGATGAGTCGACCTAGCGCCAGTTTTTTGCATAAAAAAGATAACACCACTAATCACAACAGAAGCGGCGGTAAATACATTTGCATAGGAAGCTAAACCGAAACCGGGCCGAGCTAAACAGTTCGAAATATTTTGGTTATTGTGCGTCGAAATGCTAAAAATTTCAAAGATACGCGTAGCTATCCATCGGGTTTCTGCTGGCAAACAATCCGATGGTTCTCTCGATACTTTTCGAAGAGAGTTCGGCGGGTTGCTTAAATAGATTTTATCGTCGCACTGGTGTGCGATGAAATAATGCCTTACAAGTAACGAGATTGTAATCGGTTTGAGTTCAAATCTTAAATCTGAAGAATATTTAATAATTAACATACAACTTTAAAAATTATTTGTCCACAAAAACGTATTAAAATAAATCACAATTTTATTTCTATGTAAACAAAGTTTATTTTTATATGTAAGTTTATGATTTTCAGTAAAAAAAAAACTGTTCTATTTGAAAAAAACCTTTCTTGACTACCGGTAATTCATGACAGCACCAGTTACTAAAAATACCAAAAAAATACTACGTATTTAATAGTATCGAAAGTCCATACCCGAGACACCCTGTGTTGCAGTGGGACATGGAACATGTGAAATGAAACATTCGCGGGTTTTTAATTTCTCGAAGATAAAAGCGTTTTTAAACAGAAATAAACCTTTTATTGTATTAGGATTTAATTGTTAATGATAAACAAAATATGAAGCCCTTGCAAATACTCTGGATGCCAAAGGTTGGTGACAAATGATGAGAGAAAAGATATCGATCAACATTCCAAAATAACAGTCTACTTAAAAGGACACTTTAGATTTGAAATCAAAAATAAGTATCTTATCGGATAACTTCTGCTTAAATTCGTCTTAAAACCTAAAAAGAATGAAGACCATTGAGAAGTTGATTTAAAAAATATTTCACTAGATATAGCATTTCTTTTTCCATGATTTTCCATGTTTGGAAAAAATATAAAAAAAATAAATACGAATCTTTCGAACGATACACATGTATATAGCAATGTAAGTTCCATCTATTGCGCCCCAAATACAAATAAGCAACAGTTGTTAGGCGACTCTGTCATGCAACTGTCAAAGCGAAGCTTTCCCAAGCGCTTTATGTACACAATCTGGGGTAGAGGGTTTAAGCTCTCCAGTCCTTCCGAGCCACTTTTCCTGTAGAGTGTAAGGACACCACATTTTATCGCAGTAGAAATAATTTCAAAGAAGATTTCGGGTTTAATATTTAGGAATCGCCTCTGCGCCTACCTCGCACATCGTCAAAAAGATTAATAACTACGAATGTATTATCCTTAAGGGAAAACCAGATAGCTAATTGTAAAAAAAAAGGAGTCTTTGCAATAAATATATTTTTTTATTTAAAATTTAGTGGCTAAAAGAAAGTAAAACGAAATAATAAATACGCAAATTACAAGTTTTTGAGGAGGCAAAGGCACAGCCATTTCCCCTGCGAAAAATCGATTTCCTTTATCCTGTCCCGTTGCGCTGTCACATCCAGAGCTTTCGCTTTCACTTTCCTATTGCAGTGAAAACAAAAGCGACCGAGGCTCTGGGATTTCCACCTGCCGCAATGAGGTTTGTGTAGAGAAGGTAGAGAGAGTGAGAGTGAGTTGGAATCGCCGCGACCGTCGCATGAGCAAAGATGATTGTCACTTCTGCTTCTGGCCTGGATAGCACCCCCACTCTGGGTACGTAGCCTGTAGGCCCTACCCCTATCGTGTCCTTCCAGCTGACGGCACTTTCCCTTACAGGCACTGTAGAAGTGACCACACTACTCGGCGTCTTCTTCGGGGTGCTGGTTTTGCTGCTCCTGCTCTTTCTTTACATCAGTAGGAAGTGCTGCTTCCACTACCGCCATGCCATCAACTGCTGCGACGAGCGCCACTTGGCGGCCAAGTGCGTCCAGAAGATTAGTAAGTACAATACGCCAGCAGGCTCCCCTTAAGGATCTTTAATCTAACCTTGAATCCCCGTGTCATCGCAGCTCGGAAACGGCGGTATGAGAACACCAGCTCGGACTCGGAGGAGGACATTCTGCGCCGGCTGCGTTGGCACCAGCAGCATCAACTGGGCGATAAGCACGGCAACTACGGTATGGGAATCAACCAGGCGAATCCCCTGACAGCACACAGCTTCAATTACCATCAAGCCGGCTCCGACCTACAGCGGGTCACCGTGACCCGTGACCCGTTGGCTGTCGCCGAGAGGGGTAAGGTCGGCATCCCGTCGTCGCACAGCGAGTGTAGCTCCAACGACTCCATGGAGGCCTCTGTGGACAGTCATACCGGTATCCTAACGGGCGAGAGCAAGGGTAAGCAGCATCAGGCAGAGGATGTGTCAGGACTATTGATTGAATTGGACATATTGACAGGTTCTCACCCGGCGGCGTCTTACCGAAATCCGTACGCGGATCATCGGGCCAAGACGCAGGCCTTGAGGTATCAGCACAGGGTCGAGGTGGTGGTGCCGCCCAAGCATGACAGCAAGGAGCGTGACAGCAATTCCATTGTGGTGCCCATGTCCAATTCCTGCAACAACAACAACTCCAGCGTGGCTAACAACAACAATACCATCAGCACCAACAACAACAACAACGATGACGTAAGGACATTATTTTATTAAAACTAGAATTTTAAAATATATTGTCCTTTTCAGGAACCCCTCTTTGACACCAGCGATCTTCGGTCGATCAAGTCGGACGACATGCTGGTGGGCGGCGAGGCAAAGGTGACCCCACGCGGCCCCATCGAGCTGGAGCTGTCGTTGCTCTACGACGCTCCAATGCGGAAGATGACGGTGCACGTGATGCAGGCGCGCAGCCTGCCGCCACTGGCCAGTGGACAGCCGACGCACACCCAGGTGCGAATGCTGATGCTGCCCACCAAAAAGCAAAAGCTCAAGACCAAGATCCGCAGCGGCGAGAACCCGCAGTACATGGAGAGCTTCTTGCTCCATCGCGTCAATCCGGAGGACGTGAACAACATGGGACTGCGGGTGCGCCTGTACGGATGCGAACGGTTGCGCAAGGAGCGTCTCATTGGCGAGGCTTACGTGAGCTTCGCTACCGTTGACCTGGAACTGGAAACGAACCTGTGGCTGCCGTTGGAACCGCGCAACACATCCTCGGTTCTGGGCTCCACCAGCGACCTCCTGAGTCTGGCGCGGTCGGAGAGTGCGGGCTCCACATCGTCCATGCAGCATGGCGGCGTGTCGGAGCTGCTGTTGGGCCTGAGCTACAACGGAGTAACGGGTCGGCTGAGCGTGGAGGTCATTAAGGGCAGCCAGTTCCGCAGCCTATCCCTAAACAAGGCTCCGGACACCTACGTAAAGATGGTCATGGTGAGCAGTATCGGGCAGGAGATATCGCGCGCCAAGACCTCGATCCGCCGTGGCCAGCCAAACCCGCTCTTCAAGGAGACGTTTGCCTTCCAGGTGGCTCTCTTCCAGCTCAACGACGTTACGCTGATGATCTCCGTTTATGCGAAGCGGCACATGAAGAAGAATGAGATGGTCGGCTGGTTCAGCTTGGGTCTGAACTCGTCCGGACCGGAGGAGGTGGCGCATTGGACGGATGTGTGTGAGATGCCCAAGGGCGAGATGCTGGCCCGATGGCACGTTTTGGTCGATTCCTGATTCGAGCAGTTGGGCCAGTCCTCGAGTCGCAGCAGCAAGGCCCTCCGGAAGCTGGGCCTGGCCGCGTTCAAGGACCGGTCCCGGGAGAAGGCTGCGAAGGATTCGTATGCCGAGGACGACGGTGACCAATTCCCTGCAGACAACGCCGTTGCAGTGGACATTGAGCCGGGCCTCGAGCTCGACTTTGTCTAGAGCCGAGGCCAAGCGCGAAGTTTGTGATTTGTTTTTTTGGCGGTCCAAACAGGACCGACCACAATTGTTGTAGCTGGGAGCCGGCAGGACTATCCAGACCGTTGGATTGTCCTCTGGATCTGGCCCGAAACGGGCTGAGGAATATTTGTATTTGTAAACCATTTGGCACACATTTTTTGATAAAATGTGAGATAAACGAAAATGAGAACCTAGAATATCGGAATTTTATACGCAATGGCTTGTGAACGGCAGCCAAATACTTAAAAATTACTCAATTTGAATTTTATGATTGTTTGTGATAATGAATAATACTAAATAGCCGATGCGGCAGATACTAAAGGTCTGCTCGAGTGTCGAATTTTTGTAATTAAAACCTTTCAGCATCGTATCTTAAAATATTAACTAAGCCTAACACTGAGAACACGACGTCTTTTAAGAGTAGCACTTTTTTATTAAAAAAAAACGGATAAAAATTCAAACAAAAGCGAACCATTGTAGTCGATAAAAAATATAATAATATGCATATATGCAAACGAGGGCGCAATCACAAATAAACTAAAATAATTATACCTACCTATCGTCCGGTTAAACTAACTCCAACTTTTCCTAAAACTACATACATTAATTTTAAAATTTAAATTAAATGCTTAACGGTTTATTTGTGAGTGCGCCCCTGTCTTTATATTAATATACCTGCAATCCTACATGCATACATTACCCGAAACACCTAACTACATAATTAATTCTTGTGATTTTGATCAAGGCCCATGCGCATGTTCCAGTTTTTGATATACTGACTAAATATTAATATCGGTACCTTAGAATTCGAACGCACAAAGATCGATGTACAACCGGAAAGGGAAGTTGGAGATGAAAGTTGATAAGATATAAGCTAATATGGATACATGAACGTAACAAGTATTGCAGTCAGGTAATAGGAAAATTTTCTTAATGCTCTACCATTCCGATTCGGAAGATCGGAAGGATGGGCTCGGTCAGGAACTTGCATATGATTGAATTCTTAAGAGTTCTATAAATGAAAGGACACTGTTTCTGAAAGTACATAAGTTTAACTTATACACGGAGATATGAAAGCTTTAATAATTATTGGTACTAATTTGTTTTAATTCAAACTAAACAAACAAAAAAAAAAACAAAAACAGAATACCAAAAAGAGATAGCATCTATTAAACTATTGCAATTCTAATGCAAAAAAACTTAATATTAGTTATATGAACAACCATATGAATGTATTTTGTAACGGATAATATTTGTATCTTTTAAAAATCTATATGTTTTAAATGTCGAATATTTTATAGTCACACTTCAAGTGATCGTGTGTTCGTTGTTGCAACAAACAGAATTTTACGCTAAGTCTATGAATTCGTTTCGGGAGGCAGGTGAGGCTAGACAGCTTAAGGACTATCAACAAATCTAAATCGTTAATAAAACATAAATGCCAGTATTAAAAATATTCCCAATTTTGATAGTACGACAGCCGTTAGCCTCGCCACTAAGCGCGGATTTAATGTCAAGTATTTCAGGCTCTGAGTAGAATCTCCCTCCATATATTAAATGCTAATGAAGTGATTATTTTTGTCTGAAGCAGATTGCATCTTTCTAATCTTCAATTTAAACAATTAAATTGTCATCGTTGATTATCAAAAAATAATTTTAATATTACATAATTGCCACTTAAAATAAAAATATATTATATAAAACAACTGACCTATACATAAAGCTTATTCCTTAGCCTACCGTCTATCACTTAAACTTATCACTTATTTTCTGCGCTTCCGCCTCAGCTTCTTACTGTTTCCGGATAAATTATCCTCGTCGTCACTATCTGTGTTTGTGTCCTGAGACTCCTTGGCACTCCCACTTGACTGGCTACCCTGCTGGGCGTCCCACTCCTTGCGCAACTCACTCAGCATTCCCGGCGTCAGAAGGCCCTGAGCAAGCAATCGCTCCGTAAGGCGACCCCGCGACGCACTGGGAATACGGGGTTCCTTGGTATGCGTTATCCGCCGCACAGTGTAGCTCGACACATCTCCGTCCTGGCTGGCCTCAGTGTTCTTGAGCAGTCGAGTTATTTGGAAGACTCCTTGCTGAATGATCTCGTCCAACTCCTTTTGGGCCTCTCGCACGTTATTCGCCTCCGGGAAGAGGTCCATGAATCGGTAGCTGTAAGAATACGCTCAATTAATGACATTATGATTCTTTTTACAAAAAAACTTGCCTTAGCCAAAGATATAGATCCATCACGTCAAATACTGCTTCCAAATGTACGAGGTCAAGGATGGTTTTCGGCAGCTTAAACGGCCAACCGCAGTTCTTTTTTATGAAATCAAAGGTGATGGGTTCGTTGCGGCTGTACTGCCGTGCTATTTTGAGGAACATTGAACACACAAAGGGCATCTTTCGGTTGATGGGAGCGCAGCAGAAGACATAGCGTGCTCGCAGGGGAAGAGGAACGTGCTGAATCATCTCAGCAAGGAACTTGAAGTCCTCAATGTTGCACATGAAGTACAACGAGTCGTCGACTGTGCACAAATTCACAAAAATGTCCATAAGGTTGCTAAGCGATGAGTTGGGCAGATGGTAGGCGTAGAGTTCTATTTGATCGGCAGTGGGATGCAGGCCAGCCTGTTTTAACGGATCTGGTGTTTGCGACAATATGCGATGCAGGATCTGCAGATCCTCTGGCTTAAAGGCGGTAACATAACCATGCTCCCACTGCGTCCGGAAGCGACCAGCGCGCCCCGCTATCTGAAGGGCGGACGATACTGAAATGGTGTCGATCTCCCGCTCACCCTTCTCGTTCATTGTCGGCTTCACCAAAGAGTAAAATATTATACGACGTATGCTCCTAGAAAGAGATAATCATTTCATTTATGTCGATTTATGAATAAGGGCTATCCTACTCACAAGTTCAAGCCCATGCCAATCGCATCTGTGGCTACCATTACTTTACAACTATTGGCGGGATCATTGAATTTAGCGGCTTGTGCGAGTTTGGTTCCTGGCGGCAGGCCTCCATAGATAACGGCTACCTCCTTACCTCTGATAGAACAACAATTATAACAGAACACCTTTCTGGCGGAAGCTTGCTCACCTAGCCTCTATTTCGCGAGAAACAGTGTATATATCATGCTTGCTGAAGCAGACGATGCAGTCGCCCGGTACGACGTTGTCCAGGGACCCCAGAGCTGTGTTTTCCACGGTCAACTCGGTAAGTCGATCGTAACGTCGCACTTCAACAGTTTCCCCTGTGGTTTCGCAAATCTTCTCCAGGAGTCCCAATGATCCGGCCTCTCCACAGACGTGCACTTCATCGGCAATCAGCCCCAGAAACGCCCGCGTCCATGCCCAGCCCCGTTGAGGGTCGCGGATCTGCTGAATCTCATCGATCACAGCCACTTCATCTGCAAAGAAAAATGTTCTTAGATTACGCTGTTTTGTTTTTGGAAAATGTGAACTTACACGGAGTGTTAACCGATGTCATTTCCACCGTGCACGCTACGTGGTTTGCGGGGGAGTTCTCGCTTATGCCAAACTTTCGCTCCTCGCCAGTGACCAGGTCGCACGGAGTTCCCCGCTCGTTGGCCTTGTTGAACACTTCCGTGGCGAGCAACTTGAGAGGACCACAGTAGACACCGGACTTAGCAGTCAGGTATCTCTCCATTGCGTGATACGTCTTGCCGGAGTTTGTGGGTCCAGCGTGGAACACTATTTTTCTGGTGATGGCGCGGGCATTCGTGTACCAGTTGGCCGGCTGCCGCAGATCGGATATCTTCTTCAGATCATCCATGCAATCAAGATGCGGGAACACGGTTTTGGCATGGCGGAGGAAGTAAGGAAATATATCGTCAATGTGTCCTGCTCCCTGCATAATGTCGCTGAATGTTATGTGCAGGTCCACCGGAAGATTCTCCGCCTCGATACAATATCGCCGGAAGGAACCAAAGGCCTGTTGCTGCAAATAGGCTAAGGAGGGATTAAAATGGGGGTTAAATTTGACTAAGAATGGAAACTCACAATCCAATCCGTTTTCGCTGCATAGTGCTTTAACTTCCCGGCGTTGAGTAAACTTGTTAAGGATCTTCAGCACCTCCGCCTTCTCCAGTTTTCCAACTAGCTCGGAGCCTACGTCCTCGGCATCAACATTGGCCTGTACCTGGACCGGCTTAAATAGAGTGGAGACGTTGGTCTCCTGCTTCTTGCGAGCATAGGCAATCGCCGCCTGGTGCAATTGCCGGATGCCAGGTGCTGCCCAAAAACACGGACGCAGGCAATGGGGATGTCGGGCGACGCCCAGCAGGCTGATGCAGCGCCTTGTTTGCTGCATTGCAGAATGTGTGAAGGAATATTCAGACTTCTTTTAATTCAGCAAATTGGCGAAAATCGCAAGGAACTCAATCCACGTTTTCGGTTCTGATATAACATACCGGGAGACTGTGCAGCTGAGGCTCAGCTGTTTTTAAGGTGGGGACTTTACACTTTGTGTGACGTCACTAATACTACATGAAGTGTTGCCATATCGACAACTTTATTGACAATTAGTTTATCGTGCACATATACGACTAAATATATTTATAATTTGTATTATTTATAATAATAATAATATAAATAATAATAAATTAATAAATGTATTTTAATTTAAGCAATCTATATTTTTCAAAAATTCGATTCATGTCTCCTCCATAGAATTCGTCTATAAGTTGGCAGCACCCTCAATGTTTGCTCTAACAATATGACTCACTTGGCCTTTTAAAAACAAAATAGAAGTTTAAATAATAAAACAATAAACCAGATTCTCACCCCATAAGATTGCAATGGGTTTGTTCGGCAAGACTCCAAGTAAAGATCCCAAAGAGCAGGTAAGGCGTGGCGCACCAGTGACCTCTCGAAATGAGGTTTTCGCGAAATGATGTCATGTTCCCATTGTTTTTATTAATTTGTTACTCTGACATATTTCTTTATAATCTGGCACTCTGCAATTAGGTGCAAGAATGGACGCACAAAATACGGAAGGAGGGAAACCAGCTGGATCGGCAGATACGGAGCATTCAGCGCGAAGAGGATAAAGTGAAGCGCTCTCTAAAGCAGGCGGCCCAGAAAAACGACCGTGACACCTGCGTCATTCTGGCGAAGGAAATCGTCAACTCCCGGAAGGCCGTTAACCGCATATACACGTCGAAAGCGCATCTAAACTCTATACAAATGCAGATGAAGAATCAGTTAGGTTGGTGGGCCTTACTTTAGTACCAGGACCGAATTAAAACTTATATTCTTTCAGCCACTCTGCGAGTCGCAGGATCTTTGCAGAAGTCAACGGAAGTGATGCAAGCAATGCAAAACCTGGTTCGCTACCCAGAGCTGGCTGGCATCATGCGTGACATGTCGAAGGAAATGATGAAGGCGGGTATCATCGAGGAGATGCTGGACGAAACCATGGACTCGCTGGAGGAGTCTGAGGAGCTTGAGGAAGAGGCGGCCAAGGAGGTCGACAAGGTTCTGTGGGAGATAACCGATGGCAAGCTGGGTGAAGCTCCCCTGCCTCCAGAAGCTACTCCCGCGGACAAGGCTGCTGCTGCGCCGTCCCGCGTCGCAGTGCAGGAAGAAGTCGACGACGACGACGACGAAGGCGAAGAGCTGCAGGAGATGCAAAAGCGGTTGGCCTCATTGCGCTCGTAGAGTTAAGTGGTTGCATTAAGCTTATACTAGTGATTCTTAACCCACAACCTGGCAGGTCCCTTTGAAATTCAAACTCCAATAAGCATGCAAACCTTGAACTCTGTTTAAACCAAAATAATCTTTGAATAACAATCCGTTTTTATCTTTTAAGTGTACAGTGTCCCAGTTCAAATTATATTGGACCACCCGCTTTTACATTTAATTTATTCAAATTAAATTTAATTATTTTATAATTTACCTTGTATTAAAAATTTTTGCTGTGACAATCCTTTGTAGGATCGGCTATTCATTTGGATGTAAAAGTTGACTTAAGGTCTGATGTTGTTCTCAATGAAGTCGAGGTAGGCAGCCACGCGAGTGTATACACCTGGCCACCCTTTCAGGCCGCAAGGTGTGGGGCCATAGGAAACCACTCCGGCAATATAGTAATTCGAGTTTCCCTGATAATAATCTTCGAGAAGTAGTGGCCCCCCGGAGTCTCCTCGGCAAGAGTCCACTCCTTCGACGCCTCCGGCACACAGCTGATTGGTGGTCACCGTCCGCCGCTGACTGGCGTACCGCTCGTTGCAGGTTCGTGTTGCCACCGGATCCAGTTCCGCCTTTAGCTTGACGCTGGACGTAGCATTTGTTTCGGTGCGACCCCATCCGGCTACAACCGCCTTCCGGCCAAGGAACATCTCGTCGCGCTGGGAAGGCAGGCTGGGCAGGCACACGGGAGAAATGAAGTCGCTGTATTTAACCTCATCCCGAAGTCGAAGCAAGGCGATGTCGTTCAGCTGGTCGCGCACATTTCCTGGGTACTGTGGATGCGGAATTCGCTCTGACACAGCAATGTCTACATAAGGGTCGTTGCAATCCTCCCGCCCGTTTAACTCGGTGGTGCAGTCAGGGTTCATTCTCGTGTCCCAGTCGCCGAGGCGCACTCCGGTCAGTTGCCAGTCGGCGGGAATAGCTGCCACACAGTGGGCTGCAGTCAGCACATAGCGGTTATTGATCAGCGAACCGCCACAGTGGTGACCCTTGATGTTTCCAGCTATGGGCGGATAATGTGGTTTCATTTGAGTGGCTATTGGAAGTTAGTGGACACTTACGTTTTGTGTACTCGATCAGCGCCATCCAAGGAAACTCCATCTTGCCGGTCTGCACGCCGCCCACGACGCGGTTTTCGAAGTTGTAGCCACAATAGGGTGCCTTGGGCAGAAGGCTCGATCCGGATCCCGATCCCGATCCAGAGGGTTGGGTCACTGGTCTTGGGGCAGGTTGACCCTGGTTTCCCCACTGCGGCAGCTGGTTGCGCGTCCCGCTGTTGGCGCAGCATATCTACAACGATGGTGGTGATGTCCGAGGTGAATGGTAAACAAGCGCATGACTCATCGAACCGGGGGATAAACCCGATCGGGTATCGGATACTCACAAGCACCTGTCCGTTGCGGTAGCCGCACTGGCTCGATTGCAAGAATTCACGGTCCTCTCGGGAAATAACTCCACGCTGGACCACCTGGAACAGGTATCCACATTCTCTGAGATTAATGCACCTTCCATTGCTTTCGTCCGGCGTTGTGCAATACCCAAAGATTTCTGTGGAAAAAAGAAAACACAGATCCATAACAAGGCTATTGCGCGGGATTGGGAACGGAACGAAAACGAGATTGGGAATGCCCCCCGTCGAGCCAGTTTGTTGTTGCGTCGCCGGGGTCAAGTTCAGCGCTGATAGTTGATCATTTCAACCAAATTGTACCGAACTTCCAGCTCCCACATAAACAATTCCTTGGAACAGAACATACCCTGCGACTTAACATCACTAGCTCCGGTCAGTAATATCGCAAGAACTCCTAGTATAAGATGTTGGTCCATGGCGATAGATTGTATTTGGTTCTTGGGACTCTGTGCGGCGGAACCAACTCAAAGCGCAAAGCGTGTTGGAACCTCACTGACTGCGACTGGCCTGGTGAACGGACTGGCCCTCACACTTCTCGTTCTGAGTCTGAGGCCGAGCTTATCAGCCAGCTGAGCGAGCGGCGGGAGAAAACCAGAATCAAGAGATTCCAGTCCGGTCTGAGTTCGCCTGGGTTTGATTCTGGTTTTGGTTTTGGTTATGCGTTCTCTCAGCTTGAAAGGAGGATGGAGGGCTATTAAATGTGCAGGCACTCTCTACATACCATGTATGGGTGAATTCCAGTGAGTTTTCTTCTACTCTCGCCGACTCATCAAGCATCGGGGCAATTTCCACTCCAGCGGTGCGATGGGTCTACCCCCGGCTGCACTTGGGGTTGACAGGTCTTGGCCCACTTTAATAGCCATGCCACTGCTACTTCTGCAGCCGACAAGCTGATTGAGAGGGTGTTCAATTTTTTATTCCGACAAACGAACAACTTGTGACACCTAAATGCTTGTGCAAGTGTCATTATAAGGACGATTGCATTTATTTTATTCATACAGACTCATACCCAAATATCCGACAAATAAGGGGGAAGTTCACAATTAAATTTTAGTATTTTATAAGAATTTAGAATCAGAAATTAATATTTAAATTATATTGCAAGTATAAACCTTAGTTTTAGACAATAATTTGTTAGAAATAGATAAATAGAATAATAATTATTATAAAAAGAAGCTGGAACTGACTATAGACTATAGAAATAGACTTTTGTATTTTTATGATACTTAAATCCCCATAAAGTTGAAGAAATCGATATGAATCGAATCTTTATACATTTTCTAACAATGTTTTCTTCAAGATTATGTAGTTATGTTTAAATTAGACCACAAATATAAACCTAATTGTGTAAAAGCTTTACATACATAACCTTCTTAATGGAGCAGATCGGATTTATTTTAAGAAAACAAATTATTTCTCCTCGTGAGAGATAGAAGACGTACAGAAGATATCCCTTTTCCGACATCCCCACGATTAGTACTTACCATCCGGGAAACCCCAAACTCTTTGAAAATTGCTTTTTGGGGGCCAGAGTTTCGAGTGGACCGACTGGGGGGGAGTGTGCTTGAGGAGAGGAGAGGGTCGTGGTGCAAATGAATGCGAAAAGTAAGATAGATGATTTCAATTTGTTACAAGTGCTTTTAAGTTTATATCGAACGGACAGGATGCGAGTGTGTGGGCACTTCGCAAGGCGGCGCTCTCAGCTGCCCAGCCGGCACCTTCCCGGACGAGGGTGCGTGTGTTGCTGTTTGTTTAGTGGCAGTTAGTTTGCTGATTTAATGCCAATGGCCACTTCAGGAAAAAGTGGACGTCGTCAATTTTACCATTTCATTTGACAATGCATTTCATTAGGGCTTAAGCCGGAGGTTATCACAGAGCTCTCCCACATGTATCTCCCGCCCGGGTGGGTAACTTCTATTAAATTAAAGTAGAATCTGAGGACCGCCGGGAAAGGGTAGATGGATGGAGGGTGGGTCAGGATGGCGCCAAAGTTGTTTCTCCGGGCTAATAAACACGGCTTCTTCACACTTGACTGGCTGCAAAGTGACTGGACTGGACGGTGAATTGTGAGGTGGGAGGATGCGTTTGTATAATTAAAAGCATTAACTGAATAATTTATAAGATTCAGGTCTAATGGTCGAATGTGGGGTCGCTTAAGCGGGACTTGTGAAAAATGTTCCGGATTTTGGGTCAACGGGGACTCAGAGCCCTGCCAGCGATGCCGATTTCAAAGGAATTATGTGACTGGCCGACAGGAAGAATGAAATGTCATGATGTCTATTTGGAGAATCAATTGTTCCGAAACAACGACGAACTTTTTTAATTAAACCTAATATGTGTATTGGAATCGCAAGCATTCCCCGTATTGATTTGTCGAACGTGAGCCCTGACGAGGAAGCTAAGGAGGAAGGCCACCCCATCATACTTCTTGACACCATCTGCATCGGAAGGACTGAGTTGCCCCTGCCGCAGGGACAATGGCAGCGCAGGAAGTCAGCAGCATAGTCATCACGGAAGACTGTGAATTCCAAGCACTTTGGAATTTTATGTCCAAACAATGCGGGCTCGCAAAAAGACACCAGAACAGAATGCTGGGTAAGAGTTTTACTAAATTCCAATAAAAGCTTCCTAAACTCATCTGCGTGGCAGCGCCAACTTCCTGTGTCGTCCCGGTCTCTATTTATTAAAACAGAATGGAGGTGGATGTGGAGATGGAATGGATATCCTTACCCGCCCCAGGGACATGCAAGAAAGAAACGAATGGAGTTCTCATAATGCATTTAAAAACTGTTTATTGGAAATTAACTCGTTCTATATTAAAATACAATCCAACAGTAAATACAATACAACATATTACAATGCAATACAATACAATTCAATTCAATTTAGATCTCGTACAATTCTGGCAATCGCAGTGTCATTTATTTTATTCGCTATTCCGACTCTGACTCTGCGAGTATATATGTATTTACGCACAATGACCTGCGGATTATTATAAATATGTACTTTCGAAAGAGCCAGTGGCGTTGGGTATGTAGTTATTTTCTCGAAACGTTTTCGAAATGCATTAATACTAAATTGAACTTTAATAACTTGCTAGGCTGGTATTTTGTCACGTTTTATTTTGTTTTCATAAGGACATTTATGATATCGTTCTGAATATCGGCTATTTGTAACTCAAACGGCATAGAATTTGTTTCCAATAGTCTTGCGTTGAATTTATTTTGAAATTTATTATCAAAACATCGGATCACATTCGATCGATGGTGAGTGGGTTTCTATTTATTCAAGTAAACATTATGTATGTTTTTTTCGATGCCCATGTCCAAACTGATGTTTTCCTGGCACTATATAACTATATTAACTTGGATATGCTCGTCGCGGCATCGCTTTTTAAAATTTGATTTCGATCGTCTATCTTTATATTAAGGTATGCATATGCATGTATATATTGAATCGCAAATTTATGATTGGTTAGGGTATAGAAACTTTAATATATTATTATGAATTCTTGTATATATATTTCTTTATTTTTCCTTTTACTTGATCATATCAATATATGTATATATGCAAGTATAGTTCATAAAACGTTTAACAATAATTTCAGTCGGTCATTTTGGTATGTAAATTATATATACTTAGGCTATAATTACTTCAGATTTTTCTTTAACCTTTTCTTGCTTTCGTTTTTCAATTACTTTCTTATTATGTATTTCGATTTGTATTATTTAACTTGTAAAACCATGTAATTTTTAAATTAAGACACGAAATTTTTTAAGTTTAGATATGATTGTTTTATTTATATGATTGATGAAAAATGCTTATATCATTTCCAAGCTCGTCAAGAATAATTGTCAAAGGGGAAATTATTTAGGCCGAAAGGACTCCTCGGCCAGCAGAATACATACATAAATCATTTATCGGATGAAGCTCTTAAAGGCTGATTGAAATTCAAAGATAGAATAATGGCTTAGCACGATTGATAATGAGGGTGCAGAAAGTTCCATAATCGGCGTTCCATAATAAGTACAATATTTGTCATTTCAAGAAACTTAACCTATTAACTACACTTCCACTAGGGTCATTGGAATTTCAGGTACTTTGAAAATCTTATGAATTATTTTGGCAAATGAGGAAAGTCAGGCCAGATACTACACATATACACACTACTTGTATCTGTGGCATTCGCATATGGAATGTTCGGAGAAAGTGCACTCGGCACAACGGTGAAAAAAGACGTCTTTATATGCGACGAATGAACTATTCTAATCGATTTAAACTAATGTCGTTGTTGATTCATCTCTGATTTCACATTTGGTTGCTATATTTCCTTCTAGTCAATTTAGTAGGTGAAGCGTAAATTTGTTTGTTATCTTCTAATCGTTGTGCCTATGGATAAACCGAATTCGAACGATTTTCGAACGACTCTAAAATGGCTCATTTCGATTCTCGAGTATAAAGGAACTAATTGTCGCTAAGCTTCGTGTGCGTTACTTCTGGGGTCAACTAAAACTCCTAGTTAAAACTACCTTTTAAATATCCAACAATTGCAAACGTGCTAATTCTAAAATGCGGTTCCTCACACTCGGGTCTGGATCTCATAAAGAGGCGGTAAAGAGACCACTTAAATTGTCATATAGTTCGAGTAATACAATATAGGCAATGCGGCTAATTGGATATGGGCGAGTTCGTATCTTAGGATCGTCTTAAAAATACCTAGTTTAGCTGCTGGAAGGGCTGCAATGTCGCGACATGTCCTTCGCGGATCAGGAGCTGGCAGGTAATGCATGTAGAAGGGTCGAACATAGCACTCGGGGCTTGGGGCTAGTAGAAGGCGTTGTCTTTCTTTTTTTTTTTTCTTTGTAGTGTAGATCTTTCACATCCACACACCACACATGTCCTGCGGGCAATTCACCCAAATGTTGACCCTGTGACAAATTGTGCGTTATCTGAAACCGAAACCGAATCGTCGTATGACTGGCGCCTTGATATCTTTTCGGACTTGCTCAGAACCAGTTTCTCAGTGGACAATTCTTAAAAGCATCACTAAGACGTTTTTTCAACTTGGCTGAAAGTACAAACAGAGCAAAATCAGTTAGGGTGCACAGAACCGAAAAAGGATAACTTGGAAAACTGCCTACGAAATCGAAATCGTTAAGTTGCATAAACCAAAAAACGAATAGCAGAATAAACTTATAGAAATGAAAGGGTAGTTGCTTGGCAGTTTGATTGTTTTCGCCCTCAGAGTGACAGCGCAAATAGAATATACTCCCTAAGGGATTTGTATTGTTTGCTTATTGTTTCAAATTGCTGTGGTCATTAACTTTATCGACAATGGAACTTTTGGAAGTAATTTTTTTCTTGGCTGGGTAGCTGGGTGGCTAGGTGGCAAGGTAGCTAGGTGGGTGGTCTGGCTGGTGTGAGAGTGTGGATGTGGCGTTGGGTGGGGTGGCATGAAGTATGGGCACGAAATTGACTGGCTAAGCCATTATGTTACCTACCTGTACCTGTCCGAGCGGTCGAAGGACCCAGTTACACAACAGAAATGGTACACAGCTTAAAAAAATATCGTTCAAATGTAAATAGGTACTTACTCGAGGCATACTGACCGACCGACCGACCTCCTGTCCGCCACTCGCCTAGGACAGTCGCCTAGGAACAGATGCCACTCACCTAGGAACGCTTAATCTAGGTCAACTTTTCTTTCAGAGCCTTTGGCGATGCAAAAGGTGTTAAGATACTGAAACTTAGGGGCCTGCCTCATCCCTTAATCTTAGGATGTAGCTGGTGGTATGGCCCTTGGCGGCCACACAGGCTCTCGCGGAGATTCGCAAGGATAAACATACATATGTATAGAGAGGCGGTTGGATACAGACAAAGACTTTGGGAGGAAGGATAATAGAGATAGTTCGGGGAAACAGAGGAAGAGTAAAAGGTAGAGAGAGAGAGAGAGATAGGTCGACATGTACACATAGATAGAAAAACATATAGACTAACGGTCATGCCAAATGAAGTTCACTATACGTATCAGATATTAGATATCAGGCAGGTTAAGAGTCGGCAGTGTACTTTGGGGGGAAATATATGTATTCGGTGGGATTCAGTGTGTGACGATATTACGGTAGGGCTATCACCTCGAGATGATGTCCGACTAGGAATAAAAACCAAATGTATTGTTGTGTTTTCTCATATATATTTATACATATATATATATTTTTTTTTATTATACCTTCTATTGTTTTTTTGCTTTTAATTAAATGTTCAAAGTAACAATATAATTAATCAACTATTAACGCTTTTCTTAATTTTTGGTTTCGTTTATTCATTTGTTGTGTATAGAACGTCTTTCACATCTAATAATGACTTGAATGGTATTTTTCCAACATTATTATTTATCATTTTTGTCTGTTGTTTCTCTATTAAATTCATTTCCCTATTAAGTTACACATATACATATTTATATATATAGATAATAATGTTTTTAATCATCCGTGACTTGTGAACTGTCTGATATACATATAATTACATTATCATAACTATAATATTAACGTTAACACAATATTATTAAACAGAAATCAAAAATAAATCGGCTGAACCATTTAACATTTTCAACATTTATGATTACGTTAAAAACTTGGTTATGATTGAATAATATGTTTTTTTTTTGTTTCGGTTTTATTCATTTATATTTTGTTTTTTGGTTTTTTGTTTTGTTTTTGGTTTTTTTGATTCAATATATAATAAACAATTAAAGTGACCTTGAACATCACATAAGTATCTGAGAGAAAAACGCAATGGATATAGTAGTAGAATCTAGGTAAACATTTTCTATTCGTATTTAGAAAGCCATTAATAGTTTCGAGTTTTCGAAAAGAGCATAGCTAATTGTTAGAGACATCTGTATCTGTATCGGTTTCAGTAACAGGAGTGCGATGGGAACAAGAAAGCTAGTATTAGTTTGGGATAGTAGGCTCCTTTCCCCGTGGTATAACCACCTGGTCATCCTGGTTTATCATCAACTATTCGCTACTCATGGTCTAGTCGTTTCAGCCACGTTAAGGCATTCATTTATTCATTCATTAGTTCGATCGTTCCTAACTTTGTATGGAGCGAGGGGCACTAGAGGATTGCTTCAGTAGATTGACAGAGAGAGGTGTGTTGAGCCTTCTGGCTTTATTGCTGTCTTACCAATAATATATATATTTTTGTGTAGAAGAAGAAGAATAAGAAGGTAACGAAAAAAAAACATAGAATCCCGCTTAAAGTTAGACAGTTATGGTGAAGGTAAGTTAGAGCACGGCTCGAAAGGATAGTTTGATAGTTTGATAGTCATCCTTGATCTGACATGGTTGCTATTGCGTTTGGTGTGTCAACTATTAATGCAAATTGTACATACATTTCTATGGTATTATTTTTGGATCTGTACATTTATGTAATTAACCATTTACAACACCATACATATATTTAAATGCTCGGGTTAAGTGTCTCATGGTAAGTGTCTGTAAACTTATGAGTGGGGTTATGGCCATATAAAAACGAATTCACAACTTTCAGAAGTATGGTTGGTTCTCAAATAGAGACGATCTATATATTTAATCATTTGATGCCGTTTCTGATAATGTCACTATTTGCATGGCTTCTATGGTATCGGTATAGTATAGTTCATCTCGTATATTACATAGCTAGTACTTCTGTAGATTGGATGTACTGGATGTTGTTGATGTTGTTCTTGTACTGGCTGTAGGCGTTTTCTTGTGCTGTTGTTCTGCTTGTACTTGATTGATGATATCATCAATTTAGTAAAACACCGAGAATACATGTCTGAGAGAGACCATCAAGTTGTTGTTGTGAAGATATTGGTAGAGTAGTAGTAGTAGTAGTAGTCGTTGTTGTTGTTGATGTTGATGTTATTTTTGTTGAGATTGTAGTTAGTTGTTTCGTGTTGTTGCAAATGTTGTTCAGGTTGTTGTTGTTTTTCAGATATAAGATTTTGAGGCAGAGTAGAAGGTGGCGCAGATTTAAAGATTTAAAGACAGTGTCGAAATCAAAAGAAGAGAAAGAGAGAAAGACACCAGAGAAAGAGAGAGAGAGAGATATTTATATATATATATATAGAATGCAGTGTATTTAAAACATATAGTCATATAAGTACAAATAGTTGGTAGTTGTATGCGTTTCTCGACAAACAGAAAATAATGAAACGAGTGGTGATATATATTTAAGAAAAGCTCTATCCGGTCATCCGGAGCTCGAATGTCCTTCCAATCTTGGGGGCCAATCTTGGGCAGGACATTGGATGTTGGCCATGTACATATGTGGTTAGGAATGATATATTATGGTATTGAAATGTCTGTATAGCTACATTTATAACACGTCCCCGAGCCGTTCTCGTCACAAATCGGATGACTGAGATGACTTCTTCGAAACCTCTGAGAAAGATTGTTTGCGGATTTAGAACGAGGACGGCTCGATTTCATGAAGGTTCATCCATGCGCAAGTCCATCCCTGTACGGAATCGTTGAAACATGTTTTTGCGGAACTAACTGGGCCCCTTGTGTGCAACTGGGATGCGTGGTAGAAGACGACAGCATGTGGGAGGTGTATGGAAACCTACCCATCAGACTTTGTGAAGGGTAATCGGTATTCGTGGAGAGTAGTTATTTACACGTGTCGTATGCTTGATGTCATTGTTTCTTGATAGCCGATTAGCATGCATGTTTCTTGTTCCGAATCTGAATCTGAATCGGAATCTGAGTCTAACTTTGGGTTCGATTTAGCATCTGATTGTTGGTTCTGGGCTCTCGGGTCGGTGGCCTCGGGTGTGTGCGTTTATCGGTGAAATATGTATGCTAAAATGTATCACAGCAATATGCTCTAGAACTGCCTAGCGTCTCTTAAAAGCTATTGTCCTTGTCTAAATGGCTACAGCTAGTATATTATACTTTATCCTTTAGTATATTGTTTAACAATATTTCCTACCGAATGGGCGTTGCCTAACCAAACAAAACCAAATGGCAAATGAACCAACTGAAAGTCCTGTAATGTCCTTGAATATATTTTAAGAAATGGGGGAATGGGGGTATAGGTATAGAGGTATAGAGGTATACAGGTAGGTATATATTTAGTAGAGTTATCTGGTTTACTTACATTTCAGAAGAATCAACCGGAGAGATCGGTAACTATCTCAAAGAGTTAGAAATTCTCAATTGTGGTGTATGTTGTATGTTGTTTGTACAGGAAAGAAACAAAATGTAACAGCTGTTAAAGATGAATTGCTCAAAAACTTTCAAAAACAAACTGACTGAAATTGTTTTGTATTTCGTATATTGTTTGTTGCCTTTTTCTGGATTCTGGATTCTGGTGGAAGTGCGATTAGAGAATCGGCAATAATAATTTAGCGTATCTGCGTCAGTTCGTTTGCAAGTGTAGTCATTTAGTCGTGGTTAAATTCATGAAAATGTACATTATATACATAACGGGTATATATAAATCTGAATGAAAATTACAACGTATTCGCCGATTTAATTCATAATCTTTCCATACTCATACACACTTAAGTATATGAATTTAAAGTCCAAAGTGATTTCAGCAATGTATTTTCGACGGTTCGACATGATTCAGCAACCTCCTCTGTCGCACCATTCGCTTATTTATTTATTTTAATTAATTTTTTTTTTTTTTCGATTTTTGTTCTTTTATATATTCATTTCATTCGCTTTATTTCTTTATTTATTTCGATTTGGCATCGAATGTCACCATCGTGCCGTTTCGATGGTTTCATTATATTTGTTTTTTGTTATCAACTAAACAACGATTATGTATTGTATATTGGGTTTGAGTATATTACATTATCATCGAAGCAAAGTGATTTGAATATTAGTAAAGGCTTTTACTATCTTTGTTTTTTAAATAATTTGGTTTATTCTTTAGCTACTTTAAAATTCATTAGGAGTTCACCGTCCTGTTCGCATTTTCATTCCGGATCTCTATTATTTTATTTATCGCATATGGCTTTCGTCGATTTTGGTATTTAAAATATTGGGGATCATAAATAGGATTTAATTCCGATTTGTTTTTTAAATTATTGCTGGCGCGTTAAAGGCTAATTTTACGCATTTATTGTTTAGCTTTGTAAAGTTTAATCGGGTATTTTTTTCTTTTGTTTTATTTTTTGAGGGAGGGGGATAAAGACTTCCATTTGGGATAAAGTATTAATCATAACAAATTCAATTATTTAGAGAAGAATTAAAACAATTTCCTTTTATGGGCTCAATGCTATTATTATTATGGAACTTCTATTATATATGTTTCTCTTTTATTTTGTTGACTGACATATCACTGCATGACACATTTTCCCTCTATTTGAGTTTTTAGCTCATTTACTTGCGTTTCTATTTGATTTTTCAGTTCTGTAAAAGAAATTGAGTATGGAAACAGCAATAAATAAGCATATTTTGTAGAGTAGACTACAAATGTTAAATATGTTAACTGGTATGTATATGTATTTATGGATGCTCATGTACTGTAACTTGTCTACTGTGTCGGTAACTGTGTGGATAAAATAGTATATTTTATATGGAAGGTAATTCGTAGTTCTAGATTCTAGATCACTCAGGTAGCGCAGTCAGGGAAGCCATGATGCCTCGAACGGTCTAATATGATTCGAATTAAGCTTTTAAAAAATAATTTATTGGGGATTAGTCGTGTGTGCAGTCCTGTTTGCAATCGTCCTCGTCGGGATAGAGAGTCAAAGTAGTAGATTCGAGCTTAGACTTAATGAAATAGTTACAGCTATAGTTATAGTTGAAAATAGATAGGGATAGTAATGACAAGATTGGGTGATTCGGTGCTGAGGAAATACACATACATATGCAGTATACATGTCGTATATATATTTCACAAAAGTCGATCAGTGTAAAATACATATAGCACACATATAGAATGAAAGTAAGGAAAGTAAACGAGAGGGAAAAAGTTTTGTATTGGTTTCTAGTCCAATATTCGTTGATCGTTTAGTTATATATTTTTAGTTGACAGTTCGGTTACATTTATATTGTTATGAGTGTTGAGTTTTTAAAATGCAGTTTAGCACACAAGCTGTTTAAGTGTTTATTTTAATAATATATATATTATATATAATGAAAGTAAAAGTGCAGTGGGTGAGTTGGTGATGTTGTAAAAATAAATGTGGAAAATCATTAGAAACGTAATTTAAGATCCCCAGTACTCGCACCTGATTTCATAACCTCTTGCAAGCCTAATTTTAATTTGGAAGAACTGGTTCTTACTACTTTTTTGTTTGTTTTTCAAAGAATTGTTTTTCCTATTATATATTTTCTGGATTTTTTTACAAAGAGTGAGTATTAGAGAGAAGAAGAAATTGTTTTTCTGTCGGTGGTGAAGTAGAGTAGTTCATGAATACAAAGGTATTACATATAGATTACCACACAAAGAAATCATACGGCTTTACGAATAATCTCACTTACCTTAGACTAATTAATTAAATGACATGAAACCTAAGCAGAATGTCTGCTAACAACAATTAATCGAATTAGTTTTCAGCCCAGAATTTATTCAAAATAAAATATATGTACACGAAACGAAAACTATGTGTGTCCTTATGGGCACAATCATCTCCCAAAAAGTGACACATAATAATCAAAAACTGATGCCAACATAATAGATAATATAATGTGAAAATGGAGTGCACGCTGGTTAAAAATATATAGGTATTTGCAGATAGAGAGTTCTTATTCATCGTTGCATTTCAGTTGGCGGTTAAATCTTAAACACATGTGATATGACAGATTGTTTAGCTTTAGAGTTGGAGTTTAGGTTAAAAGTTAGTATAGTTTAGCATAGGTTAGAGCTTACTTATTACACGCACAGGAAACATAGAACAGAGTACAGAGGTCAGAGTTTAGAGTTTAGAGTTTAGAGTAGAGATAGAGATAGACAGATTAGATAGATAGCGTTGGTTAGTAGCAGAGTTAGTTCATAGAGTTAGATTGGATAGTTCGATTGCACTTATTGGTAGAATAGAAAATACACACAGATGCACAAACATAAACACAGTTACTACTTTCGAGCGCCGTTGAGTATTTAGCTGGGTTTAGTTATTGGGTTTAGTTTCTTGGTAGTACTTGTAGGTTTTTGGTTGTTGGTCAAAATTATGTATTTTGGTAATGTCTGGACTCGACGGCCAGAGGGCCAATCTATATTCTTATTGTAGAAAATCAGTAGTAGTGGGAGAACGAAATAATAGAGTAACCTAAATCAAAACACAGTTACACAGAGTATCTAGCGGGTCGGTCAACCCAGGATCAACCGGGAACCGGCCCGTTTGGTGAGTTGGATTAGCAGTAGATAGATGCCAGTAGCTGAGCGAAAGGTTAACGGCAATCAACGGGCACAACAACGACCACTTACTTGTAAAATCGTCGAGCTCCTCCTGCTCCGCTTCGGCGGCGAGCTCCTCGGGCGTCTTCTTTTTCCTCATCAGGGGATTGGGCTCCTCCTGGGGAGCCGCCTCGACGATTTCCTCCTTCTTCTTGATGTTGTACTAAAGGTGTGCAAAGGGTTAAGATCATCAGGTCAGATTGGATTATATCATAGATTTTTATCTTAAAGGCTAACACTTTTTGGGCCACCACCGTAGTCGTTGTCTCGCTCCTTTCTAATTCAATCTGACTCCGTTAGGGAGTCTCTCGTTAAAAGGACTCCCTACTAGAGTCAATTTGAACTGCGCCAGGAAGTGGGTTGGTGGCTGGGGTAGCTGCATCGCAGGACACTTTTCAGGACATTTTCTCACTTTATTCACTTTATGTTGGCCACTTACGAGCCATCAGCGAGCACTCACCTTGTCGCGAATGTCTTGCCTCATCTTCTCGCGTTCCTCCTCCATTTTCCGGTGCTTCTCCTTGCGCCGCTCCTCGGCCTCGCGGATAGCTTCCTGGCGCTCTCTCTCCTCCTCCTCTGCCTTTTCCTTGTCGTCGCCATCGTCACCGCCATCACCTCCTACGGCGCCTGTATGTGAGGAATGCGAGGGAATGAAAGTGTTTAGCAAAGAGTCATTATCTGGCTACGCTTCGGAATCATATGATTAAGGTCATTGGGGTTCTTGCGCGAGAACTCCTAAAAGTTTCCAGGCTTTTCCGATAAGGAGTTCAACTTGTAATTCAATTAAAATCGGCCGTGACCAATTTTACTTCTCTCCCGATGCCCGGTGCCCGCTGCTCGACATTTTGACACATTTGATTGCCCAGCTCCGCGTCCACCTTATCTGTAGGCGGGTTATCTTCGCTAGTTGCGTTCTCTCTCTGCCACTGACTATTGGGAACGCGATTAGTTGGGATTGTGGCTTGGCAGCGACCGTCTCAGCGGCTCAGTGCCTCAGTTCGAAAAGAGGAGTGGGCGGACCTAGTTTTCCGGAAGTCTGTCGTCGCATTAGCAGCGACCTTTACTCAGCCGACCTCGAAAGGCCACAAACGAAACTAAGACTAAGGCCAACAGTGGCTGCAAACAGTGGCACACTCATTTCGCGTCGGGTCGCCCAAGAGGCAGCACTGCAACGGAAATGATTCTGCCAGCTCTGGCCATCCTTTGGGTGGCAGGCATTGTGCTCGGGGAGAACAACAACACGGCCCAGATGGAGATCGAATTGATCCACTTCTCCTACAAGCTCGAACAGTACCTGGACACTGGCCGGCAGCCGTGCCAGGACTTTTACGGATACGTGTGCTCGCGTAGCGCCAATCTCAGCCAGTCGGGACGCCAGCACTTTCAAAGCATCCTCAAGGGGGCCGACGATGGCCAACTCATGGACATGGAGGTCCAGCTGGTCAACCTCTTCCGGTCCTGCGAAACGGGACGTGGCGCGGATGCCCTCAAGGGCTCGCAGCTCTACAGGATGAGCGGAGGATGGCCCGCTCTGGAGGCGGCAAAGCCCGAAGGAGGTCCGCAGCGCCCCAGCAACCAGACCCTGAGCTGGCTGGGGTTATTGGGTCTCTTCCACGAGGTAGGAGCACCCTACTTCTTCGAGACGGTGGTCACTATGCAGTCGAACAAGCGGGTGGTGGTGCTCCAGCCGGACGCGACTCGGCGCAACACCTTGCGGAAGTTCGAGCAGCGCGTCGGCGAGGTCCTGCAGAGCTTCGGTATCGAGCAGAGCCGCGCCCACGTGGCCGCCCTGGAGGTGCTCAGCCTGGAGCGAGCGCGCCGTGATATCGTTAAGGTCGACCACATCGACGACCAGGAGCAGTTCAGCTACGGTAGCTTCAAGCAGCTCCGATACGGCAAATTCGTCAACGTTGGCAACGCCTCCGCGCCTAGACTCGACTGGGACGGCTACTTCAGGAAGCTGCTGGCCGGCAAGACGCTCAAGGACACGGACACGATTGTGGTGAAGCAGATGCCCCGCCTGATTAATTACTTTATGCTGCTCCAGAATACGAGCATGCACCGCCTGCTTAACTGGATTTGGACGGACTATCTGATGGGTAGGTGCAAGGAATACCATTTGAAAATCATCCTACACATCCACTGTTTCAGACATCGTGGACACCGATTGCCACCAGCTGGCGGAGACCTACGCCGGCGACATTTACGCCCATGTGGTGCAGCGTGTGACGGCGGACAGGGCGGCGCTCACCCAGATGTACGCCACTCTAGGAAAGGCCTACTCGGAGCAGCTAGTGGGGAGCGTGTGGATCGACGAAATATCCCAGTTCAGCTCGAAGCAGTTCCTCGGCCAACTCATGCACTTGACCCTCAATGGGGACGAGCGCCTGAACGCCGCCTATCATGATATACTACTGGGACGGCGCAGTTTCTATCGCAATCTGGAGAAGCTCCGTCGCTTCCAGCGCCGCCGACCGCTAGTCTCCCAGGCCAACAAGGACCTGCGCGAGTTCGCCCAGGTGTTTCCCACGGTCACCGCCCTGCTGGGCCGCCAGAACCTGAGCGCCCCGCTCAACTACCTCCTTCTGGGGGAGTACGTCTCGAGGAGCCTCCTAGCCGCGGGCAGCAACAGTCCCACCCCGGGCGCCTGGCGGAGCTCCGACTCGGAGCGTCGCTTCAACACCTTCCGCGAATGCATAGCTAGAGCGGCACCCGGAGGAGTCCCCACCGACCAGGTTAACCCTAATGACTTGCTGCTGGGACTGCTGGCCCAACGGCAAGCCCTGCGCAGCTACCGCCAGTGGCTGGGACAACCCACTCGGACTACTCTGCAGCAGAGGATCGACTCATTACTGGCCCTCGGGCGGCTGAAGATGTCGCTGCAGAAGCTGTACTTTGTGGGCAGCCTGATCGTGGACTGCAGGTCCGAACAGGGAGTCCTTCAGCAGGAGCGGAAGCGTCAGCTGACACACGCCGTCTTGCGCAACTCGCGCGAGTTCGGCGAGGCCTTCCAGTGCCGACCTGGCGATGCCCTCCACCCGTTGCAGCAGCAGCAGCGCTGCAATCCCCTCTAGGCCTGGTTAATTGTAGAGCTTTTCGGATAACTTCGGTCGGACCTTGACATTATTCCGGGACGACTGTTGGCTGTGGGGTGTCGGGTGTGGGATGTGGGGTGTCGGGTGTGTTAAAAATCGATACCCTGGCCCTGCAACCATGCAATCACATGGCCGCCCCAATCAATTGATTTTTCTCGGCCCAGTTGCAGTGGGCCAGGCTAGCATATGCTTACGAATATAGTGGGTTACGTACGAGAGAGAGCAGCACATGAGGCGAAAAAAAAAAATAGGAAATAAATGGATTTTCTTTCAAAGACTTACATGGAAGCGTTTCGGAAAGATTGTGTTTGTAGAGTTGCGTTGTTAGAGTTGATGTTGTTGGAGTGGTATTTGGTTTTAGTTTTTGGATTGGAGAAGAGTGTTGCAGATAGAGAGAAGACGGAATCAAAATTTTGACAAACCCCGACTCGAGCCTGGACTCGAGTCCGACTAAGGAGTGGCTATCTTGGACTTGGAGGCATACCAATGAAATTCATTTGATTTCGGGGCGCCCTCGGCAGTTACTGCTATCTGGCCGTGCTCGGGCTTTCCGGACTCCGATGCGGGCAAGTGGATTGTTGCAACCGTTGCCGCAGCCGACGCTGACACTACTGGCTATACACTACTGGCCATTCTCGTTGCAGCGGCCTCAGCCGGGAGCACCCTGTGCCCCCCTGCTGGCACTCTGCCGCAGTCGCAGTTGCCGTGATGCTGCCGCTGCCGGTGATGGCTGCCAGTTATGGTGGGTTGCCATGGCTATCCGAATCGATTCCAGCGCTGGCCACGAAGTGCAGTGCGAACGCGACCACGAGCACTCACGAACTGAACGCAGGAAGTCGTCCTTTTCGGAGGAGGACTCGAAATCGGAAGTGGATGCTGGAGTCAGAAGCTGGAGATGGAGCGCAGCTTGGCACTTTAGCCGCAGGAGTGCAAACTTGGAGTAGGAGTACTGGCAGTAGTTGCCTGTCCTTTTATGTCCTGTCGCCGCAGTCAAAAGCAGCAGCAGCAGCGACGTCAGCGACGCCGCTGGACCAATTTGAGTTTTTGGAGCTCCACCACGCGCCTGCGCAGGTCCCCACGGGCATTGAGTCGGATTCTGGCTCTGATTGCCACACTGATTCCCTGATAAGGGCAGCAGGACGCTGCCGTCTACGTCGACTGCAGCTGCGGTGTCGACGCCAGCGGCGCTGCCACCGTTAATGGCGCAAACGCACAAACTCCCAGCTCCCAGTGGAGGACGAGGGATGACCACACTTGTCGCCTCTCCTCTCTGCCTCTCTTTCTGCGCGAAAAGGCAACGCACATTAAATTGAATTTATAGTCATCAATTTGGCGAATAGCTTTGTGAATGAACTTTTTAGGGTGACTGTGACTTGATTTGCAGAACCATTTATTGTTTTCATAAATTAGTCAAAGTATTTTATAATAAAAATTGATTTCCGAAAATGGTGTCAAATGGTATGACAGAAGGAGGCGGCACAGCCAGTGGCAGATGCAGGAACAGGAGCTGGACCTGGAGCTGGAGCTGGGGGCTGCTTCAGTAGCCAAAGTGCACCCGCTTTTATGAGACTTTTGTAATTTGCTTTATGAACTTTATGAACTCCCTCCTCCAGTTTCCTCGTTTCTTTTATTTTTATTTTTTTTGGTTGGCAGGACATACGTGCCCGGCATGTCCTTACATACATACATAACTTGGCCCGCAAACTGGATAACGAAAGCCCTTTAACAATCGACTTTCCAGTCGCTGATTCAAGATGGCCCCCGAGTAAGTGCACAACTCAATTAAAAACTAATCAAGCCTATTGTAATGCAATTATCATGCCAACATAATTAACACCGCTTGAGCAAGACGCACTTCTTCTTGTCCGGCATTCTAAGTATTTTTCCTTAGTCCTTCTCGTCCTTTGCCGCCTCAGCACCCACTAATGGAAATGGGCAACCCGTTACGGCTCCCAGTCCCGGCCCAGTAATAGGATGGAAGTCCTTTAAGGCTGCGGAATCTTTCAATTTGCATGAAAAATGCTCCTGACAGTCGAATACAAAAAAAAAAAAGGGAAAAGAAAATCTGCCCGGGCTGTCCGAACAAATTGGTTGTTGGTTCTTGGGGTTTCTTTCCTTCATTCATTTCATCATCCGGCTGCTTCCTTTGCCGTTAAAAGCTTTACTTTTCGCTGCGTGTCATGGCCAAAATGAGGGTACTTAATACCTTTCTGCCACAGGGGACTGGGTGGGACAGGGGATCTGGCGGCGGGATGGGTAGTCCTTCGGCCCTGTCCCATACTCACAATATATCACAAAGTGTTTGGCAGAAGTCATAAGTCTGATATACGAGCCGCAGCCCACGGATAAGCCCTAGAGTGTGTTTTATTGCTTCAACTGCTATTTTGAATACCAACACGTCAGCGGACCCCGATGCGGATGCCAGGCCAGGCCAGGACGGGGCCAGGCCCAAAACAAGAACCAAGGAGCCAGCGTAATTGTCTTATCCATAAGTCTAAGGATGCGGATGTGGATGCTCGCTGGGTGACATTTATTCGACTTAATACATGCTTGCCCAGGAATACGACATTAGAGTTCCATTTCCATTTTTATTGTGCTAGCGGTCGTCCACATTCACATTCACATCCACATCCCCATCCAGATCCATTCACATTTTGTGCATGGAAATGGAGAGGAAGCTGCTCTCATTTGTGTCAAGTGTTCCATGCCCCCTGGTTCCGGCCCGAGGCAGCGTAATTTTTTGCTTCCTCCTCCACAAGGAGTTGGTGAAAAGGCACGAACAGCAAATTATTTTCTTGCTTAATCCGGTTCAAGCCCGCTGAACTTGGCTGGGACCCAGTACACGCATCTGGGTCAAAGGCCAGGCCCGGAGAAGGGGTGGCTGGATGGCTGTGCGCCTGGGTGGGAGTACGTGAGCCTTCTAAGGAACTGCCGGCTTAGCACGCACCGCACTCCCCAATATTTTCATTGTCATAGATGCTTATATGAACTACCATATTCCATTCGTAATTACATTTTGAGAGACTCAAAGAGGCCGCACTCGTATGTCCTTTAGGCCAGGCCAGGCCAGGACGAGGCAAGAACCGTCAAAGGAGCAGTGTCGACATAATTGCAAGTGTTGAAATTATGTCGACACTTTGTCTTTGAATGCTCGGTTCTGTGCTGTGTTCTATTTTGACAGACTTGTCTTGCGGCTCTCGAGGCACGGAACTAGCATTCCGTCTGCCTTTCCTTGCCAACGGAAGCGCTGAAGGAGCAGCCAGAGAGGAAGCAGGAGGAGAGGGCAGGACATCCCGTTGACATTTCGCAGGCTGCACACGACTTTTCTTATAGCTGCAGCAATTAGTTTTGGCCCGTAAATAGAATTCACTCACCCATCCATTTCCATTTCCACTTTCATTTCCCTGCCTCCACACTCCCACTCCCCGGTCTCCTATCCCCTGCTCCCTGATCCCTTTTCCATTATCCTGTTCTCATCCCTCGGCCGGGAATGCGATGACATGCCAGTAAATGCGAAAATTTATCAAAAATGCTGCACAACTGCGCATCATGTGCGGTCGAAAGCCGAGCCAGTGCATGCAAATATTTTCGCCTCCGCTCGGCTCACGGGTATTTGTGGAATTTTTAATATAAATAATTTATTCCCAGACTCATGACAGTCCGTAAAGTCCCCTGCCCCAACGCTGCGCGGCCCATTTATGACTTTCGGACAGGCCGCAACGCGTGAATTACCACATCATGTTCGGCGAGGACTTTGCGGATAAAGTTATTTCAAAATCGATCTACTCGTGTGCTGAGGCATTCAGTTCCATTCCTGGGAACAAGGAATTGAATCCTCGAGGTAAACAGGTCGTGGCGCACGTGCTTTAGACAATTGAAATATTGCCGAATGAGCAATATTTGCCTGATTTACATGGATGGCTTGGGTGGGGGGCTGGAGGATGCCAAGGGACACCGGACGACACCCATTGCTGTTCTCGGAGAGCTGTCCTCCGCACGAAGGAATGTGTCGCAGTCGTCATATGTGTCAAAATGCCTGCTTATCGGGACGGATATGTGTTTGGGGGGAGAAAGGACCTCCTTTTTCATGGGACCCAGCACTTGTGCTGCTGACAGATTCAACGGGCGAGTATCGAGCGGGTATGTACTATACATCGGGCAGTAGACTCCCTGGCCCCAAAGTGTGTCATCGTGTGGAGGAGTATCGTGGGTCTCATTGCTATACCATACTTTATAGATATACTTTATTCTTATACTTTACCTCATTGTAAATTCGTTGTATATTGGTTGAGTTGTAGTTGAGTTGGAGTTAGAGTAGTAGTTATAGTAGAATAGTAGAAGATGTAAGTAGTTTTGTAGTTAGTATGGTTCCATATTTGTTTAAGTAGTACAGGCAGTAGAAGAAGTAGTTCGATAGTAGAGTACAGTAGTAGAAGAAGTAGAAGTAGATAAAGAAGCATTTTAAAGAAAACGTTTTTGGCAGAACTCAAAAGTTTGAATGGAACGTTAGAAACAGTATACTTTGTACTGAACTCAAGTCAATCAAAAACGAATAATTTGTCTTCAAAAAACACAACATAATTGATAAAACAAACTCAAGGCAATGCTAACTATGCGCAGTTCGAATAAAAATGTTTCTCGAACTGGCATTATGGTGTTCGAATGTTCGTGTTTTTGCGTCCAACCAGTTCGAATTTGCTGCCGAATCGAATAATGAATGAAGCGCTTTTAGTTCCCATCTTTTTGGATCGAAAGATGCAAAGTTTGCGGCACGCTGCTCGAGAATAGCTCTCGAATGTGAGTTCGGTTGGATATCTTTGGGATGCACTTGCAGCGTGGCAAACTGTGAGATACATAGTTCGAGGCATTTCTGCCAATTTCGAGTCATGACGCTAATTTTGCGGCTGATGCTGAAGCAGAGACTGACTTTAATTTGAAATTTGTTTAATTTTTTTTTGGCAACTAGTGCCGTCTGATGCGGCACTTCTAGGTGGGAATGAATGCCTAATGGGGGTGGAGGTGGTTGATGCTACAATACTATGTAGTTGCAACGGCGTCAGCACCAACACTAAGTCAAACGAGATATAAGGATGCACGAAGTAAAATTTATAAATACGATAAGTTGAAGAAAGTTGAGAAATTACCGCCTGCAGCATCTGTCGAGCGTGTTGTGGTCGGGGGGAGTAGAGGAAAAGTTCCATTAATATTTCACTCTCTATTGGGATTAGTTGCGACGCTTGTGAATTGCGATTTGAGTTGCAAGTTGCGAGTTGCGGGTTGCGAGTGGCAAGTGGCAAGTGGCGAGTTTGGATGTGAGTATATAATAAGCAGTGCCACCACTGCGGATGAGTGTGAGCAATGGTGGGCATATAATAAGTGGCATAATCATAGAAGTTGGCTAAGAGAAAAAGTCGCTAGGAGCTGGTTAAGTAGTGGGTGGGGTGGATGGTGGATTCAATGCGGGGACTCTCCCCACAAAGTGCCACTGGACCAGTTGCCGGATGGACAAATCCTGGCCAGTCACTTTGCCGAGGAGCAGGATCTCCAGGACGGCGGGGGTGGAGGCAGTGGCGGAGTGTGGGCATGGACGTGGGTGTGGCATTCATGTAAATATACGAGAGTTCGAAATAAAGAGCAGAAAGACGGCGAGGGTTGGTAGAACAGGAAGAAATCGTAATAGAAGAAATTGAATTGTGTTTTCTGTATGTTTTTTATCGGGGAGATGGCAGCTGTTCATTGTGTGGCTTTTGTTGTTCGTGTTCCTGTTGTTTCTGTTGCTTTTGTTGTTGTTGTTGTTGTTGTTGGAGTCTGTGTATGGCATTGTTGGGTACACTGCAGTGGGTGGGCGTGGGTGTTGTTGGATGGGAGGGTCTGCTGGATGGGTTTCTGGGAAACGGAAAAGTCTGCAGATTGCTGTGCACTTGGGAGTCGTTTTTGTGTATTTGGGCTCGGTGTGTTTGTCAAGCTCTTATGTTTGTGTGTTTTACAATGAGGTAAAGTTCGGCTGTGAAGACATTGGAGGAATGAAAAATATTCTTCATATTTTTTTTCGTTTGCTTATTCGAGGGATATTTTCTTTTGAGGACGAGTCAGTGTAGCATGATCTATGAGTGTACTTAGCTTAAATAAATTACGATAACTCTGGATCTACGTTAGGAAGATTGGTGTGTGTGTTGTTTTGGTTAGATCTGAGCAGGGATTAGATGATCTAGGAGCAATCGCGGACGCGAAAGGTTAACATTAGCTTAGTTTCTGAGCTCAGGTATCGGGTATTGATATTCGGGTAGGTAGGGTTGTTGTGTGCGGGTGCATAGCTCGGGTCGATTATAATATGCTTTGTATCAAAACTTAGGATTTTTCATTGACATAAAATTGACTATGGTAGTTGTGCAATGCTAAGCTTAGGAAAAGAATATTTTTAGTTCATTGAAAGCCTCTCTTGCAGTTTCAATCTTGAACGGCAGCCGGGGTAGCTATTCAAAAATTTCAATCAAAGTTCAGTCATGCTATTGCCAATAAAACAAAATCTCAATCCCCATTCAAAACTGAAACGGAATCGGTGAACTGTAAACAAAGTGTGCTTTTTTATAATGCTTCTTTACTATGGATATTATTACTGTTAATATATATTATTCATATATGTTAGTTGGATGTATTATCTCTAAAATGTATGATCTAGTCGTGTTAGTAACTTACGCACAAAGGTTATGGATTAAATCAGAAGAGATTCTGGCACGAACGCTTACCTGAAAAGAAGGACATTATAAGTAATTATTGTAAAGGATTTGAGATGCCAAACAATTATTCGAAAATAAAATACTTTTTTCCCCCACTTCTGAGCAATAAGTTATGCTGGTAAGCTCTTAACCCTTTAAGGACATGGTCTTTGAGACACTTCCTCGTTCTACCCCATCTGTGCCTCCAACAAATCTGTAAGCGGATACAACAAATCCATAACTTATCCTTACGTAAGACAGGCAATAGTAATAAAGGCTAACGCGAGCTCAAATAAATTGTCTGATTGCGAGCGCAATGGTTGACAATGGAAACGCATTAGCTGGCTTCATATCCTGCCAGCTAGTCAGCCAGCCCACTCCCTATCCTTCACCTCGAAGTGTCCGGAATAGAGCCGCAATCTATAGCCGGGGAGTGCTGGAAGAAAACACGGTCTGTGTGATAATTGACAAGCGGAAACGGAGCTCAGCAATTGCTGAACAATTCTCCGTGGCAGCCACAAAGTCACCCAGTCCCTGGCTTTTATGGACAAATTTTATTCCATTTTCATCACACAGCCGCACTTTTATGGCGAACTTTAAGAGGCCGCTTTCCCGCCTCATTGGGCGCCAAAAGTGGCAACCACCGAAGGTTAAGAGTCCGAATCGGTAAGATATTCTGGGACCTCAAACACGTATGAATATGCACTTATATCCGTACACTAAGTCGTCCACTAAATACGGATTATTTAATTCGGGTTTTTCGGGATTTACGGCCATGCTAATAGCGTTTCCGTGTACTCGCCTGCCAAACTTGACAGCCTAATGGCCGACTGTACTGTAGCCACAATCTGGGCGAGACCCGGAGCTGTCAGCCAGCTTCAGTTCCGGCTCGACTTTGGGGCAGGCAAGTGTGGCAAATTCAGCATCAATCTACACAATTAAGTGTATCAATTTTGCTGGAACCACTTCCCTGCGCATTCGTGCAGAATTTTTTCGTTTCGATAAGCGACTCGATGCTCGGTAATGTGCCCCCGAACTGCTGCATCCTTCTGCGAGGAGCTGTGAGGGATGGATTCTTGAAATCTTGGAGGGGTGCTTGCAGCTCGCTTGCAAATTGAACAGAAGGGGCTGCCACCGCCACAGCCGTCTCGGTAAATATAGGAATATTATGTCACAGAAGGCTACTACCGCCGCCGCCGCCATTTACATGGGGAGCCAGGATGGAGGACCTGGGAAACTAAGGACAATGATGGGTTCGTTCGCATGTTGTTGGCTGATAAGCATTTTAACTTAAATATTCCCGCCCTCATCTGGGCTCCTTTCTGAAAGCATTCAATGATTTTCCGAGCGATTGCACAGCCGCTGATTAAACAGCAGTAGCAGCAGCAGCAGCAGCCACAATGGAAACCCAATGACATTACCTAATGCCTAGGCAGTGGGCGGGCCTGGGAGCTGGGAGATGGTAGCTGGGCTCTGATATATATCTAAAAGCATTGGCCACTTTCATGTGTTTAATTTTATTTTGTGTTGCTGCGCAGCAGCTTGAGAGTGAATTATGTATGCCCCTGGGTCGTGGCAAGGACTACATATATTGATCGAATGCCAAAAATAAAATGCCCAGGGTTGATACCTCGATACTGGGTGGGTGTGGGGGGCTTACCTTTAACGGCGCTTAATTGGTTTCCAACCATTTGTTTGGCTATGAAGGCCGCCATCTTTAAGCTTTAAGTCTCTTCACGGGCGTGGCACCTAGTGCGGTCCTTCGGGAGAGTCCTGCGGATCTATCGGCAATGCACTCGCGGTCCGAGCTGACCTTTCCTGTAACCAAAGAGAAAAAGGACAAATTAAAATGTCGTCTACGGCGGGATGGAAGGACGAAGAAGATTCGACAAGCTGCCCTGTCACCTGCCCGGGCCTGATACTTTAAGCCGCTTAGCTTAAATGCCTTTGGTCGGCAGACTCTCCGAAGAGTCGGTTCGTCCTGTCCTTGTTGAGACAATTCTTGGCGAGTCCCCGACTCGTTTCAAGTCTCATCAATTGCAGCTGCGACTCTGGCCCGTGGTGGTGGTGTACCTAATTCGGGGAAATCTAATATGGCTCGGCCCTCCAGTACAATAATGCCATAATGAATGTGGGCTTGTAGCCCTCCGGCCGAAAATTTTCAATTTTATTAATGCCTCAGGCTGGTGGAAGTAGCAACAGCAACGGCAGCATCAGCTTCAGCTTCAGCAGCTCTGGTTACGGGCTCCGACTCCGAATTCGAATCCGGCTCTCTGGACGAACATCCTCTTGCCGCTGGCCCTGTGTCTGTGTGTGCTTTGTATGTAACCATGTATTAATATTTGCGCAAATTGGGCTAACGAACTTAAGCTGAAGGCGGCAACTTGCTTTCCGACTATCTGCGCAAATTAAAACAACACCAGCAAACGAGCAACGAAATTAGATTGACATAAAAAGCATTTACGAGAAGGACGAGCCAGGACCAGAGTCCGTATTTTGTTGCTGACTTGTGCGCTGTGTCCGCCCAGCCAGCTCCCCCATTTTCGGTCTAAGCTAATGAATTAAGCTGATGCTGCAGAGTAGCATATCCTATCCCACAGCCAGTCCTTTCGTCAGTCACCACTGAGCAGACAGTTGAATTGTTTATTGGCCAGAGCATTTACATTTTGGAAAATTCACTTTAATCTTCAGCCAGGCCGAGAAAATTAGCCAAGCAAACGGGTTTTCTACGCTCCGGCAAGAAGACTCCGGCAGGAAGAGCATGCCTGACTTAATATATGTAAATAGAAGCGAAAATTTATGGCATTCGTGTTTAGAATTTTATGGTCAGGTGGGCCAAGGTGTGGTCCCCAACAGCCCGCCCCAACAACAAGAACAAGATCCGTTTCCCCTTTACAAACAAACGCCGCTCGGCTGTGGCCCCTGCCCGGCTATCCAATTACGTTTGAAGTTTTCTAATACAGGAACCAGTATGAAAGCCAAAGCCAATAAACACGCAAATAAGCTGCGTTCGGTTCGGTATAGTATTGTTGCCTGACTCTAACCGGACCATATATAGGGGGAAAGGGGTATTCCATACCCACATACCTGCCAGGGTCAGGAATAGGGTCAGCGAGTGCGCTACAAAGCTGGCTAAGCAAAAATATCAAGTATGCGCCGTGTTGCCTTCAACCTGGAACCTGGAAGTTAGAAATCTTGCTGCTCTTTTGGAATTTGAAAGATTTATAATGGGACCGCAGCTTGGAGCGCGTCAAAATGTGGAAAAAAATGTGCAAGCTGGGAGAAAGTTTGGACAAACATTTAACGTGAAATGCGTAAAAGTTTGGAGCATACTTGTCGCATTCTTTGGACACTTTCCTGATAGGTTGGTTGGGGGGGCCCTCAGACCTAAGGCCATAGGACTCACTTACCTGGGCTCCGTTCAGCAAATATTCCTTTTCAGATGGCCACCGATGGCTGTGTGTGAGTGGGCTGGGCTGTCAGTGTTTTTGTTGTTGAAGTAGCAAAGTTGGAGAAATGGCTGGCGTTGAAGTGTTTTTGTTTTAAAGAAATCCGCAGAGGAGAGCGAGCATTAGACGGACAGGGTTTCTGAAAGGCAAAGAGCAGAGGCAGAAGACTCATGAGAACCATATCGATTGCAGATGATATCGTGCCTGATAGATATATTCTGTTCGTCGCCCCGATAACTAAACTCCAATGGCGCTTAATTTAAAAATATGGGAACCATACACGCTTCCTCTAACGCTACCGCTACCGCTACCGCTTACGCTCCCGCTACTGTTCCCTCCCCAAGAGGCGCATTGTGTTACTGTTATTTGTTATTGTGCTTGTGTTGTTGTGTTGTGTTGTCGCTTGCTTTGTTGCTTTTATCGATATTTCTTTATTAGGGTTTCTTTTATGGGAGCGTGCACGTAAGTGCCCATTATGCCTGAGGATGGGGGCGGGCGAGAGGGAGGCAGGCCTAGGGTGGAACGGGGGGTCGCAAACAAACAAAAATTTTACGTAACACGCGCAGCAAACAAATTCGATTGAGTGTTGTTGGGGACCCCGACAGCTTATATGCATCTTTCAGAACGGCTTTTAGTCTTTTTGGCCGAATTTTTTTCTTTTTTTTTTCGCACCGATTACATAAAGCACTCAGTTAACTGGTCGCGTAATTGAATTAGCTCGACAGATTATGCTGCTTATAATTAAATTAGATTTCCATTTGGCTGCTCAGAGAGACCAGTGGGCGCCCATTGCGTCTCGGACTGGGGCTTTATATTTCCGTTTTTAACCAGTTTTTTTTTCTGTTTGAACAACCATAAGGAGGCGAATATTCATAGAGACCGTTATGTACACGTTTACTCGCTCAACTCCGCACTCGCTTTCCACTGTGTGTGTGTGTCTGTTTGTAAGTGTGTGAGTAGGGCCCAGTGTGTGTGTGTGTGTGTGTGCTTAATACTTTTTGGTTTTCCACTTTACACCTAGACCGTCGCCATGTTTCATTCGGCGCTTCTTACTTCATGCTATGTTCGCACTCTTCTGGACGCCACTGCCGAGTTCCCTACATGGAAAACTTGGGGCTCGACTGGGGGCTGCTGCGGCGCATACAGCGCAAGCAGAGGCAGCGACGGCGACGGCAACGGTAGCGCCAACCGACGCCAACAGCGGCAGCAAACGCCGTCGGCCCCCCCATCGCCCCTAAAATCCAATAAAGAATCCACGAAGCTCGCCCCAGCTGGCCTGGGTTTGAGTGCTTTTTACCGTTTTCTGAGTGAAAACGAGCAGAATAGCCGAGCCAACTCTTGCCGCCCTGCTTTCTCCCACGATGGGAGATGGAACTTCCACTCGAGCCGCTAAAAGCTGAACGGACATGACGCTCTGCCTTTATGTAATGCCAGTTGGCTTTCTGCCTTTCGGTTCCACTAATAATCTATTTTTTCGCTGCTACTTTTTGTCTATTACATAATTTGGCTCCCCTCGTCATCGCCGCCTCTGCTTCAATTATTCTCGCGACTCACTCGCTGGCACACTCCCTCTCTCCTTTTCTCCTTTCGTCCCTGGCAGTCGCACTCGAGCACCCGAGCCTCTCTCTTTCTCCCTATCTTGACTTTTTGACTTTGAAATCCAGCAGCGATGTATTGCCTACTTCTGTGGGCCGACGCCTGCGCCCTGCCGATACGGCGATATTGATTCGTATTCGGATTGGGACTCGGTTTGGGATTCGGATTGGGATTCGGATGACTCGGGTCTTGTGATTTTTGCAAAAGGCCAAACGCTGCTGATAACGCTCCAGCCGCCTGAGCCTGTTATCGCCTTTGTTCCATTGCTAACGAGTTGTGGAAGCCCTCCCGCACCTCCCTGCACTATCAGCCGCATCCGCTATCTGCCGCCCTGTCCTTTGTTCGCATGTCAGTTGCCATTTCGGTGTGGTGTGTGAGTTTGCATATGTAGTGGCGGGGCAGCCACAGCTCAGGAAGCCCGCAGCTTGAGAGGAGGAAATTGGCAAGTTCTGGCCACGTCCGCCGGCGGCCTGTGCGCGGCATTCGGCCGTGGCAACTGCAACAGAGGCTAGAGCAGATCTCCAGATTTCTAATTAGTGATACACAAGTCCTTCCTCGCCAAAGGCCACTGGACCACAAGCCTTGACTGGATTGTTTTCCACTCAATCAATTATAGTTTTTCAAGCAGACATGGCAGGCGTGCTGCCTGCTCCCCCTGTTCAGGATCTGTCTCCACTCTGGTTTATATACCAATCAATTATATTTCAGCCACCGAGAGCTGCAGTGTGCGATTTAACTTTTTCGCCACAAATTGCTTATTACTTCTGGCTTGGCTTGGCTTGGCATGGCTTGGCTCCCTGCTTAAGTCACGTCACGTCCTGGTCTCCAGGGCATTGCAGTCCACTTTGCTGACGGCTGATGGGTGGCAGATGGCAGCTGAAGGGGCAGTGGGGTTGGGTTTTTCTTCCTCTTAAGAGGCTAGGAGGAGGTGGAGGAGTGTGGGATGTGGGGGGACGGAGTCTACCCGGAGACAGAGTGTCTTTGATGGCAAAAAGAAAGTGTGATTGCGAGCCCCAATCCACTGACGCTGGCGGCCTTACCTACAACCGTCGAAGGCACAGTTAAACTACAAATATTCCGTGTATTTCCCACTTGGCGCACTCGCGCGGCACAACAGCGACATTACACTGACTGAGAGCTCCACGACGACGTATACATACCGAAAAAGTTGTCGCTGCCACCGTCGCTGCCCCAGAATCTGGCTCTGCCACTGCCACTGCTACAGTCGTTGCTTTTGGCCGAAAACTACACGAAATTGCCGAAAAAGGACGAAACGGGGAATATGCCAAAATGTAGGCAATGTAAAATGTTTTAGCCATGCGAGAGAGAAAGAGAGCGAGAGGCAGATGGAAAGAGCCCGAGTCAGAGTACCCTCTCTCGCTTTCCCGAGCTCTTCCGCTTCTGCTTCTGTCAGTTTTGACAGCTGACCCCCAAAACAAGCGAAAGCTTGTCGGCCGAAAGCTCCCAGCTAATAACAAACTTTCCCCCCGCGCCGCCACACCGGGCTAGAAGGGGCACATCCATATCCATATGCTTACATAAGCCTAGCAGCTTCCGTGGTCCGATAAACAAATTGCTTTATGGCCAGATTCGGATACGGAACCGGTGACAGGTTAGCGTTCGCTAATTTCTGTTGGGGTGCCGTGTGTGGATGCGTTGGCGCTTTAATGGCGACGTTCCGCCAGCAACGACGCACCAGCCGGAAGATGTCGAGTGTAAGCGGGGCGCTGATAACGTCGACTTGTTTACCTGAGCCTCCAGGATATGTCTCCCTTCCTGCTAGGCGTAGGCGTGCAGGCTCCGCCCGCCGTGCCACCATGTTTGGGACACAAATTCCTGAGGGTGTGTGCGTGCGAGGGACGTATAAGTAATTTATATAAATTATTTAATTAAGCCATACACGTCATCATGTGGTGGCGGGCCCCATTACTTTGATTAGAATCAAACCCATTTTACTTTATGCCACCTGTTATGGTATTCGGCTTCTTGGGCCCAATCCTCCAGTCCTCATCATCCTTGCTGTCGTTTTCCTCCATCCTCCGTATGGCGCACTTCATCCTCTATTGGCTTTGTTATGGTATTTTTGGGCCTGTCTCTTGCCATTTCGCCTTCATTCCCGTCATCGGTCGACGCGTCGAAAGGCAAATTGGGCACATTTGGCGCTTGGCTGCCGTTTTCGGCTTATTTCGACTCTAATGATAGCCGCGAGACTACCCGCTCCGTTCGCCTGGAGATTTTCTCCGGAGCTGTAAACAAGAATGTGTCGTTACATCATGCAGAGGACGCCTACGCTGCCAGTCAGTCCTATGGGTCCAATTGGAAACAATTTGTTAAAATTGCACAGCGAAAACCTGTTTAAAATAAAAACCTAGCCCATCTGCAGATCCTTACCTCTTTTAAGATAAAAAGTGTTTCAGGGGAAGCCTAAATATGTTATTCATAAAACCAGATGGAAAGAGAAACTTTGCGTTTCCAACTTTCCTCAAGCTGCCCAATTATCCTATCTTAAAACTGTCTCCAAAAGTAAATGCAATTACTCATTAAATGGCTAGTTAGTTGCACTAACTTTCTCGTTTAAGTTCAGACTACAGACTACAGAAGTTGTGTAGCAGAACCCATCTACAGAATCAAATTAATAAGTTCCCTGTCACGAAATAATGAAGGCTGCTCCAGCTCCCTCCTCCAGGGGCACTTGCGGTCGTTTTCAATCAATGAGGATTCATCAGCAGCCGCTGCAAAGATGACAACTGAACTTCTCTTCACTTCAGCCGCAGACAATGTCATTTTGGCCCGCAAAAGCACAAACCCGAACCCAATCCCAAGCCCAAGCTGCCGGATTGAAAAGCGAAAAGTACAGAGTGTGGGAGGACTTAAGCTCAGGAATGGGATGAGATAGGATGGGATGGAATGGGGGCGTATGACTGGCAGAGTGGCTTAATTTAAAACGGTTTCATGTTGTGATTTTGACAAATGATAATTTTTTGCATGTATATGTGTCGGTTGTCGGTCGTCGGTGGGCTTTGTGTTTGACATGTCAGTGGAGCCCCGGCTGGCGCAGAGATACTCGAAATCGTATCTCCTCCGCAGCTCCATGGGGGCGATGATGAGCTGGCACAATGTTCCGGACAGATAAATTCCAGGACCCCGGAAAAATATTCCGAATCATCGCCGGCTCGACCGTCATATCGCCGGGACATTGTCAAAGGCTCGTTAAGTAAGTAACACCAACGCAGGACGGGGCGAAAAAGTTTCAGTTTCTTTCGGGTACATTAAAAACTATGTAAGCCCACCAGTTGAGGACCGGGCCAGTGGCAATATCAGCACATCCGGGTGAACAAAAGGGAGTTGCCTGTTGGGGACAGCAAGCGGGCAATCAGGATTCAACAGCCCACAACCGCACACAGTGGCATTGCACCAATTTATTGACTTAACAGCAAAAAAAATCAAAATCCACTTGCACAGCTTTAGCTTTGGCTTTCGGTGTTGCCATGGTCCGTTGCCATGGGTGCTGCTTTTTCTATTACCGGGCTCGGAGCGGAAGCAGGACTTTGCGGGCATCTGACCAGAAGCAATAGGGCGAGGAAATTGGCTAAATGTGTATGAACGGCAAGCAGCATGGATGAAAGTGCTCCGGACAATCGACAGATTCCCAATGAACTAGAACAAAGTGACAGTGAGCTGGAAATTGAATTGGAACGGCCTCTGAAAGCCGATCCCGAGCTATCAAATGGCACGGAATTGGCTTGGCCTAATTTCGAGGCTCGCATATTAAAGTCCACGGTCAACAGCGTCACTCTCGAGTGGACGCCCCTGGAAAGTGCTTTGGTCTACAGCATCGAGAAGTACCATAAGCGGCGTTCCTGGCAGCAGGTGGAGTGGAGCTCCAGGTCACCAGTGGAGGTGACCAACTTGGAGGAGAACTTCGTATATCGACTGCGTATCAAAGCTCTGCGACTCGCCGAGGATGGTGGAAGCTACGTGGCGATGTCTATATCACCGGATGTTATTGTAAATATTTTAGATTATAATTATCTATAGTGGTGGTACCGAGTTAGTAAAATGAACTAAATATTATAAACTGGAAGGCATCTACTGTGGCCGCCCAACCTTCCACCAACTGCCTGAGCCGCGCCATCAGGAAGGGCCAACAGTTCCTGGTCAAGCGGATGCTGCGCCGACGGCCGAGTCTGATTGAGTATCCGGCCCCCAACGGATTCCTGCCGCTGGCCAATGCCATCATCCAGGGAGAGATGTGCATCATCGATGTACTGCTCTCCGCCGGCTGTAGTGTGCACCTCGGCAATCCGGGCAATGGGCGCACCCCACTCCATGTCGGTAAGGGCATCACACTCCGCTCCACAATGACCAAAGGGATTCGTTTCCGTTCCAGCTAGCCTTCTACTACGGACACTTGCCATCGGCTCGCATCCTGCTGAACAAGAAGGCCAATCTGGAGGCGAAGGACAGCAATGGCATGACACCCGCGCACTGCGCCGTGGACGCTAATCAGCTGGCGATGGTGAACTTTGCCCTCGAGTCTGGCGCCGAGGTGGAGGCCAGGGACTCCTGCGGGTGGACCCTCCTCATGCGAGCGGGTAAGAACCACGAAGGGAGGAACGAAAGGAGCGCCGCTCAAACGGAATTTTAACTTGTTTTTGGGGTTCAGTGGTTATGGACGCAGACCTGGAGCTCGTCAAACTTCTGGTTACCCACGGCGCAGACCTGGCGGCTCTGGATGGCGTTGGCAACTCCTGCATCGACTTGGCGAAACTCTACCACAGGCCAGAAGCGGCGGATTACTTCGAGAGGGTGCTAAAGTTTAGGCTGGAAAAGACTGCCGCGACCGCAGACGCGGTCACAAAGGAACAAATTCAAAATGCCACTGAAAAGGATTTCCCCGGCGGTAAGGAAGGACAATAAGAGGGCTTTAATGGGTGGCCGCGTCTGAATGCGAGGGATTCGAGGAATTTTATTTTTCCGTCGTTTCAAGCTTAAATACTTTTTGGGAAGCTCGGTTAAGGACGTGCCACGCCCCATGGAGGTTAGGGGGTGGATAATGAGCATGTAAATGGCTTGGCATTTTCACATTTTCCTGCGAAAAATGGCGAAGGATGTTTGAAATGCTTTCACTTCAGAGACTCTTTACAATATACGCTATATAATGATCAAGGTTAGACAGACATAAAATAAACAATTTTTAAAAGATTAACTCTATACTATATAGATACTGTATTGTAATTTAAAAAAATGTATGTTTTCAACTGCAAGAAAGAATAAAGTCGAGTTTCAGACACAATGCATGGGTGTTTCGGTCTGAAATCCGCAGGAATATATGTTGAAAAAGTCCGGATTCTGGTTGAGTCCCAGGTAGAAGACGTGCTCGGCCAAGTCCTTGCCAAACTCACAGAAGTTCTGGGCGTAGAGAGTGAAGAAGAGACGCCTGTTGTTGAGATGATACTTCTGGAGGATGGCGTTCTCTTGGTCGTAGGTTTCCTGGTTCTGCGGCTTCGATACGATCCACGTCGTGTAGTCCCGCCAGGCGTTGCGGAAACTCTTCAGATAGATCACGGCCAGCATCCGGGCCTCGTCCAGGACGTTGACGAAAGGCGGCAGCTTTAGGCACTCCACCTCCTCCCGGAAGCGCGTAAAGTCCCGTTGCCGCTCCGTACTGTTGAAGAGCGTCATGTAGAGGTGGACGGTGAAGGTGGAGTAGTAGTACGACATCGGCTTATTGCGGCTCTGGTGGAGATACAGGCTCCAGTCGAGCATGGTGCGCTGGACGCCCAGCTCGTACGTGGAGTTCAGCTTCCGGTGCTGCTCCAGGTTGCGGAGGTTGTGTTCGTAGCTCTCCCGATAGATGCGCAGCGAGCGGTACTCGCGGTTGAGATCCCCAGCGTGGAAGTAGATCCTCGGCGATCTGAACTTCTCCTTGTACGTGCTCAGCTTGGTAACGATCGGATGCGAGCCGAAGTCCTTCTTGGCCGTGAGGACGAACCGGTCCAGGACGCCCAAAAAGTCCTCCAGCTCGTGGGAGCTGCCCTCCAATAGGTTCTTGGTGACAATGTACCCGAAGAGGGGCTTGAAGAACTCGAAGGTCTGCCGATAGCAATCCTCCAGGGCATGCTTCGAGTTGCAGGAAATGAAGAAGTCGAGCAGCTTCTGCTTGGCCTCAAACTTCTCCGGATCGTTCTGCAAGTCCGTCAGCAGCTGAAAGAGCTCGGTCATCTGTGGCATGTGGCCTGTGGAACCAAGAGTCGACTTAGGCTTCAGGCCTTCCCAATGTCCTTCTGTCTACCTACCCATGATGGAGAAAAGCGGACTATTCCGGCTGCACACATAGTCGTAGTAGCTTTCGCAGGCGTACTTTTCCGGGTTGATGGAGCGCTGCAGGCGCATGGCTAGTCCCTCCAAGTCCTTGATCCGCAGCTCCGAAAGGTGGCGCACATAGGCCACTTGGGCCTGCCCCGCCCCCACCCAAACGCTGAGCAGTAGGGTCACTGATACGACCAGCCCCGCGAGCTTAGTGCCTGGCATGGTTTAGCTTTGTTTGCGTTCTGCCTTGCTCGCGCTCTTGAAGCCACTGCGCACCCAGATCGGAGACCACTGACTTGCTCCGATTCCGGCTGCCGTTGATTGCAAGCACTTCCGAGCCGGAGCCGATAAGCACTTCAAGCCGTATCAGCAAATTACACTCCCGCCGTTCTAGAGAGTACTTTATTCGTTTAAAAAGGTTCTACAACTTGGGGGCTTTTGCGTAGACATCTGTTCGCCGCTGCTTGTAGATGGGAATCTGGCTCCGGACTTGCTCAACCACATCGAAATCTGGGGGAGAACAAGCAATAATTACTCTGAGGTTCTCATTGAAAAGCGTTCCAGACTCACCGATTTCCTCCACTATGAACTCGAATCCATCGCCCGCCTCGCGCTGCACCTGAGCCCAGGGATTTACGATCATGGAGTGACCGTAGGCGACGTAGCCGGACATGTTGTCCCTGGCCGGCGAGCAGGTGACCACGTACAGCTGGTTATCCGTAGCCCTAGCTCGCTGGAGGAGCTCCCAGTGCATGGGCCCCTGGCAGATGCAAAAGGCGGACGGGTAGACTATCATGGTGCATCCCATGTTGCGGTAGATCCGGGCCAGTTCCTCGAATCGTTTGTCATGGCAGATGCCAATGCCGACCTTTTGCTGTCCAATCTGGACAACCGTCAAGTCGGAACCTGCCGACAGGACAGCCGCTTCATCGAACTCTACGCCCCCGGCGTTTTCGGGCTCAATTTTCATGGTGAAGAGATGGATCTTACGATGCTTGGCCAGGAGCTTTCCGTCGGGTCCCCACACGGTGCATGTGTTGTACAGCTTCCCGGCATCGCGCTCCACGATGCTGCCGCCGATTATGTATATGCCCAGCTTGAGGGCCAGCTGCGACAGTGTGGTGCAGGTGGGGCCCTGGGGAACCGCCTCTGCGAACTTGGGAAAGTGTTCCTGGCCGTAGGGGGCGTTGAAGCTCTCGGGCAGAATGGCCAGCTGCAGCTTCGGGTTGTCCACCTTCAGCTGCGTTATGGCAGACACCGCTCGCCGTACATTGGCGGCCACATCGTTGCCCACGGGCAACTGGAGCAGGGCCAGAGTGAGCTCTATGTGAGAGCCGGAAGGGTTAATCGACAATTAGGTGGAGGCTATGCTAGGTGACTTACTGTTGGTCATATTCGGGGAATTGAACACTGCAGCACCGGACGATGAAGCTGACTGGTGACTCCGTGGCGAGGAGCTGCCCATTTATAGCATCTATAGCATCAAAATGCATCCATGTAGTCGCCGACCAGAACAAATACTAGGTATTCTATATAGAGTATGTATGGCAAGGTAATGCAGTCCGCTGAGGTCGACCACTCCAGTAAACAAAAATTATTAATTACATATATTGACGGCGCACAATAAGGTGCGTGGTAATACATTTTGCTAATCTTTGTAATTGCTAATCTCCGTAAATGTTTGAATTTTAAACATGAAATTTATAAAAAGAGAAACGCTAAAGGGTGATAAGCAGACGTCTAAAGTAAGGTCGGTTCTGTGAATCTATTACTATAATTGGCGAATAAATAATAATTAAAAAGAATGCAAAAATGCGGCTACTCAATTGATTTTATTAGTGTTATCAGCGATAAGGCACTTCTGCAAATCTGTAAAGGACTTAAGTCAATAATTTGTTTCATAAAAAAGATATAGTAACAGTACCGCCACGAAATTAGCCAACGAAGCCTCATAGAAGCCAGCCTTAATCAGGACCTCTCTCTGTGAGCGCAGGATGATGAAGACCAGAGATTTCCGAAGAGTCGCTGGTGCCAAATGCCAGTCGGAAAGGCGTACAGCAATGTCCACTTTTAAGCTCTGCAGTGAAAACATTAATTTTAAAAAGACAACAAGGAGGAACTGCTAAGAAACAAACCTCCACTTTTATAATTTCTCCCCCATAGCAGTACATAAATAATTGCAACATGATTGAGCCCAAAAACGATAGGTACACTAGCAGATCCATAACAGAGTCCAATCGCTTTGAATAGTTTATAAAAATAATAGTTCTCATAAGAATCAGCCTACTATAGGTTCCTACAAACCTTTCATAAATATTGAACAGTGAAAATACTAATACTTATTATAAAAAAAAATCTTACCGTGACTAGTTGATAGATGATGACTCCCACCTGCAGCGATGTGATGAAGAACTGACCGAAGACAATAGGGGTGTAGATGACGCGCAAGTGCTTGGACAAGGAGAGCAGCTCCACATGGTACTCCACGGCAGATCGCAGAGCCGCCCGGGTCTCTTGCTCGGGCAGGGCATAGTTGGAGTTCTCGATGTCCCGCTGCAAGGTCTGGAAATGAGCTCGCAAATTAATGGCGAAGGAGATGAACAGCCCGTCAACGGCCGAGGCGTAGGCCACAACAACCACTGTAACGAGCACGGTGTACAGGAAACCCACTTCGTAGCCCGGGGTGTTTACGTCGTTGAAAGGGAATCTGGAAAATGCGATTGCTTCAATCAAATGCCCAACTCGGCGGCCACTCCACTCACTTCATTGGCATGGGCAGCTCTCGGACGTATGTCGTGCCCCTCCATTTGCTGGCAACAATGTTAACAATGGGTCCCAGCATAAAGTACAGCCCCGTGAAGCCGCAGGAGACGCAGTACGCCCGTCCCAGCAAGGAGGCCACCTTGTTGGCGGCTTCCACGTATCCATATCCATCTCCGTCCACTTTCCGTTGATTTGCTGATGAGAGATTGATGTTCAAGGAATATATTGTGGATTAGGACTAGACTATTTACATTGATGGTGCATTTCCCTGAAGCGCTGAATCATTCGCCAAAAGGCCTGCTTGTAGGCCAGGAAGGTTGTGATCTTAATCACTGTCAGCATGTTGGTGAGCACAACGCTCAGGCAGGCCGTGACCTTCTCCATGTCCTCGCTGTTGTAGACGATGTACGAGATCAAGGGGTACTGGGCCGACACAACAAAGGCCAATGAGACTATGTGCTTCAGGCTCAACTTCCCGTCGTGGATGCCATTCTCGTGCCCCCCAGTGTGGCCCATGGCCTGGAGGCAGTTCTCCTGCAGCTGAAAAAGGCGGCCCATGGCTCTTCTTTCCGGAGTGACAATTCCGGACGGATGACCACGCATGTTATACCATCCGCCGAATATATTTTAATTGTCTTATTGATTGGTTAATTATTTATTTTCCCAGCATGTCTTCACAATTTTCAACTAATTACCGTGATTTCCGCTATAAAAACGACGTGTTGACACAATAATAGTGACATTTGTTGTGATTGAAAAATTGCCGGTTATTATTATAACTGGGCTAATACATGGGGTTAATTGGATAACGAGTCATAAAAACTGCAGTCTACGATATAAGGAGCCAATATTAATATAATTATGAACTATTATACTACTACTTTTTATATAAAAATATAAGAAAACATTGAAACTATTGCCTTTTTGATTGATCTCAGGCATGTTTGGTAATAAATATTAAGGTGAAACTACAATAAATAAACCAATAAAAAAATTACCTTTTTCTTGGAAAAAATAAGACTTTGTATATTGATTTTCAAGACCAAAAGATTTGTACCTTTTTGCTTCATCACAACAATGGGTATACACTGGCTTTGATTTGATCTTTTTTTGGCAGCGCAATTGGCAATGCTTTACAGGTGAATAGTTTCTTTCGGTGCAATTAAATAATTCCAGGTAATGCGGCGAGAGTTCCATTCAATATTAAGCTCATACATCACGCACAATGTGCGTAATTAAAGGGGAGTCTTCCACTGAGGAACTTCAGCCAAACACAAGGTAGACTTAGTGTAGAGTTGAGTGACTTGCCTACATGATACCCGGTACTACCTGGCAGGGTTAACTTTTTAAAAGGTTATTCTTATACTTGTATATGCTTATATATGAAAATTATAATAATTATATTAATAGTAAATTGGACAAGTAGTAGATGGACAATTTCCTATTTTAATTTTTAGTTTTTACTAACTTTTTAAATAATAAATTATGGCTCTCTTTGGTAAGTCCCCCTTAGTCCTAATTTACCTTGCTTTGAAATCAAATCATAATGATCTGAGATTAGCAATCTCTATTATACAACTAATTATAGAATTGAGGAGATTGGGGACTTGAAAAAACTGGTTTTTGAAATTGTGAATTTGTTTTCCAACCAAGATTAAAGCTCTTCTACTATTTGACCATTAAATGTTATTATTTTTTCCCAAAAACCCGATATGAACGAAATAAAAATTGGATTTAAAATTCAACAACGATTTACATTTATTAGAAACAACAATATTCGCAGGACGATCAGATATATGATCCGGGTTCCTTGCTCAGCTCAACTGATTAGAAATTGGGTGGCAGGTATGCATTGCCTGTGTGGGATCCAGCCGAGCCGGTGGACACGATCTGGCCGGCGCCAGTGGCTCCGATGCCGGATCCAGCCTCCACATGGCCGTCGCTTCCTCCCAGGGCACCGATAACCGAGGTGACGGGGGCGACTCCCTCATCGGTCAGCTGGCTGCTTCCGCCGAGGGAGTCGTACTGGGCCTGGATCTGCTGCTGGGCGTGGGCGGCCTCCTCGTTGGTCTTGTACTTGATGAAGAAGACCTCGGGCTTGCTGGTGGAGCTGGCCTGCTCGATGACCTCGGCGTTCACGTCGCTCTCGCCCTTCTTGCTCAGCACGTAGATGACGGTCTTCTCCTCGTTGGCGGCGGGGCTGATCTTGATGGTCTTCCTGTTGTTGCGCTGGGGCGACTTGATGAACACCACGTTGTAGTTGCGCTTGGGCACGCCGACGGTGATGTGGCGCTCCTTGTAGTCCTCAGCCTCCTCCGGTGCAGAGTGGATGAAGAAGCGCTTGGAGACGATGGCCTGGGGCTGCTGTTGGACCTGGTGCTGCTGCTGGTGATGGTGGGTAGTCTGAACGGCCGGCTGCTGATAGAAGGCCTGCTGCTGCTGCTGCACTGGCTGCACGGCTTGCACAGACTGCACCACCTGCTGGGGAGCGCCGCCCTGGAAGAAGGTGGCCCCACCGCCAGATGTGCTAATGCCGCCGAAGCCAGACGGGCCGGGGTTGTAGTTGTAGCCCTGGGGGGCGGCCAGCGCCACGGCGGAAAGACACAGGACCTGGATGAGAGTAAAGCAGAAAAGGTTAATTAGCCACAATCCTTGGCCGGACTCCTTTATCCTCATCCGCTTATGGGGCTTACAATGAATCCACGCATTTCTAGGCTTGGTTGAGCTGCTTGAGTGGGTGAGGAAGGATGGAGGTTTTGCTTCTGTAACTGCTCGCTGTGAACTGTATGACTTTCGGACGTTCGGTGCGTCTTTTATACATATCTCGCATCTTACACATTTTCCAACTCCGACGCGCCGACACTCGAAAGTTAATAGGTGAAGTTCAACAATGATCCAAAGCTGCCAAAAAGAGCGCACAGCCTCGATTTGTTGCATGTTCATTGTATTTGTCTTAGTTCGCTTTGCCTTCTTCTTCTGCGGGGCTCTTCTTCGCCATTTACCATTTACCTTCGCCTCTACGGTGGTTCAGTGGCTTGGTGGCTCGCATCCCTCATTAAATGGCGAGACTTGCTTGTAGTTGCTGGCAATACATGGCCAATTAGCGTGGTTCCCCTGGTCGGTCTTTGTTGTAGCTTTTAATTGTTAGCCCCGATATAGCTATACAGCGATACTCCGAGGCAGTGATCCGCCGGAGTGGGGTCTGCGTCAGCGTTTGCCCAATGGAGGCACCTACTCCGCACATCGATTAAATATTATTAAAAGAGAAATTGCATAAGCATTTAATCAGTATTAGTATAAGTCCGCCGTGCTGCGAGGAATGCCACCTCTCACCCCGTCATGATGAGTCAATCAAGTGTCCGGGCTCCGGATAATCAGCCCGTGTTGCGGCCACTCAGCGTCTTCGTGCCCCTGGAAGAAGACCTGCACGACCTGCGCCACTTTGGGTTGTCAGGCCAAATTAATGACCAGCCGGCTCAGTATTTGCCTATGTCCCTCAAAACGATCGTTTCTTCACCAGCTGTCAGTCGGGCCATTTACCATTTATCATGGTTGGCGGTCGGCCAAGACTTTCTTGGGTACACTAGGGTCCAAATACCCTTTTGATTATGTATTTCGGAAAATCGTTTAGGGTCGCATTTATGCCCGGACCGGGCCGCATCGTGTTAAATGCCCCTCGAACACTTGCGGTCTGTGTAATGAGCCGTTTACATGAATGAACTGCGATTGGACTCCTCCTCCCCAGACCCTTTGGCGGAGCTTCGGCGATGGCTAATGAACATGCCATGTCCACTCTCCATTTACGCATCTCAGCACCCAAAATCGATTATCAGCGACTTGTTTTCGAACCACAGCAGTTCTCGGAATCACTCCGTCACATGATGGTTGCACATTTCCCCGGAGCTTATTACAAACACATGTGTTGGCCGTTCAATGAATGGCCACAATATTGAAAAGAGAAATTTTGCTTACAGCCGATTGTTTAAGTCATGTATTAAGTGTTTGATTTTACTGATTTTATCTAAAATGTGAATATTATAAACTATGTACTTCACTAATAGTATTACACAGTTAACAGAGGCTGAGTGGAAGTCCAAAATACTTGTAGAATTGCATAGTTCTCAAAGCATTTGCTTAGGGTATTTTTATTATTTAAAAACCATTTAAATGTTTGACAAACTATATATGGATATGGGGAAATAAGGAAGAATTGGAAGAAAGGCAGAGTCTTTTGTTGGTCAAATCATTTTCTTAAAAAATAAATTAATAAGTTACAGCTAATACTAAACCACCAATTTCCTAATACCACATTTGATTATTAGTTAGTCCTTCTATCTTTATAAACTTGATATATTTTCTACTTAGACTGATATATTTTGTGCAATATTTTGTAAGAAATTAGTTTAAATTCTAATACTTTGTATATTTATGAAAATAAACAGGTATACTGCTACCTATGTGGCAGCTTGAGCTGGTTGTAAATTAAGACTAACAAATGTATGGGAGATTGCTATGCGAATTACATTAGGTTTATCATGTTGTATTACATTTCTATTATTTGAATTAAATTAATTAATTTGTGTATTGGCATTGCATTTTACACAAACCGCAAATGGAGATCATGCGGGTGGAATCTTTTTAGCCTTCTTATTCTGGGTCTCCGTAGCAATCTTTTTGCCAGAGAGTTGGGGTGAGTTCCAAGGCGTTCTAAATAGTTTTCGGCGTGGGTCCGGGAAATATTCCCTACTTTTGGGATCTTTAGGTCCTTTTCTATGTCCCTCGTCCTCATGTACCTCAAGGGCTCATTTGCACATTTTAAATTCTAATACTTAAATAACTACTTCTCCAATTCAAAACCAAAAGTGCATAAAAGTATGCAACAACATATTGTTGCAAGAAAGAAATGTCTTAAAGGGCTGTCCCTCTGGTCTGGAGGAATACCGGTTTGCATGTAGTTGGTAGTCTCCATATCAGCGGACTATCTATCAGCTATAAGTCAGCTATGAAGTTCATAATATGAACCGCTTCTACATCCAAAAGATATAAACGAGAGAGGATCCTGATCAAAGGATAATCAAGGCTAAAATTTCAAGGCATAAAGGATAAAAGAAAAGTAACACTCGCTTTCGTTATAATATGTTTAAGATACTAGAGAGATTATTTATTAAACATGTAGTCTTACAAGTTTTATAAAAGTTTTCATTAAAGTTGACTCTAAAGTTTCTTAAATATATATGTTCGTTTAAGCTATAATATTTTAATTCTCAATTATAATCCAAACTGATTTTTGGTTTCTATTTTCTTTAATTCAATAGCTCGCAATTAAAAATGAAATTAAAAAATTAAACAAAAATTAAACAACCAATTTCATTTGAAAGAGTAATTTATTTTTTGTATTGAGACACACTGCTGGGTGCCATTATCAAGCAATCTGCGGTCATTTGCCATTCGAGGGATTTGGTTATTGATTAATATTTTGGATTGGTGTTTTTATAATATTTTAATTATTTAATTCACTTTGTTTATATCTCCGCGGTCTAATAGTGGCACCTCGAGCCTTGACCATCTTAATTTCCCACGCACGAATGGGCCAGAAAGAGAAATTGATGAAGTTTCCAAAGGGGAATAGAAAGATACTCTTGAGAGATGTGACTGAATGGCTGGATTGGCGTTAATGGCGTTAATTGCGTTGCCCAACTCCAGAGGCTAATGAGGCACACGAATCCCTCCCACTTTTTGCATTAGGTTGGGGGCGGAGTCAAGGAGTCATGGACGCAATCGGTTGCACCTCCACGGCAAACGTCCAGGGGCGGATTGCATAACCTGTCTGACAAAACGTTGGATGCCAATGTACATATTCTCGGATCTCGGGGCAAAAAGTATGCAGGGAAACAATACACGCTACCCGGTCATTTGAAGGGATTGTGTTTCATCTCGACCCCCGCCATGCATATGTTTTTTTGATAAATCCCCAGTCATACATCAAAACATCATCATCATTTATCTTGCTAGGCAGGGTCTACTCCGAAATTATGACCCACATCTTCCAGCGATGGACATTGATTGAAGTCCCAACCACAACCGACAGCAGCCAACGGTGATGGCAGCAACGGCAGCGACCGTTTGCCAAAAATTACCTTAATTGTTTGCCCAAAAGAGGCCCGTCAAGCTCGTATCATAGTCATCCTCGGGTCTACTGCATTTATGATTATATAATATCCATGTTTGGCCAAATTAAGTTGGGGAGCCCGACTCCGAAATGATCCGAGATCTTTAGTAATTGGGTCATCGGAAATCAAAGCAATTCACGTAAAAATCACCAAAACGCACACGGAGGACGGTGACGGCTCTTCAAATTGACGCCATTACTAATGAGATTATCGTGTGATTTATGCAAGTCGCTATGCGAGATTGTTAATCCCAGAGATTCGTCAATTATGGCCAAGGCATCAGCACATCGGCGCACAAATCCACGATGAAAGCCAGCGAAATTGCTGGCCCAAAACAAAGCCCAACGTGCTCATGTAAAGTTATCGCATATGACTTCCGGCTAGATGGCTCTTTCTTGTCTTGGCCAAAGTCGGAGAGATGACGCAGGGCTTTGGCTTCGGAGATCGGAGTTTGGGTTTTTTGTTATTATTTTTATTTTTTTATTTCTTGGTATCTGGCCACAATAGACACCGCTATCTCAAGGTTGTTTGTGAAAACGCAAGCTGGTTCGTAAAAAGCGGTGGCTTACTAGACGCTCTTCGTCCGCATCTTCGTGCGTCTGAAGTCGCATTTGTGGTCTCAGTTTCAGTTAAGCTTTTCGCCTCATCAGCAGGCCAGATTCGTGAGCGACATTTTCGAGGCAGTGGCTTATAAGTCCGGGCGGCCAGTGATTAGCATTTAGTCGAATTTTGATTGCCAAGGGTCCAAGTGCCTCAGAGACATCTCAATCTCAGTCTCAATCTCAACTCCAACGGAAATGCGTGTCTTTATTGTAAGCTCCAGTCTCCGACTGCGCCGTGGATGCACTTATCTGATGGCCTTGTTTCTTGCCAGGTTTCGTGCCTTCTGGGCCTGACGGTGGCCGCGCCCCAAGGATACAGCTACAGCCAAGTCCAACAGCAGCAGCCATCTGCGCCCCTACAGCTACCCGGTATTCCCCAGATTCCCCAGATTGCCAGCTTTGCCGAGCAGACGCTGCTGCAGCAGGCACTGCAGGCCCCCAAGGTGCAACAGGTGTTGTCCGGCGGCAGTGGCAGCTACTCTACGGCCCCTCAGCAATACCAGCAGCAGCCGGCTCAGCTAACCGGCAACTTTGCCTACAACTCCCTGCCCCAGCAACACTACACTCCCTCCCCAGCAACATACCTACCAGCCGCAACAGCAGCAGCAGCACCTGGTCTCCAAGGACATATATGTGCACGTGCCACCCGTTGAGGAGCCCGAGGAGCGGTACCCCCAGCCCGTCCTTCCGCCTCCACCTCCCCGCAAGCACTACCGCATTGTGTTCATCAAGGCGCCCACGCCCAGCGTGAGTAAGGCGGCTCTGCGCATCAAGCAGGCTCCCGTGGAGGAGAAGACCATCATCTACGTCCTCACCAAGAAGCCCGATCCTCTGGACCTGCAGACGGCCATCGAGGAGATCGCCCCCAAGCAGCCCAGCAAGCCAGAGGTCTTCTTCATCAAATACAAGACCCAGGAGGAAGCAGCGCATGCGCAGCGCACCATCCAAGGTAAGCAGCACCCACATCTTGGCCGATCCGCTCTTGAAAGCCTCATCAGTATGCGACAATCTTTGCCATGGGCACTGCGGTGTTTTTGTTACGGCTTTACTCAAGTGTTGGGCCTTGTGGCTTGAATCATTTGTCAACTGCGAATCCATCAGTCTACAGCTTCTATGATAAACTAACCTCCACACTTGATTCCCTTTCAGCCCAATACGACCAGCTTGGAGGAACCTCTCAGGTCTCCGATGAGGGCGTGGCACCCGTGACCTCGGTCATCGGGGTTCTGGACAACCCAGCGACCGGAGGCGCTGCCCTCGGGGGTCTGACGGGCGGCAACCTGCCCAACAAGTACTTACCCGCCCACCTGCGCACTTAGGCGATGGAGTTTCCGATGCCAAGCCAAAAGGACTGCCGTATCTTTAAGTTTCCAGTTGTTGTATATATTTAGATAAATTAACTTGACTTTGATTTGCCAAGCCATCCGTATCACAGTGTTGCAATTATCAAATAAAAAAGAGATTGGAGCTCAGCGGCCGCTAAGTTTATGGCTCGTGATGCCCAAAGTTGTTACAAAAATAAAATATTTTCTATTGCCCATATTACGACATCTATTAGCCCATTGATCCAGTAATCAATAGACAAAGCAGACTGCCCGGGAGCCGGAGCGGGGAAACCGGTCGCACTAATTAGCATATGATTTGGGTTGAATAACACCGATTGGGCAATATGAAAACTTGATTACAAAGGCGGCTCTTAAGTGATTATGATGTCTCCGGGAAAGAAACCATCAAGCATTGCATAAGGAAGTAATTTATATTATTTTGTCGCCTGACGTAAAATTATTCGCGTATTTACTAACAAAAAAACTAAACTCATTTAATATTAGGGAATTCGACTTTCTCCAAATAGCATGCATAGATCTAGGATCTCTTAAGATCTGGGGCGAGATCTTCAAGCCGAGCAGGTAAAAGACTCAAAAAAGATTTCGTTTAAAAGATTGCTTTATTTTATCTGGACTTTCTCGTGAACAATAAATTATAGTAAGCTACAATGGGTTGTTGATGCAAATAATGAAAGCGTCTGACGACCTTATTTGAAGGTCTTGGCTGGCACGTACTTCCTGGAGGGCAGGGAAGGCGTGAAGGAGGAGATCTGCTGCTGGATCTGGGCCTGGATCTGAGGCTGCTGGACGACGGTCTGGATCTGGGGCTGCTGCACCACAGTCTGGATCTGGGGCTGCTGCTGGATGATGGTCTGGCCCTGGGACTGGGGCACGAAGTGGTTCAGGTTGAGGGATCCACCCGAGACGCTAGTGATGGGGGCCACGCCCTCGTCGGAAATGTGGGTAGCACCGCCCAAAGCATCGTACTGGGCCTGGATCTCCTGCTGGGCGCGCTGGGCCTCCTCCTGGGTCTTGTACTTGATGAAGTAGACCTCGGGCTTGTGAACCTTGGACTCAGTCTGGGTGACCTGCAGCTGCTGCTGGATCTCGGTGAGATCGGGCTTCTTCGACAGTACGTAGATGACGGTCTTCTCCTCGTTGCTGGACTGGGCGCGCTTCAGGGCAGCGGCGGTGTACTTCAGGTTCTGGGACGGAGCCTTGATGAACACGATGCGGTAGTTCTTGCGGATCGGCACACTATCCAGCTGGGGCTCGTCCTGACGGAACTCCTCGGTCTCCTCGGGTGCCGAGTGGATGTAAATATCCTTGGTGACGATAGCGGGACGCTGGACGTACTGCACCTGCTGCTGGATCTGAGGCTGGGGCTGGTAGATCACCTGCTGCTGTGGCTGCTGGACGGTGGTGATCAGATTCTGCTGGGGCAGGGCCACCGGCAGGGGAGCGGGAGCAATCGAGACTGGAAGGGGTGCGGGGGCTGGGGCGGGAAGGGAAATGGGAGCGGGAGCCAATGCGGGGGCGATGGACTGGACAGTTTGGATGCCTGGCTGCTGGATTTGGACGGCAGGAGCCGAGTATATTCCACTTGAGGATAGTGACGTCTGAGGACGCAGGTTTCCAATGGGAATGGCTGGCCCCTGGACCTGGTACTTGTATCCCTGGGGAGCGGCGGCTGCGATAGCCACAAGGCACTGAAAGGATAAGTAAGTCCATTAGACAGTGCAGACATACAGGGTGATGGGGATAGGAGTCCTTACCATTAGAACCACAAACTGCTTCATTTTCACTTCGAACTGTCTGAGCTGCAAAGGTCGACTGATGCCCTCACTAGCAGATAGCAATGTTTTTATAAGAGTCCAACTTGGAGCAGGCACCTTATTGGAAATGCCATTTCGTTTTCCCCAGAGAAAGAAAAAATATTTAGGCACTACCATAAAACGATCGAATCTATTGTCACCCAGGCAGCATCGAATATGTAACGTGGTTCGTTAAGTGGTTGCCAAATCACGGAACCATATTCAAAGATGCATCGGCCGGCCATGGGGCAGGGTAGACCAAGCTGTTATATAACTAAAATGGACACCAACGTAGCGCCCACATTTAAATAATCGTCTAATATTCCCCATTGTCAACACTGAATCGAAATAAATGCAAAATATTAATCGTTAGGGCGCCGCATCGACCAACGACACGGGGATGAAAGAAAGAAAGTAATATATTCACTCGTTCGGAATTGTGGGGGACGATCTGAATTCATTATCATCCGATGATTTGAGGAGAGCATTTCAAGCCAGATACTGCCACCCAAACCTGCTATCTCTGCGACGCATAAACTAACTTTTTAAATTATAAAATGAATACAGTGTTGGCGAAAAACAACCATTCCCTTGTGTATCTAAAACCTTATCTTAACCAGCCCAACCAAAATTGTTCAGAATTTAGCCTACTTAACGATTTACAATAAATCTATTGACAAAAATATTAAATAATATTCGGTACTGGGATTTTCATCAATTATTTTAAGGTAATCCGTTCAATATTCGGATGACTAATAACAAAGATTTGGCCTTCGCAGGCCATATTGTCCTTCCATGTACGAGTCTGTCGTCATTTTTAAAGGAAAACCGTTCTAAATATTTAAGAAAAAATATATAAAATATTTTGTTTCCAGATTTTTATGCAGATTGATGGAGAATCAATCTACAAACCATTTAAGATATTCCGCTCAAGAATTGGATGACTATTGGCAAAGATATGACCTTCGTTGGGGGCCAAATTGTCCTTCCACGCATTTTCCACATTTTGAAAGGGGACCCTCCAGAAAATTTGACAAAAAATCTAAAAAATATTTTGTTTCCAGATTTTAATGCAGATTGATGGAGAATCAATCTACAAATCATTTAAGGTATTCCGCTCAAGAATCGGATGACTATTGGCAAAGATATGACCTTCGTTGGGGGCCAAATTGTCCTTCCACGCATTTTCCACATTTTGAAAGGGGACCCTCCAGAAAATTTGACAAAAAATCTAAAAAATATTTTGTTTTCAGTTTTTAATGCAGATTGATGGAGAATCAATCTACAAATCGTTTAAGGTATTCCGCTCAAGAATCGGATGACTATTGGCAAAGATATGACCTTCGTTGGGGGCCAAATTGTCCTTCCATGCATTTTCCACATTTTGAAAGGGGACCCTCCAGAAAATTTGACAAAAAATCTAAAAAATATCTTGTTTTCAGTTTTTAATGCAGATTGATGAAGAATCAATCCACAAATCGTTTAAGGTATTCTGCTCAAGAATCGGATGACTATTGGCAAAGATATGACCTTCGTTGGGGGCCAAATTGTCCTTCCATGCATTTTCCACATTTGAAAGGGGACCCTCCAGAAAATTTGACAAAAAATGTAAAAAATATTTCGTTTCCAGATTTTAATGCAGATTGATGGAGAATCATTCTACAAATCATTTGAGGTATTCCGCTCAAGAATCGGATGACTATTGGCAAAGATATGACCTTCGTTGGGGGCCAAATTGTCCTTCCACGCATTTTCCATATTTTGAAAGGGGACCCTCCAGAAAATTTGACAAAAAATCTAAAAAATATTTTGTTTTCAGTTTTTAATGCAGATTGATGGAGAATCAATCCACAAATCGTTTAAGGTATTCCGCTCAAGAATCGGATGACTATTGGCAAAGATATGACCTTCGTTGGGGGCCAAATTGTCCTTCCATGCATTTTCCACATTTTGAAAGGGGACCCTCCAGAAAATTTGACAAAAAATCTAAAAAATATCTTGTTTTCAGTTTTTAATGCAGATTGATGAAGAATCAATCTACAAATCGTTTAAGGTATTCTGCTCAAGAATCGGATGACTATTGGCAAAGATATGACCTTCGTTGGGGGCCAAATTGTCCTTCCATGCATTTTCCACATTTGAAAGGGGACCCTCCAGAAAATTTGACAAAAAATCTAAAAAATATTTTGTTTTCAGTTTTTAATGCAGATTGATGGAGAATCAATCTACAAATCGTTTAAGGTATTCCGCTTAAGAATTGGATGACTATTGGCAAAGATATGACCTTCGTTGGGGGCCAAATTGTCCTTCCACGCATTTTCCACATTTGAAAGGGGACCCTCCAGAAAATTTGACAAAAAATTTAAAAAATATTTCGTTTCCAGATTTTAATGCAGATTGATGGAGAATCAATCTACAAATCATTTAAGGTATTCCGCTCAAGAATTGGATGACTATTGGCAAAGATATGACCTTCGTTGGGGGCCAAATTGTCCTTCCACGCATTTTCCATATTTTGAAAGGGGACCCACCAGAAAATTGGACAAAAAATCTAAAAAATATCTTGTTTTCAGTTTTTAATGCAGATTGATGGAGAATCAATCTACAAATCGTTTAAGGTATTCCGCTCAAGAATTGGATGACTATTGGCAAAGATATGACCTTCGTTGGGGGCCAAATTGTCCTTCCATGCATTTTCCACATTTGAAAGGGGACCCTCCAGAAAATTGGACAAAAAATCTAAAAAATATCTTGTTTTCAGTTTTTAATGCAGATTGATGGAGAATCAATCCACAAATCGTTTAAGGTATTCCGCTCAAGAATCGGATGACTATTGGCAAAGATATGACCTTCGTTGGGGGCCAAATTGTCCTTCCACGCATTTTCCACATTTGAAAGGGGACCCTCCAGAAAATTTGACAAAAAATCTAAAAAATTTTTGTTTCCAGTTTTTAATGCAGATTGATGGAGAATCAATCCACAAATCGTTTAAGGTATTCTGCTCAAGAATCGGATGACTATTGGCAAAGATATGACCTTCGTTTGGGGCCAAATTGTCCTTCCACGCATTTTCCATATTTTGAAAGGGGACCCTCCAGAAAATTTGACAAAAAATCTAAAAAATATTTTGTTTCCAGATTTTAATGCAGATTGATGGAGAATCAATCCACAAATCGTTTAAGGTATTCCGCTCAAGAATCAAATGACAGTTGGCAAAGATATGATTTTCGCTGGGGACTATATAGTCCTTGCACCAATGCCTTCCCCACAAAAAAAATTTTAATTTTTAAACCACAACATTAATATCAAATCGATGACTGTTGAAAAGATATTAAAGAAGTCTCACCAGAAAATTTGAGAAAAGAATCTAAAAAATTAACCGCTGAATAATCGGTAGCACATTTTTGAAGATATAACATCGGCTTTGGGCAATATGGCTGTAATATCCTTCAATAGAAATTGTCCTTTTGTGTGAATAATTTTTTAATGATTAGAAAATGATCGCCTATTTACAGGTATCCTTAATGGCTATGGGTTCTGCTTAAACTAATACCTTCCTGGTGGTAAATACGCGCTAGTCAAAGGTGCATTGAGGTCGCCTGTGGCCAGAGCAGGTGCAGAGATCGGGACACCGCCGGAAACACCCTTGGAAGCGAAATCCAGAACAGGTGCCGAGGATCCTGCGTTGTGATTGCTTGAAGGTCCTGGCAGCGAGTCGTATTGAGCCTGGATGGTGCGCTGGGCGTTCTCGGCGTCGCTCTGGGTGCGGTACTTGACAAAGTGCACCTCGGGCTTGTGGCTGGTCTGGTGCTTGATCTGGTTGAGCCTGTTGGTGAGCTCGCCGATGTCCGCCTGCTTGTTGAGAACGTAGATGGCAGTGCGGTCGTCCGACGCGGAGGTGGCCAGCTGGAGAGCCGCCTGCTCCAGACCCGTGTTTTCAGGTCCCTTGATGAACAGGACCCGCAGGTTCTTCTTCAGAGCGTTGGCGATCTGCTCGTTGGCCTGTGGGTTGTCGAACTCCTGCTCCGGAGCACTGTATGTAAAGAACTCCTTGGTGAACTCATTGGCCAGCAGTATGGGCTCGGATAGCTGGGCAGCACCACTGCTGACTCCTCCCACTAGGCCAGTGCTGACTCCTCCGACCAGTCCTCCGCGACCATCCCCGGCGTGCGACGTGGGCGTATAGTCGTACTGTCCTCTAGCCACTGCGACCAAGCAAAGCATCTGCAATCATGGGATTTTTATTTAGACTTTTACAGGACTTTCGGCAAAAGGATTATGAAATGTTCTCACCAGAAAAGCGCGCATCCTGTATAGATTATTATACACCAGCAGGTTGAGGAATAAAAGAGTGAACTGTGTGGCTCTCGAGCTCTCTTTGTCTCAAGATTGCAACTCGCCGCCGCTTATATACTCGGGAGCTCGCCCTGGATGGGATGCAGATGCGCATTCCATTGCATTGTGCAGATGGAGATTTTGAAACTCGATCGAGATGCATCTCGGTGGCGACTTGTGTTCCAGTTAAAATGCCCGACGATTTTAATTGGATCGAATAGTTAATAGTTTCGTAAGGCGGAGAATTTGTAAATCTATTCAAATTGGGAGTCGGCGACGAAATGAGCGTGTAATTTGTCAAGGGCCCAGGCCCAGGGCCCAGGCCATTAGTCTAGCCACTTATTTTCTTGCTCCACCGCCTTTCCGGATGCATCTTGACTGGAAACCGACTAACCGGCATAAGGAATGCAAGATTGTATAATCGTAGGTCGGGGAGTGCTAAACGAACCTATGTCTAGCTTAAAATGCATTTTAAAAAGTGTGTACTTATAGACTCTTTAATATAGTCTGTAACATTGGTTTTTTAAACTGCTTCTAAGGTTCTTCAATAAAATAGTCATTAAAATGGAACTGGGTTCACCCATTATCGGAGATTAGGTGGTAAATTATTTAAATTAGTTAGTTGGGCCAAGACCTATGCCTTGGTTAGTCAATAGCCTCAAGAATGAAATAAGTATATGGTTTTCGGCATTTAATAGATGAATTAAGAATAAAACTTTGCTACATTTAAAGCAAGTTCTTATGGAAAGCGATCTATGATAGAGTCATGTCTTTAAATTAGTATGGAGTAGATTCATTTACATTCAAAAGTGTTTATGGTTGTCTTCTCTATATTACTCCCGAATATAATTTACTTTTGGTCTAATATGTAGATTTACTGCAGAGAGGATGTAGGATAATATAGAACCTATATTAAATGTATTTATTTTTAAAGAAACTCTTTAAAACTTTCGTCCATTGTCTACTTTTGGGCATTCACGACGAATAAAGTAAGCTGAGGATCGTTTTTATTAAACTAAAATAAAGGTATCTGACGGAATTTAAGTCGGAGTTTGGCACAAAATCTTTAGGCATTAATGCGAGCTTTTTATTAAGAGCAAAGGTTGTCGTGCCTTTGTTTTGACCCCACAAAAAAAAAAAAACGAATAAACTCTCACCCAGTTTTAATCCAGTTTCATAAAATCAAATCAAACGGCAGCCGTCAGCCATAAAACGACCAAGTTTATTGAACAAAACAGGTCGATTTCTGCGAATATTGGAAAACCAGAGCTCTAGCTGGCTACTAGTCGGTAATCCGAAACGTGTTTACCCAAACTTTGTCAAGTTCATAGTTGCAAATTATCATAATTGACAAAAATTTTCGGCTATAAATGAGGGTTCCGCACCGGCCGCGTTGTTTAGTCTATTTGAAGTGCGTAACAATATGAAGGCGTTCTACGTAAGTGTGCATTCTTAGAGTCCTTTTCCTGACGATGACCTCACGCTTGTGTATTTAGTTGCTCCTGGCTTGCTTCGCCCTAGTGGCTCTGGTGTTTTCCGCGCCCGCTCCCCAGCCGGCTGGCAATGATCCCACCGTGTCCGTGCTCCGCTACAGAAACGACCAGGATCTCGAGGAGATCAAGCGCGCCATCATTGCGCAGTACGATCATTACGGTGGTATCACCCAAGTCCACGCTCCGCAAGTGGCCAGTATCATCAACCCGCAAAGCCTAGGAATCCGAAATTAATGTAGCTTCTCGTTGAAACAATAAAGTTGTTGAATTTTGTGAATTTTTAAGTGCTCGTTGATAAGACTGCTGGGGCTGGGACTGGGAATGGGAATGGAACTGGGGCTGATGATGGGGATTCACTGATCGGTAGAAGCTTTAGTCCGCTCCCGACTCTCGCAGAGTTCGCAGGGCTTTCAAGATGATCCGCTTACCGAATCAAGTGATTTTCTTCTCGCTGCTGATATCAATTTTTGGACTCTGCCTGTCCGAGCGACGTGCACCCTTCCCCCCACCACCGCCCCCGGACGGGACGGGGATTCAATTTCCAATAGATCGCGACATCCTGTTCCCGGACTCAAGCGGTCCCGAGGAGCGAATGTGGTATCGCATAACAGAGTTTAGCTTCGACCACACGGAGAACCTGCCCCAGCCGAAGCACAAGCACAGCCATCCACCGCCGCGGCCGGGTCAGCCCTTCCCACCGCCACCAGGGGACTTCAAGCGGAGGAATAAGAACCACAAGCAACGTCGTATCTGCGAGGAGAGTAAGTTGTTCGGCGGCGAGGAGATCCGATCTTTAGTGAGTCATTAGCTGCTGCCTTTGTTCCCAAGAATACTCGGAGTACGTGGAGCGAATCTTCCCCAATGACACGGCAGTGGCCGCGGATGCCAATGACGCGGACTTTGACGGACGAGTGCTCGCAAGGCCGGGCGAATACCCACACATGGTAAGAAGTCCTGAAAAGCCAGCGAGTCCTGTTTTCGAGCTTTCTTCTTGCAGGCCGCCATAGGCTTCCAGACTGAGACTGGGAGCGTCGACTACAAGTGTGGCGGCAGCTTGATCAGCGAGAGCTTCGTGCTGACTGCCGCCCATTGCACCTCCATCTACGAGTGAGAAAAACTTTTAAATGATTCCCCTGCCCAGAGTCAGACTCTCTTTATTACAGATCGGTGCCCCAATGGGTGCGCATCGGAGACCTCAACCTGGTGCTCGATGAACGGACAGTGGAGCCCCAGCTGTTTCGCATTCAGGACATAATCACTCATCCCAGCTACAACAAGGAGCTCTACTACAACGACATTGCCCTTCTGAGCCTCGAACGGGAGGTGGAGTAAGTAGACCAGAGTCCTGGCAATAAATATTCAATTTCAATCTCATCATAACCCGCCAGATTAACTGCCTTCGTACGGCCCATCCGCCTGTGGATCTTCTCGGAGCTGCCCACCACGATTGCCTTCGCCATGGGTTATGGAGCTACGAGCTTCGCAAAAGCCATGACGAACCGTCTCACGAATCTCAACCTGACCATTGTGCCGAATGCCGAGTGTAATACGGAGCTGCCGGCGCTGGCGGAGGCGCCTAACGGCGTCATGGACAGCCAGATCTGTGCCCAGGACTACATCCTCAACCGCGACACCTGCCAAGGCGACTCGGGGGGACCGCTTCAGCTTAACCTGCCAGGTCGGCGACGGCGGCAGAGAATCCACTACCACCTTATAGGTGTCACTTCGTACGGGGTGTTCTGCCGCAGTAGTTATCCTTCGGTTTACACTAGGGTGTCCTCCTACTTGGACTGGATAGAGCAAACGGTGTGGCCCGATTCTGTCTAGATCGTCTAAGTTAGAATGGAAAATAAAAGTAGTATTGTGGTACATTTGTAAGGAATTATTTTTATTGGGCTCTTTATAATGGATTCTGAGTATAGAACCGAACATTTGTCCGTTTATTTTATGGTTAAAATAATGTTACGTTTGATTTGGGAAAAAACAAACAAATTTTTGGTCAGTTACGCTGAGAATTGGATGGGATAGTCCTACACCTCGTTGTTGGCATCGAGCACCTGTTGTTTGATGTCTTCGTAGGCGGGAAGGTTCTGCATTTCAAAGGCAAAGGATAATTATTAATATAAGATCGTCAAAGCAGAAAGACACACAAAAAGCGGGCATTAGTAGTCTACTTACGAAAACTTTTTAGAGAGTTTAGTGACATGGATGAGTTCATGCAATTTAGCAACAATGAAACATTAACAAGAAGCGAGAAGCTCGAATGCACGGATATCTTATGCAACCTTCGGCCCACTAACCTGCCAATAGTCGTCGTCCCAAGCGGGGAACATGCGCTTGAAGACGCGAGGCTCCTTTCCTTGGGGCACACTGATAAGGCTCACGGTCTCAATTGTACGGGCGGTGGGCTCCACTCGGATGTAGCGCTGTGGATGTATAAAGTGCTTTGACCAGAGATCAAATATAATATTTTTTATAAAATCAAACCTTGGCCATGTCCAAAAGCTTGGACTTCTCCTCCTCAGAGGCGCCAGAGCCCACCCACAGGTAGATTTCGTCACCAGCATCCAGAAGCATGACGTCGTCGGTGTCCAAGTCCTCCTGCTCGTACTGAGCCACCTCCTCGACCTTCACAAGCCCCTGGGGTGTGATGCGGCAATGGAAGAGACGCGGCTCCAGCAGGGGCGCCCCACTATCACCAAGGCTGCGATCGTACTGGCCCTCGCCGTTCAGCTCCTCCCAGAACTCCTCAGGCTCGGCACCCTCCTCAAGCTGTTCCAATTCGGCGTCATCCCAGTAATTCGCAAAGCGCTCAACAGCGGCCTTCTTCTCGAACGCGGACGCGCCCAGACCGTTCCAAATGTAGATCTTATGCGACTTGGCCGATACGAGGGCAAAGGCATCGCCAGAGGCCAGCGATGAGCTGTCGGCGGGCACTTCACTGGCGTGAATGTCACTCTCGACGGTGCCGCGGATGCGGAACAGCTGAGAAGTAACCGGCAAAGCGGTGTACGAGGCCAGCAGCTTTCCCTTGAAGATTTTGTAGAAGTGTCGCGGCTCGTGCCCCTGGGTTGTCAGCACCAGCAGAGCATCCTTTTCCGCAGCGAGATCCTTGCCTTCCTGGAAGGCACGCTCCTTTACGGCAGCTGAGGCCTTGGCTCCTTCCCAAACGTACACAATGACACCCTTGTCTCCGTTGTTGGCCTCATAGCTGTAGGCCAGAACGTAGGAGCCGAAACCAAGCAGAGGAAGGTTGTCTGCGAAGGGAACGGTGTTCACCAGGACCTCGCTGGAACCGGCCTTGCCCACATACTGGGTAATAGATTCAATAGTGTTCTGACCGTGATCAGGCATGAAACCGATGGCGCGTCCTCCACTCTTCTTAAGCTGCGTCACCACCGCATCGATTTCGTCCACATCCAGGGAATCATCGGATCCGATGTCCAGAGCCGAGCGGATGAGGCGGGTGTGTGCCATGCCAGCATCGCGCCACGTGGCGAAGTACTGCTTGAAGGGTGCGGATTCGGCGCCTTCGACGATGCGGTGAATCTGAGTCCAAGCCGGGTACTTCTTGGTGCGCAGGAACTCCTGAGCCTTGGCCATGGCATCGGTCTTCTCCTTCTGGGTGGCTCCCTTACCAACCCACACGAAGATGCCGGAGCCAGTGTCCAGAATAAAGCAGTCGCGGGTGTCCAGCATAGCCTGGGTCAGAGGTTTCTGGCCAATTGTGTCCACCTGCAGCTTGCCACTGGCATCGCTGACCTTGTAGAGGGTCACAGCCGCAGCATCGGTCCTCTCGAAGGCACCGTCCTCGTCGGCAGTCGACTCCTCAGGCACCTGATCAGCCGATCCCGATCCCAGCACATCAAAGAACTGCTGCTTGTCGCTATCGGTGCTGAAATCGTCGATAATTTGAACGCGGGCACGTCCGTTGTGGTCCTGGTCCCTGATCTGGTTGGCGGCACTGATGGCCTTCAGCTTCTCCACGCGCTTGGCCTGAGCGCCCACATACACGTAGATGTCGCTGCCGGCATCCAAAATGAAGCAGTCTCCCTTGTTCATCGACGAGACGGAGAGGTTGACTTGACGGACGCGCACATTCCGCTTGCCCTTCACTTGGAACAGACGCTTCTCGCCCTGGGCATTGGTCTCCACATGTTTGAAGCCAGTTCCCACTCCGCCTTGCTCATAACGAATGCCTGCAGGGATAAAATTCATTTAATAAAAGGATAGGTGGGATAATGCGATCTAACCATTTTTGAAGTAGCCAAGGAACAGCTGCGACTCGTGATCCTGCACTTCGCGATGCTGGACAGGGCCTCCGTTGAGAAGATCATCCAGCTGGACGGTGAGAATAGCTGCAGCGCCAGCCTCATCGGTGGATGTTTCGGATCCCAGCCAGAAATGCACATCCCAGGATAGTTTCTTATCTTTCTTGTTTTCGATGGTCTGCAAAACAATTTATGTTTAATATTTTTTTATAAAATATTATAGATCTATATTTATTCAATTATATATAAATATTTTACTTTTATCGTCTTTGAGAATTAAAATAAAAATTGTATTCCCAGTTGTCGAACAAAGGCATGAAATGGAATCTGTTGTGTATAATAATATTTATTTCTAGAACCCCAGGGAGCAATACTTCCTGGAGGCCCAGTTGAAGGCCCCTTAAAAGTGTGTTTTTGCTTTTTAAAATTAGAATTGAATTCTATCCTATAATACTTGCTATTAGTAGCTCAAAAAATGGAATAAATTTCATAAAAACTGTGATTGTTAAACGTGCCATTTAAGGTCATCTTTTCATTATTCAACGATTAAGTTGACATTTTAGAACAAGGTTTTTTCAGGGAGAACTATTTTAATAATTTATACTTACATTCAGAACGATAAAAGAGTCCCCGGTGTAGAATTTTCCGTAGTTATTCTTTGGGTAGACCACCGGCTCGAAGTTCTGGAGAAAGTTGAAGAAACAAAGTGAAACGAAATGAATATTATTTGGTTAAATGTGTTCTATTTTTGCGACCAGTCCAAACATTTCATTCACGAACCCACTCGCTTTCGTTTGTAAACACAAAGCATCTTCTCTCGGACCTAATAAATTTCGATGATGATCGAGTTAATTAGCTCGAGAAAACCGACTTTTAATATAGCCATTTTGCATATAGTTTATCGGACGTGTTTATGCACATGTGGCTGCCACATTGCGTGAGTTTAGCGATTGGAGGGGAAATCAGAGGCACGGACCACCCTTCCGTCCGGTGGATCTCCGCCACTGTTGGCTTACGGGCGAAGTTGTTCCGCAGCTCTGCTGCCCTGCTGGCTGAGCAGCGCGTTCGTGCGTGGGCGGCGAACTTTTCTCCAAGCGCTGTAAACAAGCGCCAGCTATTTATACGCTTCTTTGAACTCGTGCCGAGAGAAATGGAACTTTCAGTAGAGGACTACCGACTTGAAGATACCTGGTTATCCCAACTTATTTCGAGGTGTTTGCGCGACAGATCCACAAATGTGTATATAGGCTATATATTTTTTTTAATTAGGTATATTTTTTCACGAATTTCATCCTTTTATTCAGGAAGATTTACGGTCAAATAATGAGTATAAAAATGACACTATGTCTATGCCCTCAAGCTAAACAGTGCGCGTGGCAAAAAATTATTTTAATAATCCTTTGACCAGCTTTGGCATTCTTGGAATCTATATCTGATGGCTCGCACTAGGTATCCAACGGATATAAATAAAATTCCCCCAAAAAATACCACTCACCTCGATGCGCCAGATCTCCAGGCCGGCGGAGCGGCCAGCGTTGGCGAAGGCGGGATGCATGATGCGTCTGCCGGGCTGTTTGGCGTTCTGGCCGGAGGGCTGGATCTGTCCGGTTTGTACGGGGAATGCGGGTCTGGCGTTTAGAGTGCCGGCTGAGCAAAGAGTGGCCGAGAGGGCAAAAAACACCAGCAGGCTGTAAACGGGCAATATGATAACGGTTATCCGGGGTAAATATTGACTTTTTCGGATTGAAGAGTTCCCTATAGAATAGACATGGCAACAGTTCCTACTTCCCTATTCGCCAATAACCCCTAAAACATAAATTAAATTATAAAATTTCATCAAAATACTTTACACATTACATTAATATTTAGTCATAGAACTACTTTGGATAAAAAAATGTGTATCATCAGTCATCTACTGGCGCATGATTCATGGCCATAAAAGGCCATAAAGTAATAGCCACGCCAAAAACGACAACGGGGATAGCCTTGGCAATGAAAACAATTACCAATTTAGGAATTATAAGGTTTAGTGCACGTGCTCAGAGGGTTAGGCTCCAAAAGCTCTTCACTTACTCTTCCTTTTGACAAGATGATCTCGATGGAGGAGATGAGTAATCTCGGAATTGATATTATTTGCACAAATTAACTTTTCGGATATACCGGAGACTAGATATGACCAAGTTGCGAACTGCTCGCTTCCATTACCTCGAGATGACTGCCATGCTGGCGTCGCCTGGCGCTACCATTTCGCGTTTCGTCTCAGTCCCGGGTGGACGCCGCCGGTAATGGGGAGGGCGTGGGGCAGGCACTGCCGAGAGCTTTGTTTATTGTTGCGATAAATATAACAAGTTGCGTATATATATCGTGTGTGCCCCGATGACTGTTTGGGTGTTCGTTGCTATTATGTATTTGCCTTTGTTTTTATCGCCGCGTTTGTTTTTTGTTTCCAGCTCAAACAGAGATGATTGTCCGCGCTGATCCCAGTGGCGAACAAGTAACCTGTAATGATTAAGAGAGTCAACGGGTTTAGTTAAGAGCTTCAACGCTTCCGAAGAGTTCCTCCAAGTGCGCACGTCCATCATAAAAAATCGTAGTTTTCTTTTGAAATGTGTTTGCCCAGAGCTGTTAAAATTAAAACTCCCCCAAAACGTGTTTAAGCCGCGTTGTTTAATGGCTTCATTATATGTCGATTATGGCCAATAAATACATACATACAATTAAAACTGGAAAGTCGCTCTTCCTAGGAGCTCCCAAGCTCTATGATATCATTTTCGTATATATCTTGTGAAGTTTCGGACGAAGCTGCAAACTAAGATGGCACGCATGTTTTCGCAAAATTGTTTTTCGAGTAATTAAGTTTTTGTAATTGCTGCTAGGCGCGTCTGGGAATGATATCATTATTGCTTATGCCGAGTGGCAAGCCCATCCAGCCCTTCCTTTAAACTGGGTCAGAATCATAAAAAGCCAAAAAATATGCTTTTCGTGGACGTTTTTTTTTAAGCCATTTCAAGTTTAAGTTTAAGTTTCTCCCGAGGTAGTATACATATGAAACTTTTGCACGGGACTCGAATATCAAGTATGTAAGCCAGTATTCTCGAAACGTACCAAAAACACTCACACAATGTGCACCTATGGAGGCAAACAAATAGTGAAGCTGACAAATGTCAGAGAACGTATTAATCACCATTAATAAAGAGTCAAGTGCCTGTCATCAAAGACACCCACGTCAACGAAGACCATCATTAATTAGTTGGGTTCACTTTTAAAAATTACACTCTAAGCTGTTGGGAAATATTCGTTAATATTTTTTAAAATCAATTTCCTGTCAATCCGACTGAAATACTGATAACCGCTTCCGTCATGCGCCTCAGGTTCCAACCTCTGGTCCATTTCAAAGCACTTGATAAGCTCAATCAACAGATAATTAAATGGAATTAGCTCAACAACTTTTTAGTTCTGACGGCCGGCTGGGTTTTTCATCTTTTTATGTAATCCACTTACAAGATGTCTGAATGATTAAATTTATTATTTTCTGCCAATGATCGATCAACAAAACAAACTTAAACTTTCAGATGCTATCACCGATCCAAGAGGGCTTTCAATCAAACACTTACTTTTAGGTCGATACGATCAGCCCGTTTTATGACAATCGATTTGCGCCTGATGAGAAACCCGCTGAAACGAACTACTGGCAGCAGCTCGAGACACTGAACAAAAGGTAAAGCTCGTCTTCGCTTTTATAAAGTCCGCTCGAAGCCGAGTCGTGTTCACGGCAGGCCCGTCCGCTCTCCGGGGTCACAAGCGCTCTGATGATTGATAAGTTAAAGCTCCGTGCGATAAGGCAATTCCGAACTGAAAACTGTAAACAGAGTCAAAACAAATAGGAAAAAATCCCGAAATAAGGTCTGACCTCAGATTTTTTCACCTCTGATATACTTAGAGGAAGGCTAAGATATTCCCCCAAGTCTATTTATTCCATAAGTTACAGTAGCCTTAGAATTACAACTGTAGACGATCTAGTAATCCGCTGCAGTATTGGACAGATAGTCGCGACGTCCAATATTCGAAGCTTGCTTGTTCTGGACCGCCTCCAGTTTGGGGCACTCCGTGATCCGATGGCCCAGACCGCCGCAGTAGCTGCATCCATGCGAATCGCCAAGATCCAACGTGTGCTCGGCTTCTGGGGCCAGCTCGTCGAGAAATTCTGGAACCAGCTGCTTGGCCTCGAGCAGCAAGTGTTTCAAGTCCAACAGGACGGACTGCTCGGTGATTTTGTTTATCAACGTGGTGGCCAATCCCTTCGTGTTGGAGCGACCTGTTCGGCCAATACGATGGACATAGTTCTCGATGTCGTCGGGCATGTCGTAGTTGATGACATGCTGGACGTTGGGAAAGTCAAGACCCTTGGATGCCACGTCGGTGGCGACCAACACGTCCTTCTTGCCGACGCGGTACGCGTCCACTGCCCGTGATCGCTCCTCCTGATCCTTGCCGCCGTGAATAGCCACTGCCTCCACTCCCTTCAGCAGCAAATACTCGTGTATGCAGTCGACATCCTGCTTCTTCTCGGCGAAAATGAGCACGGGCGGCGCAGTCTTTTGTAAACAGTCCAGCAGATAGACCACCTTTGCCTCCTGCTTTACGTACTCCACCTGCTGGGTGACGTTCATGGACGCGGCTCCAGCGCGACCAACATTTATTGTAACCGGCTTCACGAGCGCAGATCGGGCAAAGTTCTGAATCTTCTTAGGCATCGTGGCAGAGAAGAGCAAGGTCTGTCGCTGGCCTTTGAAAAATGAGAATATGGTGCGCACATCCTCCTCGAAGCCCATGTCGATCATCCGATCCGCCTCGTCCATGCACAGGTAGCGGCACATATCAAGTGTGAGTATTTTCTTGTCCAGCATGTCCATCAAGCGGCCGGGGGTGGCAACTACAATGTGTACTCCACGGGAGATGACGTCCAAGGCCTCGCTGACTGGCAACCCACCCATGGCCAAGCAGGAACGCACCTCGGGCATGCCGCAGGCCTGCAAATGCTTGCTGTAGTGCTGGATGATTTCGTGTGTCTGCTTCGCAAGCTCCCGCGACGGGCATATGATCAAGCCGTAGGGACCCTCGTTGCGTTCAAAGGGCAGGCTGTACTCCTGCTCCAGGGCGAACATGACAATAGGTAGAACAAATACCAACGTTTTTCCAGAACCCGTGAAAGCAATGCCGATGAGATCGCGTCCAGCAAGCACGGTGGGAAGGCCTTGGACCTGGATCGGCGTGGGAGTTTTGATGCCCTTGGCTGCCAGGCCGTTAAGAATACCTTTGTGGAACTTCATCTCGCGGAAACTGCAAATTGGTGGGCTCGGGTTCTCCCCTTCCACTAGGATCCGCATCTGCTTTCGGATATTCTGTCGCTCCTCCTCGGGCATAGCCTCTATGTATCGCGGAGGTCGCCAGGATGTTTTGATGGGCTCCTCGTATTGTATGCCTTTGGCCAACTCCGCCACGCCCATCAAGGCTTTCTGCTGGGCAATGCTTTCCATGATCTTCTCCTCCTCCCGCAGCTGCTTCTCCACGGCGCTAAGCTTCTTGGCCTCAGCGATCTTCTTCAGCTCCGTGTGCTGATCCAACAGACTTATTTTGTATTTCCGGCCCCAGGTCTCGGCGTCGTGCGCTCCCTGGGAGTCGTCGTCGTTTTCATTCTCGCTCGACGACTTGGGCTGCGCCGTTTCGGAGGCAAGCTGAACAACCCGGCCGAGCTTCATCATGTGCTGCTTTTTGCGCTCCTTCACCGGCACGTACGGCACATATTCATCATTGTCCGGCTCTCCATCCTCGGAGGACTTAGAGGATCTGCGGTACCGCTTCCCAGAAGACATGATGAAAAAACGATCCAAATTGTAAACAAACAGACACTTGCCATTCACAATGAAGGCGTTGATAATGTGGCCAGATTCCTTAAGAATAAATAATCTTTATAAGAGTATTAGATTAGAATCATTATTAAACCCCTAGTTTAAATTTGTTAATTAATATCGCTTGTACTATATTTTATGATACTCCACTATATATTCAAAAAATAAATAAATTTAAGCAACTCAAAAAAACTATTTGAAATAACAAGGTGTTTCATGTTCTAGGAAGAGCAAGAGGAATATACCGTCATCGCAAAACGGTTACACTGACATCTCGCCGACAAGTAACACGCAGAAACCGTGTGTTTTGCTTTCAATATTCGAATTTCACAACAAATTCTTGGCTAATTATTTGCTTGAGAAATAACCAAATTGAAAATGTCGTTGGTTCGTAACTCATCCCGTTTGTTGCGATCGCAGTTGAAGCGCGTCCAGAGTGTTCCCGTGGCATTGTACCACGAAAATGTAAGTCCCCTATCTTTTGGCGCACAAGGTCTTTCGTAATATCTAGAACTCTAGTATAGACTACGAAGTGTTTTCGTTTTGATAAATAGCAAATAAGGGGGCACGTAGCTGATAAACCCGGTAATGGCTTAATCAGTGACTAACAAGTGTTTGTTTTTCGACAGGTCGTTGAACACTACGAAAACCCGCGAAACGTGGGATCTCTGGACAAGAAGGATGCCACTGTGGGCACTGGGTTAGTGGGAGCTCCCGCCTGCGGCGATGTGATGAAATTACAAATCAAGGTCGACGAAAATGGCAAGATTGTGGATGCCAAGTTCAAAACCTTTGGCTGCGGCTCAGCTATCGCCAGTAGCTCACTGGCCACCGAGTGGGTCAAGGGAAAGTCTATTGACGAGGCTGGCAAACTGAAGAACACCGACATCGCCAAGGAGTTGCGCTTGCCGCCTGTGAAGCTGCATTGCTCCATGCTGGCCGAGGATGCCATCAAAGCCGCTCTAGCCGACTACAAGGTCAAGCAGCAAAAGAAGCAGGGCAACTGAGCGAGTGGACCGGAATCTTTGAACGTCGAGGAGCACATCGTTTCGGCGAGTGCAAATACGATTAACTACTAAACACAATTATAGTAATCTACAGAATACAATACACACATATATTTACTTGGCATTAGGTCGTAGTTTGCTATAGGTCTGAGAGTGGTGAGTTAGTGTCTTTATTATGTCTTTTGTTTGATTAAACAATGATATTTGTGTATTTCAGATTGGTCGCGTGATTGCTTCGAGGGTTTTTGATGGAACAATATTCGATATTATCCAAGGGCTGGAACTGATCTGTATGAATGTGTTAGGAAAGGGACTGTTGGTCCTAGTAGGGGGAGCTGATTAAATTTTATGTTCTGTTATGCAAACCTAAGCTTCTTCAAGAGAAATAAAACGTTCCCGTTGGAATTAAAAATGTTATTTTATTGCATCATTATGGTTTGAAGTAATCTAGCACAAATATAATATGGTGCTTTAACTCTGGATCTAGGAAAGAAGAACGCTAGCTTTGCCTCCACATTCGCCTGTTGACTTTTGTTCAAATTCTACAAAAAAAAAAGTTAATTAATAGATTTGAATGTCAATAACATAAAGATTTCTTACGTTCGTCGGCGTGTTGACAGTTGTAGTTGGACATGACACACGGGTTTCCGAAGGTAATGAGACGCTCCTTGTTGGTATTCTTGGCTTTACCGCAAATGGGATCATAAGCGTCCCCGCAAGATTTAACGCAGGCATTAGCAGCAGGCTTCTTATTGTCCTTGGCTGGGATAGCCACGGTAATTGCCAAAAGGCAGAAAGCTGATAAAGTTTTGAAGAAAGAATGATATTATTAACTGAAAGTCTTTATTTAAAGCCTTTTAAATGGATGGAGAGCAACAATACCGCCCGACACGTCATAAAATTTGTTCAATAGCACACAAATAATAGAATTTTCAGGTGATAATCTGGGCTCTAATGCCCCTTCTATTCAAAACGAAATCAGATTTAATATTTACCTAGAAACACAAACAGAGCGAAACGCATTTTGAATAGCAAATTTCCACGAAATCACAAATAAAATATACTTGATGGACTTTTGTAAAAACCGGCTCCTCGTTGCTTTAGAAATGGACTGAGCTTGACAACGAGATTCATCACCTTTATATACGACGGTAGCCCGAAACCAGGCTCACAAACAATAGACGACCTCCCACAAACACCAGCTCAGAAGCGCTGGAGAGCATATAGGCGATATATGTATAGTCATATAGAAAATCGGATGGGAATCGTATCTCTCACCTCAACCCACACATGTACGAGTTGATGGGGATTAAAAACATTCAAGTAAACATAAAGTGCACTGTTTGTATCTGCCCTGTGGGATGATAATAGAAACTCAACGAGATGATGGGGCTATGGGGCAGCAATTTGGATAGATAATGGGTAAGATCAGGCTAAATATGAGCATGGTCGGGGTTTGAGTGCCACGGGCTGCTGGTTTTAAGCGGTTATTATTACCTGCATTTCAATTTTTCCACATCAAGTCCTGAAAAATCCATTTTCCAAAATTTCTACTCTCTTTAACCTCTGGCGACAAAAAATTGCAAAGGCGTAGATTCCTCATTCAATCATTCGACATCAACATAAGATACTTAACCTATCCAAAAATGGATTATTTCGTAACGCCTTTAATTAGCTTAATTCGTTGTTTTTATAGTCCAGCGCAAAGTGGGAATCTTGTCAATAGTATGTACCTGAAATGCTGATACTTTTCCCCCATATATTACTTTGGATTACAATTTGTTTACTTTTTTCTCATCGCTTACTCCTTAACAGTTTGGGGGTTTATATAAATCTATCTTTATATAAGCCTATAGAAAAACCAAAATATAAAGAATTATATAAAAATCGGCGGGTCATGGACCCCAGAGATTATTGAATTATTATTATTTTTTCCCACAAAATAACGATTTTGTTTTAAATTGACCGATTAAGCTAATAAAAATAAACAATTTAACTAGTAAATCAATAAAACTGTAATGGAATAAATATTTTTATCGAGATTGTAGAATATTATACATTTTTGTGGAAAAGTTGTTATATTTTAAATTCATACATTAGCGATTTCCAGCATAATCATATAACTTTAATCTATGGTTCATAGAAATATTCCTATTATTTTATTAAATCTAAAAAATAGCAATAATAACAATTAAAAACATTTTATTGATTTTTTCAGTTTAAAAATGGCTAGATCTAGCATTATAACGGAAAAGAAATGGGCAGTTGGCAACTATCGTTTAGAGAAGGGCTGCCAACTATCGATATTTAAGATACTAGTGTGGCCAGTTTATGAAAATGCAACCACCCCTAAGGGTTGAAAATTCGAAAAGGTATTATAACCGAAGGTGACAAAATGGTGTTTCCTCCCATAATGTGACCAGTCATGGTGAGAATTTCGAGAGACGCGTACCGAGGCGCAAAAAAGAACGAGCGAAGAAGATAGAAAAGGGAGAATCGATTAAAGTTTCTGCTTAATATATTATATATATGTAATCATATATTGTAAATGTCTTAAGTTTAAGTGATATAAACCAGATATTTGTGTAACGTTCAATATTTTAATACGCGTCGAAGTACAACGAGTGAAGCTAACCGCACACAAAGAAACGGGGTACTTGCGAGCGAATTAGGCAAAAACAAGAGCCAAAAGTTACAAAACAGAGCGCTGCGCAATAGACGGTGGTGTACATAGAGTTTAAACTAAATCGGAATCAGAATCAGTTAAAAGTGTGATTTTTTTGAGCCTTTGTCTGTGAGTCGGAGAGAAAGCTTTAAGCGGAATTACATATATATATAAAAGTACGAAGCCAGCCCGTCGCCATTTTGAAAGTGATTTTACAATACATATACACACACACACAGCGAACACTTCAACACACACATACATACACCCAGCAAACCCATCCAATTTGAAAAAGAAGAAAAACCAACAAAAATCAACTTCCGCCACATTTTTAAAGTGAATATTATCAAGAAAATCAAGGCAACTTTTAACCCAAACTCAACACATTTTGTATATACATATATATCTCTATATATATATATAAATATATATATAACGCTTGGCACGTTCGGAATCTGTATAACAAAGTGTCGAGAAAATCCCCGAGCGAGCAATCGATAACTGCGCTACACACCAACACACTCACACACACAGAGAGAGAGAGAGCCAGCCCAGAGAGAGCGTTCGTGTCAGAGGTCTACAGCGAAAAAGTAAGTCGCAATTGTATTGGTTGTATGTACACACGTATGTATGTATATGCATGTGTGTGTCGATTCATTAATTCAGGTATTCCGTCCGTTATGGTGTCTGTATGTATGTCTGTCTGTATGACGTGCCCGGGTCGGGTCCTCAATCCCCAGTACATATGTAGCTGCGGCTGTGGCCAAACAAATGCTTTTGTTGACGTAAATAGCAAAGCAGAGCGTTTGTCTGATATTTTCTTGATGGCTAGGCTATGGTTGTTACAGGTAGTTGCTACCTGGAAATCGTACAAGTCTTATAGTCCAAGCCCATGTCCTGTAGTTTTGCTATTTTTTATACCACTTATTCCTTTATTTTTAAACATTTTTCCTCTTATTCTTCCCTCCACCCACCATAGGATCAGCACGGCTTTAAATGCGACAGCAGCAGCTACGAGAATTTGCAAAATTAGAGCTAAGGATAGCTTAACCAGAGAAAGAGATAAATCAACAGACTGATAAACAATACATACGTTACAAGTTAAACTAAAGTAAATAGCAGCTGTACATAAGGAGCGAGCGAGACCCAAACCGGACAGCAGCAGAAGCAGCAGCCTACGTGCGTGGTCCGCCGTTGCCAGTCGCCCCCCTTTGCTCGAGAAGAGGAGCGGAGCATCTTTTGCGATAAGAACCAAAGAAGATACGAGCGACACTCAAGCAATCCGCCAACAAAACAAAGCTATAGCAGCAGAGACACCGAGTTTGGTTTCGATTTATAAACAAAAAAAATAATTGATTTAAGTGCGTGTGATATTTAACGTTAAGCATTAATTTAGCGAAGCAACCAAAAACAAAAAAAAAGGCAAAAAAAAGCAGAAATTTTAATAGAAGAGGAGTGAGAGAGACGACGACGAAATTACTATGACATACTCGCACAATAGCGTTAGGAACAACATCAGAATGACAACCGCAGCAGCCACCAAGTCCATACGATTGAAAAAGGGAGCAGCAGCATCCTCCGCTGCGTCCCCCTCGGTAGCATCATCATCCCCATCCCCAACATCCGTATCTGCATCCTCGCCAGTAACGCCCTTGGTAACTGCACATTCCAACAGTATTGCCAGCAGTACAAACACTACCCCCAACAACTCCAATTTGTTGAGCTCCTCGCCCCCTAGCTGCACCCCCATCCTGTCCGGCCTCGCCACGCCGAACAATCAGCCCCAGCGGCCCCGGCAATCCCAGTCGCAGTCCGCCGGTTCCCAGCGCCGCCAGCAGCAGCAGCGGCAGTCACCCCAGCAAGGCGGTGGCGGTGGCGGTGGAGCCTTCTTTTTTGCCAACAACAACAGGCGAAATGGAGGAGGACGATCGCCACAAGGATCAGTGGCAGTGCGCCAGTCGCCGGCCACCATTCTGGGCGGGGGCTTCTCGCCAACCATGGTGGCATCTGGTGGGGGATCGGCTCGGAAGCAGCGCAAGAGCCCGCCACTGGGTGGAAAGGTTTCGCCACAGAACATGCAGCAGCAGCAGCAGCAGCACCCACTCATACCCACCGCCCTGACGCATTTCGCGGGCAGCAAGTGTTTCGACGCACCGGCACCTACGGCGCTGCCGAAGCCACCCCAGCACTGGACCCTGTCCAAGTCGGAGGAGAAGCCGACGAGGGCAATGGCGGCGATGTCGCTGCCCAAGTTCCAGATGCCACTGATGCCGATGGTGCGTTCATCGAAGCGCAATCTCCTTGACGACTTCGACACGCACAACCTGAAGCTGCTGCTGAATGTGCAGTCGTAACCTTGGTGCTGGAGGATCCGAGTCCTGGCAACAGCGGCGTCCGGAAACGGAGCGAGTGGATTGAAAACCAACCGACCGACAAAAATGGATTGAAACCCGGAGGACCCCGAACCCGTCAACGAGATGCAAAAACAAAAACAAAACAAAATGATTAAAAAAAAAAAAAAGAAACAAAAGAAAAGAAAAAATGCAAAATGAAAAAAAAAAAACCTTCAAAAAAAGCGAAAACATTTCAACTGAAAAATTGAACTTTTTTAAACAAAAAAAAAAACAACAAAAAAGAAAAACAAGAAAAAACCACAAAAAAAGAAAAGAAAGAAAAGCTAAAAAAAGAGTAATGTTTGTGATCTCAAAAGTGTATCATAAAACAAGAGAAGCTATGGGAGAAGGAGGAGAACTGTTTCAAGCAAAAAAAAATGAAAACAAAATACACAAACTATCCTCACACAATCGACAACAACCAACAAACAAACAAACAACGACAAGACAACAAATAAATAGTAAAAAAATGCAAAATTCCCCGCTAAACAGAAACAAAAAAAAAAATACTATCCTCAGCAACCCCTCTGCCAACTTCAATATGCAAACTTTAAAAACCAAAAGCCAATCGACGACAAACTGGAACTTAAAACCGAAATCGGGAAACTGCAACCCGGAACAACAATCAACAATCGACGCCTGGCTAGAAAAGAAAAGAGAAGAAAAGAAAAAAGAAAAGAAAAATAAAAGGAAGAGAAGGAGTAAAGGATGAGAATGAGAAATTAGATGAAAGGGAAGATAAACTTTGTATGTCTAACAACGGATACTTCACAACTGAACATTGTTTTAAACGTGATACGCAAATAGACTTGAAAATTAAGTAATAAGTAAAATTAAAAGTATAATCATATTTATGAGTAATTCAAAAAAACAAAAAATGGACGCTAGAAGCGCAGCATAAAGTACAGTTTATGTTTATCCCCCTAAAAGCGGACAAAATGTGCAACGTACCTTAAATCTTAAATAAAAAAACAAAACAAAAAAGAAAAAAGAAATACAAACAAAAATTGTAATAAATTAAAGAAAAAAAATAATGCTGACTTAACAGAAGAGACACGATAATATCTAAAGAATTAATAATAACATAAAATCGTATACCCACCAAATCACAAAGACTAATTCAAAAAAAATTAAGAAAAGGAAAAAAAAAATACAAAAAAACGACGTAAACTCAACGCAGCAGGCCGACGCCGCAGCAGCAGAGCAGCCAACGGCGACATCAGCAGCGACGCAGCAGAGCAGCAGCGCAAAGAGGCAACCAACTGCCTTGCCAGAACAACCTCTCCTCTACCTTAAGATACAAAAAAAAAATCACGTATTGCAATTTGACCTTAGATACTTCCATTATTTTTAGTTAATTGTCGCGAAGGAAAAGTTACCAAGTACCGATTTGAAATAATTGCCCCCAAACATGCTTACTTTAATCATTATTCTTAAACTTTAATTGTGAAAGGCTTTAACAAATTCTAATTTAAACATTCTTGAATTGTAAATAGGAGGCGGAACAATGCTTAAATGTTCAAATAAAATTTTATAAACGATGAATCATAAGTCGATGAAAACCTAAAAATAAGAAAGATCAATACTTCCAATTAAGAATGTGTAATGGCGATTTTGAAAAAGGAGCTAGCGCCGGCAAGATTTTAATTATTCGAAACAAATATTTTGAATCTTGCGCTAAACTTAATATATATTCAAGTTTCAATTCCAAAGCGGAAGGCTTTAAGAAGCGAAAGTTGTAGGAGAGTGATAGTAGCTGTCGCTAGAATAGGGAATACGAACTACTTTGCGAACTATTCGTTGATGCTCAATACTGAAACACTTGAACCCAGTACCTTATTTTCATTACTAGCATTACTTATTAATTGTTAACATTGATATGTATGTAAATTATTTAAGCATCCCCCTACCCCCCCACCCTTCCCATCCAAAATCCAAAGTTATTTGTGTTTTACGTGAAAAATAGTTAGAGAGAGAGAGAACAGCGGGCAGCGTTTTTGTATTTTTTTTTTTCTTCATTTTTTTGTTGAATGAATTGTCCTAAATGTGATGAGCCAAAAAATGAAAAAAAAACTCCCACTATTAGTAGTGGAAATGCCCAGAAATAAGCACACTTGAGTTTTGTTTGCGCAGATTGTTTAACTTCCTGAAAGAGCTAAGATATAAAAGAATATAAAGAGAGCCAACAAAGCCCTCGATAATAATAATAAAATAGTTTAAAAAAAAAAAAGAAAATGTTGAAAAGCCAAAAAGTCAAGCACCGTTTAGGTATACTGAACAATTTGTCATATATTGGTAGCTTTAAAGCTTGTATCTTCAAGTTACACACACACACACGCCTCCATCACCCCACTCCACATACACCCTCCTACTACTTAGAGTATTGAATAAGGCGAAGGTGACCCGAGCAGTGCTCAGGACCAGCCCCAGCTTCATTTCCCCCCACCCCACCCCCCTCATACCTCATACACACATGATGAAGAACTCTAGAACCTGTCGCGCAGAATTTTGCATTTTTTTTTAAGTGTAAGCCTAACGTTTGTTACTTACTGGAATTAAATTTAAGCAGAGAGTGAGGAGGAGCGCGCTTAGATTTCACTAAAGAGAAAATATACAAAAGCCTAATTCTAATTCTTATAAAAAAAACTAAAAACAGACCAAAACCAGGCCAGGCCACCCCAGCTCTGCCTTGAACTGCGTGCACAGGCGCCTTGAACCGACGGATTTTTCAACACACCAATCAGTACAAATTAATTTCCATTTTAAAGCTATACCGAGCCCCCGACCAAGATCCCAGAGAGGCTCTCGACCCGAGTTCAATGCGTGTGTGCCGCCATCCAAGGCAACTGCGCGGCGGCTGCCGCCGTCCATTGAAAGAAATTCAATTTTAATTTAAAAAGCGCAACGACGATTCGACAACTACTTTATTGGAGTTCGAATATTAATTTTACCCTTTATTGTTTAAGCCAAAAGATTCGTCGTTCTAAAGTGAAAGAAAATGTAAGCAGCCAAGCACTAAATATTTTTATTAACTTCCCATTGATCTAATTTACAATTTAATTTGCAATTTTTTGTGATACTTTGCTATATTTTTAAACCTGGAATATATACAAAACTGAAGGAAAAGTAAAATTAATTAACCACCCACACAATTGCCGTCTATGGACCATTAGGATGAGTACGATTATGAAGAAAAATTGCTAATCAATACTTTGATTATAGAAACGATTGTGAAAACAAAATCAGATGAAAGAAAAACATTTAAAGCAATATTGGTATTGTGTTAAAACCAAGTCAACTTGTAACATTTGAAAAAACAAAAAACAAACAAAAGAAATCCCTCAACCAACCACAAAGCAATAGAAAAAATAAACAATTGTACACGGCTTTCGTAAAGTGATTTATTAAAGCCTTGTATAATTAACAAAAACAACCAATTTGTGTTTTCATTTTCCATAACAATCTCTATAACTAACACGCCTATATTATCTTGGGCAGAACACATTTCAGAAATCTAAACACATGGCCTTCAGTCTCCATTTTTCAGTGCGATTTCTGGGCCAGTTATGAAAATCAAACATGAACTGAAAACCGAAGGCTAGCTTCGTGTGGAGCTGATGCCTATATACTCTTGCAGGATCCTTTTAATATTCCCCCCAGACGGAGGCTCGCTCTCAAGGTGCTATTTTTATGAATCGGAAAGGTATGTGAAGTTATCCGACTGGGAGACAAAGTCAGATATCTACTCCACAGTGTTCCAAGATTTAAAAAATATTCAGATCTCCCTGCAAGGGTATACAAATACAACAACACGACGATCGAAACTGGAAAATTGTATTAAAAATAAGTATAAATGCAGAAGAAGCAGAGCAGTGCTTGAACACAACCTACAAGATACAATAAAATGATAAGCAATCTTACCAACACCAATATTAGAATACCCTCTCGAGTGTAACAATAAACTCTATTTCATTTCTAAGAAAATAACACCCCTGTGTTAGTACACATCTGTATAAATTAATGTTGCAGAAATTCCTAAATAAATATCTGATAAGTGCTAATTGGCATTGCGAGTTAAAAAAATAAATATACCGCAACATTGAAGAGTTTTATAGATTCCTTTGGAACCTGTCATAACGCTAAAGTTTAAAGGTTTTATTAAAAAGATACACATAGTAGATACCAATGTAAATGTAACTACAAAAAATATATACTAAGAGCTCTGAAGGCATAAAGTCAAGTTAAAACTAAAGAAATCCTAACGATGAAACAATCTAAGTATAGATCCCCTCCACAACACCCCCTATAGCCCTCCAAAACCCCACCCATCCCATCCCATCCATCCTCCCAAATCCCCTAAAAAATGAACAAAGAGATTTGGTATTTTCAATGGACTGAAGGATCTATTATCTTCAATGGATAATCCCGAAACATAAGGACATCAAAGCAAAGGCACTCCTCCTGAGGCTAAAACTGGACCTCAAAAGAGCAAAGGAAAAGCAAGTGGCTTGGATTAGTTTACAGGTAAGTGGGAAAAATAGCATGACTCACTGGCAGTGCAAACTAGTATTATCTAGGTGGATTTCTCTAGAGGTTGCTCGAACCAAGTGGCTTGTGGTATACGTGCCTCGCTTCACCTCTGATCGTGCCAGCCATAGCACTGAGAGAAATTCCCCCACAAATGAAGAGTTTTATTTTGTAAAATGTTTTAATAATAAAAATATATTCAGTTTTATAATTTTTGTAAGTGTAGTAGCGCATTGTAGGTCTGTTTGTTTTTTTACCATCTCGTTTGGGTTTCTTTACAAAACGATGTCGCAAAAGAAAACTGGATTTGTGGACGACTCACAAAGTTGGCAATGGGTTTCGGTTTTGAATTCGGTGTCGTTGTTTACCGCTTGGCTAAGTATGTATGCTTGTACATTGTATGTTCATACATATTCATGTACATACACTGTATGTATTTATTTCTCTACTTATGTACATATGTATCTTCGATTGAACATGAAAAAAAATTACTCTGAATACAGGAAAATAAGTGTGTGGGCTGCCCATATTTGTACATGAAAATAGCTTTCCCCGCTGCTTTCATTTTATACTGAGACAGCAGTCTTTTATTTTTCCCCCTTCTGGTTTTCCATTTTCAATGATTTCAGACCCACCACCACCCTCTTCTGATAAAGACATAGGTACATACATAAATTCATAGGAGATACACTTGGACTCAAGTCAAATCAAAAGCGTAAACAATTTTGTTTTTTATTTCGGTTTCTGTTGCCACTTTTTTTATTTTTATGGCGCGCTGCTTCAACTAATTGCGATAGTACGAGTCTCGAGGGGTGGGGTGGGAGGTTGGTTTCGCAAAGACATTATTTTTTATCTTTTGTCTTCACGTCGACAAAAAATTGCTGATTGAATATATCTCTACCCTTTAATTAATTTTAATTTATAATAAATTCAATCCGTTTTTATGAAAATCTAATAAAGTAAAGCCTTTTAAAATAAAGACAATAATTAATAAAAAATATTATTTCTAAATCTATATATTTCTGATCGTAGATTAGAGTAATCTAAATTATGTTCGTCTCGTTCCAGGGTATCAAAAACAAGCAGTACGCGTGAACTGATCTCGAACTGGGACCTGGTTGGAAGCGATGTTTCTACGCAAATGGTATCTGTAAGATACACACGCGTAGCCGCCACACGCGTTCTCTCACACCAAGTGGCTGGCCAGGAACGGAGGAACTCACCGACGGCCTCGTTTGTGTGTATTTACAAGCTTTGTGCGTTGGTCTCCAACGACCCCTTGGCCTCGTATCCCCCCGTATCATCACCCAACCGCACCCTACAGCCGCCCCCCGCCTGAGAATACTTTTTTTTTTTTAGTTTTCTTTATAAACATATGTATGTTAGTACGTATGAACGTATTTGCCAAAAACAAAAAATAAATATTAAACGTAGGAAGAGATAGCTTCAGAGCTATACGAAGATTCAGATACCCTTTCAGATACTTCTCTTCAGTGCTTAGCAGACTTTGGGATAAAGCGAATATACCCCGAATCTGAATTTTATTCTGAATACAAAATTCGAATATGTCTGTATGGCGAATTATGTATGTGAGTGTGTGTTTCAATGTTTTTTTTTTATTTTCTTCTTCTTTTTTGTTTTTGTTATTTTTCAAGCTATGGAATATTTTATTTTCGCTGCGCAATTTCTTCCATTGATTCCCCCGGATTCCCCCCTGTTATTCGCACATTTGTGTGGACGTTTGTATATTTTTTTTTATTTATGTCGTTCTTCAAGTGAACCTATCGCCCTGCTTGCCCTGCTTGCCCTGCTTTCGTTTGATATTATTTTCTAAATAAAGGCATATACTCGCTTAAACAAATGTACTTTTTAAAGTACATACATACATATGCCGATAACATTCGCACCTTATCGCTATAGTGGTCTACTATAAGTATGTTTGCTTATAATTATTATTGCACGCGTAAACAGAAAATAGCGATTGCGGTCGTTGTTGCTTCAAATGCTTGATAAGCCCAGAAATCGAGCAGCTGTAGTCCCTGAAGTATTTCGTCAATATTCACAGCGGAAGTTGCTTCAAACAAAATCCAAAATTTCCAAAAAAAAGTGGATGATTCACAGACTCGAAATAAAAAGCATGCGGGTTTTACACTTTTTTATGGATCCACGTTTTTTATACGCAACGATCCAGCTATTGCCAAAGTCTTTGAAATAAAATTAGCTTTGGAGAGTTTTTAGGTGCAGAAGATGGTTCAGACTTAGAGGTTTAAAGTAAAAGATAGTATAACTATTTTGTGTAACCAAGTACTTTATAAAACATAAACTATCGAGTTGAAATAACTTTTCTATCCTTAAATATGAAGAGTAGAAAGTATTAGCCATTTTTTACATATTTTTACAATAATATATTTATTCAGAAATCATCTGTGGTAACTGAGATCTCTTCTCAGTGTATTTCTCATCCCAGCCACCACGTGACACATAGACTACCTCCTCGCTGCCTGCTCTCCTGGCCACTGGAGATTCAGTCAATGAATGGATCTGCCGATCTGCCACCTCCGACCCAATAGTTGCGATAACCCCACGCCGATCGATAAGCCTCCCGAGCCGAGATTGAGTGGTCTGATCAGGAGTTTTTTGGCATGGAATCAGTCAATCGTAAATTAGTCCCTCAGCAAGATGTCTTTTTGCAGCGCAGCCGTGACTGTCAGTGCTCTTATTATCCTGAGCACTTTCTCGCTGGTCCAGGCACGGTTTTGTGAAAGATAAACTATAGGATTTCCAACTAACTACCTGATCCTTGCAGAGCAATGTGAACTTCTACTTCTCCCTGGACTTCCATGTCAAACAGCCGCCCAACTCGAGCGAGGTGATCGATACCATTCTGGTGGAGAACAATGAGATCTCAGTATTGGACAATGAATCCACGACCGCCTCGCCAATTGGACACTGGTCGGATGACGGACAATATAACGACTTCACCCTGCAAAAGATTCTGGAAACGAGGAGCGTTGTCCAGCAACTGAATGCAGAACTTTCCCCCTTGGCTGGTAGAAGCAATTACTTGGCCAGGACACTGAAGCTGAGCCTGCGATACGTCAATGCCGTGGATGCCAGTCTTGAAAATCTGACCAACTTTGGGCAGCTAGTAGAGCTGCTCAGGAAGTTTGTCAACCTCATAGACACCCTGCGCGATCCCACTAACTTTGGTGGGGTTCGCAGCTTGGAGTACGTACTCCTTAAACTGGTTCTGGAGAAGTACGAAATTCCTAAGAAACGCCAGGAAATTGGAGAGTTACTGGAAAGGGCGGAGCAGGCTTGGCAAAGGTACCAAAACTCCCAGGTGGTTCTCTTGGACAACTCAACCTGATATTTGAAAATGGAACAAGATACACTTTAGGAATAGACTTGGGGTAGAGTCCTGAGGACAAAGACTTTTGCTGCACCATCGTAAAGGCGGCAGGACTCCTAAACCGAAAAACCCATTGAAGGGACATCCTGTCCATTATGCAGTTCTAATAAAACAAAAACCTATAGAACGAACAGAACAGGTACTGGGTAGAAGGAGCGGGCAGGGGAAGGACAAGCTATGAGGAGTTTAATTACACCTGGAAAAACATAAAACCAATTATTAAGCGTATAATTAGTTATTACTAAAATGAAAATAGTCCCTTCTTAAGAAATAAACAGCCTAAGAAAACAAATTATATCAGAGGAAAATGTCCTTTGGAATACAATTTTTTCGAGTGCATTGCAAGGGCAGGCACATTCATTGAGCAGATGCAGGTAGTAGGGATCGGAAAATATAGGGGATCATTTAAGTGCCGAACAACAGCTGCCGGATCCGTCGCTAATGTGAGCGTTCAGGGCAGGGCCTCGATCGCAGGGCCGAAATTTGTTGACTCGAAACAACCACTGTTCAGTTCACATGCTGTAAAGTGGGAAATAAAGTGCCGACTATGGAAAACACAGACGAACACCATATGCTTGACAAAAAGGGTGGGGCGTCCTTTCGAGGGTAACGTTTTGTACCCCCCTCGGGGCTCTCAGGAACCTCGAACAGCGTGGAGCTCTTGTAAGGCGATACCTTATATGAATTACTTAGTTACCCCTAAGTATTTCGTAACGGTCTTCGGTGATTTTTTTAGGGGTGCCGGGTTTCGAGTGTCGAGTTATAAATACTCAATACATAATGTGGGTCTTTGTATAGGACAACAGCCATGAAGAAATCTGTATACATAATGGAAACTCGATTGCCACAAAAGAGACAAGCCATATGAATACAGGTTTAACTATTTTTTTGATTAATAAAAACTGGTCAAACCGCTTCGGGCCGTCGCAACGAACATCCAACGGCTTATTTACCATTTTGACAGTTTATTTTAAAACTAAAATATCTCTGCCTGGGATAGGTATGAACAACATAACAACACAAAGGGTACCCTAAAAATATGTCCTATTTGATTTTTTTTATATAAATGTGCATACTATTGGTTAGGTATCTTAAGCATTGCATTTATTATAAATACATATTTTTGAAAGGAAAATTTACCATTGTTCAAAAATCCATTTGATGGAAGTGTGTATTTTTTCTCTGGAAACAAACATATTTAAGAATCTCAACAAATTGTCAAAAAGTTGTTCTTAAAAGTGTACAGTCTTTAGTATAAAAATGAATACGAAACTGAATTCAGAATAAACTTTGATATTATTGAAAATAAGTCTAAGGCTGGCATGTTTCTATAATCTAGCATCGAGGCTAGTCTAATTTTGGTCAAAAATGGGCAACGAAATGGAAACTCTTGAAATAGTTAATTACTTAAGTTATTAAGAGTTATTAAAAGAATCATATTCTTGATCAGGATCATTGCTGTATGTTGGCCAACTTCTATCCGATTCTTGAGCGGAATACCTCAAACGATTTGTAGATCGATTCTCCACCATTCTGCATCAAAATCTAGAAACAAAATATTTTTTCGATTTTTCTTCAAATTTTCTGGGGGATTCCCTTCAAAAGTTGTGAAAGATGCTGGGAAGGACAATATGGCCCCCCCCCCGTTTTCCCTTTCCCCCCTTCAAATTTTACCCCCCAAATAAAAAATTTTTTTTTTTTTTTCTAATTTTTTCGGGTTCCCTTCAAAATTGTGAAAGATGCTGGGAGGACAATATAGCCCCGAGCGATGGCTGTATCTTGGCCAATTTTCATCCGATTCTTGAACGGAATACCTTAAACGATTTGTAGATCGATTCTCCACCATTCTGCATCAAAATCTAGGAACAAAATATTTTTTCGATTTTTCTTCAAATTTTTGGGGGAACCCTTCAAAAGTTGTGAAAGCAAAAACGAGTTATTTAATTTCATCCGATTCTTGAACGGAATACCTTAAACGATTTGTAGATCGATTCTCCACCATTCTGCATCAAAATCTAGGAACAAAATATTTTTTCGATTTTTCTTCAAATTTTCTGGGGTATCCCCTTCAAAAGTTGTGAAAGATGCTGGGAAGGACAATATGGCCCCCAGCGATGGCTGTATCTTGGCCAACTTTCATCCGATTCTTGAACGGAATACCTTAAACGATTTGTAGATCGATTCTCCACCATTCTGCATCAAAATCTAGGAACAAAATATTTTTTCGATTTTTCTTCAAATTTTCTGGGGGATCCCCTTCAAAAGTTGTGAAAGATGCTGGGAAGGACAATATGGCCCCCAGCGATGGCTGTATCTTGGCCAACTTTCATCCGATTCTTGAGCGGAACACCTTAAACGATTTGTAGAACGATTCTCCACAATTCTGCATCAAAATCTAGAAACAAAATATTTTTTAGATTTTTCTTCAAATTTTCTGGGGGATCCCCTCCAAAAGTTGTGAAAGATGCTGGGAAGGACAATATGGCCCCCAGCGATGGCTGTATCTTGGCCAATTTTCATCCGATTCTTGAGCGGAATACCTTAAACGATTTGTAGATCGATTCTCCACCATCAAAATCTAAATTTCCTACATGCCAAATGTAATCCTATATACAGTGAAGGACGTTGTGTAAATAAAAAAACCCATTGAAACTTTTCAAATTTAGCGCAAAATTGTTAAACCGATAACGATAACAATTAAAACGGTCACCACTAATAGCGAATACGAATCACGAATAGCCTCCCAATAATAAAGTTTTCAGTTTTTAAATCTATGTTTAATTGGGCTTAAAGTTACGAAGTATTTTAAGCACTTCGATTTGAAAGTCGAGCTTGCGGTCGGCACACATCCTCTGCATGTGAGGCTTGATGCTGTCAAAGAAGGCCTGATCGGGATCAGAGGAGGAAGTGGAAGTGGATGCGTAGGCGGGAGTGGCGTTAATATGGACGTTCGGGTCGCCTTGTGGCGTCCCGTTTTCCGCGGCGATTGGCGGTATTTCGTCCATAAGCAAGTGCAGGTTTTCGGACTGGGGAGAAGATGGCTCTTGGTCGGATTCCTGGCCAGAAGAACATCGCCGCTTTTTAGGAGCTCTTTGACTTGCTTGTAGGCGTCTTCGCTTGACGGGGCTGACTTTTGGCTCCTCCTTCAGAGGTTCGTCGTCATCATCAGTCTCTGCTTTAACGCCCAACAGAAAGCTAAGCTCTTTCTCGTAGATGTATGAAGCTCTGGCCACTTCTTCACCACTTTGGCGGAGTCGGTTTACACGCAAGTAGCTATCCCGTGTGTTTTTCCATCGCTTCAGCAAGGTTCTAACTGATTTACAATGTTATTATTTAGTTTCACCAAAAGTTAAGACAGGACATACCGATTTCTTGCTTTTCTGGCTCGCTGGCCCCCTCGAAATTATTGCACAGCTCCTGGCCGATTTGCTGCCAGGCTAGATCCCTCAGTTCCCGGTTGTGGAAGTTCGGGTGTCGTCGCTCCCAGATTATGGAATGTTTGTGAACCGCCTCGATGAATTCGTACATGGAGTATCGAAGATTGCATCCCGCGGTTCTCAGAACCTTGTGATTTCCCATTATAAGTTGTTTATTTACGTGACGGATTGAATTAATTCGGAAGTGCGCATAACAGCACCGTTGGTGTTTACAGCGGAATAACAGCACCACCCGGGAGTTGCCACCATGTTGCGATTGAAACAAAATTTGAATTGTTATACAAATCTTTTAAATTTTTTGTTTATTATTAAACATATACAGATAGGTCAGTGAATTATTTTTGCTGTTGTTCTGTAGTGATTCTGTAGCGTTTCGAAAATGCGAAAGTATGACCGACTAATACGTGTTCGTGTTAAATTAGGATAGAAATGCAAGTGAGTAGATGATTAGTGTGCTTTCTGAAGTTCTGGATGAGTTTTACATGGGCCTGCCCATGCCGCGGCCCATTCCCATGGGCCCACCGCCAGCCATAGGAGGTTCGCCGGCCTTCGGGCTCTTTATTGTCTCGTCCACGGACAGCACCATGCAGGCTGCCTCGGCGGCAGCGGTTAAGGCATTGATCTTAATAATCGATGGTTCCCACACGCACTGTTCGAAGTTGTCGGAAATGTCTTCCTTGGTTATGTCCACACCGAACCATTGACCACCTGTTAAAAGACAAAAAAAAGACGTTTAAATATGAAGTTTTTTGAAAAATGTACACTCCATAATATTTAAAATACAATTTGTAACCGCTAATTTCCTGACAAGGTGGCAACACTACCAATAGCCCGCGAAACGACTTTCTTCTGTTGTGCAAAAGAGCACACACTACAGCACTCGTTGACGAGCGAGAGAGAGAGAGGGAGCCGAAAAACACGCGCTGCATTTTCTTGACGTTCCTCTGATTTTTTCACTTTATTTACGAAAATAATTTAAAATAAAGGATGTCTAGCTCAGGGAGAAAGCGCAAGCAACAGTTGAAGCCACGACAGGACGACCACCGATCGCCGGTGAAGCGACAAAGCGTCGACATCAAAAAGGAGCCCTTAGACTCGTACCCGGCACTGGCGGACTACGACCTGAGCACGGCGGACGTCAAGCCGGACCTCACGGAGTTGCAGCTCCAGCTGGCAACGGAGCAGCGCACGCCCGTCAATCCCACTCTTAGCGAATTGAACCGCCAGGAGAGCGACTCGGACGAAGACGGCTACTCGGAACTAAACTACGAATCATCGGATGTCTTCTGTCAGGGTAAGACCACCACCACCGCCCAAAGTTGAGTGCCTGCTTATGTAACTTCCTCAAAATTAGATGAGCCGGATGAGTTCGACCCTGAGTGGACTTCCCAGCAGGCCACCACAAGGCTACTCTTCAAGTTCCACACTCCTTTGCAACAAACTGGCCTGAAGGGGACGAAGCGCTTCCAATGCCCGCAGCAATATTTCAACCTACTGCTGGGCAACCGCTCCAAGTTCTTTGCTGCCCTGGCTCAGGACATGAACCTTCGGGGCGGAACGGCACCCACCACTCCCGAGGAGGTGGAAACCTTTGTGGGCCTCTCTCTTCTGATGAGCGATCTGAAGCTCAAAGATCTGGCGGACTACTGGAAGAATAACACGTACTTCGGCTTTGTTGGCTTCTCCGACAAGATGAGCGAAGACCGATATCGGAAGTTGCTGCAGTGGCTCAGTTTTGATTGTTTGCCCAACGATAAGGGCAAGGAAAAGGACAGTATTCCCCTCCTGAACTTTATAAACGAGCGCATGGACGAACTGTATGTCTGTGGGCAGCAGTTGGTGCTGAATGACCCAGTGGTACTTTGGAAAGGAGCCTTCAGCTACCTGGAAGATCTGCCCTGTCGGTTTCGCTGCAACTCCTTGGTTCTCCACATGCTGACGGAGCAAAGTGGCCTGGTGGTGAAGCTCTTGCCGGAAATAGTGCGGCGCGAAGACTCAGCTGCCTGGGTACGGAATTCCCGACAACTGTTGCAGCACCGAATCGACGTGGCTCTGAAGTTAATGGGAGATCACCAAAGCGGACGGACTGTGTACGCATCGAAGTTCTATGGCAGCTATGGTCTGGCCCATGAGTTGGCCAAGCGGGAGACCTACTGCACTGGGCTGCTGGACAGGAACAGGTACGGCAACAGCAAGGCCCTGGTGCACCAACATCTACAACCGAATCGAATCGTCACCAGTTACGCCTCCCCTCTGATGATGGGAAAGTGGCGGCGGAGGGAGAAGAGCCTTTACTTCTTCAGTTCCGACTGCTTGGCCATATACGCCAAGGAAATGTCCATGCAGAAGACCAACGCCAGGCCGAAGCTGATCCAGGAGCTGGACTGGCAGTTGAAGGCGGGCAACCAGAGTCGGCAGCAACTCATCCAATACCAGCCGGGTGGCCAAGAACTTCCCGCTGACAAACGGCTGGACATCTTCCTCATCAACGTCCTAGTCTACAACGCGCACCTGCTGTACATGGCCAATGCCCAAAATGCCCGCGGAGGACGCCTCAAGAGCTATGCGGAGTTCCGTATGGTCATAATCAAGTCACTGCTACGGGAGGAGCAGGTAGCAGAGCCCGTCGCAATCAGCCCCAGGAACCTCGAGGAACCAATGGAGAAGGAGAAAGTTACGGAAACTAAGGCAGTGCCGTCCACGAGCAGTCGTCACGAGGCCGTACTCATTGAGCATAATGGGAAGCCGGCGAAGAAGAACTGCCGTAATTGCCACAAAGGCGGAATGCTGCAGTTCAGCAAGTTTATGTGCAACTCCTGTCCGGACAAACCGGGTCTCTGCCAAGAACCCTGCTTCCGACTCTGGCATGACCAACTTAAGAAGTGAGAAATAAAGTGACCCAAGGGACTGAATTGGATTTGAGAGAAGTTTTGTTTCAATAAGCATTTCCAAGGTCTCTCTATGTAAGAACTATTCGAATAGAATCCAATTCTAATGCGAATTCCAATGGGAGTAGCCAAGTTTTGGAAGCATTAGAATTAAAATAATGGTGAGTCATGGAGACTCAAAGCTCCCACTTGCCTTAAGAAGTCGATTACTCACCTTGGGCATGCTTCTGGCGTAGCTTGTTGAGAATGTTGGTGGCATCGAAGCCGGCATTGTCGCACAGCTGGCGCGGAATAATCTCCAAGCCCTTGGCGATGGCGGCAATCAGCAGCTGCTCCTTGCCAGCGATGGTGCGCGAGTAGTCGCGCAACAGTTTCGACAGCTCCATTTCAATAGCACCGCCACCAGCAACTACGGAATCGTGCTTGATGGTCCGACGGACGATCATGATGGCGTCGTGCAGGGAGCGCTCTGTCTCCTCCAAGAACTGCTCGGCGCCACCACGCAGGATCAGAGTGCTAGTCTTGGCATTGGGGCATCCTGTTTTTAGAAAAATAATGTGTTTGTGGTTACAACTCCAAGATAGCATTAAGATTTTTACCTTGGAACAGGTTGAAGCGCTCTCCGCCCACCTGGCGCTCCTCGAAATGCTCGCAAAGGCCGAGCACACTGGCGTTGATGTCGTTGGCGGTGGTCATGACGGCGCCGCCGCAAGCCTTCATTGTACGCTTGAGATCCTCCTCAGGAACACGGCCGGCACAGAAAATGTCACGGTCGGCGAAATACTGTGTGGCCACATCGCCGATGGGCAGCTTGGAGAGAACAACGTTGGCGCCAGACTCGTGGATCTTGGCCAGCTTGTTGTAGAGGATCTGCCACTCGGCGTCGACCACCTTCTGGTACTCCTTGACGTTGTTCACGCGGATTTCGGCGTTGTCTCGCTCTGCCTTCAGCTCAAGCTCAATGTTCAGAAGGGCGATCTTGCACTTGTCGTACGACTTGGGTGCCATCTCGAAACCGGCATAGGCGAAGGTCTTCTTGAAAGCCACACCTGAAATCAACTGGGACTCCTCAAGGGATCCGCCAGTCACTTTCTTGATGCCAATCATGTTAAGCGGCAAGAGTTCATCCAGGGACAGAACAGCATCCACAACGATCTTTGAGAAGAAGTCCTTCTGCTGGTGGATCAGCTTGGAAGACATCGCGGTGGCAGCGCACTTCTCCAGAAGGGCGCGTTGCTCCTCCTTGGATTGCTTGACAATCTGCACAGCCATATCGTTGATTTTCTCCATGCAGAGCTGGAGAGCCTTGCGAATGGCTTTGATTATGACGCGAGGATGAACGCCCTCCTCCACGAAAGGCTTGACCTGCTTAAGGAATTCACCGGCCAGCAGGACCACGCTAGTGGTTCCATCACCCACCTACAGTAAAATAAACAAGCTTTATGTAGTCACGTGCTTCAGTTGTCAGCAGTCGCATTCGATTACCTCTGCATCTTGTGACTTGGCAATGTCCACCAGCGTTTTGGCCGCTGGATGCACAATCTCCAACAGCTTCATAATAGTGGCGCCATCGTTGGAGATCGTGGCCTTGCCTTGCGAGTCCACAATCAGCTTATCCATGCCGCGGGGGCCCAAGGTGGTCCGAACCGCGTCCACGATCGACTGGCAGGCATTGATGTTCGACACCAGTTGCGGCTTGCCCTGGGACGTATCGGTGCCTTCCTTCAGGAGCACGATTTGCGGTTGCTAGGGAGCAAAGGAGTGTAGCGAAAAACAGCGATTAGTCAGCAGATGTCTTCGGCTTGCGAGAAGCTTCTTTGCAGGTTATGTTTACATTCGCGTGCCGCTTGATACGGAATCCATGTCTCGGCCTCCGGTGGAGCCGAGATGGTTATTTGCGCCGTAACTTACCATTTTTGTGTGATGGGAGGGCTCTTTCAACGTTTATAAAGATAAAAACTGTCAATTTCCTAGCAGACAGCAGACAGGGCAGCCTTTAGTTCACGTTTTTGGTCGGTGATGTCAAATATATCGATTGTGGAGCCGGCACTATCGATTTTAATTAATACGGTGATAAAAGTATGCCCAGACTCCTGTGGAAAAAGGTGGGAAAACAAGATAGTATGCTAGGGCGCCTCTTTTGAATATTTTGAAACGGAATAAGCTTTTTGGTTTTTTACTTTTGCCAAAAATCTTATACCTTAAATAATTATAAAGGGAACTAAAAGTACTATATAAATAGACAAACTTTTTGTTGGCACTCATTTTCTTTATGTATTAACAGAAACTCGGGTAGCACCATATTCTTGTTATTGTCAAAGGATTATAAAGTTCGTGTTGCCACTTTTTGGGAAAGAAAAACAAAAAATTGTTGTATAGAAATGAATTTAATTGTGGATTTTTATGTAGAGTTTTTGAAAAATGAAATTTAAATAACTTAAACTATCGATAAGTGCCGATAGTTTTACGTTACTCTTGAACGTAAAGCGTGTTTTCAAAAATTCTTCTAACTTCAAATATAGATTTGTGATTATTTCTATTTATATAAATTTGGCGATCCACGACTCTCACATGCACGCACGCACGTCGCTTATTCCATTTTAGAATGTGCACCGCATCTTCAGTTTGTTTCGACCGCTCAACTTGAGTGAGTTGCACCCGAGCAACGATAAAAAATGAGTTTTTGAAAATAACCCAAAAACAATTGGGTTGAAAGGGAAACAGACAGTTAAATCTAATTCGGCCATGTGGAATTGGAATTTAGTTGCTCAAGGCTCCTCCAATCGACCACATCAGATCACAAGAAATGCGAATGCATTCGAACACCGTGGAGTGATTACGAAACTGATCAGGATTGGGATTTGACTCGACAACGATAAAATAAATTAATGAGTAAGTTAATGAGGAAATTTAAGCTATTGAAGTATGTGATGGAATGAAATCTGAGTGTGTTCTAATTATGTCCATCATTCATCTAGTCTAATGTTGAAAGTTCCACAAATTGGGGATCTGTTTTTAATAGTATTTCTATGGATTTCCATAAATAAATAACATTTTGAGAAAAAGATTCAAGAAAAACAATATTCAAGTTATGCTAATAAAAATGTAATACAATAAGTATTAACTACATTAAACTTTCTTCATTAAACTGAATAATTTTGTAAAGCAAATGAGAAATATCCTTTTAAAAAAAGGATTTCGGAGTGCTATTACTTGAAATTGCTCCACATTTCCCATATTGATATTTATACGCGAAGAAAGTGTGTTTTTGTTATGAATAGGAGAGAGAAGTGTGAGAATCAGAAGACCGCTGCCAATAAAATGAGGCTTCCTGCTTTCGGTGAGGCATTCTTCTCCTGCCACCCCCAGAAGTTGGCCACCCGCTTTCCAAATACAAAGTAAATGGCAAAGCTCTCTTTAATTAAATGGAAATGGAGGCAAATGAAAGAGCTTGCGAAAGCTCTCCCTATCGCTGCGAACCGGGTAAAGAGAGGGGTGCAAGTACAAATTTAAGTTTCTTCGCTATAATTTCATTCAGTCGGTGTCCGGCCGAAACGAAAGAATCTCTGCTAGCCCAGCAAACGAAATATTATTAGAATATTTATATTAATTTAGTCTGATTTAAACTAATTTAGTCACTCCTTCCGAACATAACTTTAATTCGACTAACTGCGTGATTTTAACGAAACAAAGAACAAAGTGTAACGAACTTGGTGATTTATTCGATTTGTGAAACGAATTAACGAGAAATATATTGAAATATTGTGAATCAATTGTCGAAGAACTGCTCCACATACCGACAAAATTTCTAACATTGTGCGCGAAAAAATAATAGAATATTAGCGTATTTACGTCATTGCACAAGTTACACTGCTAGAAACTGTGGTAAACAAGCAGTAAATGAACTGTTTACATTACAAAATCGTCGAAAAGGAGGAGTGAGTGAATAAATACAGAATACAGTTTGTGCTGACATCGGGGGGCATGCCAAACTTTGGTCGAATACGCCCTAGGATTTCAGAGCTAATGGTGCGTATACGTGATCTTCAATGAATCAGTCGGCAGCCGCAAAAAGAACTGTACTTGTCCGACTCATCAGTCTCGTTTGGCAATATTTCGATATGAGAAATGTCTGAAAATATATATAGATACTTAAAGAGCAAAAAATAAACTTTCATTTACCGATGTGGATGTTGGATGGAAATTGAGTGGGTGTCTTTGCAGGCACAAAACCCATCCAATCCAAGCCGGTCGCACCAAGGTTGTGATGTCACCATGTCGTGTGTCGGCGCGAAGCACTTTATTAACCAGATGACTGGGGGCAGCGGCTTTTAATTAAATTAATTTAAATGATGCATACCAAACAAACATTCATGGGTTCCAGGGACCTATTTTTCCTTTCACAATTTCCCAAAATTAAATTAAAACCTAGGCCCATTCTCGCACAGGCCATCCCACCTTTTAGTTTTTTAAAAATTAGTGCTAGGCACTTAAGATCACGTTGCATTTACACCTTATGGCGGCATGTTGGAAAAACAAATCAAATTCCAATAAAGCGCCAGAACGTTGCTAAGTACATACATCTGGTGTTCTATATATACAACATATATATGTAGATCGCGGCCTTGATAACGATGATCGGGCAGTTCGTTCTGGGAGCATTTTATGAACTGAGGGCCTCGAATGTGCACCCCACAGCATATAGTATACGTATATGGATGCTTTGTTATAATCTTTCGGGCGGATGTGGGAGCAATGCAAAGAATTCTGCTCTATTTTAGCGAGGGGTGGGCAAGACATTGCTGAATTACGGGTTTATTGCGTGCAAAGAGCCCCTGCGGGTTCCGGAAAATATACACATGTCTCCACAAGTTTCCACAATGGCGCACCCCATAACGTCACTGGGAACCGCCAATAGGGACCAGTTTATTTCGTAATCCCTGGGCGCCTCTGCGTTTTTTCATTCATGTTGCGGAGAACGGAAAGTAAAAGCTCTTTCGAGAAAATCAATAATAGGTGCGATGGGGATACTTGTTGATTGGCCAGAGTCAGGCCAGAGAAGTGCCCAGAAATCAATGGCGAAACAGAAGCCATAAAATCGCGCCAACAAAGGGGGTCTTCCATGAGAAGACTCTTTGGGAATCGCGCATAAATCTTATTTGTATGTTTTTCTTTCTAAACAAGTAGGAAGTGTATATACCATTTATGTTATTTCAGAATATTTCTCAGTTGTCTCCTGTGGTAGTGTAATGGATGTTTTTTGAAATTTTCAGGGCCGACAGCGTAAAATGGATAATATGTTGTTTTGTTTACGTAACTTACAGTCTGAACAAGCAATTACTAAATTTTTTGGATAGGAAATTCTTTAAGTTTCTGAAAATTTAACATAACACAGATGGGCCCACAACATGGCCTGATAGAGTTTTCAAATTAAGCTGCAATATGCGATTATAATTTTCCATAAAAACACCCATTATGTGTAATAATATACTTGTTCAGCTGGTCCCCTCATTGAATTCTATTAAAGTACATCTACATAAGTAGATCACTATGAAGCTGCTATATATTCTAATTCCATTGTAAATATATTAATTGTTGGGGGACTTTGGATTTGTGTATTCTATGTTTTATTGCCTTTTTACAAATTTTATTTTATTCTTATTCCAGATAGAGGACAATCCATGGATGACCTGGTGAAGTGTAGCAGAGACTTTCGGTCGGACCGCATCGCTGATGAAAAACTTATAAAATAAGAAAATTAAAAACAAAATATAACGACGGCAACATTTTTATATACTAAAGTTACATAAAAATGGCTGATACCCAAACAAAAACGACCTCTAGCAAGGGATGCGACGGGAGCAGGTCCGCCCACATCCTAGTGCCACACAATGGACCGTTGAAGCACAGGTCGGAACCTGGCTCCAAGCCCAATGAAAGCTTCCAGGGAGAAAAGGCGAGCAGACGCGATACTGAAGAATGGCAAGTGATGGCCAAAAACAAACTGAAGCGCAAGAAGAATCTGAGCGCCTCACTGACTTCGGTGGGGGACACCGTGAACCAAGAGAAGCGCACCCGCATCGAGGGCATCCAACTGCACTGCCGCGGCAAGCTGCGGCCCAAGGACACCCAGTCCTTCGAGGATGTCAAGGCGCCAACTCCAACAGGATCCACAAAGTCTGCAGGAAAATACGATAAAGAGCGTCAAAGAGAACGGCCTGTGATAATTGGGGGCGTGACCACAGCAGCACCGCCCCAGCGGATCAAACGGAAGCTCCAGGAGAATCTGGACACCATTCAGAAACTAAACGCCCTCACTGAACAGCTTCGACTGGAGGTGAACGAACTAAAGTCGAATCTGATCACTGAACGAGGAGCAGTAAGAGCCCTTAGGTGAGAAGTCCTTGCCAGCTTGAAAAAGTAGTTGAATAGGATCTGCAGGAGTTGAATGAAATTATTAAAGTTCAAGATACAACCCCTTGGAATACTGTTCTTTAAAATAACTTAACCTTCTTTCTTACACTATATGAGACGAAACACTACTTTGATTAGATTTCTTCGATCTTCTTAAAATTTTTAATTTATTGTATCGCCAATGTTCGTGGTATTTGTGTTCATAAATATATTCAGAAATATTTAATTCTTAAACCCAAAAAATTAAATCTTCCAGGGCCCAAAATGACGCGGATAGCCGCCGCTGGAAGAGTGAAGTCAAGAAGCTACAGCACACTTTAGAAGTTGCCAAGAAGAGCAATGGACTAAAGAAACCCATCGAATCGGGCCTGGAATCGAGCGGCACCTACGTGACCGCCGACGGCCTCATGAACTATGAAATCCAAAGACTGACTAACGAGATTGCCGTGCTTAAGGAAGCTAACCGAACTAAGGAGGAGAAGTCCCAGGTAAATAGTCACATTAGTGCCCCAATCCGCTCTTTGCGTGTTGCATGTTGTTGTCGCCGCCGCCCGAGAGCTTATGCAATAGCTTTGATACGACCCTGCGCCAGTTGTGGGCGAAGAGTTCTCCGAGCAGCACCATGCATGCCATTCCGATCCCCACCAGCCACAACGAGAAGACGGCGTGAAAGTGCTCCAGCTTCAGCACGATTGGATCATCGCTGCTCCTGCCACGTCGTCGATTCACCACCTTGGTACCCCAGGTGATGAATGCCGAGTTCATGATGCGATCCCAGTAGCGTTCGAAACCGAACTCATGCGAGCTCCGGATGAGAGAGTTCAGGAAGCCCAGATAGGGCGATCCATAGGGCACTATGTATACAGCATGGAACGGCACCAGGCAGCTGTTCATCAGGTGGAAGAGTGGGCGTCCCAGGTGCATGTGTATCCGGTTGTGGACCTGAAAGCGGGCAATGTGGTACTTCTCCAGATAGGCGTAGCTTTTGATCAAGAAATAATAGTTCATATGAGTAGTATATAGAAACAATAAAGGATAATCCCTCTTACTTCCGGTTGTTGTCTCGTAGCATTTTGTACACCTCGTTGTCCGGCACTTCCAGCATAAGCTCCCGAATCCTCGCTTCATGTTGGTGGCCCAGGGAAAGAAAGTGCTGGATGTGCTTGACGTATCTGGGCCGGATCAGAATGGGGTAGTGAGACTTTGCCAGGGAACTCAGACCGTTGATGTCCGGCAGATACGGTTGAAAGACCATCATGCTGGTCAGATTCCCCTTAAAGGCCGAGCAGATGAGCAGGCCGAAGTAGAGCCAGAAGATGAGAAACAGCCGGATGGCATGGTTGTGGGGAATGTTGGTTAGGGGCATGGTGAGTGCCCCGGCAAACAGCTGCATCGGAGCTCCTCCCACTCCCGACTGCAGCATGTAGCAGAATATATTGCCGAGGATCACCGAGGCAAGGATGAAGCCCCAGACCAATGGCCCAAACGATCGAAATATGTTCCAGAAGGTGGGGGCCGGTTTGCCCTTGGGAACAATCACGCAGAGATCATCCCGCGTGTGGGACACGGTGTTCTCGGCCAGCTTTTTGAATGTGCCCGGCACTAGAAAGCGTATGTTCATGGCCACGTCCACGTATTCCTTGGCGACCTCCAGGAAGCAGATGTCCGAGCTGAGGTTGTGGTTGTTGTAGGAGTGTGGCCGGGTAATCATCATGGTGGCGTTCAGCCTCTCGGCCAAGTAGCTCGCTAGGAGTCCGTCGGTCCCAAGGATGATGCCCTGCCTAAAAAAGATCGCTCGCACATCGTCCTTGTAGATGCACATCCTTAGCGGCTTTCTCCGCATGTTGGGAATGGTTTTGGGAAAGAGCTGCGCCATTGTCGGCAGTCCGTCCGGTTCGCTCTCTACGGGAATCAAATAATTGTCCGTAAACGGATTGTAACGGTATGCATGCAGGCGCTTCTCCCGCCAGTACAGGATGACGATGTTCAGGAGCCATATCTTCCAGAACTGCCGGAAACTGGCTCGCATCCAAGCATCTGAAACGGTACTGGAATCTCTTACGAGCAGGAACACGTGCGACAAATGCTTCGCGGCTGATTTTTTACGGATCAGAGACAGTTCCAGTGGCTGCGAGATGTTGGTGATTATTATGGTCATATACATGAGTATTCCGTCATCCTTGACGGCTTCCAGGGGTTTCAGTTGATTCCTATCAAAGGGAAACATTTAAAGTCTTTAGTGTTAGTCTTCAAAAATATTGAAGATCAGGAATCCCCAATCTTCAAACATTTTTTATTATTTCTACGAGTTTTGAAATACAAGTTTTAGTTAAAATCGCCAACAATTTAATATTTCTACATTCGTCCTAGGACCCACCTTAAGGAAATGTAGGATATGTTGCATTTCGTCACCTCTCTCAGAATCTGGCCCGTGTGCTGATGGGAACTGACGTTCTCGAAGTACACGAACAGTACCTTGATCCGAGCCTTGCACAGAATCTCACTTACTTTTACCATCAGATGGGAACTCTTCTTGTCCTTAATACGTATGTGATTCTCACCTGCCACGCCCGCCAGGACGAGGAGTAGAAGGATCACAAGCTGCTTCAGACACAGAGTGGTCATTGCGAGGGAAACTGTTTGCCAATCCAATGGCACCTTTGTTTTTATACCCGAAAGCAATTTCGATATGGCAATTTCACTAATGCTCGTCCTATCTATCAGCGGAGGACGAAAGGCAAATATTGTGCCATATCTTATACCCTAACCAGCGAGTCTCTTAATTAAATTGTTTAGCATGTTTTATTGTTTATACATTTTATTAATTTTATAATAGATTTGTTTGGCACTTTAAGTTAAAATTTAACATTTGCTTCTACATTGCTTTGCCTTTTGTATAAAAAACTACTAAGCCTATTTTTTGTCCCTTTATTCTTGAGATAAGGACTCAAGGGTATGAAAGTCTTCGACTTTGGCGAGAAAGTACCATCTGGGCTGTATTTTTTTACCTCTGTTCTGTGTGTTTTTGTCTCGTTTGGCTAATGGATGTGGCAAGACCCCAGCGCAAATGCAAACTAACAGCATGGAATTGGATGTATTAGCTCCTTGTACCGCCCCATCGGGCGTTCCACGCCAGGCGTACTGTTATTGGCAAAACGCATACACGATTTCGACCATTTCTTGCAGATTATGGGGCAGGCTGATAGACTCAAGGCTGCCGATATGCGGCAATTGAAGAACGCGTACGAAAACCGATTGACTCACATACAGAAATCAGCCAAAATTGAAATAACACGTTTGGTAAGTTGTGCGTAGCGGCCGCTAACGGGTCACCAAATAAATAGGAGACCAGGGGAGAAAACGGTGGACGGAATGGTGGAACCCAGCGGTTCATAAGCGGACTGGCAACTTTTCATATTAAAATTCATACATGCAGTTTTGTTTCTACTTTAAAGCTTAAAAGTTATGGTAACTCCTAAGCTGTGAGTAGTTTCTGCAACATTCTAGATTCGATAAATCTCCTCTATATAGTAATATTAACTTATAATCTTAATTTGTAATTTGTAGCTAGAGGAAATCAAAACCAAAGAACGTAATATAGGACTACTGAGGAAGGACTTGTTGGCATTGCAGGGCCCCAAGAAACAAAAGAAAAATGAAGCCAAAATGCCAGCGACAACGAAACCCAAAACGAACCCCAACGAAACAGGCCAAAAGCCAAAGAAACCCACAACGAACCCGGCTAAAGCAGCAGGAGAAACAAAAGCTAAAAACGAACCAGATACAGATAAAGATTCACAAAATCCCATACGCCAGGCTCAAGTTACACCTGAGGTGAGTCTGTTTGGTCTTACTTTCTTGGTTTATTATTTTACAGGCTGGAGTGGATTGGAGTGGGGCTGTGGCAGGGGGCTGGGGCAGCTCTTGAACTTGCAACGCCGTGGCGGCAGTTTTGAGGCTTGGGTTAAATGTTAAGAGCACCGCCACTTGCAGATACAGATACAGATACAGATACAGATACAGATACAGATACAGAGAGACAGATACAGATTTAGATTCAGTTTCAGAGATGCAGATATACTATCTGGCAGCTGCAGCCGGCTGTGTATCTGTATCTGTATCTGTCGTGCACTGCGGTTATACACCATTGGCATGATCTATGATATAATTTTGTGTTAGTTATGAGAATGGCAACGGCAACTGCAACTGCAACAATCACAGCGTCGATAAGCGGTGGGCAAAATCGACAAACAAAAAAAAAAACCTGCTCGACTGAAACGTGAGCAACTGCAGCAATTGCAGCAGCGCAAGTGTTGCAAGTGGATTGCTGGTTCTCCGCCACAGAGAGGTTCCGATATTTGGATGTACAAGGTGCCCACATACATACATCTGGGTATGTATGGATGTATGTACGTATGTATGGATCGTTTGGGGGAAGAGATACTATAGAGCGAGAGCCGGTTTCTTTTTTGCACCACTCACTCACTTTCTCTCCCGATCCCGATCAAGTCGCTCGCATGAATGGCCCAACGGATGGCCGTCAGTTGGGTTTTTAAGTTCGCAGTCGGCTGACGCAGGTGTCGCAGGTGCGCGCGGTTCGGCTAACTCCAGGTTCAGCCAAATAAAAACTGAATCTCGACAAAAAGAAGAAAACAAAAAGTGAAGTGCACAAATCAAATCCAAAAGAAAAGGTGTTGTGAGTTCAACGAGTGAATAATTGGGTGAAAGATTCGAGGCTAATTCTGCTGAAGAAGCGCTAATGAAACGCCAAGTGCATTGTGTTCGGTTTTCTATGTCAAAAAAGTAAAGGAACCAAACATTGACAATAGCATGCCGCACATTTTGAGGGATACAGATACAGATACATTTACAGATACATTTACAGATACAGATACATACTGGCGCGAACAATCGTTACTTTTGAATTGGGTTTTCGAACTGCTAGTAGGAAACGCTTTGCCGTTTACAGTTCGTCTTTCACTTTTGCATTGTCTAACGCACACGAACCCATAATTTCGCCATTAGTTCGCACTGCAGATTAGTGAAAAATATGCCAAAAACGTTAAAAATTAATTTCCTTTCACACCGTACCCCCATCCCATCCCATTATTCCATACTACCCAGTTTCGATCCAGTGACTGAATTCGATTTTACAGTTCATTAATCGCGCCTGATAGTAATTGTTTTTATCGATGCCCCAAGTAGTCGAGAATTCGCTTAGATGAAGATTCGACTTGGGGATCGTCGAGCCGTGACAGCTCCATTCGCAGAATAGATGATCTGATCGAAATCCGCAGATCGACAGATCGGCGGATCCACTTAATCCACTCTCGGATCTCGGCCAGTGCGCAAGTTTCTAGTAATCTAGCCATCATTTGCATGGCAAAGTGCAGCAGCAACATCATCATATCAAGAAATAAGCACGACATCAATAAATACACTCAGAGAAACTGTCAATGAACTCTCATATTATTCTGATTCTTTCGAGATAACATGAATCGATTGGCGACCGTGCCATGTCCTCCACTCCCCAGACTCTCCCCGGAGAGTCTCTAGTGTGTGTGGACACCAACAATTGGGGTCAGTGAAAAGCTTTTAAAATGTTAACGCTATTTTAAATACGATATGTTGCTATGACTATGACTGTGGCCGCGTGGATCTTGGCTGCCAGCAAAAATATAGTCATCCTCGATCCCATCGCATCGCCAAACGACAGTAAAAGCGGTGATGATGATGGGGCAGATAATGATGATGTTGCTAAAACAAGACGCGGACGCTTCCAATATGCAAAGTAATCACAACACAAAAAGTGTGCAGACAAAAAATCAACGACACGGCTGAAAAAAGGGGTGTGTGTGAAATGGAAATGTGAACCATATGCAAATTACGAATCGTTTGGGCGAATGTGTCTATAAATTTCGATGTTTTAGTGAAATTACCACGGTGAAAACTATTCGACAAGAAAACTTGAATATTGCGGTTAATAGTTAATAGCTAATAGTTTCTTTTTTGTTTGCTAAAACACCCAAAGCACATACTTCATATGTGGGAATAATGAATAAATGCCACGCCTGACAATGGATTACTACTACAACCGGAGAGATGTCAAGGTAATTGACCAATGCCCCCATCATACCAAAAAGTATAAGCCATTAATTTGTTGCTACTTCTGGGAACATTTGTTACTCATTTGGTGGCTCATACGATGCGTAGCTCATAACTAAGTAGTTTATTATGGAAATGGAATGTCATATATCCATTTAACTCGGAAGATACAGAAATACATTTATTTTTAGTTCCTATCTAGTATCTCACACCTCTAGTGAGTAGGGTCTACTCTAAGTTGTCAGTTTCCATCTAATATAGTCTGCCCTTAATAGTCTTCCGAAATCCGACCTCCTTTAAATACACTTTCGAAAGCAATTAAAAGAGCATTTCGGATGATCCATCGGCGATATCAAAAGATACTTCTACAGTCCCACATTTCTGCCACACAGCGTCGATAAAACTTTGCTAATTTTTTAACCCACAAAAGGGGCCATCGTCAAAATCAGTTAAGGCCGCGACGGATGAATAATTACCCTTTTGTGGTATCTTCGATCGAAAGGGAAAGGCATCGGAAATCTGGCGGCTATCGGTGATCGCCACAGTTGGGTTCCCCAGTTAATCCCCAGGTTCGTTGCGCGATATCGATGCAAATTATGCAGCAATGCAGTGCCCCAATATATATATATATGTCATCAGGGCCGACTAAGTCCATTCATTAGTTCAATTAGCTTATCCCGGGGAGGAGAGTGGCTGCGCTTGGCTGGCCTCCTGATATCCAATACAATATAATTCATTAGCGCATATAAACTTTCGCTTTCGCAAGATCAAATCAATGCTTCGCCTTTGTGCAGACACTGGCGTTACAATGCCAAATGCAAATACAAGAAAATTTATATACTACCTGCCAGTTGGAAAATGTATGTCTGTATATAAGGCATTGCCGCCGATACCTTTTGATGGCTGCTGTTACACGTAATCGTCCACGGATCGGGGGAGTCGAACCCGGAACGTCGCTATCGCCGTCGCTGTTGCTGTTGCTGTTTGCCGTTTTCCAGTTGCAAGTCTCCTCTCGCCTCTTGCAGATGCAGTGGCACCGATCGAAGTGAAACCTGTCTGCAGAAAGGAAAATCATTTCACACAATCACAATCACTTGGCCCGCGGCTTGTGCAAACAAACCCGACATCGGAGCATAAACACACCTATATGGCATGTATATGTATCTGAGTATCTCAGTATCTGAGTATCTGGGCGTATCGTATATGGCGCAGCAGGTTGGGACCGCTGACAGATTTACAAACAATCCATCGAGCGTTTGAAATCAACCCGATGGCGCATCTCCGTCTCGCAACGTCGCCGCTGCATTTAGCGCAATCTGCATATGTGATGAGTGGCTCCAATCTCGGCATCAATAGAGCCATCGAATAATCCCCCGGAATAATGAATCTGAGGCCTACCTGCCTGCCTGTCTTGGGGCCCGACTTGGCTTGCTTAATCTGCCAGACACGTTGATCGGGTTCGTTAACCGGCAAGCTGCGAGCGGCGGCCGTTATGCAAAAAGTTCTTTTGGAATCGATCCAAGAAATTACCATAACTGTTACTTAGCTCGCAATCGGACGAAGCCTCGGGCGTCGATCTCGATCCCGGCTCTCCAGTTCCCCAGCTCTCCGATAATTTCAATCAAAGACGTGCAGGCATGCGACACCAACGCCACAGGCCATACTTCACCCACAAGCTCATGCACACTCATACATCCAACTCCATTTATGGCCCAGACCCTGGTCTCGCAAGCGCATAATCAGGCCTACACAGAGAGAAATTGTTTGGGTTAAGCGAAATCTGGAAAGCATATTCCAGAGCTCCATATCTTATTCGATTTCAGTTAATAATATCTTAATAAAGTTTTGAAATTATCAAAAATTAAACAATGTTTGGAGAGTATGATATTTTGGAATTTTTTTGAATACAAATTTTTCATGGACATTGTTTTTAGGTGTTAGATTTATATCTTCCGCAGAAGATATATCTTTAATTATTTAATTTTCAAACCCAAAATAAGCAGAGATAGATTAGAAAACTCTTGATAAGACACGGTTCTAAAATGTTTTTTGAACCCTAACATAATTATTCATATATTTCCGGAAAAAGTTCTTTTTTGAGAAAAAGGATAAACTTCTAGAAATATTTTATGAATCCTTCTACTAGGAAATAAGTATATGATCTACATATTGTTCAGTTTAAAGTTTTAATTTGAAACCTCCAATATTGAACCATGAATTCGATCCACATTTGTTGGCAATGTTAATGAAAGTCAATAAATATTATTGGTAGTGTAGTTGGTGGTGAAATGATTGAATTTGAATTTTAAACAAAGCCAAGGCGGTTGGTCGTTGCACTGCCTACGTACACTGGACTCTCTGGAAACTTTTCGGCTGATTGATTAATGATTTCTCCGGCCAGTACGCAAACACTCGCTGAGACCCACAAATTAGCATAATGCAGCATTATGCGTATAATAACACTGCTATTATGGGTGTTACATAAAGCATGGGATCGACTTGAAAGTAACATATAACTGGGCGTCGCTTGATTGGAAAGTGACTTGACGTTTCCAATTGGGTTTGGCTTGGATTTTCGAGTTAGAGGCTAATTAGTTGGTAGGGGAGATGGATGGATGGATGGATGGAGGGATGGCTTTAAAATCGTGATGGGACCCAGGGACAAGCAAAAACTGTTTAACTTTGGGGCCCAATTGTTTTCACTGACGGTGCGTGGAGTTCGTGATTCACGACCAGGATGGCTACTACACGATGATGCCTTGGCCCAGCTTGGCCCACAATGCCACGCACCTGGGTATCTGGGTATCTCGACCATGTCATTGAACCCCTTCTGGGGACCCATTGGGACGGATTGTTCGGATCCAAAGCCAACCTGTCCATATAAATGATTTGGCGCTTTTTAGCGAAACGTGTGTCTCGGCCAAGAAATCAAGTCATAACTGTTAACACACATGTAAAGAGCACATAATAAAGCGGAGCGTTCTTTCTTTTATGTTCAGCTCTGTTCTGTACTATTCTTTCTACACGAAGACCATTCTGGCCAAGACCCATGCCAAGACCAAGCCAAGACCAGATAAAAAACAGATTCTTTTGTTAATTGCTTTGTCCGTTCTGGGCCAGGTCGGTCGACGAAAGAAAACGTGAGAGAGAGTGCTGGAAAATGTAACTATGGCACGACATTTTCTAATTTTTCCTCGTTTATTTCCCGCAGATAACCCAACTCAAGAACATTGAGCTGATCAACAATAAGAAAAATGCGCATAAATCAGCGCTCGAGCTGCGCACAACTATGAAGAGCAGTCAGACGAATGGACTGGATGAGATGAGGGCCCCCAACGAGATGGGGGCCACCACATGGATGACAACGCTGCTCGGCAGCCATCCCACAGCCAAGCCAAAGGTGAGTCACCGCTTAGGCCTCCTCTTCAGATTCTGATACCAATAACCTCTGCCTCTAGGACCACAATTCGGACACGGACTCGGCCCTGTCCTCGGCCCCGCCCTCGATCAGCCCCCAGCCGCCGTCGAGTGGCTCTGACAGTGGTGTGATTTGGCAGACGGTGAGTATACAGCGATGGTATAACATCCATTGATTAGCTCTCTGGCCCTTATACAAAAAAAAAGTATAAAAATAATACAAGAAATCAATCCTCCTTGGAGAGCAATAAGTTTCCTCTTAAAGTAGGATCATCTCCCTACAATACTTCTTACAAATATTTTAAAAACTGAGCCACATGTTGTTTGCTGATCAAGTGTTATTTTTTGATAATGGAGTAGTTGTTTAAAATTTATTCAGAAAACACTAATAACTTAATGACACCGGTTAGGAACTCCGAATCTTTTCGTCTTTTATTTAAATATATTTTTATACATTTTCTAAAAACAAAGAATACAAATACAAGAGGTTGCGGGCTGATTGGAAACAAAATTTGTATTGCAGCTGCAGGACCTGGAGAAACTTCAGAAGGAATCGGAAATGTATCAGAAGGAGAACGAGCGCTTGCAAGCAGAGGTACGTCTGCTGAAACAAGAGCTGGAGGGCGCGGAACAGGCGGCCATAGCCACCAGCATGACCCAGAGCCAGCTCGGGGAGCAGATGCAGGAGCGTGTCAAGGAGCTGGAGGAGGAGCGGTCGCAGCTGTCCGATGAGTGCAGCGAGCTGCGCGAACAGAACGAACTCCTCGAGTTTCGCATTCTCGAGCTGGAAGATGATAACGATAAGGTAAGACCCGATCCCCATCCATAGCCCCCATCCAAAGCAGCTGAGGCTAACCCACTCAAAGCCTGTTTGTGAAACCGCTCAAGCGAATGACTTACTTGGCGGTGGTTTATGAATGAATTGAGCCACTCAGTCGAGACCGAGTTCGGCTCGAGCCGATCCCGCTCTTTTGGCCAGCTTCGGGTGCTGCAGTGGCTCAGTTTTGTTTGGCGTCTAAGTCAGTGCGGAAATTGTTTTGGTTTAACGGCAATACCAATCTCGTTGTTTTCCAATTGAAATTGTTTCAGTGGGACAGTCTCATTCGCAGTTAATGCGAAACTCATTACCCCGACTCGGTGTTATAAAATATTCAGGAATCAGTGGTTATATCTGTGGTTAGCCAGCCCGATGGTGAGTGACTCTGTTTTGTGGCATTATGTCACTGTTGGCTTAATCGGAGCCTTCGCCGACACCCACCCACCACCTAGTCTCTGGCCAAATACGCGAATTGGCCTACGAGTTGTTTTAGCCAAAAACCTACTTCTGCTCTATAAGCTATGCTTATAAGGGAAGAGCCCTAAGTGGCTGCCATCTACGATTCTTGTTATAGTTATGAGTGTTTGGTCATTACTCATAGACGGCCAAATCGAGTATAGGGGCTCCACACCTTGGCTGATGGCTATTGAGTGGATAAGAGAGTATTGGACCTGAGGGAAGGGTTGTATCTTCCATAAGGGATCTACAACTTTATGATCCCAAAAGACTGAATTGGATCTTGCAGTGTTTCCTACTTGGCACTGGCTAGCTAGTCCTTCCGATAACGACGAACTGGCTACCCTTCAGTAACTAAAGCTCTAGGCTTCTGAGGGTATGCTGTAGTCGAGACCGCTTTCTGATCATTTTTAATTTTGGTTCGTTTAATTTTTAGAGCCGAACGCTCCGCCAGCAGTGTAAGCTCGCACTCAGCACCACAAAGTCGTTCAGCTTGAAAATCCAACTCACTCGCCTAATTGCAATAACCAAATGTAATTATACAAACAAGTGGCGAAGTGAAATTAGTTAGTTGGGGGCATGGTGGGCACTGCAGCGGAGCATTAAGCCTCTCTTTATTGTTTACCAGGATAATAAATATTTAAATATATAAAATACTTGTTAACTCGTTTCAGATGGAGAGCACCTGCGAGGGTCACTGTCAGAGCCTACAGACCATTTTGGAGAAGACCTCCCAGAGCCTGGAGGATCGCGAGAGACGCTGCCTTCAGCAGCTCATGTACTGTGTCCAGCAGCTCGACCTCGATTCGATGATGACAGGAGAACAGGTGCGTAAACAGAATCTACTATTTGAACCCAAGCCAAGCCTAGGTAGCTCAGTCAAGTTTGTCAGTTGATCAAAGAACCCCAAACGTAGAATTAAGCGAATGAAAACTTACAATATTCAATATTTATTTAGATATAGTGGCAGTCGAGCCACCCCACAGATTTTCTTCTTTTAACCAAACTTTCAAATTTTTCGATTATCGCGATCGGTACTTCCTGGCTAAAATTCAAGTTTTGTTTTATTTTCCCCCACATAGAGCCACACGGAATCCCCACGCAGGCACCACAATCAGAACCACAGTCCGAGCCACAGCCAGCAGCAGCAGCAGCGGATCGTTGCCACCGTCCAGCCGTACAGCAACTGTGCCACGCCCACAGCCCCACCCACGCCCAGCAAGCGCCACTGCAGCCAGGTAGCCTCGTGGCAGAGCAGCAGCCTCAGCGAGAGCGGCGTCTTCGTGGAGTGCGACCTATCGCCGCCGAGCCAGCCGATCTCGTCCAACCACCCCCACCTGCTATTTTACCAGGAACGGCTGGAGCAGCTCGAAGGGAAGCTCCTCATCTACGAGAGCACCGGCGAGACCCAGGCGCGCCTCCTGGCCCAGCGACTGCAGAGAGAGCTGCAGCTGCAGAAGGAACTGAAGGAGCTGACGGAGCGGGTGGAGCTGCTGACCGACCAGAACGCTCAGTTGGACGAGGCCAAGTGCGAGTTTGAGGAGGCCGAGAACGACACGCGGCTGAATCTGCAGCGGAACGAGGTGGAGCTAGAGATCCTGCGCCAGCGCAACGTCGAGTTGGAGTTCGGCAAGGACGCCTTGAGCGCCAAGTACCAGGACTGCCGCGCCGAAGTTGTGATCCTTCGCGAGGATCTCGCTGCTGCCGAGACCCAGTTGGAGGACCTCCAGTGGGAGAGGAAAAAGGCCAAGAAAGAACTGCAGGACTTGCGGCAATCGCTGCCATTGCTTCTGATCTGTCGCCTTCTGGCCCTGGCCAAAATGGGCAATAACCTGTCTATTCCGGAAAATTCGCCCCGCAATCCCGGGGACTCGCCCATGGGTAAGCACAGTTACCGCCTCTCCTCGGGCTACCACACATCAACTGTGGATGAGACCAATACCAAGTTGGGGCTGTCGGACTTTGGTCTAAGCGCTGATCTTGGCGAGGGGCGAGATGTGCAGTATCTTAAGGAGGAGGTGAAGAGTTTGCGCAGCCAGCTCAAGGAGCTGAATGCCAGACATTACGAAGCCATGGAGACGGCCGACTCCCACTGGGTCGATCTGGAGCAGCAGTACAAGGAGCGGGAGGAAGCTTACCGCGGCAAGGAAACCTGCCTGAAGCAGAAGATCACCCAGCTTCAGGACTGCCTCAGGGAGGACTCCCGCGCGGCAACGGAAAAGATTCAGCAGCTGGAGGAGGCGGAGCAAGGTCTCAAGACATGCTTGGTGCGCCTCACGAAGGAGCATCGTGATCTGCTCGACGAGAACCGATCGATGCAGTGCACCTTGGAGAATGTAATGGCTAAGATGGAGGTGGAGGTGGAGTTCAAGGCACCGCTTACCGAAGCCCTGGAGAGCGAGAAGAGACGCTCCCAGGCTCTGATGGATGACCTGACCTTCGCCAAGAAGATTCAACAAAACACTGAGGATCAGCTGAGGCAGGAGACAGACGCCCTGCGCACCCAGATCTTCGACATCAAGAAGGAGTACATGCACATCGAGGTGACCAACGGGGAGCTGAAGGAGGAGGTGGGCACGCTGGAGAACAAAATCCACCAGATGGAGACGCAGCTTAAGGACTCCGAGGAAAGGGCTCGCTGCCTGGAAGACGAGCTCCGCACCAAGGACGAGCAGTGCTTGTTGATGGAGCGGAAGTTTGGCGTCATTCCCGAAGGATTTAGCCTCGCCGATGAGCTTTACGACAGTCCAGCGAAGCGGGCCAAGAAGGATGACATTCCCGATCTGCAGACAGCCAGTCAGGGATTGGGTGTGGCGTTGCTGGACATTGAGGTAAGTCCGGGATAGCCTCGATCCGTAAATATTTTTCCTTTAATCGAATCTTTTTTCAGCGCCGCGAGCTGGAACTTCCCACCCACAAGGACTTCCAGGCGATAGCGTGCAGTGTGAAGCATTTGGCGGACACCCTGCTCTCCCAGAGCCCGTCCGAGGTGAGTCTAGTTAAGAGTAACAAAGCAAGCAAGCCCCTTTCTGGTCACGAAGTAGAGGATAGTAGCTGGGAAACGGCCCAGGGCACTGATGAGCCACACAGTGTGGCTGGCAATGAGCTGGTGGTGAGAGGCGAAATGACCGATCCCGTTGATAGTAGTGACCCAACCAGCTGGACCAGCATTAAGAAGTCCTCCTCGCAAAGGGCGATGAAATCTGGCCGCAGATCAATGGAGGAGCATGGAGCGGATGGATGCAAGTTCCAGCCAGACCAAGATAGAACTTTTACAAATAACCGAAACCAAAGTGGAGGACATTGAAGATGACGTCTGCAAGATGCCGTCGACCTTACGCGACTTGATTTACGGGAACGCGCAGCTGGAGCAGGAAGTGGAGCGACAAAAGAAGAACAAGAAACGCCGCAGAATCCACTTCGTCGAGAAGGAGGAATCCTCGCCCCGGCGCACCCAGCGCTTCATGTTGCGGCAGTTCATCTACCAACGCATCCATCGCACTCGCGTTCGTTTCGGAGCCGCTATCCGAGCTCCACTCCACGTCACACCCACACTCTCGCTTAACAGCTTCCACTCGGCGGCCTCCGTCCATACGGTTCACTCAGCCAAGTCCCAGCTCTCCCTTCACTCGCAGCACGCCGACATCTGCAATCTGGAGTGGCAAAGCTTGGAGAGCGCCTCGTTCGCCCAAACGGATCCGGCTGAGATCCTGGAGGAGGAGGTTCAAGCCTCGCCTGATGTTTCCGAGCAGGAGGTGCAGGTGTGCCCGGACACAGCGGACTGCGGCTCCCAAGCGGATGTGGGCATAGAACAGCGGCTGCTTCTCATGCCGCTGCGCACCCGCTGCTTTGTGGACCTCCTCCAGAATGCCGTGGATGGGTACTTCGATGTGGCCCCCTTTCAGGCAAAGCTCCTCCAGCTGTGGGAGGGTGGCGAGGACTTCCGTGAACACATCGAGCTGCTGCAGGACATGTGGACAGAGAAACAGAACCCAGAGACTGTGGAAAGCTATGAAAGCTTTGTGGCCGCTCTGGACTGCGTAAGGAGCTTGAAGCTGGCCCTCAAGCCCGTCTCATCGGCATTACTGGAGGAGATTGAGCAGAGGATCAATGCACGCCTCGTCCTCTATCATAACCAGAAAATGGAGTCGGAATTCGGTTGCACCATCTACTATCCCGTGAAGCGCCCAAACTCATTTTATTTCACCGACCCCTCCTCATAGAGAGTCGAGAGGTGTCTCTTATACGATCCCTCGAAATGTGATTGCTCTAAGATAAATGTAAATTACCGAGTGATTGCACTATTACATTACGGCTTTAAAGGGGGGTTTAATTCAGGGGGGTTTTCATTGGTTTGTAAATCGATCTATAGAATCATAAATCTGAAAGCGGCTTTCTTATAGAAATAGATACTAAAGAGAAGGGTGCTTTAGAAATCATCGCAGAGAAGATGGAAAATGGATGGATTTAAAATGGAAAAAGTCGGAGGACTCTCATAACTGTCGCTGTAATATTGATCTCAAAAGATAAGCAGTCTATGTTCTATGGCTTATATGGCTAGTAACCCTAGCAATAACCCTTATATCATAAATTATTCTCTTGATATTTGGTTCTCAATATAGAAATCAGTTCTTCCGAGATTTTTGAATCATCGACTTCGACTCGATATTTGAATTTGTTCAGTTTATTCTTGGTTTTGTCAAAATTGGTACTCATAGAACAATATGATTGGAGCGACTGAGGGCGGAGACACCTTTTACGACTGTCATAGTGACGAAGAGGAGGATCTCGTGGAGCAAGAAATGGCACATGGTGATGCGGTGGTTTGCAAGCAGGCGCCCCGCTTCGACGATCCGGTGGAGATACGTGCCGTTCTGGAGCGGGCAGCCACTGCCACTCAGCAGCTTCTGCGGTGCTATGGAGGCACCGACATGCAGGCCTCGCGACCATTGATGACGCGCTTCTACCCGGCCACACTGGAGTTGAGCGCACGCCTGCACACCGACGATCTGTGTCCTTGCCCCAAGGAGAGGCAGTGCAAGTTGCGCGGCGACCCTGTGACACTGAAGCTGCCCATTGAGCTGAACCCGGAGAGCGGCCAGGTGAAGATCAACCTATTCCAGCCCAAATCGATGGGAACGATTTGCGGATGCAATGCACCCGGTAGCGACAAGAGGAAGCGGCGATCCAGCAATCGCAGTGTGCGCTGGTCCCCCAGAGAGGACACATGCTGCTCCTGCTTCAATAATCGTTTTTAGAATTGAAAAAGATAGATCCGTCCCTGTGATGTTCTCATAGTAAAGGTTTCTGGAAATTTAAACGAAATGGAAAGTCTTTTAGGGCGGGAACTGATACACAAATGTTGCCTTCTCTTGCTTCAGAATGGGGCTTTAGCATCCTGGAGTCCTGTGAAATGTACATAGTTTAATGTCCTACCAGACTTGATATATATTACCTTATATAACTATCGTAATAAGTACTAAGTATAGCTTTTTATGGTTGAATGGTTGAATCATAGTCGACCGGGAATGAAAGCTGTCAGTTTCCCAGGGAAAGCCTAAAAAAAGTTTTATTGTTTAGGTTATCTCGAGCAGGAAACACACACACCATTCAAATTTCATGTGAGTGCGTTACTTGCATTTGGAAAAAAGAGTACGATCGACAGGTTCGTAGAGACGCGATGAACGAGGATCAAGCCCTTTCTCCAGCCGCAGAAAGCGAGGAGGGCATCGGCTCCTTCCGGCAACGCATTGCCGAGCAGGGCAGCAATGTCGCATCGCGCGTTGTGCGCACAGTGGACTCCACTCGGCTGCTCTTCATGGGCAGCAATTTCCAACATGGGCGCTCCGACCAGGACGTATTCTATGACTGTCAGAGCAACGGGGAGGACTCTCCGCGAGAGGGCCGCAGTGGCACGAGTCGCAGTGCTACCAGCCGCAGTGCTACGAGCAAGTGCCGGCTCGATGATCCGGCAGCTATCCGGCAAGCTCTGGAGCGAGCGGCCAATGCTACAAACACGTTGCTCAAGAACTTTGACAACTCCGGTGGGTGGAACAATCCCTGTGCCGTGACACTGGAGATTACTGCCCGTCTGGTGGACCCCAAGAAGACGCGGTCAGGATGCCCGTTGCACGGAAAACCAGTCACCGTTCAGATGCCGCTGCAGTTCAATCCGCAGGGCGGAGGGAAACTGACCACTTGCCAGAAGAGGGAGATGCCCCGACCCCGCCACCAGAGCAGCAACTCCATATGCCAGTGCCGGACCGGTGCCCCGAAGGCTAAAAAGCCCTGCCCAGGTAAATCCGCCAGTCAACAAAAGTTCTTTCAAAGCGAGTCGCACGTTTCTCGCTCCGACGCCTCCGCGTACATGGGCAGTTGTGGCGACTCCACCATTTGTTGTCGTAGCCGAATTTACCAAAACCGCTATGAACCGGAGGAGCGCGAGGTTATATCCATCTCCTACCTTTCTGTTCCGGAAACCAATCAGATTTGGGAGGAGGAGGCGACGGTGGTGGACGTAAAGCCACCTTCCCCGCCTCCAGAGCCTGAGGTGGTGGTGGAACCGGAGCCGGTTCCAGTGAAAATTGAAGCTCCACCCCAAGAAGAAGACGACGAATCGGATACAGAGAGTGTTTCGGACTCAGAGCCATCTGCTGCAACGGTGGTTCTATTTGACGAGCAGGAGCCGGAAACTCCAGCGCCGAGTGGCAAAAAGTACTACATGGTCCGACCCCAGAACAAGGAGTTCGCCAATTGCTCGCCTTGTCGATTCGACCCAAGTCCTATCATGGACGAGGAGGGGAATGTATTTTGCCCTGGCAACTGCGGCTGTTGTATGTGTCCGTGGAAACGCCGCGTCTTCGAGGAGAACCGGGAACACATCAACGTGAAGGTCTGCCGCTGCGTCCAGCGCGGCACAATCTTTACCAGGTTTGAGGACCGGGAAGTCTGCAGCCAGACGTCCTACTTCGATTTTTGTCCGTGTCGTGAGAAGGCCGAGTCCAAGTTCCTGGAACTGTATCACACGGAGATGTGGTCATTGCCGGACAATACTCGGGGCCGCGAGATTCAGTTGTCGGAGATAAAAGAGCTCCTAGCTCCATTGCGCCAATACGAATAAAGTGTGTGTGTGTTTGCTCATCACATCGAGTGTGTATTCTAGGCGGATGCGGGGGAATCTATACGGAGGATAATCTATTAACTCTATATATATATATTCTTAGATATTAAGCATTACTAGGATTACTGTTTTGAATGCTTGTCTCTAATCCGATGTTCGTTTTCGTCCATTTACAGAATGCCCGGCTCTGATGTATATGCAGGACGAGCAACAATCCGGAAGCGACCCCAACTCCCGCGCCCAGCAAACCGACATTTCCCACCTGAGAGACAACAGAAAGCCGAACACGTCGTCCCAGGCCTCGACCATGGGCATGGACGATCCTCTCGCCAAACCCTCGCAGACGGAGGCCTCCTTCCTGAGGGAACATCACACGCCCAAGTACGGTCGCTCGGAGACGAACACTGCAAATGAAGACTCTGCGTCGGGATGCCAGTGCTCGAGTAGATCCAAGTCCGCCGATCCGCCGCCAGTTAAAAGCCCCATATGTGTCTGCGACAAACGCGCTCAGCCGCAAGGGTGCGGCATAGTCGAGAGCAATCCACCTTCCAGTTACCAGTCATGCAGCTACAAGAAGGACGCCAAAAGCAAGTCAGGTGGATCCTTTAGGTCGGCGGTGTCCACATGCACAAAGGAGATCCTAAAACCCTGCGGGTGTGGCAGTAGCAAGAAACCCTGCTACTGTCCGAAGCAAAGCAACATCGTCACAGCCCCATCGCACAGCAGGGACGGACGCAGTAAACAGGTGACTGCTGAAAGCTCAAAGGTCCCTGCAGCAGCCTTATTATCGTGTAGCTGCAATCCCACCGAAGTAGACGAGCCGGATCCGTGTGATAACCAACCCAAACCATGCACCTCCAAGAGTCAACCGAATATGTCTGATCAGAATTACCAGAGCGGAGTGACCTGGTTGTCAGCACTGAAGGATGACGATGACGTTAAGCCGCCACCCGAGCCCAGCTGCCCCTGCCCGGCTCCGGTGTTTACCGACACAGCAGCTCAGACATCCCGGGCGGCCTCGGCAGCCTCCTGTCCGCAGAGCCGCTACAACGACCCCAGCTTCGAGTCTAAAGGGAGTGTCCCGAAATCACCACGCCCTTGCAGTCAGCCATCCTTTGGGATGGAGAATCCCAGCTACGGGTCTAAAGGGAGTGGTCCGAAATCATCGCACCCTTGCAATCAGCCGTCCTTTGGCATGGACGAAGAGACATCGGCGACGACGAGGTCGCGCTCCATAGTAGGCAAGATCACCTGCCTATGCGGCTCGGACGAGCAGCCAACCATTGAATGCTGTCCCGACGAGGGTCAAGAGCAGCAAGAGGATCAGCTCAGCTTTATGCCATGCCCCTCGGCGAGGATACAGCACTCATCCGCCTTCAAAGAGTACATCAGTGCGGATTCGGCACCGACCCAAAAGGCCTCCTCAAAGAAAGTGTGCATGCTTGAGGAGGAAAAATTCTGCGACTGCAGTTCGGCCGAATCAATCAAGAAACCCTCCGCTGCGTCCTGTCACGATCATGTCTCGGAATGCTGTGAGGAATGCGACGACGAGTCAAAGTCTGGTCTCATGGAAGCAAAGTCCTGCTGTACGGAGGAGAAGTCCGCTTGTACCGAGCAACCGTCTGACTGTATTTTGACCAGTTTAAAGACGCACCGGAGCATTTCCGGCGGCAGTTGCCTGTGCGATAAGGACGAAGATCCACCAGCTGGGGATCTGTCCCAGTCAGCGTGCGTTTTGAAGGACTGCAAGTGCTATGTGAAGACCTCGAAGTACGACATGTCCATGCAGGGCTCCTATAATCCATCGAAGCAGGGAGATGAAATGTGCAGCTGCACCGACGGTACTGGCTTTCAGACTCCGGAGGATGCCTGCGGATTGATCAAGAACATGTGTGCCTCACGGAAGGAACGTGTCCTGGGACTCCTGGATCAGCTAAACAAGCCCAGTTGTGATTGCGGCGTTAGCCGTGCCAGCCTTATACAGCAGCTTTTCCGGGAGATCACTCTGCTTCTCCGATCAGAAAAGGAATCGGCAATTGCTCCGGCAGAAGAGCCTCCACCGCCCGAGGTGGAATTTGAGGATTGCTGCGCCACTCAGCACGAGCGCGGCGGTGTATCTCCGCCGAAGAAGGTCAAGACTAAGTCGGAGCTGCGGCGAGAGGAGTGCTTCGAGGCCATGGAGGAATATGTCCGAAGGTGCTATATGCCTCGAGAACCCCCACCAATTCCGGTGCAGGACATTTACGGGTTCGAGCCCGATCCTGAATTCTGTCCCGATGGTGTTCAGATGGATCCAACACAGTTTCTAAAAGATCCTAATGACAAATTCCAAGAGATAGGCGACCCGCGCACCTGTGATGGAAACCCACCCGATTGTGGCGGTTCACAGTCCACAAGAGGTTCTGCCTCGGAGAAAGGTCCCATTGTGATCGATGGAGAGATGTTTCAGGACTGCCAGGGCTATGATGAGAAAGATCCACCTTGCCAATCAAAAGCTTCCCGTGATTCCGAAGAAAGCATTTGCCCTGGTACAGGTGATGAAGATGAGCCGCCATGTCCTTGCAATCCTCCGGACTTTTGCGCCAAACTTAGAGCCTTCTATAAAAGCAAAAAGGCCTTAATGACTGGGGATGCCGAGATGGACGATAAGGCAGCTAGTACGTACCAGTTCCTTAAAAATCTATGCGAGGCGTCATCCAAAAAATCTCCCTGCTCGCAGGAGGATAAGGGAGATCAAGCGCAGGATCTACTTCCAGCCGAGCCACTGCCGCCCGAAATCCGAAGACTGTGCGAGGACCTACTTCGGCAGGCCCTCAGGGAGTGTAATGTTTGTGAAGATACAGGGGGGGCGGTAGTGGCGATGGGAGTGATGCGGGTAAAGGGGGTAAGCCATGCGACGAGGATGAGGAAGAATCGGACAGACCATGCGAACAGGGCGAAGCCCAAAAGACTCCACAAAAGTTGCCCGAAGCATGTCCCGAAGAATGCCCCTCAGAAGCGGAGGAGGAGGGCGTGGTGCCTTTCAAGGGCGACCCGGGTCCGGGATGCCTATGTTGCCACTGTCGCGCTCTCATCTGCGACGACGAGTGCAAGACGGTCGCCAAGACCCTGCGCTCGGCGATGTGCGATCCTATTTGTGAAATGGTATGTATATCCTGAATGAAGGACTAAATCCATTTTTAAAACCATTCTCTCTCAGAAATACTTTATCGACTCGATGATCGTTGATCTGCATGCCATGGATTGTGTCCTGGGTGACAAAAAGGCGAAGCCCAAGGTAACTATCCCTCAATGGATTTCTATCTTTTACAAATAATGACCCTAATCTTAATCCTTAGGACGTGAAGGCGAACGATGCTTCGAACACTGGTCCTGGTGATAGTTTTCCAGTTACAATCACCGCCGTTTCCAGTTTAGGATGCCAGGCTCTCTACGTCCGGTGGGAGGTGGCGGACTGTCGTGCTATAGCAGGATACGAGGTGCCCTATTCCCACTTTCCTTCAATCAGAAAAACTTATTCAATCTTTTATTTTTATGGTCAGATTTACGTGGACGGACATTTAACCAATAGATTCTACAGTTTCAAGCATCAGGCCGGAGTGATTACCAATATAGATGTGACGAACCCCCATAATATCGTGCTGCGGGCCCAGGCGGTGGGTCAGGACTTTCCAGGAGATAACGACGGTGTTCCCAGCCAGTGTGGCTGTCAGACGGTAGCCCCTGCACATCCAGAGCTGGCGGCCGGGGCCGAGAGGCCCTGGAAGCCCTCTGTCTACTACTACGATCCCAACAGCGTCGAGCCGGGCGGCGTTCTACCGTGCTAGTCAAAAATCATAAATCGTGTATCATCATTATCAAAGTTATCGGAACAAAGGAGCTGGACATTTCAGCTCCCCCACGTTTTAGCTTGTACATAATTTTAATTAGGTTATGCAAACGTAGTGTTTGTAAGAGTTTACTTTGTTCAAGAGCGACGCGTCTCGGCACTCGACACTCCGATTTGAAATTATATGTATGTAGTGCCTTCCATAGTGCCTTAAATTGTAACCCTAGTCTGTAAGCAGAGAGCAATGCCCTACGATGGAATTGAGGCAAACTAATCCGTTCATATGGACGCTCCGTGTTAGAACCAAAATTTACTTTCAATAAACTTGAATCGTTGATTCCAAAAAATACAATTATTTCTACTGAAGTTCCCAACTTGTTCATATAAATTCTAAACATGGCAGATCAGAGTACTAATTTTCAAAATCGACTGATCGCTGGAGGTCGTGGAAGTGGAGGAGAAGGCGGCAAAGGCGGTGGATCAGGCGGAGGAAAAGGAGGGAGTGGCGGTGGAGGCGGAGGTGGTGGAAGAGGAGGTGGGCGTGGTGGAGATGGAGGTGGAAAAAAAGACAAGGATAAGGAAAAAGACGATCAACAATTAAAAAATTCTGAAAAAGAAAAAAAAATCCCAATGATGGCGAAGATGGAGGATCAGGACGTGGTGGTCGGGGAGGCATAGGAGGAGGAGGCGGAGGTGGTGGAAGAGGAGGTGGGCGTGGTGGAGATGGAGGCGGGAAAAAAGACAATGATTCGGAAAAAGACGATCAACAATCAAAAAATTCAGAAAAAAAGAAAAATCCCAATGATGGCGAAGATGGAGGATCAGGACGTGGTGGTCGGGGAGGCGGTAAAGGAGGAGGCCGGGGCGGTGATGGTGGAGGCTCCAAAAAGTAAATAACCAATGCAGTAAGAAGTGAGACAGTCAGGTCAGCGATCACTTGGATTATTTTATTAAAATACATAGAAAATATTTAAACTTTCAACTTTAACCCCTAAATGGCCCAAAACGGGTCTCCAGATTTTGGAAAATATACGAACAGGTCTGGTCGTCGTAGGCTGGCTCAATCTTATCGCCCTCGACGGTGGCCAAAATTATGAACTTGGTGTGGGGACTCTGAAAAGGCACTTGCGATTAGATCGGAATACCAGCCACCGGCTGACTCACTACCTCCTTGGGTTCGTTGTGCTTCCACAGATCGTTGGCCTCCAGGTAGGCCTTCAAGAGGATGCGCCACTGCCAGTAGTTCTGGCTGCCATACAGCCTGGGAATGGCCCTGAAATCCAGATCCGGGTGACCCATGTCGTTCTGCAGTCCGATACTGATTGGCACTAGGCAGTTAGATGGGACGGCCGATATGAAAGCTTCAGTTCGCAGAGCTTTCCATATCTGGGGGTTTAACAGAGCGCCCGGTTTAACAGCTCTGGAGGCCTTAGCACTACATGGAGTACGGCGGGTACTGGGTGCGGGGTGTGAATCATTAAATAAATTCTACCGCTAAGTTGCCAGAAGTTGTCATCGCTCATGTTCAGGGGCGGGTTTATGGGATTCACGGCGGGGCACAGGCACACCAAGCGGAAAGTGTCAAACATGCATCGTCTTCAAATCGGCAACAATTAAACTATTAAGTTATTATTCTAATATTTAATGGCTCTAAATTTGGAGCAGCGACAATGGGAGCATGGTGCTGAATGAAATTATCGAACCGGAGAGTTCTAGTCACTAGCCCTAGTCACCTAAATTTAATGCGTACTTCAGTGCTCACCTAAAATGTATTTTCAATTTGGTTTTGTCATAAAATTGGATTCCCTACTCTATCGGATATCAGTTTCCTTATCTAATTGATATCTATAGGAGTATGATTTGATAAATATTTTAATAAAAATAGATTTATTTCTTGCCTTTAAAAGCAAATATTAAATTCTTGTCAGTCTTTAAAAATATGCTTTTACTTTTGACTGTAAGTTTAGTTAGTTAGAGTAACTAATATTCGATTCTGGATTATGAACTGCGGTCTCCCTAATTTGCTTTATTTGAATGCCTTTTTTGCTCATTGCAGTCAGGAAAATCCCTGAGCTGAGGAGGCCATTCATCAGGCAATTTATTGAGCGGGTTGTGGGCAGCCATTGCTATATAGCCCGGCGGAGCGATGGTGGCTCGTTTAGTTGACATTGGCGGGGCTATGACTCAGTTCGGTTGGATACAGTGGCTGCAGTGGCTGACACTCGGTGTGGGAGGAATCGGTGGTCAGGCCTGGAGCTTCGGGCCAGCCCAGCCCGACTCCGGCCGGGAGCCCCAACCGAGTGATGTGGCCAGTACGGCGAACCATACGAGTGAGCTAGGCAAAAGCGCTAATCCAGACATTAGTTACAGGAATTATACTTCCCCACAGTTCTCACCAGACAACTAATTGTGGGCACTTTGGTGCCGCCGCAACTTCCGCCGGGCACCTGGCCACCTGTGCCCTCGATTGTGAACCCCGGAACCTCCAGCTACTGCCAGTGCGTGCCACCCGGGTCCTGCGCAAATCCTCTTCCCAGCGTGCCCACCGATGGCAGTGGCCAGCTGGATATCAGAATCGTCAATAATGGAGCCTATGTGAGTTTAAATTTTTTTTAGCATTACAGGGTTTATTATTCAAGGATAACCCTCCGCTTAAGGACCATATTAAGTATGATTTTATATTTCCAGCCCACCATTCCCTCCACAGCTTCAACGCTGACCTGCAGCTATGGACTGGTGGCCTGCTGCCAGGCGGGAAGCTATCAGTGCGGACGCCGCTTCCCACCCCCGCCCGGCGCCTCCTCTGCTGGAGCAGGCCAGGCCAGTTTCGGGGCATATCCTTGGCAGGCAGCCCTTCTCACCACCGCGGATGTTTATCTGGGCGGAGGAGCACTGATCACTGCCCAGCACGTCCTAACCGCCGCCCACAAGGTCTACAATCTGGCGTAAGTTCTTGAGACTCTCCCATTGTTCCTCTTCCCTTATTGTGGATCAGGCTTACTTCCTTCAAGGTCCGTCTGGGGGAGTGGGATGCCAGTAGCACCAGTGAGCCGATTCCCGCCCAGGACGTCTACGTCTCGAACGTGTACGTGAACCCGTCGTTCAACCCCAACAACCTGCAGAACGATGTGGCGATCCTCAAGCTGAGCACGCCCGTTTCCCTGACCAGCAAATCCACCGTGGGCACCGTCTGCTTGCCCACTACCAGTTTCGTGGGCCAGCGCTGCTGGGTGGCCGGGTGGGGGAAGAACGACTTCGGACCTACCGGAGCCTACCAGGCCATCATGCGGCAGGTGGACGTCCCGCTCATCCCCAACGCCAACTGCCAGGCGGCTCTCCAGGCCACGCGCCTTGGCTCGTCCTTCGCCCTCAGCCCCACCAGCTTCATCTGCGCGGGCGGCGAGGCCGGCAAGGACGCCTGCACGGGCGATGGCGGCTCTCCGCTGGTTTGCACCAGCAATGGGATCTGGTACGTGGTGGGGCTGGTGGCGTGGGGCATCGGCTGTGCCACGGCCGGGGTGCCGGGAGTCTATGTGAACGTTGGCACCTACCTTCCCTGGATTCAGACCACCCTGACGCTGTAGAGGCAGCCCCTTTGTTAATAAAATATTGTATGGGTTTATCTCAAATTTTTTAAAGTATTATTTAACTTTATTTAACTTGGCTAAAGAGATATATTCATAAAATACATATTGCACTTAATTTTAAATATAAATGGTTACTTGTTTTTGAGCTTTGTTTATATTTTTGTAGCCTACTTGCGCTTACAACGGGTGCTCTTTTATTAAAATATGTTTTATGAATAAAAAGTAAATTATTAGTAGTCATTAATTTTTCACACATGACTGATATTAAAATCTATTAAATATAAATGCAAAATTAACTCGACAACTGTTAATTTAATGAGTCACAATAATCAAGATATATAATTACTAATAACGCAACCCGAGGAGCTCGTAGAGCGGAACCTCGGCCACCGATTCGCTGGCACTGGACTCCTCAAAGTCGCCACTTTGCAACAGGTACTGGGGCCGTTCCAGGCCCGGATTGGCCAGGTAGAAGTCGATGAGGGCCGTGGTGCTGCGCAAGTGGGTTATGCCTTTGAAGATCTTCTCGCGGGTGAGCAGCTCCTCGGGATAGACGGTCTTGATGGCCGTGTCGCCCGAACGCTTCTGCCAGGGTCGATCCTTCAGGGGCACCGTGCGCCCAAAGACACTAATAATGGGCTTCTGATTTACGCGGGCGGCATGGTCGTTGATGTGCTTCTCGTACTTCAGCTCAATGGCCATCTTTCGGAGGAATAAGTAGAAATTAGAAACCATTTTATCAAAACAGTAAAAATGTTTTCGACTCACGTGTGGCTTGTTCCATTTATCGGCCACTGTCTGGGCGATGGCGTTGACCTCTTTAGGATCTGTCTTCACCGAGGCCAGGAGAGTACGATCGCCCTTGATGGAGAACAGATTTTTCACTTTCTCCGGGGTCAAGTTACTCTCCACAGTTCCAAAGGAATTCAGCCACTCCACGAAGCGTTCTGCCGACTTGGACAAATTGTAATAGCAGATCTATAAAAGTCTTATATACTAACAGCATCCATAAGATTCTCAGCCTGCTCATCCAGCGTGACCATCGAATAGTTCTGTCCAGGATGCTCCACTCTGGTTGGCCAGCAGACGCGCTTATCCCTCGGGGCGCACAGGAACTTGGAGTACCAGGAGGTCTTGTCGACGGTACGGTGAGTATGCCCCACGGGCTCGTCCAGTTTCAGATCGAACTGCTCGAACTCGTGCTCCATCCGCACAATGTCCGAGTGTTCGCTCTCGTTGAAGTGCTCCTCAACCTTCTTGCGGCCAATATCCAGCTGAAAAGTAACACACCATCAGATACTTTATATCTTTTAGGCCATTCGTTTATAGCACCTACCATGACGTCCTCCTCCTCCTCGCTGTCGGCGCTACTGGCACTCATGTAGTCCTCGGGCCGCACGTCCTGCATCTCATCCCGTATGTAGATGTCGTCGTCCGACTTGGAGTAGTCGTAGTTCTGGATGCGCTTCACCCGTTCCCGCAGCCGTGGGGGCAGCACCAGGGAGTAGTCTATGACGGGGATGCGGGGCCGGAAGCGACAGGAGGCCGCAAACTCCACTTCCTCGATGGCCTCGTTCCAGTAGGCCCTTCCTTCAAGGCCGGGCCGGACGGCCAACTCGGAGAAGCCGCTCATGCCGGTGCTAGAGGATCGCTCCTTCTGCAGAAGCTGTGCCTTCACTTCTGTGGTCTTTTCGTGGACTACCGACTTTGCGTTGGCGCGGCGCGTAAAGGATTCGAGATGGGCGGAATGCAACATCCGGTTGTACGGCGGCCGATTGGCTCGGGCCACAACAGTGGGGTTAATAACCGAACCATACTGATGCTGCTTTCTTGTAGACATGGCTAAAAAAAAATGTTCGTATAAAACTATACGAAGCAAACAGGGTCCGAATTTGTATTCAGTTTGTTTGTTCGATACGAGCTAGTCTCTGTCTGACAACCAGGGTGTGGAGCTTGGGTAGCCCTGAACTAAGGTTCCTAGTTTAATAGGTCATGGTATGTTTGGAAAACCTTGAAAATAGGCAGATGAATTAAAACGAGCTAAAATACAAATATTTTCTTTAATATTAGCAAGTAAAATATTAATATTTTATCAGAAAAGGTCTAAAAAATCAATATTGTTGAGTTTTGAACTAAGACACTTACAGACATGGTAATAAAAATGCAAAAATTTCTCTTTATGTACATATTATTATTTAATATTATGTATATATGTATATATCACATACTTTCTCTTAATCCTTTATTCATTTAAAGAATAAAAAAATTGTAAAAATAAAAATTACAACAATTTATTTCCCTCAAAAAAGCACTCGGTACCAGAAAATTTACCAGAACCCTGATGGGGTTAAGATTTAAGTGAAGCCATTACGAAAATAATTGCGCATACGACCCGTTGGCGTCCTGCGAGCAAAAACGATTGTCGAACGGCAGCAAAAGGACCTCTGCCAGTCGAACTAACACAGGAACCCGCCTGCCCATATACATATCCGCACAGCAGGTGAAATTTATACGCACAGCCAACAGGTTGCTCAGGGCCCCCGTGGGCCATCTGCTTTCCTTCACTCTGCGAAAGTGCGAAGGACAGACTCACTCAGTCCCTTGCCAGGACAGACGCCTGTGGCATTCTGATGCCCGCTTACGCCGTCCCACTCGCAAACAAAACAGCTCCTCCTGGGGATTCGAACAAGGCGTTAAATTGGCATGAAAATTTAATGATTCTTAGCCAATTGTGCAACATTTAATAATAGCTTTCGTAAATAAATCATAGCTGGACCTGAGAGTCAATAGCGTCGTCCCACTGATCCCACCCTGCCCCCATTCAAAAGGGCAATGTCAACCGGAAACCGGAAACGCATCTCAACGCACAGCCAGAGAAAAAGATGAAAATCCAAAAAACCAAAGCCAACAAAGAAAACACACCGAAAGCCAGTAAGCCCGAAATTAAAATGCACGCGGCCAAGACAGGAAGCCAAAGCAACAGAGCCATGATTTTAGCCAATTTCACTCAACGTCCGAGGCGCGAAGAACTCACTCGAAAAGCCGAATGGCGACGATGATGGCATAAGCATGGAGTCCTTTGGCAGAGTCCCGTCAGTCCGTCCTCGGCTTTCGAGCGCCACAGTCGCGAATCCGGATAGGGGATACCAAGGCCCATTCAAAGTTCTACCAACAACAACTGGCTTAAAGTTGTAGCCAATTGCTAGGCAGTGTTAGTGTGCTTCTTAGCCTAGAGTCAGATGGCAGAGTTTCGGTACAATCGAGCCAGTGTTGTGTAATCCGGTGTAATCGTAAGAAGCGCGTCCCGATACTCCTCGAGGAGAGTGTCCTTTCATCGCGCGCGTTCTGCCTTTGTTGTTAGTTGATAGTTGAGTTGGTGGCCTTTGTGTTCGCTTAATGGCCTTGATGTCGTCGCCGAGTCTGTGTGCCACGCCTACAACTTTAGAACACCCGCCATTGGCCGTTTGAAGCCAATTAAAATGTGTTTCTATGATGTTTCGTTACAGTTGGCCGAAAAAGCAATGACAGCGATAATAATTAAAAATAATGCATAAAGCTATACCGATATGAGACAGGGAATCCCGATGAATAGGCATCCCAAGAATCAAAATCAAACCCCATCCTGCGGTTCGTAAGCGAGGGACGAGCCAGCGAAAGCAAAAGCGAAAGAATTTTGTAGCATACTTTTGGGTTTACGTCATTTTTGTCTACGCGAGTCGCCGTTTGTTTGTTTGCCTTTGAGTTTGAGTTTGAGTTTGCGTTCACCATGTCCTGTATTTGTACGCCTCTATTCCTGCCTGCGTATGTGTCTGTGTCTGTGCTTGTTGTTGTGCTCCTGTTTGCATTGGTGTCTGCCAGCCCGAATGCATGCCAATCACAATCCTGAACCGCTGAATCATCGACAGTCCAAATAGCTGCAGGTGCAGCTGCACATCCAGTGCAGGTACTTGAGCCGTTTTACGTAAGTGTCCTGCTCCTGTCTCTCCCTTATAATGGAGCCCAATTAGTTCTAAATACTATACACATTTCTATAGATAAGTGTTTGCATTGTCTGTCCGCTTCCCAAACTGCTTAAAACTCATCCTACCTTCCTACATCCTTACACTTCCCAATGCATCCAATTCATGGTTCCATTCAGACAACAATCTTCGACACTTGAGCTTCATTTTGAAATGCTATTTTTAAGTGCATGTGAGTTCTGCGAAGCTTTTTATTTTTTATTCAAAACTAAATAGCTATATTCCTAAATTTTCGACCATAATGAGACTTTGCCTTTGGTAGACTTCGATTTTATTTTGATGCATGATTAATTCCTGCTTGGTTATTAAACCATTTTAAATTTTTTAATAAATTATTAACAAAAATATTTTACTAAACTTTATTTAATTTAAGCAATTTCCGTAAGCCAAGGTCTCGATTTAGGGTTGCCAGTTTCCCCTTCTATACACTCTGCAAGAAATAAAATCCACATTAGTGTTCGGCTCTGGTGAACTCTATAAATAAATGAGACTTCCATAGACTAGTGGGTGTGGAGTCCACCCTGTGGACAAAACGACAGACTGCGTTGACGATGGCATTTTCATGTCCTGCAGTCGGGGTACGACCGACTCCTCTGGCCCTTGGGCCAGGGATGGCTCATACGCCGTGTGATATGAAAATATAATTCGCCCGTTATTGTGCCATGTCGCCTGTCCCACGGACCGGCTCGACCAGTGTGCGTGTATCCAGGAGATACGGGTCTAGGTAATGTCCTTATTGTCCTCCCATGTCGCACCGCCGGGCACAAGGACCGCAATCAACTAAGCAAGTGCGTCAGATGCATGCATGCGAATTACGTATCCAAGCAGACGAGCTCTTAATCCTTTTAATCATTTTTTTCCTGGGGCAATTAAGATCCGATTATATTAAATTTTAAACTTTTACTGAAATATTATACAATATCTTACAATATTATAATATGCCAAGGATACTACAAATGTACTAAAAACCATTGCCTACATTTAAGGGCAGGCAGAGTTTTCCTATTAAGTTCAACTTCCATAAAGGCATATTGAAAAAAAACTTTATTCGGAAAATTTTCAATAGAAAAGAAGCAGGTAGGAACTGGTTAGGAAAAAATCAAAGCTTGACCATGTGAATGTTGCCATTTAGATAGGCAATACTGCCATTTCATGGTAGTGAGACGAGAGGTAACCAATAAATGTTCGAATCCGTTTACCGGCAGCTTTGCCGTGTCAGAGAAACCTCCGTCACACACGGACAACTCCAATCGGGAAACTGAACATTTCCACATCGAACACCGAACACTGAACGACATCGAGCGGGGAATTCCCAGCAGGTGCAACGACAGCGACTACAATGCAATTCACTCACTCCAACACATCGATCTATTGGGGGAACAAGTAATGTCAATCTGGCCAGAATGTCACATCGCCACCTGCCTCCTGCTCCTCCACCACCTATGCTCCCCATTCTCTCCACGGACAGAAACTTTTCCACGGAAAGAAGGAAAATCGAAGCGGTTGACATGACCAGCATGTCAGGGGGGTCGCTGTCGCCGTGTGTGTGTGTTTCTGGCAGGATTGTGTGTGTGGTCTTACACTTCGGGGCAGAAGGGTGGTAATATACACCACATAAAAAAAAATAACTAAAATAAAACAAGTGTATTTTTATTGCCAGCACCGAGAATGGTATACTTACCTTTTCATTTCAAGGAAAATTTTCCCTTTCAGTATATTTATTTTTAATGTTTTAGATCCGAAAAGAAAGATGCATTATTTTAATACTACAAGGTGGAAAATCAAATTTGTGTGTGCATGTTTTTTACCCTCATACACAAATCAAAAATAATTTTAATGCTAAAATATACATATGAGTATCTACATATATTTCTTAAAAGGATCATAAATATATCCATCTCCCTATATCTGAAAATACAACATACCCTTTTTCATAAAGAATACCGGGTATACAACATGTTCCTTTATTTTCAAACTTCTTTTGTGTGTGCCAGCGAAACTTTAGTGCATTGTGTGTGTGGCTTACAAGATGGAAACTTCTGAGGGGGTTCCTCAGCGAATCCTTATATAGATATCCAATGAAAGCATCAGAGGAGATCCAAGAAAGGGCGTCAAGAGTGTGCATGTGGCGACATGCATTGTGGGGCAGAACCCAGAGCTGGCAGCGTTTGTTGACGGTCTCGGCCTCCTTTGTCAGCCATTGTTTGACTTGTTGGCCTTGTGCTCCATTTCACTTGGCCGAGAGCGGTCTGTTTGTCAGCCACGTCATAATATAGTTTATAGTTATAGTTTCTTTTCCCTGCCGCACCTATTTATTGTTCACTGTCGGTAGCCGACATGGGTTGGCGAGGTGTCGCCGGGCTTTATGTGCCTGCTTGGTTAGTTGAACGCGCTATAAATAAATTAGCCACAAATCAGTCTGTTTAAACATGCCCCAATGTGGGATATGATTCTAGCTATAGACGGCATTTATGCATAATCATAAATAACCATTTCATGTTGGCAACTTTTGATTTATTGCACAGCGTTGTTGTGTGACATGAAAGCAGTAACAGTTACGAAAACAAAGAACCTCAAACATGGCCTGTAATAGCCGTCAGCGGGGGTTCGGCGGCTCCTGGCGCGGCGGTGGCCCAGGTCGGGATGGGCGACTCTCGGCTTAGGTCATGGCCAAGTCAAAAAAAAAATGTAGGTCCGCGCTTCCTTTCATCCAGTCTGATTTTAAAGGCATTTCGCTACACGTCCTTAGAATATGTACGTATTACAAATTTGGCAAGACGGGCGACATTTCCAGCCTTAATTTGAAAGCACTCGCTGATGATAATAATAAGAACAACAATGTTGAGCTTTTCATTATGCAAAGTGAGCAAAGTAGCATTAATAATTCCGGGAGGAGGCCGAAACTCAAGGCAGGAAGCCACCGAATATGTGTATCAAGACATTTTCCATATCAAATTATGGCGTTCGGTAGTGTGGGAGTGCGTCTACTTAACGAAAAGCTAAGACAGCAAGCTGGCTAGAATCTATGGAATAACAAAATAAATATGTTTATTTCTGGATAGGACATTGGGAAAAAAAGAAAATAGGAAGCCTTATTTTTTAACTTCGTTTTTTGGGGGAAAATTATCATAAATGAGAGGCATCTGAGTCTGGTTCCTCTTAAATATACAAAGACTAGCAGGATAACTTTTTTCACTTCTATGTGTCTAGGTTAATAAGGCAAATATCAAATTAATCGAAAACCATTTTATTACATTAAAATTAAATGAAATCAAATAAAAAATGTTCATTTGCTGAATTTTTGCTCCCCTTGTCCTTTTGTGTTATTTTTGGGCAAGACCTTCTCTGTTTTGCTTGAAAACAAACTTTTTGGTAACGCTCAATTGGAATTCGCATTTGGAAATTGGCAAAAACAAGTGCCTGAAACTCAATATATTTCGTATGTAATTGTACACCCTCAAGTATATGTATATGAGGAAGGACGAGGCAACTTTTAACTTTCCGCCCGGCTTGAAAAATGAGCACAAACAGGTCCTGGCCTGCCTGGCAATATTGGCTGCTCACGAGCCCTTTGGACTTGATAAATGGCATTATTTGACTTTCGACTCGGAACTGCAAACACTGGAAGTCTCACACATACTTGCAACAAGCAAATACTCCTACACTCAATCAAAGTAACTTTTCCGAGGGGGTATCTTAAATTTCACAACAATCTTACAGGTTGCATTAAAGACATAACTATCTTAACTAATCTAAAAGTACAGTTTATGCCATAATTTTATAGTTATGCAAGGAATAAAGTTATATCACATCGTAATGATTTTATAATTTCCTCTCATTTATTTGCAATTTGTTGAAAACAACAACAAAAATTACCACATATCCTCGAGGGAATTGAATCAGTTCGCTTTTTTATGAAGCCATCGATTTGTTTTAGCCGGAAAACCGCAACTCTTGGCTATTAAATAATTAAAGCTTGACGTCAATGCAGTCCTTACGCACACACACACTACACCCTGTGCAAAGCAAATATATACAAATAGTAGATATATATAGCCCCTCGGAACATGCAAACATTTGGCTGATGTTTCCACTTGATTGGCGCAATACTGGGAACGAAAACAAAAATAGCGAAATGACATACGCATCACACCACTTTCGCCGGCGACCCCACATCCTGACCCTCCTTGAGGTGCACAGTTTTGCAATTTTCGAAAGGCATTCAAGTGCACTGGAATGCCGCGTCGGGATGTCAGACTCGAAGTTATGACCAGGGGCCTCAACAAGTCGAGAATTAAGTAAATTTATTCAGACCACGGAGCCGTTTAATTGTTGTCTTGGCGGCAGGCGGAAAAAGGAAAACTTTCAATTGCGATATAGTTTGCTTTATGGCCGGAGGACATGCAAGGCTTTGGGTATAAATTTCGCCAGAGAGCATTAAAAAATATTAGAATCCCTAAAACAACAAACAGCAAAATTGCAGCGGGCTTAAATTGAATATTTCATGAGCACAATTTCAAAAAAATATAATTGGAACTAGATTTAAAAATCATAAATTACTTATATACCTAAAATGCAACTATCTTGGAGCATGACTGGAAAAATGAATATTAATGTTCCTATTTATCTTTCAATGTAGCTTGGTATTTAATTGGATTTATTTTGGACACGTTCCCCACAGTTTCATATTCTCAGAGGCTTGAATTGAAATTAATTTCTACGAGCTGACTTGGAATAAAGCCTCACTTTTGTTACCCTACCTGTTTATTTTTTGTTCGAATTTCTACCCATATTTTCTGAAACAAAACAGGATAGTAATATCTAACCAAAGTTCTGAAACTTATATGTTAGCATTATACACCAATAATTGTACTTTTCATAAACTAGGACTAGGAGTAGGAATTTTTTGGATGAAACTAATATAATTTTGTAATAAAATATCAAATTATTTGATAATTAGACTAATAATATGTCTTTCATCAAGACATCATCTTTCAGAGTTTCATAATTTTAAAGTATATCTTTTATTTTCGTTATAAATTGAATGTAGAACGTACTGTACCGCATGTCACTGTAATGACACATTTATGACCAATAGCTTTGCTTACAAGGCAAGTTTGTTCCGAAGGACAAACCTCTCAACATTAAAAAATCAAATATGGGTAAATATTTCCATTAGCCAGCAAATGATACAGCAGAAACTCGTTCTCTCCCTACTTGGGCCAGAAAATCGATGGCGGCTAGCAATTTCGCAGTTGACTTAGGACCTTAATCCTATGAAATATGAAGTGGTCCGCTGACACGCCCATAGGGCAGGACCTTGGGCAAAATGCCTGTTTATATTTCTTTCAAGCTAAACTCTAGAACAGCCCTACAGCGAAGCTATCCTCATATTCCGATATTTTAAGCCTCTTTAAATAAAGAACGGAGTAGGTGACGGAAAAATTTCGACGCTATCTCTAGGAGGAGGAACACGACTATACCCGCAACACCCCCTTCTAAACTTGTATGTGTGAGTGGCAGGATGGCATGAGGATGCCGTTGCCAGGCGGTCTTGGCATGTCTTGACGATTACCCCATAAATTTTTTAGATTGACCCGAATAGCAGAAGCCTTTGACATCATCGCTCTGACATGGTGCTGGTACTGGTACTGGTCCTGGCACTGGCTGTTTTTCCTGTCCCCTCGCCCCTCATTGACATAACTATGCCCCGGAGATATTTTCCAAAGGATAAAAGTTTGTTCTCGAAGTAGATTCGTTCCTTGACCTGCACGGGTCGCCTTGAACTTGCTGGGGAAGCTCCTCTAATGAGTCCGGCTCTGAGCTCCTCTAAGCCTAGGAGACCCATGTTCCAGGTTCCTGGCTGACAAAGTGCGACTTCCGGCCGAGCAGGCAATATGAATTTAGTTTATGCATTTCCCGCTCATAAAAATGGTCCTGTTAAGCAAAGTTTGGCAAACTTTACGGCTCTGGCCTTGAGGTTCTGAGCCACCGAGACGGAGACGTACAAATCGTCGGGAAAAATGTAATCTAGCAGGCGCCCCGAAAGTTATAAATTACCAGGAGCCAAGAGCGTCGTCCTTTCACCAGTGTGTGCTCTTGAATGCACTTACTTTCTCTCAAGAGTGGAAAATTGCGCATACGCCAGATGGGTCGCAATCACGGTCCAAAAACTGGGCCAATGCGATGGTAATGGCCTCAACTAATCCCGGATATTATGTAGGACTACTCCCATCACCCATATTGGAATCAGCAATTAGAGGATGGAAATGTAATGCAATCACTTAAATAAATTTAATCCTGACCCTTTCCCCATCCCGCCACTGTGTATGGCGGGATCCTGCATCAAATATAATACTGAAAGTAGCGGCGGTGGAACATGATGTAGGGAGGCAACCAGTATTTGTTGCATGTTGGCATTTTACAAAATTAACTGCTTTTATCTATTTTTTTCCAGGGGCTGTGCCACAGCTCCTGCCCTGCCACCCACATGGAGCAACCCATGAAATTGGTGTGCGTGTGTTTGGGTTTCTGTGTCATTTGAGCTTCTCGTACATACTCTGCCAGAGAAACAGGCAACTGGTAATGGCCGTGGCTAAATTATACGTATATACGACCAGGAATGAATTAATGACAAGGCCAGAAGTAAAGACACTTAAGTGGTACTTTGTTCCATATTTATAATATAATTGCTTTCGCTCTTAAATTCCATGAATTAATCCGAGGTTTCTATCATTATTAAAGAGATTTTAATTCAAATGGAATTCAAAGTTACGAAACAACAGTACTGGCTGGCTAGAAAAGTGTGAAGCAAATCCTTTTTTGTTCTTATTCAATTTACTACAGGTGCTGTTTGACCGCCTTGAACCTAAAAAAAGCAGATGTCCTGCCGCCATATATATGGCACATTCCCGACCTCGCCCATGGCGAGATTTATTCGCATAGTTAGCGAGAAATTGCATAAGATTAGTTTTAATTAGTTGGCAAACTTTCTGCCGGGGAGCTCGAAAAATACGTAAATTTCCTCGCCAAAGTCAAGAAACTTAGCAGGAGCACTCTGCATCCGTATCAGGTTCCGCTGCAAGAATTCCATGGCCAACAACCTTAAAGAAAGCTAAGGACCTATTATGTAGACTACCTTTCAACGAAAAATATCATTCTTAGCAACAAACTAACATAATATTAAAGACAATTTTTAATGCTAAAAGAAGTCAAAATCTATCTTCTGTTCAAAGTTTAGGCAAGATAGTCTTTTTTAAAACAGGTTGTAGAATTTGTAAGTTAGCAGAAGAGGCCTGGGAGAAGTACCGGGTATTATATAGTCGAGGAACACCACTTTTACACACTTTTCTCGTTTTTAATTTTGGTTACGTCATTTGTACAAAGAGGGAAGAAACTACAGAAAGTTGCTCGGTGAAGGAACTGTCTGTTCTGACTGCTAATTTATGGTGACCCTTTCAGGTATTTCGCCGTAGTTCCCGCCAGCTGTTGTTGCTGCCAGTCCGCCCTAGTTGATTGCCAAGGCGACCGCGAAAGGTTGCCGGGCAACAACAATAACGAAAATAAGTAATATTCTGAGCCGAAAGTGCGCCATCGAGTGCTGTTTTTAATTTCTGTCGCACAAAATAAGGACATCCTCCATACCAATTGTTGAATGTGGTCATAAGAAAAGTAATAAATGTAATAAATGTGGTAGCTAAATAAATAAAAATCAAAGTAAATTGAACAATTGTATACAGTATATTGAATGAAACACTTTATGGTAAAAAAAAGTGAGGTTTTGATAAAGTCACTACATTTCTGAGGGTTTATAGAGCTGGTTCTTAGCCACCACCACCATTTAAGTGTTTCTCCTTTATGTTTTATAAACAAACACTTCTAGTGTGGAAAACTACCATCCTTCGAGATGGAAAACTTTCAACTGAGAAAAGTCTTTCCAAAGTTTCCCAGAGCCCGTAGCTGCAGAGTGGTTCGACTTCCCGCTCCTGTGGCTCGAAACTGATAACCCCCATCCCCACTTCCGGCCGCCGCTTTCTCCGGCTTGAAGTAGCCATGTTTGGCTGCTGCAGCTGCACTTCCCACCAACTTTGGTAAGGCTCTCACGTACACAACGTTGTGTGCATTTGCGTGCCTGTGTGCGTGGAACGTGCTGGAGGCCAATAGTCTTACGTAAGTGAGTGTGTGTGTGTCTGTGGCATTGAGGACATTACACAGAGAATAAATTTTAAAATGAGCCTCAATTTCTATGCGAGTAAGGTTTCAAGACATACATATGTACATATTCGGAAGCTTCTAGGCCATAAACAGGATTATTTTTTCCCAAAATAGTTTCATTCCATTAAGGTGTACAAAGTTTCCAGTGCAGGAAATTTCCGGCAGGATGCTGGCAGTGTGGGAACGAGAAACCGCTGAATGCCCGTGAGACTTTGAAAGGAAGTGCTGAACCGACTGTCAAGTGGCCAACTCATGGCGTAATCAAATTATCCCCGAGCCTGAGCTTGCCAACCGATTCCCGGTCTTCTGTAGGAGACCCGCCTCATTGGGGTCATCATGCGTGTTAATTGATTCAGCTGCTCCCACCCTCTGACCTACTGACCAGAATCCATAGACGCACATAGTCGGTGGCACGTGCAGTCCTGCTGATCAATTATGCTAACGAGGAGCATCAGACTGAAGCTCCACCTGCCAGTCTCTTATTTCGTTTGCATTAAAAATGAAACAGGCTAGAGCTCATGAGGGCTGGGAACGGCAGCACATGCACGTGTTTGGCGACTAAAATCAGAAATCAGATCTGGGTATGACTGGGTATGAGTTGAGATTTTTTCATTCCTCTATCACACATTCAAAAGAATTTTAAAGAATAAAGTCCTTCTATACAGGACTTTTAAATAGCGACACAAACGCGCACTTCAAAATCAAGCTTTAGAATTCATATACCACTATAAGTATAGTATAATACTATACTATATTTAATTAATATAACACAAAATATAGCCATCGAGGGGTGCCATATTGTCGTTCATTGCACTTTTCAGACTTTTGAAGGGGGTCCCCCAGAAAATTTTAGAAAAAATCGAAAAAATATTATGTTTCCAGATTTTGATGCAGATTGATGGAGAATCTATCTACAAATCGTTTGAGGTATTCCGTTCAAGAATCGGCTGGAAATTGGCCAAGATATGGCCATCGCGGGGGCTATATTGTCGTTTCATGCATTTTTCAGAATTTTGAAGGGGTTCCCCAGAAAATTTTAGAAAAAATCGAAAAAATATTATGTTTCCAGGTTTTGATGTAGATTGATGGAGAATATATCTACAAATCGTTTGAGGTATTTCGTTCAAGAATCGGATGGAAATTGGTCAAGATATGGCCCTCGCAGGGGGCCATATTGTCGTTCCCTGCATTTTTCAGAATTTTGAAGGGGGTCCCCCAGAAAATTTTAGAAAAAATCGAAAAAATATTATGTTTCCAGATTTTGATGCAGATTGATGGAGAATCTATCTACAAATCGTTTGAGGTATTCCGTTCAAGAATCGGCTGGAAATTGGCCAAGATATGGCCATCGCGAGCCGATATATTGTCGTTCCATGCATTTTTCAAAATTTTGAAGGGGTTCCCCAGAAAATTTTGGAAAAAATCGAAAAAATATTATGTTTTCAGATTTTGATGTAGATTGATGGAGAATCTATCTACAAATCGTTTGAGGTATTCCGTTCAAGAATCGGATGGAAATTGGCCAAGATATGGCCATCGCGGGGTGCTATATTGTCGCTCCATGCATTTTTCAAAATTTTGAAGGGGGTCCCCCAGAAAATTTTGGAAAAAATTGAAAAAATATAATGTTTTCAGATTTTGATGCAGATTGATGGAGAATCTATCTACAAATCGTTTGAGGTATTCCGTTCAAGAATCGGATGGAAATTGGCCAAGATATGGCCACCGCGGGGGGCCATATTGTCGTTCCCTGCATTTTTCAGAATGTTGAAGGGGGTCCCCCAGAAAATTTTAGAAAAAATCGAAAAAATATTATGTTTCCAGATTTTGATGCAGATTGATGGAGAATCTATCTACAAATCGTTTGAGGTATTCCGTTCAAGAATCGGATGGAAATTGGCCAAGATATGGCCCTCGCAGGGGGCCATATTGTCGTTCATTGCATTTTTCAGAATTTTAAAGGGGCTCTCCCAGAAAATTTTAGAAAAAATCGAAAAAATATTATGTTTCCAGGTTTTGATGTAGATTGATGGAGAATCTATCTACAAATCGTTTGAGGTATTCCGTTCAAGAATCGGATGGAAATTGGCCAAGATATGGCCCTCGCAGGGGGCCATATTGTCGTTCCCTGCATTTTTCAGAATTTTGAAGGGGGTCCCCCAGAAAATTTTGGAAAAAATTGAAAAAATATAATGTTTTCAGATTTTGATGCAGATTGATGGAGAATCTATCTACAAATCGTTTGAGGTATTCCGTTCAAGAATCGGATGGAAATTGGCCAAGATATGGCCCTCGCAGCCGATATATTGTCGTTTAATGCATTTTTCAGAATTTTGAAGGGGTTCCCCAGAAAATTTTAGAAAAAATCGAAAAAATATTATGTTTCCAGGTTTTGATGTAGATTGATGGAGAATCTATCTACAAATCGTTTGAGGTATTCCGTTCAAGAATCGGATGGAAATTGGCCAAGATATGGCCATCGCAGGGGTGCTATATTGTCGTTCCCTGCATTTTTCAGAATTTTGAAGGGGGTCCCCCAGAAAATTTTGGAAAAAATCGAAAAAATATTATGTTTTCAGATTTTGATGCAGATTGATGGAGAATCTATCTACAAATAGTTTGAGGTATTCCGTTCAAGAATCGGCTGGAAATTGGCCAAGATATGGCCCTCGCAGGGGACCATATTGTCGTTCATTGCATTTTTCAGAATTTTGAAGGGGGTCCCCCAGAAAATTTTAGAAAAAATCGAAAAAATTTCGATTTTCCAGATTTTTATGCAGATTGATGGAGAATCTATCTAAAAATCGTTTGAGGTATTCCGTTCAAGAATCGGATGGAAATTGGCCAAGATATGGCCATCGCAGGGGGCTTTATTGTCGTTTCCTGCATTTTTCAGAATGTTGAAGGGGGTCCCCCAGAAAATTTTAGAAAAAATCTAAAAAATATGATGTTTCCAGATTTTGATGCAGATTGATGGAGAATCTATCTACAAATCGTTTGAGGTATTCCGTTCAAGAATTGGATGGAAATTGGCCAAGATATGGCCCTCGCAGGGGGCCATATTGTCGTATCCTGCATTTTTCAGAATGTTGAAGGGGGTCCCCAGAAAATTTTAGAAAAAATCGAAAAAATATTATGTTTCCAGATTTTGATGCAGATTGATGGAGAATCTATCTACAAATCGTTTGAGTTATTCCGTTCAAGAATCGGATAGAAATTGGCCAAGATATGGCCATCGCAGGGGGCTATATTGTCGTTCCATGCATTTTTCAAAATTTTGAAGGGGGTCCCCCAGAAAATTTTAGAAAAAATCGAAAAAATATGATGTTTCCAGATTTTGATGCAGATTGATGGAGAATCTATCTACAAATCGTTTGAGGTATTCCGTTCAAGAATCGGATGGAAATTGACCTAGATATGGCCCTCGCAGGGGGCCATATTGTCGTTTATTGCATTTTTCAGAATGTTGAAGGGGGTCCCCCAGAACATTTTAGAAAGAATCGAAAAAATATGATGTTTCCAGATTTTTATGCAGATTGATGGAGAATCTATCTACAAATCGTTTGAGGTATTCCGTTCAGGAATCGCGTGATTATTTGCAAAGATATGGCCATCGTAGCCATGGTAGTATTTAAATTCCATTGCGGACTGGGTCAAGTTTTTATTAAAAGATATTTAATTTTTAATAATACCATGTTTGTGGGGTGCAATGTGGGTCAAAATGCTCGGATTCTCTGCGCCTAAGCAAATGAAAATGTTGATTCAGAATTAAAATTCATTTTGGCCACAAAGCAAAGTCCTGGTGGAGGGCGAACAGTCTAAGCTGTATGTGGGCTGGGGCAGATACGAAACTGGGTGAGAATGCGGTTAGCCTCGAGCCACATGGACATTCGCATATGAGGCCAGAGGTTCTAACCTCTTGCACCAGCGCACCGGCTGCCACCGTAAGTGGCCGTGTGCCACGAGAGCAAATTGAATTTGCCACCGGAAGGATTCGTCCTGCTAAAGGGGGAGGCAGAAGAAAGGTCCTGGCCACCGGATATCCGTTGGGCGTTGAGGCGGCCTCATGTAATATGCAATAGTCATTGTACCAATCTACCATCCGAGTCCTTTCCCTGTTCCCTGCCGTTCCGTTCAGACAGATTGTGGCCGCGCACCAGCGCAATTGAATATTTGGCCCATTTTTTGGGCCATTCAAATTTGGCTGAATATTTCTTGGCCGAATTTTTAATGCAATTTGGGCTTACCTGGGGCGAATAAGCGAGTAAAATTAGGAACTATTTACAATTGGATTGGGTTAGATATATATGTAGATCCTGTGAAATTTGTAAGATTTTTGATTACTATTTAAGTTTTGAAGAGATCCTTTTTCTCTGCAATTTTATAAATATGAAGGGGGATGGACTCTGTTTTATAAATTATATACCTCTTAAAACTGATATTTATTGATTCAAATATTTATTATAATATAATTATAATATAATACATTTATTATAATAAATAAATATTTATTTATAATTTATCAAATCATTCTTGAAAATATCTATCTTTTCATATCGACATGTACATATAATGGATATTTTCGTCACCAAAATTGTTATTAGATATTTTTGCTGATCGTCACTGGAATTTGAATTTTTTGTTGTATTGTTAGTTAGTTTTTGGCACCCTAGATGCTTTCTGCACATTAGAAATTGTAGATATATGTAGAAGTTGAAGGCTAGTATATGTATCTTATTTATTTATAATCATCATCTGACTTTCGCTCTGTAGTTAGTTCTTAACTTATGTATGCCCAGGCTCTCTACTCCCCTTCTTTGAACTCATGTTGTACATTTGTTTTCTTCTACTTTCTTTTTATAGCTTCAAGCGAAGCAAAACGTAGTAAATGAGCAAAAGAAAAAGCAAGAAAATCAAAACAAGACATACTCGTAACTGTAAATTGGTATACAATTAAGTTAAACAAAAGGCAGAAGCCGGCTACAACAGCAACAACAACAAATACAAAGAGCAACAAAACCATAAAAACAACAACAAAAGCAACATCAACATCAAGATACAAAAAAAAAAATACAGCAAAACAAACAAAAAAAGTGAAAACTGCAACAAGAAGCTGCTACTTAGTAGATACTTTAAGTATTTGAATTTTTATCTCGTGGCACCAGCAAGCAAAGTTGCATATTAGGCATCGTAGATATTAGGCGCCGCACACAAAGTATAAGATACACATCCAGCAATATCAAATACATCCAACCAAAACCAAAACCAATCCAATCCAAGCAGCAACCAGTGCAATTTCGCATCCATCAGATACATCCGATAACAAAAAAAAAAACATACAAATCTCAATACAAACAAAAACCACCATCGCCAACACCGTCAACACCGCCACCACCACGAACCACATGAGCCTGAACAAAATCAAGAAGCGGGACGCGAGCGACTTATGACTGATGCGCTCCAAGGGCCACGCCGGCGTCAATGTCGGCGTCGCCGTTGGCAGCGGCAGTCGGTACAAGGTGACGGCCCGCTGCGTCCCGGAAGTGAGCATCACCTCGCCCACAGCAGCTGGAGCCGGTGCATCCGCCCAGGCCATCCAGCCAAAGCACTTTGCGCTCCTGCGCAGTCGCTCGCAACCTTCGCCGCCGACGTCTAACAGCCTTTTCTCCACGCCTCCAGGCGGCGCAACTCTGGTCGAGGAGGAGGATTTCAGCTTGGCCAGCGGCAGCGGCACTGGCACTGGCTCGGCCAAAAACGTGCTCCAGCGCCAGCTGGCCACCACTATCCAGCAGGAGGATCTGGCGGAGGAGAATCACTCAGGGCAGCAAGCAACACAGCAGCAGGGCGAGCCGCCCAACGAGTTAACGCCGTTGGTGGAGGAACCAGGCGGGTTTGCCCCAACCACAACGTCATCAGCCATCAACAACCGCTACAGTCACAACTCGAAGACCACGCGATCCTGGCCGGTGATATACCGGAATCCCCACGCCTGCGACTACGAGACCTTGTACGTGCAACAGCAGCAGCTCCAGCAGCAGCAGAGCTTCAAGCAGAACTGCTACTCGAACCAGTTCAAACAGTCCATTGTATACTCAAGCAGCAATGAGGAACTGCCCGGCGGAGAGCCAGTAGCCTCCAGCTCAGCCGAGAACCGCCAGACGACGTGCTACTACTTCGCCCCCAGCCAGCACAACAGCATTTATGAGCACCCCTCCTCGGTGGTCGGAGGATCCTTGCAGTTCGAGCATCCAACCACAACAGCGGCGGCGGCAGCAGCCGTCGAGAGCCTGAGGCGGAGTAACAGCATCCTGTTGCGTCAGAACAGCTGCGCCAAGGTCATCCAGCGGCGGGGCAGCGGTAGCGGTTCTCCCACCTCCCTGGGATCGCAAATGGAGGGTCTGGGCATGGGGGGCGGTGTCACGGGCAGTGCCTGCTGCTCCACCTGCTGCATGGGTCCGCCGCCAGTGCTCTTCCTGTTCGTCACCCTGCTAATGACCACCAGTGCCACAGCCATGTTGTGCGCCGCCATCATGACCGACCACTGGGAGCACGTCACTTGGGATCGCAACAGCTTGGATCGCTACTCCAACCGGTCGGGCTTGCACCTGGAGTGGCTGCTCGACGACCAAGTAGCCATGCTCAAGCCGGACAAGAGGGGTGAGTCTGATCTTAAACATGCATCCTACATGGGTTAACCTTTCTCATGCCCTAGCCGACCATCGCTTCCGACGCGACTCAGTGTTCCTAGTGCCCATGCACGGTGGGATCTGGACCCTATGCATCGACCTGCCCATGCAGCAACTGCAGGAGCTGCGCCGCAACCCCAAGTTCCCAAGAGGCGCTCCGCCATGCGTCAATTACCTGGCCGGCTCCATGGAGAACGCTCGTGGGGAGGAGCAGCGCAACGACTGGCAGCACAGTGAGTCGCAGGTCACTCTGCAGCCGCATCTGAGTACGTATCCTGGGGCGATCCTACCGCGACTCTAGATCCGATCCACATCCACATGATTCCTTCTCTCTGATTCCTGTTTCACGTTACTCTTTTTGAGGCAATTTATCGTATTTATTGTTTACATCTTTTGTTTCCTCTTGGTTTTTTTTTTCGTTTAATACAAAAAACTTTTAATTACGTACGCACTTAGCACTAGTTGTGATTGTAATCTTAGACTTAGGGACTTGGTTTAAAAACAGCAAACAAATAGCATAAATAAGAGCGGGGCTAGGACAGTGTAATGGTTGGATGTAATCGTGAGGTGTTTAAGTAGCAAATGGGAAAGACGCGCTTCTTGTTTGTCCGTGGAGAGCCACTAGAAAACTGGAATGTCCGCTCAGACGGCGGGTCGCTTGGCCGGCGAACAGAGGGCTTCGGCCTCCGAGCTGGGCTCCTCGGGCTTCTTGCGCTTGATCAGATGCGTGATATCTGTGGGCTTGGCCGAGCTGCTGCTGATGGCCGACGAAGAGGCTGCCGCTGAGCCGCTGGCCGAGCTCGAGGAGGAGCTTGCGGCTCCGTTGCTGGACGAGGATGTCGACGAAGCGGCAGCACCATCACCGCTGCTCATGGGCTTGATGTAACTGTCCAAGGCAGCTCGCACCTCCGCAATGGTCTGGAAAAGGATAAGATTATCATAAGATGACCATGAATCTTGGCGGATCTGTTCCTTACCTGAGCCTGCATTTCTTCGATTTCCTGAATCTTGGCGAGAATCTCCTGCTTGGTTTCCTCCAAATCCAGCATATTGTTCCTATCGCGCTCACTTGGCTCATCCTTGCCCTTGATCTCGGCTATCTCCTCCTCAATCAACGAGCTGGACTGTCGCAGGGCAGCCGCGCCTTCCTTGTTCAACTGCTGCATCAAGTAGGTCAGCCCGATCTTGTAGTGCAACTCGGCCAGAGCGCGTCGGTTCTGATTCGGAAGCTCGCCATGAATTTTTAGAGCTTTTTCTGTAAAAAAAAATCAAATTTAGTGTTTTTTAGCCAAGTATTTGGGATATCCCTTACCGTAATCCTCACGAGCGGCCTCCAGAATGCCATTCTCGAACTCAATGTTGGCCAGTTCGGTCTGCACTTCCGCCAAATAGGGCAGGCCACTGAGGCCCTGGCGGGAAAAGATTTTGGCAGCCGCCTCCAGAATCTCCCAGGCCAGCTGCAGGCTGCCGCTGACTCCCTCTTCTTCTTCGCCCTCCTCCTCCCCAGCGGCAGTAGCGCCGTTAGAGCCACCACTGGTGGTGGCCTCTCCATTGGATGTGCTTGGACGCTCGTCATCATTCACCGCCGATGTTCCGCCTCCGTTACTGCTGCTGACTTCGGCCACTCCCGTGGGCGGTTTCTTGGCCTTCTGGTCATCCGGCTGGGCCTGTTCCGCCTCTCCGGTGGAATCGGCCTCGTCGGAGGCCTCCTTGATGCTGTCCAACACCTTGCCGTTCGTGCTGCCCGCTCCATTGGCAGCCTTTGACTCCTTCTTGGAGTCGGCTTCCTCACCGCCCTCCTCCTCGTCGTCGTCCATGTCCTCGTCATCGTCGTCAGCTGCCTCGTCCGGCACGTCAATGACTTTATTTTCGTCCAGGGCCATGGCAATGAGGGCCTTGGCATAGCTACCAGAGGAACAATTGGTTAACTTCCTGCCGTGTCTCCCGCAAAGTCGAACTACTCACAGTAAGAGGGGCTGGCCCAGCTCATCGGCCAGCTCGCCATAGACCTCCTCGTACAGCTGGCACACTTGGCTGAGCTCATCCGCCGCCTCGTCGTAGCTCTTCACCAGGAAGTTGCGCGATCCTTGACTGAAGAGCTCCTTGCCCTTGAGAATTTTCTCGGCTCGTTCCTGCTCTGCCTTGCCGCCGCCCTCGGTGGTGCCCAATGGGGCGTTGTCCGGCGTGGTATCGGCTGCCACGGGCTCCGCGGACACCGGCTTGCTGACGGGCGTGGCATCAACGGCATCGTTTGTGGAAATAGCTTCGGCTTCAGCGGACATGGTTTCGGGTCAGCGAGCACAGAAATATCTGCAATTTATTCACAAAAACTAATGACTTCCTTCAGACTCTTAAAGGATCTAGTTCCTAAGGGGAAAATGCAAGGAATTTTACGCTTTTCTTTCCATTTTATGTTTTATTTTTACGTTTCACTCCACCAACCACCAGTTTCCTTTGTAGACAGAGCCCTAGACGTCACTTTCGATGTATGTAGAAGACCACCAATCTTAATTTTTACTCTCTTTCCACGCCTTGGCCTTGTAAGTAAGCATCCACAGCCGCCTATTCATGCTGGAGTCAGTTTGCTTCTCACATAGCTTCCCGAACACTTCACTCCATTACCGCAAATCCCATTCCGTAATTCAGGTAAACAGGATAGGATTAGATGAACCAACCTAGTCTGTTATAGTCCCAGTCTATAATCCATTATAAATGGAAGCAGTGTCCTTCCTGCAGTGGCCTCTAGTCCGCAAAGGGAGTTTTATGTATTTTTTCAAAAAGAGTTTTCTTGGAAAGTGAAATATAGGTTCTTTAGATCTTAGGATCTTGGGATTATCAAGTTTCATCAAAAGAAAGATAGTGCTTTCCTAGTATAAGTATATTTTATTCCAAAATGATTTAAAGTTTAAAAAATAAAGTAACCTGAAGAAGACAATCTAGCGAATAGGGTTTAGAATTTGTATTTTCTTCAAAAACCGAAAGAAATAGTTTGTTTAAAAAATATGAAAAACTACTAACAGTTAAACAGACATAACATCTTAGTCTAATTTATATTAAAAAATGGTTAGAATAGTTTAAAAAGCAACTTCACGAACCACTTCACCCACTAATAAGCTTCCGCCTTCATCCATTCCTTTTTTTTATTAAAATTGTACAATTTTCAATACCTCCCTATCCATAAAGTCTAAAATCTTATTACTAAAAAGACTTCTCTTAACTACAGGAATGCAAAACCTTTCCATATCCTGCTCGCTGGTCTGCCTCATCATCCTGGGCAGCGCCGCTCTGGTGGGAGCCTTTGGAGTCTGCCAGCGCCAGATCAGCGCAATACTCATCACCGGAGTAATGTATCTGCTGGCGGGTAAGGAAGCTCTAATCTAAACACTTTATTCTTGACTTAAATTCTAAATCCACAGCTCTGTTCGCCCTCTTCACCCTGATGATCATCCACTTCAAGCGGCAGCAAGGACGACCGATGCTGGACAGCGACTACGACGGCACTGTGGACGGCATTGTGGCCCGACCCGGTGGGGTGGCCATTATGGCGAAGCCCTTGCTTGGCGCCCGCATATTCCTGACCTCATGGAGCCTCGATCTGGGATGGGGCGGGGTGGTGCTGTGCGCCATTACCTCTGTGCTGTGGATTCTGCTATCGAAGATCATGCGCTACAACCCGTTCTCGGCGCTCATGATTTAGCTAAACGCCTTGCCGCTCGGCGTCTACGGGGCCAGCTACGGGAATCTGCGGAGCTGCGAGAGCTACGGCAGCTATGGGAGCACCCACAGCGGCAGTAGCAGTGGCGCCAGCTCCAGCTTCCTTCTGGCAGCGGTTTCGTCGAAGCGGCAAGCGGAAAACCGGGGAAAGGGAAAGTACATTCTCTAGGACCCTTTTCATTCTCTCTCTTTTCCCTCTTTTCCTTAAATCCTGTTTTGGGATCCTTTTTAGTTAATCTTAACTATTAAAAGCCTTGTCTAGTTTAGCCCCAGTTTAGTTAGACTCAAAACTCTATTGCCTTGTTCGTTATACATATATACAAACGATAAACACTACTCTTAATTATTCGTACTATATACCTAACTTTAATATGTGCAATTGTAAATTCAATTTACACCCAAAACCTACAACTAAACACTTGTTTCGCCTCTGACTTGTCGCTAATCCTTGTGGAGAGACCATGTGGCGTGTGAAATGTAAGACATTATTACATCAGACATGATAGGCATAACCCCTAGTTCGCTTAACTAGTGCTAATAAGGCTATTAAAGTTATCCGCTTGACATTAGACTGGACTGCTTGATAGGAGTGGGTACTTGCTTCGTTTTTCAACTCATTTTATTTCTATCTTTAACCAAAAACCAAACTCTGCTCAGACTCGAACCATTGCCTAGAACTTAGAGTCGTAGAAGTGCAATAACGAGATCATCTAGTGCTTTAAAACAAAAGGTTTACAAAACGTATTGTACTAACTATATAAAGCGACCACACAAGTAACAAGCTAAGAGTATAAACAATGTATTTTTATGCAAACGCTTTGCCTTAAAAAAAAAAACAATTGAAATAAAACAAAACTTACATATTTAAATAAAAACAAAATTTTATTTTCAAAACTTAAAGAAGACTTTTTCCTGTGGATGATCTGAATTGAACAGAAATCTATAAATAGATAATGGACAGACACCTTTATGGTATTTTTTTAATGCTCGATTTTTAAAAAATTGTACAGCTCTTGCAGGTTCATTAACATTTGCGAGCTGCTGTGGAAACAAATTAAGCAAATATGCAAACGAACTCGAAAACGCGACACTGCGTGAGCTTTTTCAGGAGAATTCAAAAGTTGAAAGGCGTCGTCGAGGATCAAAATTTAACTTTTAAGAAAAACTCAAGTTTTTAAATTTGTGTCTCGGTGCGAGCTCTCCCACACCACTGCAGAGGGGCAACAAAAAAAAACACATTAAGATTACAAAACACCGCAAAAGAGGTCGTTCACCTGCAAGTGCGTTTTTTTTCAGCTTTACTCTTTTTAGTGCGTTTATGCCGCCGAAATGTTGATGAAAAAAAACTGGCAGCTGTTCCGCCAATTTTCTATTTCAATTTTATTCGCACATCAAGCACACAAGGAACCTGCCCCAGCTAGCTAATTATCAAAGACTTCGAATTAATTTTTTTTTGTAATATTGTAAACAAGATCGGGATAAGTGTCGCATAAACGTTTGCAAAAAAATAGCGCGCTTGTGTGAGTGCAATTGCCCGCCATTCGCCCGCGCCAACACAAGCAGCAACACCAATACCAACTAATCGCAGTTTTTTGCCGACAATATTGGCCATTTGGTTAGCGCGAATCGTATGCGGCACGTTTTCCATATTTATAGCGAAATTGCGACAATTAATTTATGTTTAACACATACACCATATCAGCGGAGAAACAACCAAAAACCGGCCGAAACAAAGATTCGCAAGTTCGCGTGTCGCCGTTTACATGTGAGCATCTCCTGGAATCTATCCAAACGTAAGACAAACTTACCAGTTTTTGGTTGATTTATATTTCGCCTCAATAGGTTGTAGAAAAATGTATTGTCGGTAAGAACAGCACTTTAAACTTGGCAAAACACCAATTCCAAAATTCGCAAATAAAAATTACAGATCCGCGCAAAATGCTGAAGTTGACAGTGTGACCGTGCGTGGCGCTTTCAATCGCACCATAACATTCGACTGTTGACGGTTTATCGATAGTTTTATAAAAATACTTTTTTTTAATTAAAAATTTGATAATTATAAAGAAAGTATCAGTTTTTAGTAAAAGTTATTTAATAAAAGTTTATCTTAATTCAAAATTTTACCATTCGCGGTGTCCAGGTGGAATCATTCAACCGCAGTCAAGTGTTGTGATTGTCCAGCCCTGGTGGGATAGCCCCACCTATTTGTTTTCATTATAGATGCCACTTGGGTGTGTGCGTTTTTTGTAAATTTCAATTGCTAACGCTGCGCAAACTCCCAGATCCGGAACATCGAAGAACGCGACTCCTACAGCATCCATCAGCATGCGCGAACTCAACAAACAGCAGTCGCAGGACACCACAGACTACGTGGAGAAGGGCGACTATCCGCGAGCCACCAATGGAGTTGTCTTCGGAGCCCTCATCACCTTCGCTGGCTTCTTTGCCCTGATGATGTCTTTCTGCTCGCCGTATTGGATCGAATCGTATGAGGAGACCCGCAGCAGCTTCAAAAACATGGGCCTCTGGCAATACTGCTTCAAGGACTTTGTGTACCCCAAGTACCATTACCCCAAGGCCTTCACAGGATGTCACAACATCTTCTCGCACGAGTACTATGTGATCCGTGAGTACCTGCTGCCCGTTTGGCTGATGGCGGTGCAGGGCTTCGTCACCATGTCATTCATCATTGTGATGCTCGTCCTTACACTGCTCTCGCTGACCATAATTCGGCTGCCCCTGAAGCCCGTTCTCCAGTACGAGTGGTTGCTGGTGCGTCTTTCGTATATTGGTACCGCCGCGTCGTCTCTGTTCATGTTCTTGGCCGTGTGCATCTTCGGAGGCTGCGCCTACCGCCGCGATTGGCTCATGTACCCCAAGTTCAATGTGCTGGGCTGGTCCTACGCCCTCGCCGTCGTCACATTCATTCTCCTTGGCCTGGCCGCTCTGGTCCTGCACCGCGAAGCAAGGAAAGCCTTTGAGGCCCGTGGCGAGCAGAAGAACCTGGTCATGCAAATGGAGATGCAGGAGCCGGGATATCAGCCGCCGCGTCATCACCACAGCCAGTCTCGCAGCCTGCAAGGCTACATATAATTCGAATAATAATTAATATCACGAACACAGGCCGCCAGCAAAAAATCTCCAGGCATAATGTTGGCTTCTTCATAGCTTCCAATCCTTAGAACTTGGTGAGAACTTGAAGAAGTCAAAATTATCCTTGGGATAAAAAAAAGTTCGAATATGTCGGCCTGTGTTATATGCATTCCATCCATTGACTTTGTTGTCTTCAGAATCTTTATGTAACTAATTCCGCCCAAAATGCCTTATCTTACATTCGAACCACTCTTTTAGTGTAGAAATTAAACAGATTTTTATATTCAACCATTTTATGATTTTTAAATTATATTTGGCTTTATATATGAGCCCATAAGAAATACAGAGTATTTGTTTTATTTGAATTTTGTGGGTGGATGAGTTTCATTGTATTACATCCAACTTCTGTAAAATGTACATAGATTTGTGCATCATACTGTTTAAATTTTTTATTGAAAAAGAGTTAATTATTATTAAAGTTTAATGGAAATACCATTTATTTAAAGCCTGTGAAGAAATCTTCCAAGAATATGAATCAAATTCCGTTATCAATTCTGCTTTGCTCCTCAATCCTTACCGGTTCGTGAATTTCCGCCCGGTTCGTGAAAGAGAGCAGAAGGCAAAAGCTAAAGTGACCACCCCTTCAAACTTTCAGTGTGCCCAGCTGTGGGACAATAAGGTGCCAAAGTGAGGGTGGCGGATTGTTCAAAACCAATTGGAATTTCGGACGATAAGCTTCGGCCTCCCAATCGAAAGTCAACTGCGCGCAGTACAACGTCAGTTCTGCGTGCTGGCGTGAATCTAGTTTACATTATCGGGCAGTGCAATACTCTCCGGTGCCCAAGTCCCTAGAAGTAACAAACAGATAGCCATCTGGTGCTACCCCTGGACTCCCAAAATATTTATACACACCACCAACGGAACGCACGCACGCACAAAAACAACAATAGCTTCTCAGTGGCGGCAACATATGTAAAACGATAAGAAAACAACCCACAAGTGACACCAAAAAAACAAAAAAAAAAAACGAGAACCTAGAGTGAATACTAATTAATGTATATACATACAGTAAGTGCATTTCGAAGTTCTGTGCGTATGGCCAGTATCGATTTTTGTGACCCTCTCGCCTTGTTTTTGTGGCGTTTTGTTTTGAGCTTTTGTTTTCGCGTGCACTGCCGCCTGGCCGCCTTGATGTGTTCGTTCAACTTGGCCCCGTCTCCATTGCTAGTTGTTGACTTATTTTGCCCGAAATTTAATGAGACGCCAGGGTGGGCACTCCCATGATTCACCTGTCGACATCTTTTGCATCATGGGCAGCTGCCGAGTCCCAGACTCAGCTGCTCCAACAAAAACAATGAAAACAAATGAGCTTTCGTTGTTGCAATAACCGGTTTTCAGGTTTTCAGCGTTTATGTGCCAATAACTGGCTTTACGTATTTGTTGGTAGCTTATCGGTATTTGAATGTAAAAATATATTCAGAAATCTATGTCATTCTCAAGTGTGATTAAAAAAATATTTAAATTGGAAAATACATACATATATTGTGTTTCCACAAACCCCCAAGCAGGATAACTGGCAGGTCATGCCACAAAATCGATTCTCCGCATCGGCCATCCACAGCCACAATAGCAACAGTCTTCCTGGCGCCGGAAAGTTGATGGAAAAGTGGTGACGTGCAGGATAGACCCTCGGAAAGTTCAGTTTTTTATGAGGTTTTAACCCCCATTTTGTCCTCAGCAAGACATCTTTCCCATAACTGGTGTAGAACTTAAAAGTCAATCATATTTTTTAAGTAATTAGACTACTAATTAGGTTTAGTAATAGAACGTTAAGAACTTAAACTTATATCTATTGTTAAAATTAAATATATTAAGTCCCTAGTAGCATCTTAATTTTCTGTATATTCTACCTTATATTCAAATGCCAACTATCCTCAGAATAAATATTTGCTTTCCCTGTTTTCTTTTTATTTCATCGAGACCCCAGCCCACAGACTCCTGGCTGCCGTCTGGCTGTTCCCACCAGGGCTGGGGGTTGGACAAAGTTGTTTTGTCTGGACTCCACCACTTCTCCTCCCTCATGAATCCCGCGTCCTTTGTCGTCTCGGTGGATACGGAGATGGGAATGCCGATGGCTGTTTTATGACGTAGTTGGTCCGGGCAGCTTCAAGTTTGTTTGCTTGGCCGTGCCTGAAAGAGTTCATTTTCCCCTGAAATGCATTAGCCCACTTGGTGGAGAGATCTCTGTATAGAATTTCCATGTTTGCTCCAAGCCAACAAGAGATAACCAAGTGGCTTCCAGCGCTATGCATTATTGGAGAATCCAGCCAGAAAAGTTTCCACCTCATTAGAACCAATTTGCCTGGGAACATTAATAGAATTTATTGGCTTTGAAGAGGGGTTTGAGGTAGAAAGGCTATCCAAAAATAAATAAAATATAAAATAGACAAAAAAATAGAAAAATTAAAAACTACCTATATCCTTCTACCTAGCCTCTTGTGGCTTATGTGGTCTATGTGCTTTGTAGAAACTCATAGCTTTGGGTTTCGGGTTTCTCTGTCTCGATCCAAGCACCCGTCGCCTCCAATGACTAATCAGCCAGTGGATGAATGAGCCAACCACCACGACGAAATATTTAATTAAAACTGAAACTATTCGTGGAGAAATGAGATGTGGGTTGTGTGCCAACTAATTGATCACAAATCCAAAGAGTCCAATTGAGAAAACTCCCATTAAAATTATATCTATTAATATTTTATTATTATTATGTATTTTAGGAAAGAAAAGAAATCGAATTAACAAGAAGTGACTAATGCTGTTGGCAGTGACCTCAAAGAAGTGGAGTTTATTAAGACAGTCATAGGAGAGACATTTGAAACCAACAGAAATTGGAAAATGAGCTGGAGGAGACGAGGAGTTCTTTGTTCGCCAGAGTTCTTTGGCCTGGCCCCTGGGCCTTGACTCCGTTTGGATTGTCTTTGTTGCTGTCGCTGCTAACATTTAATTTAATATGAGAGTTGAGTGTCCGGTTCCTGCCCCGAAACGCCACTCCGGCTCCTGATTGGTAGTTTATATTTGCATAATGTGGCGTCTCCAGCCGGTGGGGGTGGAGGTGATTTGTATGCCAGACACTGAGCCGTAACCGAAGACAGTCCCATGTTGGTTGAGGCTTTTAAATGAATTTATTTATGCAGGATTATGTTCGTCTAGAGTTACCTGACGGCTAGGAAAGGTATCTGATTATAATGCCAGATGTTTGCCAAGCTCCGTAGAAATAATCTGCAATAATAAATAATGAAATTTGGCAATGGGTTGTAGCTTCAAAAGTTTGTTTGTTTGGCCCACAAAACTAGGCTTGACACGCCCCTCCTTTCAAGCTCTGTTCTCGCCTTGCTCCACTTTCGGTTTATTGTATTCGACTTCTCAAATGTGCTGCTTGTTCGCCAAGCCCAACCAGGCCAAGTGGCGCGAAAGGAAGCAGGCACATGTGGGTCGGAAGGAGAGTTTCTATTTGGGTCCTGCACGAAAACAAAGCCTGCCCCACACATTTAGGACGCATTAAGCCTCCAAAGAGTCTTTCAATCGACCCGGATTGAGCTGCAGTTGCACTTTCAGAGCTCGGTGGCAGAGTCACATTTATGCAAATTGTGGCAACAGGAAATGAAGCATACCACGCATCCAGCCACGCCACAAAAAACAACACCAAACACGCCAATTATGTGGCAATTTACAAGAAATGTCGTCGGGAAGAGGGAACGGCCCATTGCCCCTCGAACTCCACGGAATATTTTTTATAATAAAAGCATGGTGGAGTTGAAGGAACTCCTTTATTGTTTTCGTGCTTTTAAATAATGCAGAAAATGTAAATGGTCTGGTTTTGATAGAATCCTGCTGGGTCTAATGGATTATTTATGCAGCTGACAGCTTTTCCCAATTACTCCACACCTGTCCAAATAGCTTCTCAATTTCTATAATGAATTGGAAGCCTCAAGAGCTGTGTTCTGGATAAGAACTTCCTCTTTGTCCTCCGTTTCAGATGATGGGGATTTTTTAATATTTGTTTAATGACTTTTTAATGATGGGGCTTGGCCTTGAGTAAGAACAGATTGCATTGGATGAGATGTTTCTTTGTCTTTGGATTGTGGTTGATGAGCATGACCACTTTTTGTGGAGTTCTGAAAGTATCAGATGTGGCCTTTCTTAACCCAAAAAACAAAATGCCAACAGCTCTATTTCATTTCCATTTTCAGCGTTTGTTAACTTTCTTTCTCGAAACACAAAACACGCAATGATTGCAATATATTTTCACTTTCGTGTCTCTGCTTCGTGGAGCTTCTTGCTTTTGGTTGGTGGAGTCTTGCTAAGACTGCATCTTTCCCCCCCCCCCCCCCCAAATGCACCTTGAGATTCCACCAACTTGTCCCCAACTTGGCTTGAAAAAGAAACGTTTCAAGTGCAAACACCGTCTAGTCTCTGTGCCTCAAATAACCCAGAGCTCTGGTGGCTGGCACTTTGTTTGCTGATGAACTTAGCACATCTTGCATGGCATTGCCTCAGCCTCCTCCAGCGGCAGCCCTCCTTATGTACACACTCGCTTTAATATTCACATATGAAGGGCAGCGATGAAAGACCCTGCCTGGGGATAGAGTCTTCATAATGCGGGAGTCTTTCCACTGCGTGCTCTGTTGCATCAAATTAACCCAATGAACAAACAAAAATTCTAATTAAATCAGTCAGTCGGCTAGAAGCCAAGGGAAACCATGGGAGGTTCCTATAAATACCTCCCCGAAACCCCATTATTTATAGTTGTAGGAAGTGCGATCGGTTTATTTTGGTTCTTCTTCGAATATAAACAAAGTTCGAGAAACACACGACTAGATCTGCGCCACAGCAGACACTATGCATATTTTTACGGATTTATTCACTTTGTCGGTTCTCCAGAATCTTGCCCAACCTCGTTCTCTCACCTCATTACGATTTCCACATTTTTACGCTTGATTAGCTTTGCTTGATGAAAGTTTCAATGGTTTTGATTGCAATTCAGATGTGCCGATGACAGAAGGCTCATACAAACAAAAGGTTTTTATTTTGAATACTTTGAGGCCCCACCTCCTATATTTTTTTTCTTTAAAGCTAAGGCAAGTATCTGTCTTTTGGGGGATGGGAACAAAGTATCTATTAAGTACTTTTCTCGATCTTTTAAGATGTTTACAGCACGTGTTGTCAGTTGAGATTGTCAGATATACAATGAGAAAAATTAAGTAATACGATCTTCTCAAGTAATTCGATCAACCAAGAAGAGCTCCCCTTTGTGTTCCACTATAGTGACTTTGATTGGCGAGATGGTGCTTCGGAAAACTGATTCCGATAAACTGGAAAATAGTCAGATCTAATCTAAAAACTAGCTACTAGTAATACTTTCTAATAGTATTAGTTGTATAATAATATTTTTGATGCACATTTTGAGAATGGTTTTGACCCAATTGATGTCAATAGTCGACTTCTTCAATCATTAGTAAACTAAGCCTCAATAATCCCATATCTTGACGAACATAAAACCACATACTATGTAGTATTTGTGGATTAGTTTCCCTCAGTTTCAAAACATTAGTCACTAATGATTAGCGCGAAGCATTCGGAACTAGTGAGTGAAAAAATCAACCGAAGCTTGCCAAGAGATCCGCATCGAATGGCCATCAGATGTCAATTAAATTACTCAATCATTGATCGAATCGTAAAGATCGAATCATAAAGATCAAGTTCAAGATGAAGAATCCCGACACAGATACCAATTTATCAAATAAAATTGATAATAATACAATGTCTAGTTATCTTATTCAACTCTTTATTCCATGGTGGCTCTTAGATATCTATTAAAAACCCTAAAAGTTTTGCAAAAATTAAAAAGTCGTGATACTTTCTGATTAAACCTTGAATGAGCCTTTCATAAATCTCGTATAAAGTGAACTCCCACACAACTGGCCATGAAAAGACTACTTATTACTACTTGTAGACTTATGCAACATATTTGAGTAGTTCATGTCGTTTAATTTTGATATATAGTTTATTTTTTATATAGGAATGGATTGTGTTTAATTGGGCCTTTCGAGAAAAGCCACTTGCAGAGGCTGCTATTGTTGCTTTCTACTTAAATAAATCGGTTTGCGCAACGAGGCTGGATAAGCCATTGTTGTGGAAGATGAAAACTTGGTGCCGAGTGCATCTCTCTTAATCCCTCATAAGGGTAATTGCTTCCCAGATATCTGACAGACATGCTGGCATTAATCTTTATATAGTGTGAGGGCTGTTTCTTCAATGAAAATGACAATTAGTATCTCTAAGATACGACTGCAAACTGCAGAGTTCTACTGTCTTTTTGATTCTCTTGGAATGGGCCCGAGTCCGCACCCGTAATGAGCCGCCTAAACGCTCCTCCAGGGATGACTGTCTACCCTGGCCGGCGACTAATGAACGAGGAGTGTGTTGGGGTGGGCGAAGGACGCAGTGCCTGCGGCGGCAAAAAGCAAAAAGCACATCCTGTCATTAGCCACACAGGCATGGAATTCTTTCCGTGCTTACCCCGTCCCATTAAAGTGCATAATTTATTGAAAATTTAATGAAGCCCCAAATGAAATTCTCGTTGCAGCTGGAGGCAGTGACTCCCACAACAATTACCGCAGATGAGGTGAACGAACCAGTGAACCCCTAACTCCATACTCCCGAGCCCCATCCAGCTTCAATTCCTGACAATTAAAGAGAATCTAATTAAAGAGGAGGCATCTTTTAAGATGCCGTCGCTCCGCCAGAAGGTCACCACTTACTTCCGCCAGTTGAGTTTCATAGCCGAGCCGCGCGAGGGTCGACGACGGGCCTCTGATCACGAGGATGAGGATGGAAACTTTATTACCAAATATCTAGAGGGGTGAGTCCACATATAGCTTCTTAAGCTTTAACTCCAAGCTCTAAGTTTTATTTCTTTAAAGTCGAATGCATCGCGAGTTTGTGAGTGGCCCGGAGATCTACAATGGCCGGAATCCAAGCGATATGCCCGTCCTCAAACTGGACTGCTACGAAGCAGGACCCTGCTCGATAACAGCGGCCTGCACAGGACCAGATGAAGGTCTCACTGGCATTAAGCGATCCAAGCTCCACCTCAGCACCAGCTTTGCGGACGACATCGACTTCATAGACACGCAGCAGGAGAATGACGACTGTTATGGAGTGCGGAAGAGCACGAACCCGGTGCCGACAATACAGCAGAACCCCACCAGGTTGTCCCACAAATTCGGCCGCGCTCCGATAGGAGCTCGAAGGCAGAGCAGCACGGAGCAACCAACTGGATCTGCCCCGGCCCCTGGAATGCGATCCCGCAAGAACTCCAAGACGAGCATAGCCAACCTGGCGGCCTCTTCGGCCATCTCGGATTCCGGAAAAACAACATCCAACCAGAACAACAAAAACGAGCTGAACGCCAAGGCTGAGGGCTCCTCTGAAGGTGGCTCCAACTTGGAGCGGGAGCGCCTGCTGCGGGAGGCAGTAAGCAATCTGGATGGCTCGTCGCCTGCGACGCTGGTAGCAGGAGTGGACAACTGGCGCAAGGAATGCGACTATGCCTACGGAATCTCGGTCTCCCTCTACGAGAACAACATGCTCACCAAGGAGTCTATGGGTAACCCCATAGCTGACTGTTATGGCATGGTGGTTCGCGGCGACTCCGCCGCAATGGCCATGGCTGATGGCGTCAACTGGGGTCAGTCAGCTGGATAAAACTCAAAAACAGTATCTAAAATATTGATCTTTCAGGTGATGGAGCTCGACTGGCAGCCCGTTCGGCAGTCCACGGCTGTCTGGACTACCTGGACCGGACCGTTTTTGGCCAGGCGCTGGAGTCTCGAGCTACTACTACGCAGGAGGTGTTCGTGAATCTTCTGCGAAGCCTCTGGGAGGGACACGGGTGCATTCTGGAGGTGGGCGGTGCCCTCTCCACCCTGACCATTGCCGTTGTACTGCCGCTGGACGGAGAGCCGGGAAAGTATGTGGTCTGCGCCTGCAATGTGGGTGACTCGCTGGGCTACATCTATTCCAAAAAGCATGGAGTGCGGGAGCTGACACAGGCCTCCCACGACATCAGCTCGATGCGGGACATGCGAGATGCCCTGGGAGCGCTGGGACCGGCGGATGGCAACAAGCCGGAGTTGAGCAATCTCACCTTCTCGATGAGCTGCATAGAGCGGGGTGACATTGTGTTCCTCACTTCCGACGGGATCAGTGACAACTTCGACCCGGTGGTGGGCAAGTTCGCAGAAGCCTGGACCCCCGATGTGAAGCTGCAGACATCCGGGCAAGGGAAACTGTCCAGTCTGGCTCCAAAACGACAGAATAAGAGCGCTTCGGCGATCTATGCGCGCTTGCATCCCTCGACGCCACCCGTAGGTCGGCCCACGCGACAGGCCAAGCCGGTGAGTCCGCCCAGCAATACGCCCAGCCGGCCAAAGTACATGCGATCTCAGACCCTAATCGAGCCCCGTCAAGGCCTGGTGCCCGCACCACCGCTCACTGCGCTCCCTCAGCGCATCCCACGGTCAGTGTCTGGGCTGCCGCTGGTGACCGGACCCCAGAGACATGCCCTCACTCTGTACCGCCTGGAGGACCTGCTGAGCTACGGCATAAACGGCACATTCTCGCCCTGCGCTTCGGCTCGAAAACTCTGTCACCTGCTCATCGATTTCGTAAGAATGATCACCTCCGCCAGGCGGAAGACGCTGGAGCAGAGGGAGCTCTTCTACAAGCTCTCGACAGGACCTGACGGAGCCAAGCGGGAAGTGCAGCTGAACCGGATGCAACATCGGGCGGCCAGAAAGCGAATTGTCGATAGTAGTGCCTTTGTGGCCCTGCCGGGAAAACTGGATCATGCCACCGTGATGGCGTACACAGTGGGCGGTGGGGAGGTGCAAGATAATGACACCGTCGACAAGAACGGTGTCGGGGATGATATATCCCCTGTTCTTCAATCCAAGGAGTTTAAGGAGACAAACTTCTAAGGAGACCAGAGAAAACGCTAGACTGCAGATCAAGCTTTTTATACAATAAATTTATAGCTCACGTGGGAGACCCGGAGTGTGTTCACAAGATTGATATTAATTAGCACACCTGATAATGTATTTCCCATGTAAAATCACACAAATATTTTCCTACACGCCGATACTATATATATTATATATATATGTCTTACACATGTAGTGATATTTCAACGTAAATCATACTAATATTCGAAATGCTTTCGTTTAAGTTTGTTGATTTGGATTCGGTATTCCATTTCACCAGTCGAGTCATTAAAGCCTCAGTCGACTTTAAAGCCTCATTAAAGTCGAGTCATCATTTAAAGCCATTTATTTATAAACTTCAACGACAGAAATGCCTCAACTGTTTTAAACTACCAAAAAAGTAAGCAAATAAATATATGAACACAAATGTACATCGTATTTTTACACCTGATTGTAAAATCTGTAACAGCACAGCCGCACAGAGTAAAGTCTGTAACTGCACAGCTTGGACCGCCAGAGCTGGGCCTGAAGTAGATTATCTAATAAATTGAACAACACCGCTTTTATAAACTTATAAACCCAGTGATGTCTTTAAATGGATTTGAATTTATTCACTAATTGCAGGTCGAAACTTTAAAAGTCTTCGGATAGTTTAACTTATACTGAACAAAAAATGAATACAAAATTTGTCAGTTCCTTGTCAACGGCGAAAAGCACATACGTACAATGTAAAATCGTGCAATAAATCCGTAAAAGATTCATGCCCATAATAAACGTTAGCTCCTATTGACTATTTTTGCTGGCAAACATCTCAACTGCTTCGCATTCGCATGAGTAGGTTGGCAATTGATTGAGCCTGTCGTGGCGAAGAGTCAACTACTTGTTTGTATAAAATCTCAACACTTCGCAATGTCTGGGGCTGGAAAAAGGATGCAAGATTGTAGATATTGGTTAAACTTCATCTAATTCCACCTACAAGTGTACTTTCATCCATGTGGGATTGAGCCTTGTTGGCCAATAGCCAAAGTTTAACGGCCAGTTGAACGACGCTTTCCCTCTCCAAGTCAGCGTACCGAACTATCCGCAAGAAGAGCTCCAGGGAAAGCTCTGCCTGAGCCCGCAACTGTTGAGATATTCCCAACGACTTAAGTTCGAGGAGAATGGCATCTACAACCTGGCCGCACATGTTGTTCACCTCAACTAAGAATTTCGGGTCGTGTCCGTACAGATTATCATTGGAAACAACTGCGAAATGTGACAAAACTTATAGTATGCGGGTCTAACACAATTTAGGATTAGGAGTACCTACCTCCTTCAATGTGATAGGGAAACTTTTCCAGACTCTGAACATATAGCATGTCCAGGGCATGCAGGTATATGATGACACGGGCAGTGCTGTCTGACTTGAATTCGTGCCTGCCCACCACGTCCACCAGCAAACGCAGAAAATATAGGACTCCCTGCTCGGGACTGTTGGGAACTACGATCAAGGTAGCCAGCATATTGCAGAGATACGAGACCAGATAGCGCTCCAAGCTGCGCGGCTTCCCATCAAAGTCCACTGTTGCTGCGGGTAAGTCATTAACCAACTGTAGTGCGGCTTCGAAGCAGGCATCGGCTTTGAAAGGATAGGGATTTGTCTTTATTTTATAAAAAGTTTTCATAAAAACACAAAAACCTACCTTGCCCCAGGCATAGATAACGCAAAGCAAGCTGTCCGCACAACAAATACAAATCCATTTGTTGCTGGACAGATCCTATGCTGGGAATGGTGATGAAGCAATAGGCGATGCAGGCCTTGACAAAGCCCGTCGACTTTGATCGATTGCGAGTGGCCAGTTTACACGCCGCCTGGACAAGAGTGCCGTAAACGGCATCCAAATTACTAAACGTGCCTCTAGCCTCCACATAAAAACTCAGTTGACGCTCCAGGTCACCGCCGAAGTTCACCTTATGGATAAAAACATTGACGAGTTGGGAGATCTGGCGACGCTCGTCCTCCACCGTCAGTGCACTAACAAAGTCAAAGAGAAATCGTTAAGGTTGAGTATTGAGTAGAGACCTAGAGTAATATACTTCACAGAATCATTCAGAATCTTTCCAATGTACATCAATGCGTTGGTGACCACAGCATCGCTGGTGTACTCCTCGCTATTTTGTTTGTAGTAACTGAGAATGTTCTTACAAACTTCCACGCGAACAGAGTCCTTGTGGAAAAGATCCAAGTACGGCAAAAAGTTCGGCTGAATCAGCAGTAGCTCTATGCTGCGATAGTTCTGCATTATCCTCGTAAGAATGTTTTGCAGCTGAGAGTAGTGCTTCTCATAGGCGTTTCCAAGGAACATTCGCGAGTTTAGTTGGCCCAGAAGACGATTTACTTCATGAACCTGTTAGACAGAAATAAAAATTATATTAAAAACAAATTTTTAATAAATTCTTAATAGATTACCGTGAAATACTGAGATACGAAGGTAGCCCAGGTTTCCACACTGTTTATATATTCGTTTGGATCCGTCTGCTTGTTGATTGTCTCGAATGCCACCTTCAGAAAAGTAACACGCTGCTCTTGCAGTGGCGCACAACTGCTGACGCAAGTACCCAGCGAGCGCAGAAGCTGGGACTTTGAAATTCCAGGTGTCTCCGAGGCATTTATCAGCTCTATAAACTCGAGAGCATTTGCGGCCACAAACTCCGACGTAAAGGAACTTAAGATTGACATTAAAATGGCTCCGCTGGAATACAAAAGGTTGGTTTAAAGCCAATTCATTATACATTAGTACTTTAAGCTACTTATTCTTTAGGTGTTTGCATTCCTTCAGCATGTCCTGGGTGTAAAGCTCGCATTTATGGACCAGGCAAAGCAGCATGTAATCAAAGGCTGGCGCGTACAACTGAAGATAGGAGCTGGCTGTGACGATTTCAGGATGCAGATTGAAGCGAGCTACGAAGCGAAAAATCTGCCAAATAGAATAGATATTTGAAAGATTATGAAAAATCGCAGTTGCCAGTGAAAAAATCATTACCTGAGGGTATATTACGAACAAATCACTAAAGTTTTCCCTAATGTAGCCTTTGCTTGACGTCAGCGACACGCCCATGCGTACCAGATAGCAACGGGCGTAACTAGAAACCAGGGGATCGGCGATTCCCCGCAGCTGGTGTGTCAGTCGGTGCAGCTGCTTCTCGTACTCCTCGCGACTGGATGTCAGGAATTCGTAACACTTGAATATCGACATCTCCAAGTACAGGCGAGGTAGTAACTCCCGAATAGAGGCGATCTTGTAGAACCAGTTCTGGCAAGTATCCCGGGCAGTCTCGCGTTCTCGCTCCAGAATAGCTGCAGATGCTCCTAGATCTCCGGATGCTTTGGATCGCAGGCGATCGTATACCAACTTGCCAAAGACGTCCAGGATGTCCGTTATTAGTACATACTGGCTGGGATAGAACTGCAAGACCGTGGTGTCCGCCAGCATCTTGGCACACTGAATGCCTATCTTGAGAGCCTTGACGCGCTGGTCGCTGTGCCAGGATTGAATGAGCTCCTGCTTGAGCTGCTCGAATCTCTGTATGTATTCCTGTTGCGTGAGATCCATCATGTGGCGCATGCTGCCATCGTCAAAGTGGTCCAGCTGCTCCAGCCGGTATCTGGTTTTGTCCGCCACAACGGTCTGTACTTTGACTGCAAAGAAAGACTATAAATAGTTTTTAGTCCTAGGACAGGATGTTTCAGGGGCCCTACTACTTTCGCTGCCTCCATCCAAACTCCCAGATGTGACAAGGAAACTGGTGGAGAGGGAGAGCTTCTCATTGGTGGTGAAGCGGTTGAGAATGCCCAGACGCCTTGAACTCCACTGTAGAGTATTATCCTCTTGGTCCACTCTGTCGCGCTCCCGGCGTTTCGACTTGAGATCCTAGACGAAGAGGATTCTTAAAAGTGGATTCAAATCAGACTGGGGGGTCTACTCACAAATTCTCCTCTCGCCTGGCTGAGCGGATCGTCTCGTTCCTCATCCTGGCGAGCAAACTGCGAAAGCGGATCGGTCCCCTCTAGCGCCCGGCTCAAGGGATTGCTGTCCACTATCTGCTTAAATATTTTTTTTTTAATTATTATATTGCCAGGGGCGTTGTACCGACCACTCACCGATACTGTTTGCTGTTTTAGCGGATGCTCTGTGGTAATCTGACCAGCCAGATTGTTCTTGCGGATTTCGTAGCATCGTGGCACGCAAACCCTAGAATCAAATAATTTATTTACTAATATTAACTTGTTTATTTTTGTAAGAAAAGCTTACCAATCCAAGTTCGCCATGGCGCCGTGGTTGTTGTTGTCGGCATAGCAAGCAGCTGTTCGCTGAATCACGGACGTAGCCAAAACGAAAAATCAGAGGGTTCTTAATCAGGAATAGCAAAAAAAAAATATATGTTTAAACCAAAAATGTAGGCTTTTGAAAGCATATAGGGAATAAGAAAGAAACACAAAAGTAGTTAATATATTTTTAAGGCACATTATTTCATTTCAAAATAAAAAATTGCCATTCACAGTGGTTGCTAACACTTTGCATCCCCTTGAAAGTGATTAGACAGTACGCCCATGGTCCCGTTTCGTGGCGAATAGCAAGAAGAAGCGACGCGTTGTTTCCTATATTTTGGTTGAGAATTATCTTGAAAAACATTTTATTTCGAATCGCAGGCGAAAAAAATGTCAAAGTCTGCGCTAAAACACCTGAAGAGCACGTGCCGCGTCTGCGGCAAGTATGCGAGCAACAAAAGATCACCGAAAATATTCGACAGGACTAACACCAAGATGGTCGACAACATCGAGGCCCTCACTGGTCTGCGGGTAATGTTTTGTCTTCTAAATTCACAGAATTGCAAGTTAACTTAGCTCGTTGCATGTTTTGTGTGTAGCTCGAAAACTATGGATGTCTGCCAGACCAGATTTGCGAATGCTGCAACATGGAATTGGCGTCGGCCATTAAGTTGAGGGAGCGCTGCCTTGCCGCCCAAAAGGAGCTCCTCCAGGGACTGACCGAGGAGCAGCGCCAGGGAATCTCGCCGTTTTACCGTGCCGCCGTCATGGGCGAGGAAGTTCAGGAGGTGGTTAAGGGCTTGAAATCGGATGATAATGAAAATCTACAAACCTATCAACACATTGTGTTTGAGAATCCGAAAATGGAGATTATAGAGGACGGCTCCAAGATCGAATACGACAACTCAAAAATCGAATACGAGAATGTTTATTTTGAGGTGGCCGAGGGCAATACCGGCGATTACGATGAGACCTCCATCATCGAGGAGGCCGAATATGAATCCCTTTTGGCCGATGACGACGTCAAGCAGCAGTATGTGGAGGTTGACGCCGAAGCTGCCGAAATGATTGTTGGGGATGTCGCCGAGTCATATGTCTACGACTCCGACGATGAAGTGGCCGTTCTTGACAATGTCTTGGATGACGAGTACGAGCACGAGAACATTGTTGTAAAGAAGTCGAGTCTGCCTCCAAAGCCTAAGGTCCGTGGCGACGACTCGCGTCGCCGTGCAACCGGAGGAGTTTACATTTGCGATCAATGCGGAAACCATATTAAGGGTCGGATGGCCTTTGAACTGCATTGTCGTCGCCATCGCGGAGACAAACAATACGGATGCGAGTAAGTACAGTCCCAGCGCTTAAGGACCTGAATTTTTAGTCTTTTTATTCCCCAAAAAACAATCCTAAAACACTATTACATTCTAGGCTTTGTCAATCGCGATTCTGCACCACATCAGAGCTAAAACGCCACATGCGGAAACACACCGGCGAGCGACCCTTCGCATGCCAGTACTGCGGCCGCTGCTTCACCGATTATACAACGCGGGTCAAGCACGAACGCACCCACACCAACGAACGCCCTTATGTTTGCGGCACTTGCGGCAAGGCCTTCACCACTGGCTACATCCTTAAGAATCACATGCTGATACATTCCGGGGAACGAGCCTACAGGTGGGAGAGCGAAACAAATATTTATAGTTCTGCCATTAGCTTTCATATTTCTAACAAAAATCTTCTCCAACTGTAGGTGTGAACTGTGCGACAAGTCATTTATGCTACCCACTCATTTAAGCACCCACTTCCGGTCGGGGGTGCACAAAAGGCACCTGGAGAAGGCCGAAATGAAGCAGGCCATGGAGCACGAGCTGAAGCGGGAGCTTAAGGTGGAGGAGGAGGACAGTTTGCACATCTAGGAGTGGAGGCGTTCTGATAAGTATATCAATGAGCAAGGCAAGGATGACGATGGCGCAAGCCAAAAAGCATTTGTGCAAAACAACACTTAAATGTATTAGAATTTAATCAACAAATAAATTGAAGCTTCAGATCCAGTAACAGTAACCGTAACAGTGCGAGTGTGGCACGCCGAATTCCGGCCTGAACTGTCCCCAAAGGCGGGTAATAATATTTGTCAAAAAGCCACTATCCATTCAATCCTAAGCCGCTTGTTTAAAATAAGTTAAATAATGTAATGCAATGGTAACTGGGTATTGAAGGTTGAATCCTTTGAACAATTGTGCGAAAATGTAAGCCCACTAACTCTGGCGTTCTATAAAACTGTATTCGTTTATCAACTGATCGATAAAATGTAACGAAAATGAATGAATATCTAGGATAGTTGTTTCCTAAATACAATACTTTTAAAACGGCTTAGTAATTTAATTCAAACTAAACCAAATTGTGAACGTATGTCATCAATTAAATGATAAGCTCTTTAAATAGTTAACCACCTGTTCTTTTTTTTTTTTTGAATGTGCTGCACCGGAAGACTCTGCCACCCAACAAAAGGAGAGAATCCGATTTGGCAATTGTTATTATTGAGATTGCTTCATTAACACGTTAATTTGTACTGTAGACTAATGTGGGTGCACCAAGAGTTGCCAGTTCTAGAGAAGTATCTTCCTCCTGCTTCTCATCCAACGGCAAAGGCACTTCTATCATATAAGTAATTTCCTCCGGTTGCGCCTCCACTGCCGATGGCAGCTTGCTGTGCTCGCTCGGTTGGGATTGCGATTGACTGGCTGTGGACCCAACCTTCGCCTTCTCCACGTTATGCTTGTGTGTGTTCGAGCGGTAGTGCGTATTCAAGTGGGTGGGGCGCGCGAACGACCTCTGACACAGCTCGCATCTGGACGATATACATTTATTTTTAAACACTATACATGTTCTTTAAAAAAAAGTCTTTACCTGAATAAACGCTCGCCCGTGTGAATGAGCATATGGTTCTTGAGAATGTACGAATTGGTGAAGGTTTTCCCACACTGATGGCAGGCGAAGGGACGATCGTTGGTGTGGGTGCGTTCATGCCGCATTCGACCACTGTAGTTGACATAGGAGCGCTCGCAGTAGCGGCACGGAAAGTTCCTGTCTCCGGTGTGCATCACCTGGTGGCCCTTCAACTCGCCGGCGGAGAGGAATCGGGCCGGGCAAATTCTAGTACAGAAATAGTCATTTCAAACACTTATAACTCAATAACTATGAAAATAGCCATAACATTCATCTTACTGGCACTGGAAGGGCCGTATGCCGCTGTGTTTACGCAGGTGGCGATCAAACGAGGACTTGCCCGTAATGTTTTTTCCGCACTGGTCACAAAAGAACACTGTGAGCGAGGCCTTGGGCCGCTTTTTGAGCTTCACTGCACTCTTGGGGCGACCACGGCGCTTGGCCCTCTTCGTTATGAGCGGCTTGTCCTCCTCCTCCTCCGATATGGACATCTCCTTGATGGCCCGCTCCAGGTCGGCTTCGTGGCTGGAGTCCAAATGATCGACGCCGTCGTCATCTCCATCGCTGTTGCTCAGACTCTCCAACTTAATCATCACTTCCATGGGGGTGGGTGACAGCACGGGCTCGACAGATTTATAGCTTCTTGGCCGACAACGTGTACTACGGCGAACACAGCCCAGGCGGGTGGATAGGGAGTGGGTGGTCGATTTCGAGGAGGCAGAGGAAATGTCGGCTTCTGGTTCCTCAAATATTTTCTGACTTTTCAGGCACCGCTCCCGAAAATCGATGGCACTCTTCAGGTCCTGCTGACATGTCTCGCACATCCAGTCGGGCAAGTCCGGCTCGCATTGCAGCTGGAAACGACAAATGGTAATCAATGATGTGACAGTTACAGACTGTGTCCTTACCAGGAGACCGGTGAGCACCTTGATATCGTGCAGTATTAGGCGAGTGTCACTCAAGAACAACTTTATGGCATTGGTCGTGCTCGTGTTGGTGGCACACAAGCGACACAGATTCCGAAACATCTTAGAAAATTAATTAGGACTAATAAGAATATTTCCAATTTTAAACATAGGCCAGCCAGTCACAATATTCATCCATTCGCCCCGAAACGTAAACAACACTGGAAAAAATAAAAACAACAAATATGATAACAAAAATGGCTTCTTACTGCGCTGTATAATAGACAGTTATTCATTATAGGAATAATTATTAAAATTTTTTTTTTAAATATGCTGAAAAAGACATTGTCTAGAATTGTTTAGAATCTAAACTCATGAAATAATCATTTTGTTTATTTCTGGGACGAATGTTATATGATTATTTGAAAACAATCGTCTTTCTCTATAAATAAAAACTATAAAACCGATTAATTCCAATTAAACAATCATAGTTTTGATTAAATTTCCAATTCAAGAAATTCTAGATTCTAGGAGATCCTTCAATATCAATAGTCATAATACAATAAAACAATTATTTCAAAACCATCAAAAAACGTTTGATAATAATGTCAAGCTGAATTATCCCAAATCCATAAAAATGAGTTTCTGTGAGTACAAAACTAGATTATAAATTTTTAATAATTAAGAATATAAATTGTCGAAGAGATTAAAATATATTTTAATATTATTGTCACATTTGACTTCTTCCATATGAAATCTGTCTCAATGCTTTTGGAATTTACTTTTTTTTTACATTATTCTGATGCAGCTTGGAACGGTAGTGGGTCAGGAGATGGGTTCTCCTCTGAAACGATCGATCGCAGAGATCACACTTAAATTGCCTCTCGCCGGAGTGGATGAGCATGTGGTTCTTGAGAACATAAGTGTCGGTGAAGGTCTTGCCGCACTCCACGCAAACAAATGGTCGATCGTTGGTATGAATCCTCTCGTGCTTCAGTCTCCCCATATAACTTACATATTTCCTGTCGCAGAAGCGGCAGCCATAGGGACGATCCTTTGTGTGGACCCGACGATGCTCACGTTGTTCTGCAGCGCTACGAAACCGAGCACCACATTCTCTGGAAAATGTTTTTTTTAATCAAAATATGTACATATCATTTGAAATTCAAACAAGGAACCCATCTCACTCGCATGCAAATGGCCGCTCCCCCGTGTGCTTCAGAATGTGGCGATCGAAATTGATTTTCGATGTGGCATGATTGCCGCACAACTCGCAGATATATATCTGGTTTACCGCCTTACTCTTACGGTTCGGGTTTCGTACCTTTCTAGGTAATCGTTTCTGGACCATTCTGGTTTCTATTGATTTTGATTTCGGTTGCCCTACCGACAAGGGCTGCTCTTCTCCTGCTGAATCGAAAATTAAATTGTGGTTTTCCGGATCCACTTCAATCAATACTTGAAAAGTTTCTTCTGGAGTCCTTGTACCCTCTTCTCGTTGTAGCTTAGATTGATCTTTAAGGACTTCGGTTGCTTCCGGTTCACTTGACGAAGGATCCTTGTCCATTGAGATGCATTTTCTGAAGCTTTTAAGACAAAGTCTTCGGAAGGAAACGGTCGACCTGAGATCTGACTGACAGCGGAGGCATATAAAATTCGACACATTGGGAATTTCTTCCAACTGCATAAAAAACAATTGATTTTAATTTTAAATAACTTCTGGAGAATTTTTTTCTCACCTGCAATCCTGTCACCAGGTTTAAGTTCAACAGAAGCTTCTTGTTTTCTAAGGCGAAGAGGTTTAGACTCCTACCGCAGATAGGGCTTATCCCGCAGGTTCTACATCTATTTACAAGCATCTTGCTTGGGGTACCCGACTCGACTAATTGCCCACCAATTTCATGTAAGCCCCAAAGTCGCCAACGTCGACAGTCACATGAAAACGCGTTCTGTCAAATGTAGGCGCCAAGATCGATTTTTCAAATTTTCGATATATAAGTCGTTTTTTTTTTTAGGAAAAAGGAACTTGCCGGTTTAAAAGTAACCCTTTACTTGTTAGGGCTTAGTTTTATATCACTTTGATTTCAGGATTTTCAGTATAAATGATTTTAAGATAAGAAGAATATAAATTGGGGAAAGAATATGAATTGAGGGAAACGCATTTTTGAAAACAGTGCTGTGTAGCTCGCTTATAACTTTAGTCAACGAATTTTAAAGAGTACGCTTGAGTTTTAAAAGATTGTGATTAATCCACTCATAGATTGATAGATATAGTTTAACTATAACTGATTAGAAAGAGTTGTACTACATATAAAAACTCCTACCATTTAAGATCTGAAATAGTTTCACTAGGAAACCATAAGATAAAAGAGCTATACATGCCAAAAGACTGTTACATTAGGGTAGAATCAAATGAGGCCAAAAAGTATGCAACAGATTTTGTAAAACCGATACAAAGAAAAATAAAATAGTTTTAATATTAAATTTTATTACCCATTTAAAACAAGATGGGACACCTGTAAATTTCTAAACTGAAAAAACACAAATTAAGAAAAAATAAGACTACTGAAGTGGGGGAAACTTTAGATATTAATGTTATTGGTATTTTTCTGTCTGAAGGTTTTGAACTAAGCATTTAGAACTACTGTGACCACGGTCATTGGTAACTTTGAAAACCAGCATGAATTTCACCCCCTAACAGTCCCCCATGGGAATTTGGATTTCTATGCATTCGAACAGTCGTTGTCCTCGTAAGCCTTGATCATGTTCTCCTTGATCTGCAGGTCCTTGTGATAGAGAAGTAGGCTGTGTAGGGCCTCCTCCCGTTCGCGGGCTATCTTCAACTCGAGGAGATCCAAGCGCCGTCGCTCAATGAGGACGCGATAACGGTGTAGCTCTTGCTGCCGCTGCCGGAAGGTGGGCAAGTGGATGCTCGTGCTGCCGCTGCTGGCACTGGAGCACTTGTTGCCCCCTGCCGCCGGTGCAGCGGCGGTGGAGCCACCTTTTCCTGCTGCAGTTACCTTGGTGGTGGTTGGGCGACGCTTAAGGGGACTCGTGATGCGTCGAGTTGCTTCCACGAACGTAGGGCTGGTAGGCGCCGAAACGTGAACGCTGATTAGTTCACTGCGCAGTCGCACCTGTGGCTGTTGAGGGGATGGGTTGCCGTCCAGGTCGAGGACGGGACTGTTCTTCGGGACATCCAGATCGCCAGAGCAGCACGAATCGGTGTCATTGGTTAGTGACATTCGCATACGTTGGGCGAATTTGGGTGCCACTTCGCGCACCACGCACGTTTGCTGTGGGGGCAGGCAAAAGGACTCCACCTTGAGATCTGTCACCACTTTCGTAGATCCCCTAGGGGTGCTCTGGAGACGATCTGACCCGAGGTCCTTACTCCGCTTGTATTTCAGAGACTCATGGGAGGGCTTATAACGGAGCGCCAAACTGGGTTTCACGGTCAGTGCAATGTCCGCCGGATCCTCCTGATCGGCGCCCGCACCAGCCACCTCCTTCTCATCCGCCCGCCGCTTGTGCACGCCAGTAAAGAGCCTCTGCCAGTAAGCATCCGCACGCTCTTTGACAGAGGGCTCCTTCACCTCCGGTAGCGATGTGGCTGACAAGTGATTGTGCTTCCAAGCCGACTCGTGGATGCTGGACGCTTTCTTGCTCTGCTCCCGCTCCCTGATGGTAGCTTTCTTTTTACGCAGTTCGCGCAGAAGCATCAACCAGTTCTCGCTCGCAGTGCGCTTCCTGGAGGGCTGCTCCGGTTCGGCCGGGGCCACAGCGCGACCGCTAGACTGCTGCGCAGCCACGCACACGCTGCGGACCGGGACGCGGCGGTAGTTTACCAAGGAGTCGAAGGTCTCCTCTTCATCGTTGAGCTTCCACATGACGCGACGGCTACTGCTGGACATTGACTGAATAAAGACGTCCTCTGCAAGAGACACAAAAAATTAATATTTATTGCTGGGCTAGGATATATGTGGGTATACCTGACTTTTGGCTTCTGTCCATGGAGTTTCCTGGAAGTTCTCGGTGACCGACCAAACCGGCTCCTGCCCTTGTACTTGCCCCGGCCTACAGTAGTTCCTGTTCGGAATTTGTAATACTAGTAATTTTGGAGTCGTGTGGTGTGTGTTTTGTTAAAATTTGTGAAATTTTGCTCGCTCTGCTACCCTGATACATAAAACCCGTGCTACCCACAAAGCCTACTATTAAAAGACAGTGGATGTTTTCATCTTTAATTTCTTTTATATCGAGTGTATATAACTTGTTATAAAATTTCATAGGATTCTGTTGATTTGTTTTTATTGATTTAATAACTAAATAGTGTTAGATGCGCTTTAAAAGTATGTTAACATTGTGGGTTTTCAACGAAATTACATAAATAATTTAAAAATAAATTACTCAACAGGATGTGTGGCCTGCGTAGGATTCACTTTTCATGTGGATGCCTTCTAATTAAAATTGCATTTTTAAAAGCAGAGATTTATGGACTATTTGAGATTTTTTGTAATTAATTATTATTTGCGCTATGAAACCACTAAAAAGGTCTTACAAATTATACACAATCCTTGTTATAGCTTAGAAGTTTCTGGTGAACGTGTTAGTTAGTGACTAGCATTAGTGGAGCTGCCTTTTAATCTTATCCTCTTCAGTATATTCATTCCTAATCCGACTATTACTTCATTTTAGGCGGGGATAATTGAGCTAGACTTTTTTTGTGGGGGGTTTCGCCAATAGGCTGAATTATTGAGAAGAGTTCGCAATTAGTTTGCGGCACCAAATTGGAGAGGCTTTGCCTAGATAATGGGCTAACAATGTTCCGTATGATTTAACTAATTTGTAACGCGATTTTTGGTAATTGTTTTTCTTTGGGCTTAGTACATGTTATTTACGCTATATTCTAGTTTTATATAAAGTATTTTTAATAAAGTACACACATCGTCTTGAATTTTCGTGGGCTTGTGATTTTTCTATTTGTTTTTTTTAATGAAATTTTTAGCACAAATCTTCTCTGAATGCTTTGTTCTATATGATGGCTGACTTTTTAAGAGACTATTTGTTACATCTATTGTTAACCAATTTTTTCTGTGATTCGAAGCGAACATTACGGCGTCTGACTACCCTTCTTAAATATATTTTACATTTTCTTCTAAACATTCAAGATATTTTTCTAAATCTTGTAAACTTGTTTTTTTTTTTATGTATATTTCTCTTTGGATTTTTTATAAAAAAATTTCATCTTTAAAATGTGAAAATTATTCAAGGTTAAATTTAATTTTCTGTCTTATATTGGTTCCAATTGATGCTTAAATGTTAACAATTTTTGTATATAAAACCGTTGAATATATGTATGTGTGTATCTGTTATTACAAACCTTACTATACAAAAGAATTAATCTCTTACATATGCTTTCTTGTCTGTACGCTTTAACATTTTTCTAGGCCATGAGCAAGTCGGCTTGCCTAAATCTGGTTACTATCCTTGGGTTTATATTCTGTCTGGTCCTGTAAATGTTTTAAAATTAAGCTAGCAAGTGGCATATATACATATATATCCCCCTGCTGCTTTACATTATTATGTATGGGACTAATCGTAGGTAACTGGACGACACAGTGAGAAGACGAAGACGATGGCATACCACACCTCGGTGAGGTAAAGGGCGATCTGCAGCGTGCAGAGGCAGTACTCCAGGCGCAGTCGATAGGTTTGCAGCAGCAGCAGATAGGAGACGCCAATGAAGCAGGGAACGGTCATGAATACCGACAATATTGCTGAACAACCTAAGAAGAAAATAATAGTTAATTATTGAATTTTAATGAATTTTTTGAGGAAAGGGAGAATAACTTTGAGTGTACCTCGACCAGCCAGAGTACTCATACGCCCCATTATCAGCCGAATCGTTTCAAAGACAATAAAGGCTATCATCACTCCGGTGTCCAGCGCAAGAGAGTGGCCAGTGTAGCTTAGATTGATGGCCTTCAGCAGGCCCATGGCCATCTCGCAGCATGCGAACATGCCGAAGTAGAACGAATTGAGGTAGATCAACACCTCGTAGTTCATGCTGGGATTCGGCTTCTTCGGCACGAGAGGCGGCGGGCGCTTGGGTGGCATATTTTGATTTGGCGACCTGGCTCCTGCCCCTTTTCTTATGGATTATAGCGCAGAATAATACGAAATCTACCACCCGAATGGCCCGTCGCGTTGCTCACGTTGGGCGCTGTATTTTTAGACTAACCATAATAATAACGGGGACCTGCCGCGCAACTTGGACGCTGCAGCGAGCTTCTCGCGATTTGGCTCTGATGTTTATTTGAGTAATGAGCTGCCGGCCGTTGTCGCCTTTAATATCTTTTCTCTTTGGTGGCCAGCACTGGCCGGTGGATAGCCTGCCCAGAAAGGCGAGGTTCTTGGATATAAACGAAGGATAGATCTTTTCTATTAGCTTTTCATGGTTTTCCCCAGTAAGCCCTAAAAAATTAATCTTTTTAATCTCCCCTATGGATAGCCAAGTTTTTATGAAAAGAATGAAATCACCAACTGGTCTACCTTTAAAGAGGCTAACACCTACTGTCGCGGCCGAACCAAACGTGCGTTCGTTTTACGATTCCGCAGTGGCCCGTGTACATTACATTTGAATTAGAAGTGTACATTGCACCTAGGGGACAGCAGCGGTGTTGCATGAGCATGCAGTGCGCATATAATTTTAGATCACATCACAGCCGTACAGCAGACCGTATAAAAATACCAACGGGCGGCGAGTCCGTGTCGGAGAGTCGAACCAGCAGCGCCACAACGCCAGCAGGGAGGCGACAAAGACCGGACAAAAGAATGCAACTAAGAAATTCAAATTAAATACAACTTTGCTTTTGATCGAATCGGACGCGTTACGATGTGATTTTTGGTAGTCGCGAAAATCGTGTGATTGGTGCGGCTTATATAACATATAACTTACGTACATTGAGAAAATGCCCCTCCTAGTGGAAGTGGATCCTTAATATTACGGATTAGTGCGGATTCGGTGTGCTGGTCGCCAGCCAATCCACATTAAAGTTTGAAGGCCCCAGCAATGCGCTTGATGTAGAAGTGCCATAGAATGGTGTCTTGTCTTACACGTAGTCGTCGCTTCTCAAGTGTACTCCTTGTTTCGTCCAATCCTCCCGTAGGCGGTAGTGCTGCCAGGCTCTTGGTCTCGATTTTGGTTGTTGACGTGGCGGCAGCAACGGCAACGTGGTTTATCAACTGCTAGGTATATGTCACAGGACGACACATTGTACAAATAAATATGCTGGCGTAGACCAGTTCAGCACCTTGTAGGGTGATCATTAAGGCACTCAGAATAATTTCGATTTTGAGAACAAAGGTTTGAAAACAACACAAGAAGATAACAATAGCAAGACTGGGCAGTGTTAATATTACGGATGCGGTTGCTTGCCAGCCTACAAGGACAAAAAATACATTGGTAATTATTTAGTTAATTATAATTGTATTAAGTTATTATTTACCCAGTTCCCAGCTTGCAAACAATTCAATTTAATCTAAAAATACTTTTTACATCGAGTTGCCTATTTTTAAATCTAAATACCATAAACATTTACAAGCTTAGAGGAGATTAATAGATTTCTGCGTATAAATACATAACATAAACTAAAGCTTATTGCTAAATACACAGAAAAGCACTAAAGGGAATAAGGAGTCGATGACGAAACGGTCGCCCCTGCGACCTTCTTTCGCTATGACGTTATGGCTCCTTAGGTCACTAGGAACTGAAGCGAAACTCACCACGATCGCTAAGACTGCTCTTGCGGCCGAAGACGATCCGCAGGGTCTCGATGATGCAGAGTGTGAGCAGGATACTGGCTTCGCGCGACAATACATTCTCGCCGTAGTTCAGGTGGATTGCCTTCAGCACGCCCACGCCCACTTCGAAGGTGGCGTACAGGCCAAAGTAGAACGAGTTAAGATACATCAGTATCTCATAGATGAGGCTGGCGTTCATGATGGATAGTTGAGTGCTGGGAGTCTCGACTCCGGGCTGCTAGCAGAGCAGTTTGAAAATATTTTTCCAGCTCTAGCTGTGGCTCGCAATCCAGGATTAGCTCCAAGCTCCGTGCCAACTTACGGCCGCAATCGCGCTTCCATTGACGGTTGAGGGTGATCCAGAGGATGGGTGGTGCTCTGTTAATGGCACTCCTAGCGTATTTTTAATGGCAGCCTGCTCATAAGTACATTTACTAATAGCCTCGCCTATCGCTCTCGTTGCCTGGCCTATTGTTGTTGCGGTGGCGTTGTCATGGGAGTCGAGGCGTGTGTCGGTTGTGTGACAACTCTATGCTAATATTAAGTATGTACTGTGCGTTCACGTTTATTTATATTTTATAGGTTGCTTGGAGAAGATGAGCAAAGAGCAGCGTTTGGAGGAGCTTATATAAAACTCTTTACGTCAAAGGAGCTACCGTGTTCATCTCTCCTTGCACGTTCACAACTCTTACGGCGGATGGACGCACTTCCTCCTTTCAGGTTTTTACCATTAATAATTTTTTAAATATTTGAGGCCTTTTATGGGACGTTCTGGTGTGTGTTGTTGCTGTTGGGAATTTTTCTTTTCCTCCTCGCTGGTGATGGTGGGTGTTTACGCAGCGTTGCCAGACGTTAGGCTGGAAAATGGAGGCAGCTTCCATGTTTTATTAAAACTGATCAACAATATAGCTTTAGGATGTCTCTTAGGGCATGAACGAGTATTTAGAACATACTCTTACCTTTGTTAAAGCTAAGGGGATTTATCCAAAAAACGACTTGTTGCTTTTTATGTTTAAAAATAGAAAGGACATAGTTTTTCTTTCGGTTCTTTTTCGATAGTCCGGTTTCCAGTAATGAAACATTGTCTCATCTCTAACGCATCTCTAGCATTCAAATACCATCTCTAACCTTATTTATTGTGTTATTTTGATTTTTCATTTATTTACCTCAGATTTTGAGCTGTTGCGATGCCAGCGGATCAGATTCAATATTCAGAAAAGTACTTTGACGACAAATTCGAATACAGGTATGTCGCAAATAAAATACCCATTCATTCTTTCTTCATGATTATATAAAATCGGTTTCAGACATGTTATTCTGCCTGCGGATTTGGCGAAGCATGTACCAAAAGCGCACTTGATGACTGAGACGGAATGGCGAAACCTTGGCGTACAGCAGAGCCCCGGCTGGGTCCACTACATGGTTCATGCACCAGAGCCACACGTAATTCTATTCCGCCGGAAGCGCGTCGAGGAGGAAAGCGCGCCACAGGTGGCATCTGCACCGCGTTCCCAAAACACCGGCCTCGCCGATGTGCGCGGTTAATCAAGGATGGCCATGGATTCACCAACGCTTATGCAGTATTTCATAAGTCAGCATCAGGTATCCTGATGTAAAACTATAATCAATAGCTTTAGGATAAGTTAAGCTGCTAAGTTCAAAGATCAAAGACAACTCAGAGTAATTTGTTGGAGAGATATTAATTTCATTAAGTTTATTACCTATTATTAAATACAAAAATAAGCGTACGCCATGTGTACAGATAGTGTAAAATCATTAATTATTTGTTTGACTAATTGTAGCAACGCCACACCGCGGGCAACAAGTGGTCTGTCCAACTTTGGTAGTTCAAATTGCAGTTCTTTTTGGCATAGTATTCCATGGCGTACAGTGAGATTATTAAGCCATTACCCAAGATAAGGGAGAACCACAGGAATATGTTTCCAAATACTTTGGGAGCCCTTCGCATTAGGAAAACTAAGGAAACGCCCACCACTCCAAAGAAGACGAACATTACGGGAAAGAACATTTGCAGGGCAAATCCGAGTATCTGCTCGTGCACCAGGGCGGAGATAAGGAAAACGGACAGCGAGGCAGCCAGCTTTGATCCGCGGAACACGTGCATGTACATATCCTTGTAAACGTATTCGTACAGCCAGTCATGGACAACTACATTCCAGTTTCGATAGTATCCGTCGTAAGTGTGCGCCGTCCACCAGTCCTTGTAGAACATTCGATCGCCAAAGCGCAACAGCTCTGATGTGAAGTTTAGCCAGGAGTGCAGGATCAGGTAGAAGCCACATAGAAAGATGACGGCACTTGGCAGCAACATGCCAAATAGCTTCAAGATCAGCTGAGGGGCTCCCATCGGCTCCAATCCGAACTGGCCAAAGTGCGCGTGGATGTGTCGTTCGTGGATAAAAGCGTAAAGGAATGCCACAGCAACCACCTCTAAAAAGCGGTTGAGGGCAAACTTCCAGCGGATCTCTGGGGTGCGCGGATACGTGTCCCGGTATATCAGCGTTGGGGCAAACAGGAAGTAGGTGTAACAGTGTAGGGGCGGGATAAACGGTTGCCCGGCAGGCTCCTCCTCCTTGTCGTCGGTCTTGGCTTTTCCCGCCACGACTCTACCGGCGTTGTATCTGACAAACGCATGCATCTTCATCAATAGGCGGGTGCTTTCCAGCAAAAGAACACATGCACTGACAAACGGGAGGTCGAACTTTAGACAAAGGGAGGTGGATACATAGCAGAACACCACCTGGGAGCTGATGTACAGGATGAGGCAGGTGTGCGTCCAGAAGCGTTGCAAGGCGCCTAAAAAGGAAGATAGGGTTTATATATTTATATCAAAATTATGGATCCTATAGCACCTACATATAGCCCCTTTGTCACCCCAGTAATTCCATTAAGTGCATAAAAGCAATAAAAACTGTCAAAACGAATTAAGTTATAAACGAAGAATATAACCAGTTTACTTAAGGGGATAACAATGGAGGTATTTAAACTTCCTGTTTAGTGGATCTAGCCTATGAACTTACTCTGCGGCTTCAGCTTGTGCCTGACAAGCGCCCAGCCTCGGAAGGCATAGTACAGAGCGAAAACGAATACATGTTCCAGCGCCCAGGCGCCCATTACCCAGTGCAGGCGCCGTAGTCCGCCCTGGAAGGTGCCCAGGCCCAGGTCGATCCGCCCGTCAACAAAGTAGTCGTAGAATATGACGTTCAGTAGAAACATGACCAGAATAATGTAGAAGATGTGGTAAATGGTGCGCATGTGCTCCACCTGAAGCAGCGCGGTTAGATACGACTCCCGCGCCACGAATACCTTCTCCGGCAACGGTCGCTTTTTTGGTCTGGGCTTTTCGGCTGTGTGCTGCGTGGGGCTTGTGCTCATCCCATTTGCATTGCCATTTGGGGAGTCGCTAACGTCCGGAACGGATTTCTTCGTGACGCGATTGTTCCAAGTGCTCTTGGGGTCTGATCTGTCAAAGTTTGGGAACTCGTGATCCCGCAGTTCCCGCTGCCGAAGATCCCGCAACACATCCTCCACCGTGCAGGACAATCGCTGCTCGAAATCGTATAACATTTTCGACTGAAACTTTTGGAGCTTATCCCGCACAAAGTTTAAGTCAGGCAATCGGCTCTGAACCTCTTCTGGTTGCCTTTTGTTCTCATTGGCCATGACTGGAGCTGGGAGTTAGCCCTTTGTTTGTTAATCCTGGCCACTGACTATATATGTATTCTATATCCGCGTTATTACAGACAATAATTGCGACTGCCCCCGTCAACGCCACTTTGCACAATGTATGCGGCTCTGGCGCTGTTGGGTTGTTTTCAAATCTTCGGTGATAACGGCGTTTGGCAGACAGAGAATATAGGAGCACTCCCAGGGTGAACTTTGTCACTATTATAAGTAAAATTTAAATTTAATGGAAATCAGATTTTTTCTATAAACAAAATCCGGAAATTAATATTGTTGATAAATTTCTTTAAAATAAAATTTTAAATATATATGTTTTAATATACATTGTTTTAATCCCCGCCTTAATGAATCGTACCCCACTGTCTTAGCTCCAAATTCTCCTAATAACTCTCGTTTTGGGGCCCGCTCTCGTTTGATCGCTCACGACTCTGGGGACCTTATGTTAAGTGCGCTACAATTGTAATTGAAATACATTTGGTTTAATATCTCGCACTTTGAGCAAGCCGATTAGCTGTCAACGGCATTTTAGTTAAGTCTATTCTACGCCTTTACGGCTGATAAGCGTCTGTCCATTGGCCTCGTGGTGGACACAGCTGTCCGAGGCGTTGGCGAGTGCACATGCACCCGATTTGTTTACATCACGCCGCTGACCTGATTGCATGTGCTCCGGGTGCACAGTGGAACGAAAGACGAAAAACCCGGAAACCCGTTTTCCATACCCATTTCCTATTTGAATTTTATCAAAAATATTAAACAAACTTTTAGTTGAGGTCATCGCTTATTCAAAGAATGTTTAGACCGGTCCAATAAAAACCTATTTCAGTTCTAAAAGGTTAACATTAGACAACTTCACCTGAAATCCCACTTGTATGGATTTAATGGTTCGGTTAAGTTCCTCATTATATGGATGTTACGCTTTGATTCTCAAAAATAACAAAGTAATGACGGATATCAGCAGTTCCGAGTTACTCATAGCTTTACTTACAAAGAAAGGTGTGTGTAAATTTTAAGTTTGAATTCTCAGCGAAGTGAATACCTTAGATCTCATAAATAATGTATGTATGTACAAAGTACATAGGTGTACATATATATGCTGTGGGTCAAACTATTCACAAACTATTCTCTGTTCAGTCTTGAAGATATTGTCCGGAAAAGAGTTCATAAAAAATAGGTTTTATTGAAAATTAATAGTTTAAACGTATACGTAACATATAACGTATACGCATAGTTAGAAACTTTTGTTTTTCAGTTTTGAAGCCATCGACTTTCGATTAAGTAAACCAACCAAGCCCAGTTGATAAAACAACAATGCTTTTCTTAATGTTTTTAAGTGCAAGCTGATAACACGGACTTGCGTGGCTATATCCCTATCAAATACCAGATAATCATTTGATATGAACTAATAAAACTATTCCGATTAGTCAAGGCATGTAATCCGCTGAGTACATAGTCTGAACTTTTTATTATGAGACGTTTTATTTCATATTTTTGTTAACTTATTTTTCATTCTTTAGTTCAACTCAAAAAATGTTCTACAAATACTGTTGTAAGTAATGAAATTTTTAACAAAACATTTTTCAAAGCTCACATATCCCTGATATTAAACATCAAAAATGGGTTAAACAGGGAATTGCATGGGGGAGGGGGGCTGTGCGTATGTATTCTGGTAAATATTTGGCATATTTAATTGCAAATATTTACGACAGTGGAAGTAGATGCAGAAGCGTACATACACACAGAATGGAATCAAAACAAATACAAGCGCATAAACACAGTGTTTTGATAACGAGAAATGAACCGAAATTAAAGCTCACGGCCATGAGTCCTGCGGTCCGCAGGATGCACGCATGCCAAACCGTGTGCAAGTGTATGGGTATGCCTATGTTGGAAATAATATTAATACTGTGCAGACGCAATAACCAAAAATATTTATTATTTATGCGAAATAAACAGCAGTGGCAAGAAAAACTCAACACATACACTGACATACCCAAAATATGAAATTAATGCAAAAACGACAGGAGCAGCTAGAGCAGAGACAAAAAAAAACATCAGAAAATGGAGAGTGTAATATATACATATGTATGTGGATATATGGAAATGGCAATAATAAAAGCTGCGGCACTGGCTTGGCACATAAAACACAGGGAGCGGCGAGATGTCGAAGCGTATTCATAAACATCCCGGCCGAAGGCGGCCATTATGGAGAAAACGAAACTGAGATCCTTGTGCCAGGATTGGAGACAAACGTACACATAAAAAGACATTTTTATTGCCTCGAAATAAGGAGGCAAGGCTCGGAGTCTGGGCAAACACAAAAAAGGGAGAAGCAAAAAAGGCAACAAAAATAATATGCGACGGCATAAAAATCTATATAATTCATAAACCCGCATTTGAAATAGTGATGCGAACGAAGCTTTTTTTTCTTACGACTATATTTTAAGTCTCAGCCCCAGCTGAAAAGGATAATTTTTGAAGTATTTTTGGTAGTAATTTATAATCAGATCTTAACAAAAGATCATTCCAAGATTTGTATAAACTAACTAGTATACCAACAGGGAACTATTCCCCATTTTAAAATATTATATTTTAAGGAGACATTTTGCGTCTTGGATAGGTCTTCGCCATCACTGCCTCAAAAAGTTGCCAGGGTTTGGGGAGAGATTGGAGGTCCCGGACCAGAGACCGGAGACCGGACACGGGCAAGCAAACACGTACGCCGCTCTGTGGCGGCCATATTGGGTCATAAAAAGCACTCACACACCCTCTCACACACACACATGAAGGCCAACATAAAAGCCTGGCCACAAACCAACAGCGGCGCAACAACAGCAACAATAACGGGAAAAAAAGTGACAGCAGCAGCAGAAAACAAGTAACAACGGCTCGCAGGCTATCCCGACTATAAGATACCCGATGATGACACGGAAGCATCACAATAGCTGGGCATCCTTGATTAATTATCCAGAATGTTATGTTAAGTCTTTGAACCTAATTTTATTCAACAAATAAATAGTTAGACGTACTTATCCTGGAAAATGTAATGGTTTATTTAAGTGGAATGCAAATTCAAATAAAAAGTATATTTTTGAGTTTTATTTTATTACACAAATTCGAATGAAAGCGATATACCCTTCACAGCTATGAGTACCGGGTAGAAAAAATTTTATGATGGTGCCTGCGCAAAAGTTTTGTGAAGCAGAAACATATAAAAAATGTTGCATATTTTTGGGCATGTGGGAATAGGGTCTGGGAAGCTGTCGGTGGGTTCAGAATTGTGGGTGGTTGGCTTTTTCACCTACCCACTGATGGTTCGCAGAAAAACGCAGAAAATCTTCCCCGCTGTCGTTTGAATTCGGCTGGTTAGTGGGCCCTATATGTTCTCTATTTTTATATATATACATATTCGTATGTATTGTACATATGTATGATCCTGTTTTGTCATTTCCGTTATTTGACAATGTGTTGTTGGTTTATAGGCGTACAGTTTTGTGGGCTCCTAAATTAAAACAAAACCAATATCACAATGGGAAGCTTCGACCAAGGCCTCATATGGAATACACTTTTATTTTTTAATGGTTTGCTTTTATGAATAAAATGTTAAGTTTCAATTACATTATACCCACAATGGAGTTGGTGTTAATAGCTCATGTAAGGATTTCCATAGAGAGAATCAGTTGTTCCCTATCATTCATCAGATAATAATGAAAATTACTTGTTTGGATCAACTAATCTCACGCTATTATTTTTCTAATACTATCTGTTGGGGTTTGCTAAACTTTTGTGTAGCAACTTTATTCTATGATACCCAAAGTTGTGGCGAAAATCTCTTGATTGGATCAACTAATCTTTCGCTATTATTCTTCTAATACTATCTGCTGGGGTTTGCTTGACTTTTGTATCACAGACCCCAAGAGACACCAGAATTTGTTGATCTATATAGGCCTTTTAAGGATTTTTTGTCGGTTTGCCTGTTGTTGGTTTAAAAGAAATTAGGTTTCCTGTGTTCTTCGGCTAAAATATTTTTAAGATAACTATTTAATAATATTTTATTATCCAATAATTTTCTTAAATCTATTCTTAGAAATAATTGAAACTGTTTTTTGTCCAGTTTTATCTTTGCTCCATGATTCGCGTCGTAATTGTCTTCCCCTTAGTCCTTTGGACTAAGGTAATCCTGCCATATGGACCCTGGTGATTTCCTGCCTCAGTTTGGCCGTCCGGCCACATTATTAGCGTCTTGCACATACCAGTTTTGGTGTTGGGGGCGTTGTCCGGGGAGGCGTGGCCGAGGACACACGTTTGAAAAATAAACTAAAGCTGCCGCGCCTGCCAAGCGAGCCAACTTTGTTTCCCGGTCTGTCTGCACAAAGGGCTCATAAAAATATGCTTGAAATGAGCCGAAAAAGGACGAGAAAAGTGTGCTGTGGCGAAAAAGAAAGAACGCTTAGCCATATTTAATGTCGCCAACGATGTCAACAGGACAATTTAGAGGGAGATGGTCAAGGAGACGGTAAGAAAGTAACACGGAGAAAAATGTTAGTTTTAAATATCAAAAATGTTGAAAAGATAAACAAAGATAGTTCTTATGGTTTATATTAAAATTAAACAAATTTTCTGATTAAACCTGATTTCTGTATGGTGTATAATATTTCATACTTTTTTGTCGTGTAAGAATGAACATGGCGACTCAGTTAGCTTTTGATTGTTTTGCAAACAAAGCGAAACACAGTCTCTGTGCCGCAATCATCCACCCACTATCGCACACACACACATACATATTTTTTTCACCCCACTCACACACACAGCCACCCACTCAATGCTTTTTTCGATTTCCCTTTTTTGCCCACTTAAACAAAACAAAGGGGAAGAAACGAAAGAAAATAAAAACGAACGAAAAAATCGTTGGCAACTTTTTTTCGAGGGTGGATTTTCATTTTGTATGGTTCATGATTTCGAACTCTATTTGCTGGACCAATTCCCGCCTCCTCATGGGATGGCTGCTCTCGTAGATTTTTTTTTACCATTACATTATTTGGAAATTTATGCGGGGTGGCAACTTTTGTGACTCATTCCCTAGCCCCTCATCGATTTTTTGCTGGGGAGGGATGGCGGATGGTGGACGAAGCGAACGGGAGATTTTTTATGTAGATTGGTCCATTATGTGGAATTAGTTTTTGTATGGCCACTGATAGGAATGGCACGGTCGTAGAACGTTATTGGCTGTTCCATAGCCCACATAAGTATGCAATGAAATGCAGGCTCTCATAAATATAGTCAAAAAATGTATTTTTTTAAATCAGTTTTGAACTACTTATCCCAAGTGTCACCCGAAAAGTGGCCCTGGTCACACCAACCAAAAAAAATTGTGCAAAAAAAAAAAAATTTTTGTTATTCTTTTTAAAAACCTCGAAGCCTCTTCCGCTCGTGTAACTTGCACACAAGTCTCTTTATCACTAGGCGTTACAACGAAAATCCAACAGCGATAAGTGAGACTGAAAGCGTCTTGTTAACCCCTCGCTCTCCGTTCGTAGCGAGAGGTCGCTAAAACTATCACAAGCTTTTGAATTGACTGGAAACTGTATAATACTTGGCTCCCCTATACAGGAGGGAAAAATTCGAGAAATGAGACAAAAGCTGGCGCAACCCAGGAAAAGATCCCAAATCCGCGACCGCCACTCAGTCTACAGCCTACCTTCAGGTAGCCCGATCAACAGCGGTCCCCAGCCCCTTGTGACATCAGCAGCTCAACACCAGGTACTACACCAACAATGCCAAAACAACCTTGACAAACATCAACGTAACCGTGGCGCACTGCGGCCCAATCTCAACCACGACTCCCTGCAGTTAATCTTCGTTGGCTTATAATAAATTTTGTTCCAAGCTCCTGGACGAAATGGCAGCCGAAAAAGAAAAGACGTGGCTCAGCCCTCTTTTCCTGCTCTCACTCCCCCCCATCCGCAAAGCTAAATTGCAGACCTCAACGCCGCTCAACAAGCCGACTAATCCTCCTCTGCAAGTATTGGAAAACAAAGATTCGCGATTCTGGCTGCTGAAGCAATCAAATGGAAAGGACTGAAGCCTCGATCTGTCAATGGCGACAAGATGCCCTTGTAAATACCAACCTTCACCTGCAAAATCTAAAGATCCCTGCTATCTGCGACCGCCACGATCCTTCTTATAAAAATCTCTAGACTTCTCCGCTAACTACAAATCGCACTTCTAAATTGGGGTCTCAGAAAACAGCCAACTCTACGCATTCGGCTACTGTAGAACTTTACATCGCTTAACTGCCAATTTTGGCATCACCAACTAAAGGAAGACAAGGCCTACAGAGTAGTGCTTAAAGGTATCCACTCAAACGTTCCAAAATCACAAATTGAAAGGGATTCACTGACAATGGCTTCGAGGTCCTTAACATAACTGCCCCAAAAGTCTGACTGGAAAATATCCAAAAACGAACGAAGCGAAGCTACTAAAACTAAAAACTAGGCAAAACTTGTTTATGTCAATCTAAAACAAGCTGCAAACGTAGCTGAGTCCCTAAAGATAACGCAAATGGAAAAGAGTTACGAGAGCGTGCTTCCCGTAGAAAAGAACTACTACAATGTCAAAGATGCCAAATCTTTGGCACTCTAAAAACTATTGTGTCCTGGACCCTATTGTAGAAGTGTAGTGGCCCTCATGCTACTGATCCTTACTCTGTGTAGCAACGTAATGTGCATAAACTGTGGCGGTAACCACATTCAACAGACAAAAGCTGCCCAGTCAATAGAAAAAAATAAAAAACAAAAGCCGAGACCTAACTGCCGTAACCACTGACCACGCGCGCCTCGCGTGGTTTAACCGCTGAGGCCCTAGAACGAAAAGTAGCTGAATACGCGTGGTAACCAGCTGAGGCCCTAAGAACGAACATATCGTAGCTGACATAGCTCGACCAAAGGAATGCAAGCAAGGACTGCTCAAAAGTGACCGTTTCTTCTGACCCTCGGCTCAACCAAATTCGCAGCGTTATAATGCCATTCGCGACATTAATAGCAAACTAAACTTTATTAAGTTAAGCAAGAAAATGCAGAATCCAACAAGGCCTTCAAACTGTCATTCTTATTGCGCGATTCCGAAATAATCAATCATCAAAAAATCGGATTATGGAACGCTCGTGGATTACCAACACTGAAGAGCTTAGAAATCTCACACTTAAACGTAGACAAAGCTTATCACTAAACTCAATCGCGCTGTCACGCATCTCTTGCCAGGCATCTCATTACCATCTTATCACCCCAGTGGCAACAACAGAGGTGGATCTGCAGTCATTTAAAGGATTCACTAATCACAATCCCCTTCCCCCCGCCTCTAGCAAACAGGCAATAGCGACGTCCAAACAAACTTCGGAAGGGAATTCACTTGCGGCGATACCTACCACCGCAGGATGGACACGTTAATCTTTATGCCGGACTTGGAACAAGCATGCGGAGGTGACTTTAATGCCAAACATCATGGTGGGGAAACTCTCGAGCCTGTAGTAGGGGAAAGCAGCTACAAGAAGTCATTGCAAATGGGCATTATCAAGTACTTGCCACTGGTGACCCACTTTTTATCATATAACCCCCTCTAACACCGACAGCGCTTGATTTCTTTATAACTAACGGATATGCTACAGATAGGCTGCAAGTAAAACCCTCCACGAACTGTCCTCAGACCACACTCCTATCTTGGCCACAGTGCTACCATCCTGTGAAAAATCCACAGCGCTCGCGACTCCTTCCAAGGCGCTAATATAAACGCTTTCAAAACCCACCTAGAACAGCTGAGCGAGGTTAACTTACAAATCCAGGAACCATCTGACATCGACAACGCCATCGCCTTTTCATGCACAAAAATCAGGCTGCTGAGATAGCTGCACCCAGAACTCAACAAAGAAAGAACTTCTAACATCCCCTGCTGCCACCCAGATTGGTGCGCTCCTTAATTTAAAGCGAAGAGTAAGAAGAGAGTAACAAGAACGGGAGACGCACGAATCAACAGAACATAAACGACTGCTAACTGTTAGCAAGGTGCTTGCTCAAAGAAAACAAGAATCTATAGAAGATTTTTGGAAAACCTGGACACAGATGCTAGCTCTAACTATCGCTGTGGCGTATCACTAAACGGTATAAGGCTCAGCCCACTCCAAAATCAGCCATTAGAAATGCCTCAGGTGGCTGGTGCCGTACGAGTCTAGAGAAAGCTGAAACGTTTGCTAACAACCTTGAGCAACGTTTCAAGCCATACGACTATCGCCTGAAGTAACGTCGACAAGTTGAAGAATATTTGGAATCCCCATTTCAAATGAGCCTGCCTGCTAACCCTGTCTCACTGACAGAAGTGAAAGACCTTGTACGTAAACTTTCGCCAAAGAAAACTCCTGGTGAAGATCTTTTGACAACAGGACGATTCGACTCTTACCGGATCAAGCATTCAATTCTTGGTGACGTTGTTCAATAGCGTATTAACTGTTGGATACTTCCCGAAAGTTTGGAAATCGGCGAATATACACATGATCCCAAAACCAGGAAAGCCGCTAACTGACGTGGACTCAACAGGCCCATTATCTACTACCATCTCTGGGTAAAATAGGAAAGACTGATCCTGAATAGGCTGCTTATTGACAAATGTCACCAGTGCATTCCGGAATTTCATTCGGCTTTCGTCTTCAACATGGAACTCCTGAGCAATTGCATAGAGTTGTCAACTTTGCTTTAGAAGCCTTAGAGAATAAGGAGTATGCAGTTGCTGCCTTTCTTGACATCCAGCAGGCCTTTGACAGAGTGTGGCACCCTGGGCTCCTGTACAAAGCCAAAAGTCTTTTTACACCGCAACTGTTCCAGCTCGTGAAAAGCTTCCTGGAAGAACGCACTTTCCACGTATCTGCTGATGATACAAGTCGTCCACTAAACCGATCTCTGCCGGAGTCCCTCAAGGTAGCGTCCTCGGCCCTACTCTATATTCTATTTATACATCAGACATGCCTACACAAACTCCTGTTACTGAAGTGAATGAACAAGACGTACTAATTGCGACCTACGCTGATGACACTGCTGTCCTAACCAAAAGCAGTAGTATCTTAGCGGCCACATTTGCATTGCAAGAGTATCTGGATGCATTTCATCAATGGGCCATGAACTGGAACATTCGAGTGAACGCAGACAAATGTGCCAATGTTACGTTCTCCAATCGCCGAAGCACCTGCCCAGGAGTCAACCTCAACGGAAGCCCAATTAGAGCTCTTCCGGCATACAAGTACCTCGGTGTTACTCTGGATAAAAAACTCACGTTTAGCAGGCACATCACTTGCATCCAAAACTCCTACAGGATCAAAGTGGCTCGGATGGCTTGGCTTCTCGCACCACGCAACAAACTCGCACTTGGATGTAAGGTCCAAATATATAAGAGTATATTAGCACCAAGTCTTTTCTACGGACTCCAGGTTTATGGTATTGCTTCAAAAACAAACCTCAACAAAATCCGGGTTTTGCAAGCGAAAACTCTCCGAAGGATCTCTGGAGCTCCGTGGTTTATACGAACCAGTGACATCGAACGTGATCTCAACGTTCCCAAACTTGGAGACAAGCTGCAGAAACTTGCTCAGAAATATATGGAACGATTAAATGAGCACCCCAACAGCCTAGCCAAAAAACTTGGCACCGCTGCTATTAGCGCAGATCAAAGGAATCAAGCAAGAAGAAGATTAAAACGACATCACCCTCAAGACCTACCAGACCGGATCTTGACTTAGTAAATTTGCTATCTGCATTCAATTAAATCCATAACATGTATTCACTTCTTGCCCTAAGTAACACTTAGACACATTATTGTATAAAATTGTAAATACTCATTAGATTAAGCTGCCAATTGGGTAGCAGTGCGCTAATCATTAGAATAAAATTTCCACATTTATAAAACTACTTATCTAAGCTAAAAAGTTTCCATGTAATACATTGTTATTTGGGTCTAATATTCCATTATCTGAATAGAAAATTTCCATGAAATGAAAAAAGTTGATTGGCCAAATCCGCAAACAAAACCGAACATTGGAATTTTTATCAGTGCGAACAAATAGAAAAAGTCATACTCCAAAATGTAAATATTTTTTTTATAGACAAACAAATTCTATTTACACGACTCTCAAAGAAAGAAACAATATTTAGGAATTTCAATATTATTGGGGCTGACGAGAAGACAAAGAATCGTATTAGGCATGAAAAAGATGAACAATTCAAAAATATTTTTGTAAATATAAGATAATAAAATATATAGATGATAAGCAATGGTTCTTAAGTTATAGCTCAAGAGAGGATTTTCCATAAACCAATCTAATAGCTTGATTGATTTTTTTAAGTAGTAACGATGCCATCGCATAATAGCAAGGACTTGCATCCATAGTCTAAGAAACATACACATATACCTTTAAATACATATACATGAATTTATGGGTGGGTGGATGGATTCCAAAAGAACTGCCTTTTTTTTGGGTGGTTGGTATTTGCTGGCGAATGTTTCTGGCAGAAAAAGAAAGAAATTCACATAAAAATATACGAGTCCTCATTATGATAATACGAAAATAAATGACAGTAGCGTTTAGACACTAGCCGTTAGAACGGTCTAACGGTAAGCCCGAATTTGGAAGGGAGGGGAGTACCAACGGCCAGAAGGATATCAGGATGTGAGAAACGTGGCGGGCCAAGTGTCAAGTATTAAGGCAGGCTGTTTCTCACAAAAGCTTGGGTATGTGTGCCGTTTATTGGTTAAATATTGGAATAATTGTGAATAATAATACTGAATAATTCATAATACCTTCTCCCGAAACTTAAACATAATATTGCCTTAAAATATAGGGAACAATGTCGCCCATCAATCTCTTTTCGAATCTTTCATTTCAATGCTTTCATTGGAAAATAAAATATTCCACTTTATCCTTTTGCCAAAGTTCAGGCCTTTGTTTTTGGCATCCACACCTTGGGCCAAAGAGTGCCGGAATCGTCCTGATGGCCGGCCGGCCGGCCAATCCTAGAAAAAGAATTACTAATTCCGAGGACTAAAAGCCTCCAGTTGAACGTTGACTGTGCGACTAATAGACTCGCATATTTATCGTAGCAAGTTCAATTTTTTATTCGCATTTGCGCCGTATGTTTCCGGCTTAGTTCTCCTGGCCATTACCAGCGTTGGATGCGTGTGTGTGGGTGGGCCATTAGCTAATTCTTTGGGCCATATAATAAGCTTTGAGTCGGTTATAAATTAAAGAGAGAGAGCGTTGTGCAGCTGCCGTTGGGACTCAAAAATGGTTGCAAAAATACATTACATTTTTGGGTCAGTCGGGTGAGAAACTCAGGGGTCAACAATTAAATGACATTCGCAATAAAAGATTCTCGTTTTCAATAGGCGGCAATGAAAAATTATTTAAAATGCTGTAATTTTATTTTCGCATATCAAGACGGAAAAAAGGTCAAACAGGGTAGGGGTTCTGGGTTCCGTTTTCCGGGTTAGGGTCACCCAATGGTCAATTAAAATCACTCTAAAACCCAGCTGACCCCAACCCCAACCCACCTAAAAACCATTTCTCAAACATGCAAAACAAAGAGGCGAAAATTTTTGATCTGCATTTGAAAAATCCTTTTTTGTTGTTGGATCGACTGTTACAGTTTTCAGTTTCGAATGCCGGGCCATAAATTTGACCCTAGCCACCCCTATGTATGTGGGACTCTCCTTGAGGCGTCTTAGCCGTGACCCCGAATTCATGCAATTTTCCCGGCACATTCACATTATTCGCATTAATTTTAACCTCTGCCTGACGCTGACAAGGGGTCAGGGCACTGGCGCGCGCGTTCTCAATTTTATTTTATTTTGTTTTGTTTCATTTCGACCAGCTTTCCATCTCCTACTCCTCCTCCTCCTCCTCTTCTGGCCAATGGCTGCTGACCACTGGCCAACCCCCGATCGGCATCTGTGCCACCGCAGGGGTCACGAAAGTGTGAAAATGTGTAACTGCTGCGTGGACTGATTAGATGACCGGGTCCTGCGTCCAAGGATCACCGGGGTGGGTGCTGATGTTCTTGCATTTGGCGCTTGTTTTTCAATGCCAATTGCCTAAGCTCAGGATTTTGTTTTATTCGTTTTCACGTTTTTCGAAGGACAATGGACAATGGTCTTACATTTGTATGGATTCACTTCGATGGCGACTTAGTGGCCATAATATCCGGCGAATTACGAACGTAATCGCGCCAAATAAAATATATGAACAGGATCCTTGCAGAGCCTTCTAGTACCCTTGGAATAATAAATCCCACTAAGCCATTATTATAGTTATTATTTATTGCCAACTGGATTGGGCTTAAGAAAACAATAATATTTAAAGAATATAATTTAAAATTTCGTATTAAACAAATCCTAGACATACTCTGAAAAATCTGTTTCATTTGAGAGATCCAGTTGCATTTTCCAGTCGTAAATCATTTATTTTAAATAAAAACTCCAGACTCAAACCTTTGCTTCTCTAAACTCTCTAGAGGTGACATAAAAACATAAACCTATCCTGATACCAATACCATCCAGAACTTAACCCTTTCGCCTAATTACAAGTACAACCGTTCCGAGAAGACTTTCCCTCATAAAAAGTGCTTGGAGTTTCGTTCTAACCCTTTTCCCGCACGGCCAACCATTTTTTCCGTCCGCCAAAGGGTTGAGGAAGTACACGGTAAGGACACGCATAGACATTGGTCATGCAAATGCGAACAAAGGACACCATAAAAAAAGACACAACCGAGGCGTCATAAAGAACACAAAGGCGAAGACATTAGCTGGAAACAAAAAGAAGAGAAAACGCAGAGCAAGCAAATTGCGGGGCGATTCGAAGGAACTCGCAAGGACATTCTCAGGATGCACTTTTTTCTTAATGGTGAAAGGGTTAAGGTGCGCCCACACAAAAAAAACACTAAAAACCGAAGAAATCTACCTGCCCAACTTCCAACTGGCGGATGCCATAAAAAACAAAAAATATTTTATGGTCGAAATTATTGAAAAAAAGGACGGTTGTCCTTTACGCGGAAGTGCGTTTTTTGTGTGCCGTTTTTTAAGTTTGGGCCAAAAGTTCGGGCACAATTGTATGTGGAGCGGAATGGGACAGAACCCGGCCTAATGACCATTAGAGATCTGGTATAGTTCGGACGGAATATCGTATCCTGAACTGGACCGGGTGGACTGAAAAGAAGTTTCTGGCGATTTTCCAGCTACTTTCATTGTTAAGACCTAATATTTTTGGTCTTACCTGACCAGAAACAAACCGAAACCAAGACGAAACGCTGGCCGAGATGCAAAGTGAGTCGCCCTCATAAAACACCGTGGCGTGTTGGCAGAAAATCCATCCATCGATTGTCTTCCATGTCCTGCCGTTGTCCTTCACGCTTTTGTTTGCCGCGCAGCTAATTTTACTGTGGAACTATTAGGCAAAACAATGAAAATTAGAGCAACTATTTGCCCATCCTCTGTCCCTGCTCTAGTTTCCTTTTTTAATCCTTCAGTTGAGTTCATTTCGGACTAAAAAAGGATTTTTCGGCTGCTAGCTCGTCCTTTGCCATAACATTTCAGGCTAAAAATATTTCCCGGTTTCTGTTGCTTTCTGTCTTCCGTGTCTTTGCAGGATTGTGGGCGTAACGGGACCTTTTGCACTTTTGATTTATGCAAAAAGGACATTTGCGTGTCAGGACGCGTCGCGGGTCTTAAGTCAGTGTTTTTAGTTTTTTTTATGTTTATAGAAAAATTATATTTTTAAACACTTTATAATCTAACTTTCTACTAAATATATTTTCTATTCTAGAACATCATAAATGACCTCTTTTTAGGGATATTTTTAAAGGATATTATGTTTAAAAACCTCTTAATTAGCAACAAAAAACTGAAATAAAATGGTTAACCATTATTACCGTGTAATCCGCTTTAAAACTCAAGATGATGGACAAATCAAAACACAAAAAAGATGCCCTAATGAGGTTGCCCTAAGGACCTCTTAAGGCAAAACTCGGTCAACCTCAAAATCCTGTCTGAATCAATGAGCATTGAAGGGAGATATTTGCATATGGGAGATTCAAAAGACACCAAGATACAGATGTTGCCAGCCTCCCCAGGAGAATGAAACGATTTTAAGGATATTATGGGAAGGCGGCTGGGTCAAAGATCATGCTGCATTTGCATATACCGAAGGGTACTTAACGATCCTTAGCGATCCTTGAGCATGTTTGTGTTTTCACCTATCTCGATCATAGGCATTCCCAATTAAGAGGTCAAGCGTGGCGGCAGTAGGTCACCCAAGGACCTTGGCCTCCGTAATACCTTCGGCTTCAACTTTACATAACTTTCCGTAAATATTCGACGCGGATCAGTGCTCCACGCCCGCCCGCCAGCTCAAGAAGCGCTAATCGGCTGATCAGTGCTCGGTAATCGCCCTGGACTAACTGGATCCTCCGGATCAACGCCGTTGATCCCCGGTGATCCTGCGTACTACGTAATGTTGGATTATGCCAAAATTTAAATCGCTTTTAAATCTGCTCTAGTTTGAGTCGCCTGGCCAGTCGCGCACTTCTTCGGATTCGCGGATTAATGGACGAGGCGAGGCCGACCAGGTAGCGTCCGCCGTTTAATCCTTTCTTCGGCTCTCGGCGGCATCCTAATCCACAACTAAGTCCGGTTGCAGTTTCTAATCCGGTTGACTGTGTCAACGTCATTGACAGGCCAGTCTCTCGGGTTACCTGCAGCTTCCTCTTCCATGTCCTGCGAAAGTGTATCTGAATCTGTAAATGTTCATATCTCTGTTCGCGGCGACTTGTCTCATTTGCATATCGACGTGGCTTTGTTTGCATTTTGGGCCGTCGTTGGTTTTGTAAATATTGCCTTTAAATTTTCCCTTTTCCGTCACCGCCTGTCGCAGGACTCAATAGATGCAAACATTTCAAGTATAATGGATACAAAATATGCTGTTTATCTTAAACAGTCCTTATTAATTGGGTTTTGGTAGTAAATTCTGTTGGAGAAAGGCCATAGACCATATAGGTCTTATTTTAATAACCTTTTATAAGAAAATCCTCTTCAAGGATAACCTACATATAGCTTTAAAAGACTAGCTTAGATCCTTATTGTTAAGGTTTTAAAGTGAAACCTATTTTAGAGAAAGTTAGAGTATATACATTCCCTATTCTTTAAGAACTTATTACAAAAAAGTTCTCATAAAAATCCCCCTCAAGGATAACCCGAACTTCTGGGCAAGTTCTGGACATCACTCTTACGGAGTAAGCCAAATCTGTTAAAGCAACAGGAAATCTCACCGGTCAAATCAGTTGGCCCGAATTACAGACAACTAACTTGCCAATGTGTCTGGGCTTAAAGTTCCCGCACAGGAGCCCCGAAAAACAATTGGCGAAGGCGAGTGGCTGTCGTCTCCCACCCAGGGAGCCCCACTCTCGGTTGGCCAAAAAATCAATAATCAATAATGAAGCGAAGCTCCCAAAAACACTGCCAAAGAGCAGCTGCAATCCGCAAAATGCAGCGCCAGAATCAGAAAATGCAGCGCGTGGACCAAAACCCAAAGGATGAAAACTAGACGACAACTTGCCGGAGAGCGAGTGAGAGCGAGCGAGGGTGAGTGAGCCGCCGTATGGGGGATGCCGTTCTTTGGGGTTGGGGGCATTCGCACTCAACTCACTCGCAATGAGCTCATTTACACCAGCATCCGTTTTGAGTGAGTTTCGTTTCGATTTGGATGCGATGCTCTCCGCTTCTCCTGTAACAACTGAGCGCTCTCTGAGGGTCTCGGTTCTTGTCAGTGCTCGGGTCTGTGCTGTGTTTTGCTGCATTTTTGACATTTGTTTCCTCTTTGCAATTGAGATTTGTGATTTGAGTCGGAATTTGAGTGCTTGAGTGCTCTATCCGGAGTTGATTTTGTCTATGACTAGCGCCAGTTGAGCACAGGGTACCGTCAGTCGTGCTCTGAGATTCGAAAAAGGCGAACGTCGCCCCAGACAAGGAGCAACCACAAGCCAAATCACACCAAAGGACGAGTGCGATAACGAAACTGCTACCAAAATAAATCTTGCCAAAAGTTATAAAAGCAAAACAACTGTGAACGTGCTTAAAAAAAAAAAAAAACTGAGTCTGAGTTTTTTGGATTATTTTTTAGTTTGCCAAAGACTTTTTCCGCACATGCGCGAATTCCGCGCAAAAAAAGGCAAGCTAAAAAGAAGAGGGCCAAAAAATAGACAAAAACGACAGGCAAGGAGCATTTGAGCCCCATTTCACCGCTCCCCACCACCACCACCACCCCCCTGGCACGCACTGTTATCGCAGCCTCTGTGTGCGTGTTGATTTAACGGTGCCGCGGTCAAGTGTACAAAAAGAGAGTGAGAGAATCCGCGACTGAGAGCGCACTGCTCCCCAGTTCCCGTTTCTGGATCCACTTCTGGAAAATTAGTCCGGAGGACGCCAAGGTATGTAAATAGTAATCCCAATAATCTTCATTAAAAATTTCTATCGTAAGCATCGTAACATGGCTGGGCGGGGGTCTAGCCTTCAATAAATCTTAAAAAACCCATACAGGTAGAAATGTTCGAAAGCTTCGCTAGCTAGCTTTCCTCCCACTGATAAACAAATAAACAAAATGTAGGATCTATTTGCGGGGCAAATTTTAAAATGTTGGGGTATGCATGAATATGGACTGGATTTTGAAAGATATTAGAGAAATATTTGAGATAATATTACTAAAAATTAAGTTAATAACTGATATCCTAGGACGAGGGGAGTACATATTCGAATGCTTTCAGGGATAAGTCATTGGCTAAAAATGCCTCGGAAAAAATTCTAAAACAATATTTTAAAATCTGTCTGGCTTTCGGCCGATCTTTGGGTGAACTTGTTTTTTGCCCGCTCTGTCTGTTTTTGCATTCTGCCCAGAACTGCATTGCTTGGCCCCCAACTCCCACAGCTACCCTGCCCCAACGCCTGACAGCTAATTTTATTTGTTTACATGTCGACTTTCATGTTATTTTTTCTTCATACCTCCTGGCCGACCATTTTTACCATTTCTATTCGCCGCCTTTCCTCTTCCCCAAAATGCATTTCTCCCCATTCGGATTATTTTTTTTTTAATAATTTAAATTTAGACATCGAACTATAATTCAAAGTCAACGTTGCAATTTTTTAATGGCGAATCGCTCATCCCTTGCCAAAAAATATCAAATAGTCAGATTTTGAGATGTTTTTTTAGGATCTCGTCACAAGACATCTCGCATAGACGGGCCGAAATGATTGTCAACTCGGATGGGGGGACGACAGCCTTAATGTTTTCTGACAAAAAGAACTGATGAGGCTTTGTTAGGCGCATAAAAATAAAAATCTCTATATTATATTGCATTTATTTATAAACCCAAATGACATTGAATGAGTTCGGCTGCAGTTGCAGTTGCATTTTTTTTTAGCCAGCCGTGAAGAGTTTTTCCAAAAAGGACACAGCCTAAAGGACACAACAAGTTGTTCTACCAAAGCCATCACTTCAAGACCTCAACTAGAAGTTTTCTGGCAACTATCCTTCTCTTGGCTCACTCTTTTTCTTTTTAGACATTTTTCCCCCAAAAAGAAAAACATTTTTTTGTGGCGCATTTTCTGCGTTCGTGAATTTTTCCATTTTTGCAATTTTCATTATATTTTTACGTGGGGGTTGGGGGGGGGGGTTGGGGGGTAGGAGGGAGGGTGGTGGCAAAACGACTAGCACATGTTTAGTTTACTTTTGCAGTTTCGGTTGCCTGGCTGCTGCCTCAGTGCACTACCAGCGCCTCCTTTCTCGCCCCTTTACAGTGCGCGCCCCATAGTAGTTGCGTTGTAGCCGGCGTAATATTCATTTTACACTTGGCCTTTAGTTTGGCTTTGTTGTTCTTGTAGTTGTTGCTATTGTTGTTGGGTGTAGCACACAAAAAAACGCAAACGAAATGCAAAAATTCTCTTTGTTGCACACTCTCGACCAATTAATTTTGGCTTTTTCTTTAAAAATATCCACAAAAGAAAAACTAAATAAATATGCTAGGCTTAAGTATATTTTCTATTTCCTGCACCATCAATTATGCCCGGTAATCATCAAGCCTTTCCACGGAGCACCCACCACCCTATATTGCGTTTTTAATAAAATATTTACTTGGAAGCACAAACAATTGGCCAAAAATGCATCGAAAAATGGCAAAAATAAAAAGAAATGTTATTTGTGGAACTGCGCAAATCAAGAAAGCATTTTTTTAATGGATTTTTGGTGAAAATATTTTACTTTTCAAACAACAAATAGTACAGTTTATAGATTTAGGCCTAAAACTTGACATAATTGTTTACCTTTTAAGCCCAGCAGCTGTGTCTGATCCGTTAATTTAGTTAAATCCTTTTTGCTTTTTATTAGCAAATGGGTGAGTGTATAGGCCTGGTCCGCCTCCTTCGCAGATATTCCAGTGACCAACTTAATCCACATAGAAAACCGAAGGGAAATTCGGAGTCGCAGCCGCTAAGCTGGCTAGCGCTAAGCTCCCCGGATCATCCAAATCCAAGTGAGCGTACTTTTTTGTGTTTCGCACCAATTTCTTCTTTAATCCAGAATGGATCAAGCACGCAATCCTCTAGCGGTGATCCGCTATCCGCGACCTGTACCTGACTTTCCGTCACCTTTTTCCCGGTCGCGCGGCATTTGATCCTTGGGCGCGTGCGCCCGTCTACCTGACCCGTATATAACCCAATGCCGGCCGAATCTCCTCAGTCAGTTACGAGTTTGCCATCCCAGCGGCAACACCCAGCGATCCTCTCGCACTTTCAACATTTTTGAAATAAAAACTCTGCGTATTTGGAATATATTTTGAAAAACACACACATCATCATCATCGTCACACACACAACGGCCAGTAAACGGTACGTGGAATCCAAAGGATATTATAGCCTCCCCTGTCCCAGTTCTCCATTTTGTATGAAAAATCACTCAAACAGCCAGGGGGGTGGTGGGTGTCCCACCATGGAGAATTTTTAAGGGTGGCTGCCGTAAAAATAACAAAAAAAAAAGAGGAAAAAATAAAATGAAAAGCAGAGGGGAAAAAAGAACAAAAAAGAAGAGAAAAGATGAAAAAAAACTCAAACGCAGGCGCAATAACTAACCACCCCTTTCTCCCTCTCTCCACTCTCCCACAGCCGTCAAGAGCCGCCAAGATGCAGAACTGGGAGACGACATCCACGGCCAACTACGAGCAGCACAACGCCTGGTACAGCAGCATGTTTGCCGCCAACATCAAGCAGGAGCCGGGCCACCACCACGAGGGCAACAGTCTGGCCAGCAGCCCCCGCCAGTCGCCCATACCCTCGCCGATGAACCCCGGCAACCAGCTGGAACAGTTCCTCAAACAGCAACACCATCAGCAACAGCACCAGCACCAGCAGCAGCCAATGGATACACTCTGCGCCATGACACCGTCTCCTAGCCAGAACGATCAGAACAGTCTGCAGCATTTTGATGCCACACTCCAGCAGCAACTGCTGCAGCAACAGCAGTACCAGCAGCACTTCCAGGCGGCCCAGCAGCAGCACCACCATCACCACCACCTGATGGGTGGCTTCAATCCCCTGACGCCGCCCGGTCTGCCCAATCCCATGCAGCACTTTTACGGCGGCAGCCTGCGGCCCAGTCCCCAGCCCACTCCGACAGCGCCGTCCGCTGCCTCGGTGACCTCCGCCACCAGCGAGAAACTGCAGGCACTCACCCCACCCATGGACGTGACGCCGCCCAAGTCGCCCGCCAAGTCCAGCCAGTCGAACATGGAGCCCGAGAAGGAGCAGGACCAGATGTCCAACTCCAGCGAGGACATGAAGTACATGGCCGAGTCGGAGGACGACGACACCAACATCCGGATGCCCATCTACAACTCGCACGGCAAGATGAAGAACTACAAGTGCAAGACGTGCGGCGTCGTGGCCATCACCAAGGTGGACTTCTGGGCGCATACCCGCACCCACATGAAGCCGGACAAGATCCTGCAGTGCTCCAAGTGCCCCTTCGTCACCGAGTTCAAGCACCACCTGGAGTACCACATCCGCAAGCACAAGAACCAAAAGCCCTTCCAGTGCGACAAGTGCAGCTACACCTGCGTGAACAAGTCGATGCTCAACTCGCACCGCAAGTCCCACAGCTCGGTGTACCAGTACCGGTGCGCCGACTGCGACTACGCCACCAAGTACTGCCACAGCTTCAAGCTGCATCTGCGCAAGTACGGCCACAAGCCCGGCATGGTGCTGGACGAGGACGGCACCCCGAATCCCTCGCTGGTGATCGATGTCTATGGCACTCGACGTGGCCCCAAGAGCAAGAACGGAGGAGCAACGAGCAGTGGATCGGGCAGCAGCAGCCGCAAGCCCAATGTGGCGGCCGTCGCTCCTCAGCAACAGCAGCCCCAGCCGCAGCCTCAGGCAGCAGTGCCCGCTCCCCCCACCTCCCAGTTGAGCGCCGCCCTCCAGGGATTCCCTCTGTCTCAGGCCAGTGCTGCTCCGGCTCTTTCCTCGCCGGTGCCGCCCATGGTGGCCTCGCCCAGCAAGAGTGTAGCCAGCGGGGATCAGAGCTTGCCCAGCCCGGCGAACCTGCTACCTCCACTCGCCACCTTGCTGCAGCAGAACCGCAACATGGCCTTCTTCCCCTACTGGAACCTCAACTTGCAGATGCTGGCCGCCCAGCAACAGGCCGCCGTTCTCGCCCAGCTGTCGCCCAGGATGCGAGAGCAACTCCAGCAACAGCAGCAGCAGCCCGCCAGCGACAACGAGGAGGAGGAGCAGGATGACGAGTACGAGCGCAAGTCGGTGGACTCCGCCATGGATCTATCCCAGGGCACGCCCGTCAAGGAGGAGGAGAGCCAGCAGACTCTGGCCATGAATCTGAAGCTGCAGGAGGAGGACACGCCTTTGATTAGCAGCTCGAACGTATCGCGGCGCAAGGGCCGCGTCCTGAAGCTGGACACTCTGCTGCAAATGAAATCGGCGGCCCTCACATCCCCCGAGCAGCTGAAGGTGCCTCCGAGCAGCATGCCCACTGCCTCCTCACCCATCGCCGGGCACAAACAGCTGCCGGAGGAGCACTGCTCGGGCACCAGCTCCGCCGACGAGTCCATGGAAACATCCCACGTGCCGCAGGCCAACACCAGTGCTAGCTCAACAGCCTCCAGCTCGGGCAACAGCTCCAACGCCAGCAGCAGCCACAGCGGTAGCGGTAGCGGTAGCGGCAGCGGCAGCAACATCAACGGAAGCAACAGCAATGCCAGTAGCAATGGAAACTCCAGTGCAGTGGCCCCGGCATCGGGAACACCGGCGGCGGCGGGAGCCATCTACGAGTGCAAGTACTGTGATATCTTCTTCAAGGACGCCGTGCTGTACACCATCCACATGGGCTACCACAGTTGCGACGACGTCTTCAAGTGCAACATGTGCGGCGAGAAGTGCGACGGCCCCGTCGGCCTCTTCGTCCACATGGCGCGCAACGCCCACTCCTAAACCGAACCAGCCGACCTTGTTATTATTTATCTACACACTATTATACCTTTGATATCGTTGTCCAGAATTGTAAATACTCGTAGTTTAAGTTATCGAAATTATTTTGTTGTCAAGAATTGTAAATAAGCAAAACACTAAGTCGCTAGCAAGCCAATCTAATCCTAGGTCTAAGTTTTAATATCTATCCTAACTGTATCGAACTGTATGCACTTTCTATCTATCCAACTGGCTCTCGTATCCTTTGAATTCGACTAAGAACCGTGAAGAAGGTTTAAAAAATGATCATCAATTATCATCAATCTAATCCTAAGTTAATATTATTTCTAAGCCAAAAACCAAACAAAACCAACCAACAGTCCAAAGTCAAATTAATAAAATATAGTTTATAATCCATGAATGAGTATATTTTTAGTCATAGTTGCCCTATATTCCCCCACCCCACCCAGTATTCTGTTAGTCCAACCAGACCAAAACGAAAAACAAATCGATCGAAATCAAATAAAAACTATACACAAATTACACAATATCACTTTTTTATTTCATTTTCGGCACAAATCTTTGGCAAAAATGACAATATTTTCGATGCAACTGAAACTGACGAAAGCAGAAGTACAAATTTATATACTTTTCTTATATAAAAGACCAAGGAATCTGAGCGAATGGATCAAAATTAACAAATATTTAGCTATTACTATCGGAGGTCTCGTTACGTGTCCGGTTTAAGGCTAGACATCTTTTTAAGTACAATTGTATAATTAGCATAAGAGTTTTATAATTAGCATTGGTTTTGAAAATGATTGGATATTATCTGAAAACCTTTTCAAGTTCAACTATGAAACCTGGCTTTATTTAATTCCCGAAATATTCCAATTATGACTACAAGAGAAACCATTTTTTAGATAATTTTATAATATATGAATGACATGTACTTTGCCATTAAAAATTAAAAATTTTAAAGCCAAAAATAAGGTTGATTTTTTTATAGTATTGTATTATGCCCAGAAGTACACCCTGATCCTGCCATATGTCGGTGATTTTTGGAAAATGATGCATCACCACCCGCACCAAGTAGTTCCTGCAAAAACTGCTCCATCATTTGCTAAATATCCTAGATATATCCATTATTTGGAGGAGAAAAGGACAAGAACAAGAAGGCTGTGGTGTGGTTGGAAACCAAACAAATTAGACCTTTCCCTAGGATCTCCCTAGGATTTCCTTTCCCGGTTTAAAAATTTGATGGATTATTGACATTTTGCGTTGAAACGCACATTTTCCACATTGCGTCAGGGGGGGATTGAATAATAATAATGAGAAACCCATGAGCACACGGTGAAGAAGTCGCAGAGGTGTGGGGCAACGCCTTCCACTCAAGATGACGCAGCACGAGGCCTCCTCCATACGAAGGCGACTGATCTTGGGGTTGTTGCGCATGCGCCGAGCACACTTCACCCGAATTGAGTGAAAAGGAAACTCCATTTTGGGAAAATGCTACTGGCGCCGTATTTAATTGATGAAGCAATTTTTAATCTATGCATTTCCCCCCTAAAGTATTAATCGTTTAAATGGCCTTTTTCCCATTTAAATTTCTCATTAATTAATATTTATGGGCGAATTAAATTCCGCTGCGAGTCAAGGGTGGCCAAAGATGATGGTTTCAAATCCCCTGCTTCCACAGATCTTATCACAAATAAGATTTTGCATATCCCTTTAGATATTAAAGCCTGAGCATATTTGCAGATCCTGGCGATTTCAGCAAAGTTAAGTTGCCGATTTGGCCATTGTTTCGGATATATCCTTGGCTTGTGGCTGCCGCAGGCGAAAGATGTTTATCATTTGAAAGGAAGATGAGTCCGGCATTGTCCTGACCCGAGGAAACGATCCCTAGTTTTTGGTTTCTTATCTCAGCTTGTGGCTTTGTTGCATTTTTTGTTCGTCCTGCAGAGGCTTATTGTTTGCGGAGTGGACAAAAAAAAAAAAAAACCAATGGACAAAAAATCTTGGCCACTTTGTCTTCTGGGAGTTCTTCAAATACTTCAATTGCCCGACTGCTGACCATTTGAGACGAGTATTTTGGGTCACTTAGGGTTGCTATTATCTGTTTTTTTTTTCTTCCAAAAATGCAGCTGTTTTTGGCATCATCCTAGAAGAGATTCTTTTGGATATACTCCCCCAACTTTGAATTAATATTGAGAAGCGTGCCCAGCACGTGCATCGATCGACTGAAAAATAATATTTCAAAATATATAATATGATATTGCTTATGATTTTTGTACGTGTAGTAGCGAAAGGGAAAAATCTCCCATTGAGCTAAGCAATTCCATAAATACGGCATTTATGTAAAGCCACCACCTTCCACACCGCCATTTTGGGATGGGGAGCTGGATTAGTTCTTGGCTACGGATTGCGTTTTGGGAATAGAGGGAAGGTGGCCATTTTTAGCTGCCCGACCCTAAAAATATCAGCAAACAAAAATAGCAAACAGAGTTTAGTGGAAAGGGGTTACAAGGTTTTTCACTCACTATTACCAAAAATATTACTCCGGGGGTTTCTGGCAGCCCGTTGTGGGTGTTTAGATGATTGAAGCACTCCTGGGGGTGCAGTATTCGATGATTAGCAAACCATCCCCTAGACCAACTAATAAGACCCCTCATCAAACAGCCGCCTTCGATGAGCTGTTGATGGCATCAGGAAAAGCCGGCGCCCACATCCCAGAGATCAACCAAAAAATACCCAAAACTCCTCGGATCCTTTTTTCCACAACTTTACGCATTTTAATTATGAAAATTGCCAGAGCCAGATCAGACGGGATTGGCCACAGACCCGGATCAAAGGCTCACCCATCATCTGTGTGTGTGTGGGTTAATTATGAACGGCGATCCTTTCAAAGTCTTGACCATGACGTCATGTGCGAGCCGTCCGCCGGTTACCTTAAGGATTTGTTGAGCCTCCGGTTATTTATTTCTGTAAACAGTTTTTCACTGGAATTGATCGTGGCCACGAGATCATGTGGGAGACGAAAAGGGACGAAAACACAGAGGTCCTTTTCAACTCGTCCAACAGCTGACCAGAGTCTGAGCTGCGATATTGAGGTGGGTGTAGCGAATTCTTAAGTGGCCATTGCCGCCGCTAACGAGGGGCTGAACACGTCAACCAGAGGCTTGGCACTCTGCCAGGATAATGGATAGCTACAAGGGTTTATCTAGCAATATGTCTTACCAGTCGCGTGTCGTTCTTCTTAGTTTTATAATAATATTACAAACATTGTTTTAATATTAACTTATTTAAACTCTTAAGAAAAGTACTAGAATATAATACCTTGAAACTATAGCTTTAATGACGATTTTCAAAACGATGATTTCCTATTAGTAGCAGTAATCGGAGATTTTATGATAAATTAGGAATATGAAGAACTATGTATGTAGACCTTAAATAGTTTTAGAAATAGTATCTAGTAATAGTAATATCAAGTATTTTATTTAAATATTTTGAAAATCTTTATAAAAATTTGAGTTGATAAATTTGTAAAGCTTTTAATGCTGAAAACATATACATACTTCTAAAAAGTGAGACTTCCAAAATGAAAATATTTCATAAATTTGTTAAACCAAGAAGCTACTCTAACTCCATTTCAAAACTGAGATATGAACTCCTCAAGTTCATAATTTGTAAACTATTGAATTATTTAAATTTAAATTCCTCCAAAGTCTTTATAAATTATTTAAACGAATATGATAGTTCATTATCTATGCGATAGACTCTATGCTCTCTAATCCCAAAATATCAAACAATAATGTCTATTCAAAGGCCCAACCAGGACTAATTTACGTAAATGAATTGATGAATATGCAAGAATATGGAAAATTCATGCTGTTTCGGGAAAATCTGTGAAATAGTTCTGGATATTTTTATGGTGGGGTATTGCTAACGGACCCAAAAAGACCAGTCTATGGGGAAACAACAAACAAAAAGCAAGGAAGCTAGCGATAAAACTAACAGAAGTGGAAGGATGTTTACAGTTTGCCGAAAATAATGTCCACTCTACATGTAAATGGATAGAAAAAAGAAATATACTTGGAGAAGACTGCCATCCGAATGGGATGGAAAAAACATCTGCCCCTGATGGTACTTTAGTTAACGAAAACAACAAAAGGTTAAAAATATATGCAAGTCCGGGCCCAGGACTCGTCGCCATTCCCATTCCACAGATAATGTCCAGCATCCGTTATGGAGAGACAGAGAATAGGAAGTTGACAACAGCGTGTGCTCCGATCTCTGGGTGAGAGAGCGAGCGGCTGTGAGCAGTGTGAGGGTTGCACAGATACGCGTGTCCTGCGAGTCCTGCGAGTCGATATTTGCACTGGAGTTGGCCCAGCCGCTGGATTCATCTGGTCAGTTTGCCGCAAACAATACAAATTTTGTAAGGGCCAGTCGATTGAATTCGAACTTGGCCGGTTCCAGGACAGTTCCAGCAGCCTTTCCCTTTTGTTTGCCCACAACCACCTCCACCAGATGGCGGCAAGTCAATAGAGAAATCAAAGCAGCCTGGGAATAGAGTAGACTAGCGTTCCATGTTAAAAAGGGTAAGGGTTCGATAAAATATATCCATTTAAGAGATATCCCCATGAAATAATTGAACTTTTTTGCGTTTTCCCACCCCAATCGATCGCTTCCAACCAATCAAAATATGGCAGACAAAAAACAAGCAATTAAACGATTCGTTTTTAGGAAATTTCACGCAAAAAATGCGATTACCACCAATAAAAATATCACACAAAAAACGCTCAACGAAAAAAACCAAACACATCGAATCCCAAACTACCCACTCGGAGTGATGCGGGGTGGGAATGGGCAACCAAACCACCACCACCACCTCGTATAGGGGGTTGCAAAAAATAAACAGCAAAAAAAAAAAGAAATAATATGGAAACAAAAATGAAAAAGAATCCAGAGGACCATTTGGCAAATGGATTCAATGGATCGATATTCTTTTTAGGGGTGAGGCATGTGTGGGTGAGTTGGAAATGTGAATAAAAAACAGGTAGGGTAGGGATTTCGGTTTTGGTTTTTTTTTGTAACAGATACTTTTTCTCAGCGACATGTGTTTGTTTTTTGAAAAGATTTTCAAGATTCGGAAATCGGCAAATCGACTTATTGGTCTTTTGTGATAGGTTCGAAGTGCAATTTTCAGCTGGGTGGATAGAGGGACGCTGTGAAATGTGAGCAATTAGGGAACTTGGAGGATGATGTATGGGTATCAGGTAGTGGTCGCAGGATCAAAACCGAGGAGTATGAGCAGTCGATACAGGTGTTAATCGATACTCCAAGAAATCGCTTAGATACTTGATGGGCGGATATTGGTCTCGAATTTCCGTTAGTTTTCCACCAAAGAATCAAGTTCAATCCAACCCAAATCCGCCCTCCACCGCCTCCGAGGCGGCTTGTGTCATGGGCTGTGGGACACGACATCTGTCAATTGCATGATTCGCTCTCATTTCCAGCTGCCAGATCCCAGATTTGCCCCTTTTCCCCCTCAGCTCTTTGTTATCATGCAGGTGCTCATCATCAATTCATCAATAAAGTCGGTCTCTGTGACTGCTATTTGCCGAAAGTGAAGTGCATAAATTTCTGCTTCGATTTTCCGAGCCTTACTTGCATTTTTCAGCTGGTCATTGTGGTTGACAAAAGGGTTGGCAGAAGGGAAACTAACAATTTCCATGGTTTTCTTCGGAAAATGCGAATAATTTCTGCTTTTTCCCGAAACGAGGGAGTAACATCTGAATAAAGGTGCTACATTTCGATTATGAACCCCCTTGTCCGATTTTACACCCTTTTTGTGGTGGGAAATGGTCTAAATTGGTAGTGTTTTCATATTTATTCACTAAATTTTTAAGGTCTGGAAAGGTATAAAGGAAAAAAGGTTGTTAAGAGAGGCTTAAAACAAATTGTATCCATCCTTCGCTGAGCCATATTGTTCATCCGCGCATTTTCCCCATTTCGTCCCCTTCGAAGTTTAAGAAAAAATCTAAAAATAAATTAGTTTCCAGGTTTTGATGCAGATTTGTGGAGAATCGATCTACAAATCGTTTAAGGTATTCCGCTCAAGAATCGGATGATTATTGGCAAAGATATGGCTTTCGCAGGGAGCCATATTGTCCTTCCTTGCATTTTCCTCATTTCGAATTTTCCCACAAAATGTAAGAAAAAATCTTTCAAAAAATTAGTTTCCAGGTTTTGATGCAGATTTGTGGAGAATCGATTTACAAATCGTTTAAGGTATTCCTCTCAAGAATCGGATGATTATTGGCAAAGATATGGCTTTCGCAGGGAGCCATATTGTCCTTCCTTGCATTTTCCTCATTTCGAAGGGGATCCCCCACAAAATTAAAGAAAAAATCTAAAAAAAAAATTAATTTCTAGGTTTTGATGCAGATTTGTGGAGAATCGATGTACAAATCGTTTAAGGTATTCCGCTCAAGAATCGGATGATTATTGGCAAAGATATGGCTTTCGCAGGGAGCCATATTGTCCTTCCTTGCATTTTCCTCATTTCGAAGGGGATGCCCCACAAAATTAAAGAAAAAATCTAAAAAAAAATTAGTTTCCAGGTTTTGATGCAGATTTGTGGAGAATTGATCTACAAATCGTTTAAGGTATTCCGCTCAAGAATCGGATGATTATTGGCAAAGATATGGCTTTCGCAGGGAGCCATATTGTCCTTCCTTGCATTTTCCTCATTTCGAAAGGGATCCCCCACAAAATTTAAAAAAAAAACTTAAAAAAAAATAAATTTCCAGGTTTTGATGCAGATTTGTGTAGAACCGATCTACAAATCGTTTAAGGTATTCCGCTCAAGAATCGGATGATTATTGGCAAAGATATGGCTTTCGCAGGGAGCCATATTGTCCTTCCTTGCATTTTCCTCATTTCGAAAGGGATCCCCCACAAAATTTAAGAAAAAATCTAAAAAAAAATTAATTTCCAGGTTTTGATGCAGATTTGTGGAGAACCGATCTACAAATCGTTTAAGGTATTCCGCTCAAGAATCGGATGATTATTGGCAAAGATATGGCTTTCGCAGGGAGCCATATTGTCCTTCCTTGCATTTTCCTCATTTCGAAAGGGATACCCCACAAAATTTAAGAAAAAATCTAACAAAAAATTAGTTTCCAGGTTTTGATGCAGATTTGTGGAGAATCGATCTACAAATCGTTTAAGGTATTCCGCTCAAGAATAGGATGATTATTGGCAAAGATATGGCTTTCGCAGGGAGCCATATTGTCCTTCCTTGCAATTTGCCCTTTCCATTTATTTCCATTCATTATTTAAAACTTATTTAGGAAGTTTTTTTTTTAATGTTCTAGTCCTTTCCAATTGTTTAATTCAGTAGAGTGAGTCCCCGACTGCCGTGAGTTTGTCCATTTGTGAGGTTGACCATTTTGGAAAAAGAAGAAAACTCACCCTTTATGGTTTGGGAATCCATTTCCCCTTTTCTAGTTCTATATGTACTATAAGCGTTGCTTGGTTTTATTTTAAGAGTGCCACGCGTCCTCCCCCTTTCACCCTCCCAAAAGGCAACCACTTCGGGCCTCATCTCCAATTTACAGCACGTAATAAAAACAAAATGAAATTATGAAGGGGTCTGCTTGGAAGGCATTAGAAGTGTCTTTGGTTATTTTGGGAAAGACGCGCTCCAGCCCCTCTTCGGCGGGGCCAATCATCGCCGAGGGATTAGAGGATCTCGGCGTGTGTGGCACCGCAAGATCTTTGTCATTGAACTTGAAAAAGAGCCGTAGTTGGGAAACGTGCCCCAACAAATGTTGCCGCTACCCTTTCAACACATTTGGGCAATCTGACATGGAAACCCCTTATGTGTGTCCATAAATAAAACACATTGAGTGCTGCACCCGAATCCGAAAAGAAACCCTTTTCTTTTGTATCTTTATCTCACGCCTGTTGCATCATCATCATCATGGAGTGATACCCTCGTCATCCGTCGAGTACCAGCTCTCAAATTAACCACCAATAAAAAGGCAACACTTCATAAAAAAGAACAACTTCCGTTTGTCTTTATTTAACATCCTGATCCTGCTCCCTTTCCCCGATCCATTGTTCCCCGCCTGTTGCGCTCCCGAATATTTTTTAGGTAATGCTGTAATCGAGAGGTCTTTTAGGTAAACACCCTTAATTTGATTTTTAGCGCCACTTAACAAGAGGCACTTTTTTTTATACACACGCCTCTCATGCGATATGCATATGGGGTGAGTTTTTTTACAGGGGAGGGTAAAAAATACCCTCACTACAAAAAGATGTCAGCCTAATTGGGGTATCGAATACTCGGAATAGAGCCATTATTATGTAATTGAGCGATGTAAAAAATTATCGGGTGAGATCGAAATAGGGGGTCCAAATGGGCGTGGCTTGGTTTTTTTGTGGTTTATTTTTTGCAGAGCGATATAATTGGCTTCTGACTATTTGGAGTGTCTTTTATGATGGGATTTTGTATCCATAAGGAACATAGTTGGAGTAAAATTGCTTTAACAAATTTTTAGCACACTTCCAGATGCTGGATCCTGTATTCAAAATTCATCACATATCCATTTATTCACACATATTCATATTCATTCACTGATAGTGAATAGTTGGATTATTTTTTATAAATTGGCTTCCATTCGAGATATATTTTTTCTTGAATATATTTCGTAGTTTCTAGCTCCAATACCCTTATATGTACAATGGAAATTGCATTTATTCTCTCGCCATCATCTGCTGCCAGCGGATCCTTTGTCCGCATAATAAATTCATCACATAAAATGCTGATCCTGGCTCCGATCGATCCTACGCATTCCGAATACAAAATAGCCCAACAATTGAAACTCAACAGGGCGGACGCAAATTCAGAAAATTCAAATGTCATTCAAATAACGGCTGTCAATACAATGACCAAGCACGAGGTCAGGATTCGAGTCCTGCGAACTGTATATGCATATGGAGGGAGAAAGTAGAAAGGGAAATCAAGCTGAAAGGTAGATGAGCTGGAGTAGCAGGAGCAACGCCTGCATCTCATTTTGAGAATTCAGAAAATAAATAGAATCTTCTAACACTGAAAAAAAGTTTAAAATCAGAGTTTATGTTTTCATGGTACATTTATTGGAAATAAAAATGTCTTTCGAATACCAGCATCCCTAAATTTTTTTCACAGTACTAGGATACGATAGGTCGGCAATATCCTGACACAGGATACATGTGCGTTTATTGTTATTATTTTCGAGTTCCATCCGGTTTGGCCTCAGCTGACTGACAGCCAGCGGCCGAAGGCTACAAAAACATTCTGCATTCAGCCACCTTTCAAAGGCGTCGATGATGAGGACGAAGTCGGACTACCGGCTGAGGACACGACTTCCTCTCCGCCAGCTAACCACAACAGATGACTATGGTCCTGTAGTCATGTTTCTGCGCCGATAAGCGTGACATCTCAATCTGAATTCTCGATCTAAATCATGATTTCCCAGCCAGCCATGCCGTCCATTCATCTATTCACTTCGTCCTGGCCCAGCCTGAGGCCAATCACACGCTGACGGGATTAGTTCATGACAAGTTTTTTATCTGGGCTAATTGGACCGATCCACTCATTGTCCTGCCAAGCAGACAGCCATGAAATCACAAGGCGATCTTCGGATAGGACAATCTGAAGAAAATAAGTCGCAAGTCCTTCCACATTCTTTATTCTCCTCTTGTTGGCGTGCAATTGCCTTGAAATTTAAACTGACATTGATCCTAACGACGCCGTTTAGTTCTTAAACATAAATATTCAATATATTTTACGTTTTATATAAAATATTAAAACTAAAAGTCTTTATCAAGTGAAAATTCCAATGGGTACACAAAAATCCTTGAGAATTTCAGTTAGAGTATCAGTTAAAGGATTCCATCTGTAAAAGGAGTAGTCCTACTCTCCCCCAGGCTTATGGGAGCCCAAAATATATTCTCAACTGAAAGTGTAACTAAAGACTACAAGAAATTAGGGCATAACTCCATAACTCCACAGTCGGGAGCCAGGGCAGATGTCAAGCTGCTAAAGATCACACAGAGTTGAGACTATTCAAATGAAGGGTCCCCGGGTTCCAGGGAAAGCAAACAATTTCCCAAAGGAGCAGACATAAGAAAATGATTTGTAAGAAATGGAGTGAGAAGGACTCTCCATCCTAAGTCCCACGCCAAAGGGCAAGCAGGGTCTAGGGGCCCCTTAGAAATCGTAATGTCGCGTGTTGGCGCGTAAGATTTGTGTTTTCCGGGGTCGCATCCTCCATATCCGAAGACCCGACCTGGCACAAAGGGTCGGGGTCTCGGGGTCGAGGCTCACAGGAGTATAATAGGCTCATTTCCTCGCCTGCTCCTTGGGCTCCTGATTCTCTGCTCCTTGTGCGAGCGTAATAGCGTAAACATTTAACGGGAGCGTGCGCTGCGCACGCGCAACATTGCCTCACCCTGCGACCCGAACCCTTGGCCTCATGCAGATCCCGATCTTGGGTCCGGAGCATTGTTTGATTCCCTTAAGGCTTTGCGCGTCCTGTGATTGATTCACTGTTTGTTTTCATTGTCGTTTCTATGATTCTCCCCTGTACCCGATCAAAATCTTGTGGCTTTCTGTATGGTGCATAATAAGTCTTTGATGCGTCTTTGAGGGTGTAAGAGCCGGTTTTGGGAACGGGGGAGGACCTCATTGTTTAACTTTCCAAGGACTATTTGAAGAGAAAAACGAAAAAATCATTCAAAAACATGAAACGTCAATGAAATATCAAAATAGTACTCAAACAATAGATACAAAGTTTTCTTTTTAAAGAGAAAGTTTTTTGGTATTTCTTTAAGACTACTTATTGAATCTTAAATGATTAAGATTTATGCTTTTTCATACGGTTTTTGAGTTTTTGTAGATTCATAAATTGTTTATTAAAACATTGAAAAATTCTCAACAGCTTCTCAACAATATGGTTATAGGAACTAGCCGCTCATTAAATAGATTCTAACAAATGTTTCAAGCTTCCATTTCCAAATAGCCGGAAACTAGAGATCCGTAGTACCCGGGGGTACAACTATTATAGAATTTCCAGGCTACTCTAGAGTCTTAATAAAATCAGTATTTTTTCACTACAAATAAAGAAGTTATATTCTTTTTAGTGATAAAATTATACGAAGTAAATATATGCCGTACATCTACTGCTTAACCAAATGTTCAAGTATATTTCGCTTTTATAGAAGATATAAAAAAATAAATATTTAATAAAATAAAATCTAAGCCTTCAAACTCCTTTGAATATTCAGCTGCCTTAACACTTTCGTGGTTAATATCCGCCTCTTCAGTAGTAACAAGATGATACATGTGGCCACGTTTAACACCTCCAATTCATAATGAATGAGTTAAGAGCATCAACAAACTAAGGGAAAACATATAGGCGGAGGACTACATACATGGAGCCAAGCGAAGGGAGTCGTTCTAGGTGTCGGGTCGTCACGCCAGGGATCCGCCCGCATGGAAGGACATGTGTTAATCAAGCAGCAACCTCAGCAGCGCATAACTCTGTTGCAGATGGACTAATTTTCGTGGAGACGGAGTTAAGAGCAGCTGCCCGGCGGACTAAAAATAGTGCGTGGCAAGTCGAGCCTGGGCTACGATTTATGTGACAGAACTATCGTGTTTGCGCTTAATTTTCATTTAATTTTTATGGGCGCCAAAAAATGTGTCAGACGGCTGCTGCTTGGATCCTGGGGAGAACCCGGCTAATTCTGGCTATTTAGATGGACCAAAGAATACAATGTATTGAGAAAAGGTAACATGAGCTAAAAAACCAACACAAGGAACAATGTGACAGGCAATAGGAAGAGACAGACAAATGGGAAATGTGAAGAAAAGCGCAATTGTTGCAGAATCACAATTGAATGCAATCCGGAAATGTCCTGCGTGGACAAGGATCGATGGCCATCATCCAAGTGACATTAAGAGCTGCTCAAAAAGTGCTCCAGAGAGGAGTTCTTTCGTCCATCTACGGGAGAGATCATCCCCTGAAGATCGACTCAACTCGAAGCAAATGAGTAGAGGATCTTTAGGGGATGTTCATTTTAAAACTCACTCAACGAAAGTCGAGTGAAATTCAGTTATAGGTTCAGATTCCAAAATTGCCTTAAGTAAGGCCAGACTTGACCTCAAAGATGACCTCAAAGATGAAAGATGTTGAGAGAGTTGAAGGAAGACGCGCGCGCTGCTCCTTTTGTGCATTGGCATCCTTCGGGTCAGTTTCTGACCTTTTCCCTTGGCACCCGCTTCAATTGTCTTTCGACCGGGATCGTTGACAAAAGATCCAGGACATTGCCATAAATGTGATAAAGATTGTTTTTGCCCTTTGTCCTTTTTTGTGCAATTGCTTGGACACCGTGCCATAAATTGCCCTTTGACCGTCCATCGTTGATCATCGGCTAGGGGTTTGGAGGAAAAAAATACGTTGAATGATGCCTTAATTGAGGACATGGCAGCTGAAACTAGTCACTTCCTAAGAAATGCCCAGCAATTGTGGGTGTTTAGATCTACAGATCCTATTTTTACCAAAGTCGATATCTAACACATGTAATACCTTCAGATTACAGAAGCAAACTTTTATCTTTTTTCGGTGCTTAAGGATTGGTAGTTTTTTTTAACAATAAATAAAATCTAAAGACTTTACTGTTAATAAATGCATAATTTAAAATACAATCGGCTAAATCGGTATAAATATTAATTTTAAAATCGATTTTCTATGACGAATCCCCTGGAGACCGTGAATTCTACCACAGCGAGCTCAAAGGAAAGTCATTTTATTTTTGCTCTAGACTCGAAAGTTATTGGTAATGACTACTTGGAGGGTTATTTTGGTTAGTATTCTGTTTGCTACGTTCCTCAAGGTAGGTAGGTAACTTAACCATGATCCCATAGAGCTCTATTACCCCAAAATATCAGTTATTTTAGACAGAGACGTATTCGCAACTCTCGAGGAATTGGTAAGGTTGTTGTAAGATATTTTTAAAAGCCTATGAATTCAAAACATTGAATCCGCAGAGAGCCCTGGAATCGGTCAGTGTTAAGCACATGAATTTGCTTAAAAAAATCAACTCGACTTACTACAATAGGCCAGGAAACTCAGCAAATAATACAGAGTTCGAAAAATACTTTAAAAAGGTATTGAAAGCTCTAAACCTAAGCTACCACGACGTAGACCTTATAATAGACGCATATGTAGACTTCAAAATATACAATAAATTCAGGTTAGACTTGGAGAAAGAGGTTCATGAGAGACTTATAGTCGTAAATAGGGCTCTTAAGATTAAAAATATTATAGCTGAGTGTCGGGACTTTTATACTAAGATGCAAAGTCAACTTATGGCGAGCTTTATCCAATCAAACGCCATGAAAATGGAAGCCATTTATTCCATTAATGAAAAGTGTGAAGATTTGGAAAATGTTACTCTCCCAACGGAAGCACCAAAAATAACAAGAGAAACAAAGAAATCGGAAATAATTGCAACACAGCTTCGAAACATACTGTTTAAATACAACCTTCGACCTTGGGGCAAAAGACAATACCCTGATTTTGACGAACAAATTTGGAAAGTGTTTATGGCTACCATCAAAGGAAATGAAGCTCAAAAGAGATTGGCTTTAAATACATTTTTGAAATACGATGAAGAACGTGATAAATTGGACAAGGCGCTTGCCGCTAAAGTAGCAAAAATAAAGCGAAAACTTAATACGGGAGTTAATACTGCGTGTAGAGAGGAATACGTAGAGTTCATTAAGAATCTAAGTCAAGCTATGTTTCAGACTTTACCACAAAAGAATAGTTTCCTTGCAAAAAATCTTTCACGTAAATGTTGATAAATTCATAAAAGAAACAAATAAAATTATATCAAAGACTAGCCAATGTTTTATTTATGTTGATTTGTCTACACAAATATTATTAAGTTTAGAGTCTCTGTATTATTTAAGTTTAGAGAAGTTAAAGATATTAAAGTTTAGCATTTAAAATGTTTGTTCCCGATACACTCACAAAAAGATTTTAAATTTCCTAAAAGTTTAAAGTTAAAGTTTAAAGTGATATAATATTTATATTATATTCTTATACTTAAATACTTATTTAACATTTATGCTTCTAAACCAGAAGATCCCCTAAAAATAAAATAAAGCAAAGTTTTTAACCGATTATAAATTTGAAATTTCCTCAGTGTGACCATTGAAGCTCACATTCTGCTGCATATTTTAGTACATTTTGGATCTTGGTGCGCTGAGTGCGCTGCCACACAGCTAAAATCATACAATTTAGTTTTAAACAAAACAAAATGAGTCAATATAGCCACGTTAAGTATACGCAGTCGCCAACGCCATCGGTGGTCTCCGGCTACTCCAGCGCCTCGCGGCTGCATTCGCCGCTGCCGCCGCCGGTAAACCACCGGAAGGACTGCCTCTCGGCGACAACCAAAAGCTATAAGTATCTCAGGCGACTGCTGAAGTTTAACCAAATGGACTTCGAGTTTGCTCTGTGGCAGATGATTTATCTTTTCGTGTCGCCTCAAAAGGTCTACAGAAACTTCAACTACCGAAAACAAACCAAATCTCAGTTCGCCCGCGACGACCCCGCATTCCTGGTGCTCTTAGTGATCTGTCTATGTGGTACGTTTGCTTATCTCCTCCCACCGCCACTGGTGGGTGGCCACCTCTTTTGCATTACACCACTCTCTTCCGAAAAGAATCAGTAACTAATACATTTTGAATCTTTGAACAGTCACATCTCTGGGATTCGCCTACGTGCTGGGACTCTCCTTCTGGCAGAGCATATCCTTCATCTTTTACGTGGTCTTTGTGGACTGCATCTTTGTGGGCATCATCATCGCCTCCTTCTTCTGGGCAGTAACGAACCGGTATCTTCGCACAAACAGCCTGGAGCCGGATATTGAATGGGGCTATGCCTTCGACGTGCACCTGAACGCCTTCTTTCCGCCGCTGATGCTGCTGCACTTCATTCAGCTATTTTTCTACAACTGGCTCATCAGCCAGACGTGGTTTATTTCGCGGTTCCTGGGCAACACCTTTTGGCTTCTGGCAATGGGCTACTACGTGTACATCACCTTCCTGGGATACAATTGTGAGAGTTTATCTCTATACTATAAGTACTCTATGCTAATAATCTTCTGATTACAGGCATTCCACATCTGAAAAACACACGAATCATACTCATCGCGTTACCAGTCATCTTCCTCCTCTACCTAGTCGTCACAATTATCGGTTGGAACGCCACGATATCCTTTGTAAATTTCTACAAATACCGCGTTTATTAATCATATGACGAGCATTGTAAATTATTTTGGCGTTTAGCTAATAAGCAACCACGAGTATGACTAATAAAATATTTAATTTAGACTTATCAAAAGTGACTGTTTTTTTTGTAATATTTTTTTAATGGACTACAAATCAACAAAAAAGGGTATTACGCCAGTTGCTTTGGTTTTACAAAGGTACGCTTTCGCTTGTTGCGCTTGCGCTGGAGCTCCTGGGCGTGAAGTTCGGTGTACACTTCAGCGAATATCTCATTCTGTTCCTCCTCGGGTATTGTGGCGCGGTATTGTTTCATCAAGTCGTACTTCTCCCATGGCTTCTGCACTCTTGCGGCAGACTGACGGTGTTTGTCCTTCAGATACTGATCAATGTTGGCGACTCCACGCAAATTTTGACGCTCCCAGCGTTCAAGCCAAGGACGCGGACGTAGCACTACCTTAATGTCGTTAACAGGCACAGGCGCACCCTCCTCCAGTTGCTCGGCCTCCATGTTTTCGTCGAAGGTGCTGTACTCCGGTAGAGCGTCTCGCAAATAAAAGAGACTGTCATCCAGGCGCTTTTCCAATCGCAGGACCTCAACCTTCTGAAGTGTGGGATCGTACAGTTCATAGATCACCTCTATTCCTTGGTGGTCAATCACGTTTCGGAGAATGAAGCGTGCACGTAGCCCACAGCGATCCCGGTGAATGCAGATACCTACGAAACGACTGACCTTTCCCTCCGCATGCGGATCGGAACTTGTCACGGCCATAATGGAGCCCACATAAAACTCTGGCAGATCAATTTGCCGGCGACGGTCCAACATGTCCATGCGTTCTAGCTTCTCCCGGATTGGATTCCGCCATTCTATCTTGGGATCAGGCAAAAACTCCGGATAGATGAATCGATAATTGGCTGGAATAACAGGTTTTCTGATTGGGATTGATGCTTCCGATGCAGTAGAGGCTACCGGCTCTTTTATTTTCGGTTCCTTTTCGGATTCCACTGCATTAGCGGCAGCATGTTCGGCCGATTTTGAGGAAAATGTAACTAAAAAACAAGTTTGCTGAATAGAACATGTATGAAAATGTAAACTACTTACCAATGCGGTTGTAAGCACATTGTTTTCCCAATCTATTTATTAGGAATCGAGTGCCCACGTTCATTTTTAATAATTTATATTCCTTAAATTCCCTGAAATGTTTAGATAATCATGCCGCAATCAGCTCCAGCTGCAGGCAGTGTGACCAGGTTTGTTATTCAACCTCTTGGCAATATTTTGGATTATTGTAATTAATTAAACCTTCCCAATTTTGAGACAATTAGTAATAAAAGGAACCATAGATTTTAGTTTAGTTAACAGATATCCTGAACTATTCAATAATATTCAAATATTGGGCATTTATCATGAACCCTGATCCCCTTTATCTACTTCCCTGTGCAATAGCATTTATCTCAAGTTGGTAGCCCCCAAAATCAGCTGTTTCATTTCGGAATGTAAAAAATTGTCTGTTTTTACCAACAAATTACCGATCAATGGACGATCAAATAGTTATGTGAGTGGCTATGTAGCAATCACAACGAGCTCTTCTGTGATTCAAGTGTGATTATTGGCTAGCCTCGATACATTGACGGGCAACGTGATACTTCTGCAGCCAAACGAGGTTTCTGTTGCGGGAGACCGCAAGCTGATTCGCAACCACAGAAAGTACGGGTAGATTACGGATCATGTTCAGCCAACTACTGCCAGTCTACGTTGGGGGCAAGATTGTACGTGGATTCGGGCGTGGGTCCAAAGAGCTAGGTATTCCAACAGGTTGGTGGCAACATACAAGATAGACCTAAAGGCCATTGCTTATTGATAACCATTCGTTTCCGTATTAGCTAACTTTCCGCTTGACGTGGTGAAAGCCCTGCCCGAATCCCTGCCAACTGGAGCGTACTACGGCTGGGCAAACGTAAACAATGGCGAAGTTCACAAAATGGTGCTTAGCATAGGCTGGAATCCGTTCTACAATAACAAGGAGAAGAGCGTGGAGACACACATGTTGCATGACTTTAACTGCGACCTTTACGGCAACACTCTCAAGATATGCATTGTGGGCTACCTTCGACCGGAGCGCAGCTTTGAATCGCTTAAGGAACTGATAGACGCCATCCAGGGGGATATCGAGAAGGCCAAAGTGCTGCTGGATGAGCCGGAGAATGCCAAACTAAAAGAGGCTTGTTATTTTACGGAGAATCCCTGCCGTCAGAAATAATTTTTAAGAAATAAACCGAGATATATATGTATGTACATATATATATATATATGTATGGCGCGTATTTATATATATTTATATATACGTACATATGTATATACACGTATCACGCATCGAAATTGATATGCCAATATATGTACTTAACCTGACGTCATATTAAAATCTGTCATTTTCACCACGACACCAAGAGAATATTCAAGTGCATTTCAATCAATAAAAACTTATTTCACCACCTTTACAGAAATTACTGAATTTTTCAAAAACTTTCTTCGAATGGTTTTAAAAAGTGTTTTCTCATCATTACTTGAAATTATTCAATACATTATTTGAAAGAAAAATTATGTTTGAACACTAGAGTTTTCTAAAAAATAATCTAAATAGATATTTTTATATTATAGTTTTTAAATACATTTTTATGATAAAGACAATAATATTAGAAATTCTAGAATGAGTAATTGATAAAGTTTTCTTACGCAATAGTGCCTTGACTGACAATAGTTTTCCCTATGTTCCGCATAAAATTCTTATTTGAAAATCATAAATTTAATGTACATATTCTAATCACACTTTTTTGTACATAAAATTTAAAGTCGATCTCAGAAAATAAATTTATAAAAAGAACTTAAAAACATTCATGGGTTAGTTTTGATATAATTCAATATATTTAAATTCCAATTAGAAATTTTGAAATTGGTTTCAGATTTTCTTTTTAACTGGCTTAATGACTGGCCAAAACAACAAATTTAAATTCAAAAAACCAGCTATGGCAGTTGGAAAAATAAGTTATAAATCATGGAAGTAATTTAATTGATTTAAGTCGCAAATGGTATATTTGAGCGATCAAGCCGCGGTCACACTGGGCTTGATCACCACCGAATTTAAGCTGCGCGTTTGAAGCGTGCGAGGATTTTCGTCTATAAAACCGTTGCGTAAACCACCAGGTAAATCAGTTACCTCTTATTAGAGCACATACTACGATCACCTACGATACTGAAGTCTTGCAATTTTCCAATCAGCAACATGGAGCAGCGTGCAGAACAACAACATCAGCATGTGCGCGTGGTCGAACGACAACAACAACAAGAGCAACAGGTGGAACCAGCTGGGGAGGTGGAACCAGTAACCTGCGACACCCTATCGATCTCGGCTAGCAAGGAACTAACTGGTTTGACCCACGAGTGCGGGGTGTTTGGAGCGATTGCTTGCGGGGATTGGCCGACGCAGATCGACATTGCTCACGTGATCTGCCTTGGACTGGTGGCCTTGCAGCACCGTGGGCAGGAATCCGCGGGTATTGCGACCAGCGAAGGCAAGTGCTCAAAAAACTTCAACGTTCATAAAGGAATGGGCATGATCAGTACCCTGTTTAACGATGACTCCATGAAGAAGTTGCGCGGAAACTTGGGAATAGGCCACACTCGCTACTCCACAGCCGGAGCTTCGGAGGTGGTCAACTGTCAGCCCTTTGTGGTGCACACTGCCCATGGAGCCCTGGCCCTCGCTCACAATGGCGAGCTGGTAAACAACGAATCTCTGCGGCGCGAGGTCTTGGCCCGAGGCGTGGGCTTGTCAACCCACAGTGACAGTGAGCTCATTGCCCAATCGATTTGCTGCGCCCCAGAGGATGTCTCCGAACTGGACGGACCTAACTGGCCGGCCAGAATCCGGCACTTCATGACGCTGGCTCCACTGTCTTACTCGCTGGTCATCATGCTCAAGGACAAGATATACGCTGTGAGGGACACTTACGGGAATAGACCGTTGTGCATTGGAAAGATTGTTCCCATCAACGCTGGTCATGGCAACAGGGCGGATACTCCGGCCGATGGTTGGGTGGTGTCCAGCGAAAGCTGTGGCTTCCTGTCCATTGGAGCAAGGTATGTCCGCGAAGTGGAACCCGGAGAGATTGTGGAGCTGACACGAAGCGGCTATCGCACTGTCGACATTGTGGAGCGTCCAGATTTCAAGCGCATGGCCTTCTGCATCTTCGAGTACGTGTACTTTGCTCGCGGAGACAGCATCTTTGAAGGTCAAATGGTGTACACTGTCAGATTGCAGTGCGGCCGGCAGTTGTGGCGGGAGGCTCCAGTCGAGGCGGATATCGTAAGTTCGGTGCCCGAGTCTGGAACGGCGGCGGCACATGGCTATGCCCGCGAGTCTGGCCTGGAGTTCGCCGAAGTTCTCTGCAGGAATCGTTACGTGGGTCGCACTTTCATTCAGCCGTCAACCAGATTGCGGCAACTGGGAGTGGCCAAGAAGTTCGGAGCTCTGTCTGAGAATGTCGCTGGCAAGAGGCTGGTGTTGATAGACGACTCAATTGTGCGGGGCAACACCATTGGGCCGATCATCAAGCTACTGCGGGATGCTGGAGCGAAGGAGGTGCACATTCGCATCGCTAGTCCACCACTACAGTACCCCTGCTACATGGGCATAAACATACCCACGCGTGAAGAGCTTATTGCCAACAAGCTGGACGCCAATCAGCTGGCACGTCACGTGGGCGCGGATAGCCTGGCTTATCTCAGCGTGGAGGGCCTGGTGGAGGCCGTCCAACTGAAGAACCAAACGGTCGGAGATGGCAAGTCCAAATCCTCTGGCCACTGTACCGCCTGCCTCACCGGACAATATCCAGGTGGGTTGCCTGACGAGCTGAGCTGGTAACTCCAGGAAAAAATATAAGAAAATGGTTGCCACAAACCATGCATCCACAAAAAAAAAGATCGCACACAGTATCATAAGCCACTGAGGGCTCGAAATTGCTGTCACAAACTTTGCATTTAGTTTAGCTATAGCACAGCCATACCTATTTACCCTTTTTATACACTTTTAGCTTTTAGGTAACAAGCTCCTGCTAACAAACTGCTCTCCATTTACAAAAAGACAACTACTGTCTTGGTCAGTCCTTGATTTGTCCATGGAACTCCATAAAAATAGTACAAATTATAGCCCTCGATGTTGCCAATTTTGAATATCATATATCTTCATTAACGATTGCCAATAAAAGACATTTAGACAATAAGACTGCTGGGCTGTTTCATTTGGCTCGAGACCTCCAAGGTATGGAATTACATAACCCGAAATGCGCAGCTCTGGCCAAGGCATGTTCACTCAGCCGCCTCCAATGGGTCAAAATCGTAATGCATCACTTCATTGCAAAAGCAGGTGCCGCAGCGTTAAAACTTTTTTTCAGCTTACACCTTATTAAAAGTTAATAATATTTTATATTTCTTACATATTTAAAGCGTGCTTAGGTCTCTATAAAATATTATACTAATACAAAACTACAAAAATCAGCAGAGATAAAAAATATCCTCTGTTATGTTCAGGATTCTAGCATATTCTCAAAGTCCTTAAGCTCCAACTCCCTTTCGATGACCTGAGTATAAAGATTATCGAGAGTTTCCTGCATACGAGACTTAAGAGTGGCATTTTGAATGGAAGCGATTTCCATTGACTTCTGAGACTGCTGTGCCTTCAGCTCACTGATCTGGCGAGTCAGTTGGCTGATCTTCTCGCGCACCTGCTGCTGCGTATACTGGGGCTCTTCCATAAACTCCATGTTCTCGAACTCTTCCCGCTTCAGCATCGGATTGTCAAAGAAGCCACTTGGAGCAGCCAGATTGGAACTAGAACCTGCGGCACTAAGCTTGGGGCTACTGGCTTCTTGGCTAAACATGGACTTGCTGAATTCGTTCTGGTCCATTTTCAGGCCACTGGTTCCAGCATTCGTTCCACCAAAGAAATCAGACATGCGCGAATCATCGGCAGAGAGGCGAGAGGAGTCCTCCAGCTCCCGCCGCTGCAGCGTATTGTTGGTGCGATCCGGCTCGTCTTCGTCGTCCGTGGTGGACACTTCTTCGCCAAAGATGTCGTGCTCTGCAACGCCCATATTAGGTGCCCGATGAGTGCCAAAGTTGTTAGTGTCGTCCTCATCCGACTCGACATTAATATCCCTCTTCGAAGTCTTCTCCACTTTGGTGTTGTCGTTGGCGTGTGCGGTCGTCTCATCCGGAATGTAGTCGTCTACGTCGTTGTATGGCTTAATATCCGATTGTTCAAGATCATCCACGGGCTTCTCCTCTTCATTTATGATTTCATAGTCTACCCGCACAGCTTCATTGTCGATTCGGAGAAGGTGCTTTACCTCCTTCTCGATTTCGGGCGCTTCTACGTTCTTTTTCTTTAAAGTCTTCCGAAAACGACGCTTTCTCACATTTTTGCAAGGGGGAGTTATGCCGTGAGGGAAAAGATATTTCTTGTCCACTTTGTTTGGATCTTTCTTTTTGTTTTTGTTTGGCGACTCCTTTTCCGTCTCGTCCTCCGGGTCCTCTTTACAGATAAGTAGTTGGCAGATGTCAGCGGATTTATAAAAACTCTTGTTGTCGATTGTCTTGTAGCTCTCCACGACGGTCGGCAGGTCCACCAGCTTGGCGTATAGCAGTTGATCGTCTAATCTCACCTCTCCGTATCGCAGATCTTGGTCCAGTTGGATGGTCAGTCGATCCTTTATGTTGCCAGAATTAATGGCATCGTGAACGTTTTCTGCGAGTTCCTGGAAATGAAATCAACAATTAGCCACCGGCCCTTCAGAAATACTGTGAAGAAGACTATATTACCTTTGGAACTCGCATGATAAACTGGCTCTCCAGTTCAACGCCATCTTCCCGCGGCTTATAGTCCGACTGCTTCCCCTTTTCACTCTTTTTCTCAAACATTTAAATACGTTTAATGTGACAAAAACACTTTATCAAAAGTAAACACTCTAGAGTCTAGACTTTTCCTACGCAGTGTTGAAAACCGATTGCCATTAGAGGTGGCACTAGAACTGCAATGTAAAACAATCGTTTAATATTTGTTAACTTATTTATACCATGGTTTTGAGTATAGTTTAAAATATATGTGAATATTTTAATTTTTTGTTTTATTAATGCAGAAAAAGTTTGTTAATATGTAATTGAAAATTCCCACAACGTGCCGGTAACGAATACTTATCCGCTAGGCAACACTGGTCGTGACCGACAAAATATCGAACCTAATGTAGTGTGATTACCACCCCTGCTCTAATTTCTTCTCATCTATTTTGCAGTGACGGATAAAACGAATTAATGTTGAATTCCGTTAATTTATAACACAAAAAAGCACTGTGAGTTACATTTTTGGCGCCTGCGTTAGTCGAAGGGGAGAAGCAAGGCATAAAACATGTTGGAGAAGAAGTTTGGTGCCGGTCTATGGTTCGCGGTCCTGCTCTTGGTGGGTGCCTGCTCGGCATTGTACGAAGACCAGATCAAGAAGTTCGACTGGTAAGTGGCGTGATGACCGTGAATGACCATTGACCCGGGATGTAAAGTGGATATTTTATCTGTTTTCAGGCGAGCAGAGAATGTGGGAAAGTTGCAGCAGTCGGTCGTGGATCTTAACCACTTTCAGCCACGCATCCTGCTAAGTACGGAAGAAGGAGTTGTGGCCAGCGTAAATGTTAAGACTGGTGAGCTCGTATGGCGCCAAGTGCTTGAGCAAAAGCCACGTGGAGCTATCAAGCTCCTTCAAGTGAGCGGGTTTTCCGACGAGAGCAGCGACACGGCCGCTGCTCCAATTGGCAGCAATCTCGGCTTCGACATGCTAACCGTACAAGGACACGCGCCAGCTCTGGTGCGCGGGTGGAACAGCAACTTGGGAGCCATCGAGTGGGAATGGTCCACCATGCCCCTGAACACGGAACGTGCCCAGGAAGCGTACTGGTTCTACAGCCATTCCGTGCTGTACCATGTAGTTCCGACTTGGCGAAGCCATCTCGAGGTCACCGCCTATTTTGCAAGCTCTGGCCACAGTACTGGGAGCAGTAGCAAAGTTATTGCATCTTGGATCACCGCCGAGACATGCTTGCTCAGTGGGAGCTACTATGTGTGCTTAGATGGAAAGCAGCTGATCAGCATCGATCTGGCCTCGAAGAGCGGTCTGGTGATTCGTACAGCACTTGAGTCGCAGCCCGAAGGAAAACTGAAAGCCCTGGCGGTAACTTTTTATTAATTTCATCGTAAACACTTTCCTAATTGAATATTTCTTCTAATAGGGACTCAATGGCGTGGTTATTGCCGATGGAAAGTTGATTAGTGTGAACAAGGACCAAGCTGTATGCAACAGCCTGCAAAGTTCCAGCTACGCTGTGGGCAGCTTCAACTATCGTAAAATCGTGGTCTATGCTGATCTGGAAGAAAACGTATGTATTCATAGTATGTATACCCAAGAAAATATAATTGATTTAGATTCTTATTGGCCAGCAGAATCTCAAAATAAGTGCCATGTATCTTGACAACTGTTCGCCGGTGGTTGAACTGGAACAGAATGCACCTTTTCCCGAGCATTTCGGCACTCCACAGCTGAACAGCTTCGACTGCATGCATAGGAAGAACGGTGACGGTAAAGGATGCCTATTCCTCTTCAGCACCAGCGCCGAATCCATTGTCGCCGTGCAGCAAGGACGCATCCGCTGGTCACGCGAGGAGTCCCTGGCCAATGTGATTGATTCCCTGTTTGTCGATCTGCCTCTGGCTGATTCGGAGGGAACGTTGGAGAGTGAAATGAAGGGAAAAGCCGGTATGTTCGTTTATATCCATTTCCTATTTGTAAGAAATTCTTTCAAAATGCATCCTTTCATCGTTCTTAAAAATGCATACCATAGGGGATTTTACAAGTTTTGATAGTAAGTCTGTGTAAATTAGAAAATTATTGTCTAAGATGTACACAAATTTAAGAAATAGCATTAATTAAAATGTATATTTTCACAGGAGACATTGCTAGTGCCTTCCTAAGACGTATCACCACGCAAGCCGTCCAGATCAGGAGTTTGTTTCTCCATGTTATTGGCTTGGGTCCACCTCCCACTGCTACTCAGCGCGCCGGCCTCGTCCGCGACTCCTTTGGGCTTCACAAGATGCTGGTTTTGCTGACGCAAGCTGGAAAGATTTTTGGCGTTGACAACATCTCGGGAAAGCACCACTGGCAGTTGTTCCTTCCCAACGTCAATGGATTTGATAACGCCGAAAATATGCGATTGATTGTCCAAAGATCGGCGAAACATTTCCCTCTTCAGCCGCTGTGCACTATTTTGGCCAAAGATTCTGTAAGTTTTGAAGGTCAAATATTTGTATTATTTTTGTTAAAATTTCACTTTTCGCAGGCTAATGGCAATGGGGTTCTTTATCGCTTCAATCCGATTACGGGTCTCGCCTCAGAGGGCGGATTACTTCAACTGGACTATAAAATCAAGCAGCTGTCATTGTTGAAAGAGACGGAAAAGGACTTTGTAAGGGGTATTCTATTATTAGATGCTTCTAACGAAGCTCATGTGTATCCCCAGCATGCTACACCTCTGGTAAGCGATTTATAGAAAAAAAATCATCTCAACTTAAGCATAATCTTGTATTCCCTCTAGGCTGATGGTTTGTACCTTTACACGGCTGATGTCAAAACCGCTGAGCTGTCTGGTTATTTTGTAAAACATGCGGGAGGGGTGAGTTTCTATTCGTTTTTACTCTCTTCGCGCTACAATCAACTAATTTAAAAATATTACGCCGCCAGAAACTGTCCAGCACACACATTTGGAACGCTCGGCTGGGAGGCCACAACTCCGAGCAGCAGATTATTGGAGTCGCTGCCAAGAACCCCATTGAACACGTCCACTCCCAGGGTCGGGTACTAGGTGATCGTTCTGTTCTGTACAAGTACATTAATCCCAATCTGGTTGCCTTCGTCACCCAGGCGCCGGATGCCACACACAAATGTAAGTCCGCATAGAGTTTGGTAACTTTGTGATACAATTAAATTTTGTTCATCAGCCTTGCTTAATTTATATCTGGTTGATGTGGTGTCCGGCTCTGTGATTTTCACAATGACGCATCGCAAGGTGCGCGCTCCACTGAGTATTGTCCACTCAGAAAATTGGCTGGCCTACTCGTACTTCAATGAGAAGGTTCGACGAACTGAGATCAGTAAGTTCTATGTCTTTAAACGCTGATTGAAATACTAAAATACAAAAATTCCCTTTTAGCAACGATTGAGCTGTATGAGGGAAAAACGCAGGCTAACAGCAGCGTCTGGAGCTCCTTGCAGGCTCCTCCAATGCCTCTTGTAGAGCGCCAGTCTTATATAATCCCTACGCTCGTTGAGGTTCTGAGGGAGACGATAACGGAGCGCGGAATTACTAACAAACATGTTTTGAGTGAGTTAGGAAAAACCATACCCTTTTTATTCGATAGTGACCCTTATCTTGTAATTTTTCTAGTTGGCACCGCCAGTGGATCTATTGTTGAAATGCCGTGGCACTTGTTGGATCCCCGACGGCCAATTGCTTCCACGACGCAGGGACGCGAAGAGGGCGCGATTCCCTATATACCCGAGTTGCCTTTGCCTACCGAGAGCCATATAAACTATAACCAGACGGTGGCCCGCCTGCGTAATATTTATACTGCTCCTAGTGGCCTGGAGAGTACCTGTCTAGTCGTTGCCACTGGCTTGGGTAAGTGATTCTTTAAAATAAGACTAGCGGATGAGTGAACACTATATATTTTTTACAGATTTGTTCGTTACGCGAGTGGCGCCATCAAAGACGTTCGATTTGTTGAAGGAGGACTTCGACTATATTCTAATTTCCATTGTGCTAGTCGCGCTGACATCGGGCTCGCTGATTGTTAAGCATTTAGCTTCGCGTAAATTGCTCAAGCAGGCGTGGAAATAGGCGTAGCATTATTTAATAATTGCTTTACATACAAAAATATGTTTACTACGACCAAATATAACAAGGGGAGAACGGCAGAAAGTAAAAAAGTAAAAAAGAGAACGCCAATGGCTATGAAGAAACTGATATAAATAATATTAGTCTTGTAGCTGCATTGTACCCATAAAGAAAATAAGTTTTTTCTCAACGCTAAGCCTAGAAAATTTACCACAAATAATTATATAGCGTTAAACATCAAATAACTATAATTAGCTGTTGAAAAGAGGGGTTTTATTGCATTTTCTGAGCCAATGATTTATGTTTGTTTGGATTTCCACTCACGGAAATAAATATATCAGCATTAAAATTGTTTAAAAACTTGAATAAATAAAAACAACTAGTTAATAAATAATGTGTAAAGGTGGACACTGGTAAAGTAAATAAAGAAGTTTTTCAACAAATAAAGAACTGGCTTTTCCTATTATTTCCTATTAACTTAATCTACAATTTGTAAATGAAAATAATATTTAAAATTGCCGCCACCTGAAATTGATTGTTTTGCAACACTGATTTGTGGTCCATGTGCAGCTGACGAATCAGCTGTTCCTGTCTTTCTGTGGCCCTGCATTTACTTTTTAAAACAATGGCAGTGCGTGTTTTCGGCGTAAATTTAATTAAAACTAACAGAAATTTGCTGCAAAATGCTTGCAAAACTCCTGCCACGACCATCGGTCATACGGTGAGTTCAACTTCAGTTGTTAAACAACCTCCATCATTGATGATTTTCTTTCCGGGCATCCACAACGTTTGCATAACCTCGTAGGCGGTAGCTCAATTGGCCACTGAAGTGACTGTCCAGGCTTCGCCGGCGGCTGTACAGAAGCAAAAGGTCAGCAAGGCCATGCGAGCGTACCTGAAGAGGGCCAACGAGCACGATGAATTCATGAAAACACAACATCTGGAGTTCCAGATCGGCAAACGCCACTTGGCCAACATGATGGGTGCTGATGCCGAGACATTCACTCAGGAAGACATCAATGTATGTACATATTTGTCTTTATCCGTCTCGAGAAGGACTTATAATGGTTCTTCATTGGCAGGAAGCTATTTCTTATTTATTCCCATCGGGCCTGTATGACCCCAAAGCCCGGCCGGCCATGATGTCGCCAGAGGAGGTGTTCCCCGCCCGTAAAGCTGCCGAGTTTGACGAGACTGGCAGGCCCTTCCACAGCATGTTCTACACCGGCAAGCCAAATTTCTTCCAGTTGCTGCACGTGAGTTTAATATAGTTTCTTATTTATGAACCATTTCACTTCTGGTGTTTTATTTCGCAGGATATTGTGGAGGAAACTAGGAAACTGGCAGATTTGGAGGAGCGCATGCTTAGGCGCGGCAACAAACCTGACGAAAACCAGAAGCTGTAAGTCAAGGCTTACACTTACAATTAAATATATTTATTAAAAACGTTTATAACCTGCAGGGAGATGTCAGGCTTTCAGCTGCTGCCGAAGGACCAGTTGGAGCTTGTCCTGGTGGAGAGCATTGCTGACATCGAGTACTCGAATTTCACAAACTCGATGTATCGGCTCATTGCCTCGCCCTATGCCTACAAGAGCAAGGCGTTCATTGAGCGCTTCTTGAAACCGCTATTGGACCAGTCCAAGCAACTGGAGGTGCCCAAGCCGAAGATCGATGAGAAGGGCCGCCAGTTCATAACCACATACGAGTGCCTGCGAAAGACTGCAAGAGCAGATGTGACGATTCGCCTGCCAGGCACGGGTCAGATCAGCATTAATGGAAAGGACATATCCTATTTCGAAGACGAGAACTGTAGGGAGCAGGTGAGCTTGAGGGTTTAGAACGTACTTAGTTATGGGATTAGTGGTAAGAAAGAACTCTTTGCTCCGATTGGTATAGCATATACTTTATTAAGAATAGACACTTTATTTAATTAGGATTTAAACGATTCTCTGACGACTACTCCACAACGACAAAGACACAGCCTGTTACCGGCAACAAATCACTCCTGCCAACTGTCCGTCTCTAACTCAAATAATCTAGTTACACGATAATATTGTAGGGATAAATAACTGCTAGTTCAACAATAGTACTTGTATGGATAATAGTGCGTATGCTGTGGTATGGCTATATTGAATAGGGCGCCAAGCGCATCGATATCGAAATTATATTAACTACAGTTCGCTACTACGATAATATCAACAATATTCTGGGACTTTTGGGATCTCCTTACGCCTAGGAAACTACTACGCCAGGGTTAGTTCGTTTATTTTCGCAAATTGTGCTTCTGCTGGTTGGAAATGACGATTAGCAGCTTGTCGATCACCTTGCTCGCCTGCTGCTGCTGCGAAATGAGAGCTTGCTTCAGCTCCTGGATCTCCTGGGTGAGGAACTCGATCCTGTCCGCGTTGTCGTCGATCTTGGTGGTCAGAGTATTAAACTGGCCGCCGTCCGGGTCTGCGTCCGGAAGGACGTAGCCAGTTGTGGCGCAACCATTATTGTTGTTATACTTGTTCTTGTAGGATAGATAGTTCTCGGCCGAGTTCTTCGAGGAGACTGTGTGCCCGAAGTGCTTCCGCATCTTCCCCACCTCGTAGGCCTTCATAAGTATATCCCTGGGCAGGCGTTTTTCGCTCGGATTCAGGGGCTTGACGCACAGCACCACCCTGTAGGCTTGCGGAGAAACCAGGGCCGTGTAGTGCAGGAGATTCCTCAGCCAGGTGGGCAGATAGCCGTTGAAAAGAGCCGACTCTATGTAGCTGATCAGCTTGGTCTGGCGCACCAGCTTCGAGAGGCCCGCCGTCTTTTTCAATCCCTGGATGTCGTGGACTGCTATGCCCACTAGGAGGTTCATCAGGATGATGGTCACGAACAGGAGGAACAGCACGAACGTGATCTGTGCACTGACTTCCAGGAGGAAGGGAGGGTCCTTGCCATCGGGATCGTTGATTAGCAGCGACAGATCCTGTTCGCCGATCATCATGACCAGCACCGAGATGAAGCCCATGAAGGGATTGGCGAACGAGGAGGACGATGGGAAGATCACGCAGAAGCTAATGGTGAAACCTATCAGCATGCAGGAATAGGCCATGAACAGCTTGGCGAACTCCCCCTGGACCCTCGTGTACATGGCCACGTAGACGTCGAACACTGGCAACTGGCCAATCATCAACATCAGATTGGTCCACCCAAGGAGCACCGCAAAGGCGCCAATGTGGTTCTGGAACGTGTACGTCTGCTTGGTATAGATATAGGATATAACAAAGACGCTGGTGATCACGAACCACTCCATGATGTTCTCCACTTGGGTGACGTAGTGCTTGAACGAAGAGTACCCTGTTATCCCGTATAGCTTTCGAAATATCTCCACAATGGTGATGGCAACCAGCACCCACCACTGCATCTCCATCACGAAGGGGTTGTTGCGCAGCATGTCGCCGAGGATGGACTGCTTTTGGCAGAGCTCCTGCGCCTGGATGGTCGTGTTGTCGTCCTTGCTACCATTGTAGCAGTTGTGGGCCAGGGCCGTTAGAACGTAGAGCGTCAGGAAGAGCACAAAGCTGAAGCAGAAGATCAGTCGACCGATGTAGTACTTGCGGATCTTGCCCCACTTGATGTAGAGGAACGAGGAGCACAGTGGATGCTCCAGGATCTCCTTTTGGCCTTCGTCCACAAAGGTGTTCAGGTAGCTGATCTCGCGCGGATGGCAATGCTGCAGCAGCTGTCGAAAATCCAGCTCCAGCTCCACCTCGCGGTTCACTGGATCCTGGAAGGGATTTACTCAAATTAGGGACGAAAATCAAAAAATATCCAAAAACTAACCTGCGAGTGGTGCAGGGTAATCGCCGCATCCAGTTTCTGCCTGATCATGGCCACCGACGCTGGGGTCTTCCTGGTGATCACGTTGAGGGCTGAGGTTCCCTTCTTCGACTTGGTGGTCACATCCGCCCCGTGGAATATCAGCATCTCCACACACTGCACCAATCCGTCCAGCGCTGCCAAGTGGAGAGCCGTAAAGCCGTAGATGTCCTTGTGGTTGACATTGGCACCCCACTGAATAAGAGTCTCCATTATGTCGTAGGCGTTCTCCGATTTCCCCACGGCTGCATGGAGGGGAGTCCGGTGGTCGAAGTCCTCGGCATTGGCATCGGCGTTTCCATTCCTCAGCAGGGACTCGACGCACTCCAGGCTGGAAGTCCTGGCCGCCAAGTGAAGGGGTGTAAAGCCCCGGTGGTTCTTTAGCTTAGCATCTGCTCCTTTGGCCAACAACAGATCCACGCACTCCACATTTCCCTCATCCGCCGCCAAGTGCAGAGCCGTGGACTCCTTCTCCCGAATGCAGATTCTGACATTGGCATCAGCGTTGGGGGCATTCAAGAGCGCCTCCAGGCACTGGATGTTTCCCAAGTCGGCGGCCAGATGTATGGCGTTGGTGCCGTTCGGCTTCAGCGAGTTGACATCGGCGCCCTCGCCGATGAAGATCTGCAGGCACTCCAGGGCGTTCGATCGGACGGCGCAGTGCAGTAGGCTCTCCTCGCAATTGGGCTTGCTGGTGTCCTTGGATATGTCGGCGCCGTTGTTGATGAGGAACTTGGCCGCCTCGGCGGCGTTTCCGAAGGCTGCGCAGTGGAGCGGCGTGTAGCACTTGGACTGAAGGTTCACGTTCAGACCCTTGGAGACCAGCAGGCCCAACGTGGCCAGGCAGCCACTGAAGGCGCCCAGGTGCAGCGCCGATATTCCATTCTGATCGCAAAAGCTTAGATCGGCTCCCGCCTCCAGCAGACCCTCGATCAGATCCCAGCGCTTGAGGTAGCAGGTCCACAAGTAGCTGAGGTTCTTCTCCAGCTTCGAGGCTGACTCGAAGTGCGTCCGAATGCCCTCGGCCACCACGTTGCCCTGCTCGATGTCCTCGAAGAGGCGCACACGTCCCGCCGCACTCTTCATCTGGTCGATCAGGCTGATCCGGAGCGTGTCGTTGCATATCTGAACGCTCAACTCGCTCGTCGGCTCCTCAAAGCTGTCGTACATGCTCGGCGCACTCTCCGCCGGCGGGGATGGTCCACACTCCATGTATTCGAATTCTCCAGCGGTCGGGTACTGGGCTTCGATCATGGCGTCAGTGTTGTTCCGCCATCGCACCATCAAATTGGGGGGAATCGATTTGAAACTGTCATGGATACACGATAGGTATTAGTGGGATGTATTTTTTTTTAAATTAGATGCCAAGTTTTGGAATTAATAATTATATTTATTTTTTTGTATTTTAAGCAAAAGAACGTTTTATGGAAGTTTTTGGTTGTGATTATTACAAAGTTGGCACTTATTTGGCAACTGTTTAGGTTTTTTTTTATATTTATTTCTTTTATGGGATTTAAAGGATAGGAAGAGCTATTATTACTATAAGATAGCTATAGGATAGGAAAGGATAAGTTATCATTACTATAGAATATGATAGAATGAGATAAGCAGTCTTTACTCTAAGATATGATAGGATAGGATATCTTATCATTACTATAAGATATAGGATAGAATAGTCTATTGGATAATAGTCTACAATTGGATTTGATAGGATACAATAGGCTATGATTACTAAAGGATATGAAAGGATGGGATAGACTATCATTACTATAGGATACTATTTTTTTTTTCGCGCGGTTCCCACTGCATACGTACAGCCCAACCGACCGAGGGGCGCTGCCGCATAACGTACGGCTCAAATCGCGGGGATAGATCCGAGAAAATACAAGGAGAAGGAGTAGAGTATCACGAGGAAGAGTCTTGCACAGATAAGGCGTTTAGTATAAAATATTTAAGATTGTTAGTAGAGCAAAGTGGCAAGATGTCGTAGAGACCATTGTAGTCCGAACATAATACCCTGAACGGATCGTGTTGGGCATATGTTGTGCTACAATGGCTAAGGAGAAGAGGAGAGTAGTTATCATTACCATAGAATCTAGGATAGAATGGATTACTCTAGGATATGATAGGATGGATGGGCTATATTTAATATATCAACTTGATAGGTAAACTTATATTCTATAGGACAGAATATAATAGGAATGGATATCCAAACACCTACGATTTGTAAAAAAAACTAAACACATAATCACAGTCTAGGTAGCAGTAGCTAACTACTTTAAGGCTACCCCTTAAAAATAAAACACGATATCATAGCTTCGGTCTGAATCACTTTCTTAGACTCCGAAACAAAGTCATTAGACGAACTCGCACTTCTCTTTGTCTAAGCTCGCCTTGTGGAGCGGGCTTTGCGAGACTTTTTATGGATTTGTAAACATATATTTTCCATTGCTAAAACGCCACTAGACAGAGTTCGAGATCCGTTGACTTTTCGAGCATGCATAATTTTAAATAATTATTGTTTTGTTTTTGCGCTGAGAGTTATGCAAAGTTGGCGGTTTATTTTAAAGTCGGTTTATTTATTTTCTTTTCTCAAACTGTCCACTGGCTTACGTTGATGGATTCACCGACTTTGGCGAGCGATTTTAGTTTATTTTGTTGATCGCCAACACAGATCTGCCCAGCATAGTCGCTCGGTGCATAATTTCAGACCTCGTTCATGGCCAGAAGCTGGCTGCACTTGTTGTATAACTGCGAGCATACATAGTACCGCCTTTGTTGGGCACTTAAACTGGGAAACTACGAAACTGGGAAACTGGGAGACTGGGAATCCGGCCGGATTCTATACGTACATCGTTTGCAGCCATATCCACGGATGATGCCAATTCGCCAGTGAACTGTTTTCAATTTCTAATTTCATTTCCGAAATACATGGGAGAGTCCGGCGCGACAGTCGACCGATCGACCGACCGACCGACCGACTTCCCGACTGATTGACCCCGCCACAAGGTGGCACTGGACTTACGGGGATCGGATCGAATCGAGAGTTCGGATGAATTGTCTCACAATGGGGCCTTTTGTGGGGGCTTAGACAATTGTATCTAACGGGCGGAAAATGCAAAATGTTGTGTGAAAAAACGCGAATTTTTCACTTCCGTTTTGTTTCAGTGGTAGTTGTGTGGTTGTCTCTATTCTCTCCGATTTGTTGGCCCTTGTTTTAGTGATTATTGTTGTGCGATCGTGCGACGATCACTTGGAACGCGTTCTAGCTGAGCTTCGCTGCTGTTTCGTACACTCTACCGGCCAGAACCGAACGCGTCCGCCTCCATTGTTGTTCCAAAACCGACTAAACTCGATGAAAAACCGTAAACCTCGGTTCAGCCGTCGATCAATATTGAAAGAGGTGTAGTTGGAGAGTGAGAAACCGGCCAGGAGAGATTTCGCTAATAGCTGGGCAGCTGGGGAGCTGGGGAGAGTGAATGCCGGAGATTTTGGGTAATTTTGGGCGTGAGAAAGTTTGGCCAAGAATATCATTGGCTAAGACAGGGGCATGCCTAGTTAGTAGTTTGGCTACAAAAAGGTTAAATAATCTTTAATCTACTTGTTTCATTTATTTTCAGGGCACTAATTATAGTCTTTAGCTGAAATATATAAACAAAAATATATATATTTTGATTCAAAAAAGAAACCTGATACTAAATGAGAGTATAGAAAGCGTAGTGCTATCCCCCATTGATTGCAAATTACCTTGCATCTGGTTTTATGTAAAATTTGTTTCTTTATATTGTTGACTTGGCCAATACATTTTTGGCATAAATCATGGGGAATGTTTCCGCGTCTTTTGGAGCGCGACTCATGGCTTTTGGGTTTGGCAATCACACCTGTGCGTATGGCGACTTTGAATGCGAATTTCATTGCAGCCAGATATCTCTGCAATTGCAACTGGCGAGGCGACAACATCAACTGGAACTTACCGGTTATTTGCATTATTCTCCGTCAGCGGCTGTTCCACTTCGGTCTTGGTAACGACACTGATCGAACGTGTCATGCGGCGGGGCTTGGTGCTGCCCTCCTTGTAGCCGAGATTCTCCATGGTGTCTGGCCGAAGCTGTCGCCGTCGATGTCAATGCTACTCTTTGTTTTTTTTTAGCAGTTGCAATTAAAACGCGCAAAAATGCGAAAAGCTCAATGCAAATCAGTTGGCTTTTTCAATTATCTTTCTTTTAATATCAGTGGCGGCTCTGGAGGCAAGTCCCAAGATTTCAATGCAAGATCGACATTTTCAGCAACCTGCAACGAGAGGTGGAGAGTTTCAAAGCCTAAATAAACAAACTGATTTTGGCCTTTCTAGATCCCCATACCAAAATCTAAACTCTACGGCTCCCAAGTGTCACACACTGTCTGAGTAACTTTTAGCAACTGTCCGGGCCAGTGGACTGCGGCACTCGTGGCTAACATTATCTAAGAGCCTGCCGTTTTGACGCAGCGATAAGAGACATCATCACTAGATATCATCGCCAGACTATCTGGGGATTTATCTTAAAATGCTACTGTTTCAGGCTTCCGTTCCAGAGGCTTTCAAAGGTGGACCTAAAAGTCATGGGGTAGTTGAGGGGCAACCTTTTGCTTGCAATATCCTTCAGGTTCTATTATAGCCTTAGGAATGCCTGGCTGTTAGCTCTATTGATTAGCTAATACAGACCCTTAAGTAGGTTCTATTATCTCATCGTATTACTACTACTAATTGTTAGCCCTTCTCCTATTTCCTCTTATTTATTATTTATTTTTGTACGCCCTCGCTTTACCTTTTTTTTGTTTGAAAACCTATTTATTTTGATCAAAAAGTTAGCTAAAAATATTTAACTAGATTTTAATCACAGCTCTCCCCATACACTCTCACGTGTGCTAAGAATCTAGATAATCATTCCGCTTATTACATTAGATTTGCTTTGCTAACGAAGCGTTAAGCTTGTTTAGGTTCCATTTGATGGATTTACTTTTGGCATCGGATTACCGTAAACAATTCCCGGGAATTTCGGGAATACGGCAAACCTGTTTGCGGAACATAAACAAAAAAGAAAAACATAGTCTTGATGTTTGCTTGGCGACAATCGGAGTGCTTGGCTTCTTTGATTAGCCAAAAATAAATAAAATAAAACCCTATTAACAAAATTAAACTAGCTTAAATATGCCAGCAAATTAATCAAATTCTGTGCGTCGTTGGCAAACCAGTCTTGGTTGGGCCCATTGGGACGACTGTAGCTGTCTGGAGTCTGCGAGGTCCGAAAGTCGCTAACACAGTGGGTACATATGTATTTGATGAAACGCCCCCGTGTGATTAGAAAAAAAATTTGCTGTCATTTCTGACACATTGTGTGAATTACTGGAAATCGTTTTGTAAATTAATAAATATCTGACGGGTCTAAAAAATGTGTCTGTTATTTGAAGCGAAGCACTTGCATGGAACTTCCCGGAAGCGCCATTGCGGCCATTTTGGAAAACTGCGACGCTATCGACTGGAAATGGAAATGAAAATGGCGATTGCCGCCCTAACGATCGTCGGGGGCCGTTCGTTTACTTTCTCGGTTATTTTTCACTGCGCGTTTATTCAATTATAATTGACATCAATTTGGCACTTTTTCTTCGCTCCACTCCCGCCTTTGCACGGGCCAGAGTGTACGGATTATGTGAGCGAACGCATCGGACTAAGCTAAGTTTTATTTTTGTGTTGCTGTGATAATGCCCTTGAACCTGAATCGCTTGCCCGCCGGACCCCCACATCGCTCTGGGACTGGGGCGGGCACTATTTTCGATATGTAAGTGTACTCGCTGGCCAATGTAGCTGCAATTGGGCTTTTGCTTTTATTCGCCAATTAAAGGATAATGCAGCCGACAAGTGACAAAAGCCAGAGTGTAAACAAATTTCAATTGCTATTCATGAGCTGATCTCGGCTATAGAGATTGCTCACTTTATCAGCTTTTAATGCCAATTGTTCTAAAATATCTCAGCAAAGTTCTATGTCAGTTCTAGTTAATAATTTAATTAATCTTAATTGGCATTTTTTTAGAAGTATTTGACTAAAAAAACTAAGTTTCTATTCTTTGTTTATCCCGAATTTGCACTTTACGTTGAAACCATCGAGTGATTTTAGTGGCAGGTCCAGTGCCTTCGTTTCAGGATCTTTCGCTGCATTTTGATCCTTGAAATAATTTCCGCTAGATATTTTCCAGAACAAGTAGCTCGATGTCCGTGTAAAATAATCCGACACTTGAAAAGCCCGCTCAACGACGTGAGATCAACTGATAGAAGGAACTGCGCCGAAATGGTATTGTACGCGATATAAGACCCAAAACTAAGTTGCGCGACCGACAATGAAGTAGATGTACACTTAGTGTATATACTATATGCCCCATATGTATATCCCCCCATACAGAAGTGTACTTGGTGGGACGAGCGACATCTTCGGGTCTATCGTCGTCGCGAGATCAACTATACTCTTCTGGTGTCAAACTATAATATTAATTTAAGTCATAAGATGTCGTCGCGAATTTTCTACTAGCCGGTAGCCGGCCTATCACTCCCCACCTCCCACCCACAACCCACTTTGCAGTCGCTTTCCATGTCGCTTCTAAAGATAAAGACTCTCCAGGGCATCCCTGGAGCTGGGGTAACCAGTTTCCCCCAAAATTGCCTCGTCACTTTTCTGCAAAACTGTTTCTATTTATATCTCATTTAATGAAGATTTTTTTTGTCGCTCATTCCAAGCCTTAATTGCCAGTTTGCTGTTAATTCGAAAATCTTGTTCGCAATTTTATGTTTATTATTTTTGTTGCTGGGCCGTGAAGTCATCTAATAATTTGTTTGAACCAATCGAAGACCCCAAAACCATTAGGAGATTGATGACTTCTGTCAGCCCGCCTTGACAAAAATGTCCAAACCAACAAATACGTATTAATTTCGGTGCTTTTATTTATAAAATGTTGTTTTTTATTCTCAAATTTATTTGTTTATTATTTTTGTGCCCCCAACCGTTGAGGAGTTTCCGTTTGCGAAGCCCTACTAGGCCGTCAAACCCACTCGAGTCAAAATTGGCACAATTCAATTAATTAACATTTTTTTGTTATTTTCAAGGCTGTGATCGGAATACTTTGTTATTCTGTAACATTTTAATTTAAAAAATTATTTATATTTGTTATTCAACGCTGTTGTGTCTGTGCTATTGACAAACTAAGCCATTCTTTGCAAATATTTAATAATTATGTTCATGTGTACTTACTATCGAAAAAAATACTTTATAGCCAACATTAAGTGGAGCTATTTCGTAACAATGTAATCGTGGCAGCGCGTGCCCATCAAGCTTGGGGCTATGCAATTATCCGGACTTGATGCAATGCAGTAATGAACTTATAATTTGCATCACACCTACAAAAAAAAAAAAACAAAACCTTTCAGGTCCCGTTTCCGTTCCCGTTCCCGGTTAAACAAATGTTGTTTTTACATTTTATTAGCAGTTGCTTAAATTAGCTAACGATTTTCAATCACTTTGTACAATTACTCGAAAGTTGGGGGTCTTGCGGTGTCTCTATAGAGCTGAATTATGGTAATCATCGAATTCTTATTTTAAAAATCATTATCTTTCTGTTTGCAGTTGCTCTTTCCGCTGCAATTTAGCGAGATGTTGGGAAAAGTTGATGTGGAGGCCAATGTGGAGGGCGGCGGACCATCCGGTCAGGCCGGTGCCATTCGCTGGGGCATTGCGATGAGCTTGCGCAGCTTTGTTGATCAAGAGATGATTGAGTCAATGCGTCTGGGTAAGTGTCTTCAAACCCCTCTATCCACACATTCTCGCTAATTGCAATTTATGTTCAATGTTTGCAGCTGGCCTCCTGACACGTGACTACCGCAGACGCGAGCGCAAGAAGTTTGGACAGGAAGGGGCACGCCGCAAGTACACGTGGAAGAAGCGCTAAAGCTAAACGAACACGTGAATGTGCAAAACGCTATTTTGTTATATGGCAGTCCTCATGGCTTTAATAAATGTGAAAAAAGACCTTTTTGCGTTGTTTCATCTACATTTGGTCGAGAGGTCTGAGGCCCAGGATTTGTATTCCTTGTTGCAGGGTCTTCTTGGCAGAGTGGAAGAGGAGCAGTCTTTGGTTTTGTTTTTGCCTGCAAGCTTCCTGCTTTACTGGCAAACGCTTAAGGGCCCTGACTGGCTGCGTTGCTACAAAATAAAAGATCATTAAATAAAGAGAAAATAGGAGAACTATCCTTCCTACCAGAGTCCAAAGAGATAGTTGACCAGCACACACGTCTCCAGCTGCTCCTTCGATTGCCAGACGTTCTGATCGAAGCGAGCCAGTTCGTAAACCAAATCCAAAGCCTCCAGTGGCTCTGCGGCGAAGTGATCCCAGTTCGGCCTTATATCTTCCAGATCAACTTCTTTGAAATTCTCCAGTAAATTGTTTAGGCGACAGTGCGTGTATTGGAGCTTAATGCCCGTGTCCCCATTGACTTGAAGAGCTTGTTTCCAATTGAAGTCGTAATCACGCTGTCGGCGCTGTTTGAGGACATTAACTAACACCGCGGAGACACCAAGAATATCACAGACATGCTCGTCATCAAAAGAGGCATTTTCTTTGGTGGCTGCAAAAAAGGATCAGAATAAAGTATCACATTTTTTGTTTTCCAAATCCCCACTAACTTGCACTTAAACTCCTTTTTTCCCTCATAATATCCCGAGCTTCATCCAGGACGTCCTTTAGAAATACGGCCGTGCCCTGGCGAGTGCTCATCCCATGGATTCTTCCAAATTTGACATGTTGCAGCTTTTCGAGACTCAAGCGATCACTTAGACTCGATGCTGTCTTGAACAGGGCATTGAAGTGATCTGCTTGACCATTGTCCACCACATACAGCAGGCGAGAGAAATCAAAGCGATCCAATCGTGTTAGTAGAGCAGCAATGTCCCTGGCCAGATACAAGGTGGAGCCATCGCTTTTGATCACTGGAATGCGCCTCCCATCGACAATAACAATCTCCCGACCATCCGATTCTCTGTGTAAGAGTCCAGCTTCTCGCAGCCGATCCAAAACGGCCCGGATCTGTTGCTGGGAGTACTGGGACTCCCACTCGTAGCTGTCGAAGTGGACACCGAGTCGGCTGTAGACCTTTGAGAGGTCATCTATAGTGTACTGCCGGTACTGTTGCCACTTCTTGGCCATTTTTTCGTCGGTGCCAGCTTCCAAAGCGGTGAAGAGATCCCGTGCCTGCTGGGTAATATCTGGACTTGCTTCTGCTGCCTTGTTGGCGACCACGTACGCTTTGTACAGCGTTTCAATGGGAGATGTCTGCATGGTCTTGTCACTCACATTGCTGAGCTCCACTCCAAGCGCCAGCAGACCGAATTGCGTGCCCCAATCTCCCAAGTAGTTCAAGCGAGTTGTCCGGTAGCCCAGATGCTGGTGCAGATTAGCCAGTACGTTTCCGATTATAGTGGAGCGCAGATGTCCTACGTGAAAAGGTTTGGCAATGTTCGGCGAACTGTATTCTACCACGACGTGCTCGGAATGGGGTTGAGGTGGAGGATTTGATTTGTTTCGCAAAACATTCTCCACAAATGCCTGAGGGTGCAGCTGAAACTCTACTTTGGCTGCACTGCGCCCGGAGCTGGGAACTGTTCTGACCTTCTCGATGTAGGTGTCATCAAATCGGAGCCCGTTCACCTCTCGTAGTAGCTCCTCTTCCTGTTGCGCAACCGCAGAAGGAAGAATCCATTCCAAGCTCGGCCTGTGGCCATTCTGCAGTATTGCCTTCTTCACCGGGATCTCCAGCGCATTATAAATGTTATTTAGCTGCGGTAGCTGCAAAAAGATGGCAGTTATTATAACAGGTAGCTCGGTTTTGAATCCATTTCCACTCACCTGTTTGCAAATTGAGCGCCTTATGCGAATCATCGAGATGAACAACCTGGGAGTTTATACTCCCCTGTATACTACTTCTCATAAATCATTTAAATCCAAATTACTTATTAATAATAGTAAATTACAAATAAATAAGTTAAATATAATAAGATATTATGGTTCATGTGCTAAAGCAACAAAACCATATTAAAAAGACCGATAAAAATATCGATTTTTAAAGTTTTTTGACCGTTTAGTTGGTCACACTGCCTAAAAGTTCTTACTCTTGAAACGAATGGCAACATTGCCGCGAAATTCAAACAATGATGAGAATAAATTTATTAATGAAGTTCATTGCTTAAATCTGTGTTTTATATAGAGACTATGAGGTTTATAGTTGTACAATTTCTGCAAAAATATTAAACTAATAATTTGAATCTGTTGGCCATTTATTTTGATTATTAGGTTGAAGGGATTCCCTGCCAAATCTGATGGCCTGTATGATAATATCACAAACTTATTGAGAGACCCAAGGACAAGGCGGCAAGTGAGATAAAATGGCCAATAAAACATTATTCTTAATACTTGCTAACTGTACAGAAGTTTTAAAAAGTCTTTTGAATATCTCTGGCAACGATGTTCGCTTCTGCGCGCGACGGTTTGAGACAACATTCAGGCCTTGTCTTTTTGAGGGTTGAATGCGGAAAGGGGACTTGATTTTGTCCACAAAACCCCATCGACGCCCATGCGAACATATGGTTAGTGCTGATTTTACTTGGATTTCCATGGAGCGGCTCTCTGGTCTGCGCTTACGTGCAACTTCCAGGCCCTGCGTCAACTCCAACGCCGACGCTTTGGTTAAGACTTAAACTTTTGAGCATTTCAGTCGCGTTCCTAACGTCGAAGAGTCGTGTTCCATTACCAAATTGAAAGGCAGAAGTCGCATTTAAGCGAAGCGGAGGCTTACTGCACATTCGGTTCAATTTAAAAAGTGTGTTTACTTGTGAAGTGCAACTTTTCACTCTTGATTGTCTGCATTCCCGTTACCAAGATTCGCTTCAGTGATTTCCCACTGCAAGAGGCAAAACAAAAAAAGAGTAGCAGGGTGTGATTATAAGCGAAAAAAAAGAGTATTGCATGCCTGGGGGCTGTGCGAAAATATGAAAATAAAAATCGATTTGCCAAGCCACAATAATAAAAATCCTAAAGCGCCTCTGAAAGAGCTACTTTGATTTTATGTCTATTGAATCCGTTAATCACAAATAAAAAAGGGTATCCTTGAGTAATTACGTTGACATTCAGGGGGGCTATTAAAATTTTAGTTGTATATATGTGTGTACATAGGTGTGTGTGTGTGTATGTGTGTGAGGGCATGAGATCATCATTGGAACGGTAAAATTGTAAAAGTAAAACCACACTGCCTGCCTGCCTGCCTTCCGGTATGCAATACTTTTTATCACACCTCAATTTCTCTCCCCCAGCAGAAGTCTAATCCAATTTGGCCTATGACAATACAAACGAACTTTCTTCGCTACGCATTATCCAGGTGCGTGTGCGTTTAGAAAAGGAAAGAGACAGAAAGGGACAGGGAGAGTGCGAGTACGAAAAGCGATATTTAAATTAAAAAGCAAGACCCGTGAGTGTGTGTCCTACGAAAAGTTGTTGAAACCGACAACGAACATAAACATAGCATCAGTTTAAAAATAAACCCCTGAGGAGAGTTTAAATTGTATTTCTGGTACTGGTTCGGCGGCAGCATAAAAGCATTTCCCTATGATTGGCTCATTCTGGAATCTGTGCAGAGCGTGCCCATCAATGCCGGTAGACAAGGTGAGTAATGTGGCCCGCTTCTCAACCCAAACTTCATACAAAATGCATATCATTTTAAAAGCTATTTTCACCAAAAAAAAATCTATCAGGATTCTAGCTTACTGGTATACCGTTAGCCTCTTAGCCCAGTTTCAAGTTGTGAACAATTCAAAATGGTTTTGAGCGAACCCCTTCTTTTGGTGTGCAGGGGTCGGTTATTGCATACTTGCAGGCGTCAATGAAAAGGGGATGCAATGGCTCCAAAATAGGGTGATTTGCCCTGAGTTATGACTCGCTCGAATGAATTTTAGGATTAGGGTGAGTCTGTTCTGTATTAAAAATATTTTTAATTAAATATTTGAGCCCAAGGGACAGTCGTCATTATTAATCATGAAACGTTTATTAAGTTTTACCATTAAAAATATAAAATATCAGAGTCACTTTTTGGACCATGGAATATTTATGGCATTTGCTTTCAACTAACAAATCATAATAATTTACTGTCATTACGTACCAAATCGCCTCAACTCGTTATATATAATAAATAGGAAGAAAACGAAGAGACAGGAAACGGTGCAAAGAAAAATTAAAAAAAACTGGCCAAAAAAAAGCACAAAATCAATAGCATATGGCATGCGGCTGGCTGGGACCCACAGCTATTGCCGGCCGGGGTGCCACATTGTATGTCCCTCCCCGGGTTCTGATTCCAACAAATTTAAGCGGACCCGGTGCCGAGGCCGAGTACCTGTCGTTTTAACTCGGCTATTTTCTCATTTTCCAGTGGATGTGGGAAACAGCTGATTCATCAACATGCCATTACAGTGCTGCAGAAAAGCTGTTTTTTTGGAGAAACTTTAAAATAATTGATTGTTAAACAGTAGTTAATAAACTAGACGATTGGCTAACTAGATGATAACTAGATGAATTTTAAATAAATAATACTATATCTATCTATATGTTTAACAATTTTTAATACATCTAAAACTATATTATTTATACAAAATTGTATTATTTAAATAATATAATTCAATAAAATATATATTAATTATAATAATCGTTTTTCTTGGCTAAGAAATGTTCAAAAATCACTTTCATCCGTTAACTACAGAGTCCCCGCGCATGTACAGTTGGGAGAAAGCAAGAGAAAGCCAACTGAGAGAGAGTACCAGGCCGGCTTTTGTTCCAACTTCAATGTGATTGTTTTTTTCTATCTGTTAGCTTGAGCCATATGACGTTCGAGCCAAATCGCCTTGCGGTATTACATCAGCGGAGGGCAGTCAGACTTTTATATCGACGCCCATTCCTCCCACTTCCGGCAGACCCCCTCGCAGAAGGAACTACGCTAAGTTAGTGGCATTGCCGGCTAAGTGTCGCCAGCAGGTCGTCGGTTGCATGCCACACGCTTATCGATTCAGCTCGCATATGGTTACCACCGTATTCCTAATTCTTAGTCACTCTTTGAATCGATTTCTTGACTACTTGCAGTCAGCTGGGCGTCGCCCTATTATAGTTTTCCTCAGCTCCTGACGACTTATCTCTCCCTGACAGCCGCAGCTATATATCTCCTGCCGCTTTGTTTCCTCCTGCATTCATTCAGTCCTTTTGAGTGGCACTGGCAGCGGTTAGAAGCCTTCTTTCCTGTCGTTATCTTATTTCTGCAGATTTCTGTGGGTCGCACAGTGAAATTCGCCCATGTTAATGTTGACTTTTGGGTTTTCGATGTATTGTAGAAAAAGAAAGTATTTTTTTAATTATTTAAAGAACTAAAAATCGAATTATGTAATCTAAATCTAAAGGTTTTAGTCAAATTATGGCTAGTTGCCTTGGTGTGCCCAACTTTTGAGGCACCTTTTTTTTCAATATTTAAGCCATTTGTCATCGCATATTAAAATGTAATACCATTTAAGAATCAGGGTTTAAAGTACTTTCGATCTGCATCAAAATATTGTACAAAATTGAGAAGTAAAATTTTGACTCAATTTTTGGCCAAAATCAAATTTTGGCCCCTTTAAAATTTTTCGAAAAACGGGTCCGATTTTAGCTGGACAGGTTTTGATGGGGAATAATAATTCTCGAAGATCAAAGATCGGGAAGGTATAGATTTTGTAGATCGGATAAGTATTGGCCAAGTTACGGCTATTTTCCTGAAATAAATCGGGGATCCTTGTTGATCATGTTAAGACCCTAGTTTGGCTAAAAAGCAAAGTTTTGAAACTTATTTTAGCCGATATTTCAACCATTTTGAGGTGAATTAGAAAAAATAATTCAATTTCTGAATAAGGAATTTGAGTCCCTTCAATCTTCATTAAAATATCTTGGAAATGGAGAAGGAAATTTATACATAGATTTTTGAGAAAATCTTATTGTGGAAAAAATTGAGATTTGGTTATGTTTTAAAAATGGTGGATAGGTTTTGGCCAAGTTTCCAACGTTTATTTTGATATTTTCAAATATAAAACACTTCGACAAGTTTCGAAAATTAGAGTAAAATCACTGGAGATCAAAAGTTTTGCGAAGTTTGCAAAGTTTTGTCTTGGTTGCATTTCATTTGGAGACTCCATGCATTTCTTGGCGGTTTGGTGTTTGGAGAAGTTATCTAATTACCCGTGGTCAAATGTTTGGCTTTCGTGAACAGTTTCATTAAACCAAATACGTACGAACATGTAGTATCCACCATTGTGTGGGTATACTTCTGTGTTGATGGGTAACACCTCTCGGTATTGATTTTTTTTTTCCAAGATTAAAATTGCACACGAAAGCTACATGGTCATGAAATGTCTATCAAATGGTTCTCATCAATGTCAGGCATAGCAGAACTTTTTCCATTAAACCAGAAGTTTCTCAAGCCCGGACCACGCGTCGTATACGTATTATGTGCATTACGGGTTGCTTGTTCTTATTAAAAATGTAACCTCATTCCATCACATTTATATAAATTGTAAATTTAATTGTTAATTTTTATAAAAAAATATGTATATGTTGACTCTGGGTGTGTGTTGTAAGTGTACTAAGTAGGGGAACCTCATCTAGCATACCAACCATGTAAAGTACACCCTCTAGAATAGTATGAAACTAAAAAAATAATAATGTGTTAACTATAATTAAAATGCAATTTTTAATTGGTGTTTAATACCAAATCTCATCTCATTAATTCAAATCTCATTAATTAATCAGAGTAAAAAGTGTTCGGGTGCGGTCCTTCCACATTCAGTAGTCCACCCTATTTCGCTTCCATTTCTGAAGCCAAATACAGCGGCCACGTTTCAGCCTTCCCCCATTACGCCAACTTTCCGACCATCCCCAGTCGGTCCTCAGCCATCCATCAGCATCCTGTGTGAGCAAAACTGCCACGACGTCGCCTAACGTATTTCAATTTCAATTTTCTGCCTTTGAACTAATGCAATTATTATAATTTCCTTTCGCCAGTGAATGGATTAGAGGCCCCAGCTAACGGCCTGTCAGGTGCCATATGCTGTATGTAGCCGGGACGATGTCAACCATCATTGCACTGCTGCAGTCCTGGGCGAGGGCACTACCCTATTCTACTCCCTGACACCATAGGGGTCTGACTCTTGGCTCGCGACCAACTTACATCGATGGTGCTGACACTCAGAGCGTAATTTTGCTCGACGGCCTGACACCAAAATTTTTTAAAATATATTTAATTTAATGATGGAATCAGGTTCTCTGGGAAACTGTCCTTCGAAGCCTTGGCTGCTCCTCTACTTTTTCATCCCTCGGCATAAAAATTCTACAAAGGCTCAGAGCCGCTAAAAAGTTGAATATACGCTTCGAGTATTACCGCATTCTACGCTTTTTTGCTTAGCTTGGCCAACAGTTCACATCCGAGTATTATGCGTTTAGCCAACGGGAGGAAAGGTGGAATGGAAAAACTTTTGTTTGAAAACATAATAGCGTAAAATATTTAAGTGGCCATGAAGGGGATTCTAGTTGGGGAGAGGGAGATGTTATACCCCTCATTTGACCCAATTTTCATATAAGTAATGTGTTAGTTTGAGCTCTTGGCAAGCAACAGAACAGTTTTTGCCAATTGGCTAAGCCCACATGAGCAATATTTAAAAATGGCTGTGATGTCAGCTCAACAGGGAACGCCCGAAAAGCGATAGACAGTAGTTTCATAAATACTCATAGAATTTCCAAGACTAGATGTTTCATTAAAACGTACTAGTAGTATAAGTAAAAGTCACAATCCTCACTCATGTATCGTTTAATATCGAGAAATAGCTTACCAAGAACGAGTAGTTCAGTTCAGTAAAATGTGGCCAGGAATCTATAATCTATAGGCTATAAAGATATTTAAAAAGAACTAAAAACGAGCCGAGGACATCGTCGAACATTAACCCAAGCGCGTGCCGCCACAGACAAAGCGCGTAGACGCTTTTGTAGTCTTTCACATGAGTGCCTTAAGCGCAGCACTCGGCGCAGATACTCACCCACACCGGGGCAGCATGCACCGTGGCACTCATAAAATGCACTCAAGCGGTAATCGCTGCGCACGGCACACAAAAACAAAAAACTGCTCAAAGGGGATCGAATTTCCATTTAATTGTTAGGCATTGAATAACGCCAAGAAACCGGAGCAAGTTTGCAGTGAAGGAAAATTAAAATGTCATTGCAAATGCTTCTGCATCAGTTGCCAGTTGTCGGCGAAGATATTTTAAGTTCGTCTCTAGGACAGGAAATACATATGAACTATAGGTGTTTTTTCCTACTATTTTGTTTTCTTTCTAAAAGAGATACCTTGGCATTAAACATACTTCATTTTAGACCAGAGACACTTGTCTCAAAAATATGAGTAGCATTTCAAGTGCCGGGTACACCCTCATAATATGTCACATAATATACATATTATGTCACATATCATATACATAAATTTCGAAATCACTCAACGACAGCCTTTTTTCTTGTCAAAAGAAGGAAGCTACATCGACAGGAATGTCACCACTAAGCTCTCAAATCTTGCCAAAGCCAAGCCAAAAGGTGTGCATTTACATATGCAAGTATGAATAGGGATTAGAACTGAAAGGCATAAGACGGTGGTAAGTGCAGCGATGCAGACTGAGGGAATATATACATGAAGTGTCTACAAGAGTCTTAAAAGTGTAATGTTCTCTTTTTTATGTTGTTTATACATATGTATACATATGTATTAAATTACTTTTTGACCAAAACATTACTTTTTTTTTAAAGACTAACTTTTCGCTCATTCTGCTTGCTGATATTTAAGAACAAATATAGAATGCAAAGAAATCTGCCAAGTCCTTGGCAGCTATCTCTTAAGGAAGTTGAGGAAACTCTTTTAAAGACCTCTGGAACTAAGAGTATAGAAGTCTAAGCGCACTTTACTCGTGTATTATAAAAAGTATATTATATGAGCAAACCACATTAAAATCCTTGTAATGGCTGTACCTTAATTTCCACTAATTAAATGTTTCCCTGCTTGCGTTGCGTGTTCCTCGCCGGAAACATAATCAATATAAATGGTTATGAGAAGAAGCCAGGAAAATGGCGGACGGAAAAAGGACGTACATGCAAATAACCTGCACTTTTTTATTTAATAGAAGCTTTACTAGCTGCTTAGTTGAGTTGGACTAATAAATTCTTATTACGGAGAATAGTTTTTAGTTTGTATGATCTTTTTCAGGACCATCCTTGAAAAGCCATCTCTCGGGTACATATTTTCAGTGCACAGAGTTCCGAATGAAAGTCAATCTGTGTCCGTCGAAATGACTGCTGTGACGTGTATCGTTTTACGGTAGAAAGCAATTAATTTGAGGCACAAGCGTAGCTCCTTTGGGCGAATGCTGAGTGAACTAATTACCGGTGCAAACACAAACCCCTACCCGGTCACTACCTGGCTTAGTCAAACTGCAGGGCATCTGAAGGGTGGGGTCGGGGTCGGAGAGCGGCAAACACCCATTCCGGGCATTTCTTTTGTACTTTCAGTTTACGAGACGGAGATCATAAAGGCAGGAGCACGCATGGGCTGCGTCCCTGCCGGGCAAAACGGTGTCAAATGAAACTGGGCATCGTAAACAAAAAGTAAACAAACCCAGAAGGGAAGGCTGTCTTCGGGCAGAAAGAAGCTGGCCCTAATCAGTCTTAGTCTTAGTCTTAAGCTCTATGAAAGTTTGAATAAAAGAAAGGTAAAAAGTCAACTTTGATTAGCTTAGAGCCAGCTTTGATAAGATTGGCAAATTATAATAATAAATGATAAGCCCTTCTAGGCACTAGAATCTAGAGGAAACTTCTTTAAAGTCCCACTGCTGCGCCTCAGACATAAAATATTAAACCACAAAAGAAGCCTTTTTAAGGCTTTGTGCTTTGAGGTGTCATCTTTCTGATTTGCCAGCAAAAAACTTGAAAGGTCCTTTCGTCTAGATTAAGCACGCACATGGATATTTCTTCATCAGCACACTCACTCACGGCGTTGCGGTCGAAGTCCTGCATCTACGGATTACGGTGCAGTGGAAACTAACACTTGAAAGTATCTATAGTACAAAAAGCTTTAAGCCACAACCCATTTCGAAAAGCCACAAATTGTCTTTGGCGTGTCTTAAAAATAGAACACCTAGAGATACATTATTTATTGGGCTGTCGATAAATGTATTGATCTACCTACTATATGCAAGTACAAACTCTTGATGGCATTTACTGGTCTATGAATCATTAACGTGTCGATTACCTCGATTACTTATAAATGATTTACCTTTTTAGAAAAGGTATTTCTAGAAATCGACGATATTCGTATTATAATACTACAAATGTTTGTTTATAAAAAGAATTATGATGGCTTTCGAGACCCGTTTCGTCCGAGCCTCAAAGATTAAGGAAGAAAGAGTCATAAGGTTTTAAATAAAGCATCGACCAAGAAATTTATTATTCAAAGCAACATTTTTGTGGAAAACTTCTAAGGGAAAAACTTCTATATTTTAAGGTATTCTGAACAGAGTAAAACAGAAATCGCCATTAAAAATTAATAAAAAAGGACGCATTAATTTAATTACATTTGGTTGCTGAATTATAAGTGAACTGACTTAGCTTTCTCGGCCAGAACTGCAACTCATACGTGTTAGTTAGAAAATTTATAGGCTGGACTACGCTCAACATCTAGAACATGACGAATAGTCATCCAGGTTGTGGCACGTGTCAGGGAACTCCGATTCTACCGACCCTTCCAAATCTGCTGCAGTGGGAGCGATGACGACGCACTAGACGCAAAAACTGCCATTTTAAATGACAGATGAGCTCCCGTAGGCTTGGGAATACTTCCGGCGGCTCAGGTAAAGTGAGTCCTTACTGCTAAAATATTCACAGGTTGCGTGCCGATGAAATATTGTGCTGTCAAGGGTGCGGCAAGTCGATCCTGCAGAGCCATCCAGCTAAGTGGGCTCGAATCGATAACATGGCACAGAATAAACTTCTAAAAGCGCAATTTAATTGGAATATCGATTGAATTAAAGTGTATGTCTAGAATATAGAGTCTGGTGGCACGCATTTCTATTGTTTTCAAAAAGATTTCTGGGGGGTTCTCTTCGAATTCTCTGAAAATGCAAGGAAGGACAATATGGCCCCCAACGAAGGCCATATCTTTGCTAATACTCATCCGATTCTTAAGCGGAATACCTTAAACGATTTGTAGATCGATTCTCCATCATTCTGCAACAAAATCTAAAAACGAAATATTTTTTAGATTTTTCGTCAAATTTTCTGGGGGTCTCCTTCATAAATGCATGGAAGGACAATATGGCCCCCAACGAAGGCCATATCTTTGCTAATACTCATCCGATTCTTGAGCGGAATACCTTAAACGATTTGTAGATCGATTCTCCATCATTCTGCATCAAAATCTAAGAACGAAATATTTTTTAGATTTTTTGTCAAATTTTCTGGGGGTCTCCTTCATAAATGCATGGAAGGACAATATGGCCCCCAACGAAGGCCATATCTTTGCTAATACTCATCCGATTCTTGAGCGGAATACCTTAAACGATTTGTAGATCGATTCTCCATCATTCTGCATTAAAACCTAAAAACGAAATTTTTTTTAGATTTTTTGTCAAATTTTCTGGGGGTCTCCTTCATAAATGCATGGAAGGACAATATGGCCCCCAACGAAGGCCATATCTTTGCTAATACTCATCCGATTCTTGAGCGGAATACCTTAAACGATTTGTAGATCGATTCTCCATCATTCTGCATCAAAATCTAAGAACGAAATATTTTTTAGATTTTTTGTCAAATTTTCTGGGGGTCTCCTTCATAAATGCATGGAAGGACAATATGGCCCCCAACGAAGGCCATATCTTAGCTAATACTCATCCGATTCTTGAGCGGAATACCTTAAACGATTTGTAGATCGATTCTCCATCATTCTGCATCAAAATCTAAGAACGAAATATTTTTTAGATTTTTTGTCAAATTTTCTGGGGGTTTCCTTCATAAATGCATGGAAGGACAATATGGCCCCCAACGAAGGCCATATCTTTGCTAATAATCATCCGATTCTTGAGCGAAATACCTTAAACGATTTGTAGATCGATTCTCCACCATTCTGCATCAAAATCTAAAAACGAAATATTTTTTAGATTTTTCGTCAAATTTTCTGGGGGTCTCCTTCATAAATGCATGGAAGGACAATATGGCCCCCAACGAAGGCCATATCTTTGCTAATACTCATCCGATTCTTGAGCGGAATACCTTAAACGATTTGTAGATCGATTCTCCATCATTCTGCATCAAAATCTAAAAACGAAATATTTTTTAGATTTTTCGTCAAATTTTCTGGGGGTCTCCTTCATAAATGCATGGAAGGACAATATGGCCCCCAACGAAGGCAATATCTTTGCTAATACTCATCCGATTCTTGAGCGGAATACCTTAAACGATTTGTAGATCGATTCTCCATCATTCTGCATCAAAATCTAAACACGAAAATTTTTTTAGATTTTTCGTCAAATTTTCTGGGGGTCTCCTTCATAAATGCATGGAAGGACAATATGGCCCCCAACGAAGGCCATATCTTTGCTAATACTCATCCGATTCTTGAGCGGAATACCTTAAACGATTTGTAGATCGATTCTCCATCATTCTGCATCAAAATCTAAAAACGAAATATTTTTTAGATTTTTCGTCAAATTTTCTGGGGGTCTCCTTCATAAATGCATGGAAGGACAATATGGCCCCCAACGAAGGCCATATCTTTGCTAATACTCATCCGATTCTTGAGCGGAATACCTTAAACGATTTGTAGATCGATTCTCCATCATTCTGCATCAAAATCTAAAAACGTAATATTTTTTAAATAAAAACAAAATATTTTTTAGATTTTTCGTCAAATTTTCTGGGGGTCTCCTTCATAAATGCATCGAAGGACAATGTTTTATCGTTCTACATCCAAATCTGGAACCGATTTTTTTTTAAATTTTTTGTCACAGTTTGTTAATGGTCCTCTCCAGTAAAGTCGCAGCAACGGCCGAATCTTTGTGACTTATTACAAGGCTTTAGATTTTGCTTTTTCATTATTAATAATTGTATGAAAGCCACTGATCAATAATTATAATATCCCTTTATATTATGGAAATAAATATTTAATTTAATGCTTGGTGCAACTTATATTTGCGTGCCGTTCGGCAATTATTTCATGTTTTTTACAAAAGTAGACCAGAAAACTAGGATGAGACTATAAACACTGAGCCAAGGTGTATATATGCTTCAGGCAAGGGGAAAACAATTTACTGTCGGCCATTTAAAATATTGACTGGCATGGCTGTTCCACGAGAGTGTCCTGAAACTGTCTGTTGGCCAGGACTGTCGCTGCAGCTGTCTTAGCGGGTTTGTGTGCGAGAGCTTAACCCAATTTACAACTTACATGTAACGATTTTTTGCCGACTGTTTGAGGCCCGCTCCGGTCGATAGGAGTTGTCTTGGCTATAAGTTAGCTTCCAGCTGAATACCAACAGTAACTGCTGAAGTGGCAGAAATACTCGTTGTTGCAGAAATAGACCATTAATATGGATTTTTCTATAGCTTCTGTAACAATTATCAAGTGGGAGTGGGCGGGAGGATTGCCGCATTGAAATGCGACAAACCGCAATTTGGCTGAGAGCCCGAAACTGTTTGAATAACTGGCCAATTGGGTCTGCAGTCCGACCATGGAAAAATATATGTACTCACATGTATGGGCAATGCCATATGTGGATGTGGTTAGTTGTTTGTTTGACTATTTGTGGTATTTGTAGTGCGTGGAGAGCCATGAGGTAAACCATATCTCTGCGGTACAATAAGAATATATTAACTTTTTGTTTGTACATACATATGTAATAGTAGCTTTAATTAACGGGTACTCATTCTATTTTAAAACGAACTTTCATCCTTTCTTATAGCAGCTCCACTCGGAATATCGGAGCACTTACCGTTGGCATGAATTTACTGGTAACTCGAGGCCAGAGGTTGTGCGACGAGCGCCAGCCCCAAATCCAAGTCAATTTGTTGGTAAGTGACAAAGACATTTTTCTTTAGCTTTATTGTCACGCCCTTTATTTATTGATATCGGAATTCGTTCGACTTACGATGGGATTTGTGCACCTGCAGGTCCAACAAATGAGCCGCCACTGCCCCGACGGAAAAAATGTCCAGAATTAGCATACAAATCGCACGAGTTTATTATAGGGTCTGAATACACGGATGCACGCCGAGATGCCAGTGCACATCGCCTGGCGAGGGTAAGTTCTAAAGAGATTTAACAATTTGGATTCAACTATAGCAGCAATATGAAATGTAGGAATAGATTTAATTTAATTTTAAAGGAAGAATTTCTATACAGACACTAAAACGTCGTTTCATTTCCTCTTTGAATTAATGGCTAGGGATTTAATGCTTTTATTATTCAAAAGTTGAAATGCCCTTTTTAAATGACTCTCCACATATTCCACATTTAATTGCATAAGAAAGCCGTTGCCTTTACGATAGAATTGGCATCGGGGTTATGGCATTTAAGCTGCGGTCCTCATAAAAATGTCGACGCTCTCAATTCCACAAAAGAGCTGGAAAAAAACATATTTTCACTCTAGTGTTGGTGCTCTCCTAGCTTTTCCGCTTCTCGATTTCAACGCCAGCCTAATTAATAACGAGGCACAAAAGACGCGAGTTGAAAGGACATTAAAGCACATATACGTGAGTCAGGGGCGTACGTCCGTTTTGGAAGAAAAATGAAGTGCCTATGATTCAAGTATTTTGGTTCTCTATAATTTTGCACTATTATTAAAGAATGAAAATGGCACACTGCTGCACCTGTCTGTGGCACCTGCGTATAGGTAAGAGTGCCTCTGTTGTACGAGTATAATGTAGCCCATTCCGGCCATACATAATTAATAGACTTCACCTCGTGACGCACGTCAACAAGGCGTATGCGTAATATTAATGGCCAGCTAATTAAGGATATATGTATGTCTACACACAATCACACTCATACATGTTTCATGTCCTCTGCTCATCGGTCTATCTCTTTCTCTATCTCTGTCTCACTCAGTCGGAGGAACGGGGCACGCCTTCGCGCCGCAGCAAATCGGAGGGACCCCCCGTAGTGCCCAATGGACGCACCTATCCCATTGCATCGGAGGTCGATGGAACTACGAGAAAACAGGTAAAAATTGTCAGATGGATTGCACTGCCTCGCTGCCAAGCAAATGGGTGTCTAATAGTCGTATATTGCCTAATCTAACCTAACACTTGGATATGTATTCTGAGTACGTGTTTTGGGTGTTTGTATGAGCAAGTTGCGCGAGTTCCTCAGCATGCATAGAGCACTTAATACTTTTTGTGAGTTAACTTGGAACTTTTTCCAATATGTATGCCTACATAGGGGATTATTTAATTCAGAGAGACTAGAGTAAAAAAAGGACTTCCTAAGGAGTGGGTTTTTATCCTTTTGTGGGAATAGTTGATGTGTAGGTTGAAGTTTTATTAGAATGATTATTAATTTTGTTGACTGAACACTTTTATCAACTATGCAAAGCATGTTTATTGTAAAACACATAATGTTTATCAAAATTGCTATAGATTTTACATAGAGACAATATGTCGACTAGTAACTGTAAGTTAGTTACTTAGTTCTTTACTTTTAACCACTTTCATAGCAACATGAAAGTTGTCTGCAACTTTTATAGTTGTTTTGTAGACAGTTTGTCCCCTGGAGGACATGATGTTAAGCGACAATTGTCTCTCCATTAGAGAATACATAGACGGAAATTGCATTTCCATAAAGGAGTGCGATACCGATTTTCTCTTTAAAATGTTAATTCCTTTTTCATTTCATCGTGATTGTGCGTCGTGATCTTCTTAATGCTTTTTAAAGTAAAGTTCCTGGGTTTGTTTCGTCTCCAATCAAGTAACGCTAGGATTTTGCGCAATCTGTTAAGGTTAAAAAAATGTGTAGCATACATTTGAGGGAAAATTTTATTCTACCATGCATAGTATGTATTAAATGATTTTACTGTTCCTTTTACCTTATGTATTGCCTTATGTTGAACAAATATTATTTCAAATTAAGTTGTGATTAAAAAGGGACCTTTATGCGTTATCTATATTGTAATAAAGATTATCCCGTCAATCAAATTATTAAAAATGTGTTAAATTAAATGAAATGGTATTGATAACTAATAAAGTCTCTGTTTAAACTTGCAACTGTATATTTAAATTGGAATATGTTTTATATTTAAATACTAGCATTAAAACCAATTAGAAATAATTATTTAAAATTTACCATTTATACTTGTATTGTGTGTATTTCTTCTCTTTCTTGTTCTCTGTTTCTCCACATGTGACTAATCCCGGTATATTCTTCTTTATGTATACTGTGCTCTTGCTCCCTGTATTACCTGTTTTCAAAAAACAAAACAAAAAAAACAACAAAAAAAACCATTATATAACAAATAACATTAAAATACTTAATTGCGATCATGCAATGCTTCTCGTTCTTTTTCTTTCTCTCTTTCTTCCCAACTTTTGCGTTATGTCTTTCTGATCTTATCTTTCGCAGGCGGGTGAGTCAAATGGGATATTGAAAAAGACCATCACAAAATTGAGCACAGAGTACCGCCTGCAATTCGTTTGGCCCACTGTCCGACGGATTAAGGGCGGTGGCGATGCGACGTCTAGGGCCGCAGCCGGAGATTATCCGCGAAAGTCCATATCGCTGGGCGCCATTCGGTCTGGTGGCCAGACTCACGCTCCGAACCCGAGTCAGAGTCAGGGTCAGGCCCACAGTAACACACATCACACGATGATGGGTGCCGGTGCCGGGTTGCCAACGGTGCATAAAAAACGAACAACAAATCAGAAAGAAGGTGCGACAACAAATTGTCGTCGCTAAGCATTTATTTCACATACGTACTAAAAAAAAAAACCAAAAACCAAAGTGATGAAACAAAAATTCATTTCCTAGTACCGCATAGTTTCTTTCAATACTAATATGTGTATGACTTACTAAAAAAAAACTATTTTGAAATTTTCAAATCAAGTGTACTAAAAAAAATATTCAATTTGATTTAAAGTCTTTTTTTTTACTTACCAATCCTACCAAACTAATTTGCGGCAGATTGTATAACATTTTATTTACTAACCTTTTTGTCGAAGCGTAAACGTTGAAACTTGTTTTATTTATTTTTTAAGATTTTCAAATGCAAATTTGTGCAGTGGCAGCAGCATTGAGTAAAAACAAATACCTAGAAATCGCATTTCATACTATATAATACTATATAACGTTAAATAGTGTTGGTACAAAAAATATAGCTTTTTTTTCGATATTATTCAACTTTTTACAACTGTCGCATCCAGACAGAATTGACCACTAATCGAGTTTTTTATGAACACGTCGTCGTAAATTTGACCTACCAATATAATCTATAAATATGTATGATACAGTGCTCTCAAACCTACAATAGATACTTTTCCTTTATGAATTATATCGTACATTTTATACTATACTCTCCCATATTTTCTGTATTTACAAGCAAATATTTTCTTTTCCGCTTTTCTGAGTAACGACATTTGTTTTGATTTCAAGCAGTTGACAGAAACTGACAGTTCTAACATTTGTTTCATATAGAACGAAATTATGCTAAATTCCCCTGAAAACTAAAAAACTAAAAAAGGTTTAAAAACAATTTAAAACAAACATCTTTTTAGCCAAAAGCTGACGTAAGTGTTGAACTAAATTTCGTTTTTATTAGTGCTAAAAAAAAACCCAAAAACTATGTATTTGTTTTATTGCAAAGCGTAAAATTGCGTTGACGAACGTCAAATCGATTGGATTATCCTTTGGCGAAAAAGGATCTGCTATCCCACTATTCGTGATGTCAATGCAATTTTACTTTTTCGATTGATGAGTTGAAATAGCAAAGTGTAGTCGGAGCATGTTGTGGCCGCAGGTTGTGCGATAACTTTTGTTTATAAAAATTGAAAGCATAGGACATTTTATGTTAGTTTCGTTGCATGTGTGAAACTGAAAACTCAAAACCAAGCGAATATTTATATAGTATCCTGCATTATTCCAGACAAACATTATTTAATCTACTAACATGGCATCGAACTTCAACATTTGTATATTTTGGTTTTCATATCATTAGCTAGGCTTATTGGAAAATGCTTAGCGGGGGGTTAGACAAGCAGAATCATTTATTTGAACTATCACTGTGGACGGCCGTTCAAGTAGGTGGAGGCACCGCACCCGTGAGGCCTCAAATACTAACAAAATTTAACATTAACAGTGAAAGCAAAACGCCATAGGTAAGGCAACGGAACGGAAGATCTAAGGGCTAGATCTAGAGGGATCTAAGATGTAATATATATACTTATGTGTACTCTCCATTACGCAACTCGTTAGAGCATCTGCTTCTCAGACGCAATTAGTGGCTTCAAGTGCAAGTCGCTGCTTTTCTTGGCGTTAATCGAATCGTTGTGCATTGCCATAAGCTTCCGTAGTGTATGAATTGGACGCAGTGCTTAATAAGAATAATATATAAAAAGAGCATCCAATACAAGGATCCATTAACATAAAAGTTTCACAATTGGTTTCAATTTCGTTCTATATTTTAAATAACCCAGCCCCCGAAATTGTTCAAGACAAATTTTAGAAACACCCTCAAGAAATTTGTAGGAAAAACTTGCCAAAAACCACACTTTAACCACCTAATCAACACATTTTTCCGTTCTCTACTCAATGCCAAAACCAGCTAAAGCATCATCATTTGAAGTTTACATATTAGTATTCACCTTGCCGCAGTAAACCTTGCCCCCCAAAAAAATTAACAAATCACAAACCCATTCACGAAATCCAACCATCAGGGCGCTGCTTTCGGCTCATTTATTTGCTGTACAATTAATAAAAAATAAACTCCTTGTCTTTGAGTTACTTTTAGCGAAATCGAGACACTTTGCAAAACCGTTTCTTTTCACTTTTATTTTTCTAATGCATTTTCTACAATTAAACTATTCGTTTCCTTATATTAATGTAACCGAACTCTGATGCCTGCCATCAGCCATTATCCTGTATAAAGTTACCGATCGACCTTGGATTGCAGCATTAAATTTCGTATTTGTGTGCTTTCAGCTACTCTACATGAGTTGGAGCCCTTGGTTAGCGATACGGATGATAGAAAAACGCACGAGAAGTATGAACATTTGATTTACCTATCCCTAGTCAGCCCTAGATCAAATATCTCTCTTCATGAGCTTTTGCCATTGTCATTGTCAGAGAAGGCCCTCATTAGCCCACCCAAAAATGCAGCATCACACAACCATTCAAATCCCCTGTCATCCGCACCTGCATGTTGCAAGAGATGCATGCTGCAGCTATAGAAAGGGCACAGTCGTCCATTACGACAAAATGTCTCCGAATACGGGCTATTTGTACAGTGGCTAATGGTGTTCCGATTATTGCAGGCAAGTGACCATTGTGGAGCGCAAGATTACCTCGCGCCCGTTCTCGCAGGCCATCGACCAGGAGCGTCTGAATCATTTCATCACGAAAAAGGAGAACTTTGGCTTTGCCGATGCCGCGGATGCCGCCGTTGCGGTTGCCGCTATCAAGGACGAATTGGACAACCGGCAGCCGGCCACCGAATCCGGCCAGGTGGTGGTTATGAACGGCACCGCACCTCCTCACTCAAAACCGAATTTGGATTTGTGGTTCAAGGAGATGGTAGAGCTGCGTAAAAAGGCTGGCGAGTACAAGGTGAGTGAGTAGTTTTATTTTAATTACTTGGCTAACCTGTATTACTCTCCAAAGTGCCGCGGATGGGGCATAGAAATCGATCCGGACTTGTACAAAAAGCAAAAGGATCTCTGGGATCAGGTTTCAAAGCGCAGCTCACTTTCAGCTCTATCTCTAGCGTCGTCAGTTCATAGGTATACCCATTACTTATTATATAAATAAAAATTTTTAATTCTAATGCTGTAACCTTTTTTTTTAGACCTATTACAAAGGAGGAGAAGGACCAGGAGAACAACAAGAAGTCTACGCCATTGCAAAAACCGCAAAAGCCCCGAGTCCCCGGACAGGCCTTCTTGATCGATAATAAGGATGAGATTTCAGCACTGCCAGCACGATTTAGCAATATACGCCATCACCTTGAACGCACCACTGGTCCGGGTGAGCCTCCATATAATCAATTAGTTGAATATAATCTGAAGAATGGATTTCCCCAAACATCAGATGTAGAGGAGGGCGCCCTATTGCCGTCGCCCACGCGTGAGAAGCTTATGCCTGCTATAACAAAGCGAGAGTCGGAGTCTCAGCGCGGAAGTCCTAAGAAAACGGCTTTATCGCGACACGGGTCGCCCCAGAAGGGAAGTCCACAGAAGGGCAGCCCCAAGAAGGTCCTAAAATGTGAGTAACTATTGGCCGCCAAAAAAGAATGAGAAAAAAAGAATGCATTTAGTCTAACTCCAATACCGATTCCGAAGTTCAAAATAGCTAAAAAGCAATAGTACTCCAAAGCAACAATGACACAAGTACACAAAATGCACTCACAAGTTACACGTCCGGTAACCCACAATACGTATACGCCCCGTTGTCGACTACTTGATTTGGTTTCTATGATTTCCTTTTGCAATATTTTGCTCATAATGCTTCAAATGTTTTGTTTATTGTTTCGGCGAAAAAAATAAGGATACTTGCAGTATATCCTTCTCAAGTGCACTGACGAAATAATTTAGGGCTATGAGATTTGTGCACTATTTTTATGTAGTTGTTACAATAAATATTTTTTATTTTGAAAATTGCTATCAAAAAGCAGTTGTTGAAATTCATCTTCCAGATTTTGAACACACTTTAAGGGATTCCGAGTTATTACTTTTTACAGGCACTTTGCAATTTGAAGGAGTAATTTTTTACTCTTTTAAGTAGATTGCAGGTTGAAATTCTAGCATGTACATACATAAATATATTAGTCATTTTACTAAATGCGGCTTTATGAGGTGCATCAAATTATATATAAAATATAATAAATTGTAATGGACCTCATAAAACAAAATTTATAAAAAATGTTTCCTTATTTGTCGCTTGTTCGTTTTGCTTGCATTGCAATATTGCACAAATATTGCAATTTGAAAAGGAAAATAAATGGCTTGGCAAATATTTGAACAGATTTGAGTTGAAAGCTTGGAAAGTGAGACATTTGTACCATCATTTAATTGTTAAAGCATTGGATAAGTGTACCAAATCTTGTAAAAACTTCACCCGAAACACCCACACCATGTCACCATTAGAAGGGGCTGTATGGCTCCCAAAACCTAATCTATAAACTATTTAGCTAAATGCGAACTGAAATTAAATCATGAAAATCGTACTTTTATCATCACTGAAACTGCCACCACCACCACCAATCAACCATACGAAATACCGATAAACGAATACGTAAAATCTGTATAAACCGAAATCAAATCCGAACTCGAAACCATCCTCATCTGAATGTGTATCCGTATCCTGAACCCGTATCCGCGTCCATATGCGTGTCCATCGACAGCGCGCTCACAATCCGTGGGTCCGGGCGTGGCTGAGAATGAGTCACCAAAGCGCCAGATCCGATCGGCGAGTCAGGCGCCCTCGACCCGCAAAAAGACGCCGACAGCCGGAGGCGGCAGCGAACGCAAGGCACGCCCATGTAAGTAGCCAACTTAGAGGAGGCAGGCCATAAATTCCTATAACCAAAAATCCAAAACTCGACTCAGTTAGTTCTGTTCAGTTCAGTTGAAGTGGAGCGATGCGATGTGTTTCATTTCGAGTTACTTTAGTCCTAGTTTGCGTACGTTTCCGTCATTAGTTTCCTTATGTTTCTTTTGAGTTGCTGGTTTCGTTCAAGTTTTAAGTTCCATTAGTTGATCGATCACACCTCAAGTTTGTACCTTCTATTAACTATCCAACAAGTATTTCGAACGACCATTTAGTTGAGTGTTTAACGAAATTAATTAAAAAACATAGAATACATCTAAATAAACTAAACTTTGTTTGACTCTTTTTTGTTAGTCTAGTCTCTGGTGATGCAGTTACTTTTTGGCTCCTCATTTTTGATTTGTTATCCACCTAAATTGAAATCACTGTTCCTTTTTTATTGAAGCGTTTGATTGGTCCTTCGACTATATTTCAGTCTATAGTTTAGCATGTTGAGTGAACCGTACTAACAAAATAATAAACCAATTAACAAAACTAACTAACTACTAAACCAATAACAATAAATTACCTGTAAGTAAGTAAAGAAACATTAACAAGTCCAGCTCAGTGTTGTGTCTAACCCGTTGAAGTTCTCATTTGCTTTCCGTTAACCCCAAACTAACATTAAGTGTGATATTGTTGGCTTAAGTCCTAGATATTTGAGAAATGTGTTTGTAATACCCTAACTATGCCCTCAGGGAAACTAACCAACTGTATCTAAATTGCGAAAGTTGTACAAAATAGTCATCTATGTTCAACTGATGTTTTTCGGTATTATTTTTTGTTTATATCACCTAAGGAATATTCCTGCCAATCAATTTGGGTCGCAAAGCCAACAATGTATGACCATTTGTGATAATAGCTTGATATAAGTAGACTAACCCCTTAAAATTGTTAACACACCCAACGAAAAAAGTTAGACTTAACGTTTTATACCAGCATTTCATATTTAGTTTAGTTGAATTCTTCTTTTTTTAAACGTTGTTTTGACATTTTAAACTGCATTCTCACCCCCATCGCAATCCAAAATACAACATTTTTTTAATAAAAATACATTTATTCATTTTTTCACGTGCGTTTTGTTTTCGGTAAAAAAAAAAACCAAAAAAACATTGAAAATGAAAAAAACCAAAAACCATGGTCGAAATATACAAACCGAAAACTGCTTACGTTCTTATAGCCACCCTTTCCACAACATTCCAATCCCGCATTAAAAGTAGTTCCCTGCCACCGCCCAACGGTAGAGTAGCCTCAGCGGCGCCGTCAGCAAGTGCAACTGTAACTGCTACTGCAACAGCGGCACCCACCCGGACAGCAGCAGCAGCATCCGCAGCCGCAGCAACAACAAAATCCGCATTACATGCTAATCAGCCTCATGCTAATCAATCACATCCACATCCGCATGCCAAAAGCAGCAGAGCCACTAGGCCAGTAAGCGGCAACAAAATTCTGAAACCATCGGCAACCCAACAGCAACAGCAACTGCAACAGCAGCAAATGCGTAAGAAAGACAAAGATAGATCCAACATTAGTTGCTTGGGAGTCGGTTCTAGTAGTTACAATGCTGATGCTGGTAGCGGTAGTCAGTCAAATAGTGTCAAGCATCAGCAGAATAAGCAAAAACAACACCAAATGCAACAGCAGCAGCAACAAAAACAACAACAACAACCACAACAACAGCAGCAGCAAGAACATAAAGTTCAAAGGTTGCATCCACAACCTCATACGATTGCAGCAAGTACAGCAGCAACATCGGCTCAAAATCCAACCCGGCCTGCAACAATCAACATCAAACGGCTATCGGTACCAGGTCAGGATAAAAAATTGGCTGAAAGTGAGTAAAGTTTCACCGAAAACTTGCAAAAAAAAATATATATATCAAAAATCAACAAAAACAAATAAAAAAAAACCCAAAAAAAACTCTTCAATAACCAAAAACTAAAAAAAAAATTATAATACACGGAAAATGCTGTAAAATGGTATCTGATGCGCGAAATGTTTGTGTTGCAACTCAAAATTATTTTACGAAAAAATAAGAAAAAAGCTATTAATAATCTTACACCTTGGCCAAAACCCGTATGTCCACAATTAGCAAAAATCTAGTTATCATTTACCAATTGGAATCAATTTTCGGTCCACAAATAAATTGACGTTTCTGTATTTTGTGTTTGTGGGAGCTCTGTGGAATAATGTATGTTTTTTAGATTGGCATTTGAAATTGTACAAAATATGAATAGAATTTGTGTTAAAATTGTTGTCATTAAATTCCACTGGCTGCCTGTTTTAAGAATCACTCTATTTGTCAAAATATGAATCACTAAAAATACAGAAATCCAAACGAAATTAATAAATTTTAATTGCTAGCTAATGTGATTACTCTATAAGAGCTAATGGCATTATAATGTGTTAGTTGTTGTTGTGTAGATTGTTTGTAAGTGTTGTACTCCCATCGTGTCATTTATGTCCTTATACAGACTAGCTGTGATAGCTTTAAACTTTTATGTACGTCTCATTGTTTTTAGACATGTGTTTTATTCCCATTTCCAAATGAAATCTCTCAACCTCTCAATTCGACATTATCCTAGCTTCATATTGTACATAAAATGCATAATTATCAATCATTATAATCCATTTTAGACCCTTTGTAGTGAACCCCTTTTGAATTTTATTAGTCCTTGACAATGATACACTAAATCATTAAACACTCTAATAATATTTGATCTGTCTGTCTGTCTGTATATGATCTCAGGGAATATGATCACATTGATACTTTAAATTCTAATCCTCAGTTATCGACTCCAAAACCATTCTTTCTGAGCAACTATGCATTTGAGCTTGCCTTCCAAAAACAAAGAAAACAAACATACAAAACCAGCCTCATATCGATTAGTTGCAATTTCTTTTGCAACGTATCCTAAGTTCTACAATAATAGACATTAGATCTTACGCCCATTTTCGCATTTAAATGTTGCGTGTCTAATTGTGTATTTGTGGCATGCCGTTTCTCGTATTGTGCGCTTTATAAAGTCAAAAATAAATATGTGAAAAAATTAAATATCTTTCGTTTATACTAACAATTTGTTGCCTTTTAAGCTTCAAGCTTAATATACTTGAGTTCTCTAATTTTGTCGTTTTGGTTCCGAATATTAATTTCAATTTTAGTTAATACTACTAACCAATAATACTCAAACACGAAATATGCTTAAAAGCAAGAGGAAATTCAATAAAGTTGAAGAGCTGCGGCATCATAATAAAATAAATCAAACATAAACTGCGCCTATAATAAAGATAAATCCATAACTCATGACACTCCACGTCGCTTTCATTTCAAATGTATAACTTATTTTTGGATATTTTGCCAAATCAACAGACGATACGGAGGATGGTCGTGAGACTGCCATTTCCATTTCTAGCTGCAGTCCCCAGCCGCCGGTTCCGGAAGTGCCCGAGGAGCCGCTCGTGAAATCCCCGCCAGAGCCGACACGCGTCAAGTCTCCGGAGCAGATCATAATGCGTTCTCCCGATCCAGTCAATTGGACCGTGCCCTTGGATACCGGCAAGACCTTTACCGTCACGCAGAACGTGAAAGATGGTAATGTATTTTGGCTAAAAACAATATCTTTTAATTTCTGGGTTATTGGTTTTTAATGAAAATTCATTATTCGCAGGGGAAAATTACAGCCGACCTCAAAGCGAAATTAAAGCGTCGACTCCGGTGGAAAAGCCACCACCGCCACCGCAATCGGCACCGCCACAACTAACCGAACAGGCTAAAATGGACGGTAAGCCATTAAGCACGCTTCAATAAAAACGCAAAACTTCCATAAAAAATCATCAGCAAACCCAAATGAAGCCGCCAAACCAAACAAACAAAAAGTCGAATCGCTTTTACAAATCTTAATATATATCAACGTATTTAAATATATGTATCTGTATATGTATCTGTATGTATTGCTATTCACAACCATCATCCGAAAGTCTATGAATCGAATCATCGATTGCCAAAATCCAACTCTCTCTCAAAACCAAAAGCATCACCAGCCAATCAAGCCAATCTCGAAAAGCATAAATATAAAGCAGTTTCCCTATCTCTGTATCAAGTAAAAAAATGCAAAAATCTCGCGAATTGTGCAAGCTAATGCAATCACATAGCGTATCCAAAACCGTAGAATTTTGCGTAACATAAACACTATTTCCAAAACTATCTCCCCTCCCTTCACCAAAAACCGAACACTGCCGTCCCGCCAGCCTGGAAGTCGAGCAGTCCTACCACTAATGCCGGGCTCTACGGCAAAACGCTGACGCCCCATGCCACGCCCACCGGCCAGCCGGGCGGAGCGGTGCGCTGCTTTGTCCAGGATCAGCAGCAGCAGCAACAGTCGGAGCCGACGGGCACGGCCCCCACCGCCCGTACCACCGCCGCTGAGGTGCTTGAGAGGGCCCGCGACCGCTTCGATCGATTCTGGGGCAGCAGCGCCACCAAGGAGGAGAGCGTCTAAGATCCGGACGTAAGAGGAAGCCATTTTGTTTTGTTCAGTGCTTTCGAAGTGCAAAGTCAGTTTTTACAAGACAGTATGGGGACCTTCGCAAGGAAGGCAATTATGATACGTAAAGGATAAATTCGATACCCAAAAATATACGAAAACCATCTATACTTATAAACTAGACGGATTTATGTGTGAACATTATATTTCTCCAAAGTGCTTTGATTCAAGACTTTTAAATTACAAAGGTTTTTTATTTATATAAAGTTCATTAAAAATTTATAAAAAATCAGTTATGATTCAAAGTTTATCTTCTAAAAAAATTGTATTTTTGAAACCCAATACTGACCCACTTAGTTGTTTCCTTTCCCATTCAGTATTTATTAATTATTTTCTTTGCTTGGAGAAATGTAGTTCATTAAAATTAGCTTGAATCTAACGTAAAGCTGCTTAAACTGCTTCAAGCGAACCCAATCAGGCCAAATATCATATAATGTTTTACTGTTTGGCACAACTAATACTAAAACAAATTTGTTTTAAAAGACACTTTCACTGCCTCTTCCTGAAACCCATTCATACCATCTAATAATGCATGCTTGCAAATAATACCGAGTGACCTTTGCGATTATTTCGATGCTTCAATCACAAACAAAAATGGGACAAACATCACCGCAAAGACCCGTCCAAAAAGTGACATTTGACAAGAGATATACTTACAGTTTTGTAACTTTCAATAGTGTATTTGGGTAACGCAAAAGGTGATTTAAGCCAAAACGCTGATCCGTCAAAGAACTAACGTCGATAATAGACTTTGCACATAAATTAAAAGATAAATGAAAGTAAGAATAATTTAAGATACTTGATGGCAACAAGTGAGGATCATAACAGGAGACACGCAATAAGCAAATATAAACAGAAATGCATATAAGAATGGGATTATGCTTTGTAATGCTGTGAACTAGTTTCTGGCATGCACTTACTTTATAAGGAATCCTGCTCCCACACCTCTATATACGAAATGAGTGTATAAGGACCTTTAAGAACATTTAATGTTGATGTAAAACCAGTGAATCATATTAACTTTTGAAGAGTAAGAGCTAACACCATAGTGACAGAATGCTTCCGAAAGAGCAATAGCTTTGAATAAATGTTGGGTTGAAAAGTAATAGGTCTCGGCAGGGAAACTTTTATAAATAAAACTATTCCTCAACATTATCTCATTTCCCCCAAACTTCTTTTTTAACTTTTCTAAAAAACCATTTTGGTTTCATTGTTCAATAGTCGAATTAAAATGGCGCCCATATGAAACAGAGTGACCAAAGCTTATAAGTCTTTAAGGTGTCAGCTTACTATTTCAATAGAAACATAGAACTTTTTGAAAATAACGGGTCTTCTTGCCAAGGACGATTACTTTTCAGCCCACCCTTGTAATTCGTTAAATTTGTATGTAACTTTGTTTGTCTCTCAGTGTAGATGCCATTTCAATAAAAGCAAACTAAGAAGTAAATGTTTTGAAGACACTTTTGTTTTGCCATGGAAAAATGTTGAAATAAAAATCAAAAGAAAATAATGCATGGTAAAATGTATTGCAAGCTGAAGTTCAAATTTCATACCTATAAGTTCTATGGTTGACTTCAGTACTGAGCTTAATTGTTGCTTATCTATATATATTTTAATACAAATCAAAGACAAAGGGACATGAAGGGGCAAAAGATGCCCTCTAATGGTATTACAGTTGAATATATTTTGTATGTTTTTCATAAATACCCCTGTTTGTTAGTTGAAACCAATAAGTTAAACATTATAAATACATAGTTACGAACTAAAATGGTGGCTTATAACGCTCAGCTAGAAACTGTCACCGATTCGATCCACATGAATGTATTAGTTAGAAATAAAAAATATTCCAAACGAAATACATTTTCTGGCAACATAAATAATTCTCAAAAACAGAAAAAAGAATTAATAACAACCACAAATAGAAAAAACGCACTCACTCTTACCGAATTATATGTCCAGTTGCAGTTCAATTAAAGGAAAATACAACCGGATAGTAGGCTGTCGAACACATTTAGTTTTAATATTGAACTAAACAAATTTTAGGCAACTTTATTATGAATCTAAATAGGAATTAACTTGATATATATTCCAGCTTCTTTACAAGGAAACAAAATAATATCGGTAAACTAAAGAAAATTACACCCCGATTCGGAAAAGGCATACCACAAGGGCTTTAATCGATTTTTATAGACATTTATATGAAAGTCAAAAGAAACTTTTTCATTTTTTTCACTCACAAAGCAAAATAAAATAAGGATCAATAAAATCAATTTTAAATGATGAAATTTAAACCTAATGCGCCTACAATTTTAATGAATTAAAAGCCACGAAATAAATGCAATAAAACGAGAAATGAAAAGAGCCCAATTGAACGTTTTCGAATTGTCATTCAGAGGCACACCAAATAGCCTTGATAGAATTGCTAAATAACAAGATATATGTATTAATATAATGAACTTTGAACGAAGAAACCAAATCATATTGAAAAAGTAAACTTAAAAAAAAAAACATAGACAAGAAATGCAAGTGAAGGTAAAACTAATTATAACATTATAAATCAAATAAATGAAAAATGCATATAAACGTTTTAAGAATTGTGTTTTAATTTCAAAATATAGAAACCCATATGCTGAATATTTGGAAAGAAAAGATCTTCAGTTGTTTGTTTTTAGGAGGCAAATTATATAGTTTTATTATTGATTGTTATTTTTTATAAGAGTTTCTTTAAGAAAATGTTTTTATTATATTTATTTAGTTTAGCTTGATAGAAAATTGTTAGTTTTCACATAACTTTATGTTCCATGAGTTTTAGGAATATGTTTAATTATACAATGTCTGTAAAATAGCTTTTATTTTAACTGGGATTAGGATTGTGAAGTTATGTCATTAGATGTATTGTTTAACATTTATTGCTGCTTAATTGTTTTTCTAGGTATCACCTATATACTGATTGTAGACGAAATTTTTATATTGCAATACATATTTAATATACCCTTGCTTAATTTTTGTAGTTTTTATTTTTTAAAGGAATATAGAAAGCTGTTATCACAGTATTTTGGGAAACAAAAAATCACGAAATCAATAAGGTATGAAAATTCGAAGAAAAGGGAATTCGAATTGCCGCTTCTAGTTTAAGGTAATACTTAAATATTTTCTTTTAACTTTATATGATAAGGTATAATTATGGTTTTAGTTTGTTAAAGTTTGCTCGAAAATACATGTGTCGAAAAATGTACCAATGTGTGTTTTAATTCCTAAAATATAATTTTGTTTATTATTCTGATTAAATTTTGTATTATATTCAGTAGTTCGTTTTATTAATTTGTTCATTATTTTGTTTAAGGGTTATCATAAGCGTAACAAGTTTCAGAAATATGTGTCTGAACATTTTAAAATAATAGAATGGGGCTACTGGTGCAATTATAGAGACGTGCTGTGACAACAAATCAATCGAGTTGGTCTGGGCTCATTTATACTTGTATATTAAATCATAATATAATATAATATTTAGACGTCGCTCAAGTGATTTGTTACGGAATACACTTGCCAAGAGCCGGCTGTTTCAAAAAATCACTCGAGGGAGGCACCTGGAGCAACCGTTTAATCCCGGCCTAAAGCATATAGAAGATGGTACTCATATGCAGCTATTTATATGTTTGTGATCTTATAACTAGGGTTAGGGGCTACACAGTCGCACTTAAAACCAAATGATAATCGGTCTACAAAAAAATTAGTACTTAATACTTTAAGGATCGCATAAAAGTCGTGATTCTTTTCTTCGGATACACGTGAAAAGATTAAATGTATACAAAAATGATTCGTTCTAATAATAGCTTAAATATTTTCCATATGCTTGTATATAGTAACAAATTAATTTGTTTGGGTCTGGAATCCGCACCACCGATAGTCTAACCTAAACTTATTCTTGAAAAAACGTCACTGGACCTAACAATTAAATTTATTTAAATAAACAAGTTTTGGTTTCTCGTTATACCACAAATAATGACACGTTTAACAGACTTTTCATTGTTGCGTTTAAATAATTATAGCATCAATCCGATTTAACAATAGTTTCGAATATCTACGTATTTGTATAAGAATATTATATATGTCCACATTAGATTGGGGCTTAGGTGTGGGGTTGTAAAATTGTAATTGCTTATATGTTTAGAATGGGTTTGGTTTTAGTTACGTGGTAAGTCGGGTTTTTAATTAGATTTGGTTGGGGCTTGTCATACATATTAAGCGTAACTTGAAAGATAAACACTTGCAATCTAACAGACGTTGTATTAATTTAGTATTTGTATGTGCTTCTACATTTAAATTCGTTAAATCGCCAATCTTTTAGTGTTTATGATTTTGATATAATCGCACACAAAAGATAAAATATAGCATCCTTCTTCGATTTAACCTCCTTCCATTACATTTACCTTCTTTACCTTCCTATGAGTTCAAAAATAAACATGTCCTACTCTCTGTCACCTGCAGATCTTCAAGTCATTCTTGGATAAGTGCGTCGATAAATGGTACTATCAGTGTTCATACTCGATGTGTATTAGATGTGTATACCTTTACTTCTCTCATCTGTCCAGATTGTTAGCTTAGCTAGCCTATAAGTTAATGATTGTTATGTGCAGTTTTCCCATAAAAATATCCTATCCCCAGCTTGCTTGCAACTTTACAACTTATTCCCCTCTTTAAACTCTAAGAGCTCTGTTCGAAGACTGTATTTTGTACTAGGTTGCCAATACCTCACTGAGTCCTAATTCTCGCTAAGATCCTTAATAGCCTGTAGGATGCGCTTCACGTGTCCCACTTTAACCACACCTAGATCCTTCAGGTCGCGCCTTCCCAGGGTTAGTAGCTCCTTGCCCCGGATGTCGTTCTTCAAGAAGCTGTCCACGTACTCGGAGAGCTGCATTGTCTCCAGCCAGGTGACCACCTCGTTGACACTCCAGTTATTGGCCGCCTCGCGAGTGTTAGTCAGAGGAGGCTTAAATGCCTGCTGACCGGCTGTAGATCCTGAGCGCAAGCGTACCCAGAAAGGTCTTGATTTTCGACGAGCATCGGGCTAAGAATTAGATAAAGGAGATACTATAGCTTTCTATATTGAACCAATGGTTTCGTTACTCACCTCCTCGTTGGGTGCCAGGACATTAAAGTAGGCTCGCAACTTTCCGTCTATGCACTTCTGGACAGAGCACTTCTTCAACTCCATCTCCATATTGGCCAGGGCCGCACTCAGTTTGGTCTCCAAGTCCTCCCGCAGGATCAGACTGTGGCCCCGATCGCGCAGCAAAGTGCAGGCGTCGTCGTACAATTGCCGCGAGGAGTCGATGACCTCCACTAGCTTGGTGCGCAGTGAGGGTCCTTCCAGCAACTTGCCCTGGGGGTGGATGCTTTCCAGAGCTTCGCTGGCACGGCAGGCCACTGCGTATAGATCGTGCTGCAAGGCCGGGTGCGAGATAATCAAGAACTTGACCCACTTCACCAGGGAGCTGACTGCCTCAATGAAGTTAAGGAGCACATAGCACTCTCGCTCAGAAATGACTTCGTCGGTGGAGGTGGCATGCTCGGAGGTGGTGGAAGAGGTATCCCGTTGGATGGAGATGCTGTGCTGGCGCTGTTTCTCCTGCCAGCTCTTCAGCGAGAGTTCCAAGCTCCGGTTGCGACACAGCATTTGCACACGGTTCTTGTGCAGGATTCTGATCATTCCGGGGGGCTGTAGCCAAGCCTCGCCGTCCACCTGGATGGGTATCTCTTCGTCGCCCAGGATATTGATCTGAACGCTCTGGCACTGGGCGATCCGATGGTGTTGCAAGTTGATCAGTCGGGAGGCAGCCATTTGAACGGATCCAAAAACGGCTACCACTTCGAGAACTCGATCATCGAAGCTGGGGGGCAGGAAAATGTCGTCCTTCTTGCTGCTGCCCCAAAAGTTAGTGCCGCCCATGAAACTGGGTATGTTCAGGATCACGATTCCTTGGAGTTCCGGCAGTGGAATGCGCTGACCGTCACACTCCAGCTGCACGCGCTGCTCCAGGTTCTTGCAGGTTTTCTGTAACAGCTGCTTGGATCCCAGCACTCCGTACCACATGTAGTTGCGCGCCCTGGAGCGGCACTTCTCAGGATGCTCCTCGCGTTTGTTGTGGAAGTCCAGTGAGATCTTCGCATCGATTCCGATGCCGAAATAGTTGTTCATTACGCACTTTTCATGGTAGCCGGCCAGGAGTGTCTCGTCAGGATCCATCAGCGGGCTGACAGCCGCGCAAAGGGTATCGGCATTGGCGAGCAGACACTTGGATATAAAGCCACCGCCATTGGCAAGGTCTAGACAAAAAGGATAACACATTGGTTATTACCATAAGAATAAGAAAATGAAAATTGTTAATCTTACTTGGCCAGTTGGGTAATCGCACCAAGGGATTGATTATCGGCAATTTCCGGCCCGTCTCGTCGGTGGGTGTCTTCTCTTTGTCCTTGCAGCCTTTTTCGTCCTTTTCCTTGTCCCCGGCTGCAAACTGATCGAAGCCGAAGAGGGTGGAGCCCATGAACAGGCTCGACTTGGAGCCCTTCAGAGTCTGGAGATTCGGCAGGGCCTCGTTCGGCTGCAAAAGAAATCGCCAATTAGTTGGGATGCTTAGCAAGGATTCAAGGAGCAATTGGAAAATCAGCACTAACTACAAAGAAACCAGTGGATGTGAGCGAGAGTGTGACGAGTGTGCCAGTGTTTGGTGACTTGCAATACTGTCGAAAGGTGGGTTAGTTCTTTTTGGGGGACAGAAAGTAAAAGTAGGGCATAGGCTAGAAGTAAGCTTAGGTATGAAACATAAACGAAATCATGGGGAGAAGCAGTGGCTACATGTTCAAGTTTCTTCGTTTGTGTTGGCTAAGAGAGTATGTTTAATATTATATGGATTTTCAACTCTACGGAGAAGTGAACTGACGCTGGTGCAGAGGAACTGGAACTCGAACTGCAACTGGCAATTGGAAAAGACACTTTATACACAGGATTTTAAGCATTTTGGCCCATTTACAAATATTATCTTGAAGTGAAATGTTTACGAGACGTTAAATTTATTCTAATGATTCTTAAAGTTAAAGCTAAAGTAGGAAGCTAACAAAATTTGAACGTCTTTCGTTTCCATTTTCAAAATGTTTTTGTAAAGGGTATATTGTATTCGGTAAGTCCGAAGCATGCACTCGTTTATTTATGTTTTTGTTGTTTCGGATTAATTGTACTTGCTGGGGGGAATCGAACATCGAACGAACGTGGGAACGTAGAAACGGTATATGGGATCAGAGCGGTTGGGTGGAAGGGGCAAGTAGCCGCACACTTGGGGTCCCGTCCGGGATTTTTGGACTGGCTTACCAAAGGAATCAGCGGCCTGATAAGCGCCAACGTGGCCAGGCGAATATCGGGCTCAGCCACCACAAGGAACCGAACACTGAACAATCCATAGCCGCGCTTTGTAGCGATCTTTTGGGTTTTCTTCTAAGAAAATGCATTTAGTATACGCTGCCTTTAAAATTATGTTTTATACTATATGGTTTTAAAAGCTGTTTTAAGATGTTTATGTGTCGGTTAGGTAAATTAAAAGTAAATACAGTTTACTCAATTTTGAAATACGTACCAATAGTTTTTGTGCTTATGTAAAAGGTATACATGGTGATTATATTCGGTTTTAGTTTGTTGTGATTAAAAGTATTGCTTAAACTACAATTCAATGCCAAAATAATATGTATAAGTATGATAGAAACTAAAATGTGAGAACGCCTATAAGAGACATTAACTATTTCTTTAGATTATGGGTCTCCGAACACTTGACTATAATTATGCCCTGGGAACATATCACCTTATAGACAAATATAATTAATATTTGATAACTTCAATAACCTTCCATTAACGACCTTGAATTAGGCACCTACTCCCTACAATTACTAACAAGACTCGCATTTCCAAACATACAAATATCTGCCTCTAAAAATTCATTACTATGGAATATGGAAACTTAAAGTTGGACATAAAACCTGATATTGCAGATATTATTTTAATATTATGATAAATTCTATTGTATGAGCTTGTAATTAAATATATTGTTTATTCTCTGTTTTATAAATTTTAAAAGATCACCACCTAAATGGTAATGCATATGAGAACAGCAACTTATTTGTATTAACTCCTTTTGAACACAAATCATAAACTAAGGTATTATCTTATCACAATAGTCATTCTTATACTCCTTGAGCACACTACAGGTGCGGTTCTTCACCTTCGTGAACAGCCAATCGAGTGGAAGAAAGTCTTAGATGAAGGGAAACTCACCTTGAAGAGACTACCGCAGCTTATCCTGCGGCTGGCTGCCGGAGAGCTGCTAAGAAAGCGTGCGTGCTCCGGATCCAGAGTGAGCTGGTTGGGATTGAAGCCGGAGTGTCGACGGTCCTTGTCCTTGTCGATCTCGCGGACAGCCAATCCTGGAGCATGGCTCGAGTGGCGCCGAATCTCAGCGTTCATCGCCCTAACCCCCAGTAAACTGGAGCATCCCATCGCCATGGATATAGCTCCACCGGAGCCGTCCAACAGCAAAGATCCCGAGGGCTTAACCAAATCGCCGCGCAAAGGCGTCGGCGGGCGCACAACAACACTTATCTGTGGATAGTTGGGATTTACATCATCAAAGGATTCTTTCTTACACGACTCATCAAAAGTTATGCGCTTTACATCTTGTCCATGGCCCGATTTCTTAGTGGGCGAGGTCGACGAGGTCAGTATCGTATTGGCCTTCGTGTTGCCGGAGATGGAGTTGATTGTCGTGTTGCGCATTGTGGCATCAACGTCTTGTATTTCTATTTTGATGGCCGTCTGCGTGGACAGCTCATCTTCGCTGGTGGTAGCCATTAGATTAGTCATGGTATTCGTTGGCGTTTGTTGGGCCTCGGCCTCCACTTCCACTTCCACAAGATCGTTGTCGTTGCTTCCTCGTTGTTGCAATGAGTCGTTCTGTTGCTTCTGCTGATCTAGCATCAGCTGCTGTTGGGATACGAGTGCAGTGGTTGTAGTGTTTTTCAGTGAGATTCGCTTTTTGTTACGCTTTAGTTTAGAAGCGTGCAGGAGCAGACAGGATCAGAAGAGGAGGATATAAAGAATTCGATGGTTTTACGTATTGAAGGATAAGTAGTGCCGGTTTGGTTAGTTTGATTTTGGGCGGGTTAGTAGTTTGGTTATTGGTTGGTTGGTTGGTTGAAGGATACGATCGAATAGCCGATATACGAAAAAAGAAAAAAATCGAAGAAAGAAGCAAACGGAGAGCAACATAGAGTTTACCATGAGTGGCCTTATCACAGCGCTGTCATACTACCAAACAGAAAAACTTCAAATGCACCCAGTGCGGGTACCCGTACTTTCTACACTTACAACTAATCCGTACTGCCTGCTACTAGAAACTTACCTTGAAGCTCTGACGCGCTATATCGTTACCTTCCACGAACTGGGCGAGGCTGCAGTACCGCGGTGGCTCTCGCATCTTCTGGTCGTCGCACCGATTGTCGATCTCAAACACGATGTTCTCGAACCCAAACTGCTGCGGATTGTCGTCGCTGTCCATTCGTGCCAGACGCGGCATTCGCGGCGGCGAGGAGTTGCGTCTACGCGGATGCGAGTGGCCGCGGGTCAGGGCGCTCAGGGACTTCTTGCGCGGCGGCTTCGGTGGTCCGACGTGCTCCGAGCAGAGCGTGGTGGTGTCGTCGGTCAGGGTGTTGTCCTGCAGGGCGTAGGTTATGTCGTGGCCCAGGACTGAGCTGATGTCGTCCATAATGCTCTCGCCGGGCATGGCCTCCGTCTCGTCGCTGGTCTCCGGGGAGTCGATGTGCGTAAAGTTGCTGGCATCGAGACTCTGAGATGGAAGATTTTTAATAAAATTACAAGCAGGTTATAGCCTAGTATAAGCTATGCCTAATCATGTCTACCCTGGCTACATCCTGGCTATTAGTTCCTACCTGAATAATATCTCCCAGTGTATGACCAGCATCCTGCTTATCGAAAATTTCGGAGGCCACGCTGCACTCCTCGTTGCTAATCGCCGAAAGCACGTCGCTGGCCTCACCCGCTATTTCTTCGGAGGACGACTGCTCCTGCAAGGATTCAAGGGTTAGTATGTCATGCTTGTGTGTGCTCTATGTCCTTGGGAAATGGGACACGTACAGTCGTGGTCTGTGCATCGGTGTCAATGATTGTTAGGCTGGCGCTTGTGTAAACATTTTGGGAGTTGGGGGTAACGACAATGCCGGGTACCTGCAGGTTACAAATATGTACCAATGCTTGCTTCTCGGTGGGCATATTGTCCTCCTTCTCCACATCCGTGCCGCAGGACTTTTCCTTTTCGGTGTCCCCCTTCTTCTCTTCATTCCCCTCCTTGCCCCTATCGAGTTCTCGGTTCATGTAGTAGGTGCGTTCAAACACCTCGATAGGTCGGTAGTCGGAAAGTGGGTCCACTATCGGCTCTCCCGTGAGTATGGGTACCCGCAGGAAGTCCACCTTGCGGTCGGCAGGAGATTCAACGGTTGTTGGAAGGAGATTGCCAGCATCATCGATGTTGGCCCCTCCGGAGAGGGACATGCGGCCGATGCGGTAGACCGTTTCCCCGTTTGCGCCTTCCTCGATTTCCTGGATGACATCCACCCCGGAGCTCCGACGACTGTCGGCGAATTGCCGCGGAGCCGGCAGACTAATGCTGTTAAAGAAGCTCTCGTCCACGGAATCGCGCCGCGTATCCGGCAGCGGGGAAATACAGGTGAGTCGCGAGGTCTCCATCGTCGGGGAAATAATATTAATCGGCGGAATAATCGGTAGGGGAGAGCTGCAGGGTGTGGAGTCCCCGGAGGCATTGGAGGTGGGCAGCTTCAGCGCCTCGAAGGGTGTGATCGAGAGCTTGCGCTGATAGCGTTTCGGGCGTCCAGGTTCGGAGTGCTCCACTACATTATAAATGGCCCTCTTGACACTATTGGCCCGGGACTGCAAAGCCTCCTTTTCGCTGGAGCGAAGGGAGCGACTGCTTCTGCGTTCCTTTGTATTGATCTCGTCCTTTTCATTTTTCTCAATGGATATGCTTGGGTTGCTGCGAAGGTTTAAAATATTTTTAATAAAATATTATAATTATATTATATTCTGAATATAAGCTAATATATAAGAGAAGGAACCGATATACTCACAGCAGCGGCGCACTACTTCCAGGTGTCTGAGGAATACTCCTTGCAATCAGACTCCTAATGGTGGCTATCAAGTCGTCTCCGCTGTGGGCGCCCATCTCTTCCTCCTGCAGGGCATCCAGCAGCATATTCAGCTTCTGCCTGAGAATATCGCACTTCACGGCCAGTTGTTCGTCTTCCCTGTGATGCTCCGAGATGCGTCCCACCAGGTCGTCAATCGTCTCACACAGACTCTGGGTTGAGCTGATCAGCGTCTGGGTGTCGTTCGTTTCCACTATGAAGCGCAAGTGATGGTTGGCTGAAGTCACCATGCCGGTGAGAAGCGCCTCCTGCTCGGTGGTGATGGACATCTTGGGCGTCTTGGGCACGGCTATTGCCTTTTCAAAGACCATGATGCTCCAGCGATCGAGCATCTTTGTGCTGGCCGACTCATACCTCTCCAGGATCTGCGGGAGATGGGTGTCATCGTCGCAGCTGGAGCCCCAGCCTAAGACCCGGGCCAAGTCATTTCCAGTTCCCAAAGGCATCACCGCAACCTGGCATTGTTTCTGATCAAAAAAAATGAAAGAATATAATTTTGATAAAAAATATGATCTGATATTAAGACTTACATGCATGTTGAAGCGATCGATCTCACTGAGCACCCAGCCCACTGATCCATCGCCAGAGCACACCAGGATGCGAAACATCTCAAAGTGTCTAAATAGTCTCAAGCCTAGGCTCGGGCCCGTTGAGATGAGATCGAAGACCTGGGCCGGATTGAGCAACTGCTTGAAGCGGCGCAGAAACTTGACGCCCTGATTGTCGCCAGACTTCGAGTTGACAAATACTAGGAGCGGGGAGAAGTTCCCCTTCGGGCTGGCAACGTCCCAGGCATCGTCGGTGCTGATGGAGTGGACACTCGTCGGAGGCACCACCGAGAGCTTAGCGGGTCCTATCGGACATGCCACCGCCATCTGCGGTCGGCATGCCACGTGTACAGTTGCCCGGCACCAAAGGCACCGCCAATCCTGGAGGCGCAGGACCGATCCGCAGGTCTTTTTGCAAACGGCGCACACGGACGAGACGGGCAGGTTGCCCTCCATCCACTGATGCGGCATGATGATCCCGTCCGCCTGCTCGATGATGTCCTTGCCCACACTCGCCAGCGTCGTCCATTTGCAGTTGGCGATGGACTTGGCAGCGCATCGCTTGTGGACCTTGCACTTGCAGACTTCGCAGCTGAGTCCATGGGAGGTCACTCCGGAGAGCGCGTCCCGGCATACGTTGCAGTAGGTGGGTCGGGCGTGGGAGGTTGCGTACCAGTGGTGGTGGTTCGACAGGATGTCATGTTGCTCGATCAGGAAGCTGTCGCCGCGCGGTCGTTGTGGCGTCGTCGCCGTCTTGAGGCTGCCGAGCCAATCCTCCATTTCACGGCGGGAATCGGCGCAAAGTACCAAGGATCTTGTAGGAGTGATTATCTGCGGATGAAAAGGATATGTTAATAAAAAAAACTGTTCAAATTTTGGTCCAAAAGCCTAGGTACTCAGTCTAAAACCAAAGCTTGAGATAGATTTCAACAAATGTTGGCTTAATAAAAAGGAAGAAACTGCAATGGCAATGGAAAAAAAAGGTTAGACAGGCAAGCTTATATCGACTCTAGAGATGTCCTTGATTACAAATAAGGATATAAACTTTGCACAACTTCGCCTTGCTAGAGAATAAAAACGGTAAATGGATTCGTTTCATTCTTATACATAACTTGTTTATCGAAAAGCTGCCCCACACAAGCAGCAATAAATCAAGCACCTTGCTGGAAAATATTTTCCTCCCCTACGTCATAGTTATGCAAGTGCAGTTCACCAGGTCGAGGGCTCTGACAATGTCCAGTGGCCAGGTCGAGGGCTCTGACAATGTCCAGTGGCCATGTCAATGTCGCGCTATGACACGGCCACTTATCCACTGGAGGAGGGTCACAAGCCACAGTGTGGCGGTCTGTTGTGAGAGAAGAGTCACTTGAACCTTTGGGACCGTAGGCTGAAGTGGTGAAGCCTCCAAACGCATCCTTTTACAAATCAATCCCTGCACGAAAATGCAATTAATGTGCAACCACAGTCGGACACCAGTTCCATCATCATTACCCTTCAATTGAGTCTATCGGGGTTTCCCCAATCTATTATTCTAATGTAAGATGGTAAACTGATTCCTGCTGCACGTGCCTGTCCCTGCCAGACGCCGCCCTCATCGTCCTCGAACTCCTGCCTTCAACTTTTTTAACATGAATTTGCTTTTAAGCGCAGCTCCGGGGACATCCAGTGGTTTTGCGACGTTTGAACTTCAAACCGCAAGGCACGATGCTTACCAGAGAGCGGTTTCTGGCAAAATTGAACTGCAGATTGATTCTTTTTATAGCTGGAAATAAATTGCAGCCTTTGCAGGGAGCAGTTACTTTAACTTTTCCGGGAAATAAGTTAATCCTCTTAAATTTAGTTAAAAGTATAACTTGTGCCTCTAGCTGGTTCGGATGCACTTAACTTGATGAGATTTGTGAATGCAACATTACTCATACGCCCCGTTGCATGCCTTTGGGGACACTGTTCTTTTTGTTGGCCTTAAATTCCGATGAATGGAATGCTTTAAGTGCTTTGCATTTTAAATACATTTTGAAACTTAAACTGCTGACATCTCGACAGGGAATGAAATATGTATGATACTCATACTGGGGTAAGAAAAAACCATTAAACCTATTCACTTTTATGTGATTTCTCACAACATTTTATCCAATAAAGTGATTTATTTACTGATTGGTGGAATACTTTATCATTTTCCAATATAACTTACTTATTTCTTATATTATTTGTAGCGCATAACCTTTGATGTTTTAGTTGGCCAATGACATCTCCTCCACTTGAGTTGGGAGCAATAAATGGAAAACTTATTAGGGGCTTTCCGAGGAAATTGAATTTTCAACGAAAGTGCTTTTCCAAGGACATTTTTGCCTCTCATTTATTCGATTTTATACATTTGTGACACTTTTTACCTGCAGAGAGTGGTTTTTTTGCGGTGGAAGTTGCTGCTGACATTGCGGACAGGTTCTGCAAGGCCTTGCTGCATTTATATTGACAGGACGGTGGGTGTCCTTGTGCATACTTTACCGAGTTTATTATTAAAGAAGCGGAAGCAAAATGTATATTTTTGCAACTCGGTCGTCCTTTGTTTAAAGATTAAAAATGATTCCACCAAAAACTATGTCGTATTTGTTTAGTTCGCTATGTTATCTAATATATCCTTTGCAAAGATATACGGTTATAAGGATTGGCGAATAATGGTATCCCGCAGACAAGCTCGTCTGACAAAAGACAATGATAAACGATTATGGGCACTTTTTCGCTAATAATATTTTCGCATGAGGGAGCGCGAAGACATTTTTGCGCCAATGTACATAAAATATAATAAATACGCAAATTTTTATTGGCCAAGTTCACGCAACTAAGCAACAAGCTGGTCTTTTCCAACGAATACGTATAAGTTCTTTTTATTCGGCCAAACTGATGGGAAAACCGTAGAACTTTTTTCTCATTTGGACCTCATAAGTGCTCTTAAGCTCAGGTGTGGTACGTTCCATGCCTTATGGGACATCAAATTTTCATTCAACATTCTGTTTTTATAATTTGGATAGTGGTGGGAGTGTTCAACTACAAGCTAAGGCTTCTAAAGACTAAAATCGATTTTTTTTGTAGTTGCGAACCAGAAGCTTACACTTTTGTTCAGGGTTTCAGGGCGAATACCTTGGAGTGGCACCTTATTATTTAATCAATCTACTAAAAGGTCATCCGATAAAGATATAACACACCATATCACTTATATGATTGTGGCAATTTCTGGAAGGTAAGACGTCTTCGCAAAATAAATTCCTAAGCAAGCTCCAACACCAAAGTTCATCTGTTTCTTGGAAATCGTAAATTTATTATTTTATTTGCCATTCGCAGGTGCTATTTACTTTAGAGCTTGCAGCCGGCGAAAGCGGTGAAAATTGTTACAAGAAGTTTGGCAAATTAAAAGGTAATAAATAGGTATAAGTGTGGGTGGGCGGCCGATAAACTTGCAAACTAATTAGGGCCAAGTATCCAGAGCGAAATAAAATATTTATTCACAACAGCCAAGTCGTCAGAACTTTTCACATAAATTCTTTATGGTAATTGTTTAATTATGAGTGCCGGGAATGCTGCTCTGTGGGGAAACAGACTCACTTACCTGGAAACTATGATTTACGTTCTTGATGCCGCACTCGAAATAGCACAAGTCAGACAGATCAATTTCATCGAGAACATCGCACTGAAAATGTTTAAAAATAGAGTCAATACACATGCTATAGGATACATATTATTCTTATTAAATATTTATCTTGCCCCTTGACCCTTTTTTGGCACTAAACCAAGTACGAAAGGACAATAGAAAATTAAAGAAGCATGAAAATATTTATAACTTTTATGCATTATATTTCGCCTTGTCTTTGTCCTTAATGAAACGCTGGAAGATAGCCGGCGGCTATTTTGATGAAGCCAAAACTTGCTGCCTTCTCGGAAGCCCCACGCCCCCGAGGTCCTTTAGGAAATTGAAATGTTTCGCACACACAGGCAGGTAAATATATGAATATTTATCCAACAACAACAGCCACCGCAGGCTCAAACACATAATAGAAAAAAGTGACAATGGAAGGCCGAAACAAGGCTACGCCAATACTGAAGAGAACCCTGTCAAAAGTGGAACCCAATTCCTGGTCCGGTGGCCATCGAAACATCAAGGATTGTGGGCTTGAGTAGTTTTTGAACAAGGCGAAAATTGGTTTTCCTTTGACTCGAGTGATTCAAAAAGTTTGTTGCCTGGGCCCAGAGGTACCAGCCCTGCCAGGTAAACAAGTTGGCATCATTTTTTACTTTTTTTCTTATATTTGCTTCAACTCCCAGAGCAATCAATATGCGAGTAGTGTGCTGGGAATAGTCTCGCTTTAAGCAAAACTTTTGCTAATTCAAATATTTAAAATATCAAATTGATATTTGGGACAGCCTTGTGGTATATTTTGAAGCTTAAGCCACTTAAATCCCATTGATATGGTCTCCCACGAATACACTCTGTACAGAATACAAACAATTAAATTATGATAAGTTGTTTCGCACATAATTGATGGGGAACAGGGCAAGGCAACCACTCAAAAGCAAGTGAATACCCATACATATGTATATGATGGAGCGGCTCATCCGCCAGAGTGAGCATTGGGCCAAATAATTAAACAAACCAAAACCTACAAAGTCGCACATTCCACGAATTCGAGCCGAGTCGCAATAAAGAGGAATTTTCAAGTACCATTCATTAAGGGTGGAAACGACTTCTCCAATCCCCCCAGTCACCAGAAGAAATTAAGTGGTTTTGGAACTTAAAACTGGGAGTATATACGAGCTTTAAGAATCAGGATAAAGAACTTAAATCTTGAGTTCTACTTTCCACAAATGCAATGTGACTAATGCTTTTCCGAAATTAAGGATATAGGGAGTATTTTCTTCAAGCGTACAGCATCCATTTAGACTTTTTCCTCGTCGTGTTCGAGAAAACGCAAGGATGTTTGTGTATCTGCGTTTTTCCTGTTTGCTTCGCGCTTCCGCACTTGTTAAATTAAGTGAGCGCAGACATTTTCCACTTGAATTGGTAACGCAGTTCTTGAGCAGGACGAAAAACGTACAAACAACTGGGTGGGGATTTCAATAAATGTCGCGTAGGTAGATGAATGTGTTTCTGGGTATATAGAGTGCTTTCCGAGTGACGCGTCATTCAGAAAATCAATAAAATAATTATAAAAACGTATCTGAGATGATCCAACATTTTATGCCGTCAGCCATATGACACTGGGGAATTTTTCCCTCACAAAGGATATCCACCCATTTCATTTTGTTGTTTCTCTCTCGGTCGTCGTCGCCGTCGCGGTTCCTTTCTCTGGGGTCAATCACTGGCACATTAAGGCAAATTGCTAATTTTCTGTGTTATCAGCATCGGTCCCCAGGCATTAACCCAACTTTGTACTGAACCGAGATTTCTTTTTTTGCCTCACGAAAAACGGTCTCGAATAATCATCGATTGGTGCCCTTTTGAGGGTCCGGACTCCGGACCTTGGGGCCCGGAATCCACCACCTGGCGCACAAAATGCTTTTTTTATTTATTACTTTTTTTTTGCTACTCGGGTATACAGCATGCAGGAAAGTTCTTGGCCCATTCATATCAATTTCTTGGCATTACTTCTCCATCCCACCTTCTCTCCCTGTGCTCCACCATTTTTTTTTGGCTGAAAAGGGAATCGGCGGTCATTAGAATTTAGTACACTCGAGTCGACTCGAGAAACTGCTGAGTTGTGCCATGAAAGCGAAAGCTAAACTAATTGAGCCGAATTCGGAAAATCCAGAAAATCATTAAAACCATCATCAGGCTTGAGGAATCTTAAAGAAAGCAGTCTTATTGGAGCATCATATCCAATTTCCAGCATCTTTTGATTCTCAAGTGTCAAAGAAGTGCATTCCTGAAAAGTTTTTCTTTTTCCTTTGAAAGTCCTTGGCCAACTTTTGCAGCTGCAAACTTGGCCAGTTTGAAAGACATTTCCATCTGATTTTGGTTCATTTTATTTGGACAGCCCCGTTATCGCAGCGTTTTGGCAGCCAAAGGTTTTTCAACGGCGGAAATAAGTGAGGAAACAAACTCGGCTGGCATTTAGAAGCAAATATAGCCTGGCCCTTCTACCTACCACTTTGGGGACTAATTAGTATTAAATAGCTTCGGCCACACCGGGTGGAAATTTCACTTAGGATATATTTGGGGGCAGGCGGACGCGGACACGGAGGAATTGGGTGGGGCGCGTAGGTGTCTGCTCGGTGGCGTCAAAGTAGCGCAGCTTGAAATTTTAACATTTTAATGGAATAACTTCCTCGTAACCAAACTCTATGACCCTCACCCCAGGCGGTTGTAGCTATTAATGTGCCATAATGTTGCCCTCGGTTACGGCGTTGTGCCAATATTTTGGGAGTGGCCCATTTGAATACCCGCCATTTGAACCAAGAGACCGTTGCAAGTGGCTGATTCTTGTTCAAGGGAATACCATTAGTGGCTTACGGTCAGAGGGCTTACGTAAGTCATTTACTGTTTTGCCAAAAAATCAACTTTGAGGGATTGTTATTGCAGTTTCCATGAAGAAACATAAAAAAAACCTTGACTCAAAATAGCAATCCTAATGTGGCCTTGTTGGAGGTGTTTGGGTTTCTAATTTCGATTCGGTAGTTCGCCGTATCGATTATTCTCGGTCCCCCAGCCACACAGCCCACATATGTGGAAGGATATGTGTAGAGCGTACATATGCATAACCCCAGAAGCAATTACATGCGAACGGTCATTGCGAAATGAACATTTCACCCTTGTAGGCGCCTAAGTGGAGGAACAAAAGCCCTGCCAGCAATTAGCGGAATTTCCAGGGGAGACGGTCGGGAGCTATTTAACCTACTTCGGGGCTTGGCGCAATTTGTAAAGGTTTTGATGCAGGGATAACGACTGTGACCCGATTCGGAGGAACGGGACGAGGGATCCGACAAGATGGCCGACCATAATTGTGATTAATAACCCTGGGGCGTTAGCGACTATTTTTCAAGCCATTTCTGTGCGGGAAACGCCATCGAGAAGAAATGCATCATTATTTTATAAGCCAACAGAACGCGATGTGACATTATAATGCGTACAGAAATATGCTTCAGTATATGGGGAAGGATAAGAGCCTCTGTTTTGCCGTTTTGATGAAAATATATTACTTTATCCCTGCTTAACCTCTCAATATTCCGTCGGTAATGCATAGGACAGGGCAGGGCAGGTCGCGTGCAAAAATTCTGACACTGAAGGACTAACTAGTATTGCGTGTGTAGAGACCCATTGTTTCAAAACAAATACACAGAAGATACATGCATACTAATCCTAGTAACTGTGTCGAGCTCCAGGAGATTCATTTAAATGATATATGAGATATATAATAGGGAGATCATAAATAACAGACACTTTGCGTTCGTAAATATTAAAAACCAATATGGAAAACCACTTTAAGCGGAAAAGTGCAGAAAGGATCAGGTAGGTTGGCCCTAAAATCTACACCAAGCCATAGGATAATGACCAATCTTCTCAGCGAGCACGCGCCTCCTTAATGCCTGGTGAAGGATTTATATTCGAGCATAAATCCCCGCATAAAGGTGGATACCGTCTCACCGGAGAGGCCCACCACTCAATCTGGGAATCACGCGCCTTTCGCAACTGCCAACACCTTTCCGCCCGCCCCCCATTTAATTTTACGGAGTCTAGGCCCCAGACTTCCCCTACCCGGATCAGCGAGGTGTTAATGATGGCTTGGCCCATTTAGTTGATGTTTTCCTAAACTTTTGATGCGGTTCGTGTGCATACTTTAGCTTAGGGAGCTTTAAATTTGATAGTGACTTCCAAAAGAAGAAGGTTAAACACCTTTGTTTTATATAGGGCCGTTTAAATTAAAATATTTTGCTCTAATACGAAATCTGAAAGGCTTTTTCCATTCAACAAGCAGAGAAACACAATGTATCTTGCCCCAAATATTATTCCTTTTTGCGAAAAGGGTCCTTAAACATTTCCTTTCATGATTACAAAGGCAAAGTATAAGTTTTCTTGTCAATGATTTTTGTTCAACGAAATGTATACCGCGTTGGGTCTTGCCTCTGGTTTCGCAAAGGCTTGTTCTTTATTTAAAACATTATTTTCCTCCTTTTCGAACAAAATCATCTTTTTTTTTCTCCTTAAGGTCGAAAGAAAGTTTTTCCAAGCGGAAAGTGGATAAATTATAATGATAAATTAATTAAAAGGGCCATGTAGCACCAAAGTAAATGCTCATAAAGAAGAAACTTTTAGAGAAAAGTTTACCCGCACCGTTCTCATAAATCGTAATGTCTGCAGATTTTGCAGCAATTTTTAAAAGAATTCCTTTTAGATTTTTTTTACCCAAAGGTTGCCCGCCAATAAAATATTCATGCGTTTGTTAACCCTTTTTGCAGGCAAAGCACTTTCTGAATTAATTACAATCGCATGTTTTTTGCCCTTTGGCCCTCACTTTTTATCTTTGCTGGAAGAGAAACGCTGATACTATTAAAATAATTGGGCTCATATGAATACCGCGTTCAGTTTCCATGAATAATCTGAAAATCCGCAACTCGAAACTTTTTATACCTTTTCAGATTTACAAAAATTAATGTTGAGCTGGTTTAATGTTAAATCCCCTTAGGTTCTTGGCATAAGAGCTCTATAGAAATGAATATGCTACACATGCCCACTTTTTCTTGTCTTTCTAACCCAACAACCTTGAAAGTTGCGAAGGCCAAAAGCTTAAGCCTAAGTTTTGCATTAATAGTGACGGCAGCCGTTTGAAGAGGTTCACTTGGAATTATTTTCATTTTCACTGAATAAAAAAAAAATTAATCAAAATAAAGGTAAATCTTGAGGCTTTAAACTTTTAATAACAAGAATTTTTTTATATTCTATTTTAAAAATAATGCAAATAATATTAAAAAACACAGACCCAAGGTAAGGTTCTCTGAATAATGTTACACAAGTGCCATCTGCTGTCTCGAATGCTTGGGATATTCACGTTTTATAACTAGTTGGTACACCTGTTAGCTTAACAAGTTATTGCCGACTCTCACATAGTTTCCAATATCCAGGGAATATTAAGTCGTTAATGATTATAAAGCTTAAATTAATATATATCATAAGTTCTAAGCGAAAGCTTTCACCTTTAGCTTTACAAGTTGTGTATTTGATGCAATTATCGGTCTAAACAAATATGGGCACCCACACCAATGTCTTGGAAGACGGTCCAGGAAAAAGTTATACAAGTTTTCTTTTCTGAGAAAAGTTTTTCTTTTGAGCCACCACAGGAGATTAGGTGACCTGAGGCATTTACCCAGCGATCCAGACGCAGATGTCGGCGACATGAATGACGTTTGGCCACACAGGCGTTTTGATTACTAAGGATATGGGATAAAAAGTCCTTTAGGGCTAAGGGGCATTTCGGGGAGCTGAATTAATAGAAAGATTTTAGCCCTGTGTTGGATAAGTCGGTCCAACGTGTCGTATACGTAACATGTGGTATGGGTATGAAATTGGTTTTACTCGAGAATTCTGGTATTGACCATCAGCTGCAAATTACTCTGATTATTTGTGTCGTTTTCTGTGTCCATTTTGGCCCTTTGTTATATTAATTTTCGTCCTGCCCAATGCCCAATATGCGATACATGTATTAGTGTCCTGTCAGCTGGATTTATGCTTTTGACACACCAAGAGAGAGAAACCTGTCAGGCATACACTAACAATGCAACATCACAAATTTTCTGTGTGAGCTCGGCATAGAAATCCCTCTAAATGAGTATGAAATTTAGATAATACAAAACGAGATGTCAACACAAAGCGCATATCCAGCTCTGACGGCTTCCCATGTCACGTAGCATTAAATGACACGAGAAATATAGAAGTCGCTTATGAATGTATGTATGTATGTATGGGAGGTAGTGCAAAGCACTCATGTCTTTTATTCAGTTCACGTGTAACAAATGAACAAGTTCATTAACTGCAGGAAGCTGGCGGCTGTGAGGAAGGGCTGCTCTACAGGGTCAATGTTTATGCAGTCATTAAAGTCCATAAAGAGCGCTACAATATGCAAACTGAGTAGGCCCATGTGGCGCCCCTTGCAAGGCCACATTTATGCTGATTAAACCAACGCAACTTGAGGCATCTCGGGTCTGAGGTCTGGGGTCTGATGGCTAAGAGCTGGAGTCGTTTCCTTTTGAATGCCAACCGGAACGACAGCTGCTCCCGACCAACACAAAGGACACCCGTGCACAACAATACTCGTCCTGCTACAGAATCTTATTGACAGTATGGCACTATAGTAAAATGGTGATTGAGTTTATTAAAACTCGAATATCCCGAAAAAAAAAGATACTTCTGTGTGTAAATATTACAATTTAAATAAAGTTATTACCGACGGAATTCAATGGATGCCTGAGTACTGACTCAGTAACAATAAAATTGTAAAAATATGCATACTAACGCCCCAAAACCTTTGTTTTGAAAATATGTATGCGCTTTCTTACATCCATTTAGTTTTATTTCATGCATAAACCAAAATCACTTTGCTGGAAATAATGCGATTTCAGTAGTTGAGCTATTGTGTTTGCAAAATCATCGAAATGTGCACTTTACCAAAATATCAAGGTATCAAATTTGTGCGCAAATTCCAGGGAAACTATTTTGCTCAAAAGGGCAAATAGTCTACCATTGTTTTTGGGTATTTAGACGTGAGTTTCAGGCAGCAAGGCCACGAAACCACGATGTTTATACATTGTACACAATACAGCATTCACCAGAATAAGTCGAACATGAAGTATTTGAGGATAAGCTATCCTGGTAACTAGCTGTCTTTGTTATTTTGAGTGGATATACATTTTAAACAGGCCATACTACAAGTTTTCCGATTTTCAGACGAGAGACGCATCTTTAGTCATATCATATCTGTATTCATCCTTTAGATATTGTTTAACTGTTTTATTTTCTATATAGTTGTGGCAATAAGGGAAAATCTACTATATTGTTATCGGGCATGTTCGTGCGCAGCCATCGAATAATTTTACTGACTATAGGAATAATTTTTGCCATTGTTGCATATAATGGGGCAGCCTCTCGTGTCCATGCTCGTACACATATGCATCCCATTTGCGTGTGCCTCATATTAATTATCCAGCAGGAACGAGCTAAACAAAAAGTTAGCAACCTCCGCTGGTTGGACACATGCTCTAACTTTGGGTGAAAGTGGAACTCGGATAAAAGGTCAATGCTCGCCACTGAATTGATGGCGTACATTTGCGTTAAGGGGCCCCAAACAATTGGATTTTTGTCTGAAGCTGATTTAGGAGGAAAAGAAGGCAAATACTTGTCGGTAGCGATAATACCAATGCCTCTTATGTTGAAACTTGAAAGTTTCTGCCGCGTAAATAGGTGTACCGCTTTCGCCAGGCTTTCAGTTTTCCATGGCCCAATACCAGCAAAAGCCGCATAGAAACTTTTATAAGCCCCGAAGAAAAAAGGGTTTTCCGAAGTAAATTCGATATGAAAATTGGTATGAAAGTTGGATGAACTTACCCCAAAAAATACAAAATATTGATTTAGAGGTGACTTAGTTGGTTTTATGGTTTTGGAACTGTTGCTTCTTCGGTTAACGGCTGAGCGTTTTTTTTTATCGTTTCGTTTATATCTAACAAACTTAAATCACATCAAACCTTGGATTTTCACAACGCCGGGAAGGGGTCCTTCCCGCCGCCTCATAAATCGAAACAAGGACTAAACTTTTGAGATTGTCGTTGCCTTTTCTCAAATCCACTATTTAAATTTTTGTTTTTTTTTGTAACAGTATCGATGTTGAGATTAAATAATTTATTATTCAGCCTGTATTTGGCTAATCCGGACCTCAGCTTCCGTTGCTGATGCTGCTGTCTTCTCCGCTAGGATGTCGGTCATTGCTTCGTTGAGTTGGAACTGAGGCAGAGTCCTGCCTGGCACTCGTTTTTATTGGCCGCCATTTGAAATTCACCACGGAGACATGCTGGCTGCCGCCATGCGCTTATAAGGATACAAATATTTACAGGTGCTCTGAGGTCTTGCGGGTGGTGGGTTCTACAGGCAAAAGCTCTGCCCATGTTTTCCACACTGACAACAATTACTAATTATATATTTTTTTAAGAAGTATGTGGATGACTTGGAAATAGTTTTAAAACTGAGAAGATAATATTGTTTTCTTTGTTTAATATTTTGACGAATTCTTTCAGGCTATGGATTTTATATGCAAAATGAATATAAATCTGTATTGACAACCCTGTCGAATATTTTAGTATCTCCTTTTTTATATCTGTCTCTATCTTCGTTGTAAAAAGCTTTCTGGCGACAACGTGCACATGGCCAAAACCGAGTCCTGAAACTTTACAACTGTGGTGAGTTGGGGACGTAGTGTTGAAGAAGAAGCGGAGAAGGTCGAGACTACTTCGGCTGGCCAAAACAACAGAGCCGAAGGAGACTGGCAGAAGCAGGCCAAAGGATACCCCCAAGAGAAGGTTGAGACAAAAACAATGCAAACAAAAATTTGCGCTTTTACGAGCACCGTACCCGTCATGAACCTAAGTATCAAAATCATCCAGCTAGCCCCAACACTCGCCCGTTGAGGATTCATCTTTTTAGCCGCGTTTTTGGCAGGCGTATGTAGTTGCCTTTTGACGTTTTTTTCTCCCCATTCTTTGCCTTTTTTATTAATTTTCCCTGACTACGGAAGCCTGGCAACAAATTGCCAACCATTTAAGCCATTATAATTACAATTTGCAGACACTTTCTGGCTAAAAAGGAAGGAATACATTGTAAACTCCCAGTTTTTGATTAAATGACTTTTGGAAGTGTCGAATTAAAATCTACTGCGAATCAAAGGAAAAAGGTTAAGGCAACCATTGGAGGTTGAATTCCACTTCTATGACAACATATTATAATCGATCAGTATACCTTACGTCATGCATTCCCTTCTCGGGACTACGGATGAGTCCCAACTTGTTGCATAATTGGAACGCGTCAAAAAAAGGCAACCGAGTAGTCTATTGCGACACAAGACCTGCTTTGAAGCCCTTTTCAAGTGCCGTTTTGTTTCAAGGTCCACCCTCGGTTAATTGCATTTCACGCATCTATTTTGGACTGTGTTACATTGACGTCGAAAGGACTCCTATGCACCCAAAATTTAGGAACGAAACGTCTTATTGCGTGGTCGGGACTCTGCTGCTGATTGCAGTTATTCAAGTTGAAAACCCGCAACTAGATTGCGTCAAAAATGTATTGATTTTCCCTTCATCATGATGATGCACCAACTTTGTTGAAGGTTCTTGTTGCGACTCTCTAGCCCCACATTTCATAAACTGCATACTTTAATTATACTAACACTCCCGGGCTCTTTGCCTATTTAACACGACTATGTCCTTTGTTTTCTGTGTCATCGGTATGTTTTGTCCTTTTGTCGTTTCTCCACTCCTATTCGATTACCACACCCTTTTATCAGCATCGCGGTGGGTTTGCTTTCAAGTTTGCCGTAATTTCATTTGGTAATTGCAATTTGTTGCAAAGCTACTTAAAAGCACAATAACAAAAGACCTCAACATACACATATACATGTAAATAAGTTAGTATGTGAAAGGTCAGCCCTATTAAGGCACTGGCATAGGTCGCAACCATTAGTACAAGGACCGAAAACGTCATAGTATAAATTCTATACCTTAGCAGATTGTTCAAATATTTATAGAAAATGGTATCTAGATTGTTAATTTTTGGTTTTTTTTATTACATTATTATCGATTCTGTGCTTGTTTAGATTTTGTAAAGTTTAGCTAACCTTTTCATCCTTGGCATGGAATAAGACATTTCGCTTCAGTCGAAAGTAGCGGCGTCGCCAGCGCTGAAAGGACCATGTATGCTTAAGTAGGAATCCTTCCTTTATAGTAGCAGCCTAAAAAAAGTGCCAAATGTGGAAAATTTAGTATTATTTTAGCTTTACTTAAGATTCTAAACTATTTAAGTATGTCGTAAAGACTGAATCAAATCGAAGTTAGTTTAATTTTTTGTAAAAATTTAAATGTCACACATATTCTGATTTTTGGCGCCAACTTTTTTTAATGAGCCTCCATAATAGTTGGAATAGCGAATTAAAACATGCAAAATTTTATACCTTTTTTGCATAATCTTAATAAGAGACTTAAAAAATTAGTGTGAAAAATAAAAGCTTGAAAGCCTCACCTGGGTTTTTGTGCGCTTGGTGGACAAACGACGTTGAAAGTATCGCGTGGGCTTTGCCTCGACCTCTGACTCAGATTCGGAATCGTCAGTATCCCGACTAATTGCTATGATTGGAATGATGGGCACTGGCGACAGGCTACCAGAGCTACAGGCGCTACTCCGGCCGCTGTTAGAGTTGCTCCTGCGGGTTGTACCGGGACGATGCACCACATCGAGGGTGTCCAGCTTTATGTGGGCCATTGTTGTGATGTGGGTGTTTTATCCATTATTCTCCGGACTGTCACGAGGCAGAACACGGTAACGAAATCCAAGGGTTCTGGGACCCAGGTGTTTTTCTCATTTTCTTCTGGGGCGGCTTATGTAAAAATGAGCCACTACTTCACATACCTCCAGGGACTCTATTACAATCCGACAGAAATGGGTCGCTATTGTTCATTCTATGACGTATACGCCCAGGACGCACAAATTTGTAAATAATTGCACAGATGACCTATATAAAAGGTTTTATTTAACTACGGAAGTGTGTACAATTAGGGCACGCTAACTAAAAGGCAAGTACAATTCTCACAATATTGTCTATCAAATAACACCCACAATTCGCACATAAAATCGGTCTAAGGATTGTACAATCTATAATTATAATTGAGTTATCCTTTTTGTTTATTTTGCACAGACGTAATTATAAAAAAAGACACTAAATCGCCACCTCGAATTAATATTATAATTTTTATTGTTTTTATTTTCAGCTCGGGCTTCTCTTTCAGTTCCCGGCCGAAGTTAAGGGAGTCGCGCGGCGAACTGTCAAATTCCCCATCCGTGCAAGTCAGGTCGGCAATGGCGGCAAGCCCCCTGACAGGGTTGCCAGGCTGAAATAAGTGGGATTCAACACAATCTCTTAATTTTTTATCATTTGACAATTCTTCAACATAACTTCATTTATTTATACTTCAAATTAGTTTCATTTTTATAATTGTAATAAAACTAATAAACTAATATACATTTTTTAATAAAGTATTTTTTGACAGAGTTGGCATTGCCTTTTAAAGGAGCTTTACAGTCCTTTGAAACCACTTTCGGCTCTTCCGCGAGAGAGAGAATGAGAGCGGCAGGAAGATACAGAGAGCCGACAAAACACACCCTAAGCCAAAGGACTCGGCCGCCAGGACGAGCAAAACAAAACGCCCGATAAATAACTTACAAAGCACAGATAAAGATAATACTAGGAACTGGGGGAAAACATACAAACAAAATTTAAATGGTGGGGTATCCTTTCGCAGAAAAACCATCAATTTTTGGAACCATTACCGGTAGCCTACGGAAAACCTTTTCATTTTTTAAATAAAATTATATTCAAATAATTAAATAAAAATCATTTCCCAGTTAAAAACATTATTTCTGAGAAAAAACCCCCAAAATCTTTCCTAAATCTGCGATTTTCAATACTTGTCTTAACACTTTAAGAATGGTATCTCAATTTTCTTACCAAAACTGAAAGTTTGTCAAAATCAACACAGATAATTAAATAAAAGAATTAAAAATGTACACAAATACATAATTTAGTTATATAAAATTTTACTTTTGGGGTTTACGCATGCACATAAATACATATGACGGAATCTAAACTTTTTCAAGTTCTCTTTTAATTATCTGTGGTATAAAAAGGAAACCCAAAATCGGGATACCTTCTTATTCTTCGCTCGAGTCGTAGATCCAATCCTGCGTCTCTGCTTGAACTGTTCCGCCTCTAGCCCCCTAAAAAATAATAATTAATCAAAGGGAATATTAAAAAAAAATTAATAAGACAAACATTTAAATTTTCATGACTCACCCTAGGCATATTTAGACATCTGCGGAAGCGCAAACGCTTTCGGCCCGACTCTTCTCCAATCATTCCGAACTCAAAGAGACTAGGAGCTAATAAGAACCCACCCCAGTTGGTTGGCATTGCGACCTCCTCTTGAGCCTTTCCGAACCAGGCGCTCATGCGCTGAACAATCCGCTGATAGAAACTTCGAGTGGGCTTGCGAATACTTCGCCGCGTATCGTGGTCCGTGGGTTATGGTGAGCTGCATATGGCGCGAATAACGGCGAAATTGGTCCATTGCCTGCGCATCAGTAAGCTGGTAGGCGGTTCCAGCTATCCGGACACTGCGCATCAATGGTGCCCAGTTGAAATGCAGCGACACATGAGGGTTCTGACTTATTTCGCCTGCCTGCCGGCTGCCCAACGTCGTGAAGAACGTTATCCCGTGGGCACTGACGTCCTCGATGTTGGTCAGCCGCGTTACTGGCTCCCCAGCCTTATCCACTGTAGCCATGCATGCGAGACGCGGCCGAACCTGAGGCGCCTGCTTCTGGGCGGACATCAGCCAACGCTGGAAGATAATATACGGCTCCTCCATAGTCTTCTCTTCCTGAGGGGCAACGTTGTGGACGTTATGGATGTGGGGGGGCGACCATCTTGGATACACCTGGGGCCAGACGCGACAAGTGGCGAGCGTTCCCCAAAATTTTTGTACTAAAATAGACGACATCTTAATTTCGAATATTACTATTGCGTAAAACAATTGAATTGGAATGTGACGTATCATTCGAAACAAGCAAAATTTACTTTAAAAGAAAATCCATAATATATTTCTATTTTCAAATGGACTTGCATGTCGGATACGTATGCATATATATTCTTTTTTTAAAAACATAATTTATTGTTATTCTTTTTTAAATGATTTACAACTCTTGTTAAAAGATTTGTGATTGAATTATTTATTTTACTAGCTTTAAATTACTCTTGATTAAATTTAAATGTTCATATTTTTCCCCAGTATCTTTTATCACAAGCACTTTTTTGTAAAATTACACAACATCATACATTCAACCTGGCGCCATCTATTGAACGGTAGAATTCATCCCTTATATGGAATTTTTAAGAATTGTCCTTAAAATATCCTTTAGAGATGGGAAAAAATATTCTATCGTATCCAGGAAACACTCGGCTTTATTGTTTACCAAGGAAGTCCATCCCTGACTTTGAAAAGGACAAAAACCAAAATAAACGAAAATGCCGCAACTACCACTTTTGGGCTTTGTCTGTTTAATTATCCTGCCACAATACTTTGCCTTTGGTTACAAGGACATACATGGATTGAATGGCAAGATGTTCCCAAAGGCGGCCACTTTTAATTTTCCTGAATATGCCTACAAGGAGACCAGCAAAAATGTGAGTCCTTAAGCTATATTGATTTTTATTTTATACTTAAATGTCAATAAAATCAAACCGACAGGAAATCACATACCATGAAATGGAGGTTGAATGCGATCATCATGTCCAGTGTGCCAACATTAACCCAGTAGGCGTGGCAAAGATTAACTGCATCCGGCGGTGCATTTCGCCATCCTGCTACCAGGACATTTACGCGTTCAACGAGGTGAGTGTCCCGGTCGGTGGCCACTGCTAGTTAATTTAAACTTTTGTAATCCTGCAGCTCGAGGAGGGAGAGATTGATGTCAGGCTTAACTCGTTCAAAGGATGTGTCATACAGCGCATGTAGCAACGACCGCAACTGTTCAGGGAGTACTTCCTATTTAAATGGTTGGAATTTATTGGATTCGCTTCTTGAACAGATATTGTATATTGTTAACAAAATCTAAACTGAACTTGCATTCAAAGCCTTTTAACACTCGGCCAGTTGGCTTAGTTTTAAGTATGAGTTACCTTTTTAGATCAAATTCCTGACCCACTTTCGTTTAGTGACCTTTCAAAATAATCATGATGTTAATGGTATACAAATAAATGCATTTTTGTATTGATAAATAATAAAAACTATAAATACTTTTAATCGTGCCAGGATCCGTGGGAACAACTGGGCAGACACGCCATTGTTTTATTTTACCTTTCCGAAAAAACAACGATTATAACTAGATCCTTTAAATATATAGTATTTATTGGAACAAGGCACGCCATTAGAGTATTAAGAATAGGGTGCTAGAATTCGTGGAATATATTTTATTTATAGTTAATTACAGGTATTATAATTTTGGTCAAAAGTGTGCAACGCAGTGAAGGAGACATCTCCGACCCTATAAAGTATATATTATACAATGGTACACCATTACTTTCCATTCTTTTTTTATAGTACGTTTAGGTATACTTTTGTTTAAAAAATTCGTTTCAAAATAAACATATCTTAGTCAAAGCCTCCCATCTAAAAAGCCTTTCCCACTGCAACTAAAACCATCTTCTTAGTTAAATGATTAGTTCAAAACTAATATAGATTCCATTAGATGAACTACAAGTCAGGGGGAGGGCAACTGTTTTGTTGAAATAGTTACGGAGGCAATTTCCCAATTTCCCAGGGAAAATACAATTTTACTTTATGACTGTGGCGCCTGAGACAACAATTCCAATTGCCTCTCCTCCAGCGCCGCTGGCTCCTAGGTTTCCGAACCTCCTCCAAGTAGATCAATCAAGCCAAATCAAGCGTGTTGGATAAATATATCCACATATCTACATAGGCACACTCCCATACCCCCATGACACGCACACACGCACTGCGAATGTTTGCACTAGTGCGGCGTTTAAGTTTAGTTCGGTAATTAAAAGCCAAATGCTCATAAAACGAAAATTTATTAGCATTGTTTAAGCGAGTGTCTGCTGGGTCTGTTGTGTCTGTGAGGCAGAGTGTGTTTGTTGAGCACACAAACTATGTCACTGTGCGTATGTAATACAATTGCACATGGCAGGGAAGAGGCGTGCCGACTAATGGGAGATAGGGGCGCGAAGTTTTATGGGGAGCTGGCACACTCTTACTCGTACATGTGGGTGTTGAAATCCCTATGGATTTTAAATGTGCTTAATTTGAGTGACAGCTCCAAAATGGGCACGATCGATTTCTCTGTTCTCAGTTCTAACAGGCCCAGCTGCCACGCCTCCATTCATGTGAATGTCAATGTCCACCCACACGCACTATGGAAAATAAAATCACAAATCAAGGATTTTTATTTTTCACATTTTGAGATGAAATGTGAAATCTGGAATGTTACTAATAAAAATTCGTATGAGTTTCATGACATTTATTTTAATATCTGTCCATTTTAAACGGTAATCCCACTTAATAAATTATATACAAATGTTAAAAATAAATTTTTATTATTTTCAGACTATATATTCAAGAATTTCCTTTCATTAAAAATATATTTTTTTCAGTGGTGTTGCCTACACGCTCGGTCGTTATCAATTACAGGAAATCCATTTATTTCCATCTGCATATGCAAACCAATGCGTGACGACTCTCCCATCCCTACTAGCCAGTCCTCACTGGACCTCCACCCTTGGTATCTCAAATATCCTTTGTACTGAGCCCAGCTTTACTCATTTGGGGCTCCTAATTCTGCTGAGTGTCGCGCATCCTTTGTGGAATCCTCGAGACAAACACAAAGTGTATTCATAATTAATACACTTGCAAAGAAGTGATAAAGAAGAGCAACGAAATTAACACGCTGCGACTGAGGAGCGCGACTTCAGAGGGTCTAAGGCTTCAGAGGTTCCGAGGTGCAGAGTGACAAATACAGTGGGCCCTCTGTGCACACACAACGGTCGGCCCCCGCAGCCAATCCAAAGCACGCAAGCCACCAGTGCCGGCAGAAGGCGAGTGGCAAGCGTTTGGCAAATTAGCCAAATGCGTTATTTGGCCCACAAGCATTTCGGTTTCAGTCGCTCACGGAACGTCCTGGCGTTTGGCCGCAAAAAACCGAAAACTCAGAACATTAGCTCGGCCCTGTTCAGTTTTAACTGAAACGGAAATTTGAAAATCGGAATTACAAATCATATCACAATGGAATATGAAATATGTAAATATTTCTAGTCCTTCACTGTCGGTTAGTTGGCTTTTTAGTTCAGTGGTTTTGGTGATCTTTCCATCGTAAATCACAATCCCTCGAACATCTGGCCGTAATCAACAGATAAATTTATCAATTAACTTGCTGCTATCAGCCAAAAGTAAAACTAATGAGGTTTTAGTCAAGTTATTGTGTGTGACTGGCGGTGTGTGTGCGAGTGTATCTGTGAGCAACAAGTTTGCGTTCTGACATTGGTGCGCCCTGTGCTCGTCAAACGCGAACTAATCAAATAAATATGCCAGTTAATTGGAGAATGCATATTAATGAGGGGGTAAAACGGCTCAAACTCCACCCCCATAATCGACCATTTCCATGACCACGCCCACGCCCACGCTCCTCCGTACCAACCCCACCCGCTGTCTTCTATAATTTTCTTCTGGCAGCTGTTACCTCTGTGCAATTTACCTTAATTTTTTATGGTCTCGTTGTCTGGACGCCTTTGTTGTCAATTTTTGATGAATCATAGAGCGTGCAAGAATCTAATATACTCGTTTATGTTAGCACTTAATTCGCGGGTTCGGCACTTCGATTAGTCAGTTTACCGCCACCCATCCTCCGGATTTAGCCGGAGACTCCCCCTCGCTCAGGGACCTCATCATTTTTATATCAGAATTTTCCGAATATTTTCCAAACAAATCGTAGGCCAAGAAACCTGGAAAATGTGTGTGCGTCCGCCTTGATAAAACAATAGCATAAAACAGAAAAATATATATATAATAAAATATAAAATCTGAAAAGTAACCAAACAAGAATGAGAAGGAATTTCGCCCTGCCGCCGCTGCTTCTGTACTTTAATCGACACAACAAAGAAGAAAAACAACAAGAATAAGAAAAATACACCAAAATACAAAATACGAGAACAAGTATCGCGCATACGCCTCGTTGACGGTTCCGCTCAGGGTGCGGAGCGGGGTGGTGGTTATGGTTGGGTGGGTGGCAGAGGGCCTGGCCTGGAGGGGTTTGAGGGCGGCGGCGGTGAGTGGTGTTCATCCCAGCATCTCAGGTTGGACAGGCCGGCAGCCGACAGCCAACTGTCAGTTTGTAATCAGCAGCAGCTCCAGCGGCACAGCTGTGCGTGTGCATAGAAAGAAACTTTTCGGGGACTTCCTAGGCCCTCCACTAGGCCGTCATCAGATCCATTAGATCCCCCCGGTCGCAAATCGATTTCCGCACCTCAATCCGTGTTCGATTCCGTGACCTGTGACCCCTCGATGGGTAACAAATGGCGACAGTAAACGCCTACGACTAATCACTTAACTATTTATAAGTCAACGCACATCATGCACATGTTTACCGTCGAGATACTTGCCTCCACTCGCCGCGACTCGCGAGAGATATTCGAGATGTATCCAAGAGATGCAATTCTAGTATTTGCCTGGTGTTGAAGTGTGGACCCAAGCTGTTGTTTGACTTGCGGGTGTGGAAGAGCCGACTTCAGATGTGCACTGCAATAAAGTGATTGTTAAAGTGAGATAATGTCTTAAACTTCAAGTAATTTTAAAGTGAATAGCTTGGAATATACGATCGACAATGTTGTAATGCTATAAATCACGTTGTTGAAGACTTTTGTTAAACCAGATACAATGTTTTTAAATCAAATGAATTGAAAACATATTTTCAAATATTTAGACTCATCATGTTTTATTGATCCACAATAAAATGATTTTTTTTTCTGTGTCAGATCTATAGAGTAGTGTCATCCGATCGAAGGCCGAGTAGCATAGAGATTTGAAATTTAAAGCACATTTGTAGGAATTCCTCTTGGGAGAGCATGTGTGCCTGATTTATTTTCATTTATTTCGAAAACGTTGCCAGCGATATAAACAGAGCGGTACATGAATATATATGTAAATAGATTTGTTCCAAAAGAGGCCACAGACTATTGCTATTACTAGCTGGAAATGGCCGGCCGAAATTGAAATGTAAATGGCAATATTAATTGGAAATCATTTAAAACTTTTTCGGACTATGCATGTTCCGCTGCATAATTTATGGACGCTAATTACTTTCGCTCCTCTGTGTATTCCGTATACGTACAGTGGCCGTTGTGCTGTCCAAGGCCAATTACGCTTACTTATTGCAATTTATGTGGCCACAGACCGGCCGTAATTGGAAATTGTGTAAGGTCGCAGGCAATTCCATTATTTGTATGCAGTTCTGGACGGTCTACTAGTTTCGTTTCGTTCGGGTCTGGCCCGGTCTGAGGTCTGTTCCTGTCTGGCCCGTGTTTCTAATGACGCCATCACGACTGGCTACTCAATTGATTAAGTGCCATTTGTTGATGTCGAATTCCATTGGCTATTCCTTAGAGCTACCTCAAGCCGTCGGAATGTCGGGTGATTTGGATGACCCCCGTCAATGGCTCTACTCGCAGCTCCTCTCCACGGCCATGTCTTTGGTCAGTAACAACGGTTCCTTGGACAGCAACCTGCTCCCCATCCAAGCAACAACAGCTTCCAGTACAGTGGATCCGGAAACATCAGGAGCAGGAGCAGTAGAAGAACCCACCACGACGGCAACAACCCTTAAAGTCGGCGTTCCCTCGATGAACTCGTATCTGGTGAGCATGGCCTGGCCCAAATCCTTGGCCGTGGTCGTCTTCCTGGTCCTCATCCTAGTCACAGTCGTCGGCAACACGCTGGTCATTTTGGCCGTTATGACCACACGCCGCCTTCGCACCGTTACCAACTGTTTCGTGATGAACTTGGCCATAACCGACTGGTTCGTCGGCACCTGCGTGATGCCCCCGTCGGTGATTCTCTACATAACAGGTGAGTGTGTCCGGCGACGGCGAAAGATTTACGACTCTGCCTCCAGGAGCGGATGGTATCTATGCTGCAAACGATTCTACAATTCCCATTCACGAATAGGCCATTAAAAATTAAAAACAATTCCATTTCCCACAAAAAAAGGTAAACAATTTTTGTCTGTGATCTGAGAATTCATATTTTCCTGGAAACAGGTTGCAAGCGGCAGAGCAATACAAATGTTTATGAAAACAAAATTATGTAATTATATTGCAAATTTTTTATTGTTTATAAGAGTTGATTGAAGTGGAATTTTAAATTTTTTAATTATTTGTAGGGAATTAAAATTTTGACTTAAGTTAGACTATCGATCTCCAGGATATTCCTTTGCAATAATCATCCGATTCTTAAGCGGAATACAATGAACGATTTCTTTTAGATTTTCTTCAAATGCATGGGCGTCCAATATGGCCCCTCGCGAAGGCCATATCTTTGCCAATAATCATCCGATTCTTGAAAGGAATACCTTAAACAATTTGTAGATCGATTCTGCATCAATCTGCATCAAAATCTCACAACAAAATATTTTTTCGATATTTATTCAAATTTTCCTTTTAAAATGTACAAAATGTACGAACGTCCATTGTGGCCCCCAGCAAAGGCCTTATCTTTTTAGGAAACATATCTTAACTATATATATAGACTTTATCAATTTTTTACTATACCTTCTCTAGATGTTGAAACTATATCTATAAAGAACTATTTCTTTTGAGAACTTTTTGTTTTGTGAGACCTTTGCCATTTCTTGTTGGCCAAACCAAAAGCAAAATAAAGCACATAAAGACGGTAAGAATGAAGGCAAAAAAAGATGACTTTTTCGTGGGAAAAGTGAGTTTAAACTTTTTTACGCACCCTCCCGTAATAATTTTGTGTGTCCGGGGAATAATTTCAAGTTTCATTACATAAAGGGAATGCAAGTGTAATGCCACGGTAATCTGCTGCTCAGTGAACTCCCCGCAGGGCCATATGAATCATGGGGTCTCAAGCTCGACAAATGTTTACTCCGCAGGCACTTGGCGCTTCGGCTGGATTCTGTGCGACATCTGGATCTCGCTGGACATCCTTCTCTGCACCGGCTCCATCCTAAGTCTCTGCGCCATCAGTCTGGACAGGTGAGTTTGTGAACTAATTTCTTAATTTGTCGTTGATGTCATAGTTGTAGCCAATGCCAACGGGCAACGCCAGAGCCAAAGTCAAGGCAAGGTGCTAAAACAGTGCAAAATAATTTATTTGTTGACGTTTTTATTGCCCCATGACGGAGCCAGTGCCAGTCCTAGGAGCAGGGACAGGGCATACCCTTTGAGTGTCCTGTGTGGGTGAATGTGAATGGGCGTATAAAGGAGCTGGCCAGGGACTGGGTTGGGCCGTGACACTACAGTCCGGTTGCTTTTGTTGGAAGTTTCAATTACATTTTAATGGCATTTCCAAGTTCTGTGCCGCACCGGGTTGAACTGATCCAGCTGAGCCCCTACCGAGACCGACCGACAGACTCTGTACTTTGTTTGCCTCTCGGCAGCGGCTTTATGAACAATATGTTCGTTTGGCTTTTGTTTCATTCATTCTTTATTCGGTATTTCATATTCCATACTCTGTTTGGCAGCGTTTATAGCCCGGCTTTTGGATTTCTTTGGTTTCTCGCAGGTATCTCGCCGTCACACAACCCTTGACGTACTCGAAGAAGCGCCGCTCCAAGCGCCTGGCCCTCCTCATGATACTCGTTGTATGGATAACGGCCCTGTCAATCACTTGTCCGCCATATTTGGGCTGGTAAGTAAAGCTCCCGATACCGCTTCTGCTTCCGTTGCTTTGCCGCTTCCGTTTTTATTTCAATTTTCCTTTTAATACACTTGCTAGGGATGTTTAAGGATTTGGGCTTTCAATAGGAATTTAACAAAGAAGGCCTTCGCAGTAAGATCATAAATAAGAGAATGGGGTCAGAAAATTAATCAATTGACAGTTTTGCCAGGCCTTTATCTTATTATTGCTTAAAAAATATTCACTTTTAGCTAATCGATTTTCAAAATATATTGCTTTAAGAGTATAATTGATTCGTATTGAGCCCCCGAAAAGGTTACAATTTCTTTTTTTGGGTTCCTTTAACGCTAATGGCTGTATGTTGCCCAATATAGATAATGTGCCACAAAAAGGCCCGAAATGTATGTGCGCTTATATTTATTTTTGTACCTCCAGCTGCGCCTAAAACATTACGTAATTGCTCCAGTTCTAGCTGTTGTTCTTGCACCCATTACATTGAAGTTTTAATGAGTTGTTAATGACTTTGTTTGCCGCGGCGCATTTGCTTTGTACTCGCTTAACCGAAAGCCACTCACTTGTGTGTTGCATACTTCCAGGCGCCCAAATTAACCAGCATTCACTTGCACACACACACATGTACTCACTTTGACACCCTTCCCCGTCGTATGGGGGGTGTCCTGTCCCCCAAACAGTCTCCAGGGGCAACCCATTCTTCAGTGTCTTTTGCGCTGGTCCTTGCTGGGGCCCTAAACATGGCTTAAAGTGCACATTAAAACCGGCTGAGGTCGAATTATATAGCCGCAGCTGCCGGGCATTGGAAATATTTGAAAATTCGCATTCGGGGCGTTTTGGGGAGAAAAGTGCAATTATAACTGCCAGCAGATGCTGCAGTTTGCCATATTTTTATTCTTTAAGGGGAATAGTTTAATATAGAATGTTACCAAAGCCAAAAATAGTTTTGACTTTGAAAGTTGAAATGATGGAATTTTTTGACGAAGAACTAATGATCGAAAAAGTTTCTCCAAGTTAGTCACACTCCCCATTAGAGCCCCCAAGGATTCCGACTTAGTCGATCAATTCAACCATGGATATCCTTGGTCTTCCTTGGCTTTCCCTTACCGATTTAAAGTCAGCACTGGTTTGTGCTAACTGAATGACCATCACGAAGAGATGTGCATAAATAAAAGGCATCCAAAAGGGACTTTCAGGGAAAGGATAAATTGCCAGGACAGGCTTTGGTTTAGGATTTGAATTTCACATTTCGCCCTGCTTAACTGTCACTCGGTTAAGTCCCAGAACCAAGTTCTGTGAACTCAGTGGCCAGGATTCGGTTCCTGGTAACTGGCAAGGGACCGAACGAGTAGGAATCGAGGAGATACTGAGCCGCAATCACAACAACCACAAAAACCACATGCTTTTCGAAACAGGAATTCAATTTGCCATTCACAGGTACGAGGCTGGGAGACATCAGGCGGAGTTTGTGGACTGCCGCTACAACCAAAACAAGGGCTACGTGGTCTTCTCGGCGATGGGATCATTCTTTATCCCCCTCACGGTGATGCTGTATGTCTACGTGAAGATTGGTTATGTGCTCACGTCACGCCGACAGCGCATTGTGCGCGATGCGGTAAGCTCTATGGTTTCCACCACCGCCATCTGGCTCCATCGCTTTCCCCACACCCCCACTTGGTCCGCTGAAATGTCTCCTGAAATTTATCATGTCACACCATCTAACCATCCAACCACCTGACTAACCTGTCACGCACTGCGGAAAAGGCGTAATCATTTTTGTATTCACGCTGATTAAGTCTCCTAATAATATGATTTCATAAAAAAAAATAAATACATTCAATTTGGTAAAGACTTCAATATTTTAAGGCTTTAGGAGCTTCTTCATGGAGCTCTGAATTTTTTCCCAGTGCTTTGACACACATCCTTTTCTATTCCTTTTGCCAGAACTCGGAGCGCACCGCAGACTACGATGTGGATGGCGACAACTTCATCTCCGAGTCGGAACACTATCACTGCACGCCAACCAAGTGGCTGCCAAACCGGAAGTCCCGCTGGAGGTTCAGTTCGCTGCACGACACACCCATCGCCACCGCCACCTCCAACAGCACCACCTCCGGAGCTGGTAATGTGAATGCGGAAAATATGGCCAAGGCGTCGCTCAAGTGCTCCAAGTGCTCAAAATGCCAGCCGGAGCGGGAGAAGAGTGTGCCGGACAAGACGCTGACCTTCAAGCACCAGCCGACTTTTTATGAGCTGGTGGAGGTGTCGCGGCTCTCGTCCTTGATTCACTGCTCGGCAATTAGTTGCAAGTACGGTGGACCCTGCATGCACTCCACACCCTCCGGCCTGCACTACGTGGGCAGTCAGGTGTCCTCTTACTCGGAGTCGTGCCTGGGCGGCGGCAACTCCACATCGGTGGCCCTAGAAACTGGAGGCGGGGAGAAGGCGGAGGCGGATGTCCAGCAACAGAAACGGGGCTGCGCCAGCCACAGCCATAGTCATCAGCACCACCACCACCAGCACCACCATCTGAACCATCATCATCGCATGCCCATGCGAGTCTCGACCACGAAACGTGACACTAAGACCGCCAAGACCCTGACTATTGTGATGGGCGGCCTAATTGCTTGCTGGCTGCCCTTCTTCGTTTATTACCTGCTGATACCCTTCCTGCCCCGGCCGGCCGTCCTCGAGGATCTCATGTTCGGCTTCACCTGGGTGGGCTGGGTCAACTGCGCCATCAACCCGTTTATTTACGCCTTCTACAATCCCGATTTTCGCACTGCCTTCTGGCGCCTCACCTGCCGACCCATTTGCAAGCAGAAACGTCCTCCCAACCACCTGGCCATGTTTCGTGGCTAGTTTGAGTCCTGAAGCCTAGTAGTTAGTGGTATAATCGGGACTTATCCAGGATCAATTCTTAAAAACTTATCTCAATAATGAAGCAGTTGTGTTTTAAGAAAATATAACTAGGTAATTGAGGTGGAACCCCTTGTTATGATATATTATTATCCCTAAACCAATTACCAACTGTTTAAGGAGTTTTAAGCAAGTTATCCTTGAGATTAAACCATTCTGTAGTAAGATATACATTTTATAAAAGAAATTACCTGGACTTTAAGATTGTTATACAATAACCATACAAATCATTACAAACCAAATCAATTTTTAGGAAAACAGTCCTAAAGGAATTATTTATTTTAGAATTGTTGAACAAGTATTTAAAGAAAGATTACTGAAAGATTAAAATCTGAAAATCAGGAATAGAGTAAGAAAACTTACAACGAACGTTTAAATTCAAATCCCTCCTATTGTTCGTAGGATAAAGCCGATTCCAAGCAAGTTTAAAAAGTCACAAGTGTAACCACACACTTACTTTCCGTCAATATGTATTCCTAGTCAATTGTAGTGTTAAGCCCCAGAGTATCTGTGGAAAGTTGCCGGCTGAAATGTGCCACAAATGTCCCCGCATATACACAAGGTAATAAAGGCCAGTTATCATCAGTAGCTTTAAGACCCAGTTGACCTGACCGGAAGACTAGATTCTCTCCTAGACCCGCCTAGACCCCATCCCATATACAGAATTATATAGTATTTTTAGGAGTGTGCGTGAGTGTTGATTGCACGAAGAGAAGAACGAAACAAAAGACAAATTATAGTATTTGCGAGTCTTTGTGTTGCCTGACGGCCACTGTTGACCGTCAGGATGAGAGCAGGATGAGAAGGACGATGATGAGGACGATGGTGGTGATGGTGACGGCGATGGTGATGGCGATGTCGTCTCCCGTCCCTTTGTTGTGTCTGCGTGAGCGTGTGTGTGAGTGTGGAGAAGTGTGCCTCGCAGTGGGTCCAGAAACTGCCAACGACATATCTGGCGTGTCCTTTGTCCCGGCCCGGCCCGTCCTGGGCGGCTAAAACCCCGCAGGCACACAGTGTCCGGCCAACCCATTTAATGTTTGAGCAATCGCACAACGCACCGAAAGTGAAAGTGAAACTAAAACCGAAACTAAAACAAAAACGGGGCCTGGATGTTGAAGCTGCACTTGAGCTTGAAGAGATTTTTCAATGACCCTCGGACCCGTTTGTCCTCACTTTTGAGCTCGTTAAGCATTTTAGCTTTTAGCCCTAAAAGTCACACAAAAAAAGAGTTTGTAAAATTGTAATATAAGCCACACATATGTACATCATTCGTATTTATAACCTTAACTATGTACTTTGTAATTGTTCACATGTAAAAGGATCTCTGCAAGGACCTATCGGCCAACCTTGGACCATCGGCCGACAGAGTTCTCATAATAAACTTTAAGTTCAACTCGACGAATATTTTATTATTATAAAGGAGAAGCTTACGAGGGCGTATTGGGTAGTGGTGTAGTAGACTATAAAATAGCCTCCCTCCCGGGTAAGCTGCTTTACTTATTGAGCTATAAATTGTCACACAAAAGTTTTATGAACAATTTCCTGAACACGTATTCCTCCTCAAGACACAAGACGCAAGGTGGGTGTGTGACTTACACCCACAAGGATTTGCCAAATATGGAAAATAAATCGTAAACCCACTACCATTGGAAACAATTGTAATTTATTTATTAAAAGTTCTCTTCCGTTTAAATGTCTCTTGAAGTTTCTTAAATCTGGAACAGCTGCAATACTCGAAGGCATTTGAAAAGGCTGAATGCAGTTGAAAGTACTTTTGATAAAATCTTACTCGAACTCAAGTAAAAAATTCTCATTTTCAACAAGAAATAATAACCTCAAAGGAAAGAGTGCTTGCGGCAGTGCAGCCTTGACTCCATTTTTTGTGATTTATTATTGGAAGTGGTGACCCGGTGGACGGCAATGCTACGGCTACGCTGTTTACGGCAACGGGGCCGGAAGCTAAAGAAACGCTGATTCAGCTCTGACCACGGCTCTGACTCCAGTGACTCCGGCGGTGCGGTGATTCCAGCTGGGACCGCGGTGGTGTTACATTAATTTAGCTGGAAATAAGGCGTGAAAAAAATATGCGGTCATCATAATTACGTATACGTACACAACCCACCACCCCCTCCAGAGCAGCACCCACGCACATATGTGACTAATATAAAAGCATGACAGCGGGGCGGAGTATCCTCCTCCTCTCTAATGAATTGCAACACATTTAGCTGTCACATTTCACTTTCGAGTCGAGCTCAGCGGAAACGGTCGTCCTTAATGCCGCTTGTCAACAGGCCAGTAAACCCAGGACTATAACACCGTACGAGTATGATACACAGAAAGAAAATATATCTTTTTTTTTAGCAACCACAAAGATAAATCCACTTTTTCCTAGCTTTGTTTCCATGCCAATTAATTATAGTTTTTATGTTTACTCTTTCTGAGGCTGTCACTTTCGATTTTTGCCTTACCACAAGCCAAAACCTCAATATGTATTGAACAATTAAACGTAATTAGCTATATGAACTATCTACCGCATTTCCATAGAAATGTAACAAAAATAAACGATTTTAATGGGAAATATTTATGGCATACAAAGGCCCTCTAAAAGTAGAAACTACTCTAAACAATTAATTAGTAGCTACAAGGCAGTAGCTATTATCATATTTTTACTTATATTTAATCATCTTAGCCCCCATCTTATCATCTGAATAATATCCTACAAGTTTTTCTCTCAGTACACTGGGTACCGTAGCTTTTGGCCTTTTTTTGGTAAAGGCCCCTTCCCTTTGAGACGCTTTGTTGGCTGATATCGCATAATGTGTTAAATTAAATGGCCGCGGTTACAGGTAATGAAGGTGGCAAGACTGGAAAGCCTGGCAAGAGTTGCCCGTTGTCCTGGCATCCTGGGCTCTCCTATTTTTAGCCTTCTGCCGACAGGGTGCTTACGCTAATGTTGTTGCTTGTTGGTTCAAGATTTTCGGTTATGTCATCGCTTCAGTTTTTTGTTTTGTTTTTGGGGGCTATGGAAAGGGGGTTATGAAACACTTGAGACTGGTGGGAGGTGTGGTATGTGGGTGGAGTGTCAGTAGGATAAGGAAAATAAAAAACACATCGATATTTTCGAGCATTTAACAAGTGCTCGGGACAGGCAAAGTTTGCAGCCTCCTCCTTGCCATGACAAATGCCCCACAAATGTTTTTCGAATGAACTTTGGTTTTATTTCGGTTCCTTTTGTTTGCGTCGCCAAGTTGTTGGGCTGGTTTTTGGGTGGATTCTCCGGATGATGCTCCTCAAGTGCCACCCCACGCCGGCAGGGGGGACACCGTTGTTTACCGCTCAGCGGAAAAGGAGCCGATCAATTAATGTTATCCAAGTAGGGTTCTGGCTCAATTAGAGTCTTAAAACTCCATTTAGAGGATGCTCAGCTGAGGCTTCTCCCGGGGGATAGAGCAGGATAGGCGGGGGGGCTGGGCAATGGATGTGGCGGTTGTGTATGAGGGGGCGGTATGATGTGGCTACAATAAAATATTCATGGAAGGAGAGGCAGTGGCAGCTCTCCGTATTTATGGTTATTTTCCGCACCAAACACAACTTTGCTTTCTAACCAACCGTATACTGTGTATACTCTGGTTTGGTTTGGTTTGGGTTTTTTCTTGGCTTTTTTAGCATTTCTGGGTTTTACCCCCCGAATTCGACGACTGACTGGATCCTGGTTAAATTTATAAATACATACCAGTACACATATCCGTGGGACGTGGAAAGTTGGAAGTGGAAAGTGGGGCGTGGGAGTAGAGTTGAGTCGAGTACAGTTCAGTACAGTGTGTATGGTCCGTACGGGGTACGGTTGTGAATTCAATTTTGAGACTGATCAATAATTCACGGTCCACATATACAAACACTAACCATTGTTTCCCGCATCCTCCGGCATCCTGTCACACCGAGAATCCTACTGATTGCTGCAACGGCACCTAAACTGTAAAACCCTTAACTTAAACAAGAAAACAATCTCTCGGAGAGGCGGAAGTGTTGGGAATTGTCTTTTCGATTTGTCTATTTATTTGTTAGCTTTCAAAAAATGCTGTTCATACACGTATAACTATTAATATATATGCAGATTATGCGGATTATGTATATATGATATTACAAGTCAAAAGCCCAGACCGGGCGAGAGATGATGAATGCGTGGATTCCGGGATTCGGGGACTCCGTGATGGAATGCCGTGATGCCGTGTTTGCTTGTGACGACGGGTCGGAAACTCTCTCACCCGGCGGAGCATCTGTTTGACTTGTTGGGCCTGACATGTGAGCTGAAATCTAGAAGGATTGAGGCAAGTGACTGGGACTGGGATGGCGCTGACGGCTACAGCTACAGTACTCCTCCAGTATGTTGATGAGCCTTTCGTCTGACTTAATCTCAATGTCGTAGCATTGCTTGATTGCGTTTATGACTTCGCACCAAGGATATCATGAAAGTGAATACTGGAGATGGGGATGTGGATGTGGAGGGGCATGTACATATTTGAAGTTTAAAGTAGATTGCTTCGCACAATAAACACGAATTTCTAGGCTACGAATAGGGCTCCTAGGGTTAGCTAAGCTTTTTTGATGGCCTGAATAAATTACGCCTAAATTTTATGGTATTTTCTCAGCTCGTTCATACTCGCCCACTCGCATACTCGCCCATTCGCTCACATTCGCACTCACTCCTTGTTACACTCGGGTTTGCATTCATAAATATATTTACGCTCTTTAAGGCTAAGGGAAAACGCCTGAAGTCCCATCCGACTTCTACTATAAACTAAATCACAGTAACTGTTTTGTTTTTTTTCCTTTAACTGGCATTCCAATAAATCTGATTAAAGCTAACTATCGACTAAGTCCGCCCAGTTGGGGTTCCACTGATTTCGGCTTTGATTCGCATATCCTCTATTAAGTATGTAAATCATTCCATCATATCGCTGTTATTTATTGCTATGATAAAGATAGGGTATGCGAGTCTGGATATATATGGCACAATATTAGGGGCACTATGATTGGGGAGAGCCGCATCGTAAATTTGGCCCAAAGGAAAAGTTTCGGACAGGTGTCGGGGTCACCGAAAAGGTAAAGCGCCGCCCCAGAATATTAGACGGTATGAGAAATGAGTGCCATTTCGGCGGGCCATATAAGCAAGTTTTCTCATCCATCTAACCTGTCTATGGCATTGCCCTGTCTATGGCAAAGCAACAGCGGTGCTACTGCCACCAACAGCCCATGCCAGTGCCTGGGTCGGGGACGATGTTGCAAGTTGAGAGGCGCCGCCTGCCGAGCAGAAAAGTCGCACGGAAATTACTAAATCGATACGTGCGGCCGCGTATCAGATTTTCCACGCGGGTTCCGCATGCGAATTCCGGTCTAAAAAAAATGTCTTGAAGCCATGGCGCCTGCAGTTGCATACAGAAGCATCTGCTGGCAGCTGGTTTTCTCTAATTTAAACTTTCTTTCAAGATTATTTTTGTATACTTTTCAACAGATTTTAAGTCTTTGATTTCCAACTGTTCCTTTTCTTTAATAAATTAGAGAAGATCCACAGAAAGTAATGAATTTTAGAGAAGTGAAGATAGCCTCCCACTGCAATTTCTTAAAGGGCAACCTCTAACTTGAACCTCAAAATAGACAGTCTATAAATATACAGAATGAGGAAATCAAATTATCCCACTCAAACGGCTCGAATTAAGGAACTCAAAGCGAAACCAGTGGAGTTGCCCTTTGGCGGCACTAGGCGTCGTTTTAAAGCACAAAATACGATCTAGAATTGGAAGCAAACCCTGACGATGAAATAAATTATCAAAGTAATTGGAGAACAATTACACATGGATCAATGGAGGGATGGAGGAGGCGGACGTTGAGGTGCAATTAGAGACCACACCTCGCCTAAAGGTAATGAATAAGTTAATAATATGTTATGCACTGGCTATTTGTTCAGGGCTTGACGTGAGAGGGTGCGAGGTTGTGTGGGTGTTTCACTATAATCTAGGGGTGGCCGCTGCAAGGAGTTCGTCCTGCCCATCTATCGCCGGATGGACATGGTGTTTGTGGGGAACTGCGGCTTCTGTCCGGCACTGAAGAATCGCTTGCAGGTGAGTCGCCAGAAGGCGGCTCGGAAATCAACACTATAGAAAGCGTAGATGAACGGATTGATGGCGCTGTTGAACCAGCCGAGCCAGGTTAATGCCTTGGCCAGCATCTGGCTGGCCTGGTGCTCCGCCAGGAAGGGGGTGATCAAGTAGTTGACAAAGAACGGCAGCCAGCAGGCAATGAATCCTCCTACCACAATGCTCAGGGTCTGGGTCGTCTTGTTCTCCTTCTTGAGCGATGTAATCCGGTTCGACAGGGACTTGGTATTGTTGCTGGTGGTGTTGACAGTGGTGGGGCCCGAGCTGATGACCCCACCTGTTCCCCCACCCTGGTGCGGATGGTAGTGCGGATGGTGATGGCTCCTCCTATCCCCGTGTGAGTGCCGGAAGCTGTGGGGCCGGACTCCGGGCTGTTGTGCCTGCCACTGGGCATCTAGAAGACTGGCTCCGGGTCCCGTGCCACTTGTCATTGTGGTAATGGTCGTCGAGGCGGTCGATGTGCGCTTCAGCGAGGAGGGTCGGGTTAGTTCGTAGCACCCATTCTTGGCGCTGCCACTGCCGCCACCGGCCCCCGGTGAAGGCAAGGCCAACAGAGACTGACAATGGGCCTCCCTGGAGGCAGCACCTCCGGCAGGGCCGCCCGGAGTACAAGTTTCGCTGTCGCTGAGCATCATGTCGTGCAGCTCCTTGGCTATCGTCTGGTTGGAGAAGGTGCGCGACGTGGCATGCCTCTGCCGCTGCTGCTGGGCACCCGAGCTGTGCACCTCCTGCTCGGACAGCTCGTTCTCCACGTCCGCCGCCGTGTAGCGCTTGAATTTCTAGACACGCAAAGTGCACAAGGCGGTTAAGTCAATGCGGATGATAAATAACTAAAATGAAGTCAATGTGCGGTAAAAGTCGAGTGAAAGTCTAGGGACTTGGGCACACATATTCAAGGGAGCTGGGAGAATCTTTAAAAAGTCTATTAAAAGTTGAGGTTACTCTTTCTATGTGTCTGCCACAGAGTGCTGTGTAGTAATGTATTCATTAGAAACATTTTAACTTTATATCCAAAATCAATTACTAGTTTAAACTTTAAAGTTTGAAAAGTTTTCGTTAAAAGCATGGCTTATTTTATCAATTATAACTGTTTAATTTTATTATTTAATTTTCAAGAAAATTGGAACGCCTCCCCAAGGATGAGTTGCGATAATATGATTAGCTTGTGCAGAGCCTTGCGTGAGTTTCTTCGACTTTTGTAGACAAAATTTCAGAGAATTCAATTCAGTTAAAGTGAATTATAGGCTTATTTAAGTCTGCAACTTTGTGAGCTAGGCACAGTGTTCAGAATTTGAAGTACCCTTTAAATTCGTTAGGTAGGTTCTATGAACAACGAATGAATATTGCCAGCAATTGCCTTTGTTACTCCATTTTTCAAATCAGTTCTGTACATAAAAAGTGAAATTAAGCTGATTTAGTTACACAGGTGGACGGGGAGGGTGGGATGTGAGGGGGCGGCCAATCCCCGAATCGCATTAAACTTGATAGCTGAAAATTAAGGCTGGGAGCCCATTAAAAACCAAGGCCGTATTGTAAAAGTTGCAAAATGCTCGTTGGCCGGACAAACGGATGTCCGACGACGCCATGCCAGGGTATGGAACAGTATGAATGGCATGGCATGGTATGGTATTTAAATCTGTGTAAGCTCCTGGCATTTGGGAATTATGAAACAAACGAATTATTATGCCGCAGTTTGTTTCGTACGTGGAGTGGCCTTTAAGCCGGTGTGGGCCGGCATAGAGAATAGAGATGACTTTGGGGCAGAAACAGGAGCAGCACAGAGCAGTGGCTGTTGCAGCTGCAGTGGTTTCCGTATTTGAGCTTTACTGAGGTTGAGGTTTACTGCAACAACCATTACAGGGGGGGTGATGAGATGGGACCAGGTGAGATGGGGGGCGGGTGGATGTTAGGGCTACCCGGTAGCGGAGCTTACCTTGTTGTGAACACTTATGTCGGTCATATTGTCGTGCCTGGATGCAATGACACAGGAAATTCTTGCATACACATAAATCATTACTGCCATTGGTATGAAAAAGGAGCCCATGGCCGAGAAGATGACGTAGCCCTCGTTTTGGTTGTAGCGGCACTCCCGCAGATCCCTCCGGCCCGGCTCGTACCTGCAGGAAACAGAAACACCAAGCACAAATACAATTAATTACAACCGACTCGACTAATGCAGGAAGTTGGCAATTATTTGCCTCCGCATTGTGGCAGCAGCGGCGGCGGCAAAGACAATTGCCACCTAATTATATTCGTTTGTTCTGGGTCCGACTTGGTGACCCGTCAGAGGTCAGAGGCTCACAAATTTGCATGCCCTCGGCGCAAAATAGTGGGGTCAAGATGGCCAGGAATTTCTGGCCAAACACTTTATAGCCGGGCGTAGAACATTCACAGACCATTATACTTTTTCGTCCAAAGTAATTCAACATAACTGACAGCTAATTATCCTGGGAAGTCAGCTGTCAGGTCTTTGGAATAAGCCTGCACTAGGCAAAAAGTGCCTTCAACCACGCTTGAAATTGCCATTAAAGCTACGACCTCATAGAAAATAGATATAAACAATTTTATGATAAAATCAATAAACGTTTTGCTTGGTCTATTTTTGTGTATTATTTACATTTTATTATTGTTCAACAAAATGTTATTGCTTTTTCATCACAATTGAAAGAGTTAAATGGCCTCATAATTTGAGTTCTTTGTTGGGTTGATGAGGGGCCAAATAATGCTTCAAAAAGTTAAATAAATTTTCTATCTCTATCTACTCATATATTTTGAATTTTTGAACAAATTCGAGTCCCAGAATTTCTCAAGTGTACTTACCATCCCAACATGGGTGGACAGGTGATGGCAAGGGCCAAAAGCCAGACGATTAGGATCATGATTAGAGCCAAGCGTTTGGAACGCCGTTTACGGGAGTACGTGAGCGGCCTGGTCACGGCCAAGTATCTGTCGGATGAACGGGAAAGATTTACGTAGCGGGCGAATTCCCAGAACCGGAACCAGAGCATCACACTCACCTGTCCACACTGATGGCGCAGAGGCTGAGAATCGAGGCGGTGCAGAGGAGCACGTCGAGGGAGATCCAAATGTCGCACAGCACCCACCCGAGTTGCCACGAGCCTGCAATCAAAATACCAAATTAAAAACTTTCACGAGCCGCAGCCGGAGTTGAGGCAAGGAGCAACTTAAAATTCCGGACCAAAGTCAATTTGATTAGCAACATTTTGCTTGGCTTTCAGCAAATGCCTCACCTAAGGCCAATTAAACGGGCCGTAGGATCACAAATTTTGGCAACGGCCCGGCCCTATGCACATAAGCCACGTTAGTGGCTTCCTACGGTGTGGTCCACTCCGGTCAACTGGACCTCCTCAACTTTTAACTCTTCGGCTCGGCATTGAAATTGTGGGCACTTTGTGCTGAGGCTGAACAGTTGCTCCCCGTCTACGGCCTGTCAACCGATTAATTTTTTAATCAAGTACCCCTCAATGGTCTCGGAGCGCCAAATGAAAAGTTGTTTTTGTTTTTGCTAAGGAAAGGCCAGGAGCACGAGAGCGAGCTCATTAGGATGGCCAGAATGAAGATTGCCTTTTGGGCAGCACACACCCACTTTGGTTAGTTTCAATATAAGGATGCAATTCAGTTACTTTGGCTGACTTAACAAATTTTGAAGATATTTTTAGCCAACTTAATAAGGCAGTAAAAACTGAAGTAGGATGAGGGACTTAGCATTTTTTGACTTGTTAATATATGCTTTGCAAACTTTTCAAAATAAAAAAGGTAAATATTTTACATAACATCAGCTGAACAACTTTTTTTCAAATAGAACTTTTTCAACAAAATAACAAAACAAACATACCGTGTTGTTCTTCTCAGGAAATTGTTAACTGGAAAATAGCCTTGGGGCAGTTATAATTAAGGTCGAGGTTCTTTGCAGGAAATTAAAGAAGGGAAAACTTTTTCATATACCGTAATTCATTTTCATAAAATAACTCAAAAATGTCCTCTCAAAGGAGTGAGCCTGCCATTAACATGTAACGTTTTTTGTTGAAAAACCAAAGTGGATCAACTATTTTGTATAATTCGTCCCATTTTCGAAATGTCAGCGAAGCGGATGATTATGACAAACTTTCGGCATGCCGCAGCCTTTAAAGAATGCCATAAAGTTAGGCTCGGGAATGTTGCCTTTTTCGGCTCTTCGTTTCCTATATTTTCTGGATTTTTTCGCCAACTGAGGAAATTGCATAATGGCAGAGGCAAAAAATGAAAGAAATTCTTTCGGTTCAAAGAATACAAATCCATAAGGCGAGAGAGATACATACTCGCATATTCCACCTAGCAGCATTTACATAAATATGTGGGGCCTGGAATCCGCCTCTTCCTGACACGCCCCCCGCCCACAGTTTTTGTTCGTGTTCGTGTTCCTATTTCGGTTGCCTCTGCTTTGTTATTTTACACTTCAAAAAAATGTTCTAGGAGTTTTTTTTGCAAGTCTGTTAAAGATAAATAACCATTTCAAATTGGATTCAAAAATACTATCTCAAAATACAGGCTAAAAATTTTTTTATAATTTGCCAAATTTAACATTCAGAGAATTTTTCTCCAAAAACCAATTCTAACAGATTGTTTTTTTTTTTTAAAAAAAATACTTAGTTTTTAAAAATATTAATCAGGCAAGTTTCCTGAAGAAACACTTTTGTTGATAATTTTCCATTTTTCTTTGATTTTAAATTCTGGCCTGAATTTCTTTTGAAAAACACTCTTTAAACAAAAACAGTCTGATGTTTCTAGTGTAGCCTGCAGGGTGTTGGGTGAAAAGCTTTTGTTGGCAATTTTTTGAGGGATTTACCGGAATGGCATCTTCATCTTCTAATCACGCGAAAAGCCCGGCAAGCGCTGCCTACTTTCACGGAAGCACTTTAATGGCAAACCCGAGCGGAAGGACTCACCTATGAGGTGGACGGCGACGGCGGGGGGCATCACGAAAATGCCGACGAGGAGGTCGGCCACCGCCAGACTCATCACAAAGCAGTTGGTAATGGTGCGCAGACGACGCGTGGTCAGAATGGCCAAAATCACCAGGGTGTTGCCAATGACGGTGACCACAATAAAGGTGGCGAAGACAGCGATCAGACAGATGCCCTGCCAGGAGATCACCAGGTCGTAGAAGTGGGCCCATTCCGTGGCCGCCGCCGATTCGTTATAATAATTAAAGGTGGTCACGGATGGGGAGTGTCAGTGGGCGGCACTGTAGTCTCGTTTGTGCCTCCGCCCCTCAGGCCAGCGCCCCCAGTCCCATTGGCCGTGGAGAGCAGGTCCTCGTAAACGATGGATATGTTCTCCGCTTGTCCCAAGTTGCCGCCTGCGGCAAGCGACGAGGCAGCCACATACATGAGCGACGGATAAATGGCGCTTAAATTATTCAGCTGCAGGTTGACAGCCATGGATCGGCCTATTGGGTCCGCACTTGTGGTCCGGTCTGGCCGCTCTAAGCCCTGTTCGGGGATCGGGGGACATATCCCAGAAACTGGTGCTGGTCCTGGTTCTGGCTAAGGTCCTGGCAATGGCACGGGCTCGGCCCAATTGTTGTCATTGTATCGAATTGCTGTTTGATGTCCTGGCTTCTCGTTCGGTCGACTGCAATCAAGGGAAATGGTGGCGTTTGGTGAGAATTTAAGGACACTAAGAAGAGAGTTTTTTCAAAATAAGCAAGTTAATCCTTAAACAGATATAGATAACTTTAAAATACATCTTATTCAGTTATTCTTGCTAAATAGACTAAAAACTATTTGTTTGTTTTATAAAAAGGATTATTGACTTATGCAGGACATGTTGTTTACTTTGGGTTGAAAGGATCTGTCAGATTTTAGGACTAAGCTGCCTGTTTGCAGCAAAATTTAAAAACTTAAATGTGAATAAATAGAGTGTATAAAGTGTATACTCTTTGGGTAAATATTTATATTTTTTAATTGATTGCCTAGAATTATTTACTTTATTGATAACATTAAAAGACTCATTCATATGTTGCCAGGCTATTAGTTCAAATATTCAAATAAATGAAAAAAAATATACACAAATTCAGAAGCGTTATTCACAAAACAAAAATATTTCCATATATTTTATTTGAGGTAGTAATAACAATAAATTTACAAGAATTTCTGTTCTACAATGTAGAAATAATACACAATTGCAGCTGCGGAAATTGTATTGTAATTTGGTTATTAGGAATTCCAAACATGAATTTCTTTGTTTCAAAAAGGCAATCAGAAAAAGTTAACATATATTTATTGTAAAGAATCTTTTTGGCCAATTACAGGTTGTTTTTTATTGGATTTAAAGCAAGATTCAAGGAGACTAAACTATAATCCTAAATATTCCTCAAAGTTTCAATTTAAAATAGAAAATTGAGGGAACTTTTCTTGGCAAATGTGAGTTCCCTTCGAAGAAAACGACTTTCCCTCACTTTGACTTACTTTTCTTTTGTTGAACTAAAAGTTGATTTTCAACTCGATTTTGTTCTGTGTGCCTGCATTGGGTTTCGGATTATTTAGAGTCTCCACTTGCCGATGCCTAGATGCCTAGGGTGTCTGGGGGATACCCCTTTACAGCCCGATTGTCATCCATCTACGAAATGGCCAATTTATCACCGAAACTTTTCCACTATTCCGCGACCCTCCACGTGCACTCCGACGATAAGATTGATAATCGACAAGCGCTTTATTAGATTTCCGCACAAATTATGTATATGGCTCGGCTACTCGGCTATGGCCATTCGACTATGGCTCTGGGAAGGGCAGAAAAATACGCCGGAATTGCGACGTCCCCCACGGCGGATGAGTGTTGACTGAGAGCGGCGACAGAACGAGGCAGACCAAATGGCAAAACACCAAGCTGGGCTGCCAGTTCGACACTTCTTGCCACTTCTGTTGACAATAATTTGGCATTAAGTATTATTTATTTTGCCGCCGATAGTGCGGGCCAGCCGTTTGCGATTCCTTTCTTGGTTCCCCGGGTATACGGGTGTGCGGGAGTGTGTGTGGGTGCGATAAGCAAATTAAAACCGATATCGCAATAGACAAGGTGGCGGTGGTAGGCAAGGCACCGAAAAGCGAAATACCGAAGTTAAATCAGCGTCGGAATTCGAAATGAATCCGAATCAGAATCATCTACGTCAACCCGCAGGCAAATGAATTTTTAGCGAAAAAAAAGAAGAAATTATGTAGCGTCGAAATTTGCATATTATAATAAAAAGGAGGAAGGAGAGCGGATATGAGAAAGTTCCAAATGATATGTTTTACATGCCAGGCATTTAATATTCAAGAAGAAACTATTGAAAAGCTGGTATTACTCTTTAAAGGTTTAAGTCTCGGCCATTATTTAATTTCAGCCAAAAATATTTTTTATCTACTTATTTGCTTTGACTTTTCTGTTTATTTGAATCTTGAGCTTCTCCATTAGAGCAATGCTAAGTGAGTATTTACATTTGATTTACATTTAAGCTATTTAAACAAACAAATTATCAAGTTAAAAGCAGAATCTAACAACCCATATTTATTTTGCCCAGCTTCTAAGTACCTTCAAGAGTTTAACTTGTTTTTCAAAACTGTTCATCAATAATAGTTTTCATCTAATTAACTTAAAAACTATTGCCTTGTTTTCTCAAAAGTATTCTCTAACAAAAATTAAAAAAAAGTTACAGAAATTTAATGGTAAAAATTTGTAATATTGTAACAAGAAGAGAGCCATTTTTTTGTGAAATTTCACTAATGGAAAACAAGCTGTTTGTTTGACTTTGGCTCTTCAAGTGGCTTAAATATTTAACAAACTAGTTATTATAAATTGAATTTGGCAGTTAGGGTATATGGTGGTTCGTTAACTCTTTCCTGTATTCATATTCTCCCCACTGACGCGAAAAAGTCATAAAAGGCCTTATCGCTCACATGATAGCAATCTGGCTGGAGGGGAAGTGCTTGGAAGGGAACTTTTACTTTTTATGCTCTGGGTTATGTGTAAATATTTGCCCCAATGCCTAGTGACGTACTCAAAAAAGGTAAAACTGATTAATTAGATACGATGCAAAGCCCACAGAAGTCAGTCAGGGTTAAAGTATTGATCGAGCTCGGTGCTAGGTGTTCGGTGTTCGGTGGTATGTGTCACCCGTTTCGATAAATTTCTGGCATTCTACGGCCACAATTTGGACATTTCTTATACACACACTTACGGAATCTAGAGTGTCCAATTGGTAGCGGTGGAAATCAAGTGTATAGTACACTGAAGGGGCTTTAGAACAAAAATAGATTTATGAACTCATTCCGCCGTATGTGGTCGGGATTCCGGCCAGCGGCTTTGGGGCCGCGATCAGAGGGTGCGGGAAAGCCTTTGTCCGTGATAAGACCTGGCGTTTTTATGAGCACTTTGATTGATAATCTAATTCGCAACTCAATTGCAAACTTGGCACGAACACAGCCCCCCTAATCTTGGGTCTTGGCTCTTTGGCCGTTGCCCCTTACCCGTTGCCATTTTTGTTCCTATTTCCATGACAATGGCCGCAATCAGGCCGAAAGCTTTACCCTTTCGGCCGTGGAGGCTAGGGGCTGTCTTGGATAAACTATTTCTTCAAAGGATGCAAATTGAGGTGCCAAATCCAATTACTTGTGCGGATTGGCACTTTGTGTTTAGTGCCATCCCCAAAAAATCCAAAATTATGACATCAATTAGAAATTGATGCCGAAGTAGAAAATCTTGATTGACTTTGGTCCGATCGGGGCGTCCGATTTTTGGTCCATACATATGCTATTTCCGGCACTCATCTCCGGCACTGGATCCACTGGACGTCCATGGAAGATTTATTTCACACTGAAAGTTCACAGGCCGGGCCGGCAGTAGCAAATAAACAATAGTGGTCGAGAGCTCTCCGTATACATATTTACATATGCTGGCTCTTCGCATTGCACATATTTTTTAAGAGATTTCCCAGCGTTTGCTTGACAGCTGGCGGCCTTCACCTTATTCCGTTTTAATTGACCAAGCCCCCCATTTCACTTGGGATATTAGGCGAGATGTCCGAAATTCCGACTGTCTCGGCCAGAAGGGCATTTTAAGTGTTGCGATTGCAAGGCCAGCTGAAATGACTTTAGCAAGAAATAGTTTTTGCCAGTTTTGGGATGCTTGGATTCTTTTTTGCGACTCTGGCACCTACGCAAAAGGAAAAAACTGCTGAATTCCGTCGAAGTGCTCTTTTTTCCGTGGCATCCCATCCGTAGCAGCGCCCTGCTTTCCGGCACAGCTTCCGCAATTGTTTGGATGAGCATTTGTTGCAATTTGCGGCCAACATGGCGTATGTGTAATGTGCAACTCTGGAATAATATATCATTTGCATTCGACGGGGGGGCGTGTGCCTGTCGGTTTGTAGTGTCTGTTTGTGTGCGACAGGATGCCTGTCTCTGACGTCAATGTCAGTGACAAACAGTCGCACAATCAACCTCTATAAGTAACTATTTATTGAAACTGTCAGACACTTATTTGTCCTCTTTATTTGGCAGTCGAATCGGAACGGAGGTGTTTAGCGTGAAAGCATTTGTCCATTACCCGCTCCTGATCCATGCAAATGTCACCCTGCAGGACAAGGGATGGGAATGGCCTCGGCCGGAGAGAAGGGTCCTCCTATAGGAGGGCACTCCTGAAGAGGGTCCTCATAGCGCTGTTTACTTACTTAATGCAATAGCTTTTCTGCAGGGTCCTTCTGCTACTGCTCTCCTTTCACATCAAAACATTTCGCATTGTTTTATTGACACAGAAAGTTGTTATTATTTATACTACTTGTAATATTATTATTGTTGTTTGTTTTTTTGTATTTGTTACTTTTATTTAGCGAGCCACTGAACCACTGGAAGCACTAAAGTGGGCCAGGACCCCGTTTAATGTGCAACTTTGTCAAGGGTCGAGTGTCGAGTGCACTTTTATGGCAGCAGCTGATGAGAAGAAACTGTTTGCAATTGAATCACTGTTTATTATTATTATATGATTGTATTTTTAGCGATGTGACGAACCGCACTCGGCGCCCTCAAATTCAAATTTACGTTATCGGCCGAACAGGTAAGCCGCCGGCTGATCAATCGCTCTTCGATTCAGGTTCGGTTTCTGTTTCAGTTTCGGGATTTCAATTAATTAGAGACCTCGATGGATGGCTCTACGATGCGACCGCTTCGGTTGAGCGCCTGAGGAAAACTGACAGCCAACTCGGATTCTGAATCGAAATCGGAATCGGACTCGGATGCGTCCGGAGAATCGTGCCTGTCGCTCGGCCGTATAAATAGTAGGTAAGTAGTATCCCCGTCCGCCTGGCTTCCAACGAATTGTGGATCCCAAGTTCCCGTGCGGGCAGCTAACACGCGACTTTTAAACCGAGCGCGGGCGGGTAATCCTGGCAGAGGTCCACGCTGTATTTAAACAATTGTGCAAACAATTCGCAAAAATTTGAATATTCAAACTGCTCGTGCCAGAGCGAAGCCCAGTTAATTCCAAGAACGGTGTTTAATTAAGCTGACTGGTAGGATAGGGACTAGCATTCGAGGGTAAGGAGAAGACTCCATGTCCGATAAGAAAACTGCGTATCCCCCGGGTCCAACCGATGGATTTTACGAGAATTTCTAAATGAAAACATAAACGCTTTCGCGGGTACTCAGGAAATCTAAATTAAGACTTTTATGGGGGAGCCTTGTAGACAAACGAGCAGATATAGCCATACCGGCTATACAGCAAAACGTGCACAAACGGTACTGGCTCTATCTATCTATAAGAATATGATTATAGCGCTGTGGTCGTGTGTGTCGGGGGCTTTTGTTTGAACATTTTATAACTTGCAGATGCGTCTCCGCGCGAATATCGCAAATGCTATTACTTCACGCTCATAATGAATAGTGTCAACAGCTGCTAACAGCGCTTATTCGCACCGCCAAAAGGTTAAATTTGGCTTATTCGATTGCCATCCACAATCCACAGGTTCACTGGCCAAGGTGAATGCGTTCCCGTTCCCACCCATTCCACTCCCACACGGCCTATGGATTGTAAACAAAGGCATGCGCCTTGATAACGGAACACTTGCAATAACGGCACCTAAGCCGGAGTTTCAGCGGAACGTGTGGTAATGAAACGCATTAAGCGCCAATTTTTGGCTAGAAACCCCATTCAAAAATTAACCATAAACTAAATGCCTATCATATATCACTCATATAAAAGGCACAAAGGTCTATTATTAAAAGTCTTTAATTCCAAGCAACTATCTTTAAAAGTATTTTTAAGCCCCTAATTGCTAATCATTTAAAATAACAATTATTCGTCTTATTGGAAAGAGCTTGGGTGCTGTTAAAAATATAACTCATACGACATGTGTTTATTTTGTATATCCCTTCAACTGTTTTGTAGTCATCTAATTGCTATTTTAATACCTTTATTGATTGAATATTTTCTAAATATCAATAAAATTACAATAGTTTGGTAAAAAAAATTTTGAATAAATTAATTCTATCAAAGATACAGGTCGTATGAGTGATATCTGTAATTGGATTTCATAAGTTGAATATAAAAATAATATTTATTATAGACTTTATTGATTTGATAAAGTTTCATTTATAGAGCTATATATATTAATATATTTCATTTAGCCATGTATAGTCAGAATAAAATACTTTCGAATAAAAAATAAATAAAATAATCTATTCAAAAGGGTCTCCCCGACAAGCATCCATCAGATTTCATTGTATATTTTAGGGGATAGGTTCTTAGCTCGAGATTACCCGTAAAACCAGTGCATAATTTCGGGCCGTAATGTAGCAGCTGAGTTAACCAGACGGCTCCTGGCCACCTGCAAGCTCCTTAGCAGATTGAATTCCGGCTACCGGCCAGTAGTTAGTCCCAAACATCACTTAGATTGATTAAATGCGAGAAATCTGTGCGGTTCGGGTACGTGACTTTGCGAAATGTCCGACCATAATTGGTGGCAATGCTAAAGACGTTCATCCCAAAAGGGTAAAGGACTTGGCAACGAAACACCATAGAAATAAAAATTGTTTCTGGTGGTGTACAAAGTTTCGCAACATCATTTAATTATCAAATGCACGTACATAAGTGAGTTTTTGCAGTGACAGGAAGGTCGTCACCCGCTTCCGGGATCTCCACTCACCCACCACACATGTCCCATTTCTCCGGCCAACTTCAAGGACGGAATAGAAAACTTGGTGCCAAGTCCCATCGCAAGTTGATAGAGAAAAACTTTCCATTTCTATGCAACCGACTTGGCAATAGCAATGGCAATGCCAATGCTAAATTGAGTTTAACAATTTGTCTTAGCGGCACTTGCAGTGGATTCAGTAATTGCCTGACAAATCGCTTCCCCTGCTTATTGTGGCACATGCCGCACAGCCACACTCAAACCCAAGTACACTGTACTCCGGAGGGGCATACGCAGGACACGACAATTTGTCGCCAAATGTCCTGGCAGCATGTGTTCGCCATCGTCATAAACTTTTAATTTCGCTCGCATAATTACTCCGGGGAAAATGGCGGACAGGAAGCCCTATCCCATCTTTGATCGCATTGCCATATCCTCTTGGATTCGCAATCCCACACGTGTCGAAAACTAGTCCATAAATAGGACATACTAATTTAAACATTTAAAATATTATTTAATAAGACAAGCAATCATAAAGTTTCTGATTCTTTTATATATTTTTTTTAAAACTAAAACTTACATCAATCGGAAAGGTATGTAATTTTTTTTCGGTGAACCTTCCGTCTGCCAAAGTTGCTTTTAATTGCTAGGTGAACGAACCCGCTGGGTCCCTAATGCATTGGCCCGTCCGCTTTGAGACACCAAAGGCCAGAAGCTATTAATAATTTTCAATCAATAAGTGTAATATTATTCGCGTCAACTGGATCAGGGACCCGACAAGGATGCGGCGGAATGGGCCAGAGATAGTGAGAGTATACTCCGATTACGGTTGCCAGGCATACAAAGTACATTCACAAAAGGCATACAAATATAAATATAAATATGTATATATAATTTATATGTGTATATATTTTAAATTTGATTCTCGAGCATCCTCCACGTTTGTCATCTTCTTTTCAATTTATTGTTCTCTTGGAGAGTTGCATCCTCTTTCATCCTCCCAGACCATGACATTCCGGTCTGGACCTTCCCGTTCCCGGTCCAGGCATTGTCCGTTAAGGAGATTTCGGCTTACATTGCGTGTTGTGGGGGAATTGTAAAAAAAATCAGGGACAATGGACCTTTGAAGGCGGCTTAGTGCGACCCAAAAGCATGCAAATAGTTGAAAATACGAAGGCCGACCCAACGCCCCGCTGGGGCATTAATTGGTTAATCAAGTTTACAACTGCCAAATATCCACTGATGCCGCCGAAATGCTGAAAATGGCAATTTGGTCTCTGACCATAAATGTGTGTGCGGAAGCCCCGAGAACGAATGACTCTGGAGGACCGAGGACCGGAGGGCCGGAGGACCGACCGCAAAAGCCGCACAAACACTAAATGCGCTGACCACGGGAAAACACAGAAAACTGAAATCATTATTGGAAATTACGAGGTGGCCGCCGGAAGTGAACGGAAAAAGCACGGGCCGACGGGGTGGAAGGACACAAATGTACGGAGGGATTTATGCGCATATGAACTGAGATAATCTACGAGTATTTGGAGCATCCAACAAAAATCATAGCGTAGCATATCCAGGTTTCAGGTGGTACTAAAATTTAAATACTCTGTGGAATATTATTAGTGAATTAAATTTCAGCAAAGTCTATGTACCCGGAACGGAAATTGTAAATCTAATTCTAGTCACTAAAAGTTTTTAGTGGAGGCAGGAAGTGCTCTCACCTCTATAAAAAGTACCTACACGAACTTTTTTTTGTCATACGTCTTTGTTATTAATAGACACAGGATGTTAGGTAGGAACTTGTTCCTTAAAAAAATAATGAAATTGAACTCATATTGTTATGGCAAAGATTTCCCAGTGAGTTTGCGGAATTCCTTTTTATTCCAGACTTAGACAAACAAACAACAAAGGAAATGTCAATATTTATTTATCATATTCGCTTGTTTATTTTATTGGCTGTTGTATGTTGAATGTGGCACGCACCTTTTATTCCATTTTTTTAAAGCCCAACCAACGTTTAATTAAGGTCAATTCGATCGGGGACTTGGACGGCCACGAACATTCAAATATTTTGCACTTGAGTGGCCAGAAATTCTTCCCAACTGCGAATGCTGCCATAAATAATGCCACACGAAGTTTAAAATGCAATAATGAAATTTATTAAGAACTTTGCGGAGTTAAAACACCGAAGACCAGCAGCTACGACCTTCGGACCAGACAGACACTGTGTGGCAGGATGCGTCCAGAGGCTCAGTTAACAAGGCAGTGGAAAGAAAACCTGGCTGAAGTCCAGATACTCTTGCAAATCGGTAAGTCCTTAAGTTGACTGAAAGTTGAGCGAAAGTTTGCAACTTTTGCTCGGCAAAAGTTTTACACGCCGATTCCGAGGCGGATGCCGGAGTAATGGATGTGGCGAGGCGGAACAGTTGACCATATGGAAGGGTATTATGGCAGCGTAATTTACGCAGCATGTTGCCACACACATGTGGCCAAGCGTGTCGGCAGGATGCGGGGCCAGGATGGAGATACACATAAAGGCAAGGCCTCTGGCTTCTCCGTTCTTCTGTGGATTCGTATCCTGGCTCCCTCCTTACCACCTCATCACCTGGAGCAGCCTGCAGAAGCCATTCCGCATCCGCCAACAACTCCATGGCCCAGCCAAGCACTTACGTAAATGCCTTACAGCAAAAGTTTTCCCCTTCGTTGTTGTTCAGCTGTTTTAAAAGTCCCGAATAATTGAGTTTTACGCATAATTTGCTTGATTTTATTTTACTTACGGATGCCTCTGACCCGCCCGCCTCTCCGTCCCACCCTCCCACTTGTGCACCACCCATTATCCCCTCAGGTAACTTTGACCCGACTCGTGTGCAGTCACCACAAAGGTAAACAATAACAATCAATAGCCATTCCCTGACCTGTATCTACTGGAATCCGCCCCATTATGGCCACAAAAAGGCGGGGTCCCTAATGTATTTCTTTCTCCAGGATTATCGTAATCCAAATCAAATTGGAATCGATACTGCAGTATGCTCTGCTCTACATGCAGTGGCATCCTCGGTTTTGACAAACACTAATTAAAATGAATTATTAATGGGATTGGCATTGAACAGAGGTGGGATCGAGGACACAACATAGATTTGGGTAAACCAATTAAAATGCCCAGTCCGCGTCTGTTGGAATGCAGTCGGTTAGACGCAGGATAGCGACAGCATAAATCCATTTATAATTAATTTTTACAAATGAATGCGATAATTAAATATGCACGCATCTGAATCAACACGCGTCCCAACAAAAAGAGTCGCATCCAAAATAAATGGTCCGCAAAAGCAATTAAATGAGGCATTATAAATTATAAATAATTCACGGTATCCTCTCTCCAGAGGATCTAAAACATTATTAGGGCTATTACGGATTTAATGATGGATTTGGAACGTTTAATAAAATAATTCGCATTGCCAATATCCCATTTAATAAGATTATCAGAGTATAATATACACATTTAAATATGTATAAGTATTTATTTATTTAACACATTTACAATTTATTATTGAACCTTACAATGCAGCTTGGCAAAGGGGGGAATTATTGTTTTAGATTCTATTATTACAGCTCTTTTAGGGAGTTTTTAATCGCATTTAACGCGCCAGCTCCTGCTCCTGCTCCTGTTTCTGTTCCCGATCCGGTTTTAACTCCTGCTCCAGTTACGATTCCTGATCCGTGAGCCAAATCTCGAGTATAATTTATATAAATATATATATATTTAACACCTTGGTATTCGTAGAGGTAGGATAACAATTGTCAGATGTTCACTGAATATGAGAAAATGCATTTCATACATTTCGCACAGGATGCGTCGTTAGCCACTCAAATAACAGATGAAACCGCGCTCGGTGGTTCGTGGTGTGTTTGCGTGGATTTTCAGTTTAGATTCGTCCTGATTTTGGGAGGGGGACTTGGGGGTAGGAAAGAGCAACAGCTTAGCGTACACTTGAAATACTGCACTGAACAATGATTAATGTTAATAACCAACCAGACTATAACATATAAATATTTATACTTAAATTATTACAATTTGCTATCTTAGACAGATGTTCGAGCTTGAGACGTTTGAGTTTCGCGGGTTGAGGTGTGCACACGACTTACAAATAGTATTCAATTAGAAAAAATATATATTATATTTAAGTATGTATGTATGTATGTATGTAGGGGGAGGTTTAGCTGTGTGGTGTGAGTTTTTAGTGTAGGTTTAACGTTTTGTACATGCCCAAAAAACTTTAGCAAAAAACTTGAATATCACTCGTATGTTATGTTAAAATTTTCAATTTTCAAATTCAATTCTCTTGCATGAAATAGGTTTTACAATAAACATTATAAACGCCATTTAATCAGTTATCAATATATTAATTATCTTATATATAATATTATATGTGTATGTATAGTATGTATACGATAAAAATAGGGAGATGCTTAAAGTACGATTTTGTACAAGCCTATCCGGGCACGCGTACTCAGAAACACATGCAGACATACTGTAAGTGACATGACCCTTGAGTGGTTTGTTATTCAATTAGGATTATAAATTCGATTAATGCGCTTGATTTCTAGGCGGGGATCGAACCTCAGATGGATAAACTCGTACACTATATGCATAGGCTGTAAGTCAATATATCATTATAAATTATGTTAGACCTGTATTCAATTCAAACAAACTTAGATCCGAACTCTTAACACTTGAATAGGATTTAGATTTACAATTAATCTGCCCGCTAAGCAATACAAAAATATCGTTCGCACTTTGCCGTGGAATAGAGCTCTCCATCCGTAAATGAATCGGCTCGTATCTGCTCGGATGCGATCAGTATGTACATTGAAGGAGCTTTCCAAATATCTTTTGTTTTTTGTTTTAATTTGGCGCAGGAGTCGTTAATTTCTTGTTTATTTTTGGCACTAGTTCAATGGCTAGTCGGGGGATGCGATAGTGGCACAATACATCAAATGCTGAATACATAAATATACATGTACATATATATTCAAAAGGGCTAGCGCCGAGCAATCAAAGAATTCACATATACATCGTCCACCCTGTCCGTTATTCAGTCCTCTCAATTTTTTTTCCTACTTATAGTCCTACTAATTTCCAGCTTAGCAGCTGCTGCTAAGGGATCCCATTGAGGGATCTCTGTTTGATTCAATCCTTGGCCCATAAAAACCGCTGTTTCCTTTGCTCTCTCAACAAGACACTGTTGCAACTTCGCCTGAGACTCGAGTGGTGTCTCAGTTGTTGTTCTTCCAGCGTGAGAGCAAAAGCCTCCAGCGATTTTTACGCCTTCTGCTTCAAATTTGCCAAATCAGGAGATGATTGGTGCTGTCCTCGCGGCCGGCGATCTCGCTCAGCGAGTTGGCCCCTGAGTTGCGGAAGTCTTCGTAGCCATCACCACCGGAAATGATCAGCGTGTTGTTTGTCTCCGACTTGGACTTGGAGTGTTTAATTGATCTGTAAAAATTATTGAAACATTTTATATCTTCTTTAAGCTTAAATCATATTCTTCTATTACCCTTGTTTGGAGTACTCATCGCTAGTGGCACCACCTGCATCCCGAGCTCCGGCTGCGGATGCCACTCCCTCCAGACCAGTGGTCTCCACAAAAGTGAGGAAACGCACGTGCCCCGTGTGGCCGTGGGGAATGCCGGTGGGCACAATGGTGATGGCCCCCTTTTCGTAGCCCTGAGCCGGGATTGTCAGTAAAACACCAGCACTGGTGCCGATCCAGATGAGATCCTTGCAACACAAAAGCGATGTCACCCTCAGACAGGCGGCCTTGTGTTGTCGGATGATCTCGTCGCAGTTGGAGAGCATCTTGTTAACGGCGGGAGCAAGGTTCACTTCGGTGACCAGTTGGTGGCTGCATTTCCCAATACACAAGATATTGAAGTTAAAGATACAATAATCATGGCCTGGTTTCGGACTTACGTATTGGAATGGAAGCATTTAATATGCGCTGAATTCTGTATGGAAATCCAGACGTGATTGTTCGAGACTGTCATGTTTGTAATCGGCTTCGAGTCCGATGAAATCTGTATTTGGTTTATGACCTACGGTATAAATTTACAATAAGTATCGACTTTAGTTTACTGGAAAATCTATTCCCACCGTCAGGGTCTCTACATCCAGCACTTTGATGATACCCTGAATGGAGCACCAAAGGCGACCATTGACATTCAACAGCTTAGTCACCGGACTAGTGACCGTGCCTATGGAAAGGCAATGGGATGAGCAAGTATTCCAGGAGGTGGCTAAAAAGGTAAAACGTTTGTTAATAGAATAATAAATATTCCCATCAAGGAATGCTTACCTCCATCTCTAAGGTAAACACAGATATCACCGTTCGCTAATGACACAAACACACGATTGTCCAGGTACCTAATAGATAGAAAGATTAATTAAAAATATAAGATTTTAAAATATATCATTTGATCCTCAAGCGGAATGTTTTAAGCTTTTTTATAAATACTTTATTTAACTGCATCAAAAGCTAATCACAAATACTCTATCATCATTTTTTTCGAATTCCTCTTCAAAAATAACAAAAAAGGATCCGATTGTTGAGCAGAATGCCTTAATCGATTTGTAGGTTGTTTCCCCCTCAATCTGCATCAAAACCTCAAAACAACATATTTTTTAGATTTTTTGTTAAAATTTCTGGGGCATCCCCCTTTCGAAATGGGGAAAATGCATGGGAGGACAATATGGCCCACATCGAAGGCCATATCTTTGCCAATAATCATCAGATTCTTAAGCGGAATACCTTAATAGATTTGTAGATCGATTCCCCTTCAATCTGCATCAAAACCTCAAAACAAAATATTTTTTAGATTTTTTGTGAAAATTTCTGGGGCATCCCCTTTTGGAAATGGGGAAAATGCTTGGGAGGACAATATGTCCCACAGCGAAGGCCATATCTTTGCCAATAATCATCAGATTCTTAAGAGGAATACCTTAATCGATTCTCCATCAATCTGCATCAAAACCTCAAAACAACATATTTTTTAGATTTTTTGTTAAAATTTCTGGGGCATCCCCCTTTCGAAATGGGGAAAATGCATGGGAGGACAATATGGCCCACATCGAAGGCCATATCTTTGCCAATAATCATCAGATTCTTAAGCGGAATACCTTAATAGATTTGTAGATCGATTCCCCTTCAATCTGCATCAAAACCTCAAAACAAAATATTTTTTAGATTTTTTGTGAAAATTTCTGGGGCATCCCCTTTTGGAAATGGGGAAAATGCTTGGGAGGACAATATGTCCCACAGCGAAGGCCATATCTTTGCCAATAATCATCAGATTCTTAAGAGGAATACCTTAATCGATTCTCCATCAATCTGCATCAAAACCTCAAAACAAAATATTTTTTAGATTTTTTGTTAAAAATTCTGGGGCACCCCCTGCGGAAATGGGGAAAATGCGTGGGAGGACAATATGGCCCACAGCGAAGGCCATATCTTTGCCAATAATCATCAGATTCTTAAGAGGAATACCTTAATCGATTTGTAGATCGATTCCCCATCAATCTGCATCAAAACCTCAAAACAAAATATTTTTTAGATTTTTTGTGAAAATTTCTGGGGAATCCCCCTTTGGAAATGGGGAAAATGCATGGGAGGACAATATGTCTCACAACGAAGGCCATATCTTTGCCAATAATCATCAGATTCTTAAGAGGAATACCTTAATCGATTTTAATGATTCTCCATCAATCTGCATCAAAACCTCAAAACAAAATATTTTTTAGATTTTTTGTTAAAATTTCTGGGGCACCCCCCTGCGGAAATGGGGAAAATGCATGGGAGGACAATATGGCCCACAGCGAAGGCCATATCTTTGCCAATAATCATCAGATTCTTAAGAGGAATACCTTAATCGATTTGTAGATCGATTCCCCATCAATCTGCATCAAAACCTCAAAACAAAATATTTTTTAGATTTTTTGTGAAAATTTCTGGGGAATCCCCCTTTGGAAATGGGGAAAATGCTTGGGATGACAATATGTCCCACAACGAAGGCCATATCTTTGCCAATAATCATCAGATTCTTAAGAGGAATACCTTAATCGATTTTTAGATCGATTTCCCATCAATCTGCATCAAAACCTCAAAACAAAATATTTTTTAGATTTTTTGTGAAAATTTCTGGGGCATCCCCTTTTGGAAATGGGGAAAATGCATGGGATCACAATATGGCCCACAGCGAAGGCCATATCTTTGCCAATAATCATCAGATTCTTAAGAGGAATACCTTAATCGATTTGTAGATCGATTCCCCATCAATCTGCATCAAAACCTCAAAACAAAATATTTTTTAGATTTTTTGTTAAAATTTCTGGGGCACCCCCCTGCGGAAATGGGGAAAATGCATGGGAGGACAATATGGCCCACAACGAAGGCCATATCTTTGCCAATAATCATCAGATTCTTAAGAGGAATACCTTAATCGATTTGTAGATCGATTCCCCATCAATCTGCATCAAAACCTCAAAACAAAATATTTTTTAGATTTTTTGTTAAAATTTCTGGGGCACCCCCCTGCGGAAATGGGGAAAATGCATGGGAGGACAATATGGCCCACAACGAAGGCCATATCTTTGCCAATAATCATCAGATTCTTAAGAGGAATACCTTAATCGATTTGTAGATCGATTCCCCATCAATCTGCATCAAAACCTCCAAACAAAATATTTTTTAGATTTTTTGTTAAAATTTCTGGGGCATCCCCCTCTGGAAATGGGGAAAATGCTTGGGAGGACAATATGTCCCACAACGAAGGCCATATCTTTTCCAACAATCATCAGATTCTTAAGCGGAATACCTTTAACAAATTAGAAATCTATTCTCCATTAATCTGCATGAAAACCTCCAAATAAAATTATTTTTTAGATTTTTTGAAAAATTTGTGGAGGGAATGGACATGTGATGGACAAAAATACTCGATTCTTAAGCGGATTGTCCTGAATAATTTATAAAACATGTCCCTGTGTATGATATTATCTGCACTTACAAAATGGAATAAACAGCGGAGTGGTGCTCGATTTTGATGCGGTTCTTCTTAATTCGAATATTGTCAGTGCTATTATAGACGTGGATGCAGCCATCTTCAGTGCCGATCCACATAGTTGATTGATTGCTCTCGCCCTCCTCGGGATTTGAGTCCTGCAATAATTTAAGAAAATTATAGTTGCGGTAGAGGAAAGGTGTTCTGACTGAACCTCACCTGGTGCCCATGATAGGAGGGCGCAGGACTAGGCACGCGGTCCGCCAAAGTGGCACCAGAACCCCCCACACCAGTGCCTGCACTGCCAACGTTAAGAGATCCGGCGGCAGCGGCAGCTTCCGTTTCATCGTCGCTGGAGCTCAGATTTAGTTCCAACTGAGTATCACTGCCGCCAGCGCCCGCCGACGTACCATCGGTGTGGTCTCCGGCGGAAACTGGCGTCGGAGTGGGAGTCTTCTTTTTCTCGGGCGTCGCTGTCGCCGAATTGGAGGCGCTGTGGAAGCTCGGCGAGATGCTCTTCCGGTAGTCGCGCAATTGCTGCGTGTAGCTCTGTTGTTGCGGCGGCTGATGCGTTTCCTTCCGTCTTTCCTTCTCCTCATGCTTCTCGTGCTGCTCGCCACTGCTGTTCCGGCTAGATGCCGCCGAGCTGTAAGCTGGTACAGAGGCCACGCACAGAATACGCGCGTTGCAGACACCATTGCAACTGGTGACATTCGGCTCCGGATGCAGCGACATGATGCACACCTGGCCCACATAGCCGTCGCTGTTGCACACCCACACATCCCGGTTTTCGCTCAACGTGGCCGCAGCACAGGTGAACTGCAGTCCGGCCCTTGTCTTGCGAATGGGTATGGAGGTGAGGAACTCGGGTATGGGATGCTTCTCCAGTGTGGCAGCTACAAGGATAAATGGGGGATTAGCATCTCTTCAGATTTTAGAGACACTTTAGAGACTTACCCAGCTTCTGCTTGGCCTCGTTGAAGGTCTCCTCCCACTGAGTGCGCTTGTCCGTCTTGCTGAAGACCACGGTTAGCTTTTGATTGCCATTCCTAAGGACACAAGATGAATATTAGTTTGTTAGATTAGTTAGTTAATTAGATTGAATGATTCACGTTGGTAACTCAACGATCAATATTATACTGTTTGGATATGAAAACGGCTGGCACTTACGGGGAACTGACTGTCAGCTCGAGCATGTTCAGCTGGGTGTCGTTCGTCTGGCGCTCGGAGAGCTGACGCTGGACATCTCGGTGCAGTTCCCGGATGACGTCCTCCAGATACTGGTGCGGGTACTTGAGCGAAACAGTGATATCGGCGAGTTGCTGCAGCTTGTTGCAGTCATCGGTCAGAGTCTCAATTTCACTGACAATGCGTTTAATGTTTTCATCTTTGGCTAGGAAGAGATTGGAAAGTTAGGAAAGTTCTTATTAATTTTAACAGATATGTCAGTTTCTCACCCTTGACAATCTCCAAGCAGTCCAACGAGATCTTGGTGAGGAACTTGTACTTGTTGGTGTCCAGGGTGGAGGCCACAGTGCCGGGACAGATGGTGGGGTTGGGCTTGCGGATGGTGCCGCTTCGTTTCTTAATGCTTGTGAGGACAAGCAGGTCGTTGAAAAGGAAAAAGCCGCGATCCTTGCGTGCCCCCTGCCCCGATGGCATGGAGACCAAATCGAACATCAGGAATTGTCGGTCGGGTGCTATCAAATCGGTGATGCCCTCGATGACGCCCTCTAGCTCCCGCAATGTGGCCTCTCGCTGGCCATTCTCCATGATCTCCCGCTCCTTGCAATTGATGTGAACGAGTATATCGTGGACCAGTTTCAGGACATCCTGAAGGTGTTTTGTGTCTGGGTGATCGTGATCCGTATGCTTGATCAAGCGATTGAAGAGCAGTTCATAGCTGAAAATAAATGACAAGTTAGTAACATTTTAATTATTTATTTTTACAAGTAAGTAAGCTTACTTGGGAAACTTCTGCACTGGTTTGATGAGCAAATTGTCCAGGGTTAGCTTGCCCTTATGCTCTCGAGACGTGGTCTCCAAAAATTTGGCAAACGAGGGACGCTGGTGCTTCATAGAACGAATAGCGTTCTTGGCCCTATTACAGTTATTCACAAAGGATGTATAGACTTCCAGGACCTCTAGCTTTGAGAACTGTAAGAGGCACTCAACCATTATAATATTAATTCAAAAAAGTCAGACTCAGTAGTTACCGTTTCCATGAAGGCATCGCCAACTTTTTGCGTCGTATCCCAGTCATCCAAGCGATTCTTCAAGTCCCCCAAGAACTTCTCGTGTATTTCCAGGATATCAGGCACCATAAAGAAGATTTCATCAACAGTGCGGGTATCGATCATGCCGGCATGTTCGGGGGCCTTGAGCACTTTCAGATACTTGACAACCACGGTCTGAAGGGACTCCACGTAGGACTGTTCGTTTTTATAGATCTCCTGGACCACATAGGTACGTGTGTCCTGAAAAGATAATGGTTTGAATGGACATTTTTTACTTATGTTGGTTGGAACAAATATGAAGATTAGTTAGTAGTAGGAGCGACCAGACTTACACCTTCATAACCACCCAGATTCCATTTAGTGTTAATTTCGAACTGTGCCCGGCGCTCCGAGTCGTCCTCCGAATCGGAGCAGGTGATTGAGGTCATTTTCTTCAGCCTGTCGCACTTGTCGTTCTGATAGACGGTACCTGCCCCGCCACTACCACCACCGACCCCGCCCCCCGAACCGGTCGCCGTCGCCCCGAAGCCCGCCTTGCTCAGCCGCGCCACCGTTGTGGTGGCCATGGACACCGCCTGGGAGACACTACCGCTGCTGATGCTCAGCCCGTAGCTGTTGCTGTTGTTGGTTGTGGTGGCACTTAGGTTGCCGCTGCTGCTGCTGTTGCTGTTGGCGATGCTGTGGGTTTGGGTTGCGTTGCTGGAGCTGCCGCTCGGCTGTGTGTGGGTTTGCGGGAGAAGGGCGGCGGCAACGGTCTGGGAGGGCGCCGTCAGGGTGGCCTGCAGGTCCAACAGGCTGAGCCGCAGGTTTTCGCGATTATGTGACATGCTCGGAATGTTTTATAGTCTCTGTTTCCTTTTGATTTTTTATATTATTTTACTATTCTATTATTATTGGATCACTGATCTGAGTTCAACACTGCTGCCACTGAAGCACTTTTGCTGAAGCACCGCTGAAGCATTCTGTTTTTGGAGAAGAGCACACGTCTGTTCTGGCTAAATCGCTCAAAACCACTGAAAGGGCAACAAGCCACATGCAAGAGGCAGATTGCAGCTGGCTGAGGATGTTGCACAGCCACACAAGCACACCACCACATGCACACAAAGAACAACCTGCGTAGACGGCATGTGGGAGAACCACTTGCCCACGTTCTAAAAGCCCTACACAAAGAAAAATACTTTCCGTTGACAATTAATCAGTAATTACTTTCTCATTACAGATTAGAGACTAACATAAATTGCTATAAATGAATGATGAGTGATGGATATATTTGTCAGTTTAATTAGAAACTCTTCCGGATTTCTGCGAGTGCAGTTTACGATAGAGTCACGAGGCAGGGATAGCCTTGAGTCCACCCGGCCCCGCCACCCCACAGAACAACCTTCGGCTCCTGCGCTGTGCGCGTGTGTGTGATTTGATAATGACACTGACCATGTTTTTGTTTGTCATTGCCATCGGAGTGAAGGCCAATAACGCGCCAAGGAAAAACAAAGGGAAAGCGTGGGTTAAATGCAGGAGGAGTGCTGGAAAACAAAACAACAGAAAAAAAACAAACAGTTGCTGGTCTGCTTGATGGCTTCGGAGTCGTGAATCACGGCCTAACTGCTGCTGTTTTAGCTGGGCTGCGTTTTAATTTTATGGCCGTTTAATTACCCGATTAGGCCAACTGCGAAAGCCAGTCGAGCAACATGTTATCACGCACACACGCTCCCACAAATGTCAGGCCGAGGCGTGTGTGGGTGCAGCTCTATTTGCAGCATACATTTGTGCGCAGTTGATGTGGTAGTTGCAGCTACCGTTATTCGCTACTCCCACCCACACACACACACAGAGAGAGAGAAGCACTAGCACGCAGTACGCCTTTGAAGGTTAGATCAGCGCATAAGCCACATTTCCGTTTTACATTTCACAATCACCGAACACAGATATGAAGCACACATGGTGGAGAGCTGACAGGTAATTGATTTGCCTTGCTCTCTCCGCATTCCGCCCCACCACCCCCCACCATTCGTCCTCGCTCTCGCCAGCTCTCTCTCGCTTACAGTTACTGTGGACAAGTTGAGAGTTTATATTTGCACTCTATGTATATTATTGGCGTAACGCGGCGCAACAAGAGGTTGGCCTTGTGCAGTCAGGTACACATATACATACACACGCACGCACACACTGGCGCGATGAAAAATTTAATTTGAATAAAATGAAAAGTGATTTTCTCTGCATCGGTTTTTGCCATGTTTTTTTGATGAATGTCTTTGCCTTGCAAGACACTTTCCCACGCACCAGACAGCCATTATTTCACCTTTGAAAACGCCACACGCAGCCTCACACACATACACATACACACATACAGAGAGACAGACAGAGACACACACGCAGGCACTCCAGCGATAAATTATTTTTCTATATGCTTGCGATTTACGATTTGTTTCAATTATTTTGGCTTTGGCATTTGTTTGTTTCCTGCCCGGAGGTGTTTGGCCAAGCGGATTCCTCCACGCTCACGAAAAAATAAATAACAAACGAATGAACGAACGAACGGACGAACGAAACATGAACAATTCCGCCACACAATGGTCGTAGAAAAGCAAATAAGAATTAAAACGCGCACAGTGGTCTGGTCTGCTATTCGGCTCTGCCTCTGCCGCAGCTTGTGGCTCTGTCTCTGTTGCTACTAGCGGCGAACGGCGAACGGCTAACGGCTAACAGCGAACGGCGAACAGGAGTGCGCGCCGCCACTCAACTCGATTCGACTCGCCGAACACATTCCATTGTGCCATATACACACTTAATTTCCATTTTTCATATTCCAAGCGCACTGAAAAAACAACCCCACCACCACCAGCACTCTACTCCCACCCACCAACTGACTCCCGCCAGCGGCAGCAACTGAAAAACTGAGAGCCGCCCAGCCACCCACTGCAAGTGAGGAGAGCTAAGATACACTGAGCGAAAGTAAGAAAGTGCTAGGGTTCATCTAATCAACATTTGTGTAAAGTTTATTCAACATTGGTCCACTAGGCGTATACTTGATATTTTAAGTCCCATCTCTTGAGACACATTTCTAAACCAAAAAATCATTTTTAAATTTCTTAACCAACTCTTTCAAGTAGAATCCTTTTAGGTAGTCCTTTTCCCCTGTGTAGGTACGGAGAGTGGCATTAGGGAGAATAAAAATGGCCCGGAGAGTAGCCTTTTTTCGGCCAAATCGCAGCTACATGGGAGCATGCTTTTTAAAACAAAAGCAGAGAATACTGTTGGGGGGGACATGAAAAGCGTCCGTCCGGAGAAAAGTGTGCGAGTAAAATTTAGACTTCGGTTTATCTGCTTTGTAGGCAAACATTAATTATCCATGTGAACGGAGCGAGAGGCAGCAGGAAACCAGCTCGTAAACACACGCCCCCACCTATCCCTCCCAGCCTCGGCCAGCCCCCGCCCCACACGATCCCATGCACAAAACTTTATGTGGTGCGCTAGTCTCAGCTGTTGGGACACCATTGGAATGCTACGCGCACCTTCCAGAAATAGAGAGTTTGCAGAGAGAGAGAGAGAGAGTGATTGGAGATAATATTAGAAGGATGGAGCTAATCTCAGTTCGATTTGCATGCGACAAGTGTCCAAAAAGGATGCTTCGAAAATTTACGAACTATTTTTTTAATTTTAAATTTTATTCAAATAGTTATATGACATAAAAAAAGGCAATAAACTTTTTAATAGTAAAGTTTTCAGAATAAACTATAAAAAACGCAATATATAGTTCATTTTGAAAAAGAACAAAGAAAGATAAAATGAAAACTCTTTTTTTGAACTCCCACGCCAATAAAACTATAAAATAAAAAAGAAAAGCAGTCTGTCATCATTCGAATGCAATTTTCGAAAAGTTTAAAAATAGTTCACTCCAACCACTGTGCCTGGAACGGATTGAAATGGAACGGCAAAACGGCAACGAAACGGCATGGTACTGGCACACTAACACACATTTCCAATGCGCACCGTTGTCTTTCTTTTGGGGCATGCGCCTCGGAATTCACATGGCGCCGCCACTGCTGACGCTGCCTCTGCTCCGGCCTCTGCCTCTGCCGACTCTGCAGTCGCTGCCCACACCCACGACATGCACTTCTACATCTACTTAGCAAGCAAAACAAAACAGCGCGGCGGTGTGGGTGTATTGGGGAGAGTGAGTTTTCAAAAAAATCAGCAACAAAGCAATGTGTTTGGAAACGAGAATAACAAGGGACGATCGTGGGCGCTGTAAGAGCCTCCCACTGTTGGAACTGGAACTTTTTTGGAAGACAATGACAAGGTTGTCTTATATAATTCTCTTGGAAGGACGAGTCTTAAGCTAAGCTTGTTCAAAAAACATAGCATACTTAAAGGAACAGTACTCATAAAATTTAAAAACTACATTTTTAATTTTTTTATTTTAATAAAAAATTAATAATTTTAATTTAAAAAGTTAACTCACCGCTATAGTCTTTTTCCTTTGTTCGGAGATCATGTTCTCGCTGGATCCTTTCAGCAACTCGGCCAAGAGAGCTGGTGTTGGCTTCAGGTTAGCCTGGACAGGCCCTGCTCCTGCTGCCACCGATCCTCGGCCACTGGGAGGAGCTCCCTTTGAGGCCTTGTCATTCAATTTGGCTCCGTGATGATGGTGACTGTGCCCGTGACCGTGACTGTGACTGTGACTATGTCCGTGATGGTGGTGGAGACTGGGCCGCTCGGTGCTCATCGACTGGCTGCGCTTGCTGTGGTGCGTCTTGGGGGCAGGTGCCTCGGAGGCGGCCCGCTTCATGTGGTGCAACTCATCCAGCTCCGCCTCGTTAAGATTCTTGGCAGATGCTGAGATCTGGGCCGTATCTGCGGTAATGGTCTTGCTGTGCTCCATTTGCGAGGGCGTTGAAGCTGCACGGGCATGGGAGGGCACTGGGAGGAAGGTGTTGGTCTTGCGAACTCTCATGGAGTTGGAGTACTGCGGCAAATTCCGCGAACCACCACCTCCTCCACTGGCCCCTCCGGCTACGGCACTTCGTTGATGCAATCTGGAAAAAGGCAAGAATAAGATTTGTTTTTGTTGGAAATATTGAGACTCCTTACCCATCCGTTTCGCGCAGCTCTTCGAGTATCTCTTCGAAGTGCATCCTGTTGGGTTTCTTCATTTCCGCCTCGAGCATCTGGCCGTAAGGACCCCGGAGTGGACGCTTGGAGAACCGCTTGTAATCGTAGTCCCCGCCGCTGGGAGTAGGACTGGCGGATATCCTTTCCCTTTCCCGCTCCCTGGCAGCTCGATCGCACTCGTTGTCGGAGGTGGAATCGGCGCGCAGAAAACTGAAGCTCCTCGTGGAGGCATCGTCCTTCTCCTCGCTGCTGTGGCAACTGAAGTTACTCAGCAGTTGGGCCTTGTCACGGCCCAATCCTCCACTGCCCCACGTCGGAGAACTCTTCTCCAGCTCCGGAGTATTCAATTCAAAGCTCATGGGACTGTTGATGTACATTTGTGATGGTCCGGATGCGGTGGAGGCATCCGGAGATTCCGGTTTAATGGCATTTTGGTTAGCGACACTGATGTCTAAGGCCAGACCACGAGAAGGCGATTCCGAGGGAGCCTGCCAGTCCGCATTGTCGATGTACATGCCTTTGCGTTTCGTGGACCTATCCAGGTGCCGTCGCTGTCTTTCATCGGTGCTGTGTCGCGGAGTAGGAATGGCTTCCTGGGAGCTGCGGAACTCCACATTTGTCAAGTCCAAATCATCCTGGCTGTATTGCTTGCTGTGCTGCTCCACCGATGTGTTCTTGGCCGTGGTGGCCACCTCCACTTGCGGCAGATCCTCGATCTTGGCCAGTTCATCGCCCTCCTCGGAGGACCGGCTAACTGAGATGGTGGGCACCAAATCGCTCCTCACAGCCGTGGTGAGAGTGGACTGCGTCTGGGAGACCTTGCAGGCGGCATGCGGCAGCGGAGGCTGAATCGTTTCCGGCACGATTCCAAACTCCTCGGGCGCTACCTCCACCCACTCCTGCGCCGGAGTCTCCAGCCACTCCTGAGCGGCGCACTCGTAAACAGGTACTGGAATCTCGCAAGTGGTTGCCGTCTGCAGGAAGTTGTCCGGCTGCGCCTCTAGGGGCACCTGTTCCTCCATCAGAGTGGCCAAGTTGGGAGCACTGCCCTCGCTGATCGTCGAGGCAGGCGGTGTGATCTCCAGTACGGGTTGAACGTGCTGCACTTCCTCCTTGATCAGGCAATCGCTCTCCGACTGGATCGTGTCCGTCAGGGACTCCATGGTGGCATGGGCCGCTATCACGCTGCTGGCGGTGGCAGTGGCCGGGTAGAGGATCTCCGAGCCACCACTGGCCGCCAACTCTGAGCTAAAGATGTCCTCCTCCTGAATGGCGTCGTGGTCGATCGACTTCTCCTGCCCGTAGTTCAGGTTGATGTTGAGTTCGGTTTTCCTCAGGGGTATATGCACCCAGCCGGGATCGGGATTCGGAGCGGGAGAGTCGTCCTCCTTCGAAGGCGTGGGACTGGGACTGGGTGCCTCGATGGCCTTGTCGCGCCTCAGGCGATCCCTCAGGGCACTCAGCGTAGATTTGCAGTCGATCTGCGAAAAAGAAACCGAGCGAAATGGAACTGCTTTGTGTGCGCCGCGCGATGTTGGCTGCGTGCTCTCGAAACTGCCACTGCCAGTGGCATCTGCGTATCTTCCCGCAGTCAAAGTCGAAGACGCAGCCGAAGCCGCAGGTCGCTGCTGCGCAGGTGGGGGCGGGGACTTTGACTTCTCGCGGTTGCTCAACATGAAGGCCTCCAGGTTGGAGAGACTCGTGTTGGGCCGCAGAGAGGCGAACAAGCGGGCGGCGGTGCTGATGCTGCCACCACCACTGCTGCCCCCACTGTGGCGGTTGGTGTCTTCGTTGGCTCTCAGGTGATGGCTACTGCCCACGTCCGACTCCGAGGTTTGGCTGGCGCCCGTGTCCTGGCGCTCCAGATGCGAGTTGCGGGGCTTTCGTGGTGGCGGAACCGGCGGCGGAGGCGGTGGTGGCGGAGTTGGGGTGGAGGAGGCACGGGAGCTACCGCCGCCACCACCCCCGCTGCCACCCCGCAAAAGTTCGGTCAGCTCACGAAGGCGCTCGGAACGCTCCGATGTCTTGCGCTGCTTCTCCGGACCGGATGCGGATGCCGATGGCGAGGAGGACGAGGTGGAGGCTGAGGCAGCGGTGGCCGCTGGTGATGATTTACGCCCGAATCCGAGGCGCTGAAAGCGGTCCAGGGTATTACGTCGTTTCTCCATTGTGTGCTGGGATAGAAATAATAAAACCCAAAAAAGAAACAGTGAGGTCGAGGAAGAGAATTCGAGTTAAACGTTTATTATTCACCAGCGGATATCTCAGGGGCCCATTATCCCGTGTCCCTGCCTCCCCGGCCAAGCTGATGCCCATGTCTTTTTATGGACTAGCTGTGGGCGTACGTGTGATCCCACCCACTACTCCCCACTACCCCCACTCCTTCCGCACCCCTCGCAAAACAAAAACAAACAAATCGCCGATCGCTGGCGATTCAATTCACTTTTGGATAGACCAAGTCAGCAAACATTGAGTCAACGTCAACGCGGCGTATGCGTAATATCAAGGGGCAACGCTCCGCTCCACTCTTTTCCCGTTCCCGTTCCCGAAGGATCGCCAGGAATGCGCCTGGCTAATTGGAACGAGCATGAAGCATTATGTATAGCCCGATTTCCGGAACCCAGCCAGCCAGCCAGCCAGCCAGCCAGCAGCATGATTATATTAGGCGCCTACCCCTCATAATCATTATATTCACTGCACAATGACACACATACCGGACCGATCCAAAGAAAAGGACAGGGACCCGAGGGGTGGCCCGGGGCAGAAGAGCTATGAACACAATGTAAAGCAAGCCAGCACGGTGCTCTATATATATAATGCCGATCTCGTGTATACAGACGCACACAGTGATATTTTTAGTATAAACAACAGATCTTCGCCGCATATATAAAAAGTACGTATACCACATACATACTCGCCTTTAAATCCGAATACATATAGAATAAATACATATAGAATATAAAGAGATTTTGGCTATGGCTGGGAGTGAATGAGCGAACGGGCCAACTTACAATACACAGACCAAAAAAGAGGTCCTATCCACCTCTCTTATCCCTTAAACTCAGCATTTACAGAACCTATTCTGATCAGTAATCATAGTATGATTGCTAATCCTAATAATCCCTTTTGCCAAGACTATTCAATAGTACTTTTCTCCAAGTGTACGCATTAAAAGAAATTTACAAATAACACAAAAGTAGAGCAATACCAGCAAGGAAATCTCTGGTGAGCAGAACTCTCGCCACAAACACTAAGGCCACATAAGAATCCCACATTCTCCCGATCTCTTCGATTGAGCGACAGAACGTGCGATTCAGGTGGTGCCCATCCATCCCGTCCAACCCATCCATGTCTATTTGAGTCCTCCGCGCACAGCCCCAACTACAATCTCCGAGAGAGATTTATTTTGGCCCATTGAAAAGCGAACGTACGAGTAACTACATATATGATATATGGGATCAATAAAATCGATCAAAACAAAAGGTTTATGGCTGGAAATTGCACTCCCTGACAGTTCGGTGATGAATGGTGGCCATCGAGTTTTGGAAAATAAATACCGACATATAAGCAATCGCAGTTCTATATACTTTTCAGTTTACTTTTCTCCACCCCCTTTGAGTCACAACACATTATGGGTCCTATGTTTTTCAAAAACATCCTACAAGTTTTATGATTCACTTTTATTGAATTCTATTTTCAACAAGTTTGTTTCATAGGATGGGATTAGAATCCGCTTTAGAACTCAACATTTTGATATTAAATTTTAAGTTTATATAATTATTCGCCCCCACTTACCCCGTTCTCCTTGTTAGTTTCGAATGGAGCATCCACATGGGAGTTGCAGTGACAGGAGGGGAGTAGGTTGTTCCGCCTAACTGGGATGTGGGATTGGATTGGCTTTCGATCGTAAGTCGTTATGGGGTTTACTTGGCTTGAAGCATTCTTTAGTGGCAATGAAAACGAACTTTCCCGATTGGCCAGCTCCGGGTATATTATGTTGGCGGTCACTCGCGACAGATCGGTGTACGGATCATAGGGAACGTTAGAGTTAATTGAGAAATATTCAGGATTCGAGTACCCATGGCCATGCAAACGCGATTCACTAAGCGACTTGTGCACTCCATTGGTGGATGGATCGATGCTTTTCCCACTCAGTTCCACTTCCGGTTCCGAATCGAAAGTTAGACGGCCATGGCGATCGTAAAAGAGGAATCGTTGGCCCCGCAACGAATCAAATTTGCAATTATAGTTGTTGTTGTTGATGTAGCTACAGTCAAAGGCATACGGCGGACACACTGATCTAACACTCTCCGGATAAACGCGAGTCTTTGGCTGACAAACCAGGCGACGGGTTTTCAGGGCTGGCTCGTCCCAATTGGAGGAATCTTGGCGCGGCTTAGGAGGAACTGGCGGGGGACAGCGATAGCTGCGATAGCTAACTGTGGCACAGGAGTTGTAATGTTGCAATCCTGTCTGACACTGTTGCTGATGGTGTTGCTGCTGTGACAGTTTTTTGTCAATTGTATAACAACAAATTGCTGGTGACTCGTCGCTGATTTCAGATGACAGGGACAACACTGGCGATGACGCGTCTTCCACTGCTGTTGCTACTTTTCTTCTTGCTGCTGCTGCTGTTGCTGCCTCTGTTGATTTTTCCGTTTTCGTGGCTGTTGTTGTTGATGTATTTGGCTCCCGCTTTTCTAATTCTATAAACGGCCGCCGCGCAACGTCATCGTCATCGTCAGCGGCATCCTCATAATGAGCTTCGACTAATACACGCCTCCCGAAATCGACTTCCTCCCCATCGAAGACAAAGCGAAACGACGACAAATCGGACACTGAATCGAAGTCCCCAAACGGCAGATGTTGCTTCTGCCGTTGTTGCTCGTGGCGGTCCATGGCGCTGCCAACTTGTTGATGGCTCTCCCCGCAGCAATTCTCGCAGAGAATCCGTGAGCTTTTCGCACCTCCGTCGCCAGGAGATAGCTTTCGATGTTGCTGATTCTGATTCTGCTGCTGCTGCTGCTGCTGTTGCGAGTTGGCAAAATATTTGGCAATGGGATCGTAATCCTCCTCATTGTTATTATTATGGCTGATATTGTTGTGCTTGAGATGCTGGTAAGTGAGCGACTGCGGCTTGGCCCTGAACTCCTGGCCCTGGGTAAACATTGAGGGTGCTTCGCCTCGCCCACGGGGCTGATCCTCATTCCAGGAAAGTTTCTTGTAGCCTCGTCCTCGCACCACTCGCTGGCCCAGTTGGGGAGTGGTGGGCAGGGAGCTGGATTGCTTTCGAGGAGGCAGTTGGTTGGTTACCGGATAGACTCCTATAAATATTAAACAGTTTATAAATTTTTAAAATAAATATATAATTTTTACCTTTACTGGAAGAAGGATCTGCTTGCAATTGGATTACTTCGCTGTCCACCGTGTGGGTGGAGTGGCGCATACAGCAACAGGATATGAGGCGACTGCTTTTGGTCCTTCGGCTCACTGAATGGTCATTGTCAGGTGGTGGATCGTCTTTACGAGAACCGTGGCTATTTCTGCAAAATGAAAATAAAAATCAATAAATACATTAAGAGTAAGTTATGAAAGGATATCCAGAAACATATTAGAACATGCTAACTAAGGTTGATAAAGCTTTTTTTTATAAAACTAAATGGCCATTCAACACTTTGCTTTAAAACTAAACAAAAAGAGTTCCAAAAATCAACCATAAACATTGAACTTCAATCGGATGCAATTTAATTTCGAATTTCATGCTAAACATCACTCGGCTGCATCACCTCTTCCATGTGCTCCCATCCCCATCAATTCCATATGGTGCATTCAGCGGAGTGCTTGTGTACTTTATTGGAGGCTGGATATCGTATCTGAGACATCCTTGGCGTGCCTCCGGCATTATTCCGCTGGAACTTTGAAAGCCAAACAACCGGAAAGTCCAAATGTGATCGAGTTGGAAAGTTCAGTGCTTTAAATATAAAGCATCTCACGGATCTATTTTGGTCCAATGCAGCGCATACTTTATCCACAGTGCCTCTGCTACGAAAATTAGGAGTATTTTTTAACTCTGCAATACTTTAAATATTTAATTTTTTTAATATAAATAGCAAACAAGATAATAGTAATCTCTGGATAATTTGTGGCATAATTCAAACAATTTAAATATTTTTCACAATCATTGACACAAAAGCCCACATAAGCTATTCGATTCGTATAATTGTGATGTTTTGCTTATGGCTTTCTCTCCATTTTATAATTATAAAAACAACACACAATAAATTTTAATAATTTGGAAAAATCACATAGTCTATGGTAAATTATGGTCCGCTGTGAGATCTGCCACCTTTCGATTTCCTCCAACGGAACGCGAGTGTTACGCATGCGAATTTTTAGCACAGAGCTGCCAGCCAAGCCATGACCATGACATGCCCCTTCCACAAGCCCCTCCTCCAGCCCCCCATTCCCCTTTACTAGCCTGTCATTAAATATGTTTAGTTGGTTTTGCCTCGTTTTTGTTGCATCCACTATGGTGTCCATTGTCTTTCGGGGATTGGTTACCCGAGTTGGCCGGTCTTTTGTTTCAGTGGAAGACTTTTTCTTTGGTTGGCTTTTTACTATTTTTTTTTACTTTTTTGCTGAACAAGTGGCTTTCCTATAATCTTAATTGATGTTGAACAAACAGCAGAGCATGTTGCACAAGCCGGAGACGTCTCTTCGTGGAGCTGCCTCTTGTTTTTTTGTGCGCCAGCAGCTAAACAATGTTTAACGAGAGATTTGCATGAACTCCTTCCAAGTCTAAAAATTATGGAACAATGCCCAAATGTCCTTAATTGAAAAGGGTATGCAGTAGGCTATGTACAACATAGGTGGCAACAGTATACCCTTTTCCTTTGGTGTAAATATCACGCTATTTGGGAGTCACACATTTGTCCCAAAAATATCATTCCGCCAGCAAGCCAAAAATATCTTTTCCACCAGCCGGCACAGAAAGCCGAAGATACTTTTGAGTGAAAGATGCTCGTGGCGAAACAATTGCAGTGTCGTGTGCGGACAGTGCGTAGCGAGACTGTATGGCCGGGGAATATTAGAGAAAAGCATATGAAATCTGTTGGAGAAACACTTAGATGGAGGCTGTCAAATGAAAGAAGTGTGCTTATTATTTCCCCCACTTGGCCAGCCTACATTTATGAATCTTTCTGTATCCGCATATAGACGCATAAGTATTTCTGCTCGCGTGTACACCGAATTTTGTGTAAGGCATTTTTTAGTTGAGATTTCTGGGGTGTTAGTCCATCGGGCACAAATGTATCTTTCGCAGCGTAATCATTCAGGAATGCAGATGCACAGATCCATTCGAGTATCTATGCGGGATCTAAAAATACCAGCAAGCTCCGACTTGGCTAAGCAGAGCCCGCTTATCAGCCAGCAGCTGGACTTGCACTTGTCAGATGCATCTGTATCTGCATCTGTGTATCTGTAACGCGTAATTAGAACTGACTCAAGGTCGCTGGTGGAGTGAGGGGGTGGGGTAAACTAATGAGATCCAATTGCGAGCAGCTGATTTGACTTATCTGTTTGGGCGTTGTGGCTAAAACAAACCTTCCAAGAACCACTTTGGCTCACAACTTTGTCTCGGGGCTGTCCCCGAGAAATCCGTGAGTTTATTGTGAATTCTTTTTCGAGTACGCCAGCTTCTTGATAAAAATAAGATGTGTCTACAATTATTTTTCGAGTGTTTGCTCATGGAATACCTGGCCAGATAAACCAGTGGCAGATAGCAGATCTGGCGACGAACGTCAGCAATCACAGTTCCAAGATAATACTCCAAAGAAAGAAGTAAGTCCCAAATCGAATGAAAAAAAAACCCAAACTTACGCATTATAAATAGTTTGCCGCCACTCATAAATAAATAAATAAAAATTCAATTAAAATCATACTCTGGCCAAATCTATATGGAGGACCATTAAAAAACCATAAAAGTTTTGACATGTTGCGAACATTTCGCTGTCAGCTGCAGAAGCGGCACCTCATCTCTGGGCTTCCATCTTCCATATAACATCTACCATACACCATCTCCCATCTGCGAACAATAATAACAATTAAGCCTGACAACGTGCTGCCTCCTCACCCCGGGTAACACCTATTTTTTCGCTCTTTTTCGTAACTATTTCATAGGCCAGCCATAGGCCCTCGGCCGGGGCCACTTTGACTGACAAGTGACAGCGCGATCTGCGCCAGATGCCCCCTGCTGCCTGGCCCTGGCTCCTCCCCCAACCAGCCATCCAGCCAGCATGCAAAACTTCTTTGTTATGGACTTTATGATTAATCTGCACAGCTTTTCAGCGGCATATCAGCAACACCTCCAGCTCCGGCACTCTGGGGTGCGTGATGGGATTAGGAGCGCATCTAGCAGATCCCTTTCAATACTCCCAGCCATCTCACCTCCAAGACATCCCCGCCTCCCATGGAAGCTATTCCTGCCCATCGGCGACAACATTGCCATCTCAGCCGGCATTCATATCCATCGCTCACCTGAACTTGGACTTGAATTGAAATCAAGAGTGGTGTGGCATGGTGTGGTGTGGTGTGGCCCAGAGACCTTGGCAGTCTCTTTACATTGCAAATCAAACGATTCTCAGCTGGGTTTTATCCCAAGTCTCGGCTTGAAACCGTAGATTTCGATTCAAGTTCGTATCTTGAATCAGCAATTGAGAGCAATAATTAGAATAGTAGTATGGGACACCCGACACCTCTATTCGGATGCAAAACATTGTAGGAGATTGCTTTGCGATTTGCATGCACTTAAAATAATAAATACTAATAGATCTATCTTTAAACCTATAATAATATATATTAGTTATATCATAATCTAAAACTAAAATACACTGTTTGAAGAAAGTTTTTACAAAATTAATGGAATACAAGCAGAAACATTTAAAGATTTTAAAAATACTGGGTTTCAAAAGCCTCTAAATCATTTGTCAATGACACACAAGTATGTTACTAAGTAATAGGTTATGATTAAGCTTTAGCTTTAAGATTACCGATGGGAAAATGATCTTGAACTATTTTTGAAATTGTGGATCATATAAAGAAATATATAGATAAAAATAATTTGATTCTATTTCTTCTTTGTAATGCTTGTTTTTTATAATTATTCTATAAACAAATGATTTTTCTCAGTTGGATTATTCTCCTAAAAACCACAAAATCGTAACCCACACCTCGAGGCAAAGGCGGAGAAAAATCGGAGCTCGGAGCACTCCGAGGCGCGTAATTCCAGCTGCATTTGGCTTAGGAACAGGCCCAAAAGATCACTGGCCAGCCCGGCTCGAATTATGTCAGTCAGTCGGTTAGTCAGCCGATCTGTCTGGGCCAGGGTTCGACATTTCACTTTTGATTTTCGATTTCGTACTTTCACGAGCCGGGTTTCTGGCCGACTGGCTGACTGGCTGACCCCAGAGTTCAAGCCAGGTGAACTCGACTCAATGTAGAAGCGATGCCGATACAAATGGGAGTTGGGAATGGGAATGGAGAGGGAGTCTGGCTTTTGGCTTCGAGCTGCACAACATTCAATTAGTACATATTAAATCTGTTTGCTTCTTGTTGTTGTTGGCTTCACTCTCTTAACTTATTTTTATAAACAATTTTTTCATCTTCGGTTTTTGGCCAGTCCGAACAATGAAGCGGAACTTAACTCGATTTAAGTTTTTATGAGCGGTATTTTGTAGTTTGTATCTGCTGGCTTGTATCAGCAGACAGCGATAAATTGTGTTATGAAAGTGCACTGCAGATGCAGTGCAGGAAGACTCCCCGACTCCGACTCCGAGTCGAGAGTCAAAGTTGAACAGCGACATGGGCCCAAAATCTTTTGGCCATTGATTGTTACATCGATTTGGGTGATAAGTCTTAAACAATCAGCAGCAGATCAGATTCGGGGAAACGGGGGAAATCACTTTCATAAGCTCTTTTATTTTCGTCAGTTCTTTGGGTGAACTTTTACTTTTGTTTAAACAACGCGAGGACTTTGTTCAGGGGATACTTGAGAATTCTGATGAAAGTTTCAAGGCCCAACAATTCGTTGAAATTTAAAGTTTCCATTTAAGAGGAATTCCACAGAACAATTCTTTATCTAATCAAATGATAATTCAGGCGTAAGCGATTAAGATACATCTGTCAGATAATTGCGCAGAAAGATGAGTTGCGCATCTGAAATATGGGATTCTCTAATAGCAGGTCTTCCCGTATCGAATTAATTGCATAACCCTATCGAGCTCACCCGGATATCCAATTGATATGAAAGCTATTCTCAGCCCGCCTCGATTCATACCAATTATGTAAACTCCGTTGCCACAGTGATATGTCTTCCACACGGAAAGGGTTTCGGGGCTCCAGGAGGAGGTGTACGTACTCCCATCAAAGTTCGATCGCAGTCGTTTCCTAATTTTCGGGTTCCGGGCTGCCCCAGCAGTCGCCTAAATGCTAAATGCATGCCGAGATGCAGATGGATAGCGCTGTTGGGCGGTGGGGGCGTGGCTGCAGCTAACTACTGACGGGTCGTGAGTATCACTCAAATTGCCTTGCCGCATTCATCATCGACCGCCGCGGCGGCCGAAACCGTAAATGTAACATGTGAGCACTAGGGTGGTACTATGTATGTTGTTTTCGGGCCAGTCTTGGGCCAGAAAGTGAAACCCCAAAGTTTACAGGCCAGCTTAAGCTTAAGCTATGATAACCGTTTTAAAATAAAAAGATTCTGAAAGTCATTTATGGCTTCACACTTTTTGTTTATTTGTTTTGTATTTTTATTTGTGTTTGCTTTTTAATAAAAATCTTTAAAACATTTTGGTTAAACAATAAAAAGAATCCTCTATTTTATACCTTGTTATTATATTATTTTAATTACTATAAAAACCACATAGTCCAAAAAAGAAACATTTTATTTTTCATCAAAATTAATCTTTACTTTGGTCCACCCTGATCATCATCCACAAGCTGAGATATTAGGGTTTTTTTTACTGACATTGCTGTATTGGAGCTGTTAGTTTAACCGGTGGGGGGCGTGGTCGTCCAGAGCCGAACTCTTTCGGCAGAGACGACGTCGTTATGTGGGACTCTGTAATGGGCTCTGCTTTGGCACAAATACAAATATGAGCTTGGAGGACCACTTGTCCCCGGCGACAGTTTGCCACTTTCTCACCTCCTTCCTCCTTACTGGAGTGGAAGCTGGGGAGTAGGTATCTCGGGGATACCGATTCCAGAGCCGGGCAATAAAAGTTCATGCGATCTGCAGTTCGGCCTGGCTTTTCATTACTTTATTTTCGAGTCTAACTCAATCTGAATCTGTCTTGCCAACAACAGCAGTGCCGCAACCAACCACAATGCCGGGGCCTGAGCGGGAAAACCTCGGACTTGCAGTGCTCGTTTAAATGCGGCGTCGCAATCGTATTCGTTGTTTGAAAATCCAAAATAGACAGACAGAAGAAAAACAAGAAATAAGTATATTACTAGAGACGACGTTAAAGGTTAAGTCACAGCACTACGAGTTCCAAATACCCTTAGTCCCACTAATTATAATGTAAAAATGTGATTTATTCAAAGTATCAATAAAGCACACCCATCATATGATATCTGATACTTTCTTGGGAGACTCAGCTTGAACTTGGGGATGTCATAAGTTTACTTTATTAAAAAATAGATGCTAATGACGAGTAAGATGATCCATTACAGATATGAATCTTTAAGATATTTTAATTATATCTGATTATCAGATAATCAGGTATTCTTAGTGCTCATATAGCCAAAAAAAAGAAGACTAAAGTCAGTTACACACTTGTCGTAACTCGGCCAAAAGGGTATGCACAGGTCTCGGGAGAACACGGCAGAGAAGGTGCCGGACCAGGAGCAGGAGGCGGTGGTTGTGGCGGGAGGCCAAAAGGAAAACAGAAATCGTTTTTGCGCAATCCTCACAAATCTGATAAGCAGTTAGAGAGCATTAGAGCCAGCACACACACACACACATTGGACAAACAGAGAAACGGAGAAACACATCCAACGACCGGGACTTGGCCAAGTCTTGGGTTTTAGCCTTAACTGAAGTTTTTTCAGTTCCAGCCACAGCATCTCAGCATCAGCATAAAGCCAGCGTCAAGTCAAAATCCGCAACTGGCCCGACCGGGCTAACTTTTGAGTGTTGCAGCACTGACTGAGCTTAGCCGCAGTCTTGGCCCCGGCATCCTCCGTCCTCTGGCTGCGCCTGTCCTCCCCTTAAGATGCCCCACCGCCTCCTGCTTTCCATTGATGCTCGAGAGTCGCGACGTAACATGCAACATTACATGCCTATAATTTGTTTTCACACAGCAGGACGTTTTCACTCCATAAGACATCAGAAAGAGGTCTTAAATGGTCACATTACTGCCATTTCCAACAGCGTTCAAATGGCAGCCAGCCAGCCAGACAGAAAGACTTGGCCAGAAAATCTTCTCCAGCATCTGAGTGGGGCTGTGTGTGCCTGTTGGCTAGATCTGTGCTATACAGCCTTTGGGCCAATGCAATAATGTTTGCTAACTGTTATTTAATATAGTCATTATTTGGCCACAACTTGTCCCACTGAGCAAATGGCACTTCATTCCCCAATTTACCGACGCATCCCCGGAGGCCTTTTTCTTTACCTGTAGTCCCCTCTGAGCGCCCCACGGCATCCTGCCCCAGCCATAAACCGTTGCTAGTCGAACTTTGGCAGACGCAATCTATGGATAGTGCAACATGCACTTGAAGAAAATTTATTAATCAACAAGAGATAGATTTTGTGAGGAAAGATGTTCATTTTAGAGCTCTTCCTTGAACATGAAAATTAAGGATCTTATGGAAATAATTAAAGCTACAGACATAATTATGATTAATAGTAGTGTAAAGGAACTCGGCCCGATGAACTCCTCTTGCCTCAGTGGCCCGCAGATGATCGAAGAGGCTGTATCATCTCCGGTATCTTTCCTCTTCGGTTCCCCTTTTTTCGCATCTCCGGCTAAGCCCCAATTTGGATTATTTGTAGACATTAAATAAGCTGCGACCACTGCAAATGCAGGAGGAATTAAGTCGCGCCAGAGTTAAAAATATCCCGGAGACGTCTCGGGATTGTCTCTTTCTCACTGGGCCTAGATCGAGTTGGCTCGATAAAGGTGCAGCTGCAGTGGAAAGTGGAAGGGGCATCGGACATGGGGCATGGTGAGGCATCTTTTGCACAATTCAATTGAGTGGCAGACGGGGCATTTACATATGAATACCAAGTGTCCTTTACCGTTATAGCCAGTAACAATATAATAATAACAAGCCAAGCCAACAAAAAAAAAAAAACAACAAAAGCCACTACGGCCCACACTAAACAAGTTAACATTAACTTCCAAGACGGCAGCAGCGGCAGCAGTCAACACCAACAATAACAATAACAATAACAATAAAAATAAAAACAAAACAAAACACGAAGGAGAAGCAACAAAAACAAAACACGAAAAAGTATCTTCAAAATACACTTATGCTGTCTTTTTATGGCATATCTTTTACTTATTTGCCCGCACTTAAGTATCGCGGCGCTCGTCTCGCGGCCAAAGCTGTTTTTCAGATTTTTTTTTATTTTGGATTTTGCATTTTTTATTTCTGATTTTTTTCCGATTTGTCTGGTCTTTGGGTTTTGGTTATTTTATTTTTATTTTCGTAAATGAAATGAAATCGAAATATGGGTCGGCGCGCAGTCTGAGTGTCCGAGTGCGATTCGGAGGCAATGTCCCATCCATCGCTCCCACCCCCACCACGCCCCCGTCTCAGACCCCTTTTAGACACAAAAAGAAATTTTTTAAAATCTTCTTTCAAATAAAAGTTTAAGGATTAAGGATATTGATGTCCCATAAAATAAAAATACAAATGAGATTCTGAATCTTTCAAAAAGATCAGAATTATATAGAAATTTTAGATATATTCCATGTTCTTATGATCTTATGGTTTTTTGAACAATTTTTCGACAGTGTACTTTGAAAACTCCTCAGCGGTCTGAACTCGAAACACACTTCCAACAAGAGATGCCAGAAAAAAATTCGAGAGCAATATTATTGGCACGAATTATTAACCTTTTCTTTCGCTGTGCCGTTTTTTTTTTTTTTTTGTTGGTTTCTGATTTTTTCTGTTTCTGATTTTTTATTTTGGTGGTGCACTTTAAGCCCACATCTCGGGCGAGAAATTGGCCCAAACATATGTACGTAAGTATATATCAGCGTATGCGGAATGAGCTCCCAATTCGGCACGAAAGATCGTTCCAATTGGAACATGAGAGCACACCGCCTGCATTCACATTTATAAATTCAAAGAACTTTCACAGAATTAAAGGCCCATAATGAAGTATCTTGGATGTACGTACGTACTGGGTGCTGACCTTGCCCACGGAGTTGGGCGCCAAAAAGTTGCAACCCACTTGGGTCTCGATTAGTAATTTCTCTTCACCTTTTTATACCGTTATAGACAAAAGTATCTTAAGCTGTGCGGATGCGGGATGCAACGCAAAAAAACAATTTATTTCAAATCCCGCCCGGATAACTGATAACTGATTCGAGGGCCGCGATCGTCTGCCTTCACGCAATAACAAACTCAAATACCGGTCACAGCCGCCACACGTCTGCACCGTTTGAACGAAAAAAAGCGAATATCCGCGCAAGGGCGAATAGTCCGCTCAATAATCATCATCATTTTTAACAGTGTACTTTGGTGTAGCCAATTGTTTGGAAATTGTAGATAGTTGGCATCACTTGTTATGCGAATGAGAGCCGAATAGGAAAATTGGTAATAATAATATTATAAGTTATAAATTTGTGAAAATAAATGATTAAAAATAAGATTTCAAAGTCTTGAACCTCTTTTAAAAAAAATGACAGTTTAGTATTCCGATAGTCTTATGATGGAAACAATCGATAGCGCAATCGACATTCTGCATGCACGTGACAACCCTATTACTCAGTTGTTGTTTTTAATTAATGTTTAAATTATTTTAAATAAAAAGGTACGCCCACGCCCAAGAAACCAATATAAACAAGTTAATTATTAAGGGGCTTATGTTGGAAGCCCATTAGCAACAAAAACCCATTAAATAGAGGGGAGAATGTGGATGAATGGACCCCACTTTCATTCATCAAAATATTTGGGCGTGGACGCTGGCACCCAGCCCCAAATGAAGTGGACAAACATGGGAGTTTTTCCTATTCAAAACTAAAACAGCTTACTGTTCTTTACAGAAAAATGGTAGTGCTGAGCTCCTGTTGGTCCCCCATCATCTGGTCAGACAATGTCCGGACGGGCAGCTACGCCGTGGCCGCCTATACGACAGCGCTCTCCGTGGTGCTCATCACAATAATATGCTATATGCTGGCGGGGGGAGAGTCGGGGCAGCTGTACTCGCCGCTTTTCGAAACGGACATCAGGACATCGATGCCCATAGCAGGCGGGTTCTTCATCATCTACTTCCTTCTGATAATCCTGGCCTCATACTTCGTGTATTACGGCATTAAAATCAGGTGCGTATGTTCTAAATTAAAGGAGGTTCTAGATTTATAATTTGTTTCAAAATTATCGCAGCACTCGAGGATGGCTACTGCCTTGGCTGGGACTCATTGGTCTTGCTATTCTGTTCCAGTTCGCCTGGAGCTTGTGGCTTATTGGAGGCTATTATATTTATGTAAGTTTAACTCTTTCGTTGCTCCAGGAATAAAGTTTAAATATCGCCTTTTCTGTTCGCAGCTGGAGCAAACTTTTTCGGCCTTGCTGAACTTCGTTTGGGTGGCCTACAATGTAAAGTATCCCTGGTATCGAAAAAACACTTAAAATCCAATAATTACTATAATTTATTCTTTTCCCTCAGATATACTGCTGGCTGGTGGTGTTCTCGCAGTACCAGATCTTTTTGCAAATCCAGAATCCAAATATTGAGCTGCTGATGCCATAAGAACTGCAGTACCACTGCCATCTCTGAATAACTCGAATATCATATTTAAGATAAACTTTGACGCAGCGCGCAACAACTCCGTCCAGGATCACATTTCTACAAAAACAATTCCATTCCATTTTACAGATGCCTACCAAATAGTTGTATACAAACTTTTATATATTTTACACGCCTTTATACACGTTTAATTGTAATTGTAATGAATCGAATGCCTTAGTCTGCTAAACGACCATTAAATAGATTCGTAAAACTATGTGTTTTGAATATCAACGTTTATTAGCGTAAATTAAGTTTAGGTCTTCTCTAAGTGTACGAGTGTGATTGTGGGTTGTTTACAAAGCGAAAGGTATAATTTGTACAGAAACTGCAAAAGGAAAAGGAAACTGAGGGGCCATAAACCACACGCAGATTATTCAACTAGGAGAAATAAAAGAAATCAGGAAAGAAGTCAGGGACGGGTGTACGAGTAGACTAAATGTACATTAAGGTAATTCTTAGGATCGAATAATTTACAGAGCCTGGTGTTAGACACAGAGCAACGGTGTAGATTCGGTGGAGGTCTAGAGTGAACTCTAGGTCTTTTCCTCCTTCTCCTTGTTGTAGCGCTCCAGCTCCTTTAGGAACTGGGCCTTGGGCTTCATCACATTGGGTCGTTCGCCCCGGCAGTTCGGGCAGAACCACTTGCCTTTGGGCTTGAGCACCAGGGAGACGCACGAAAAGTGGAACCATTCGATAGGGCACAAGTCGTTGTCGCAGAGAATCATCTCGCCGAAGGATATCTGCAAAATAGGTATTATTTAGACTGATTCTTGTGATAAGGGAGGGCTTTTTATAAACTACCTGATTGCAGACACAGTAGGTCGGCTCATCTGGGTCAATTGTCTCCGGTGGCGGTGTCTCCTCTCGTGTACTAGTGTTGGCATTTGATGCGTTCGCTCCACGCACCTTACGCTTCTTTTTCTTGCCCGAATTGTTGCCGCCGCCGCCTCCAGCAGCACCACTTCCACTGGCTCCGGCTCCTCCGCCTCCGGCACCACTGCTTGTGCCTGCGGATCCGCTGGCTAGGCTGCCACTGGCAGCCTGGAGACTGGACTTGCGTCCTTGACCAGCTGCACCACCGCCGCCAAGTGACGATTTGCGTTCTCCGCTTCCTCCTCCGCCGCTGCCGCTGCCTCCGGCTTCGTTGGCGGAGTTGGACTCGTTTCCGCCCATCTCCAGAGAGCTTCCGTTGTTGGCCAGGCTCTCATTCCGTCTCCTCGACCGCTTGCTGCCCGTACGCTGTAAGTCACCGCCTGCTCCGCCGTTGATGTTCCCAGTGGAGCCGTTGTTACCGCCATTGCTGACATGGCTGGAGCGCTCTGAGTTGGGCGTGGATCTGCCACCATTGCCGGAAGATATGGCACCTGAGCCCTGTACCACGCTACCATAGTTCAGGCCGTAGTGGTCCTTGGCTTGGTATGGCAAGCCGTTGCCATTTAGCCCGCCGTTTCCGCCGCTCATGCCCTGGTTGGCCTGTTCTCTCATGGGACTCTGCAGGCGCTGCAGCTTAGATGGCTGGCCATCTTCTAGAAGCGTGGCGTATCGCTCACGCTCCTCCTTAAGGTCCAGATTTTGCTGGTCCGTGTCCAGTTGGCGCAGTTTGCCGTCGATTATTTCCTGCATGTGGTTCACAATCTGCATCTTCTCGTCGCCGAGCTCCTGGGCCTGAATTAGGCTTTGGTGCATTCGGGATATGGTACGCAATCTGCGTCCGGCGTCCGGGGAGTTCTGCAGCGATGTGTACAGGTCGTAGTAGTGATCCACGTCCCGTATGAGACCTGCCAATTGGATGAAAATCGGTTTTCCGAGGTTAGGTTTTTCTTCATCCATTCCGCGGGAAATCTCTTCACAGGTACTCACCTCTGTACTGGACGTCAATGTCCCGGATGCGGGACAACTGGCGCTGAACATCGTCGGGCAGGTTCTCCACCGAATCGATGTAGTTATCCACATATGTGGCCGAATTGATAGCCTCCGACTCGGATGCAATTGGATTTATCATTTTGGGTTGTATTTCGCCGTCTCCCCGCTACGACATCGGGTTCGATATAGATGGGACCGGGCACAAACAGTTCCTCTGGTTCTCTAATGGATTAGTTGTGTAAATATACTCCTGTTCCCACTGGAGTCCACTTTTTGGTTTTTGAATGGCGTTTCTTTCCAACAACTTGCGACTGTACTTGTGTGTGTGTATGTGTGAGATGGTATTATTGCGCATATATGTATGTATACAATGGATGGTGTTTTGCAGCACTACAATAAAGCACTTTGCAGCACTTGACTAAGAGCAGTGTTGGAAAACATATTATTTACCCGGCAAAAGTTAGGTATTTTGAAATAAACTTCTTTGCTTTATCCAAAATATTTAAACATATTGAGATTACCCAAAGCTATATTGGGAAAATTAAAAAAGGAATATCGCCTTTTTACCCTCACAAAAATGTGTATTTGTTTTAAAACTCAATAAAATCAACATGTTTTATTTTAAAATAAGTACGTTAATAAAAGCATTAAGTATTACATGGCCTTGTTTTCTTAGTAATAATTATGATAAATGGAAAAATTCCTGAAATTGGAATGTGTTATCATATAATTTATCAAAGGTGGCAAAATGTTATCTATGACTTATGTCTTTGGCACTTTTTCTTTGTGCATTTAACTTAGTTACTATTTTTTGTGATTCCAGTCCTCCATTTATAGACCTTTTAATTCATCTTCAGAACTTTTAAGCAAGTTATCCAAGTGCAAACTGCTACTCTCATGCTTGGTTAGATTGTACTTGTACCGGAAGTACACATCGCACAGCTCGCACCTGTTGGAAGGAGTTCTTCAATTACACAAAATAAAATAAATATTTTTAATGGCGTTTACCAAAAGGAACGCTTTCCCGTGTGCACCAAAATGTGATTCTTGAGTTGGCATTCAAGCAAAAATCCCTTGAGGCAGATTTCGCAGTGGAACGGAAGTCTTTTGTGGGTTTCCATATGGCGTTTCAACAAGCCCGGACCTCGGAAAGCCTCCTGGCAGACCTTACACTTAAACGGCTTAGCGCCGCTATGGGAATTCTTGTGCACCTTTAGAGCGAACCTGGAAGTATAGCTTTTCGGACACTCGCTGCAGAAATAGCGTCCATCCTTCGCCTCCCAATCCGCCGGCACATTGGCCTTGTTTAAGCGATTCATCACGACTCGTGGCCCAGCTCCATGCACATTCCTAAACTTAAAAAAAGCCACAAATAATAAAACCAAACATGGAGTTATTAAAAATTATTTCAGACTTGCCTTTCGTGCTTTTGTCGCAAGCTGCCACTGGAAAAGCACTCGCTGCAGTGGTTGCAGGGGAAGGGCTTTTCCCCTCGGTGGCGAACTCTTATGTGGATATTACAATCGTAAGACACATAGAACTTTCTTGGACACTCTGGGCACTGGAAGTTCTTCGTGTTGTTGTGTCGGAGCATGTGCTTCTCCAAGTGGCAGGCTAGACGGAAAGCGTTTCCGCAAATATCGCAACCATAGCTGAGCGGCTTGGTCCTATGTTGCTCTCGCCTTCTCCTGTTGATCTCTTCCAGAGTCAACTTTGGAGGTTTTATTTTTGGAACCGTTTCCGAACTCTCCTCCTTTTTATTACATTCATTAAGCACAACCTTGTATACACTGCCTTCTCCTTCCAGGCTACCGATTTCCTCCCTAGTTTCGCACCTGACGATGCTAGATATCTCATTACATTTGTGCTTCGGTTGTCTTGTTCCCATTCTATCCTTATGCCCTTCAGTTGAACCGTCAGTAGCTTTCTCCTTGCTGTCTAAATGTTCTTCATCTTCATCTGTCGATAAGTCCGCATCTGACACAGAATACTCGTCTAGAACAGACGCCTCGAGGCTCTTTTGGGTGCATTCTTCGTAGAGAACGTTCTCCAGTTCCGTTTCAATGTCATCGTCGCTTAATTGAGATTCATATGGAAATATTTGTCCTTTGGCTTGTTTGAGTTTGAAATCTGTTTTCAGACAATTACTTCGGAATTCCATAGCTCTTTGAAGACTTTCGTGGCAATTACTACATATTCGATCTGGCATTCCCTCCTCCTTTTGTATCTGCAGGAATATATTTTTAAATTATTTATTTATACAAAAAAATGATACATAAAATAATAAACATTTCCAATGTGTTTGAAACATAATAGGTACATATTAGTGTTTACAATTCTAGAATATTCCAGGGGGTGGTGGAAACATGAGTCCAAAACAACTCCCATTATGGTTTACAAACAAATCCACCCCTTCGTGGCCACCTACCCTTACTCCAGCGATGACTTCTATGTAGTAGAGAAGCACGTTGTTCTCATCGGCCCAGAGGTCCTTGTCATTGGAGTCTCGCCCCAACATCCGATAGCATACGCGGCACCTGTTCCCTATATGGTTGTTGTTGTCCTCCTGGGACTCCTCCTCGTCGCTGGTGAAGTCCTCAGAAAATGCCGTATCCGAAGTGGGAGCCGTACTGTTCGCCTTTGTTTTGTCCGGCAGGAAGAGCTCCACCAATTTTAAATTCGTACGCTTCAGTGCCATTTGTAAATCACTTTTGTGAATGCATGACAAGTTTCCCTTTAAGACAAATATTTTGGACGTGAGTGGAATGTTAATGGAATGTGTGTATACAAAGGAGTTGTTATCGAAAGACACACCCAATTGGAGTCGCCTTTTGTCCTTGATTTCCTCATCTTTCACAGCCTCACCGCAGATTAGCAGCCTGTTACTGTTTTAGGCTGGAGATTTTATCCTAAAACCGTCAAATCGGTTGAATTTGGCCGATAAAGACAAGCGACCTTGGCCTTGCCGGCAAAATGCAAAAATTTTGCAAATACTAAAAACACATGACAGTGTTGCGAAACGGAGATGAACAGGGTTGCTCCTGAGATAACTCCAAAAGGCGCGACTTTTGAATCGATGAAGTAGATAACATTAAAATAGGCAAATATAGTATCCTATCCTATCCAATATCTTAGTCGCTCCCTATTCATTTAGCTTTTGGTCTTGGATGTGATGATTCTGCTCTTCCTGGTTCTTTTTGTGTATTTTGGAGCGGTAATGAGTTCCCAAGCTGCTTTTTCGATTGAATTTCACTTTGCACAATTCGCAACTGAAAAGTAGGACAAAGAACGAATAAGGAAATAGATATCCTTTAAGTAAAACTCATCCCAACTCACTGATATGGCTGCTCCCCCGTATGAACAACACTATGCAGCCGCAGTGACTCCTTATCCAAAAAGGCCTTGCCGCAAATGTGGCACAGGTGGGGCCTGTACACAGGACTCTCCTTGTGCCGCCGCTCATGCTTCAGTCTTATATTGCAGTTTTTGAATCGCTGGCCACAATATTTGCAAACGTAGGGCAGTTCGCCCCGGTGCTTGATTCGAACGTGGAGCTTTAGCAAATGCATCGTAAATTCGCTGCGATCACATTCCTGGCATTGGAACTGTTTAACGCCCATATGCCGAGTAAGATGGACATTAAAGTTTCCCTTCTCACTGAAAGTTTTCCCGCACTGATCGCAAATGTAGTGTCCTTGTTCGAGGTTGCGCTTTCCGGGGTCTCTCTTTTTTCTCACTTCAAAGATTTCTTTTGGTTTAGTTGGTCTTCCTCGCTTTTTACACTCAGTTGGTTCTTTTAAAGTTATTTCAGGACCGGATCCAAGCGGAGTAATATGTTGTGTTGGAAACACAGTGTCCTTTCCAGTGACTGGTTCCATTTTTATTGAATTTTCACTCGTCAGCGGATCCGAATCATTGGCAGTAGGTGAGGAGAAGAAAAAGGTATCATCCGTGGTCTCATTACAAGAAGTCTTTGCTTTCTGATTTATTTCTCTAGCACTTGAACTCAGTTCACCCGCATCCTGGCACTTTTTGGACCAATAGTTGTTCGTTAATAAGCATCGCTCCCGAAAGACAATGGCAGAATCAAGATCCAATAAACACGACGAACAGATTCTGTTAGGAACGCCATCCTGGTCCGCTAACTAAAACATTTAAAAAGCATTTATATCCTTTCATTTTTAATAATCGCAGAAAACAAACCAAAATTCCTGTGAGCTTGAATATATTGTTGATGATTTCGGAGCTGTCCTTGTCGAAAAGATTTTTAGCCTTTTCTGCCTCCAAATTACAGATACGGCACAGTAAGGACATTTTCCCCAAGTATCTTTCAGATTCATGAAGTTGTTTGTTTTGAGATACTTCGCTTAATGAGTTATTTTCTTTATTTATTAAGTGCATGGTGAATGGCAAATCCTATCCGTGTGACTGTCCTTTTTTTATTTAAATTTAAGCGGTAATTTTTTTGTAATTAATTGTTGGATTTAGTATCCTATATAATAAAGTTTCTATTAAAGAAGCTTAAAATATAAACAGTTTATTGAAAAATGTGCCTTAAGACTACAAAATATTTCTTCTATATAAGTCAGTATCAGCTTTTTGAGGTAATTTTTAAACTTATTATTTATAATAAACATTAAAAAAACATAAAAAAAAAGATATAATGTCAAAATTAAACAAAAAAACGGTTCTCTAAGTTTATAAAACTAAAAAAAAATGATAATGCTAGGCAATAAAAGTAACTTGGAAATTAAATCGAATGGCAAGCCAGTGCCGATTTTTTATAAAGAATATTAAAGAATAAATGTCAGTAGCTTATGTTGTTTGGATGAAAAAAATCGGTCAAGGTTCTTTTTCGATGTCTACGACTGCACCTGCCATTTTCTGGTGCTTTTTTGATCGTAAATGATTTTTTAAATATTCCATACGCGAAAAGCTAACGCTGCATGTTTCACATCTAAAATAATAAAATATTCCATCAGATTCAGAGAAATTTTGGATAATGGTTGGCTCACCTATGTGGTTTCTGGCCAGTATGAATGAACATGTGCCTCCTCAGAAAAGTCGGTGTATTAAACTGCTTTCCACACTCTTCGCATTGGTACCTCTTGTCTCTAATATGTTGCAGTCTGTATAATAATATATATGTAGTTTCATTCAGAATATTTTTGTAAATCAATATGCAAACCTCTCATGACAACTGCGAGCTGAGCTGGTGAAAAAACACAATTGGCAATACCCGCACGGGTAGGGTCGCTCGCCTGAGTGACGCACTCGCTCGTGAAGCTTCAACAGGTGTTTTGTCACAAACCTCCTATTGCAACTTTCGCAGGCAAAGTTTTTGACACCCAAGTGGCGCAGGCGATGATTTTTTAGGTTGTCCACAGTCTTGAGATATTTTCCGCACATATTGCACTGCAATTCCAAAGCTTTGCGCGGGGCTTTGGCAGGAGGAATGGATAGAGCCACTGTAGAGGCTGTCTTTGATTGATTTTCGAGTTCTTTAGCTGGTGGACTGTGATTTATAGACATAGTGGGGTCATCTGGGGTCTGTTCCCGTTCAGATGCATTGTCAACCTTGAAATTGTCTTCAACTATAAGACGTTTAAGATCTATAACTATATCATTTAATTCGTGCAGCTCATCTAAAGGAGATTCCGACGCTTTCGGATAAGTTTCTTCATCCGAAGATTGAGACTCGATGGCAATCAAACTGGATGTGTGGTAACAAGGCTCCAGTCCTTGGCTCCCTTGGGCTAATCTATTCTGATTTCGAAGGCACCGTTCCCGAAATCCGCTTGAAAGCTGCAACTGCTCATAGCACCTCGTACAAATGTGACGCGGGAGGTCCATCTCTTCCCTCAACTGCAAATGTAAAAACATTAAATATGTATGAACACATATGTCTGCAATCAGAAACTTACATATAATCCAGTGATTACTTTAATTCTAGCAATTATTTCCCGATTTTGGTTGCCGAATATATTCTTGGGCTGCCAGGCCAAGATATCTTTGCCACAAAGTCGACATTTTACCGCCATTTCGGGTTACCGCCAGGTTCTTGGTATTCAGGATTATACTTTTTGAAGCGAAGGTTTAATTTTCTTTATATAATTATTTATTTAATAAGAAAACCGAACTAAATTCTAATAAACTTCTCCTAAAACGGAGAAGACGCGCACACGATTTTGTGCGTGGATGGTTCTTGTTAGCGTTGCCAGATGTCTAAAATAACTGTTCTTTCGAAGGGCTTTCGAAGGCTTTAGTGAGAAATCTTTTTTAAAAATATATTTTTCAAAGCTTTTACGAATAAACTTTTATCTCAGAAATACTAGTTTTTTATTGTGTTGTCATACAAAATATATATGAATAATAATTTAAATATTATTATTCAACAATTGTTACTAAATACATTACATTTTTTTTTATTAAATTTATTAGAAAGAAATTAAAATAGAAACTACATTTAATGACAATGAAATATCCTAGTTACAAAACAGCATGATAGATAACTATGTAAGTATCTCTTCCAGAATAGTCTCATCACAGTCGAAAACCTCGGCTGTGTCCTCCTCCAGCATATCCTCCTCCATTTTCGGCTCTTCACCCTCCAAGTACTCCTCCTGGCTCTCGTCCAAGTCGTCATAGTCGGCTTCGTTCTCTTCCGAGTCTTCCTCTTTATGACGATGGCCGTAGGACGACTTATGTCTCTTCCGTTTGGGGTCATCATCATACTCGTTCACCTCATCCGTAATCTCGAGGTTTTCGCGCTTCCGATGATACTTGCTGAAGTGGTGCCGCCGCAGACAATCGGCCGTTTTAAACTCCTTATCGCAAGGCTCGCAACTGAAAATGTTCCGTTTTAATAAAAATTATAAATTAAAAGAATACAAGTTTCTTACTAAAAATTTTCCCCGGTGTTGCATTTTATCTGGTGTTTCATCCTTCCCTTGTCGCTATTGAACCTTTTGTCACAGAAGTCGCACGGAAACATTAACTCATCGGAGTGATAAATTCTGTTGGAAAGACCAAATATGTTTCAAACAACAGATAAGAGTTTGGACAACATTCTATAGATGATTAGAAACTATTATCTAAGATACCAGATCACGCACCTTTCGTGTCGACAGCGGGCAGGGCTATTTCCGAAGCCCTCTCCACAGAAGTTACAGACGTACGGCTTTTCGCCCCTATGAATAACCCGAACATGCATCCTCAGCATGGGCTGGGTGTAGAACTTGCGTCCGCACTCGTTGCATATGAATTTCTCGTCGTAGTGGCGAAGCTTGTGGTCCTTCATGTTGCTCAGGTCGGCAAAGGACCAGCCGCACTGGTCGCAAACGTATCGCTTATCATTTAAATTGGGTTTTTTTTTTATCCTTTTCGGTCTCTGTGGAATCCCCTCCGTCGCTGCAACCATCAGCATGGGCTCCAGATGGGAGCTTGGCTCACTCTTCAAAGGAATCTGTAATCGCTTGAGCCTAACGCGAGGAGATTGCCTGTTATGCTTAGAATCCTTGTCATCCTCAATGTCGTCGGATGACCCTTTACCATTCTGCTCCAAAGTATCTGGTTCCGATTTTATTAGAGGGTGAGGGTCACAGCCCTCGGTGGCAACCTCTGAGGTCTGATTTTTATGAAAACTCGCATCTGTTTGCAAACAACGCGCCCGAAATGCAATGGCATGGCTTAGGTCCAAAAGGCAGCATGAGCAGATGTGCATGGGCAACTGGGCCTCAAACTTCAACTGTAAGTATGAATTTAAATAAACAGTTTACGGAAATTGTCCAATTATCTCCACGGGGATCTGGACTCCAGCACTCACCGCCAGGCCAGTGACTTGTTTTATCGCTATTAGTATCCTTCGGTTGCGGCGCTCGAAAATGTTTTTTGGATCGGCCGTAAAGATTTGTTCGCCGCATATTCGACACTCATTGGTCGCCTCCGGTGGCATTGTATTATTTACAAATTTCGAATAATTATTTTGTGACGCTGGATGTTACGATTTTGTACGTTTTAGTGTGACCAACGCAAGGTAACCGAAAACACGCTGGTAAAGCCAATTTTGTTTATTTTTCGTGGCACCTTAATTACTAAACAAGCTTTAGAATCTGATTACAATTCCTTATATAAAAATCATTTAAGGAATTTATTTTAATTTATGATACTATTTTTATAAATTAATAATTAATTAATTTAATTTTGATAAACCAGTGTGTACACTATATTTGCAGCGTCATCTCTGCTTCTTCCTATTGGCCATTCAAAAATGCCATTCACATGGAATTAATAAATCAATAAATTACTTTTGTTTGTTTACTAAAATGCTCTCGCTGCGCTCACTTTGCCGAACTTGCGGCAAAAACCTCGAGAACTTGCAGAGTACAAAGCTGTTTTCAAAGTCCAACTATCAGCTAATTAGTCTGATTGAAAATATAACCGATATGTTTGTAAGCTTTCTGTTATTTTGATTTATGAAGAATAACTACGTTTTTATCTTTTAGTTGAATTTTGACAACTACATGCCGGAGCTAATATGCCAAAAATGCAAAATGCAGTTGGAGAAAATGCTTGACTTTCAAAAGATGTGCCTGGAAGTCCATAAGACTTTCCTTGAGTTCAAAAAGAAGGAAGGTCAATCGAATAATAATTCTGTAGAAGAATTTTCAATTGAGATCCTTGTTGATTCTGAGGATTCAATTCCACCAGAAGGCGAGGAGGACCAACATGAAGGGGAATGCCAACAAGAGCAGGAGCAGCAACAGCTTCAAGAGCCGGATGTAGATGAAAAGAAAGGAAACAGCCCGGAGACACTTAAAAAAATCCAAGCAAGACAGGCGAGGCAGACAAAACGGAGTTCAAAGACCTGGATTTGTGAGCAATGTGGCGGCGAGTTTAAGTGTTCCACCTACCTCAAGCTCCACCAGCTTCGGCACACTGGACAGAAGCCTTTCGAGTGCGATGTTTGCCACGCCAAGTACTACACAGAGAACGAGATGCAACGCCACCGGATATTGCACTCAGATGCTCGTCCTTATGCCTGCCGTTTCTGCCCAAAAACTTTTCGCGGTTGCAGCAGCAAGGCCGTTCACGAAAGGTCGCACACCAACGAGCGACCCTTCCAATGTCAGTATTGCGACAAGGCGTTCACCTCAACATCTACGAAGCAAAGGCACGAAATGCTGCACACAAACAACCGAAAGTTTCAGTAAGAAACCTTATATACTTTTAAGAATTTTGTAACAATCCAATTACTCTTATTTTTAGCTGCGATACATGTGACCAGTGGTTTTTGCGCTCCACGCACTTGGCTCTGCACAAAAGCACCAAACTCCACAAGAAAAGACTGTGTAACTCTGCCTTATCAACTTAATATCAACCCTTAGTTTACCTTGATACACAAAAAGAAGTACAAATAAAATTAGCATTAAGAACTACAACAAAAAACAATATCTATGAAGTTGGTGAAACCACTGCGAAAAATTGAATTTTTAAAACGTATTTTGTTAATTTTGTATAAATAAAACTCACACTGAACTATTATTAACTCTTTGAGGATCACAAAAATTTTTTAAATTAAAAAGAATTATTGTATTTCATTCAGATTTTTAAAAAGACGTTAATGTCAGCGCAGTGTGAATGGCAACTTTCTTCTTCTTAACCATAAACAATTGAGTCTGTCTGGATCGATAAGGTTGCTCTTGCTTGGCGGCTATGGAGGATATGTGCAGGACCTGCACGGGAAAATCCAATCCCGAAACCGCAAAAAGTTTATTCGAAATATCCAGTCCACTGCTCAACCACATTTACACATTGACAAACATAGTAGTGAGTAGTGGTGGACCATGGAATAATTAATTAGTGAATTTTTAATTAAAGCCGGCTTGTTTCAGTTAAAGGATGATGTGGATTTTCCAAGGTTTATTTGCCAGCAGTGTCAGCATGACCTACAGATTGCCATCGACTTTCGCAGGGTCTGTCTGGAGGCCCAAGAACTACTGGAACTGAAGAAAAAGAAGGTCGATGATTCTGGGCTGGAGGCTTGGATCGAAGAAGACAATCCTTCAACAGCTATTCCTGCCACGGACACGAATGAGACCCAAAAGTCGCCAATATATCACACGGAGGATGAGTTGGGGGCAGAGCAGAGGGTGCTTCGTTTTCCAAATGAGAGGCAGACGTCTGCCACAGAGCAGATAGCGGCTGTGTTCCTGGAAGAGCTGGATGACAAGGATAGCGAGGTCCTAGGAGAGAGTCTGGAAGTCAGCAACTCCGCCGAACTACAAAGTATTCCTGAAAGTATCATAGAAACTTGTGACGATTTTGAAACCGTAGACATCGCGTGCAGCAACTGTGGGGTGGGTTTCTCTTCTCTGGAAGAGCTAAGGACACACAAATACCAGCTGCATGATGTCTCATTCGACACCAGGTGATGGCCTTTAAAAAAATCAAAGTAATCATAAATTAGACCAGATCTAATATGTATATTCTAGGTTCATTTGCGGACACTGTGGCGAGGGCTTCCGATCAGCGAGTGGCCTATCGAGGCACTGCAATGTTGTCAACCTTCCATTGACCCACAAGTGCGACAACTGCCCCATGAAATTCCCCAACGCGATCCTGTGGGAGACCCATAAGGAACGATGTAATGCACCTGTGGATGCCAGGCTGATATGCCACATATGCGGCAAGCAGCTGGCCAACACAACCAACCTAAAAAATCACCTGGTGCGACACATGGGAACTCGTTCCCACAAGTGCAGCAAGTGCGACGCTGCCTTCGCCCTGGCCAGTGAACTCAACGTCCACATAAAATCTCATAGTTCCGAGCGGCCATATGCCTGTCGGTATGACTGCGGCAAGACCTTCAGATACTGCAGCGCCCGCAGCATCCACGAAAGGTACTCATTCTCGATTTTTTCCATCTATTTGAGCCAAGTTAATAGAATCATCTCATCAACAGGATTCATATGGACGAAAGCAAACGACCCTACCGATGCGAATTTTGTCCAAAGGCGTTTGTTACGCCAAGCGATTGCAGAACCCACCAAAAACATCACACTCTGACGCGCAATTACAGGTATACCAGAGACGCTGCCTTCTCTAAAACACTGCTTCTAACTCTGATTATTTTATTTATAATATTACTATGATTCCAGTTGCGACCCCTGCCGTATGCGTTTCAAACACATAAAGCACTACAATCACCACTTGAAGTCGAATACTCACAAGACTGTTGTAATGCGAGTGAAAGCACAAAACCAATGAATCTCCTCCTGCTTCCACAAAACATTGCATTTTCAATTGGAATCTCACTTCCTCAGCAGCATTTTATTATTAAATAAACAAGTATTATAAAAATACTCATTAAAATCCACTTCAAGTTCCAACTATGTAGTGACTTGAAGGGTAACTCATGAAAATGGTGTTTGTTTAAAAGACAACGGCAGCTGGAATGATCTTCTCGTTGTCATAGATCTCCTTGGCGTAGCACAGGTTGGGGTAGTCGAAGGCGGCTCCGTAACGGTTCTTGCATCCGGAAGTAGCCTTATCGCCGGGGTTGTACACGGGCTGGCCCACGATGTTCGAGGTGGCGAAGTTGCAGGTGAGGACAAAGTGGTTGTAGAAGTCCTTGGAGAAGCGCACGGCCGAGCATCCGACGTGAGTGTTCTTTTCGGCCACAGCAATGGTGAACTTGGCCACGTTCTTGTTGGGCAGATCCTCGGGGAAGCTGGCCAGGATATCGGGGGAAGCGTTGGAGCGCTCGGCGAACCAGTTCTCGATCTGCTCCTTGATGATTTCCGCATCCGTGTACTCGGTCTCAGCGCCACTGTAGCTGAATATGGCATTGTTTTGCCCGGCGTAAGCGAATCTCTCGGTGCTGCGGCACTTGTCTGGGAGGGATTCACAGGTCTTCACATTGAGCAGGGCCAGATGGGACAGCTCCTCGCACCAGGCCATCTTAGCCATGCGTATGGCCTTGGGAAGTCCTTCGATTTTACCACCGGCAACGTTGTTCCTCAACTCGTTGAACAGGGTCAGGATCAGTTTCTGGTGGGGCGCAACTGCCACTTCTCGCACATCCTTGGGGCAGTTTTCACTGAAGTTCTGGAAAAGGATACGATGTACTTGGGTTAGATTAAACTATGAGTTCCTACCCCCTTGTTGTTGCAGGCAATGTGCTTGTCCAGGCAGGTGGGCAGGGCACAGTAGTCGACTGCAAAGGCGATGCCCAGGAAGGCAGTAACCAGGATCAAAGACTGGATTGCCATGTTGACTGTTGGAACTGTTTCTGCTGGTGCTACTGAAGTTTAGACCGTTGCAGGTTCGCTATTTGTACCCAAGCTGGGGATATATTATACCACTAAAATAGTTATTGTTTGGGTTGGTTTCCCACCTTGTTTTTCCAGGTGGCTTCTGGAGAATATCTGGACAGCCAACATATGTACTCCGCCTAGCCGGAGGAGGGCTATATAAGCCGAGCTTTTCCTTAAGGTTCTTCAGAACTAAGTCAGCCGCCAAGACCGAACAACATGGTGTTCTCCAAGACAATCCCAGTATTGGTCACTAGCCATTTGATTTGGTTTGAGTTCAAGGCTTCCGAAATGTCATTTCCTGTTCAGTGGCATCAGAAGTCCAAGTACTCGAGCTGTCCTTAAGGCTGAAATGTCCTGGAGCGATGGATCTTTGCACTTATCTGGAGCTACTCAATGTGATGGCCTGCGAATTCCTTCCAGATAAGTGCCGCGGTGGCGATAAGTCTGAGAACACGGATGCTTCCTCCCGAGATCCTGGCCATTTTCCCAGAAAAGGTTATTAATTTACGGACTATTCATGTCCTACAATGTGTATTCCGCAAGGAAAGTATTAATAAACTATTAAAAGACTCTGGTATTTGTTTAGACTATTTTCTTTATTAAATCATATCATATCATGCCAGAGGTATTCATTCATCGAGTCGACCGTCCTCGGCATTCGTTTGGATGTCGTTCTTGTACAATTAAAAACATACAGTATCACAATCATATGCAGGTATACAATATATTATCTATCTTCGTCTCGGGGGCCCAGACCCAAACCACACTAGACGGAGTCCAGCCCCTCAATGATTCTAACCTTCTAAGTCGGCGCTAAGCTTGTGATGGTGCAATAGAGTTAGGGATTGCATACATACTGAAGGGAATCCGAACATTCAATCGAGTTAGTTAGTCAGGGATTTGGGGCTAAAATAAAAATAAAATAAAAGGAATACGTGAAATGAGTTGAACAACAAATGGGGAGTCACAATAAGTGTTGGGTTGGCAAGGAGATAAGACGACACACAACTTAAGCCACTTATGAGTAAAAAAATAAAAAATATTTCCATTAATTTCCAGTAAGGACCAGTACATGTCAGAGTTGGGACTTTCTTGTGTGCGAGGGACTTACAAGATACAACAATTACGACTACTATGCTAGAGCTAACTAAGTAGGAACGCGTCATTACTTCTCCTTGGGAGCCTTGTCGAATATGTACTCCTTGGCCATCGAATAGGCCAGGCCAGCGGTCAGGCAAGCGACCACGGTTCCCTGGGCGGCCACACGCAACTGCATCAGGAATACGCTGGTGCTCATAGTGCCACGGTTCCGGTATTTGTAGGCTCCGATCGCTCCAGCCGCCACAAATCCGGCGATGCCTGCGGAACGAAAGTAAAAATAATTAGATTGTTGTTGCTATCTGGCTGGGTTGGTCAGCTGATAAAGGCCAGACATCCCATAGACACACATGCAAGGCTATGTCTCAAACACTAGTGCAGTTTCAGTTTTGTAGTTTATAATCTTCAGTTACAATCATTATTATTAAAAAAAAAAAAAGCTTGAGTTACAATCATTATTATTAAAAAAAAAAAAGCCAAGTACTCAACTCTGCCGAGAGTCAGCTGGTAGTTGTTATATTCGCACACACCCACACAGACAAGCACCTGGCAATTTCGTACACGCGTCAAGGCAAGGAAGCCAATGTGACGTCACGGATGTGTTAATGCATAACTTTCCATTGGCGCTCGCATCATTGCGAACTTGCAATTACGGTTACATCATTTACTTTCCAGAACGATGGCGGACAGAATCCGTTTTACCTCTGAACCGTTATATCACCGGATTTCAGACAAAATTTCCAATTGGTATTAACCTCTATGCGTGAATTACATGGCCAGGGTCAAGATTAGCCGACATCCTCGAGCGGGCACACATATGTACATATATTTCATCAGCCTCTAGCCAAAAGTTTCCATGTGACGTCACGGACCCACTGAACTTGCGCGTGAACATGGGGATGTACATGGCCAGAAAATAAATGTCACTCACCCACTAGCATGAAGGGCGATTCCTTCGCCTTCCTGGACAGTTTGTTGCTCTGGGCAGCATCCTCGTCACTTTCGAAAAGGGATTTTGAACTCATGTTGAAGGCGGGTGATTTGATGGATCGTTTTTGAGCGCTTTTGAGTAGCAGTCTTCAAAAAGTTTATGGTGTGACCATTCGCGGGTTGCGCCTTTTTTGCGAAAAAGGTACTAACGCGTGCGAAACTTTGGCTTTTTTTTAAAGAATTTTAAATAAGTATAAGTAAGATTTATAAGCATACTTTATAAATCTATAAAGTATAATAAAAGATGTAATATATATTTTACACTGATTCAGGCTTTCTGTTAACCAAATAGAGTTGCTTTATCTTGATATGCATTTTATAGGGCGCCATTTATTAGCTTATTTAATTGCAAATAAAAAATGGCATTCCTCCGATCGCAGGGGCTTTTATAACATAGTCATTCATTAGAACATACATTTTATCTAATCCGACAAACTTTTGTATTAAAAATTACGGCCGAAAATTTATATCGGCTTACGGCCGATGTTACCGTGCGTTTCCGCCAGGTGGCGTCCCCAAAACATCTGTTTTCGTGACATAATTTTTGTAGGGGCGAAGAAGGAGGCGGATTGCAGAAACCGACGTTGCTTTGCTTTAGCCGCAAGCTCTGTTTTAAATTCGATAGTGTTTAACAAATTGACAAGTGCCACCACCATCCGCACCGGCTAACCCGAAATCGTGCAACACCGCCGCAGCAATGACGGGTATTATTTCGATCGTAACGAGACGGCTGCCCCAAACTCTGGGAATGCGAGCCCTGCGGAGTCATGAGGTAAATCAGAGGGGGGCTCGATCAGCGGGGAGGGGCTGTCAGACACATAGCTGGATATATATATGGATTGGGAGCAATACATCTACGACCGACACCTTCCCTGCTCGATTTTCACAATCAGATTATGTAATTGCATGGGTGTGTGTGTGCGTGCGTTTCTGAAGAAAATGGCAAAAAGTTGCTGAGGCTGCCGGGCCTCCAAAATGAAAAACCTGTGACGCACGCCGCACGTGATCCACCTGCACCCTTTTCAATCGCCACCCGATTGTGCAATCAACAATTTCAAAACTGTATGTATGTATCTTCCACAGCTGAAACGTTGCATCCGCCAGTATTCCCGATTAGTTGCCGTATCGGTTGCCCAGCGGCAGCAGCTCTTCCGTCAAGATGCCACGACACTCTGCCAGGAGGCCCCAAGGTAATCTGTTGCTTTACGCGTTCAAGAACCCCATCATATTCAAGAATTCCTTTCATTCGCACAGGGTTTTAGCCTGGCAAGGCATCCATACCACGTCTAGCATGTGGTCAGAGCAGGTGGTGAAAGTGCCGCCGTTCGCCGATTCCATTGCTGAAGGTGATATCAAGTATGTACCACATAGCACACCACCATAATCCAAAATTTAACCCAAAACACTGTTCGAAAGGTTCACGTGCAAGGTTGGTGACTCATTTGGTGCCGACGCGGCCGTTATGGAAATCGAGACCGACAAGACGACAATGCCCGTGCCTGCTCCCTTCGCTGGAACTGTCACCGAAATCTTGGTGAAGGATGGCGACACTGTCAAGCCCGGCCAGGAGCTTTTCAAGATGAAGCCTGGTGCGGCGCCGGCCGGAGCACCTGCTCCAGCAGCTGCTGCCCCAGCGCCCGCTGCCCCAGCAGCTGCGCCTAAGCCTGCACCGGCTCCGGCTGCGGCTGCAGCACCCAAGCCAGCCGCTGCCAAGCCCCCACCACCACCACCGCCGGCAGCTGCACCACGTCCGCCTCCGAAGGCCCCGCCAGCAGCCGTCGTTAAGCCGGCTGTGGCTCAAGTGAAAGTGCCGCCTGCAGACGGATCGCGCCAAATTCTGGGCACTCGGTCCGAGCAGCGCGTTAAGATGAACCGCATGCGGCAAAAGATCGCGGCCCGTTTGAAGGATGCCCAGAATACATGCGCTATGCTCACCACTTTCAACGAAATCGACATGAGGTAAGTGCCACATTTAAGAGAAACTTTTAAGATTATTGAATTTATGAAGTTCACATTGAGGTTTTGAAATCAACCAATACAATTACTGACTACGATTAAAACTAAATAAAAACAGAGCTAAAAACACACTTGAAACCACCACATAAAAACCAATAAATTAACCAAAAGCTTATCGGTTAGAACATTTTTTGCCCCCATGGAGCCATGTGTGGCTAAAAATATTTGTTTATAAAGTTCTAGTAGCTCTAAGCACCATTTGTACTTTCCTAACCTATTCTATTTACTTTTGCAGCTACGCCATGACCTTCCGGAAACAGAATCTGGAGACCTTCGTCAAGAAGTACGGCATTAAGCTTGGTTTCATGTCCATTTTCTCGAAGGCCAGCGCCTATGCCCTGCAGGATCAGCCAGTGGTGAACGCTGTTATCGATGGCACGGTAAACACGCCCCCGCCCCACCCATGTCCGCTTATCTCTCTACTACAGCTTGGTGACGTTGCTTGATAAGCAGCGTTGTTTAAATTTTCGCTTATCACGCGCTTCTTTTATTATTTTCCCTTTTGTTTATGCAATTTCCGCAGAAATATGCAAAATATTCTGTTGTCAAGAGGCTATAAGTGAGTTGTTTTTTCAGGATATTGTGTACCGTGATTATGTGGACATCTCGGTGGCGGTGGCTACTCCTCGGGGTCTTGTGGTGCCCGTTATTCGTAATGTTGAAAGCATGAACTATGCGGACATTGAGATCGCACTGGCCGGCCTGGCAGACAAGGCGAAACGTGATGCTATCACCGTCGAGGATATGGACGGCGGCACTTTCACCATCAGCAATGGCGGCGTGTTTGGCTCCCTAATGGGTACGCCTATCATAAATCCTCCACAGAGCGCTATTCTGGGCATGCATGGCATCTTTGAACGACCCATTGCCATCAAGGGAGAGGTTAGTCCATACTCCATTACTTTTTCTGATTCCCTTAATTCACTTTTTTTTACCAAACCATAAACAGGTCAAGGTTCGTCCCATGATGTACATTGCGCTCACCTACGACCACCGGATCATCGATGGCCGTGAGGCTGTCCTGTTCCTGCGCAAAGTCAAGGCTGCCGTTGAGAACCCTGCGATTATTGTGGCCGGCTTGTAGAGTGAATTGTTTTAAAGTGCGTCCACGACCCTCACTTGATATTAGCCTTATTTCATTGAAACGTATCTTTTGGTTATTTATTAGTTTATTTTTTCCAGTGTTACAAAAAGATATACACCTTTTTCGATTTGCATATTCTGAATTAGTCAAAATAAATCTGACCGTGGATATTTACGTAAGAATAATTTCGAATCTGTTTCTGCCGTCGACCTCGCCCTGTGCACCGATCATTTAATGTAAACCTAAGATACTAAAAGCAAAATCATAATAAAGCGATGACGAATATTGACCAACCAGAATGAATGCCATTTTTCTAAAATATCTTAGCCCTAATTAACACAGATTGGATTTGATGAAACAAAAACTGAAGCTTTCAGTCATTCAACAAGGTTATCTTATCAACATTCAAACTCGTAACTGCCTTATCTTATTTTCCGTGCACGGTTGGCTTTTAATTAATTGGGTAGTTGTGTGCCCGATCTAAGCAGTTTATTATAATTAATGAACCTTTCGAGAGTCATGAGAAATAAAAAAAAATTATACAAATTGTTGCATATACTTACATAAATTGGGTTGGGCTTAATGCTCTTAAATTCAAAGAAATTTTTGAGTTTTAATTACCTTTAAGGTATCGTATTAGTTTAAATCGTTTAAGGTATTTCGCTTAGAAATGGACAAAAATTGGCAAAGATATGGCCTACGCCATATTAGACGGGCCATATTTGACGAAAATCGGAAAAATATTTTGTTCTTAGATTTTAATGCAGATCGACGCAGAATCAATCTACAAATCGTTTAAGGTATTCCGCTCAAGAATCTGACAGTTATTGGCAAAGATATGGCCAACGCCGTGGTCCATAATGAACTTCCATGCGTTTTACACATTTTTGAAGGGCATCCACCAGGATTTTTGACAAAAAATCGAAAAAATATTTTATTCTTAGATTTTAATGCAGATCGACGAAGAATCAATCTACAAATCGTTTAAGGTATTCCGCTCAAGAATCGGATAGTTATTGGCAAAGATATGGCCAACGCCGTGGGCCATAATGGACTTCCATGCGTTTTGCACATTTTTGAAGGGCATCCACCAGGATTTTTGACAAAAAATCGAAAAAATATTTTATTCTTAGATTTTAATGCAGATCGACGAAGAATCAATCTACAAATCGTTTAAGGTATTCCGCTCAAGAATCGGATAGTTATTGGCAAAGATATGGCCAACGCCGTGGGCCATAATGGACTTCCATGCGTTTGCACATTTTTGAAGGGCATCCACCAGGATTTTTGACAAAAAATCGAAAAAATATTTTATTCTTAGATTTTAATGCAAATCGACGAAGAATCAATCTACAAATCGTTTAAGGTATTCCGCTCAAGAATCGGATAGTTATTGGCAAAGATATGGCCAACGCCGTTAGCCAAAATGGACATCCAAGCGTTTTACACATTTTTGAAGGGCATCCACCAGGATTTTTGACAAAAAATCGAAAAAATATTTTATTCTTAGATTTTAATGCAAATCGACGAAGAATCAATCTACGAATCTTTTAAGGTATTCCGCTGAAGAATCGGATAGTTATTGGCAAAGATATGGCCAACGCCGTGGGCCATAAAATAGACTTCCATGCGTTTTGCACATTTTTGAAGGGCATCCACCAGGATTTTTAACAAAAAATCGAAAAAATATTTTATTCTTAGATTTTAATGCAGATCGACGAAGAATCAATCTACAAATCGTTTAAGGTATTCCGCTCAAGAATCGAATAGTTGTTGGCAAAGATATGGCCAACGCCGTGGGCCAAAATGGACATCCATGCGTTTTGCACATTTTTGAAGGGCATCCACCAGGATTTTTGACAAAAAATCGAAAAAATATTTTATTCTTAGATTTTAATGCAGATCGACGAAGAATCAATCTACAAATCGTTTAAGGTATTCCGCTCAAGAATCGGATAGTTATTGGCAAAGATATGGCCAACGCCGTGGGTCAAAATGGACATCCATGCGTTTTGCACATTTTTGAAGGGCATCCACCAGGATTTTTGACAAAAAATCGAAAAAATATTTTATTCTTAGATTTTAATGCAGATCGACGAAGAATCAATCTACAAATCGTTTAAGGTATTCCGCTCAAGAATCGGATAGTTATTGGCAAAGATATGGCCAACGCCGTGGGTCAAAATGGACATCCATGCGTTTTGCACATTTTTGAAGGGCATCCACCAGGATTTTTGACAAAAAATCGAAAAAATATTTTATTCTTAGATTTTAATGCAAATCGACGAAGAATCAATCTACAAATCGTTTAAGGTATTCCGCTCAAGAATCGGATAGTTATTGGCAAAGATATGGCCAACGCCGTGGGCCATAATGGACTTCCATGCGTTTTGCACATTTTTGAAGGGCATCCACCAGGATTTTTGACAAAAAATCGAAAAAATATTTTATTCTTAGATTTTAATGCAAATCGACGAAGAATCAATCTACAAATCTTTTAAGGTATTCCGCTGAAGAATCGGATAATTATTGGCAAAGATATGGCCAACGCCGTTAGCCAAAATGGACATCCATGCGTTTTACACATTTTTGAAGGGCATCCACCAGGATTTTTGACAAAAAATCGAAAAAATATTTTATTCTTAGATTTTAATGCAGATCGACGAAGAATCAATCTACAAATCGTTTAAGGTATTCCGCTCAAGAATCGGATAGTTATTGGCAAAGATATGGCCAACGCCGTGAGCCAAAATGGACATCCATGCGTTTTGCACATTTTTGAAGGGCATCCACCAGGATTTTTGACAAAAAATCGAAAAAATATTTTATTCTTAGATTTTAATGCAAATCGACGAAGAATCAATCTACAAATCTTTTAAGGTATTCCGCTGAAGAATCGGATAATTATTGGCAAAGATATGGCCAACGCCGTGGGCCAAAATGGACATCCATGCGTTTTGCACATTTTTGAAGGGCATCCACCAGGATTTTTGACAAAAAATCGAAAAAATATTTTATTCTTAGATTTTAATGCAGATCGACGAAGAATCAATCTACAAATCGTTTAAGGTATTCCGCTCAAGAATCGGATAGTTATTGGCAAAGATATGGCCAACGCCGTTAGCCAAAATGGACATCCATGCGTTTTGCACATTTTTGAAGGGCATCCACCAGGATTTTTGACAAAAAATCGAAAAAATATTTTATTCTTAGATTTTAATGCAAATCGACGAAGAATCAATCTACAAATCGTTTAAGGTATTCCGCTCAAGAATCGGATAGTTATTGGCAAAGATATGGCCAACGCCGTGGGCCAAAATGGACATCCATGCGTTTTGCACATTTTTGAAGGGCATCCACCAGGATTTTTGACAAAAAATCGAAAAAATATTTTATTCTTAGATTTTAATGCAAATCGACGAAGAATCAATCTACAAATCTTTTAAGGTATTCCGCTGAAGAATCGGATAATTATTGGCAAAGATATGGCCAACGCCGTGGGCCATAATGGACATCCATGCGTTTTACACATTTTTGAAGGGCATCCACCAGGATTTTTGACAAAAAATCGAAAAAATATTTTATTCTTAAATCTTAATGCAGATCGACGAAGAATCAATCTACAAATCGTTTAAGGTATTCCGCTCAAGAATCGGATAGTTATTGGCAAAGATATGGCCAACGCCGTGAGCCAAAATGGACATCCATGCGTTTTGCACATTTTTGAAGGGCATCCACCAGGATTTTTGACAAAAAATCGAAAAAATATTTTATTCTTAGATTTTAATGCAAATCGACGAAGAATCAATCTACAAATCGTTTAAGGTATTCCGCTCAAGAATCGGATAGTTATTGGCAAAGATATGGCCAACGCCGTGGGCCAAAATGGACATCCATGCGTTTTGCACATTTTTGAAGGGCATCCACCAGGATTTTTGACCAAAAATCGAAAAAATATTTTATTCTTAGATTTTAATGCAAATCGACGAAGAATCAATCTACAAATCGTTTAAGGTATTCCGCTCAAGAATCGGATAATTATTGGCAAAGATATGGCCAACGCCGTGGGCCAAAATGGGAATCCATGCGTTTTACACATTTTTGAAGGGCATCCACCAGGATTTTTGACAAAAAATCGAAAAAATATTTTATTCTTAGATTTTAATGCAAATCGACGAAGAATCAATCTACAAATCGTTTAAGGTATTCCGCTCAAGAATCGGATAGTTATTGGCAAAGATATGGCCAACGCCGTGGGCCAAAATGGACATCCATGCGTTTTGCACATTTTTGAAGGGCATCCACCAGGATTTTTGACAAAAAATCGAAAAAATATTTTATTCTTAGATTTTAATGCAAATCGACGAAGAATCAATCTACAAATCTTTTAAGGTATTCCGCTGAAGAAGCGGATAATTATTGGCAAAGATATGGCCAACGCCGTTAGCCAAAATGGACATCCATGCGTTTTACACATTTTTGAAGGGCATCCACCAGGATTTTTGACAAAAAATCGAAAAAATATTTTATTCTTAGATTTTAATGCAAATCGACGAAGAATCAATCTACAAATCGTTTAAGGTATTCCGCTCAAGAATCGGATAATTTTTGGCAAAGATATGGCCAACGCCGTTAGCCAAAATGGACATCCATGCGTTTTACACATTTTTGAAGGGCATCCACCAGGATTTTTGACAAAAAATCGAAAAAATATTTTATTCTTAGATTTTAATGCAAATCGACGAAGAATCAATCTACAAATCGTTTAAGGTATTCCGCTCAAGAATCGGATAGTTATTGGCAAAGATATGGCCAACGCCGTGGGCCAAAATGGGACATCCATGCGTTTTACACATTTTTGAAGGGCATCCAGGATATTTGACATAAAATCGAAAAAATATTTTATTCTTAAATCTTAATGCAGAGCGATGAAGAATCGATCTTCAAAATGATTAAAGTATTCCGCTTAAGAATCAGATGATTATATGTAGATATTTTCCGTCGGGTAATACTGAAAAAACTGCGAAGAGTTTATTCATTCTTCAGTGTATCTGTGGGGGAATGATTTTTAAAAAGATATATATATCAAAATAAAAAACGAATTGGATTGTTTTGTTATTAGAGCAAATTGGCTTGTACAATTTTATTGATTTTTGTTTGGTTCGTAATAATACTATTTCTAATTTTTACAATGTTTTTGTTGATTTTTGATGTGCGAGGATATTAGTTTTATAATTTTTTGTGTAAATTAATGTGTGATTTTGAATTATTGGGATAAATTAAAATTTAGCATGCTTGAATACAATTTTTTAGTTATCTTATGGCGAAATAATGTTTTTTTTGTAAAAGATCTATCAAAGATTGATTAACACAGTTTTGATTTAGTTTGGTTTTGGGGTACATTTAAGTGTTCCTGATATTACATTTACGTTTTTTTCTTATCACATTTGTCGAAAATATAAGAAACTGAAACTGACGAAGATAATGATAGTAGGGAGAATATCGAAATAAAATATATAAAAATATACGAGTGGCTATAATGGAATGCATATTAAATTACATAAAAAATGCGACAATCGTTTCGTCTAAAACATTTCGCAAGTCAATAGCGAAATTTCCAAGAATTGACATTTTAGGCAAAAGGATTGGCATTATCTAGATTTGTTTTTGACCCTTTCTTTGCGTTTTTGTGCAATTTCTTGTATTAATTTTTATCTTAACTAAGGGGATACAGAGTGTAGTTACGTTGTACAATTCGCGCTTAATCGTAATTCCTGATGATGGTGTTTTTTTTTTTGGTCAAAAGAGGCCTAAGCTGTAACTAACGTTTTTCGTTTTCGATTTCGTTTCTTTTTGGTCTGCCCAATGGGAATTTCCCATTATCTAGGGGTAAGGTAGAGAAGGACGAGGGCATTGTGGGCGGGGTCAGTCGGTCCTGCACTTGTGTGCCCGCAAGTGCAACACTCTTAAGTCTAAGCAATTACACTAGGTATCCCCCAACCTTGTGTCCGAAATGTGTTCTTGTCCTATGTCTTTCTCAGGCTATCGAGCATAGCCCCCTTTCAGCTTGTCTATCTGTATCTCTCTATCTATCTATCTATATCTGTCTCTCTCTTTGCTTAGATCTTGGTCGAGAAGGATATATAAATTTTGGAATGACTTTCAATAGAACTATTGTACAAGATTCCATTTGCTACGTTTTGTGGCTGCTTCTAGCGTCTGTCTCAATGATTTTGCAAATTTCCAAATTGCCTGAAACATTCTTCACTTTCCTACTAGCCAAAGGTTAAAGGTTAGATACTGCTCCTCGATGGGTCGTGTGTGTAAATAAAATTCATAACTAAATTTCTTGGCCAGATTGGAGTGGGGTTGAGATTGGTTGAGAGTGATTTGAAATTTTAGCAGTTCAATTTGCTTTTTTTGGCTTCGGCATGGGTTGCTAGTTTTTGGTTGCTAGTACAAGTCGGAAATGTGTAATTTCATAAGACGGTTTTTGCATTTCTTGTTTCTGCTGATGTTGCTCTTGCTGTTTGCCAAGTTTCTAGGTGGTGTGTGTCGTCATCGTCGTCGTCCCGTGGAGTCTGACGCTGTGCTGCTACTGCTGCCACTTGGCCGGGCAACTTTTGCCATGAATTTATAAATCAAAACGTTCTTCTGTCTAGTGGCCATTGACTGAGTGCTAATGGTGGGAGGGGTGTGTTTAGATTGGGATTGGGTGTCTCTTTTCTTCGGCAGGGTCGGTACTATTCGGTTATGGTCCTGACTGCTCCTGACTCTTCCTGGCCGCTCCTCATGCCAGCCATATTTTATTTATTGATGGCAATTATGCCTCGACCTCGACTATTGCCTCGACAGTAGTTTATATAAATTTGGAGTTTTGTTTGATGTGCTTTCAACTGCATGATGCCAATGTGGATGCTGATGCTGCTGGCGGGTTGCTGGCAGGATCCTGGATGTCGGATGATGATGGTTCGAACTTTTGCCAAAGAAACCAAGTCTGACCACAATTTGAAAGGTCTGAATAGAGAGTTGGGGCAACTGGGAGTGGGGCAACTGGAGCTGGCCACCAATTTTGGAGTGGGTATGTTTTTGCTGTGCGTGTGACACTCGTCTCAAAATATTACTTAAAGTTGTGGTTCTGCTGGCGCTGCCTTCATTTTGTTTGCAATTTTGAATCAGATTCAGATTTAGATTTTGAATTGAATTTGGGTTAAGTTGTAGGACTCTGTCTTCGACTTTGTATCATATTTTTTGTGTGGCGGCCGTCAGGCGCAAGTAATGGGCTTGAGGCCTCTCCTGGGGCGGATCAAAGTGGTCATCGCTGAATCTTGAGGCTAGTGCCAGCCTCCGGGTTATGGGATTGATTTTGTCTGCTCAAATGCTTCTTTTTTGAAATGCTTCTGGGTTTTTCAACCCCTTTTGGGTGGAGAGGGTTCACTGAAATCGCGTGCTGCCTGGATGTGCTTTTGTCTTTGTTTTTGCTTCGGTTTCTGTTCAAGTTTCTGTTCGGTTACTGTTTCAGCTTTTTGGTTTTTGTTCTGGCGGATTTAGCTGCGAGAGCTGGGAATTGTTTTGTTTCGTTGTGATTTATCTGCCGCCTGCCGCACTACGCACCCTTGGCCGCCATTTGTAAGATTTTGGCCAGAAAGTTGCCAGTTGAAAGGACTCTTCCCTAACCATGTTCCTGTTTATGTCGCGCTTATGTCTTCTTGCCAGCTCCTGCGCCCTGTTGCTCTTAGAATTTGGTTCTCCTGCAGGCAGCCTGCAGGCTCCTTTTTTGCTCCTGTCATTTGTCGCATTAAAACTTCCGCAATTTCTTGTAATTTATAATACTGCCTTTTTGAAATTTAGCTGGAGTTTTTATTCTTATTTTTGGATTTTGGCGCTGTTTTGTTTCTGCATCTGAATTTGTTTGGGGGCCTGGAGTACTTAATCATCTTAATGTGGTCATAATTATGTACCGAAGGTTACTCAAATGTTGCGACTTATGAGCTGGCTTACATTTTTTCTATTTAAATTTTGTATTGCCTATTTTTTTGTTGAATTTGGATTATTTATATTTTTTCAGCTATCAGAATCTTTTTTTTTTACTATTTTTTTTTACATAAAACTTGTTACTTTCTGTGGGGATTTTGAACGTTTTGATTACCTGATCTGCATACAGTAATAAAGAATTTTTTAATTTTATATTGGTTTTGGAATTTTGTGGCCAGGAAGTTGTTGAATTGTGAGTTTTTTTTGGGTTTAAATTTTGATGTTTGCCAGAGATGTTTGCCGAAAGATGAAATTTGAATGAATTTGGCTTGCAGTTTCTAAAATAAAACAATTTAGATACAGAATTATTAATAGATACAGAATATGCATTTTGAGTGTGAGGTGTGAACTGAGGTTTTGTTCAGATTTGAAATATTTTATTTGGAGTTCTTAAAAATTAAAGTTATGAAATATTTCAAATATTTTATGTTTTCGAAATGAAATTTTAGAAAATGATTTTAGGCACTTTTATATGCATATAATTTTAAAATATCTAATGAAAAGAGTTTGAAATTCGAATTATTCGAATCGAATTCGAATTGATATTTTTTGTATCGCAGATCTTAATTTTTTTTTTTGCAATCGAATAATATTAAATTTTTTATAATTGAAATTGTTTGAAGCAGCATTTGAAAGTTTAGAGAAGTTTTTAGTTTTGTGATATAAATTAATTTTGTTTTGTTTTCAAATATTTAATTGCATATTCAAAAAGTAATAAAATGATATTTTAATTATAAAAGGGGTTACGAATTTTTTTTTTTTGAATTTTAAAATTAATTTTTGATTTAAATTTTGTTAAATATAATATACTAAATATAGCAGTCTTAATAATGAAGCATAAAGATATTGAAATATATTGGTAAATTTTATATATATATTTTTAATAGATTTTAGTTATACCAATATGTATGAAATGTTTAATTTTTTTTTTTTGGATAAGAATATTGTTGTAAATTTAATTTTGTCATAGTCTAAATCTAATTTAAAGTTCTTAAATCTCTTTTGCACAATTTTAAATTCGAAAATATATTATTAAAGCTTTAAATTGTTTTTAATTTCATAGTTGATGGCGTTTTGAATGGCGGATTAAAAAATAATATTGTTGATTTAAATATTGATGTCCAATTTGTGGTTCAATCTAATATTGCTTTAAATAGTCAATTTTATTTCTAAATGTGATTAATTTAAATTTTTGGTTATTGATTGTTTTGATGAAAGTATTTAAAGTTATGAAAGTATTTAAACTTTGGGCTTCTAATTTGTGCTAGAGCTATGAAAATATCGTTTAGAAATATGTTTCAAATATATAATTTGCTAAATAACTTGCATTCAATGGGAAAAATGTTGTTGACTGTACTTATGAATTTTAGAATTAAAGAATATTTTGAATTTTGAAATAAGATATGATTTTTTAGCGTATACCAAATGTAATGTTTTTCTGGTATCAATTTGAAATGTTGTCCTCCGAAATGCTGTTAAAAGTGCTTTTAGCAGTCAAGGATGGTATTATCAAATATTATTTAAAGAAGAAATGTTTGAATTGAGGAAATATTTTGAAAAGTACAGTTTTATATTTGATTCTTTGATTTTGTGGACTATATTCAATTTTATCTAGAATTTTTTAAAATAGTTTTTTGTAAGTTTGGTAAAAGAATTTGATTTTGAGTTTTAAATTTAGGATTTTGAATTTTTTAGTGAAGTTTTGTTGATAATTTTTGTTTAAATTTTACTTTGGTGCTTTTTTTAATTTGATTAGTATTTTATTTTTGGAATTTAGAAAATTTAGAATTTTCTGCTATTTTAAATGGGATTTTGATTTAGTTTTTTGGATTTTGATGCTGTTTGTTATGTAATTTACTTGATTGAAAAGAATTTGGTAGTTTTTTGGTTTATAATTTGGATCTTGATCTGTTTTCGTCAAATGATTTTGGCGGGGCTATAATTTTTAATTTTAATTTGTATCTTGATCTGTTTTAAAATAAATTTGTGTATAAAACTAATTATATTTTTAGTAGTTTTTAATTTTCATTTTAAAATGAGAAATTTTATATCTGAATACTTGGTTTTGAAGTTAAGTGAACTGAATGAGAATAAAATTTTGAATAAGATATTAAATTAGAATTTTTTAAATGTTTCAAATGTAAAATTTTAAATCTGATGATTGGTTTATTTTTGCATTGAATATGGATGTTCCTATTTTTAGAGTTTTGAATTTGTATATTTTATAGAAAATGTATAATTTAGTTTGATCTTTTTTATTTAATTTTGACCTAATCGTATTGTTATGCTGTTCCCATAAGCATGGTTTTGAATCCTTTTTGTGGGTCAAATATATGGTTTAGTTATAGTTTTGTGTCAATGGGCAAGAGACATTTTTGGCCTCTGATCGGGTTGGGGTGGACTTGATGACTTTCAATGGTTTTGTACTAGAGTTGCTTGAGGTGAGACATTTCTTGCGCATTAAATATTTCCTTGAAATTTTCAATAATTTGTGATTAAAAATTTCCGCAACGCCTTTGCTTTTCTTAATGAAAATGTCAACAAAATATTGAAAGCGCCAAAAAGTGTCTAAATAATATGTATTTAAAATTTGTACGATTTCGGTTGCGATTCTGTTTCGAATTACCTATTTTTGTCTATCGAACTTTTGGGGGGTCAGGCTATTTCTTTTCTTCTTGGGAATCGTAGAAGCAGCTTCCTTTGCAGCCATTTTATTGCCAAAGGGGTGGGAGTGTTTGTGTGTGTGAGTGGCTTTTTGTGTGAGTGTTTGTGAGTGTAGCCCTGCGCTTGTATGTGTGTTGTGCTAAAGATTGTGTGTGTGTGTGTTTGTGTGTGACTGGGTGGTTGATTTGCGCCTAAAGCCTCTGGGCCGTGCGAAACAGTCTTTTGGTATTTGTGGGTTTTTGCATAAATATTGTGGTAAACTAAAGAGTTGTAAGGACGAAACGCGAATTTGGAATTTTCATTGTTTCGATTTGCGTTTTGGACACAAAATGAAAAACTATTGCATTGTGTGTGTGGAATTTGGCGGGCAGGAGCTAACTCTATGGTCAAAAAAATATATTCTATCACTAATAAGAAGCCTAATAACTAAGATTCGTCTTCTGGAAATGAAGCCTTCTGCGATGCCGTAGAAGAAGAGTTCGTTTTTGAGATTTTGACGTTTATCGGATGGATTTTGAAATTTCGGACTGGGCTGCATTTTGCTGCTTTTGGGAGAGACAAGGGAGGCTCACCTTTTACTCTGATTATTATTTTATTTGAGGTTTAGGATTTTGAATTTTTCACTGTTTTTTTTTTTGGATTTTGATTTGGAATTTCTTCTTTTTGGATTTGGATCTGGTCTGGTTCAAACGGTGCCTCGAATCTGTTTGGAAATTAGGTTCTAAACAGTAATCAAAACATACTTGCGAAATGTGGCTGCCAACGGAGAGCGAATAGGTGGCGCTCTCTTTCTGTCTCTCTTGTTTCTCCTTCGGCTTTTCTTCCTTTCTCTCTGTGTGAGTGTGTTTGTGTGTGCGTGTGAGTTTGTGTGTGAGTGTGTGGGGTTGAATTCGCCGCAAGGATGTGGGCTGTATCTGTGTGTGCTTCCTGTCGAGGGGTGGCTTGGCTTTGCTGCTGCTGGGGTAAATCACTGCCCCTGCTTAGATATTCAGCAGGGTATCTACGGCGGGGCAGCTTTCTCCTTCTTAGCTGCTGCTGCGGCTGCTGCCGGCGTTGGCGCTGACGTTGGCGTCGATGTCGCTGCCTCTGCTGACGCTCCGCTGACTCCTTTCGCCTCCTTTCGCCGTCAAATGCTCGATCCTCAGCGAAATCGAGTTCATCATCATCAGCGATGGCTCCGGCCCCAGCAACTGAGTCCTTGGACTCTGTTTCTGTAGCTAAACTTGAATTTGGGTTTCCTTCCTTGTAGTTTCTGTCTGAATTCGGAGTGATTTGCTGGCCTGTTCTGTTGCTTGGGGCACAAGGCTCCTCGGTGGGCGGTGGCTGTTGCGGTGGCGAGTAGGCGGGGCAGTTTCTCAAGACGCTGGCAGTTTGGCTGGTTTTGAATTTCGGTTGGATTTTGGAGGTAGTTTTGAATTTTGGTCTTTTGATTTTTCGGCCAATCATTGGAGTAGAGAAATATGAGCAGTAAACACTTTAGAATTTTGTTGAGTTTCATAACAACTTCCTTGTTGGGGATTTGGGTTTGATCTGGATGCAAGATGTGTGGTTACTGCTCGGTCCATAGCTTTCCGTTCTTCAGCTTCTTGGGGTTCCTATTTTTTGTGGGAAAATAATGTAGAAATATTTTGGTTAGGTTTAAGGATTTAAAGAAGAAAAATGTTTATGTAGTTTCTATAATATGAATATTACAATTTACCTGTAAGATATAAAAACAATATTATTATCACTCTTAACTAGAGATTTTTGCACTCTTGGTGCTCTTTCCAGATGCGTTTATAACTTTCCAATTGGGTCCAAGTGATTTGTTTGACTTTTGAGGTTTTCAGCTTTCCTTTTTTTGGATTATTACTTTTGAATTTTATCTTTGATTTTTGGGGGGTTATTTCAAAAGCTATTCAATGATTTATATCCATGAAGTGTAGTTTTGTTTCGTTGGAATTATTTTAATGGTATTTCGCTGATTTGTATCCAGAACTGATTTTTGTTTGTCTTTTGAATTTCGTTGAACTTTTTGTTTAGTTTTTGGATAATAGTTTTTGGGTTTTTAGTTTTTGGGTTTTGGTTTTTGGTTTTGGTTTGGTTTTGGGGGATTTTTATACTTTAACCATCTCACGAAAATGTGTAAATATGTGACTTTCACGATAACTATTTTCGTAAACTGTTCGATTTCGGTTTGAAGTTCGGTTGGAGGTACTTGGGTTTTTATACAAATTAATCTGACATTCGGCGGTTGAATTTATGCAACTTTTCGACTGAATTTGGTTGGGTTTCCTGGGTGATGATGAATCGGATTTGAGTGTTTTTTTTGGGCGATCGGTGCGATGCGGAGATGCTGCAAGAGCCTTCCTAGCGCCGCCTGGGCATGGCGGTCGGAGGAGTCCTCGATCCTGGTGCTTCTGATGCTCCTGTGGTGCCGCTGCTCCGAGTGCTGCTGCTACTGCTGCTGCTACTGCTGGTGATCCTCAAGCTATGAAGATTGAAATGAAACTGATTGATTCTGCGCAGCAGCCTCGGCTTATATACCCGCCAAGTGACGCCGAGGACCCGATTGCAATCAGGATGCGAGAGCTTTGTCCATTGTCTGCCCGGATGTGGACAAAGGATCCTGTTGGCAACAATGAGGCGCTGCCAGGCAGAAACCCGTTGGGCGGGTTTATTTCAGAAAAACCGTCGCGGAAAAGATCGAAAAACGCTCGCGTTTCTTGGTGGTGGGTTGCCTGCCTGGCCTCAGGATCCTCAGGATCGGCTGGATTGTGGGGTGGATCGCAGCATCAGTTGGCACACCTGGCGTCATGAAAGCTGCAGCAGTAGCAGCAGCCGCTGGACCAAACTGGTTTCCAGTGGCCGAGGGTTTCGATAACATTCGGTCGTATCCTTGACCATTTGAACTGCAATTGTCTGGCCCGGATGATGGGAAAAGTTCCTCATTTGAACTTGTTTTTCTCTACTCCTAGTTTGGCCGCTTCTTCCTTTTTAAAATCGAAACAAGTTTCGTCGGTCACGGCGGCGGCAAACGGAATTTGTCAGCTTTAAATTTATGGCCAGCACAGGTCTGGATGGAGATCAAAAGCGATTTAGGCCGGGCTTTTGGGACTTCTAACCCAGATTCCCCATGTAATCCATTTGAGTGACCCGCCGTCATCCCATCATCCATCACCCACTGCAGTGGGTCAAACCTTTTCCTTGGCCTCGCCCCCCAGCACCGGAAATTTCTTGCTCCTTTCCATTTCTCCTCCTTTTTATTTTTTTTCGCATCTTTGGTAGTTTCATTTTGGATTCCATCTTTCGGGCATAGCAACAAGTTAAGGGTTGCGCTGAATTTTTTTCCGCTTCGCTTCCCCGAATCCCAGAGCCGAGCACTTTTATTATTTAAATTGCTGTTAACCCTTGTTTGGCCTGGGTAGGTCCTTGGTCCTGATCATGGGGTTAGAGGTTGGGTCACGACATCTGTGACTGTGTTTGCGTTTGTGTCAGTGTGTGTATGAGAATATTCCGAAATGGGACATTAGTTGCGGATAGGCCATCATAGAACCATTGTGAATGAACAGTTTGATCAGGCATTAAGGATACGCCCTGTGTGCCGGAAATACTATACTGTTTCCGGAGTTCCATTCGCCATTTGTCGCAAAAACAGCGTTTTTATGAATTGAAACATTTTCTGATGAAAATTTATTTGTTTCATTTTTTCTAAGACTATAAATTAGAAGGGGCTTCAAGGAAAATAAATTAAAAATCCTTCTGCCCCTCTCCATTAGCAAGAGATACTTCTTATTATTACTATTGTTTTATTTTGTTTTAAATTTAATAATATTATTTTACAAAGTATCTGAGCAAAAATAATCTCTACTCAAAGAATGAAAGTCTGCCTCTTTTCGATAATTTTCTTATCCAAACTTGTGGGTACAGTTGTGTACAAAATACTTTGTCTGTAGGCGTTAGGCTCGGCAATTTCGGCAACCTAAAGGGTCAGAAAATGGTGGTGTGGGGGGGTTGGGGAGGAAAAGGCTTGGACGAAAAGAAAATTTACATATTTCTGTTAATTTTGCATTGAAGTTGGGTTCATAACGAAGAGGAAACACTTGAAATTTGCATACATTTTCCTCGCTCGCACAACCACTAATACACACACACATATACAACATAGAGGCAAAGCAATGTCGGAGGGGGGTCAGTCTTCTATATATGCAAATTTGTGTGCTGTAAAGTTTTCATATAAAATACAAGTAAAAACAGAAAGAGAGAAAATGGATTTGGGGTTGCTGCCAAGGATGGGCGACTGCCTGCTAAGGACAACAGGCACAAGAAGGACAACAAGCTGCCCACACACCCCCACACGTACCCAAATACCAACACTAGCTTACTTGCCATTTAACACACCGACAGGGCCTACACAAAGGAGGCTCTTTCCAAGAAGGATTGTGCGTGCCAGTTTATCCTGTGAAAGTGTCCTGACCATGTGTATCCAGGCCGAGTGTCTGAGTGCTTGAAAAGTCAGAAAGAGATACACACACCCGCACACTCGTAAGCAGGCAAGGCAACTCACACACACAGGCGGTGAACATAAATTCAACCAAAGCCTTTTTCAGAGAAAATGTTGGCCTTTAAGAAGAAGGGGACCTTTTCCCATGGAACGAGGGCCAGAAAGGGGGAGGCTGGCATTGTTTGGATCAAAAAGGCGCCTAAAAATACTCGCCCAAGTTCCTATCTCTGCCCGGCTCCGACGACCCTCATTTTTGGTTGGCCAACACATTTTTTGTATCCTTATCCTTTCCCATGTTCCTCGGCTGCTGTTGTTGTGCCGCCAGCCGCCTGCAGCCTGCCGCCCACATTTATGTTACCATAATTTGACTTGAAGAAAAAAATATAGGATGGACAAAGTTTAGTTTGGGAAGAGGAAAGATTGGATACTCTTCGTTTTGTAATACTCTTTATTCAAAACGATTGTAGAAGAAACAATACTTATTAGAAACAATACGTATTAGAAGCAAATCCATACTTTTGTATGCTTATGATTATTTTTAAATTTTTAAATAAGAATTCAAGATTAAATTTTTACTATTTTTCTGATATAAAATATTTCAATGTATAATAAGAACAGCCTATTTAAAGTTTCTAGAATCTAGATTAATGTTGAATCCTTGAAAATAATCAGTTTTGTCTCTTGAAGCGTAAAACTTAATAATAAATCATTTAAAATTTTAAAAAGTTACATAAAGATACACAGTTTTACTCCATAAATAAATTCAAAAACTAAACAGTTTACATTTCTATTATTTAATTGAATAATTTAATGAAAAAGAAACGAGATAAAATAGATCCAGCCAGAATATTCCGATACCAGGGTATGGGAACAAGGACACTCATTAAACACACATATACGACGCGCTCCCTGAAAATAGGGAGCCAACACTTGCTAACCGAATTTCCTGCTGTAGTTTTCGGCCATGATGGGTTCATTTTTCAGCACCCACACATATACACAGGACACGCGGATGAAAGGACATGTGAGGCAACCACTTATGAAGCGAAAGTTGGCATGCGCACACACACATTCAAGCATAGAATGGGGGCCATTTACGTGAGTGTGTGCGTGTGGCGTTCTTTTGCGGATTTTGCAGTCAACTTGGAAGCCAACAGGCGAAACTATATGGCTAATGTGTGAGACCCACTGGAGGTTCGGGGGCGTGTTGGTAAGGGTGTGCATAATGTGTGATTGTGTGGAAATTTTTGGGCAGTTTCATTTCGTTCATATTTATTAGTTGGCCCAGACACATGCCCCATGTAAGAGCAACAGAGACAGATAGAGATAGAGAGAGAGAGAGAGAGCCATCAAAACAGGACAACAAGAAACGGAAACATTTTTTTTACATTGTATTTTGTATTCACCCTCATCAGTGCAAGTTTAAATGTTGTTGCCCCATCCATGGCAACTATCTCCAGCATGCCTGATCCTGGAAGTGAGCGACCCATTCCCTTCATCCGCAGGCCCACAAATACTTGGCCCTGAAGGATATGGGTTGGCCCCCTTCTAATAGTTTGTGTCAGTGCAAGAAATTTGGGGAGGCAGCCCAGGACCTGGAAAGGGCTAAGCTGCTCGTCCTTCTTTTGGCACCATTTCCTGCCCAGCCAACATTTTGGCATCTCAACTATAACTACTGGGCTCCAGTTTCCTGTAAATGTAATCAATTTTTGTGCCATTATTGATGCTTGGCAAGGCAATTTTATACATCATGAAGGATATTTTCGCCCGAAATTGATGGGCAAGTTAATTGGGAATTTTCGGACGACCCAAAGGACATAGCTTCCGGTTGTGTCTGGCCTGAAGATTGAGGCATCCTTTAAATGGGGGCGTTTCTAGTTTGTGGTTGGGTCTTAGGCTCCCAAAAAATCAGACGTAAAGGAACTATCAATTTTATTTATTATATTTTCAGTTTCAGCTATTAAAGCTACACAATTCTTAACTTTAATATACACTTATTTTGGTGTCCTTGTTTATTCTTCAGGTGAGTCCTGTGAGTCTGCCACATTTGGCATTTAGCATGTGTGTTACCCATTTTTGTATTTTTATCATTAACGATTTTTGTACGACAAAGAAGAATCCTTTTGTTTTAATGCGAGCCCTTCAGATATGTGTCTCTGTTTCTGCGTCGTCCTCTGTTTCTGTGGGTCCTGCGAGAGTCCCTTGGCAAGTGTATGTGTATTTTCTGCGTGTGTGCCTGGGCGTGTGTGACACATTTGTTTCCTTTTATAATTATGTCAGCTGCAAGTATTCCTCCTACAAAAGAGTTTATCAGCGCCATAAAGACACAAGAGCCTAATGGCTCTGTCCCTTCTCGGATGTGGGTTGGGATTCTGATTCTGTGTTAGCTTCCAGAGTTGAAAGTAACCCTTTCTGACAAGTGGAAATATTGAAAGAGGTGGGTGTGTAAGGGGTGAAAACTCTTTAAAAGTTACAGGGATTTTCTCAATTTCCTTGGAAAATAAACTAAGTCAAGTATAGGATAAGAATTTTCATTAAATTTTGTAATTATTCAAATTTGTAAAGGTTTTGGGATGGTTTTTAAATGAAAAATAGGCAGCTAAAATAAGTAATTAATTACTTCTGTTAATATTAATCACGAAATCTACTTTTAACTTAAATTTATTCCCTTTTCCTGAAGTGTGAAATGAAAGATTCAATTCAACCATCAATATGCATGAATTCGCGTTAACAGTTCCTCAAGGATAATGAATATAATTATTTTAACTCTCACATTTCTGTTTGTTTCATATTCTTTGATTAAAAGCCGCCATGACATGTCCGTTATTTTCCGCCATCTGCAAGAGTTAACACACACGCATGTATGTGTGTATAAGTGTATGACTATATTAAGGATTCGCAATATTTTCTTATCAGCGGCCTTAATCCCTGCGGGTCTGGCACTCACACACACACACTCATGAATTCCATTAGCATAAAAATGTCATAAATAAGAAGCACGCTTACTCGGCTCGTCCTGATGATTCTCCTCCTACTGTCCCGGGGGTTGCTTTCAAATTCAAAATGGCGCCTCTTTCTTATTAGAATCATCTTGCCTGCTCCTGGGGGTGAGTTTTCGCAGGCGATGCCAGAAAACCAGTTCTCAGGCCCACTCCCCTCGACCACGCCACGCCTCTTCTTATGCCCGTCAGGGCTTCCCTTTTTTAAGCTTATTGCTGGTATTTCACTATGGGTGTGTACTGTACTTTCATTCTCGGGCCAAAAGGACCAAAGGGCCGAAGGCCGGTCAAGATGATGTGCTCTAATTGATGTCGCCACGCAGGCACAGCTTCTGTCCAAAAGGATTTCGGGTTTCAGGCATTTGAATATTGATTTTCTGCCCCCTGTTATGTGGGTGGGCGTGCTGCTGGATGGAAGGAGGGCTGTTCATTAATTAAGCTGACTTTGACGAGGGGAAACTTCTCGCACAAGTCTGAGAGCTGCTGAAATAGTTTCTTCTACTACGACTCTGCCTCCGTCTCCTTTTGAGGCAGATCCTTAATGCGTGCGGTCGAACATCAAAAGTGGAACATAAAAAGGACTCGGTCGTGGACTATGTTATGTCCTGCCAAGCCATTGAGCTGCGCCCAGGTCTATGCAAATTCCATATTTCCCACCTAATCGTCTATAATCCACATGAAGAAAATTCTAAAGATATTTTTGTAATGTGATATACTAGTCTTTATTTCTTAGGTTCTTATGACCCATTTTAAAGTCTAATTTCCTTATACAAAGTATTTTAAAAAACTCATTAGAACTCTCTGAATATTAATAATAAGTATCTTCAAACTTATAGTTCTTTCACGATAAAATAATTAATTTTCCACAAACGTTTTAGTTTGAAAATTTCTTTGTATACAAGATTTTAGATGTAGACCCCCTTAGTTAGAAGCTGTTATAAATCATAAGTAAAGAGCCACAAAAACCAGTCGACAAAATGTTATATACATGGATTTATTTAGAAGCCATACTAAGTGCAACTCGTGCCATTTCCCATTTTTCAGGCCGCCCCCTTTCGGCCATTTCTCTGGCCATTGCTTGGCTAAAACTTCTTGGAATTTGCTGCAGCAAATAGTTGGTCTCCTCGTCCTCGTCCTCGTCCTGTTGGACTCCCGTCTCCTTCTACGGAATATTTATAAATGAAAATTCCAACAAGAACATTTTCTATTAAATTTTGCCTACCCCCGACTCAGTCCCAAGCTTCTGCTTTTGCTCCTCAATCTGGACGAGAAAGTTTTCTTGCCAAGGCCCTCCATTTGAGTTTGGGTTTCGATGGGTGGCCAGAAACTGTTTTCGTTTTATTTTATTACATTATGTACGAATCGTATATATGTATACCAAGATATATACGTGTATTTGTGTGCATGTGTAGAGGTTCTTTTTGCTGAACCAACTTTTTGCTTTGGCAAAAGTTTCTTGCGAATACAAGGCTCGGGGTGGAGAGGATCCGGATTCCGGAAGACCGAGGACCCATGCAGGATCTCCCATTACTTTTCAGCTGCAAAGTAAAAGTTCTTAGCCCCTTTCTCGCCCAACTCCCCGGCCATTTACCAAATGTGCCAACTACTTTTTCTCAAGTACCACTGCGGGACATTAAATCCTGCTACGTGCCTCCTACCTACTGCCACTGCCACCGCCGGAGCCAACTGCGGGATTGTTGGATTGTTCAACTGTTGGAGGTATTATGCCATGACCGGAAAGTTTGAATAGTTCTTCTGCAACAGCAACGGAAAAGTGGCAAAAGTGGGCTATTGGGCGCAGTCGGCGGGTGGAGATAGATCCTGGCATGCTGCTGACCAACAAGGATTCTTTTTTTTTTGACACTACTTCCGCAATGACATTTTGGCAATTCGTTTTGGCCCCAACTATTAGATAAGGCAAGGTCCTGCCATTACTCACGACTAGTCTTGGATGATTTTGGTCCTGCCAGGAGACTGCCAGGCTCTTTCCCACACGAAGGCGATTCCTCAACTGGACAGCATCCGTTCCCACAGACGACAAAGAGGCTCTCAAAGGAGCCGCCGAAAACCCGCCTGTCCGGTTGCCCGAGAAAAAGAGTTGAAAAGTTGCCCAAAAGTGTGTGAGAAAATCTTGGCCAGATTGACCTCTGACCGCGAAGATCTTCGAAGGGGTTGAAGGAAGCTGCTGTCTCAGATGTCCCACAAGGGATGCTAGGATGCCTCCTAGGATGTTCCTGGAACATCGAATATATTGTTATTTCGGATAGTTGGCCGGAAAGCATCCTCCAATATTCCGGCAACAACCACAATTCCTAGCCAGCTCGTTTCGGAAATTTATCAAACTTGGACTTGGGGGTTGGATTCTACGCAAACTCCGGGCGAGAAAAAAGGGTTTGGGGGTGGTTGGGTGGCTAGGCTGGCAGGCGATAAGTTTTTATGTCTTGAGCTGATGGTGTAGAAAAGTTTTTGTAAAACTAAACACGAGTCCATCCAACAGCCCGTCCTCCCAGCCACCCAGCCTCCCACCAAGGGATATATGTAGTTTGGGGGTTGCTGGTCAGGAATATGGCCGCAACAACTTTTATGCGGGTGTGTGAGTGGGTTTTAATGAAAGGCTATATACACACACACAGCCTCTATGCCCTGCTTCCTGCTCCCGGATCCTTCCACAACCATTGTGTTTCTTGAAGGAGCCCGGACCGAAAAAAGGGGGTTGCAAGGGAAGAACATCCTTGCCGGACATTGTCAGGAGGATTTTCTGTTGTGCATAAAAGATAATGATGTTGCCTTAAACTTTTGGGAATAAATAATAGTTGTAGTTCTTGCCCAGCCACTCTCCGGGAAACTGGAATAGCCACCTCCCCCACCACCCACTCTCGATGTCATGTGTTTCTATTTCAGTCTGGCCGTAAGCTAAGGTTATTATCTTTCAAGTTTTGCTGGCCGCTTTTAGAGCTGTTGGCCTGGCCCATGTGGAACTGGTAACTGGGAACTGGCAACTGGCAACTGGAAACTGGGTTCTGGCAGTAGCCGTAGTGGCGCAACATCTACCGAGCCGTAAAGGGACGGGACCCAAGGCCTTAAGCTTATAATTAATTGCATGTTTGGTCGAGACGAAATAATCCTTTGTACAGAAATACACCCAGACCTACGCATGCCTCCCCCTCCCTCAAATCTTATGTTTGTCCATGCGTGTTTTGCCACCCCCACACCCCCATCCTCAGACCCTTTCCTCACCAAACTAACCCCTCTTGAGAGGTCCCTCTTTGAGGATAGTTCGAGCAGCGCCCCAAAGTTTGTAACATGCCTTTTGGGAAATTTACAGGCAAATGAATGTTATCATAACTTACACCGGCGTCCCCAACTCCGGAGGCCTACCCCCGTCCGCTGGCAGTGACTGAAACTTGTTCATCCGTAAAGAACTAGATGTTTTCCCCCTGCGCAGACGAGTTCTTTTTTGGGCCCCAAAATATCACTATACGCCTGTTGCGGTTTGGAGCTGCCTTTGAAATATGAAATTTTATTAAAATTGATGAATGAGTCGCTAATTAACGAAACGCCAGCCCGTCAAACAGGACTAATGCAGCCTTTGTCTCTTTGACTCGCAGAAATCTGTTCAAAAGTTGGAGCTGGATTTATGGATATTAATGATAGGGCACTGTGAGGGCGAAGTGCTGACTAATCAAGCGAGTTAGGCCAGATTTAATCAGTTTTTAGGCATAGAAAGGAGTTACTTCAAACTCTAAATTAGTCATTAAAAAAGGGGATATTCTTTTAAGGATTATACGAAGCAACCTTTTCTAAATACAATTATCTAAGTTATGGGTAGACAAAAGGATTAATTGAAACAAATAAAATGCCTAGTTTTCAATTTTTTTTTTCAATTAATTTTATAAAGAGACAAATATTTGGAAGTGAAATCCGATTATCCTTTTAGCTGAAGTGTCCATTTCTACCTCAGTTTTTAGCAAGTAATTTTTTCTCTCAGTGAATAAACAGCAATCAAATCAAATTTCGGATGTTTGGAATTTATTCTTGATTGCTTTCACAGGCTTCAGATATACATGGCATTCAGATTGGCAATCCATTCGCCTTCTCACGCCCCATGGCAGAGCCTGGCTCTTGGCTCCTGGCTGCTGGCAGCTCTATCCTATGACAACAAGGAGCCGAAGATTGAGGCGAGCAGGCAACCAAATGACAACAATGGCAAAATTTTAATTGAAAACTTTAATTTGGCAACACAACGAAGTTTGCCAAGGGGATGCCAAGGGGCTGTGGAGAGATGGAACTGGAGCCGCATCTGAGTCTGCATCTTGGTTGAGGTTTAGGTTGTCGTTTCATAGCTGCCGTTGCCGTTGCCAATGCCATTGCCGTTGTCATTGCCCTTGGCTACATCTTGTGCAAAAGGATCTGAGACTGGGCAGGAATTTGCCAACAATAAAATGCCGAAATAAAACAAGAAATTCAGCTCTCTGTGAGTGTGTGTACATTTACTTATGGCCAGACAGCAGCATCACTCCTCCTGGCAGTGTCTGCCCGATGTTGTCCTTCGCAGGCTTTAGTCCTTGTGTGTATCCTTCTCTGTCTGCCTGCCTGCTCAGACGTTGGGTCGTGGCAATTTCTTGCTCTTGATTTCTTGTTTCTTCCTTTCATGGATGCTGCTGCTGCTGCATTGTTCAAATATATGCACATGTCCTTCTGCCTGTCAGCCAGATCCTTTTGCATTTATTTCAACTGCTTTTATTTATTTATAAAGCCAAGGCTCGGAGCTGCTCTGAATCTAACTGCTCCTTGTCGGGCTGCCATGTAGCTGCCATGTTCGGTTCAATTGTTTGCAGCTCTCGGCCATTGTCTGGCCATCTCCAGTTTCTCCATCCGACTCTGCATCTTATCCTTATCCTTGCCAGCCCTGTCTGTGCGAGTGTATGTGATTCTTGTTCGCCTATTGTCTGGTGGCCATTTGAAATTGATTTCTGAATTATTCACAAATTTGTGCCTGTCCGTTTCGCCTCAATTGGCAGCCTCGCATTAGCCAATAACATTTCTCTCCCACTCCCCCTAGCACTGTTGGTCATAATTCTCCTGCCTGTCCTGGCCATAAGTCATCGGATGCTGCACCTCCTTCCTGCTAGCAGCAGCTTGCTGTTGATTGCTCCATAGCATCCCCCGCTTTCGTCCTAGCCCGCCTCCCTCTGCCAGTTCATCAACTCAAATTTTATGCATTTTAGATGAGTTTTCCTCACAGTTTGTTTTCCTCACTGTTGTTGCTGTTGTTGGCTGCCAGCTACAAAACAAAAAAAAATAAATTATACAAAAACAGCAAGTAAGAACATTTTGTTTTTCGTTGTTATTTTTATGCAACTTGATGAAAAATTTCAACATCAACATCAAGTTTGGGCAAAATGTCAATGGGGTGCCTTGCCTTGCCTTGGCTCGGCTTGGCTTGGATGGCCAGTTTTGGCCAAAACTCATCCTTCAACAAATCACCCAAGCCTGGCAGCATTTTGTGGGCAGTCCAGGACAGGAGCGAATTTCGGGAGAAACATAAACAATATATAAACTCAAGTCTTCAAATAAAAAAATCTACGTTTAATATGTAGGCATATTGTAAGACTGATTTCCACTTAAAATAATTAATTAATTACAATTCTTTACTTATTACCCCTTTGTTCTTAAAGTCCGCTCCTTTCTGGCACAAAATTCATCAACTTTTCTGCACTTTTACTAATTTCAACAGTTAACTTCCTTTGGTTTTCATAGTTAACTTTTACCAGCATGGAAAAATGTTGTGCCTTGGCAGAGTACCACCCCAGAGTGGAGGAGCCAACGGAAAAGGATCTCTCCTAGAGGATGTGGGGGATTTAGGGGGAAAGAGCTCAAATGTGAAAAAAAAAATGGAAAAACTCTCCAAGTTCAATAAAAGTTTTAGGTCGCTGCCGTCCTTGTTGCAATTTTATTTGCATGCAGGCTAAAATGCAATTGCCAGGACATGGCTTTTTAGTTTTCCGCCTCCTTGCTGGGTCTATAGCTCCAACGGCAAGAATTTCGCTCTGCAGAAAATTCTATAAAAGTTGACCAGGCTCAGAGTCGAGGACTCCAGGACTCGTTGGCCGAAGCCAAACTTTGATGCAGAACTTTGCTTTTCTTAATTTATTTTGCTCACGAGTTGGGCGAATTATAATTACCAACCAACTCACCAGGCAGAGGCAACAACAGCTGGGGGGCTTTTAAGAGGAGAGTACACTGGAAAATAATGAGACCTTATTTAAAAATAATAATAAAATTTAATATTTAACCAACTTCACGAGAAGATATTGCATAAAAGGCTACGAAAGCCCTCATCCAGCTATGCCCTCACCAAGAAGCAATACAATAGGCATAGCTATACTAAAGCTTCCTGATGAAACGAAGCTACTCGTGTTATGTTTAGTTTTTAATATTTATTTTATTCATTTGCTATTTTATCCTAAAAATGTAAAAAGATTTGTATCTAGTATTCTGTTTTAACTTATTGATTAAGAAATATACAATCTTTCAGCAAAATAAATAGTTTTTTGTCTTTTAAATTTAAAAAAAATATCGAATATGATATAGAAAAGTACATTGAATAGTTTCAAGTGTGGGCTTCCAACCCGACTGGAGGTTCTTTTCTGGTTAGCCAGCTCGATTTATTGGCCTGGTCGACGGCGAGTTCGATATTAGTGGTCTGGGCTCTCAGCAAATTTTGCATTTAGGCAAAAGCTTCCGCAGGCCATCGAGAAGGCATGGAGAGGGGCTACCATAAATATTAAATATGATACTCGGAACTCGGTTGCTGTTGCAGCAACTTATCAAATATTCCTGGCTGGCGATTGGCCATCATCTCCAGCGCTGCCTTGGCCACATCCTTGCAGGAATGGCTGAATGAGCTTCATTTGCTCGCCCAGATACGCGCCGTATTTTGCATAACAAACTTTGCCAAACGGCCCTCCGAACCCGGAGCTTCTCGCAGTCCGGAACACGGATGGGGAAGTTGGCCAGAGGAGACCCAAAACTAATTAGTCGCGTCGCTCGAGTCGCCTGTTGGTTGTTTGTTGTTGCCTGTTAGTGGTTGTTGTTGTTGCATGTGCCGAGGGTCTCCAGTCGAAGACACGTGAGATGGTGCTGATGCTGTTTCAGGACTTGTCGCCGGAGTCGTGCACCTCATATTAATATTAATGGCTAATTGCGGGTAACTTGTCTTTACCTTCAAGCTAAAGTGACTTTGTGGCAATAGATTTCTGATGTCACCGCTTATAAAAAAAAGTAGAGATCAACCTGAATACAAATTCCACTTGAAATATTACTTGATTTACCAGCGGAAGCCGTTCCAGTCCAGTTCAGACCCGGCAGGAAGCCAGACCATGTCCTGACCATTCGCCGGTAGAACTTTGTGGCTCATTATAATATTTTCTGTCCGCAGCAAAGGAGTCAGCATCCAAAACAATACTAGGCAGATGGAAAGCAATTGAATGGAGCCGGCGAAAAGGCTATTAATGCATTTATTTATAACGTCCAAGTAAAACGAGTAAAACAAGAAAAATGCGAAACATTCCAGGATGGCATTATATTTAATTGGTCTGCAAGTTGTCCCTGTCGAGACTGTGGAATAGCATCTTCGTCCTTATTCCGGAACTTTCCCAGGCCCAGCATCTTCCAACTGGTTGGCAGTGGCCCCGGAACGGGTCCTGTCAGTGCAGGACCGATCAGGACTGGTCTTGATGGTCAGTAACCTTTGATCCAATTGCAAGTTCAGCGCCCAAAAAAAAGGGTAAAAACCTCCGAAGATGCTGCGCAGATTTTAAAGATTTTCTCAGGATATTCTTCGCCCGAAACTGGTCAACATACTTACGTACCTTTAGATGGGCAAGGGACTGCCATTTATTTAGGGGTGGTTTTAAAGGGTTACTTGCCTGCTTTGGATGCAATTTCGAATTTGTAGGAAAACAAGGTGTGTGTATTTTCAACTTGATACCTTTTTTATTAAATCAAATATTTGGTACTTATTTTTAAACATATAACATATTATTATGCGCTTTTTATTTTTTGCTTCGTAATCTATGATTTATAATCACTTTATTTTCTTTCTTTACGTACTTTATATTTTTATTCTTAATATTTTTTTGAAAATTACTTTCTTAATGTTCTATAAACAAAATGTTCTATATATTATATACTTTTTAAAGATTTGATTTCAAAATGAAACAAAATTTATCTCTTTTTTTCCCTATAGTAATTTTATAGCGCCCTCTGTTGTTTGGTTCCACCAAGGGGTTGAAAGATAAAGTTTCGGATAAAAATTTCAGAGCTACGGGCACTAGCCACCAGGTGGCGTCTTCTTTCGGATAAAAATACAAAAACTTCTATTGAGAGAAACTTCACCCTCTTTATTTTTATTTATCTGTGCCAGCGTGGAGTAAGAGAGACCTAAGGGGTAGGACATTAGGGATATTAAGGACTTTGAATAAATAAAAGACTTCCTTGCTCTTCTTGAAATTCTTTAATTTTAAGAGTGTTTTTTAATTAGACTTACAAAAAAGGTTATTAATACCTAAATATTGATTAAATGATGAATATGATTCCAATTTAAACTAATTATAATTATTATTATTTTAACCAATTTTTTTGTATTATGTACATTTAAATTTAAATATATTTTCATGTTTTTTTCCTGCCTACCATATAGCCTTTTATATTTCCATGCAGTAATCTTATTGGTGAAGGAGAATGACTTCGAGCCAAGTCCTTGTCTCTCTTTTCCTCTGCATTCGCGCACGAAAAGGAGGTAGAGATATAAAATAAATTTAAAAAAAAGTCAGTGGCAGGATATCTGCAAGGAACAAGAAGCATGCCAGAGAAAATGCTTTGAATTTTTTAAATAGAAAAGGGGCGGAGCACATTTAAATGCGGCGAGCACAGGTTTGGTTTTTTTCGTCCTGTTTTTTACTTGGCTGCCGCCACTTACTATCCTCGGCAGTCCAATAAGACGCGGCCAAGGCAAGGAGGCGTGCGACAGAGACGCAGATAGAACTCACCAGGAAGTGGCTAGTGGGCGGTGGGCGGTAGTTGGCGCGCGGTGGGGCATGCTACTGAACTAGCAGGATGTGCACTTAAAAGTATAAAAGGCAGCAAAAGAAAATTATCAAACGAAAACAAATATTAATGCCAGCAAAGAGGGAAGTGATAGAGAAAAACTAAAGAGGAAAGAAAAAGAAAATGCAAATGACAGCTGGCGAAATGGGCGGTGGAGAAGGGGCGGAGGGGGGAATGGGAAAAGGACCCTGTGACAAAATGGCACTTTGAGGGCACGTAACGATGGTTGAAAAGGATATGAAAGAATTTTCGCAAACGTAGTTAGTTTGCTTCACCGAAAAGGGGGGTTGTTGGGCGGTTGAACTGCCGCTTGTCTGGCTGGCCGGCCGGCGCAAGGACCAGAGCTCCAAGGACCAAACGCCCAGCACCGGACTGCATTCATTTGTAAATATTGTAGCCTGCAGGATACGTATGCAAATAACATTAAGAGCATCGCATAGAAAAATGTAATTTCACTTGATTTGCTCAAAAATGCAAACAGAGACAGGGAATCACACACAGGCTTGCGAACACAGTGGCAGGACACAGGACACAGAACACAGGACACGTACACGGGCAGACATACAGACAGATAACGGTCCGCAGCATGGTAGAAAGTTAAACGAAGATAAGAGCCAGAAGAAAGGAAGGAAGGAAGCAGCAGCAACAGGAAAAAGTTACCTCCCGACAGGATATGAGGCGAAGGACTGTGGGCTGCTGCAAAGGATTCGAGGCCATCGAGGAAGTAGGCAGTTACTTCGATACGCCAGGAGCAGGGTGTGTAGCTTATGGAAAAAGCACAAAAAAGGAAGCGGAACTGCTCCAATCGTCAGGATAGGGTGGTCCAATCGGAATTTTCTGATGATTTTCTGATTATTTTTTATTTATTTATTTCTGATAAATATTTATTTTATTTTATTACTAAACTTTGTAAGCGTTCTTTGGCAAAATGTTTGCACTGTATTCTCTAAAGTAAATTTACTGGCAACTTTCCATTTAATTATTCATCACTAAAAGGACCTTTGAAGTGATTACTATGTTTCCTGTCAATTCAATTTATGAAGAACTTTTCAATTAATTTAGCTTTTCTAAAAGGTTTGATAAAATTACATGTTGTTGGCAAGAAATTTAATTTCTAGCAAATAAATTGGTGTAAAATTTATTCAATTAATGGCCTGTGTTTCAAGGATACTTAACTTTCAAAGACTTACAAGGACTAAAGGTTGAACTTTGCATAGAAATGTTTTTGTTACTTCTCCTGAAACACCCTTATGTCCAAACAGCCTACTTTCAAGTTTCTGAGCCAGTGCCTTTGCCTCTCCTCATTCCCCTTTTATCCTCCCCCGCCCATGTCCTTGCTGGAAGTCTGGCCAGGCGTCTGGCGGGCCTAGCAACTCAATCGTGGCTGCAGCTCCTGCTCCTGAGCCCGCCTGCGTGTCTATGGAAATATCTTATGGCTGACAGCGATGAACACCGTCGGACAACAAGGCACACACCACCACAGACACACAGGACACTCCAAGCACAGACTCAGGCACATACAGACGGTCGGCCTTTGGCTTACATTTTAAGTGTCTGAGGCCTCAATTGCTTTACTGGCTTTTCGACTGCCCAGAGGAGCGACAGCGATGGCGACGATGATGATGGCCATGGGTATGGGATGTGGGATTTGGGAAGGGGAATGGGATTGGGTTATGCAACCAAGGCGGTGAGTCAATGTACTCCGAGTCGCTACACACTGTTCGACTTGGCCGAACCGGTTATCCTTTGGTCCTTTTGTTACACATTTTATCAGCGCTTTAACGTTCAATTCAATATAATGACTCCCCTATGCATAAAATGTTGGATACTGTGTGGAAGGATTTTTTTCGATGGGTGTGGAGATCCTGGCAAGTGGAACGTCTGTGTAAACGGGCACATACTTTTTATGGCGCCATTGAACAGACCGAGGAGGAGAAGGTTGCGGATGGGCAAGAGATCCTGGCGTAGTCGACTTAAGGGGAAGATTTTAATTTGCATTCGTTTGCTTTCGTTGGCAGGGCTTCCAGGATGTGTTGGTGTTGTTGCCTGCCTATATTTAATCGTTTTTACAATTTCTCGTGATTTTCCCTTGTAGTTTTGTTTTGGGTTTCCTCCCCTTGTCCTCACCATTCCCTTTCTGTGCCACTACACAGGACTCTTGCTTGGGTCCGGCAAATTGTTAAGTCGCCCATAAATTTGACTTTTTCTTGCAGTTTGGGGTTTTATGGAGCTTCGTTTGGGCCTTCGGGGCACCCACCGAGGCTATTTGCATAATGGTTTATAGAAAAGACAAAGCCAGGGCTCAGAATCGGGCCCAGGTTGGGCCGAGTTGGGGACAAAGGACACACTTGGTGCTTGGTGCCGGGCAATGGCATCCTGCTTGGCTTGATTTTCTCTATTTTGTTGTGGTCTATATCGCCCGCTCCACTCTGCCCGCTCTGTGGGTTCGTCCTGGCCCGCTCTAAAAGAGGAAAACAGGAAACGAGTGGCTTTAAGGGCTCTGCTCCTTTGTGCAGCATCCTTGGCTCGAAGTTAAAACCATCAACCACTTAAAATAAATTAAGGCGACGCCATTTTCCTTTTGCCCGAGAGCATTCAGCAAACAACCCCGAGTCGAGGACGAGCTAGCCAACGAGCAAGGACCAGGACTTGCAGGATATACACACACAGGCCCACCCCCTTCTCCCTGGCCAAGATGAAGGCTTCCCTGTCAGTGTCCGTGTGCCGTGTTGGCCATTACTTTTTCTGCTCTTTCATTTATTTTTATATTTCTCCACATATATATAGAGAAACCCAAGGGATCCTTTGCTATTAGTTTAGCAAGAGCTTCCTGGGGGTGGATGTCATTGTGAGTGTGAGTGTGAATGTGTGTGTGCGCTGTCAAGTACAGTTTCGTATTCTTCTGCTTAAGCATAACGAATGTCCTGTGCCGGGACCACTCACACTCCCACTCATACCAAACACTCACAGACCCACACACCCACTGCCACTTTCGGCCAACATAGTAGTTGGTTGGACAATTCCCTGGGAGAGAAACGTCCTGGGCAAAAGTAATTTTTTACTGTTAGTTAAATAAATGCGAATGCGAAGCAGCTGCAGCAGCTGCCACCGCAGGACCCAGGATACAGAATCCAGAATCCAGGACTCTGGACGAGGGCGTTAAAAGTTTCCACCATTTACTTGTGCCGCATCCTGTTCGTCCTGCAACTTTTTTGCCCATGTCCGTGTGTTTGTGCATTTCTTCGGGGACCAGAACTCGGGACCCGGGACCAGGACCAGTAACAGACCATTGCCTTGTCTCGCTGACTAAAAGACGTGCCAGGACCACAGGCAGGACTCGTTGCTCTCTTTCTGGATGGCTCCTGCCAGACTGCCGGGCTGGCAAGATAAAAAATTAGTTTGGCGAACAAGATGAATGCCTTTTGCTGATTAAAATTGCACAGGAGGCGGACGTTTGGAGGGCAGCCGGGGATGATGGGGGAAGGCACAGAAAACAAGGATGGCTCTTAATGAAATAATATGCGAAAGGAGTTGAAATTACATACAAATGATTCATGTCTTTAATTTAAATGTAATTTTAAAGTGTATTTAAAAGGAGCTACATAGTCTTAATCAAAAGATTTCATAAGATAAAACATATGATTTAAATTAATATTAAAGCTTATTTTAAATATAAAAAAGAGGAACTAGTCACTAAAAATAGTTTTCTATCTATAGCCTTAGTAAGGCATTAGATATTAGATATCCTTAAACGTTAAACATTTTGATGTATTTTTTAGGCGGATTTCCGCTGCTTCATTGCCTCGGATGTGTATGCCTGGTCCTTTCAAATTACCATTGTCCTGAAATGAAACAGAAAACGGAAGCACATTAGATACCAAATACACAAAGGCCCTTTCCCAATGCAATGTGGAACAATAATTACTGAAATATTTGCACCACAACACGTAAATCATAAATAACTGATGGGGTGAAAGGGAATCGTGGGGTGGGTCTGACCCTGTCTGGCCAATTATTTGGGCAATTGTGAACAATAATTTCCGCGCAGGACACCTGATGGCTGGCATCAGCCTCTAGTCCGACCACAGTGGGTCACCGACAGGGTGGTGCGAATTAGTCGCGTGGCGAGGGCAACAGTTCAACGGTCAATTTTGATTTGCCATAAATAAAGCTTAATTGAATTATTGAACGGAAAACACAAATAAGCGAGAGGCATGCAACTGTTGCGCCTGCCTGTCCCCCCTCAGCTCCCTTTCTCGCAGGACTATATATCTTTTCGCAATTTACCACTTGTGGGTCCAGCGGCGTTCATTTAAATATGAATTAAACCAATTTCGAGTCGATTAATGTCGACGTCTCTCCATTTTCGGACGCACCATTCCCATTCGCTTTCTCTCTCTATCATTTAATCCCCGTCTCTGTCTCCGTTGCACTGTTTCCGCTTTTTTTTTATATTTTTTGGCTGCAATTATATTTATTTTTCGGGATCCGCAACCTTCCCGGCCTCCCTCATTTCGGCCAGTTTCTTGTTGCCTCTTTTTTTTCGACTGACCGGCACTTTCGATTTCGGTGGCATCGGCACCCGGCGCCCAGTGCGGCTTATTAATGCGTGCATTGATGGAATACGCACTCACACACACACACAGTCCCACTCGCATTCGCACGCAGACAGACACAAACGGAGGCATGCGTAATGCAGGCGGGTTCCATTTTTTGTGCTGTTGTTTTTTTGGCGAAACCCAAATAAAAATTGCATATTATGTAAAGAACGGCGTCTGCCGTTGCTCATGTTGTGCTGGTGCTGATGCTGTTGTTGTTGGTCTTGTTGGCAGTGCCACCCAAAAAAAAATGTACAAAAATAATTCTGGGTGAAGGACGAGGACACTGTCCGGTGGAATGGCCAGCCGGCGGGTGCATCCTCCTCTGGCCGACGGGGCGTATGTGTGATGTTGGCTCATTTTTCTCGTTTTTTTCCCATTCCCATTGTATGTTACGCGATTCTGAAAGGGGGTGTTCGGGGGCAAGCAGACCTGGGGTAACCGGAGTCTGGTGCTTCCGCATGCATCATCACAGCTGGCAGACGAGTGGCAGACTCGCCTCCCCGCGGTGGAGCCACCCCACTCATTAAGTGCAATAAACTGTGCAATTAACTCCCGGCGGCCCAAGGTCCAAGATGGCACTGAAATTGTTTCAGGGGATTGTTGATTTTCGGCATGTCCTTGATTTTATTTTGGCTGGTAAGGCTGTTCATTTTATTATAAATAAATATATTTATCTCGAGTGGTATTAAATTGAATTCAATGTAGCCATCAGTATTCAAATAAACAGGATATCTTGTACAAAATATTTGTATTTATTATTTACTCTTCTCCCTTCGCTTACTTATTTAAATAAACGAAATAGTGCCACACTTCATGAAATATTTAACCAACAAACTCGATATTAAATATTTTCCTTTTTTTTTATTAAAGTTTAAGGCAATTAAAATAAATTAAAAGCCTCACCATTCAAATGAAAAATTGTAAAAAAAATTAAAAGTATGAGCAAGGTTACCAGAGTGAATTTATACAGTCCACTCTCATCATTTCGTCCTTCGAACTTTCCGTTGCATACTTTTCGGTGGGCGACATTTTTTTTGCTCCCGCTGGTCTTTTTTTCGGCAATTCACCACGCGGCGAGATGCGACAGGGTCCTGTCGGTGTGAGTGGCCTGCAGCTGTGTGAGTGCATGCATCAGTGTGTGTGTTGGTTGGTTAATGCGGCTCATACACGTAATTGGCATTAAATTAAATGCCTGCCCCACCACGCCCCACTTGGCGGCTGGTGTGAAAAAAATGAATGACCAGCCACAGTCTGGCATTGGCCCCGCCGTGCTCCTCGCGCCCCTTCTCTCTGCGGCAGGATATTTTTAGTTTATTCTTTTTTCGGCTGCCACACTCATACATATGTATGAGAGGCTGTTGCATCTGCTGCTTATGATAATTGCCGGTTGCACTGTGTTTTCCCTGGCTCTCCGGCACGTGGCACGCCCCCTCAGCTCCAGTCTCTTTCATTTTTTCCTTTTTTCGGCTGTTTGTTTTGCACATATGTTTATCGGTATGTGTGCACTGGATATATTTTCCCCCATTTTCGTTTTGTTTCTCGTTTTTTTTTTTTTGGCTGTTCATTGACATTGTCAATGTCATTGTTGCCATTTGAGTTGTCGTTTTTTCGCTCATTTCGTTTTTTCGCTTGTTTTTTAATTTTATTTCGCACTCCTTGCATCGCATTTATATTTTCGTTTTTATTTTATTTAATTGCAATTTGTTTTTTGTTGGCGCGTGCCACTTTTACAGCTGCGAATTTTAAGTTCTTTTTTCCTCATTTCTTTTTTTTGACACTTTATGATGTTTACATTATGACGTCACTGGCGGAACATGTACATATGTGTGTGTTGTAGAGTGTCCTGTTATTTTCGTTTTATCCTGTTTGGTTCAATGGCAGATGGCAGGTCGAAAATCAGCTGATTGTCAGCCGTTTAATTGACGTTTAATCGATGATTACTGCATACTTTTCAGCGCCATTAACGGGGGAGTGTTCGTTGATTTTTTTGGAGATGTGATGGGGTGTGGGATGGGAACTGAGTTGGAATGATATTGTTTGAAAGAGTTTATAGAGATAAGGCTTACGAATCTTAGTAAGTTATTTTGAAAAGGTTTCGTTGTAAAGATTAAATCTTTATCGAGTTTGAAGTACCCCTAGGGCTAATTACTTTTAGAACTCAAAGGATGATACAATAAGGACCTCAAATTAGATCAGGACCAGCTGGAAATGACAGGCATGTCACATGCAGGTATACTACGTCAAGTGGAAGTATTATTTGACGTTTGAGCGAAAATGGGAAAAATTAAACGCAAAAGCGGCCGGAAGCACAGCTCCTGGGGGAGTCCTGTCCATACCCTTCGCATAGCCTCTGCGGGATGGAAAAACGAAAATTTCCATCACACTTCAAAAAATGTTGAATTTCATTTTTCATTTTAATGAATTGTTGCTGTTCCTTCGCTGATTTTGTTTGCATTTGTTGTTTGTGTTGCAGGTTGCGCGGTCGCTCACACAAATTACCTTATTTAGTGCACATACATACCTCGCCTCGCCGCATGTAATATAATTTACTGTACATAGTCCTTTTTTCCACATACACATACATACATACGAAATGTATATAAACTGGTGTTGGCATGTGCGCTCTTACGGGAGTTGGTCCTTTTGTTGTAGTAGTAGTTGTTGTTGTTGGCGTATATAATTTACTCAACTGGTTTTTGGGTTGGTGCTTTTTTCCATTGCGGCTATCTGCCCCAGTCCCGTGGCCATTCCCCGGCCCATTTTCCAGCCAAAGTGCCTTGCCCACTCTCCTTTCTAACCTCTTTGTGCGTTTGGAGGCCTAAAGGACCAGACATGGGGACCAGATGTACCCTACTTCAAAATATTCGGGCGATTAATTTCGGCAACGGATGGGTTTCCAAAAAAAAATTGGGTCAGGTTTGAAAAATAATTGTGAGAAGTGATTACAAAACGGTTTATAAGGTTTATTTTTCTGAACTTTATTTAAAACAAATGGATTTAATTGTTATCCTATGGAAAACAGAAACAATATTATTAATAGATGGGAAAATTGGTCGACAAAGTTGGATAATGGTTATCAAATTAAATTTATGATAAATATTAGAAACCACTGACTCTACAACTTATTTAAAGAGCTAATATTATTAAAATGTTTCAGTTTGTTAATTCCTTATTAAATATTCAAAAAAATGTAAGAGAAATTCCTTAAAAATCATATCAAATTATAGTCCTGAACGGCCCTTGTTTACTCTTGTAGGACTCTTTAGATTCGTTTCGACCGCTGTAAAAAAGGTTTCCCCCCGACATTTTATCCAGCGGCTTAAACTAAAAATGGTAAAATTTTAAATTAACAACGCACACCAACACACTGACAGTAACATGGCCCAGAGACTGACGCTCAGCGAGCTGATGCGTGTGTGTGCGAGTGTTTGCAGGAATTTTATGTAATGTCGTCTGTAATTTGATGTCGGCATACGCAGTGTGCATTTTAAATGAAAATATATATTCCACATAGCCATACAAGTTTATGTATAGTATGGGTACATGTATGTAAAGACCATTGGGCTATCTGTGCGTATGGCAAGCTTCCAACTTTTGTGTTCAAGTATCTGATGGATTGAGGAAGACACCATAGAAAATGCCTTTTATCAATGCCATCAAATTTAACAGTAAATCCTGGATGATGTCGATCGCCCGTTGCCTAGGCAGCTGCCGCCAAGGATCTGCTTCTGTTTTCAGTGCGAAATAATTGCAATTCGCAGCTGCGGCCAGTTTGCCAAACAACAAATTATAAACCCACCCCGTAATGGGTGAACCAAAGGGGTGGAATGGGCAGTCGAAAGCTAAACAATCCCTTAGGCCGCCCGAAAAAGGGTAAGTTTTTTGGTCGGCCATTTTGGATTCTGCCCATCAACCAAAAGCTTCCTAAGCGGTGAAATCTCGGTTTTTTACTTTAGACTCTACTCAGATTCGTTTTGAAAAAAGCCTTTTTAATTATGTAGCTGACAAAAAAGAGTTTCATTTACCGCGATTTCGGTGTTTTTTAGGCATCGACAGCTGCACAGTATCTGGTACATACAAAGTCCTTAAAATCAGTGGCACATTTTCCCATTTTTTTGACACATCAGTTTTTCAGGTTTTTGCAACATCAGTTTCTGATTTCCTTTGCATATTTAATGCATTTTATTTGCTTTTAAGATGAAGTCGATTACCTGTACGATATGCATATGAAGCAGCGTCGATAATGACAACAATGTGAGCTGGCTCAAACAAGGAAAACTTATTAATGTAATTAATTAAAACAAACAGCTTCAATTGAAATGCGACAGTCAGGGTGACGGGGATAGGCGTGGCCGAAACGGGCGGATAGGCGGTCAGCAATTAAAGGAGCATGTGGCTGCCCTTGTCCCGCGTCTGCAGGCGACACACATCAAAAGCAGCGGCAACACACACAACAACCCACAGATACACACCCACACAATGGATGCCAGGACAGTGATGTCGGCTTATCAGAAAGCAGGACCGGAACCCTTAAAGGATAATAAAACTTTAAAAAGTATTAAAAAATTACGGGTATCATGTTAAAACCTAACAGAATTTAATATTTTAAGAAACTTATTTTAGGTTTAATTCATAAAATTGAACATATCACGAAATTTGCATTCATAAACACCAAAACTCATTGAACCACAAAGAGAAGTTTCCCCACCCCGAAAAAATAAAACATTTTTTGTTATTTTTGGATTCTAAAAAGGCTAGATTTTGTTGAAAAATTGCTGAACTGGCAACTCCGAATGTGGGCGGGAGTTGGTGGAGCTGGAAGGCTCGGTCTTCACACCATGCGTTCGAAAATTTAAATCATAAATCATGAGCTTTTCCTCCTCGGCGTTTTTCATGCTTTTGTTCTCCGGCGGCCGCCTCCCCCCCCCAGCCCCACGCAGGACTCCACCTCATCATCCTGCTCAATTTTCTCTCGCTTGTTTTTTCGCTCTTCCGTTCGCTGCATTTTGTTTTTCGCATTTTTCTTTCCGGACTCTGGGGCGCTTTTTAGTACGCATAAAAAGAGAAAAAAGAAGCCGCCATTTTGTTTTTTCCATTTATTTTCTCATTTTCGCTCGTTTCAGTCGCATATAGAAAATAAAATGCCGCAACATACTCGCACGGCAAGCGGCGGCCAGCAACAACAAAAATCGAAATTGCTGCATACAGAAAATGCGATGCCGCCCCACCTCCTCCTGGCTCATTTATTTTACAACCCCCACCGCACCAAAAACACCCACCCACTGCCAGATACCACCCCCTGTCAGACCTTAAGCTCTATTTGGGCATTAAGGGTTTTCACTTGGGTCCTCCTCGAAAGGGTTTTTGTTGTCTGCCTCCTTGTTTATCTGTTTTGTTTTGGGCAAACGCTCAAAGACCCTAAATTATTCACGCTCCCCAGCCCCCCAGGCCCACCCCCACAACTTGGTTCTTCTCCCGATCTCCGCCCGGCCTCCGTCTTCTGTCATATTGAGTGTTTTTTCAGGGGGGGCTGGAGTCGGACGTCGGCGGAAGGTCTGACATGTAAAAATTTCGTAATTCAAAATTAACATTTAAGGATGACTTGGAGTTGGCAGCCATTTGCCCCCGGCCGACAGACCCCAGCCCCGGTCGCCATCCGTTTCCCTTGACGCTTTCGCCGTCGTGCCACGTCGAGAAAAGGATGTGAATGTGTACATAAAATTAACGGAAAAAGAGAAAAACAGCCATGCACAATAAAAAGGAAAAAAAACAGTACAGTTGCGGCAAAATGCGAATTTTACTTTGCGTTTGCTACGTATTTACGCAGGATTTGAAGGATATTTGCGGAGGCTTCCCACTCAGCCATGTGCAACGAATTACGGAGGTGTGAGGCCCATTAAGATATGTGCCTTAAAGTCAATTAAAAGATTAAACAAAAATCCCATGTACTTTATGTGTTAATTTGTAACTTTCGAATTAATTCGTTATGTTTTTATTTTTTATACCCTTGCAGAGGGTATTATAATTTTGGTCAAAAGTGTGCAACGCAGTGAAGGAGACATCTCCGACCCTATAAAGTATATATATTCTTGATCAGGATCACCTCCTGAGTCGATATAAGCATGTCCGTCTGTCCGTCTGTCCTTCTGTCCGTCTGTCTGTCTGTTTCTACGCAAACTAGTCTCTCAGTTTTAAGCTATCGACTTCAAACTTTGCACACATCCTTCTTTCCTTTGCAGGCAGTATATAAGTCGGAACGGCCGGGATCGGTCAACTATATCCTATAGCTGCCATATAACTGATTGATCGGAAATGCCATAACTTCGTTGTTTTTCAAGTTAGACGGATGGAACTTGCTGTGGACTCTTATTTTAGCAAACCTATTCGATCTGCCAAATTTCATAAGGATCGGCCGACTATATCCTATAGCTGCCATATAACTGATTGATCGGAAATGCCATAACTTCGTTGTTTTTTAAGTTAGAAGGATGGGACTTGCTGTGGACTCTTCTTTTAGCAGACTTATTCGATTTGTCAAATTTCATAAGGATCGGCCAACTATATCTTATAGCTGCCATATAACTGATTGATCGGAAATGCCATATCTCTGTTGTTTTTTAAGTTAGAAGACTGGGACTTTGTATGGATTCTACTTTCGGCAAACTAATTTGATCTGCCGAGTTTTATAAGGATCGGCCGACTATATAAGATCCGATATATATCTAATAATTTAAGCTGCCACATATCTGGAAGGGTATATCAACTTCGGCTCCGCCGAAGTTAGCTTTCCATTCTTGTTTTATCATCAATTTTTTGAAAGGCTTTTTTTATAAGAATCTAAAATTAAATTAAATTTATCTGTTTTTGAAGTTAAGAAATATTTCTGTATTTAAAGAATAAACAACAAATTGGATTCTACACCTCATACACATCTCTTTCTCAAAGATAATCATTTCCAATACTTTTTATATCGTATTGAATGCCATTTTTATATATTATATATTATTTATTCATATTATATCGTATATAAAAAATTTAAAGAGAAAAGTTAAGAGAATCTGATCCAGAATCAAAAAATGATTAATATTCTTTAGCATAAATTTGAGGATTGAAACTATTATGAATGTTACTTTTAATATTGCTTCAAAAAATATTAATTCATTTATTATATTCATTTTTTTGAAAAATGAAGCAATAAAAAATTTGAAAATAGGATTGAATTCAGATTCGAATTCAACTTAAAAATTGAATAAAAAAATTCCTAAAGGATAAGTAAGATTCCTAAAAGATTCCATCCGAGTTATCTTCTTATATTTTGTTCCCTTCATTTTTGGGGTTTTCTCCGCATCTTTATTTTGCTTGTGGCAAGGATGCAAGCAATTTACGCAATCTGCCATTGCAGTGACTGCATACCCCACTTAGTCCCCCCGATTCTCACACACTAAGCGCATCCTGAGAGAGTCCTTGCTAGAAAGGGAGAGAGCACTGCCATAACGAGAGAATGTCGAAGAGAGTAAGCATCGAGTGACTGGAGATGCAGATGAGTTTGAATAAAATAAAATCAAATAATATGCAACGGCCCCCAAGCAGAGAAAGAAAAGTCGGAATATTCCCCCACAACATCCTTGCGGCATCCTTCCAGCCCCCCGCCTTACCAATACATTGGCATGCGGCTCGGCTTCGTCTGTGCTGTGCTTCGTGTAGAAAAACGTGGCAAAAAGTCCAGCAAACACCCACCTGCCGCCCCCAAATATATTTTCTTTTTTCGCTGGGGAAATTTTTTGTCTTTTTTTAAGCTCCACCTACTTGCTGGGCTGCCATTGGCTGCTGCTCTCATCGACTGCGGATAGCAGCAGAAGCGGCAGCAGCTGCAGCAGCCGAGCAGCAACAAAAACTGGCTAAAAGGGGGAAAAAAAGGCTAACTCGGCACACACAAAAACCCAAAGCACACACACGCACACACTCATACACTTGAGAGAGATTTTTCCTGCTTTCCTGCTGCCTTTGATTCTGTGTTGTTTGCTTTTTCACATTTTATTTTTAACATTTATATTTTGCGTGCGTGTTTTATGAACAGGATTCAAATCACGATGGGGTAAAGGGAGATTGGGGGAGAGGGTTGGGGAAATCACACACATACTATGATATATGTTATAGTTAACAGCATTATGAAAAATGAAAACGATTTCCCTTTGCTGCGCATTTTCCTCAACCAGACTAGACGTGTCTGTAGTGCGTCTCCTGGATTTACCCTTTGTCCTTGCTTTGGGGTCCTACTCTATGTATATTCCTTTTTCCGTTTGCCCAACTTTAGCCGCTTGGTCACGTTGTGCTCGCATCCTGGCACCAACAAAAACACAAAGAAAGCAAAAAAATAGGCGACCCTGGCTCTGCTGGCCGGCAGTTGTTGAGTGTTTAGTAAGTGGTTTAGTAAACACATTTAGTTATTTGCCATGTGGCGACCCGACAAACAGGAAGCTCTTAAAGGACCTTCGAGGGGCTGATGGGGGGGTGGAGCTAAAGCGAGGCCTCCTGCACGCACTGAAGGACATCGAGTGGAGCACTTAATGACACTTAGTGATACTCAATTATCACTGCGGCTTCTTGCTCAATTACTTGATGAGGTCCTACGTCAGAGAGGACCAACAACAAGGACTCGCATCTTTAAAAATATTTAATTTTATAATCCTTTATTCACAAGTCAATATAATGATTGGAATCAAAATATATTTTATCATATTTTTAATAAGATACATCCTTAGTTTGTGGATAGAATAGAACCTATAGTACCCTAACCCTTTCCCATTGTCACCTCCCCTAAGAAATACAATCCCAAAGTTGAGCCAAACTTCCACTCAGTCCTGCCATTTTAGGCCAACTTTTATTAGCTTTCGCGCTAATTGCTTCTAATTTAATTAAATTTGAAACTTTTGCGCACTTTTAGTTGGAAAATATTGTTCATGCGGATTTTTTGGGAGCCACTCAGGGATTCAAAAGGGTGGCTGAGCAGGCAACATTTGGATAACGTCCTAGGGGTGCGGGCGAGTGTGTCGCATAATAGTTTAGCTATAAATTTTATGCGTCTGCTTGCATTTTGCAGTAAAATATTTTATAATTAAATATTTGTTTAATTAGTGCGAGTGCCCGACGCGGCGTCGCAGCGCCGTTCGCTTCGGGTGTTTTTCGACGGGAATTTTTGGGAAAATACGGGAAACTTTTGCGGTTCCCAAAAACTGTTCACTTAATAAGTGGCCAACATTAAATTATTTTCCCTCCGACCAACAGGGTTAGTTAAATAAATTCAATTTTGGCTGAGAGCTGACAAGTGAGCAAAGTGATATACAATGGATTTAAAAGAGGTCGTACTAAATGTCAAGGGGATTCCATTAATGAAATTACTTGCGGTTTGAATAATTGTTTCAGTTCTTGGACAGGGAATCAAGTTGAATTAATTATTTATTTTAAGAGTCTGCCTTTGAAAGACTTTTAGGAAGATTTTTCAGAAGAAATTAAATATTTATATATTGGGAATGTCAGGAATACCTGCTTGCATAAATGGTTGCTGTTTCTGTTGAGTCTGACATTTAATATTAATTTAGATATCTACCAGAACCTTTCCTTGGACACCTTATTTGTTATTTATTTATATGAATATTTCCTAGCATTAGGTATTTTTCTTGTTCAAAATGTGTTTACATTTTCTATTTACCATTTGTGATTAATGTGTAGAAGGGAAAATTAAGCCGGCTTCGTCAGCTCTTTCATTATCTTTGGAAATTTTTTAATGTCGGTAATTAAACAGGATTCGAGTAAGAAGCCCAGAGTCCTGGCTGGATAATTAATAAGGCCCCTCTCGCCGCCCTGGGCAGCATCGGTTTTCAGCAATTTATCAGCCGATGTCGGACCCCGGCCATATATCAGCCCGGAGATGTGGAAAATACGCTAGAAAACATTTTGGAGGCAAAACAAATTGTTGAAAACAAAATAGCGTTGCAATAAGTAAAATTAATGAGCCAAAATGAAATTTTATAAATTGTAAAAAGCTTCCGGCGTGTCCATTATTCGGGACTGAAATGGTATCCATTTTGCTGTCTAAAATGGGGGAAAATACGGTGGCCATCGGCCATCCCGCGCCAAAAACATCATTTAAAAGCCCGGCGAAAGAAAGGCGAAATTATAGTAGCCATTTTTGAAAAGGAAGTGCGATGGGAGGGGGGTGTGTTTTAGGGGGAAGGTGGCAGGATGAAAGAGGAAAATTGTGAAAAACATTCGGCAAAACGAGGCGCAACAAGGGTGAAAGTGGATTTACTTTCGTCTACGTGACACGAGTCCTTGTCCCCCATTGCGGTCGCTACCGCTGATGTTGATGATGATGATGAGTCCTGCCCGGCAAGGGCCCTCTGCTCCCTTGTTCCTCCTCAAGCAGGAGACACGCATCGCGTGTGGAACGTCTGCGAGCAGATTAACGTACACGTTCTGAAAAGGGGATTCCGGGGAGACCCCTTCACACGACGCCTGCTTGTGTCCTGGCCACGTCCTTGCCGTCAATAGCAGCAGAAGCAGAAGCCGAAACAGAGTCAGAAACAGGAGCAGGAGCAGGAGCATGAGGAACTCAAACATGGCGAGTGGCTCACCCCGGCAAGCGGCCATGATTTTCGAAATTAATTCAACTTGATTTTGCCTTCTTCCTTTTTGTTTTGCTCCCTTACTTCGTGCGTCTGTTTTCCTCTGAGGTTTTTTGGGTGGCTCTGGCTATGGCAATGGCTACATGTGGCCAGGGTGGCGTGGAGTTGGCATGGAGTGGAGTTGGGTTCACCGGCAACGGCAACGTCGACGGCAGCGGCACCGCACCGCAGACAAGAAATTAAAATTCATTTCAAACCCCAAGCCCAAGCAGGGCGAACGGCTTCCCGAATATTTAAGGCGCAAGCCTAAAAGTATGCAAGGGACCTGGGAGATAAGCAACCCCTGTGAACAACCCCATTTCTCGGGGCTGTTTATACCCATTTTCCACAATGGCCGCCATCTCATTGCCGCTTTCGTCGTCGTAGTCGTTCTGATGATTCCTTTTCCTTTTGTTTCGGGCCAAAAAGTTTTCTATTGTTTTTCAGCTGTCATGATGAACTTTTGCCTTTGTTGTCGCATACTTTTGGCAACAAATTTCCGTAACCCCACAACCCTCTTCACCCCCAGCTGAATGTGTATATGGGTTTGATGCACATACATATTTTATTCTGCTCGACTTAATGCGGGGCCGAGTGTCATTGCTTTGTTCTTGTTGCGTGTCTGCCAGCTGTCGTCTTTATGGCACAGATCCATTAATATTCTCCCGAATTTTCACTCGCCTCAGGTGCAGTCTGCCTTTGTCTGAAATTTTCCGCTTTTCCTGTTTTTTTTTTGGGGGTTTTCGTTTTGGTTTTATCATTGTTGTTGAGACGCTGCCATAGGAACTTGTCCTGACGGCTTTCCTCGGTGTGCGAATTGAGCCGTAAGCTGTTCAATTGCCGAGTCTAGTCGGGAAAGGAAATCTGTAACAAATCATGGCAGCTGCCTTGGCCAAAAGGTATGCCATGGCATGACTCTCAGTCTCATCGCTTTACACAGGAAAAAATGTCATTCTAGAGTCTAGGATATAGACTAAATTTCTAAGATAATATTTTGGGAGGTTTTCTATCGATTCAATCTATTCGTAAAACATTTCCAGCAGATCTTCATTAAAACTTGGCCAAAAATTATTTCTTTTTGTGTATCACAGTCTGTGTGTTGGGAAAAATTGTTGTGCCGTTTCATTTTATTTGCATGTCTCCCCATTTTATGTGCACAAGTTTTTAACCCTGGCGAGTCATAAAATTAAAATCGCAGACTCTTAGGGTGCGACTGTTGGTCCTGTTCCTCCCACCTTCCAGACCTTTCCTTTGAAGGCAGCTCCAGACCCACCTTGCCACCGCCGTTAGCTTGGTCTTGCTTCACCTGACCCGCCACCCACTGCCTCCTGCCACATCGATCCTGCCATCGTCCAGAGCTTCGTCTGCAGCTGAAATCTGAATGCAAGCCTAACGACCTGGCATTGTCGTTGATAAGGTCCAAAAATGCTTGTCTACCGGATTTTTTGTATTCCACTGGTTGGGGGATACTGGGGCGAGTAATGTTTATGCAAAATGAAGCCACAGAGTGGGAAAGGAAACTCCATGGAGTTGGTCACTTGGATTCAACGAAGCAAACAGGCCTGAAATCCTATTTGGCCCCAAGGTGTTTAGATTAAGCCACAGAAAAGTAACTTATCGGCTTTACGGCATTTGGTTTCACATAAGAACCTTATTGGTTTTAATTTGAATTCAAGAATGTAATGATGCTTTCTAATGCTTCGTATAATATTTATAGGAAAGCTTAAATAGATGTGTCATGTGCTATTTTTCTTACAAAATATTCTACAAAATTTTATTTATTTTTCCCCCTCAGAGAAAAAATATTATTTTTAAAATAAAGTCCCTGGTTCTGAAATATTTTAATAAAAAAACGAAGTTGAAGGAGTATTTTTCTTTTGAGTTCAAAATTGTAGAAAAATATTTCCATTTTACAGATTTATTTAAAGTTATTTTTCTCCTCAGTTTTTATTTTTGAAATAAGAAATCGAACTATTTATCTGAACTAAGTTTAGAGCCATAGGAGTCCCTAAAATATGTAGTCGAAAAAACTTATTTACTCATAATTTTTTTAATCCAGAAAACAATTGTATTCTGTTTTTTAAAGGCGATTTCCAATGTTGGAACTGTCCTGCATCACATTCTCATGAAAGGCCTCCCTTACTTAAGTCATATTCTAATTTTCATATTCAACGAGTGCCACTGAAAGCTCGCCGCTGAGCTTTTTGATTTGAAATTTTAGAAAGCATTCCCATTCCACCCCTTTTCATTAGAAAGGGGTTGTGCTTGTTCCAAGCACCCGTCCATAGGTGGCGCCACACGCACTTTTTAAGGGTATGTATGAAATTGTAATGAGGATTTGATTTAAGGCGATACCAACCTGATTCTGAACGTTGTGACGATCCAAATAATGGTTTATGTTGTTTCGTTCGATCCTTCGGTTTTTATTTAAAGCGATTAATAAAAAGCATAAAGCAAAATAGGCAAAAACTCAAAGTATTTTATTCAAATTACTATTTTAATAATAAGAAGCATAAGAATGTTATCACTAATTGCCAATCAAACTACGGATCAATGTTGGTGTTACAACTAGAATTACTGAAGCGGTTCTTAAAAAAATGTTTCGGTTAGTGGGCGTCTATATAAGGTCGAGCTAAATGCAATTTTCCTCGGCAAGGTCCTCGGGGCAATCTGCAAAGATAGAAAGAGAAAATGAGGTGGTGAGCAAGTTGAGCATTTTGTTTCTGTTCTTGCAACATCGGAGACAAAAAAGCCACAGGAGACGACCCGGAATGGACCAGGAGCTGGACATCTCCGCTTTCCTTTCTGGGCGCCAACGTAAAAGTTTACAACAAATTAAACTTGCTTGTGGGCAGTAAAGCAACGGCAACAACATTGGCAACATGGCAAAGTTTTTAGTTCAGCGAAAAGTTTTAATAGAAAATTTTAGTTAATAGTTTTTAACTTTGCCGCTGCGGTGGATTTGATAAGGGACCTCCACCCAACCTCCTACCCCCACACTCTCCCACATACCCACCGCACACAACACATGTAGAACTTTTTAGGAAACGACCGCAGCAACAAAGGAGGTGGTGCTGGTGGTGCATGGTGGGTGGTTTGTCTAATGGGGTTCAGCTAACCCTTACCCTTGGCCGGCGTCCGTCTAATTAATTAAATTCGCTTTTGTGAGAACAAACGCCTCGTCCAGCAAATTCTGTATAAGCAGCAAGATAAGCAAAAAGTTTCAATATCCTTGAATAGGTTAAGATAGATTGGGGGGTCCCTGGGTTGAATAGAAGATACAGAAGAAATAATCTTAAAGAAATAATTGAACTCCATGTTCTTTTTAGTTACAAATAGTTTTAAAATTTATTTCAAAGTCTCCTAAGGTATTCAAAGTTTAGTTCATTCAAGCATTCATTATTATCGAATATTGTTTATGAAGATCCACTGCATTCAATTTCAATTATAATCCTAATAAGAGTATCCTTAAGTCTCTGCTTGGGAGCCAAGTTCTCGGCTTGGTAATTTCCTGTTTGCTGATAAATAATTCCGCACACATACACACGAATAAGCCAGGACACATAAAGGAGTTAGAGCTGTGCCGTCCTGCCCCGTGCTATGTAACTTTTTGAGCACCTAAAATATTAAAACCACCCTCCAAAATTCTGATTCCAATCCCCTCCCGGCTGGAGGAGCGACGTTGCTACAGATAAGGCGTAGCTGAAGCCCGTTGGCTTAGCCAGGATGCGCAGGACACGTTGGCAAAGAGCTTAAAATGTGGCCCTAAAATAACTTTGACTGACCTCCCACACTCACACACCCACGCACACGTACTCTCCTTCCTAGGATTTAGTATACCACGCCTCCCCCCAGACCCACAAGCCCAGGCCGCCCACATTTTAACTGCTTGGGGCATACATCAAAACTTTGGCTTACGCTTAGGATTTATTTATTTTCATATTTACCAAGGGCCAACACGGACGCACACGCGCCGCATGTGAAGGGGCGCCGGTGCGGAGGGACGGACAAGGATCTCAAGGATTTGCACCTTGTGCGGAGGGGGAATGGTGGGATGGCGTTAAAAACGAATGTCCACCTACATCTAATTCGGGTTTGGCCGCCTGGCGCCACCGGCCGTAAAAAGGAAGTTGCACCAAAGGGGGCGTGGCAGGTGGCCCTTTTCCCAGAGTGTGTGGGCTTTTGAATGAGACTACGTGACCAGTTTTCAGCTTCCAGGGCCAGTACCAGCTCCCAGGCGGCGTGTCCAGGTCTGCTTGGCGCGGCTTACGCGGCGTATGCGCGTTATCTGCAGAACGACATCTTCTGACCCGGACTCCCTCAGATTTTATGTATCCGAAGCTATTAAGAAATGACATTAAAAAGCGAACAGTGCCCCCGGGCCCGTCATCCCGGCCCCACCTACCCCTTTAGAGCGCCCCTTGCCCGTTCAGTATTTAAATGCGCCATTTGCATATTTATTAGAAGGACTCGACTCGACAGGACTCGTCGGGTTTTATTTTGGCGGTTGGGGCTGTCGTTTTTTATGCCACGGCATCTCTCGAAATTATTAAAATAAGACAGCGCTACATAATTATTTTACACCCCCAGCTCGAACTCGGCATTTATGGGAGGCAAACAAAAGTTAATTTAGACGCTGCTTACATTTTACAAGCAATTTACCCGTCAGCCCGTCGTCCAACTTTCAACGTCCCGCCCCTGGTCCTTTGTCCTTTCGGCCATTGATGTCGCCTTTTCCTCAACTCCATTCCAGCATCCTTCACTCTCGAATGGCTTTGTGCCGTCGCCTGCGAATACTTTTCATCCTTTTCACAAACAAATTTGCACTTCCACGCATTCATTAATTTGCTTATTAAGAGCCAAAGCCTCTGGGAGTGGGTAGTCCAGTATAAACAAGTATCTGTTTTTTACAGTACACCATCTGTCCTTTAAGCCGGCTAGAAATTTAAGGAAAGTGGAGCCAAACCAACTGAAAACTGAAAACTTATGCCAAGTGCCTTATAATAAATGCATATGACAGCACATCCCTTTTCCTGACAAGAAGAAGTTGCCAGGGGTTTCCATTTCTCCATTCTGGCCAAGTCGTATACACAATTGTGTAGTAGGAACTGGTGGACTTGCGGTAACTGCAGTTGCACATGTCAAGTTGCCACGGGGAACTTTCCATGGGGAAGTTCACTCAGAAAAATTCGCAAAAAAAATGTCCAATTAGTTTAAATTGATGGGAAGATAGAAGCGAAGATGTTAAAAACTGCTAGTAGAACTGCTTTCTTAGAAATTCTTAAAGCTGCATAAAAAGTATTTAGGCCTTCTAGTAAAAGATTATATATTTTGAAAAAATTGAGGAATAAGAACTGAGAACACTTTTATCTAATACAGTATATACATATATATGAATATATGCATCTCCAAGTAAATGAAATCCACTGCCGGGGCAGTTAGAACTAAAGCAGAGAAACTTACGCAGAGTTAGAGGGTTGATGGGGAGGGGGGGTGAATTTGGGCGCTGGTGTGGGTGGGGAGATGGAAAGAAAAGGACGAAATGGGGGCAGCAGGCATGCGGCAATTACAAAGACCCGGACTGTGGAAGCTTTCGCTGGGGAAACTGGGGGAGGGAGCATAGAAACTTGCAAATATAAAATTGCACAATTTAAAACGCAGACAAAAGAAGAAGTGGGCATGGGGCATGTGGCATGGGGCATGGGGCGTGGCAGGGCACGTACTAGGGAACCGTGTTACGTGTAAGGCAGAGAATGTCCTTGTGCGAGAGTGTGTGTCTGTGTAATGGTGTCCTGTGCGCCATTTACAATTCACATTTCTAGTTTTCAGTTCAGTTGAGTCATTATTTTATTGCCAAGATACGAGCGGGGACTCTGCGTCGAGTCTACTCCGCCCATTCCACATTGCCAGGTTCACCCTTTCGTCCTGCGATGACGATGACATCGAAGGATGCAAAGGATGGCAACTACTCCGGTCAGGACTGGCAGGAGCAGCGTCTAGCACCAACAACACTTTTGCTTTTGCCCCATTTCAGGGGGAAGGAGCAACTACGGACGTTGTCTCGTCTCGTTCGTGGGTGGTTCCTTTCGTTTTCGTCCTTTTTGGACATTGCTGCGGTCTCGTACTGTTCCCTATGTGTGCGTGTATCTGTGTTATTAGATTGTTTCAGCTGAAATGTTATTAGAAAATTTTGAATTCAAATTCAAATGACTTCATACTTCCTGCACATTTCCATTGGCATTTCCCCTTCTCCAACGCTCTTCACCTTCGTCCTTTCGCCAAAGGACCTGCACTTCCTTTGTGCACTTGCACTGGTCTGTGTGTGCGTGTGTTCATCGGTAGAAGTGCCAGTGTGAGTGTGTGCCTGTCCCTTGCATAATAACATGGAAGCTGTGGATGCCTTCTCGTCCATTAAACGTAAAATGTTTGGAGTGCAATTTGCGTTCGTTGTGGCGCGTTGGCGCAGTTTTTGAATCTGTGGCATGGACAGGGGTAGTCGGGGAAACTGGGATATTCATAAGGGTTGCTGTCAACCCCCTTCAAGCTTTGCATTCAAAGCAGATGACTTGACGGGACTCTAAGAAACTGTAAGGGTGTTTTTTTCCTTGGCCTCTATGCTCTCCAAAAATGTTTAAGAACGCTTAATGATTGGAGATAGCAGCTAAGGTCGATGTGGCCCACAGTGAAGGCTATGTCTTTGCCGAAAATCATCCGATTCCCAAGCGGAATACCTTAATCGGTTTGTGAATCGATTCCCCATCAATCTGGATCAAAATCTAGAAAAATATTATTTTTTAGATTTTTTGTTAAGTTTTCTGGGGTATCCCCTTAAAAATGAGAAAAATGCATGGAAGTACAATATGGCCCACTGTGGAGGCTATATCTTTTCCAAAACTCATCCGATTCCCAAGCGGAAATCGAATACTCGATTTGTAAGCCAATTCTCCACAAATCTGCATCAAAATCTAGGAAAATATTTTTTTTTCAATTTTTTGTCAAAATTTCTGGGGGATCCCCTTCAAAATGGGGAAAAGGCATGGAAGTACAATATGGCCCACTGTGAAGGCTATATCTTTGCCAAAACTCATCCGATTCTCAAACGGAATACCTTACTCGATTTGTAAGCCAATTCTCCATAAATCTGCGTCAAAATCTAGAAAAATATTATTTTTTAGATTTTTTGTTAAAATTTCTGGGGTTTCCCTTCAAAATGGGGAAAAAGGCTTGGAAGTACAAAATGGCCCACTGTGAAGGCTATATCTTTGCCAAAACTCATCCGATTCTCAAACGGAATACCTTAATCGATCAGTAAACAAATTCTCCACAAATCTGCATCAAAATCTAGGAAAATATTTTTTTTTCCATTTTTTGTCAAAATTTCTGGGGGATCCCCTTCAAAATGGGGAAAAGGCATGGAAGTACAATATGGCCCACTGTGAAGGCTATATCTTTGCCAAAAATCATCCGATTCTCAAACGGAATACCTTAAACGATTTGTAAACCGGTTCTACACCAATCTGGATTAAAATTTAGGAACAAAATATTTTGTTGATTTTTTGTTCCATTTTTCTGGGGGATCCCTCTCTGACTCCCAGAGAAGGCTGTAACTTTGCCAATAAACACACGATTCTTCAGCGGAATACCTTAAAAGATCCCCTACCAATCTGCTTCAAAATTTAGGGACATATTTTTTGTAAAATCTATGTGGAAGTTTCCTTTCTACATTCCATTTTATGAGAAACTTCACCCCAAGCTACATTGTACGCCAAGTAACATAAAATTATAAAGCTCAGTATCTTCAAAAAGTATTAAATTCTTCTATAACAGGAGAAATAGCTCGTCAGCTGCATAAGCCCCAACTTGGGTGCATTATGGCATTCGAAAAGCCAAAACCTCAACTGGGAGGAAACGAAGAAACGGATCGGTGTGAGGTTAAGTGGGAGGATATCAAATATTCCTTTCTACGTTTGCGGCAAAGAAAAGTTTCAATAAAATCCAAGCACACAGTCGAGCTTAGTCGCACACTCACAGCTTTAGATTTTGCTCCGGCCATGGCCAGAGTCCAACAACACCCACAGTAACCGCAGTCGTAACATGGCCAAAGGGGGTTGGAGGAGGGGCTGGGTGGTCAAGTGGGTGGTCAACCTGCAGCGTTGGCAAACTATCTGAACTGAGTTTGGGTTCAGTTGAGGAACTGCGGTAAAGTTGCTAACGTAATCATACAAACCTTGCTCTGGTTAGATGACCATTGTGGGACGACAAGGCGGCCAAGAAGGAGGAGGATTGAGGTGGAAAGCTTGGGATTGTTTGCCATCTCATTCCCTTTCTCATTCTCATGCTCCTTCTCGTTCTCGTTCTGGCCAGCAGACAAAAGACGACTTTTGTGCAGTTGTGCTGGCATAAGATGGAGAACATGGCAGCGGTCTGGATGGGAAACGGGGTCCTTTTATATTCAAATAAAATGAAATTACATTGTTTTCAGCTGGCAAACAATTTGAATAGAATTTTAACTTTTTACTATTATTTTATTTCAAAGCATACAAAGGCAGGAGGCCGTCAGAAGGACACCCAAGGACCGCAAGGCAGCTGCTTCTATGCTTTCTGCCAGCAGCTGGGTGTGTTCTGAGTTTTTCCAATGGCTGCCCGAGTCTGTTCTGTTTGGATATTTCTTAATTAGAAAGATTTTTGCAAAAAGGGTTGTTCGACAGTTCCCTCCCACTCTGAGCTCTTTCTTAAACGTCATTAATTTCTCTTGCAAATTTATGTTGCCCCTGGGTAGTCTGGCCACCCATCCCTCCGGTCGCTTCTCAATTCAGGACGACCCTTTTTTGACATTTTCGGCAACCTTTTCGGCGAAGTTTCAGCCTGAAACGTGACATCTTCCTTGTGGGGATAATTTATTGTGTGCAGATTTTGATTTTTTTTAGTTTTATGAAATTGTTCCGGTCAATTAATTGCGAAAATTGCGTATGCCAAGTTAAAGCTTTAAGGTTAGAGTTAGAAAATAGCCACGCCCATCAACCAGCCAGTGCTCGCCTTGTAATCCATGCCAATCCATCTGCCTGGCAGGATGGCGTAGTGGGCGGTCGGTTGGCTGGCCAACGGACCTGTCCTGAATGCATTTTCCCCAAACGAAATTTCCAGGCTTTGAAATTGCAAAATGCAGAAATTTTTGGCATCCTATTTTCAGATGGCGATGGCTAAAAAATTTGCATTTTTGCCCAAACGGGCTGGCCGGCCCAAATGAATGCACATGCACGCACATAGATGCACTCCAACGACCAAAAACAAAAAAACTCTCCATCCAAGGGAGGCAGGACACCCCTCTTTGGGGCGGGTGGAGATCTGAATATACATACACACACACCCAGCTCTTTGCCTTTGTTGCATTTTTGCCTAGATTGCAATTTTTTGCAGCCCAATTGGAACTGGAAAAAGCCCGAAACTCGGATCCCGAAACCAGGCGCAGCACTAAAAATATTGTACATCAAACGTGCGAGTCCTGTTTCCACATATGTGAGCCCGTTAGAGTGGGCCTCAACAGGTAAATATTAGAAAATCAAGCTTTCAATTTCAATTTGTGAAATATTAATAGAACTTTGTCAACAATTTCTTAATCATTTTATAAGCAGGCTTAGACTTTTAGAAACTTTTAAAATATAAGGTATTACCAATTTCTTAGTCCACTCTAGCGTGCGTGTACCAGTGAATGTCCTGAGTCCTGGTTGCCATCATCATCAGGACGAGGCAATGCATTTGTCGAGCCCCGACTCCATGCAGACAGATCCGGAGTCAGAGCATCAGCCGGAGTCGGAGCCATACCCGTACCCAGACCAAGACCCGGAGCCACAGGCAGAGCCTAAAATGCAGTTTTTTGCATGCAACGGGTGCGAAGTGCAGGAGAAGTTGTGGAAAAAAATTTTGAAATTGCATTTCTGATGAATAGGCGCAGGGCGGGGAGTGGGATGTAAACAGTGCCGGGCGGGCGCTGGGTATGAGGGATAGGAAGGGCCGTTCCATGCCGGTAGGTTCGTTCCCAAAAAGGACTATTGAGCAACGGATGCTGTGACGATAGATGGTCCCAACTCTGTGACTGTGTGAGTGACATGCATGGCTGCTGGAGCATAGCGAGGAAGTCCTCCAATCCATCCCCATCCTGCGAAATACGGTATGTCCTCCCACCCACCAGTCGGTCGGCCATTTTGATGCAAATGCATCTCAGAGTGGTGTTTTGTTGTTTTTCTTCCTTTTGCAGTTGTCCTGTGCCCGCACTGAAACTCCCCGAAAATCCCCAGTCACTTTCCGGGGACCGGGTAACTCTTAAGTCTAAATGGCATGCAAATGACTTTGTTCAGATTTCTCCTAAAAGAATTGTTTGCCTATTCTGCCGGTTGCCAGGGCGACATCCAATTGAACATTAGACTTCGGCTCAATTGTACATTCCTGAAATCATATACGGTTGTACTTTATGGCCACAACTTGGGGTTTTAAGGCGACTGCAGCTAACGTAATTCAATGCCATTCTTCTAAAGCTCTGCAGGAAATTGTAAGAAAATATTTGCAGAAGAACAAAAACTTGGAGTCATGCTCCTTTGATTTCCCTTTGACAGAGAGACGTCTCTGAAATTAATGCCTCGTTCAAGCTCATCATTTGAGTTTTAGACCCAATTGCATATATTTTTAGGATATTGATTTATTGTTTATGTGGCTTGTTTAGACCACATTGTATCAATTGTTTCGTCACTTTCTGTTTTTGCATCCTTTGGCTGGGATGTTTGTTTTTTGAGCGAGAAGTGGAAAGTGGTCGGTCCTGTCCAGTACCCGCACATCCGTGCATTCCAGTTCCTATTAGTTATTTGTTTTCCGAACGTTTTTGTAATTATTTGCCCGCCCGCCGCATGCTAAATTGCCTGAGTAAATATTTGACAGTTCTGCATTTGGCCAAAACGATTCGGCCAGATCCACCAGAGCACTGCCTAATGACACTGCTGCACTTTTCCGCTCCTGCTCCCAGTGGGAGGGGATTGTTTACCTTGCTGTTAGTTCGATTAACCGCACCCAGTGCGATTGATTGAGTTGGCCGGGCCGGCATTTAAGTTAGGTCACTACATAGAATTAGGCATCGGGAGGAATCGGTGGCATGGGCCCTCCTAACCATTTCAATTTGCATTTCAATTATCAAAACTCAGACTTACCCGGCAACCGACAGCGAAGACAGCCCAGTGTCTGCAAACAGAGGAGAATATTCCATTAAAATAATTGAATAAGTTGCAGCTGCCACATGGGGCGAATGATAAAATATGGCTTAAGTAAATCCGCCGTTGATGGAAAAGTTTTTCCATAACTAAAATCATATTCATATCAGAAGAGACACATGGAGATGTGTGTGGAGTGTGCACAACTTTTATTTTGTTGCAGTTTTGATTGAGTGAGCATAATGGAAAATTTGCCACGCCACTTCCTGCCCACCACCGCCCATCCCGGCTGGCCACTCCGTACTCTTGCCGGCCACTTCTCCCGGACACTTTCCCAAGCTGTCTCAGCGGAGAGTGCATTCAGTCAGATTAGGCTGCCTCCCCCGAACAAAAGGATATTCCGCCCATCCATCGCGCAATTGCCTTCACCAGGATACAGGATCCATCGGACATCCAAAAGAGAGTGCAGTGTCCTTTTTCTCCCTTCTATTTTTTCGTGAATTCCTTTCCTTCTTCTGCCTGCCGTCGACTACATCAAAATGCATTTTGGCCAAAAATGGTTCCGCGACGAGACTTCCCTTCCCATTTTCGGCCAGAAAAAAAAAGGAAGAATTCGAAAACAAAGCATCGAGCCGCACTCGGCAAAAATTGCAAATTTACAATAGGCCGGGACAAGGGAAATGGCCAGGTCGGTAGTCCATGGATTTAATCTGTTAGGCATTCGCCATTTGCCAACCGCCGCGGCGCTCCCTCTCCGCATAATTTGTATGCGCGAGCCGCATAACTGTCGCCCATTCCGTGAATCCTTGCCACACTCCCCCCAGCGGCCTCCCAGAATTCGACACGGCGGAAAAAGGATAAAGTTTAAGGAGCATTTGACTTCTAAATTAAGTTATAAAAGGTTAACAAGGAACATTATCCTTACTAGACCTTAGCTTACCTTAGCTGGAAATATCCTTTATCTTTTCTAACAATCACCGAATATTTAATATTAAAACTTCTTCAAATATAAACTTAAAACATAAAATAAAATATGAAAAATATTTCAAGTGCAATTCTTGCCTTGGCAGCCCGGAACTCCCTGGGAATCAGTGCAATGGTCGGGCAGTCACTTTGGTGGCCAATGTCCTGGCCAAATTACAATGAAGAAGAATTGCACCGCCCAAGCGGCCCAAGGGAGAGATGCAGAGAAAGAGGAAGGGAAGGAGGACTGGGAAATTCCATCCTCCAGCCAAGTCTCAAATCCCTCAAGGCAGACGTCTGGGGCAAGCACTTTTGCATATTACCGACTAGACATCGTCACGTTAGCTGCCCCAGCGAATTGTTCATCAAATCAACGTTGCAGCAGCTGCGTCTCGCAATCTCATCCGCTCCCCGTGCCTCTCCCCCTGGCATTCCTTATCTCCCATATCCCTGCACCTTCTGGCCCTCTGATTTTTCTTCTTCTTGGTCGTCTGCAACCCCTTTGGGCCGACTTTTGTTGCAACGTTTTATGCATTTTTTCAGCGTCTGCATCGGCAACGTCTGTTGTTTCAGCTCCAAGACAAATGCCACAGTATTAAGGCCTATATGCCACGCACCACCCAACCACGACAACCCTTACTGGCGGCCAGACGTTTGCAAAAAATTGCCAAGCTTAACAATTCGCGTTTCTGGATTTTCCATTTTTCTGCCTCCAACCGCCACGGCCTCCGTCGCCGTACGTGCCGAAGTCGCCATGTCCTGATGTCCAGAACTAGCCCACTAGCCCACCACAGTCGGCAAATGCAGCTTTTCTTTTGCATATGCCTCCCTCATCCTGCAACGTCCTGGCACCCTCACTGCCCATCCAACACCCCCAACACCCTATTGTGCAATAAATACAAAATGCAGAAATGGCAGCCGGGCTGCCATCTTCAAGTCGCCCGACCGACCGCCCGCCCTTTCATCTCCAAAGGATTTTTTGCACTATATGAATTGCATTGCCAACCCCGATACTAATACACGGAACAAAAATGTATAATCTCTTATAAGGATCAGAAATCTTATAGGGTTTTTTGAATCTTATTATTCAGTTTTCTGGAGAAAGCATATCCCTCACATTCTCTAAAAAAAAGTGTTTATATATCAAATGTATTGTTTTAAACACCTAGAAATATCCTAAGATCTTTAAGCGAAATGCACATATCTGCACAAACAGTATATGATTAAAAAAATGCATTTTTTTCTGTGCAACTACCTCCCCCTTATATCTGGCCAGCTGAGGCGTCTCGACGACGAGTCCGTTGATTTGGCATCGCTGCAGCAACGTGGCTATATCCCATATCGCATATCCCATGTCCCGTATTCCATATTCCGTGCCGCCTGTCCCGTGTCCCGAGTCCCTTGTCCAATCCAATTCCGTTGCCCTGGCCTAACAATGTGCATCCGCCCGGTAAGGGGGAGACTACGGTCCTCGGATTCATCGTCATCATCATCGTAGTCGTCGGTTTGCTTTGTTTTGGGTTTGGGTTTTGGGGTGTTCGGGAGAGTCAGTCGAGATGCTTGTTTTGTGCCATTTTTACTGCAGCCTTTGGCTTGCATTTTTTCTTGCTGTCTTGCTGCCACTTGAACTGAGGCAGAGAGACGCCGCCCATTGTCCCTGCCACCCGGCGAAGCTGCAGTTTTTGATTTCACTTTTCAGGGGACCACCCGGCGTCCCATTTTCCTTCGCCAGAGCTGCACTGAGCTTCGATTGGAGCACCGTAAGGTGGCCAGAGCGGGGGGCCTGAGCGGGCTGTGAGGATGGGGGAGGAGGATGGGAACTTGGGCCCTCCCCTTTGGCGTCATGCAACACTTCGCTGGACGTTGCATACTTTTTTCTGAGCCGTTCTGCAGCAGTAGGCAAATAGCAACATTTTTTGCTCGCGACTTTCTATTTTTCAGCTGCAGAGTTTTTTCGCTTTTTTGTGTCCTGGGGAGGCTACACTGAGCGATAAAGGAATAAGGATCTTGGTGGAAAAGAAGCATTGGCATACATGCAAGTCTTCAAGAGTAAAAAATGACAATGAAAAAACTGCATCTAATGTAAAATTATTGGGAGAAGTCATCCATTTAATATGGTAATTGATTTAATTAACCAATAAAGTCATTTCGATATCTATGAAATTAATTTAATTAATAAATAATTGGTGTAATTTTTTTATTTTATTTGTTTGTAACAGTTTCTAAAGATTTTAGTTCAGATAGTGCGGTTAGAATTATGAAACTGTGTCTATACTTTAAAGAGTCCATTTCCATAGGTTAGCATTCGTGGTGCATTTCCGGGCTTAGTCCAGTCGAACAGGTCCTGATTTGAGCCTCAGCACCGGGGCGGCTCGAAAGGCAGCAAAAGCAAAACACACTGCTGATTGCATTTGCTTTGTCTGCCCCATGCCGCTGCAGGCGTGTGCCCCTGATACCTGCCCCCCTACGGCTGTGCAAAACTTTGGTGCCCGAACTGCAGTACCAAAAAGCAAACTTGTTGTTTACGTTTTGTGTCATCCCGGCGGGCTGCCTCCTCGTCCTCGCCCCCATCCTGGTCTTCCGCCTCCGCATCCGTGCGTCGGCTTGATTTTGCTGCCTGCTAGGCTCATGTGCAGTCTTATGATGCTGACAGTTGTCGCCATTGCTGCTGGTCCGCAGAATCCTGCCGACTCCTGCCTCCCGCCTCCTGCTCCGCCAAAGTTGCCATTTTGAAATGCAATGCAGGCGGGAGTGGGAGCTGCAGTCCTTGTGGCAGTGTGGATGTGGGGGCGGATGAGGGAGCAGAGCCAGGACATTTCATTTCTGAAGAATTGCTTTGTCGTCGTCGGTCTCATCCAAAACAACAGCAACAGCAAGGACTGGGTGGCACGACCATTGCATCCACCGCCTCTGGCCGGGGGCAGATCCATGGCAGAAAGGAGGGTGCTGCCCGCCTTGCCCCACGTTGCACAAATGAAATTTTGCATTTTCAATTTTTTGGAATAGGCTTTTCCTATGCCAGAGTGTGAGCCAGAAGGGTTCGGGCAGCATACACATATACACACTTCCCCTTCGCCCATCTGCAGTTTTTGTCGCAGGACTGTGGCAAGAAAAATACTCCCCATGGTGTCCATGGAGTCTGAAAAACCTTCGACTTGACTCCTTTTGCTTTTGTTGCGTGTGGAATTTTATTTCTCGGAATTTGATTTTGTCGCTTTTCGTTGGCCTGCACATCCTGTTCCTCCTTTTGCTCCTCCTCCAGCCCGCGATGCTGATCCTGCGCCTGCTCCTGCCCCAGCCACTGCAACTGCATTTTTTCCTTGCCAACTGCACTCGTCCAATGCATTTCTCTGACGCTTCCTTTTCTTTATTTTCCAAGGGGGGCCTAAAAAACAAGGCACAGAAGTTGGTCGCTGAAATGGGGGGTATGGGGTATGGGGGGCTACCCTGCGCACTTGTTATTCAAAATGGTGGCCATGCATTTTGAGTTTTTTCTTTGCATTGCTTATGTTTCAGTTTTGTTGCCATGGCTGCCATCGCTGTTTGCTCTTTGGGTTTGCTCTGTTTTTGTCCTGTTTTCCTTTCAGTTGCAGCTGCAGCCCAGTGGGGTGAGGGATGGTGAGAAAAATGGCAAAGAATGCAGTTGTATATAAGGTGGAGGGAACTGGGCGATGGGGTGTGGGTGATGGAGGTCCTGCAACTGCAGTTAGCTGGCGAATTCTTTTCTCTCTCTGCAATCGATAAATTGAAGGAGAATGCTCCCAGCTGAGCGCAGCTCTAACCCCACCTTTAGCCCCCTGCTCCCCGCCCAGCATCACCAGCCATCATCATCCATCAGAGACAAGCCACCCACTCGTCCAATCCCCGGCAGCTCCTGCATTCGCTTTTATTAGTTTCTGGCTGGAGGACAAAAACTGCATTCGTTGATGCCACCATCGGTTGGCCAGCTTTGTGAAAAAATATGAGCCAGCCTGGGTGATCCCGATCCCGTTCAGAGTTCGTTAGCTGAACACATCGCCTGGCCAGGATTTGTGTCTGTTCAAAGGTCCCAATTTCATTTCGAGTGAGATTTTTTCCATTTTTTGTTCAAGGCTTGGATGCGAGTGCATTTTTATTTTCTTACATTTTTACTCAGAAATAAATGAAATGGTTTGAATTCAAATTATATCACCTATGATGCATAAAGAAATACTTCATTGGTTAAGTTTAAATTTTTTGTGAAAGTACTCTGTAAACCCCCAAAAGGCTTCATGTCCCAATTTAGCTGGAATGCTTGAAGGCAGAATCAAAATTAGCGGTTTAATGCAATTTAAAAATTATGCATGCTAGAGACACCATAGTCCTGCCTGGATAATGACAATCAATCACCGGCGGACAGCGCTTAGATAAATTACAAAACTTGCCAGTCTGCAGCAGCAGGAATCGGGCAATTACAAAGGGAGTATTATGGGTATGAATGGGTGTGTGGGTGGCTGGATGTGTTTGGGTGGACGTACCCGGAAAATGCATCAATTAAAATTAAAGCTGTCGCATCAGCAACATCCAGTTTACAGTGTACAGTATGCAATGTGCAACTCAAACCTGCAGTTGGGCCGAAACTTTGATTAGATAGGGACACCGAGTACCAAGTACATACTGACCCGGGTGGACAGAGCTGGGCTGTGTTTTGTATCGCATCCTTCTATGTGAAGGGCCCGCATGCATGCACAATGTTCCGTACATGGTCCCCGGCTTACGTGGCGTATGAAAATGCATTTTGGCAAAAACATGATTTCTGGCCCAGAAGGGGCAAGTGGCGATGCACACAACGAAACCAAAGGGCAAACATTGCAGCGCCGTTTCCATCGGCCGACAATGCAAATAGGAAAGCCGGAAAAACGCAATGCACACACACATACATTGCACACACCGCCTCCAACACACACTCGCACTAACACTCACCCTTACATTCAGCAAAAATAACAACGCACTGGAGGGAGGCCTATAAATTGGCAGCAAAAAAGGATTTACCCTGCGTGGGTGCTGTGCTTAGGTGACACCCCAGACTCCCAACATCCCAAGCACACAGCCCCTGCACTTTCACAGGACAATGGACGCAGTCGCGCAGGGCACAGATGACATGCATAAATTGCATATCAAAGGTGCATCAGGAGCAGCATCAGCAGCCAGAATCAGCGGCCAGCGGGGGGGCACTCCCTCTGCAATCTATAGATTTATGCAGCCTAGTCGAACCATGCCACATATAGTTATGATGCATAACCCAAAGCTACTTGTTTTTGCTTTTCCTGGTGCTGATGCTGTTGCAGCTGCAGCCGATGCCGATGCTGCCCTCTGGCTATGGACGGGAATGCTTTTTGTTTGTTTGCCCATTTCGTTCCCCAAAACATTTTTGATGAAAAATGATGCACTTGGACGACTACCCTCACACTACATCCCCATGGGCCGCTTTGTTTTGTTTTGTTTTGGAAAATTTTCAATTTACCGGCGTCCAGTGGAGCCCAAATTGGAAAAATGCCACGGCCAGGACTAGAGCATCGAACAGAGACGGGCAGCTGAGCCGATGCAACAGCACCATCTGAATAATATTAATGAAAATCAATACATAAATTCTCGCCAAATTTAGATTGTTTCGGTTATGTGTTTATTTTGTATTATAGTTACGTTTATTATGAAGCCATGGCGCTGTTCGTTTTTGCCTGAAAAACGGGAGGAGAACAATGCCGGTCATGTTCGCATACTATACCACTCGCAAGTGCTGTTGCGAGAGCGGGTTCGCTTTTAATCTGGCCATGTGAATAGCCTTTAATTTATTTCAAATTAAATTGGCCGCTGCTGAGCTCCCCATTCAGCTGGAACCATAGATCATGGCAAGATGAAATTGCATCACGCGAAGTCGCTTAATTTTATTGCAAGTCCCAGCTTTGATTGGAGCCAATCGATTGTAACCGGATAGAATCCTAAATAGTTCAAATGTTTAACAGAAATAGTTCAGTTGAATGATTTTAATGCGAAATCACCCATTAAAGGTGGTGAAGGGGAAAGTTTAGAGAACAAATGTATGGTTTCTGGAATATTTTCTGCTCAATAGATTGTCGGCCAAACTATTTTTAAAACAAACGTATGATGCGAGGGTCATATAACCATAATGAAAAGGACATTTCTTCATTATCCATTTTTTTTAAATTCTTTTTTTATTTTTTTGGCTAATAGACTCTTATCAAGCCCATTTACTTTAAAAAATGCATTCAAAACCCGCTTCAAGTAAAAAATTACTAGGGCTACATAGACAATGTTGGCTTAATACATTTTTTAATTGGTTATTTCAAAAATTAGATGAATTCAAAAGCTTTATTAGATTTATTTGGAAAAAAGGTAGGTACTTTTAATATATAAAGTGTCCTTGTTAATATCCTTAAACCAACTCAGGTATGGGTGCAAAGACAGAAACCTTTCTAAGGCTTCATGAATCAAGATCTTGAGATGCCCATTTATGTGTAAATAAACATTTTCACATATAGGACCTTTAAAATTATAACAATATAAATGTTAAGGATTCCAAAAAGATCGATTTGAAGGGAAAAAATCATTCAGTCGTCCTTTGAATCGATAGAAGTCCTCTAAACTGCGCCTAAAAGTCCCACTGCCACCCACTTAGAAGCATCCAATGCGGGAGGTTAGGTGCCACCCTATTCCCTCATATCCTGCCGCTGCTGCTGCTCTCTCGCTCGTCGTGGCTCTCTATCATCTCTTCCTGCGCAACGATGGCACTTCGGCTTGCTCACCAACACCGATACAATCACGAAACCGACACACACACACGCAGGCAGCGGCGTTTTTCTAATGTCTGTTTCTCTTTCTCGCGCATTAGTTTTAGTGTTTTGCCTCTCTCTTTTTTGCTTTCTTTTTCCTCTGCACACTGACACACACACACACACAGAGATGGTCAGCAAGGATGCTGCGCATGTAAAGGGCGACCCATCGCCCCTCTCCCTTTGGCTTGTACATAAAACATGGGCGTGTTTGTGCGGCCGACGCCGCTGCCGACTTCTCTGACGGCGCATCAAAATTTTGTGTACTTTTTTAGGATGCCAAATAGGGATACGCACAGATATACACAGAGACACAGACAGAGATGCAGGACCTCCTATATACCACGCACAGCAAAAAGGGAGTAAAAATGCATTCTGCCTGCACCAACTAAAAATGCGCACTGCAAAAAAATAGGGTGTGGGTGGGAGGTGGTAGGTGGTATAATGGGGAAAAACTGCATGCTGCCATTTTAGGCAGCCATCATGTTGAAGCTGCAGCTCTAATGCATCGCTGCTCTGCCTATGCAGTCGCTGTCGCCGTCGCTGTCGACATCGACTTGGCTATTTTTCAATTTGCCACACCCAGAAAAAGTGCATTTTTCTACGACAGTTTTTGGCATTTTTGCACTGGCTTTGTATTTTGTTTTTGTTTTTGTTTTTATACCATTCCTGCTGTCCCTGTTTCTGTTTCAGTTTCGGTTTCGGTTTCTGTTTCTGTTTTTGATTTCCCTTCGCTTCGGCTGCTGTTCCCATCCTCGACCCAGTCCTTTTACTTGCCCCGTCTGCCGCTATGTACAACAAATATTCACTTGCCACTCTTTTTTCTCTATGTACCGTACATGTGCCGTGCTGCATGTATGCAGGCCGTGTGTGTGTGGAACTGCATTCGGTTGGTGCTAAAAGTTGCACTCTATATGCACATTTTGTGTGCGTGGCCAAAGCCAATCGGGTGCCTGCTGCAGTTTTGTTCTGCTTACTTTTTCTCAACCTTCCATCCATCCGCCCACCTCTGCCACCTTAGTCCCATCCAGCTCTCGCCCCCCTTGAGCTGGGCTGCTCCAGCTCAAGTCCCATCAGGCCCTCGAGTCGAGGAAATAGACTCCCACCCACTCGGACTTGGCTCGAATATTCTCCAAACTAAAATAATTTGGAGCTCAGATTCGGTGATCAGTAAACGATGATGGGAGACCCAATTTGAGTAATTGACATAAAGGACATAAGATACTTTTGAGGGGTCTCCTTCAAGGGGCTTCATCTAAATTCCAATCAGGATTAAAATTCGAATTAGTTTTTCGGCATTTTTGAGTTAAATAGAATCCTGATTAAAATAATTCCAAAATAACCGCTCAGCTCATAATGATTTGTCCTGGAAAAGTCAATGTCCCTTCTAAAAGGATCATTGGACTCCATGCTATCTGGATACAAATCCAAACAATGGGGGTCAAATGGAGCCAACCGCTTTGGAAAACACATCGAACCCCCAACAATTAATAACGAATTAAAAACCCCTGTCGGTAATCGAACCCAGGATTCTAATCAAACAAATACAATGGCATTCGAGCCAGCACCAAAAAGTCAGACCGGAGCCCGGAGTCGCGGACTAAAAAAAGGACAACACAAAAAACAAAGCTGCGCCCACAAAGTAGTCGCTTGGCTTATTCGCATTTATAATATATATATTTTTTTCTATATCGTATGGAAATCCTCTCCCACGGACTCCAGGATGCACACACACACACACCCATATGTGTGTGTTCTGATGGGTTGTGCTGATTTTTTCTCGCGACTTTTGTGGGGGGTTCGGGATTTGTATTTTTTTGCATGCTGCCATTTGTTTGTTTGGGTTGTTAGAAAATATATTTTTTGCGAAATTTACGGCACGGCGGGCAAAGGAGGGAGTGGGGGCCGGGGTGGGGAATGGGAAAGCGGATCCCGAAAAGAAGAAGCGGAAAAAATATGCGATATGTGGACGAGCCAGGAAGGAAAAGGAAAGCGGCAACAATTTTTTTCTATGCTGCTGCGTTTTGTGTTTTGTTTTGCTCCGTTCTGGTCTGGTCTGGCTTGGTGTTTTTTTTTTTTTTTAATTTTTTTGGCGAAGGCGAAGGACGTTTGAAATAACCTTGTAACCCTTTTCTCGCTCTCTCCTTTCGCCCTTCGCCTTTCTCCTGCGGTCTGTCGAAAGTGTGTCCTTTAAGCGATTTCCGCCCGCAGTCCCACATTAAATTGCATAATTCACTTTCGGACAAAGATATTGCCAAATTGTCCGCCAACGCTTACCAGCAAAGAAGTCCTTCCATCCTGACAGCTTCTTTCCGCCTCGATCACATCGCGTTCGCAGATAAATTCCAACTGATCGGCAAAAGAGCTCGGATCCTGGCAGATCCTCCTTTTCCAGACTGCCCGCCGAACCAGTTTTCATCGGCGGATTATATTTGAGTTTTGGGTGAAAAAAATTCATTTTTCAACTGGAGTTTTTCTTTTGTCTGGCCAACAATTGATGACGAAAAGATCTTCGCGCTGTCTTCAAACTGGTTTCCTGACCAGCTACGAGCGCCTCACCTTTTTCACCCGGCTCACCCTTTTCCCAAAACAATTTCGGTTAATAACCTTGACAAGGGTGCGTAGTAGGGGAGGGGGATGCCATTTGCCTGGGAACTAAAAAGGCTGCCAAACGGGTTTCCATTCAAACACCAAGGACTTGGCGAAGCATCAAACAAGCAAGATCCTCAGAGCTCTGTCAAATAAAAATTACTTTGAGATTATTTCGCAATCCTGCAAATCCTGCTAATGGGTGCGGCCCATTCCGATACGGGATATGGCCTCTCGTGTCAGAAGTCAAGGGTTTGCGGATCACCACCCCATTAGGGGATGGGTTATCTGCGTCCGGGACAGGCAGCAACCCTTAAGTGTGTCCAGCACGCGTGCGCCCTCCAATACCTGGATTCCAAAATGGGACCCGAGGATAAGGCAGGGTCAACAATATGGTTGTGCAGAAAATATGACTCAGAGATCAAAGTTCAAAGTGGGGAGAGGAGAACCTACAGTAGGGAATGAGAGCTATTAGAGAGTCTATTCTATACATTCTTTATAGTTATAATGTAGTTCTTAGTTCCTGAAGGAAACTAGTACAATTAGATTGGTATTTTCTCTCATAAAGCCATGCTATAATATATGTAATATATCATATTCCATATTTTTGAAGCAAACAAATGTAATTTTCATAAAGTTTACACTGTATGCAATTCCCTGTTCCTTTATTATATTAGAGGTCCTTACTTGTCCTCGAGGGCAATTTCATAATGGTAACTTTATCGTTTACCCAAGGTTTTCCAGGCTTTTGTGGGCTTTCATTGTAGCTTTTAGTTTGCAATATGGAAGCTTCCGACTGCAATGCCCTGATTAAATATTTTCTGGGAATTGCTTCGCCCTAGGTCCAAGGATAAACTTCATCCGCAGGTTGGGTGGCCTGGGAGGAGCTCAGAGCACCGCAAGTGGAAAGTTTTAGTTTACGCTTTCAAAAATAATAATTATGAATATGATTTGAAGGTATTACGAGCTGGCAGCAACTTTCTCTAGCAGGCTCCCTCCGGCTGTGGTCCCTAGCCGGGGCAGAAGATTGAGTTTCCGCCCTGCCAGCTTAGTTTCCATGTTATTAAAATTCGAAAAATATATAATTTGTGCTCTGGCAGCCACTCTGATGCTACCATCCTAGATGCTCCTCTGACAGTCCTGGCAGCCATCCTTTTCGGGACTTTGCTAGCAGTTTTGGCAAGAGGTAATTTACTAGAAAATTTGCTTTGCAATTAGTGGCATTAAAAATGCTGTACGAGCTGGGATTTTAGCTGCGAATGGTGCAGAGGTCCTTAAAGGCTTTAAAACATGAACAGAATGTATGGAAATTTCCGTCTAACATCGACGTCGACATCGATCCGGGTGTTGTCAAGGGGTTAACAAAACACAAGCCAAGTTAAACAAAGAACATTAATAAGAAAATCGCCTCGCCCGCGTCCTCGCCCTTTTAGTTGGTTTTGCAATTTGATCCGGCAATGAAATGGCAGCTCCGGCGAGGTCGTTACAGGCCCCCCCAAGGACCCAACTTCTTAATGTCATTAATTTTTTAAGCTTACTTGGAATGCAAATGCCCTCTTCCTGGCCCTGGCCCTGACCCGGGAGTATAAAAATGGCAGGCCATCAAGGAATCGCCGGGTAAATGGAGCGGGGAGCAGCAAAACGGTACGGAAAAACGGAAAAGGGTTTAATTGTTTTGGGGCGCCAATGAAAAGGACTTAGGATTGGTAATGGCCGGGGTCTGGGATGGTCAGATTTAGTTTCAAAACACACTTGAGCCTACGCACTGTGTATAATTAAAGGTCTCCCCCGGACGGTCTCCAGTGGGACGAGATCCTCCTGATGATTTATTGTTTGACAGACAGAAGTTCCAGACTGCGTGTTAGGCAAATTAGAAAGGGTTCTTGGCTGTCTCCGGCAGCTGGGGGATCACCTTTTCGAACCCTGAACCACCAGCAGCAGCATGAATCGAAATCCTTCTGGAGTCTGGACACTCCAAGTCCTTCCTCTCGGTCTGTTTGCTGTCACGCTGTCTAGCTATTTATTTATATTTAGTGCAATGTTTAATTTAGTAATGGATTAGAGCTGGCCGAACAGGAGAAAGCTGTTCATTACGGCCAGTCACGTAGTGACTCTACGAAATCATTCTCTCCCGGTGGGGGGAAAGCAAAGATTTATGACGATTCCTTCTTGCAGCATGGCTGGGGTATGCAAATGTTGCACTCATCCTTTTTGGAGTGACCCGAAACCCACTCGAAATACAAACAAAAGTTTAATGAAGCAGCACAACGGCCATAGATTGGTTATTATCTTTTAGTTTTGGTGCATAACTTTTTCACTCTGCATGTAAATTTTGTGCCACGCCTCTTGCCACAACAATCCAGAGTTTGCAAAGCTGCCAGCACAGCGCCCTGATTTTACGTTTTTCGCCGAAATTATTTTATAATGAATGTTCGTATTTAGCCAAAGTTTTATGAATGGCTTTCATTACAGGAGTGCCAGCATAGTCCACACCCAGTCCCCTGTACACGCCGCCGGCGGCTGTAGGATCCCAGTTTTTAGGACCATCTCCCTCTGAAGTGAACCACAAAAATATGAAAACCGCATTTATATTGTACATCGGGCAGATGTTTCAAAACTTTGTCTGTCTTCCTGTAGTTTGCCACACTAGTGTTAGTTCCAGCGAGATAGTGCGGGTGCTGGGGTGCCTGGGATGGTTGGCTGGAGTGGTTCATATGGTAGTTCGCGGTGGCTGCGGTGGGTTTGGCCTGGCAGTGCTTTTCGGGGTCCACAGCCATGCATCCAAACAGCCCTGAAAGCCACCAGAAGTGGGCAACTAACACAGGCACTGATTTTGGTTGCCAACTTTCGGCAGAGTGCTTCAAAAACGAAGCGAAATGAAATGAAATGGCATGGAAAGTGCCACAAAGGATTGCCAAATTGATGAAGAAATTAAAGTCCTGTGGGGCCTATCTAATGCGGCTCAAAAATCCTTTCTCCCGGCATCCTGCGTTGGTCTCTTTCCGCCGGTGGAATCGGTGATGCAAAAGCGTAACGAAGTCCTGGGGTTTCTAGCTTGCTGACAACCCTTTCAAAAATACCGACTTGACAATTAAGTAAAATAAATGAGGAGTCCTTTGGAAGCCCGGCTACGTGACGCAGTCAGCAGAAGATGCCCGCAACTTCAACACCCCGCAATCTGGGTGGCGAATGCGGCAAGATGGGAGGAAGGAGACCGACAGGACATGAGCTGCTTGGGGCAGTGGTGCACTGGCTCTGGTGGTTGTCAGCTAGTATTTGTGGCAGATTGTACCCCAAGGTACAGGACCCCCGCCTGTCTGCTCCTGCCCATGGCAGCCATTATGGGTAAACTTATATTTGAACTACGAAAACACAACAAAGCAGCTACCTCCCATGCCAAGATCCATTCTCCACATCACCCCAGTCTCTGCCCGCATCTGGTCCTCGTCCTGATTATCCTTCCGCTACCGTCGCATGTTTGTGCGCAGTTGCCGAGGTCACTAATGTCGTAAGATGAATCCTTACGGCAAATGCCTTCAGGGTGCAAAAATAAAACATGCTAAACGTAAGCCCTTCGCTCATCCCACCCATATTTTGTCCTCTTAAATAGGACACCGAAAGAAAAACATGTTGCTTATCTAAAAGTCATTTATTGGTTCCTTAAAAAATCCTTAATAAAGTTGTTATAAGTAAGAACCTCTACTTTGAAGGATAAATATCATTAATTGAAACTTATTCCATTTGGTGGAGCATATTTTTCCAGTGTAGCCCGTGTGCTGTTCAGCTTCCGCGCTTTAAATGTAGATTAGTTGTTGTTGTGGTGGGTGGTGGCCCCCTGACATTCTCGCAACCTCGCATCCTTTCCTCCTGGTCGTCGGGGAAAATAATGAAAACAGCAACTTTCATAATGAAGGTTGCCGTCCTTCGTCCTGGCTTGTTCTCCTCCTCTCCCGCGTCCCCTCCCTGCCATTCCTCCCAAGCAAACTGAGCTCAACTGAACCGTTTCTGTCCTGGCCGCTCGTCTCTTTTGAAATTATAATCTGCACCATGGCGCCATCCAAGTCCTGAGTTCCGCTGCCCCTCCTTGTTCTTCTCCTTCGTCCCTTTGGCTGCGTTTATTTAAGGATACGGCACTCGTTTTACACGCTTTGCTTAGAACACTCGAGGGTCCGTGCTCCATCTCTCCGGGCTCCTGGGGTACTTTGTTTTCCCGGTTTTTGTAAATAGCTCCCAGTTTTCGGATTCTTTGGGGCTCCCGCTCCGCTTTAACTCGGCGCCTTAACATAAAATTTAAAATTTATTCAACAAATGTCGTTAGTCGACTAATTTGCATGCAGAAATCAAATAAGCTGCATGTTCACATAATGAACACACAGAAGTTGGCAGTTGGTTGGGAAGTTGGAAGCCAGAAGTTGGAAACTGGAACTGGGCGGAGTACTTTAGAGTGCTTCACTAATTACTTTGATGGACAAAGCAGCTCGAAAGCAGAAATTTGAGCGACGCAAACAATGGCCTGGCAAATCAACATAAGCGAGAAAATTGAAAAGTTCAACTGGAAATTATTTGCCAACTGGCATCTGAAACTATTCAATTTCCTGGGCCCGGGCTCAGACGGTATCAACTGCCAAACAAATTCAATTTGCCACAAAAGGGCTAAGGACTAAGGTCCAAGGATCCCTGGACTCCCTAGGCTGGGGGAGGGGGGCAGCAGTCACTGTTATTGCCATCCCCTTGGCAGAAGCCAAGCCCACATTGGTCCGTCCTGGGATTCCTGCGCAGACGAAAGTCACAACTATCCCAAGTCGGCATGCGGGCTATCCTTTCCTCCATTCCATCTGATTGTCCCTTCTCACTCTGCAGGATAATGCGACTTTTTGGCCACACCAAAGACGCCATATTAGAATGGTCCAAAGGGCGCAGTGGCAGGAGGCGGAATTCAATTTGCATTTTACTGCTAGTTACAAATATTTGTCTGGAGCTGACCGGGTCGGGGGAGTGAGTTATTGAATTAGTCAAGGGTTTCGTGTGTCTTGGCCAAACCTCTTCTCGAGGAGTGAGTTATTAAATTCGGGGCTATCAGACAAAGCCATCGAGAAGTCACTGCTGGGTGGAGATAATGGTATTCAAGGGAATTGTAATATTTTAAACTGAATATTTTTTATTTTATCCTTTGTAATCTGTCTTAAAGTGTTATAAGACAGTGTAATGAGCTTTGTTAAAGTTTCTTTTATAGATTTCATCATTTCTCGTTGATATTAGAAAATAATAACTATTTCTTCAATAACATCTGTCATAAAAAATTTTCCTCAAAACACAAACTTTCATCATGGTTTATTTAAAATGGTTTATACAATTTTAAAATTTTATAAATTGTATAACTTCTTATAATAATATACTTCCTCAAAAAAATGTACTGCCTTTTCGTTTAAAGTTCCTGTTTAAACTGAAACTCAAAACCGTAAGTTTCTGGGAAAATTCTCCATCTACTCCTTTCAGATCCTGCAACCCGTTTTCGTTTGCGTGGATTAACCCTTTTCCCGGGCTAATGTATGCACCGCAAATATTGCCTCAGACAGTCGAATGAACTTAAAGGAGGCAGCAAGACAGGAAAACCTTGGAGGGATAAACAAGGGGCAGGGAAAAGGAGAAAAGCCAGACAAACCAGACAAACAGTGAGACGATGGATCAAAAAACAGGCCAGACCAAACAAATGAAGGAGGCTGAGGAAAAAAAAATAGTAAAAAGGAGAAGCCAAGAAGATGAAAGGGTTGCGTCTGGTCTAAGTCTGGACGGATTTTTTGTGCCTTGGATCGGGACTCTTCACTGATGCCCCGTCCACTTTCTGAGGTTTTCATGCCGTTCGCCACGCTTCCAGCTCGGGACTCTATTAGGTCCCGTTCAAGGATGTGCCGCGCGTGCCAAAGATGCGGCTGTGGTGGTTGGGACAGGGGTCCTTGAACTGCCAGTAAATGTATTTGGTCTGCCGGAGTATGGTAATTAGGACCAGCCGTGAAAATCCATAAATAATCCATTGAAATGATTAATTACAGATCGATTCTGTCTGCCGTGTTTGCTATCCATCAGAATGCATTCCACGACCAGTGGCCCGCCCACCCCCACCTGCCGATAACCTGCTTTTGTTGCATTTCAAATTTTAGCAATTTATGATTATCTATCCAGGCATGGAGTACAGTGAGTCGCCCTGCCGTCGGTAGCTTTGGGTTCAGATTCAGTTCGCTTGACGGGCTGAGGCTTTGGCTTTCCACCGCGTTGGCGGACATGCGCAGTCTGCGTCCGCAAATCTATGTATCTATGTATCTAACAAAGCGTCGGCCATGCCTGGGCCTTCCTGGGCTTCCATTTAACCAGCGTCGGCCATGCCGTTCAGTCGCATAGCAGCTGCCCACGCCAGCTCCTCCCCAGCTTCCCTCCGCCCTCTGTTCGTCCCTTCAGAAATTGACAGGAGTTGGCAGGCCATTGGGGTGGTGGCTTTCCCACCCCCCGGGCTGCAGCTTAAGAGCTGCACTTAGAACTCGACTCGTGCATAGTTTCTCTTCGTTTATCCGCTTACCATTTCTCTTAATTTTCTAGGCATATTACGTCTACCTACCTATAGAGGGCGTCCCTCTAAGGGCTTAGGGTACAAATTTTATTTAGATGAGATTTTCAAAATACCAACCCTTGTGCCCTTTGCTCAGCGAAGGGGAAGGTTGAAGTAATTCGGGAATTTATCTTTGGGGGAAATTATTCAGGATTCTCTATCAAAAATATCCTTAAATGGGCTTTGAAACTAGCGACAGTGTTACATAAACTTTGTTTAAGTTTGTACCGAAATGGATTTTTTGCCCAAGTAAACCTTTGTATGACTCTCTGTATTTTCAATGGATATTCCCCAAACTTAATTCAATATTTTATTTGTATTTACGAACTCATACCCGAAAGGTCATTAATTTCATTGAATAAAATCTTCATCATACGAAAAATATAAAAAATAAAAAAAGGACCTTCTCTTGCATGCCAAAATTTTTGGAATATAAATATTAATATCATAATTTCATTTTATTGATAAATACATGTGATAAAACCAGTTTCCCCTTCTCTTTGACATCTCAATTGATTTTTATTGGCAAATTTTTTTGCAATTTTCGTCTTTTTTTTTCTTTGGCATTATTTGTCTCTGCTTTGGCTGTTTACCTTGTCATTGTATTTGTGTTTGACTTTCGACATTTTTTCGATTAGTCCTCCGACCCCCCCAGCCCGACAATATGTTTGTTTTTTTGTTATAATTCGCAGCCTCGCTGTCTGCCAGAGAGATGTGGGAGTTTTGGACAATCGCAGTTCACCTGTCGCCTGACATCGGCGGCTTCCACATCCCACTTCCCAAACTCCCTATGAGTATGGATTTTTTGTTCTTTCGGTTTTGCTAGTCAATTTGCTGTTGTTTTATGCGATTAATCCCCGGCTATGGAAGCCACTTTGGCGCACATAATTGAGGTTACGTTCGGCTGCACAAATTGCCAACATTAATTGATTCCGGGAGAATGGGTAGGCGGAGCTGTAGGTTGTCCAGGAGGCGGTGGAGGAATGTCCAGGACAAAAAATGTAATAATCGGATTTTCATGGTTGCGTTTTGAGGCTCGTATGTGGCACACTTATTGTTTCGAGTGGCTACATTTCGGTCGCTTCTGACCCGTCCTGACCTGTCCAATGCATTCCAAGACTCATTCTTATCAACCCCCCTATCCTGTCCTCTCATTGTCCTGCCGCGGAAAATCAACCACCGAAAAAAAGTTTGCGGCATGTGCTTGGCTCGTTTCCCAGATTCCCGGTTTTCTACTGTCCCCATCCCCCGGCTCATATTTTTTTAACACCTCAGATTTATGGATCATCCGCCAAGCCAGTTAATTGCCACTTTGATGGCCGATTTGCTCATCTTTCGATCTTCGGAGTCGGAATCTTAAATGCCTCCGTTCCGGGCAACACTTGACAGTTGCATAAACAGGCAATTTTCGTTTGTCCATTTTTTATGGCAAAGATGATACTGAATTACCCAATTAAACTTTTTTCATATTTGTTTCGCATTTTGTTTTCTTCCAAGTCCCCACATAATGACGGATATGTTTTCGGTTTTATAGATCTGGCGTGACGAGTGCCTATTTTCGCATTTAATTGTTGGCCAAGAATCAGCGACTTTGGCTTTTATTTTCCCAACAGTTTTGGTAATAAAAGAAAAAAAATGACAGATGGATAGGAATAATAAACTTTTCTCGGGATAAGTTCCTCCATTACTTCATCTCACATGATTTCTGTTATTTAAGGATTTTGTGAAATAAAAAAAAAAATGTAATATCATTTAAAAGTATTAATTGAAGAGTAGAAACCTTTCAAATTTTCATCTTAAACACGACTGTGCGCTTGTCAAAATATTACAAAAAAAAATGGTATGAAATATGGAAGTGTTTGAGGTCCTACATTGCTCATACGACATGTGGGCCGTGGATAGGGTCTGATGCACTCCACTGACTGCAGCAGTGGCAGCAGCAATAACAACAACGAAACGCACAAATTGCAAGTTGATTTAGCTCCCCTGGATTTTTTCCGTATTTGCCTCAAGTGCAGTCGTCTAAAAAGTGCAGAGTCCATGTGCCAGCCGCAGTCGTGGCAGCGCATCCTTTTCAAAGAGCAGAAGGAGGAGTAGCCGGGCCTCGAATGGGCGCGTTTTCAATCAAAATCGCTCAGACTCTTGACAGCAGTGGCGGCAGTACCAGTACCAGTAGCAGTAGCCCCCCAAACAACAAAAACAAGAGTTGCAGCAACAAAAACAAGCAAACTTCAACGGATTGCACTCGGCAGCATTTTGGCAAACTCGCAAAACTCTCGCGGCGCACATGAGCGCATAAAACAAACAGTTGGCTTCAGCTCCTCTATATGCGAGCTCATATGTATGTATTTGTGTGCATGGCACTTGGCTCTTTATCTTTTTGTCCATAAACGTCGTCCTGCCACGCCCCCAAACTCCAACTGCAAAAAAAATATACTGGGCAGCCCAAAACTGGCCGTTCGCCTTGGGTGCTGAATGCATTTTCGGTCAGCTGCTGCACCAACTCGCGACGGGCATTTTTTCTCGCTGCACTTTAAGTGCAGTTTACCTCTTTTGCCAGTTTCATGTATGAGTGTGTGTGTGTTTGCTTTTTGCCCCTGCCATGCCTGCCCCCCTTTGCCGCTCCGCCTCCCCGCCAGACTGTCCGGCAGTGACTCCCCGCCAGCCCGCCGCCCAGCGCTTTGGCGACTTTGAGTGTATGGCGTTAGAAATTGGGAGAAAAAAGTTTCGCTGCGCAAATGAATTCTTACAAAGGACACGGTCCCATACTCTCCAGCGCACACACATGCACTCACACTCGACTGCATTTGGATGGAGGATGTGCCGGGCAGGAGGGACTGCATTTTGTGCGTCCTTTGGCCCGTTGACGACCAAGTGGCATGTGGGATTAAACCACTGGCAGTTGCTGGCGCTTAAGTGCTGCCACCAGCCATCACCCCATCAGCCGCCAGCGGCCAGTCCCGCTGAATTTCTTTTTCCATTTAATTAAAATTATTTGCACTCGGAACTTAGCTGGCCGGCCGCGATTTTGGCAGCGATTCTTTGCCTTTGGCGGGCGTTTTAAGTGCGTACAGTGCTGCGGCCAATTGTCAATTAGCCACGTTTCAGGATCCATGGCCAAATGCAGCGATGCATTCAGGCGGCACTAACCAAAGCCGAACCACGCACAAAAGTATCTACCGCGGCAACAACATGTTTCAGTGCAATTATTTTCCACAAAAGGTGCCGAATGCAAAAAAAAAAAAAAGAAATTAAAATAAAAATCAAGGTAAAAAAAATATAAAAAAAACTCAAAACAGAAACAATTGCAGAGAATGCTTTTATGTTACCAATTACAGGGAATGCATACACAGGACCCAGCACTAAAAAATGGTATTCCTTTGAGCCAAAGGTGTAGCTAAGTGGGGGAAGCAGAATCCTTCCTTATAGGCAGTTGCGCACACAATCTATTCTGCCCCCCTGGCTTCCTATTAATAATTCCAAGATGCGTAATTATTGATTTTCCATTAACACTTCGAGGCGGGCATGCCTCTAGGCGGGCAAAAAAATAGAAAACGATGGCAAAAAGGTTAAGGGAAGCCCACGCATGTGGACGGCCCTCACTTTGAACTTATGCCTGGACCTCGTCCTCGTCCTCATTCTCGTCCTCGGCCTCGGTCTGGTTCTCGGCCGGATCCTGGTGCTGTCTCGCAGCGGGAAAAACTCTTTGAGTCGGCTCCTGTCGCTCGCCTGTCACCTTTGTGACAATTAGTCGGCGTGTGTGTTTATTTATTAATAAATATTTTACACTTCGACGCGTGGGGTTAATTGCAGAGATGCCAGCATGTGTGTCAGTGTGCGTGTGTGTTTGTGTATCCTTTATTTTTTTTGTAGGAGTAACATTGCTTGAAATCATCGGAGTGAGAGATCCTTTAAGCTGGCCGTCTCGGCGGTGGCATCCGCCACCGAAGATACATCATCGTCATTTCGTAATTAAAAACTCTGGCCCGGCTCAGGCTTTGTTATTAAACTTGGCTGCAAATTAAAAGTCAAACTGTTTAAGACAATGTACAAACACACTTTGAGCTCGAGACTGACAAGGGTAGGATCATGCTGCGCTGGCTTTGAATGTATAGGCTGCCGCCCACTCGTCCTTCCAACCCTTGCCATGTCCGATGTCCAGCCGGACCATCACACCATCCTTCCATCCATCCATCCACCTATCCATCCAGCCATCCGCACTCGCCACGGACGGCTGCACGCAACGTGGCGCTAATTTCTTTGATTACATGAGCTTGAGACTCTCCGGATAGCCTCTGTGCTCTGTCTTACGGAGGAAACGAGTGACCAACTGAACTTCTATAACTTTGACTTCTCTGCAAGTCCACCCCTGAAAGTCCTGTTAATCCTGCGACTCTGATTCCTTTCCCTTAATTATTGACCAGCGGACACTGGCCATTCATCCACCTCGTCCGACGAGGGACTTTAAAATGTGTTAATTTCAAATTACAGAAGGATTGTGAGCGCCGAGAAGTATGTACTATGCCATCAGCCAAGTGGCTGCAAATGAAAATCTTAATTACGGCGACTGACCGGCGGGCCAACCCGCCATTCAACCTTTGACCCGGGGGCAGTTCCAAAGATGTGAGCTGCATTTGAAAGTGGACAGGCGATTGGCAGGGACACTGAAACTAATAATATTAAATGGAATGAAGTCAACTATATGACATAATATTTAAAGAATACTATTATGGCTTTTATGAATCAATAGACAGTGACTTTCCTCCTGAAGAGACGAGATGTGAACCTTGACATGCACTCCGACTCTGATCAGACACATTCAAGAGTCGTTGGACAGCCTTTCAGATTGATGGAAGCATAAGCAGGCGGCAGAATTCATATTTATTTCATATTCAAACATTCATTTGCACTTGCATGCCAAGTATAGTAAATAGCTAGTCCGAACAAAAAGACCTCTCGCCAGCACCATATACGGCATGCACTTTGCTCGGCGGAGCTCGAGTCCAATGTCGAATGAATAGCCCAGGATGTGGTGGGTACTTTGCCCTCTTTGTGCAACGGCTGCCTGCCTCTTTTCGTCCGCATGTGGAAATGGGAATTCTTTGGTTTGATTTTTTGTTTGGCTGGTTGTGTGCCGCTCCTGGCCGGGCCAGGAAGGCCGGACGGACGACCAAAGACCGGCCGTCCGTCATCACTAAAAAGTTAATTGCACGAAAAATAAGTTAATACTCGACGCCTGCTCCGTGCCAGTCCACTTCGATGGCCGCTCCAGTCGCTGTTTAATTTAATTAGTCGACGTCCTTCTCCTCAGAGCCCCAAGCCCCCGAAATCGCCCAGCCCCCATGATCCCTGCCAAAGGCCTCGTGTGTGCACCAGAGTCCCAATTCCAGATTCATTTTCATTGCCCGCTCCTATCGGCGCGACTCCTTGTGTGTCCTTTTTGGCTGTTTGTCAATACAGGACTGAGTGTCCTGCAAGTCAATTAGCAAGTGTTTTAATTGCCTTAAATTTGCATAATTTCTGTCAACAAAACAATGTCCTTTCCGTTGAAAGCAATTTTATTTAAGGTATTAAAAAAAATAAATAAACTTACCAAAGCCTCAAAGACCTCAAGAGTTTAAGGAAGATTTTGCGTATTAGTTTCAATTAGTTGATTCCGACAATGGGTTGGTGGTCAAGGGAACCGAGCCACTCCCGGATTAATCCCTCATTGAGACCCGTGCTTCGGGCATTTCAATTAACCCGGGACGCACCTTAGGCGACGGTCAGGACAAGACAATTCCCTGAAACGAACGTCCTTTCCGTGCGATCTGACCTCGTTTTCAGGAGAAAAAGACGCACAACTAATTAGACACATGCCAGGACATTAGACATTAGACACACATGTGTATACATTCCTAATGTATGTATGTGTTTGTATCTGTATCTGCGGCTGACTGACTGACCGTACGCAAATTACTTGTGTCATAAATTCAGCCCGGAAAAGCGACAAGAAAAGTCGGGCGGCAACCCGACATAAAGCCCGAGGCTTACCGTCCGCCAGTGGGTCGAAGAACTGGGGCTTGGCCGTGGGCCTCGGGGCTCACGTATCCTTTTTCCTGGTCCTTGCCGCAGTTTACTGGCACGGAGTTTCGATAACTCAACGGGTTGCAGTTTAGGCCACGACGACCTTCATAAAGATCTCAATCTTAACGATGACAATGCGAAAGTTTTCATCCTTCATAGTCCTCCTCCCAGCGCCTCCTGTCGCTAACTATCGCTAGTGTCCTTCTGAGTCACTATTGTCTTCGCGCCTAAATCCCGTTTAGGGTAAAAGTTGCCTTAAAATCCCAAAAACCAAAATCGAGGCTTTTCAAACCAGTTTCGAACCAGCCTTATCGAAGCCTTTCGCATGCCCTTTGGGGGTTGGGAGATGCAGGAGCTGCGATAAGCCTAATATGCGTTTTCCTCGACTGCTCATTACGTCCTGTATGTCCTTCCGCAGGACACACGCAACTATTGCGGCACTAAATTCATAAACACTTTGGATAGTTGTAATGACCCACCACCACCACCACCAGCAGCGGCCTAAAACAAAAGCTAGTCCTGTTTCTCGGGTGTTTCTTAATTTGCCCAACGTGTATGGAGAATTGAGAAAATGGGTTATCCTTTTCGGAGGCCTTTGTTCGTGGGGAGCTCTTTGTTCCTTCATGATTAGCATCGCACCGATTTCTTGCTGAGTTATGGCCAAAGTTGTGCCACTTCCCCACCTCTAGCCCAGCCAGTCAATGGAATGACCTTACAGCGGACCTGACACCAACCCACTTTCCGTTAATGGCGGAATCATGAATGAAAATGCGTAAAAGTGGTTGCCAAAAAAAGAAGGGAAAAACGCAAAAAATCAACAAACAAATAAAAAAGGCGAGAAGAGGCCCATTGAAAGTGAAAGCGTGTGGAAAAATAATAACAATAACCAAAAGCGACGTAAAAAAAAGTGCGGTGGAAAAATGAATTATTCTCGCATATTGGGTAATCAATTAAAATTAACCAAAAAACGAAATAAAATAAAATACGCCACGCATGTCAAACAAACTATACATATATGTATCCAGGATGGCTAGGGAGGTGGGGAGCAGGTCATTGTTGTGTGTGGAGGGGCAGTGGGCTGTGGGAGGTCCGGGCCAGACGGCCTCTGCCCGTGACCCCATTCCAATGGGGTGCGTGCAGGCTGGCGGCTTCATTAACCGGCTTTCCCACACTCACACCCCAGTCCAAACACGTGCATACACATAAGTATGTCCTTCGGACCACCTCCCAATAAGTCCACCGCCCATCCCATTCGCTCCCATCGGCTGGCAGGCAGTCAGGTCACCGGCCTGTGGGACACCAACAAGGACCTGTGCCGGCATTTTTATTTCGCTTTTCCACTCACACCACTGCATCATTGCATTTCATAATAACAACAGAATGGGCCATGCCCCCTTCCCCCGCCCCATGTAACCCAATGCCGCTCAAGGTCAAACCATAATCGTTGATAATGAAAATTATTTGTTTCGCATTTCGTTTTTCGTATTTCGGTTTACTCCTCCTTTTTTTGGTTTGGTTTTTTGTTTATTTATATTTTTTTGGTCGGTGGGTAATGGCTGGCGGTCCGTGTCCTTGCCGCGTCATTGTTTTTGTCGCTCGTTTTCTTTAATTTCCATTTAATACAGCCCATCGCTCCCAGGATCCCAGGCTGCCGGGCTACCAGGCTCCCTGGCGCCCACTCATTGTGTAAATTATTGCCGAAAAATAAAAATGGCAAAAACAAGGAAGAGGGAAAAATCACGCGCCGAAAGTATGCAACATAATTAAAAATCAATGGCATACAAACAGATAAAGGCCAACGATTCTGGCGGGGTGGTGGGCGTGGCAAACAGCCTGATTTTCACATTAACATTGCACCCATCGTCACCGACAAATTTCCATGCCCTCTCCTCCTCCCGCCACACCATTCACCCACAAACACACACAAAACTCACACGACTCTCCATTGCTGGCTGCAATTTATTTTTGATTGTTTTTTAATTTATTTTTTATTCGCGTAAAAAGCGCAAAAAAATTATGAAAAAGCGCGCGAACTGGCAGCACACAGCAGAAATCAACGTAAACGAAAAAAAAGGAGCAATGCGAAATGGAAACGAAATAAAAAATCCAGCCGAAAAAAAGAGAGCATAACAAAAAGCAGGCCAAACAACGCCGGTCAGCAGGAGCAGCAGCAGGACGAACCCACATGGATGTCCTGCCGTGGTCTGGCCTGGCGCCCTCTGAATATTTTTCGGCGGTGTGGCGGCCAATGAACAGTAAAACTGTTGCTGTTACTGCGGTGTTGCAACGTCAGCTGAAAGCGGCCCAAATGGCCCAACAAAAAAAAAAAGAAAAGTGAAAAAGTAAAGTGTCGAAAATATAAAAGGACCTAAAAGCGCGGCAGAAACGTGGGTGTGCAAGTCGCTGCAGGAGTTTTATGCAGGATTTAGAGCTGTCACTAAAGCACTGTAGAAATTGCTTCAAAATGGCCCAGCTCTTAAAAGGTATTCCGAAATATATTTAAAAATAAATGGTTTCTGAAACATTTAAGATTAGTTAGAAGTAAGATGGCCATAATGCAACAGCCGGATGCAACAGCCGCAGGAACTCTCTCTCTCCCTTCAAAAGAGGACACTCTCTACATATCCTGCTGTCACCCAAAAGTCCTCAATCATTATTTTTATTTATTCCCATTTTTATTCGGGATGCCACTCATACACGGAAGGACACTGGCCACTGTCCTGTGTGTTTTCGTGCATTCCAGGCTCCACCACGAATGCCTTTTTTTCGGCTTGTTCCTTTTTTACCGGCATGTGGAAATCACGTGAAATTTTTTAAATTGTAAAATAATGCCGGTCAAACTCATTATACGTATATCCGTGTCTGCTTTCGATGCATTTACGACGGGATTTCTCTCGCTTTCTGTTTTTTTTCGGCGAATACGAGTACCGGCTGGTATTGGGTGGCAAGGTTGCATGCAACAGCTGGCACCCAAACACAATTAAACGTTTCCTTACGCAAAAAAAGGATGTTTATGGATTTATTATTATTTGTAAAAAAATATAGTAGTTTTGTTTATTTTAATAGGCCAAATATTTTGTTGGCGTTAATTGTTAATTTGAAAAACTTGGCAGCCACTTTAAAAATTACTATTTGGAATGGAAACATTGATTTATTTCAATGGAAATAACTGATTTTTTTAATTATATATATATATATATAAAAGTGTATGTTTTACAGCATTAAATTAAATACATAGTCATAATTAGTTAGTTTAGTAAAAAGGTAAAAAAACCTTTATGATTACCTAGAAAATAAAAATGATTGCATTGCCTAATCAAGCAACGTTTTCAGTCTTTAGATTTAATCGAAAGTGGAAGTTTTTAGACAGCTGCACTGGGGGAAAATTATACATCCTTACATCCATTACCAGACCCTCCCCCTGACACTTGGCTGAAATCTGGAAAATTTCGACCAAGAATCGCCCGAGCCGACAAGACAACCAGGGGGCATTGTTTGTTTTGCCGATGGAAGTTTTTAATTTGCTCCACGGCCTAACCCTTGGTTTCGCTTCGAAACTGCAGTTTCGGCCTGCATAATATGCACTTTGCACTTTGGACTGGTTTTCGGGTCCAAGGGGTTGTTAGCCCGATTCGTCCTGCAACTTGGCTACGGGCATTAGCCGGGCCGGGCATAGGACGCAGAACGCAATTACCCAGACAGAACCCAATCGCTGCAATGGTTGTCTTTGCCGGAACGGGGCCCCACCATGTGTGCAATTGCATGCAACTTTGTTTTCGGGCTGTGTTATTTTGGGCAAAAGTTTCGTAAATTGCATTTTGCGGAAAGAAATTTAGCAGAAATTGCTTTTAAGATTAAAGTCCGAGGAAAGAGTTGGCAATTAATTTTGTTTGGGCGCCGGGCGGGCGAATCGTGGCGCTGTCATGACGCCATTTCTTGACCCCGAAACTAAGTCATACCATAAAAGGTGTGCCCCAGGATGACTTAGGAGTTTGCCTCGGTCTAATTGTATGTCTGTATGCTGGCGACACTTGTAACCAAATTGACACTAAAACCTTCGCTCACCCACCATCCACAGCCCACTCCTCGGACATGGTCCCAGGGGGTAAGTCCCAAAGGCTCGGAAGACGGCGACGACAACTTTGGCCGCACCTTTGCTTACCCACATGTGGATAGTCGGCAAATAGTGCTCGTCCTGTGTGTGTGTGTGTGCATGCAAAGTAAATATTTTCAGTCGCAAGGATTTCATTATCCTTATCACATGACAAGCGGAATTTTTTCAGCACCGCACAAAAGTACAAAGCGGTGAAAGACGTCCCAGCTAGAAGTCAATGGAAGCATGTATGTTGGTACGCCAAGATGTCGCCTTGCTGGTGTGTATTGTCCTTAAAGTGTTGTTCTACTTTAATTAAAATATACTGTCCTTTGTGCTGGGTATTCGAGAGGTATTTTGAACAGGATTAGAGCTTGATTAAAATTCGTGGGGAGAAAGGAATGAGGTGGAAACACATTAGGAAAATGCATTTTTTATTTTCATACTTTCATAACCTTAAATAGGTTTTAATGCAATCCTTAAACTTTCCACTTACAGGATACACGCACTTCTTGATTTCATGTCATGTGGCTACGTTGTTTATGTGCTATTGCCTTGTTTATAGTGGCGTCTCCTGAGATCCTTTTTCATGCGTGTGTGCTCTGGCTTGCGGCATGCTGGTGTGAGTGGCACTCCTGTGTGCTTATCCTTAACGGCGGTTGAGCAACTTAGCTATTTGCATGTTTGTCCTTGCTGTGGCTCGTTGTCGTCGGTGTGGTCGGTGCCCAGCTTAGAGCCCTCGAAGATGACGTTGTCCTGTTAGTGTCCTTGCTGTTAATTACCAAGCCGTGTGGACAAAAGCGAATTGTGACTTAATTGAAACGAAACTTCGCTTCGATAATGTCCTTGTTGAGACTTTTATTGGAATGGCTTCGTACTTAAACTGGTTAAATAGAGCATTGTCAGTGCCAATTATTTGTCAATCAGGCCGAAGCTAGGGTAGATGCATCGGAAACGAAGTTGACTTGCAAATTGCGGCTAAAAGCATCGATATCGGCATGGGCATCGGCAGCAGCAGCATCAGAAGCAACAACAATGCCACTGGAAAACAAATTGATATATATGGGCA